>OY728138.1:2005823844-2007175978 GCA_963277665.1 Viscum album
TTTGTTTTTTAGTTTCATGTTATCTTTTTAAATATTATAATACTTCATATTTTTTACAAATACCTTGCACATTTAAAAAGGATCATTATAATTTCTTACAACACTATTAGATCACATTTTTTATTCTTTAAGTAGTTTTATTTTTTATAATATTTCTGTAAAGAATATATAGTATTTATATTTTTTAAATAATTTTTCTATAATTATGTTTTCACATGTTTTTATGATGGTTTCATAGACATTTTTTATGATTACATAGACATGTTTCATGTTTATGCATGAAATATTAATGGTTACATGGATATGTTTCATGCTTATGCATACTAGATTTATGATTAAAAAAATATAATTCATGATTATATAGGTTGAGAACATAAAATAATGGTTACACAAAGAGTAAAATTATATCTACATAAATATATAAAATAATAGTTACACGGGATTTAAATTATGGTTATACATAGTTAAAATTTTCATTTTAAGATCATTTCAAAACACTATTTTTCTAAAACTTTAATATTTGTCATTTTTATAAGTTTGTATTATTTTTTAACTATTTTATTAATTTTAAAAATACATATTCATACTAAGGATGTTATTCACAATGTTTTTGAACTATTTTAATGTAGCAAAAGTGTGGGATAACTCTATATATAGGTGAATGTTATTATTCTTTTGTTCTTATTATTTAAAACCAAGGGCACTTATGATTGGTTCACCAGAAACACCGATGTGAAGAAGATCATGGAACTTATGAAGGTTTCCATTGGGAATGATATCTCATGAACATGATAAAATCTCTATATATATCATTTGATATGGAAAGAGAAAACACATTCCATTTATATAAAAGATTAAAAAATGATGGGTTTGTGATACTATAACTTCCTTTCTTTTTATGTGATCACAAAGGAATCTAAATGTTTGATATTTTTTGAATTGATCAAATCAAAATTTCCCTACATCATTTTCAAACTTATATTCTTATTCTTATTTTTGGTTTAAAACATTATATTTTTTTTTATATTTTATAATTTGTAATATAAATAGTCAGTTTATGTGTTTACCCATAAAAATAAATTTTGGTGTTAGTTATACCTCCTAAATAAAAGGTACATCCTTGGGTTGTGACTCCAAAAAAATGGTTGTAATTTGTTCCACATAAAGGAAATATAGACAAGATGGGTTGTGTCTTTAGGTGTGAAAAAGGTAGTGTCTCTAAAAGGTTATCACACTGTTCAAAAGTGGGTTCTTTTTCTAATGAGTATAATTCTTTTCACTTAGTTAGAATAGAGTAAAGAGTAGATATAGGACAAAACTGATCAAAACTAATATAAAAATACTATGATAATATATTATTTCTATTGTATTTTATTTTTTAACACAATATTTCATTACATTATTTGTTCATGAAATAACATTATCTAATCAAATAATAATATTTAATTTTTAATAAGGAATTTAAAAGGTCTATTCACCCCTTTAGACTATTTTTGTCATTTAAACTAGGAAACAAATTTGTATCAAAGATGATTCCTATTGGATAAGTTATTTTTCTTATATTTTTTCATTATATTAACCTTGTCAAAGACCTGACACTCTAAGGAAAATAGTTTTTGATATTGTACAAATGAACTTAAATAATGGATGGATTATATATAAATCATCATATTTTGATGAAAATGATTATATATATTGGAAGGATTGAATATAGGCATACCTGAAGTAATTAGGTATTTATTATTGGACAATCATAGTGAAAACATAAAAGCTACCTAAAATAAATCGAGATGAACTTTTAGTTAATAATGTGGTAAATTGTGTTTTTAATTACAAATTAATGAATATATATTTTATATTTCTATAAGTTAAAGTTTTTTTCCATGTATCAGTAAATTTCTATTTATGAATTTGATTTTGAAACTAATTTTAAAGATATAATAAAAAAATTAATAGTTTTAGAAAGATAGTTTATGAATGGATTGATTATAAAGAGAAATAAAAATGAGAAATAATAATTTTTTTAAGAAAAATAATAAGTTTTCTCAATAAAAAGAAAATATTAAAATTACAACATCGAATGAAAAAGTTTCTTTTTATTCATAAAATTATAATTTAGAGATATAAATTATGAAACTAATATATAAAAATTAAATGATTGAATATTTTATTTAAAAGAATAATGAATATAATAAAATTAAATTTAATAGACTAATGGATGATATGAATCAAGTTGAGAATGAATGTAAGATTATCTTTAAAATAAAAAATAATGAAATAAATCATCGTGTTTACATGAAAAAACATATAATGACTTGGAATCTCCTAAAATAAGAGAGTAATAATATTAAGAAGGAAATTACTAGCTTTATAGAGACCTTATCTATTTTTTTCAAGGTAAAGAAAAAATTGATAAAATTATGGATATAAAAAATATACTAAAGATAAAAAAAGGTTTTGGATATAATAGATAAGTACTTAAGTTTTATAATAATTCTTTTATTAAAATTTATTAAGGAAATTTTTCTAGTGTTATATTATTTTTATGTAATTTGAAATGTGATTATTCCAATGAATTCACTTTGAGATTTACTCAATTATTTATTCATGCTAATATTTTTATTTATTAGAATAAATATTTTGGATTATCCTATAATAAATGTCTTAAATTTCTTTGGGTACCTTAGAATTCATATTTTAATCCTATTGAAACCAATATAACATTGGTACCAAAACAATCCTTTATTTGATTTATTTTAGAAAATATTACTTAAGAGTGTCAAGAACCCATGGTACACAGAAAACGGTTGTTCCAAATAGCTGAATGGTAATATTTATAGCTTTTTATCTTTTAATTCATATGATTTAGGCTCTATCACATTCAGGGATAGCTCTAAATAGAAGGTCAAAGGATTTAGAGAAGTAGGAATATTTAAATTTTTGATAATTTGTAAGTTATTTTATATTAAAGGTTTTAAACCTAATTTAATCAATATATCATAGCCTTTTGATGATGGAATAAGTGTTATGTTTGAAGGAAATAGGTTTTTAGTTTTAAAAGAAAATTTTTTATTATTTTATGAAAATAAAAAATATAAAATTTATTCAATTAAATTTAATAAAATAAACGAGCAGTATATTAAGTTCCTTAGTTTTGTAGAAATAGATGGTGTTATTTGGCATATATGGTTGGGAAAACTTCATTTTTTGAAACTGTGTAAATTGTCCAAACATAGATAGGTTTTGGAACAGTATGAGATCAAGGTAAGTATTTTTTTATGGATCTTGTTTAAAATTTAATAAAAATAAATAAATATTCATATATGTTAATAATGATAATATAGTTAGATATTTAGAACTATTACATATTGATTTGTTCACCACATGGCCCCATGCATCCCTATCCATAAGTAAGAGGTAACCGACTAGCAGTGAGGGCCAAGGGGAAATGTGGTTAGAAAATGCCCTTGGTAATAGTTAATATCATAGTAGAATAATATAAGCTATAAAAAATTAATCAAAAAATAATGAATAAATGAATAATCATATGAGTTACAGCATACACAAAAGTATCAGCACATGAAAAAGTAGTATGGCATGCCAGATAGATAAACCCAAACAAGTTAAAGGATCCCCAAAAGTGGTGGATCAATGTATATGTAAAATAATCTAAACAAAAATAGTAGTAGACATCCAACCTGAGGTCCATCATAAAAAATTTTCATCCTTTTTCTAAACCTACTCATTCATCCACCATGATGCCTTTTCTCTTATCGAGATCCCTGGCCATGAAATTTACTAGCACACTAAAATTCCTGAGTGGGGTGTGAATACAAAACTCAATAGGACACCACCAAATAACCTTAACATAATTTTATAAGATATATAGGTGCAAGACATTAAAGTCAATAAAACATAGGTAAGGTAAAAGTATATCTCACAAGTATAAAATATGTATTGGGTCCTTATAGATTGAATTAACCTGCTTCATAACTATACTATAAGGAACATCTACTAGTCATGCCTCACACACCCCCTCCTTGATGGTATGATTCAAAAAAACATGTTTGACACATCTCACTGAAAGAGATAGACCATGTACATTCCAATAAATATCTTATACATCTCTATTATGGTGATGGTTCATATGGATCAACCTACATCAATTTTAGAATATAGAGAGAATAATACATGAAAATCATGTATACATGATGAAAAATTAAATATCACATCATAATAAGAAATATTCATAGCCATAACAAAAAATATGTGAGTAAACATCCAACATCGGTTCCATGGAGATACAAAATCATTCCTTATGGATTCAATAATCTATTATAGGTCTATCAAGGTTACACATTCATGATAAACAATCATTCCAAGATCCCATATAACATGCACTAATGTCATGGACTTCCTACCTTAGGTGCAACAATGATTTTATGAAAAGGGTCAGTGTTTGAATCCCAAATCACTATAGAATCCTATAACCAAGCATAATCCTCCATGATTAGAAGTATTTGATCAAGGTTGAATGTAAAGCATACCAAAAATTTTATGAAAATGCCAAACAAATTTGATAAGGTCTTCTGCCAACAAAAATTTCAATTAAAATGTTGCATAGAAGATAATTTCTTGAATTCAGGTGTCGATTCTATCAATTATCCAAAAAAACCCTTGTTAGTCCATACCAAAACCCTTAGATAAAATCAATGCATATAATATCTAGTTGGTTTTGATCATGGATAAGATAATGGTATTTATATAGAACAAATAAAAACTCACTGGATTGGAAACGCGGGATCGACTTGTTGTTCAAGCATCGAATGAATTAGATGGAAGGGAGGAGAGGGCCCTAAAATCACTATAATGGGATATTAGGTTTCTGGGATTCAAATAGGGTAATAGATAATTATATAAAAAAGGATCATAGTTTGGGTTCAAAAAATTTACATAAAGTGGAAATCCTTACTGGTCCCCAATCAACGCCACTGGTGAGCCCATAATCTTCACTAGCTGGCCGGTGGTTTATGGGAAGATTCACTTCTACCCAGAAACCTCACTTGCTAGTCGGTGGATTCCAATTAGTTGGATAGTTGGACTGTTGTAGCTTAAAAATCTACAACATGTCCACTCACCAATACGTTTTCCATTTCTGGCCTCCCAAACACCCCTATCATGCCTCAAATCACTTTAAAACCTAATGAAAAATATATTTAAAAGATGAAGAGAGTCATACCTTTACAATAGTTGTGTCACAATTCTCCCCCTCTTATTACTTCTCATCCTTGAGAAGTATCCCCATAGGTCTGCTTGAAAAACTTAGGACATTTCACCCAAATGTATGCTTCCCACTCCCAAATCTCTTCATGAATATGCTTGTGATTATATAGGACACAAAAAAGAGTTTCGGTCTTTATTCCTAGAACCTTATAGCTCTAATCCACTATTCAAATAGGTCGCTCCACAAAATATGCATTTGGTGCCAACTCAACATCATCACAGTCGAGCACATATATAGGATCAGTCTCATACTTATGAAGCTGAGACACATGGAACACATTGTGTATACCTTGATAATATAGATGAAACTCTAATTGATGGGTCATGGTCTTAATGTGTTTGATGATCTCAAATGGTTCAACATATTGTGGCTTTAATTTTCCTTGCCTCCTCAAATGCTTATGCCCTAACCAAGGGGTCACCTGAAAGAAAACCTTATCACCCATAATGAACTCCAAGGGTTATATCCTTCAGTCAGCATAAGACCTCTGTCTATTCTAAGTCATAATTATCTATTTACAAATCAATTATACCTACTCCAAGGTATTCATTACCATACCCATCCCAACAACTGAATATTCACCTTCCTCATGCCACCACAGTGATGAACGATATGGACACCCTTATAGAGCCTCAAACTGAGCCATCTAAATCGAATACAAGAATCTGTTATTATATTAAAACACTAACAGATCTAAGTGATCATCTAAATATACTATTAAATTCATAATACACACTCAAATCATATCCTCTAAAGTTTATATCATTATTTATGACTTTTTATCAGTCTGAGGATGAAAATTAATACTCAACTTCAATTGTGCCACCATTTCCTTCTAAAATCCTTTCAAAAAATATGATGTAAACTAGGAATCTCAATTAGATACCATACTCAAAGGAACTTCATACATCCATAAGATCTCTCAAAAATTGAGCTTTCTTAGCTCATCCACTAAGTTCATCTCTCGAATCAATATAAAGTGGGCCACCATAGTCAATAGTTCCACTACAATCCAAATGGTATATCAACCCCTCATGGTCTTGGAAAGCCATGTCATGATGTCTTTCATCACCATATCCCACTTCCACATAGGTATTGTAAGTGGTTGGAGTAACTCTCCTGGTCTTTGATGCTCGGACTAGATCTTATAACAAGTTAGACAACGAGAGACAAATACCATAATGTCTATTTTCATATTGTGCCACTAGAACTATTGTTTGACATCATGATGCATCATGGTCGATCATAGGTGCACTACCCATTGTGAAGCATGAGAGGTTCTCATCAAATCCTCTCTTATAGAAGATGGAACCATCACCCTTCCATGAACCAGAAGCACTCTGAATCTATTCAAATCCCACCCCTAGACAAAAAATTTTACTGCCAACCTCTCATGTATCATGAAACACATTGGATCAAGATCTTAGATGGATTTCACTTATTCCACCAACATGGATGTGATTACTATAGGTGAAAAATCCATACCCCCTCAATACATAGCTACTCTCGTATTCTAGTTGTCTAAAAAATCCCTAACGTTCCATCCAACTTATGATGTCCACTTTCCCATGTCATGAATCTTCCTGCTCATCACATTTTCAACTACATTCTATTTCCCAAGAGCATACTACATCTTAAAGTTGAACGTCTACAAGTACACTACCCTATGTATTTGAAAAATATTAAGGTCACACTGGGATAAGATATACCAAAAACTTGTGTGGTTTGTATACATAAAAAATTCTCTCACCTAAGAGGTAGTATCACTAACATTTCAATGCATAAACCACAGCCGCTAACTCTAAGTCAGGTGTAGAGTAGTTTTTCTCATGGGGTATCAACTAATAGGACCCATAAGAAACTACCTTATCACCCTATATTAGAATATATCCTAATAAATCTCTAGATGCATTGTAATATACTACATACCAAAGTCTAGGATCAGGAAGAATCAGGATCAAAGTCGATGTCAATCTCTTATTTAGATCTAAGAAGGACTCTTCACACTGTTATTTCTTTTCAAAATTGGATCCCTTATTGTTTAGTGTGATCATGGGAAATAAAAAATAAGAAAAATCATAAATGAACCTCCTATAGTACCCATCCAACACGAGAAAACTCTAAATATTAAATACATTCCTTGGTCATTCCCAATACATGATTGCTTCTAACTTCTTTAGATCAATTGGTATTTCTCCTTAATAAACCATGTGCCCAAGGAAGTACACCTCCTATATCAAAAAGTGACACTTACAATACTTTTCATAAAAATGGTATTCTCAAAGAGTACTCAATATGATATCCAGGTGTATATCATTTCATTCCAATATCTTGGAAGATATTAGGATTCCATTAATGAAAACAATGATGAAGAATTCCTAGTATGGGTGGAAAATATTATTCATGTGGGACATGAACACTATCAGAGAATTTTTTTAGTCCAAAGGGCATAACAAGATACTCATAAAACCAATACCTTCTTCTAAATGATGTCTTTGGTATTTATTCCTCTATGAACTGAAGCTGATGGTATCCATAACATAGATAAATTTTAGAAAACCATTGGGTTCCCCTCAATTGATCAAACAAGTCATTGATTCTTGGAAATTAGTACCTACTTTTCACAATGATCTACTTCAACTTTTGGTAGTCTATACAAAACTAAATACTACCATCCTCCTTCTTGGAGAATAACACCAGATCACCCCAAGGGTAAGTGCATGGTCTAATGAATCTTTTAGCCTCAATATCATCAAGTTTTACCTCAATATCTTTCAACTCATCTGGTTCCATGAAATACAATGGAATTGATATGTTTCATGCACTAGAAAAAATATTGATCTCAAAATCAACTCACTTATGTGATAGAAACCCTAAGAAATCCTCTAGAAATACATATCAGTACAAGTATACTAGCAGTGGAAAGGATGAGGGAGTCACTATCTGATCCACTACAAGGATTTTTCTTGAAACATGTGCTAAAAAGACTTCTCTCTAATGAGGGTCTGGTCCCATTATACTTGATTCAATGTCTTTTTCACCAGTCAACAAAAATGTATCCCCTTTAAGCGATATAAAAGTCACTCATCTCTGATAAAAATCAATGTGTGCATGGTATCTTGTCAACTAGTTCATGCTAAGCATCACGTTGAAATTTATCATCTCTATAATTTTAAATCTCCAAACATGAATGAAGCCAATAACCACCATCAAAAAGTTTGGACAAATATAAAGATGATCTACTTTAATTCCAAAGGTTTTGTCAATAAATAGAATCTCAAAAGAGTACTTAACTGGTAAATCCAACCCAACAACCCCTTGAGATGATATAAATGAGTGGGATTCACCTATACCAAATAAATCAATAGGTAGATTAGATGAAATCAGGATAGTACCTCGAACTGATGATAGTCCCACTCTGCTATTATCCAAATCCCAATCAATTATATAGGCCCTCCTAGAAACCACTCCATGACACCCCAAAGTTTCATGAGTCACCAAATTCACCAACCCTTATAGAGTCTTCACCTGCTACTAAGGTCCATCACCTACACCATAACCTAACTTTGTTGTGAACATCCTTGAATCCATGCCACAAAACTGCTTCAGATGCTCGATCTTACCACATTGATGATGAGTCTTGAGAGAAATAGAATAGTCCTTAAGATAGTTCACCTTCCTCCCATAGTCATAGCACATGGAAGAGTCATTTACTATAGAAGTATCCAAAGAACCCATTCTCTTCCCTAACTTCCATATTCCACCTTGGAATCCATCCTTTGACTTCCTCTTTATATTCCCTAAATAAGTAAATTGGGTTACATTGGAGAAAGCACTGATTAGTCCACTGGAAATTGGAATAAGATCTTCCACTCTATCTTCCTCGATGTCTTTCTCTATCATCATCACCATATGAAGCATTGCAACATAGGTCATTATATCAAAGTTCCTAACTTGTCATTTTATCTATGGATGAAGACCAATCTTAAACTTTATAGCCTTTACACCACATTACCCACTAGAAGAGGAGAAAAGATAATCAACTTTTTGAAATGTGTTGAATAGTCAGACATTGTCATCACCCCCTACTAGTGCTCCATGAACTCTTGAGCATGGTCCATCTTCAGTGCATCTGGAAAGAACTCCTCGAAGAAGAGAACCTTAAACATCACTCATGTCATCCCTTCACATCTACCAGCCTATATCATGACATAACACCATCGTCCATCTATACCTTAAAGCATAAAGTTTGCAAGTTTAACCTTATGATCCTATGGGGTCTCTACCAGATCAAAAAATTTCTCAGTGACCTATATCCATTTCTATACATCCCAAGGGCATGTAGTTCTTTGGATGGACTAGGGATGATGGAGCTGGAAGTCATGTGCATAATCCAACATCATCAGCCTACCCCTATAGGCTCCTCCTCCTTGAAAAGTGTAAAGTCCCATGTTTTTTAACCGGGTTAAAATACGTAAGTTTTTGAAATTTTTCATTTCAACATGGTTCGGTCTTAAAACCAAGATTCGGGTTTATGTTTTGTGATTTTGGACCATTTAAAAGTTTTGATAATAGGCTTGGGTAAAGTTTAAAGGAGTTTTATAGGTGGTTCAATGGGTTCTGGGAGAACCAAACCTGGCAATGGCGTTCATGCAGGCTGAGGATGGTTAGTCAAACCATGCGGGTCAAACTGTGCGACTTGCTAAAGGTGAGATAGAGGCACTCGCACGGTCTTCACATGGTTAGGAAAATCATACGGTATAAACTGTGTGAATTAGGTTCCTTAGACATAAAGTCTAGCACAGTTGGTGCACGGTTTTCCAGACCGTGCGAGACAAACCATGCGGCTTACCCAGTTTTGGGTTTTGGGTTATTTTATTTAATTAAATTCTCATCCATGATGGATTTAATTAAATGATGTAATTTGTGGATTTTTAATTGATTAAATTCATGGTTAAAATGACTTTAATTAATTGATGAAAATGGGGTTTCATTTAATTAATGTGAGAGAATTTAATTAAATGGGTTGGAGTTTTATTTAATTAGATCCAAGTCAATAGATTTTAATTAATTGAGGAATAAATATGAAGCTGGGTTTTTAACTAATTAAATTCAAGGATAGGATGAATTTGATTATTTAATGAAAAATGGGTGAAATTATTTAATTAAATTTGTGGTTGGAAGAATTTAATTAAATAACGATGAGTTGGAGTTGTATTAATTAAATTTGTTGAATGGAATTTAATTAACTGATTTAAGGGGGAGTTTTTATTTAATTAAATTTGTTGGAGAGGAATTTAATTAAATGAGGTGTAATGGGGGGGGTTATAGGGTTTATCAAAGAATCGTTTAAATTAAAATGATAATAATAATATGTTTATTATTATTATTATTATTGTTGTTGTTGTTGTTTTAATTATTATAAAACTAATTGGGGTTATAAGAGGGAGGTGCACAATAGGGTCAGGTGTGATCCCCTCCCCCTCGTTCTCCCAAGGAGAGGCACACTACTCCCCAACTCAGCTCCCTCTCCGTAAGCTGGATCGCAGTGGTTTCTTCATAGAAGTTATTCGTCTTGTCGAGGTAATTCCTTCTCTGCATGTTTCATTCTTTGCATCGTCCATTTCAGCTCTTCTTCACCCGGTCTTTGTTAGGCCGAAAACCAAAGGCCTGGGGTTAATTTAGTTTCTTCCCATATTATGATTCTAGGTGGTGCGAATGATGTCTCGGGACCTGTTGGTCAATATTTTGACAACTGTTGCCGAAGGAATTTGGTTTATATCAATTTCGTTCACCGCCATCATATTTGGGTGTGATGATGAATTCCGAGTGTGTGCACGCTTTTGTGAAGGTGTGTGTGTGTATGAGCAGTTTGTGGTTTAAGTTAGAATGCGTTGTTTTGACCAATTCCTTGAGGTACAGTCCTCAAATTTGATTTTATTTGGAAAGATGATGTTTTTGTTAATCTACTACTTTTGATAAAGTTGACTGCAATATTGGAGAAAATTTCTGATTGGTATAAAACTATTTGTTAGATTAAAAAATCATGTTTTGTAATAAAATCCCTCCAACAGAGGTGCGCTGCCTTTGTGCTAAAACCATAATGTTTAAAGTGACATTTTCGTTTAGCTTGTGGTTATGTGAATTACTATTTCTTCCCTTTTTGTGTTGATGCACTTGGGTCTAGTGGAATTTATGAGTATTGGGTAGGATAAGTTGAGATAATTAATTAGGGAATCAACTATGATATTTTAATTAGATAAGTTAAGATAATTAATTTTTGAATTAATTATGAACCTAAAAAATTGTAATTGAGATATTGAATTGGTTTTGTTAAGATAATTAATTGGGGAAAATTAATTATGAGATGATTTTTGGCTATGTAAGATAATTAATGGTGAATTAATTTTGTGCCATGATGTTGATTAAAGATAATTAATTGTGAGATTTAATTATGATAAGTTGATATTTGATTTGAATAATTAATTATGAAGAATTAATTATGGAAAGATGGGATTTAGAATGGAATAATTAATTTGTGAATTAATTGTGTGCTTGAACTTGAAGTAAAGATAATTAATTGGGGGATTAATTATAAGATATTGAATTGGATAATTGAGATAATTAATCGGTGGATTAATTATGACATGATGCTTTGAATAAAATGATATAATTAATGGTGTATTAATTATTTGCTCTTGTAGTAATGTTTCGGATAATTAATTATGAATAATTAATTATCAAATGAGAATTGTGTTGATTGATTAATTAATTGATGAATTTATTATTGGGTTATGTGTTTAGTTAATTGTTGATTTAACTAATGGACTTTGAAATGTTTTACTAATCGATGGATTAGTAAAGGAATAATGCGGAAAATTCATATGATTTAAAGAATGATTAAATAGATGAGATTTTGTGGTTCTAGGTGTGGCATCCTAGACCAATGTAGAAGTTGGGACTTGGATATGACATTCCTCCCCAATAGTTATCAAATGATGTAAATGAATGAGAATGTGGTGCTAGGTATGGCATCCTAGACCAATGTAGAAGTTGGGACTTGGACATGGCGTTCCTCCCCAATAGTTATCTAAGTGCTTAGATGTAAGGGTGTTAGACATGATTATCTACACCAAATGAGAAATAGGTTTTAGAAATGGAATTCTAACACCAATATTATAAATATACGAACATGGTTTTTAGGTGCTAGACATGGTTTTCTACACCAATAGTATATTATATGGATGAATTATCAAATTAATGAGAGATATGAATCATTCTCAAGTTGAATGTGATTAAATAAAGAAATATTGAGAATGATTAGAATTACAGCATGAGGTGAAGTTGGTATTGAGGTACAAGATGCCATGGGAACCTTGGACATAATAAATGATTTAATAGAGAATAATTAG
This sequence comes from Viscum album, assembly GCA_963277665.1. Classification (NCBI taxonomy): domain Eukaryota; kingdom Viridiplantae; phylum Streptophyta; class Magnoliopsida; order Santalales; family Viscaceae; genus Viscum; species Viscum album. The sequence continues at coordinate 2,005,836,541 of OY728138.1, forward strand.
TAAAATGTTGAAAGGTATTTATTCTTGATAAACATTCTTGTATGATTCTTATGCAGACTCTAATTCTGGCTATGGGCCGAAGCAGGTATCACTATCAGGTGTCCCTTTGAAACCTAGACAGGTTGTTGGTTATTTATTCATTTATGTTATTACCTTGTTATATTTGCACATCATTTGTTATATTTTATTTTCTAGATTGATCTAGACAACTAGTGGTCCCAGCCTACTGATATGTATATCTCACACCCTATTTGGACCGTCATTTCACTAGGGTACCCAAGTAGACTTTCTTGTTTTCTAGATTGTGGACCTTTTCCTGTGGATGGTATGTGTACTTGGGAGTTAGGAGCAAAGGACAAAGCAGGAGTTCGAGGTGCTAGTGGAGATCGCCCTTGGGGATTGAGTCCTTTCTTTATTTCTATATTGTAATGTAAAGCATGTTTTTTTGTTTATTGCTTTCCGATATGTATCACCATGACATGCAAGCATTGTATAAACTGGCATTGGCAATTTTTATTATCTATTTGAATATATTTTTTATATTCTTCCTCTGTTTGCTGATTTTATTATCTATTTCTATTGTGCACTATGAATATGAGGGTATAGTCTCCCCACTGACTATCCATAGACCCTCACTGCTAGTTGGCAGCCTCTGGTGTATGGGGAGACATGGTTGAGGTCATGTGGCGACCAGTTTGGCTACCGGTTTGTGGGTAAGCCATGTCGGGACATTATAAAGTGGTATTAGAGGTTCATGTTTTTATTCTTTTTCCGTTGTCTTTCTGTTTTGGGTTGGTAGACAGGAGACTAGGAAAGTGTTGAAACTCAATTAATAGTTATGCTTGGGACTAATCACCCCATGTATGGGAAATGACCAAGTGTCCAGGGATGGGAATTGATGTATATATTATTTGAGGTTACAATTGATATGATTTCACCTTGAGTGACTGGTGTATTTTCCACTGCTTATTCATTTTAAGAATTTTGAAAATTTTCCTTGGCCTAATATGGTAAATAAATTTCATTATATGAATCATCATAGGAATGTAGAGATTCACATTTCATGAATATCACATTCCATGTAGTTTAATTAGTAGGGAGCCAGCTAATTTTGATTGTGTGCCTCGGGTAGAATTCCATGTTTTGGTTTTCTTTATAATGCCCCGCTAGATAGCATGTTTTGGAGATAGATATAACATTCTTGGGTGTTTATATTCCATGTTTCCTCTATTATTATCATATTTTGATATTTTGACATGTTTCTATGTTATAACATGTTGTTGTTTTATTGGTAATGATAACATGCTATAGTAGTTTTGATGTGTAAATGGCTACATGAGTATAAAAACGTTTTTATTGATTACATCTTCAACAGGATCCAATTTCAGTTGAAAAAGGGTAACCTGTGTATTCAAATGATTGAAAAAGTGGCTGCTAAAGTTAAAAAAATGTCAAATGAAAATTAATTGTGATAAATGGGAGCTAAATTCCAGTGGTAAGGTTTATGGGCGCCTTATCAATTGGTATATTTCTACCCTTGTGACTGAGCCTGGTATAACCATAGTGTATTTGAAAATGGTTATAAATGTAAAATTGTTCAGTTTTTATTGAAATATATTGTTATAGGGTTTCTTTTTGAAGAACCTATATGTTTTGAATTAAATGGGACCCTCTTAGTACCCCTTATGATTAAAAGTATTTTAAATTCAAAATTTCCTGTTTAAAAAAATGAAATGACACTAAATGTTAAATGTTTAAGAAGAATTTTATTATAGCTTGCCTGTTTTGGCCAAGGAGCATTGTTTAAAGACCAAGTTCATACTGTGGAATAGTACTTTTGGATTTTTTAAAATTATTTCAATGTTTATAGGTTGAAATGAATTCAATGAAATGACTAAAATGAAATGGGGGATTTTGAGCCTAGTGATTTATGTTTTTCATAACTAAGAGTTTGGGTTGACACGTATGCTCCGTAAAAGACTAGCCCATGGTAGGTAGAACCCTTAGAGATTGATATGCTTTGTTCCGCTGTGTTATTTTTATTTTGGTGTTGTTATAGTGTTGTTTCCCTTACTATAACTTTTGGGACTTGGTGTTTTGACACGCTGATAGTTTTAAGTTGCAGCTTTTATACGATATGTTGATGTGGTGATTGTGGTTTGTGGAATGTCACACGTACGTTTAAGGTGTTTATAAAATAGTGCGCTTGTGATCGAATGATATTTTCTTCTATGAAATGGAAACTCCTAAGGTGGGTAATATTTCATTGGGAAATTTTTCAAATAATTTTTTGTGGTGATCTTTGAAGGAACAATGATGCCTTGGGGGATGCAGGCATCAAGGTTTGGTTGATGACGCGTCGACAGGAGAAGCCGAGCCTTTTTGTAAAGAGTCGATTGGTGATAGTTTGACTGATATTTGGGTGACCTGGGTTTACTCTTAGTGTTCTTTTTTGAATGAGATGAACATGTCCTCTATCTTTATCTCATCCTGGAGGCACTGAGATAGCATCGGTCATATGTCATGCTAATGTTTTAAAAGTCGTTGGACTCGATAAGTGGTTTTTAATTGGGTCGTACGTGGGATGTGTGGTTCTTTGGGTTACACTTTTATTCATGCTGGGAAACAAGAGTTTTAAGGTATCCTTGATATGTCTTGACTTGGATAGGTCACCAAAAGTCGAGTGAGGACTTTGGTTACTTGTGGTTAGTGACAGAATATTTTTAAAGGAACGTCACTGAGTTAATGGTGACGGTAGATTTTTGGGTTGGCAATATCAATTGAGAAGATTATAATGGGATCATGCCTCTAGTAGTGTGGTCTTGGTTATGTGACGTTTTGATGTTTTGGGTTGGATTCGGAGCTTTGGATTGGGTTTGAATGGATTAAGTTGTTGGGATTTTGATTTGGTTAAAGGTGTGTTTGGTGTTTAGAAACACAATTTAATTGTTCAAATGAGAATTTATGACCTTGGTGGGTTGGTTAATGTTGTAGTAGTTTTATTTAGCTTCTCAGGGACGAGAATTTTTTAAAGTGGGTAAATTGTAAGGTCTCGTGTTTTTTTAACTGGGTTAAAATATGAAAGTTTTTGAACTTTTTCATTTTAACATGGGTCGGTCTTAAAACCAAGATTCGGGTTGATGTTTCATGAGTTTGGACTTTTTAAAAGTGTTGATAATAATCTTGGGTAAAGGTTTGAGGAGTTTTACAGGTGGTTCAATGGGTTTCGAGAGCACCAAACATGGCAGTGGCGTTTGCATGGGCTAAGCACAGTTGGTCATAACCGTGCGGTTCAAACTGTGCCGCTTGTTAAAGGTGAGACAGAGGCGCTCGCACTATCTGTGCATGGTTATGAAAACCATGTGGGAAAAACCATGTGAAGTATGTTCCTTAGATAGAAATTCATGCACGGTTGATGCACTGTTTTCTAGACCATGTGAGACAAACCGTGCAGCTTACCCAGTTTTGGGTTTCGGGTTATTTTATTTAATTAAATTCTTGGCCGTGAGGGATTTAATTAAATGACATAATATGGGGGTTTAAAATTTATTAAATTCATGTTTAAAAATAATTTAATTAATTGATGCAAAATTGGGTTTCGTTTAATTAATGTGAGATAATTTAATTAAATGAGTTGGGGTTTTATTTAATTAGATCCAAGTCAATGGATTTTAATTAATTGAAGAATAAATGTGGATTTGGGGTTTTACCTAATTAAATTCAAGGATGTGATGAATTTGATTATTTAATGAAAAGTGGGGGAAATGATTTAAATAAATATTTGGTTGGAAGAATTTAATTAGATAACAATGAGTTGAAGTTGAATTAATTAAATTTGTTGAAGAAAATTTAATTAAATGAGTCAAGGAGGAGTTTTTATTTAATTAAATTCATTGGAGAGGAATTTAATTAAATGAGGTGTAATGGGAGAGTTATGGGGTTTATCACAGAATCGTTTAAATAAAAATGATAAAAAAAAATATGTTTGTTATTATTATTATTATTATTGTATTAATTATTATAAACTAATTGGGGTTATAAGAGGGAGGCGCATAATAGGGTGAGGCGTGACCCCCTCCCCTTATTCTCCCATGGAGAGGTGCACCACTCCCCAACTTGTCTCCCTCTACGCATGTCGGATCGCGGTGGTTCCTTCACAGAAGTTTTTCATCTCATTGAGGTAAGTCATTCTCCTCATGTTTTGTTCTTCGCATCGGCCATTTCAGCTCTTCTTTGCTTGGTCTCCATTAGGCCGAAAACCTAAGGCCCAGGGTTAATTCAGTTTCTTCCCTTCTTCCAATTCTAGGTGGTACGGATAATGTCTCAGGACCCGTTGGTCCATATTTCGACAATTGTTGCCTAAGGCATGGGGGTTTTCTCGATTTTGTTCACCGCCATCATATTTGGGTGCGACAATGAATTCTAAGTGTGTGCATTCTTTGTGGAGGTGCGTGTGCATGAGCAGTTTTCAGTTAAAGTTAGAAAGCATTGGTTCGGCCGATTCCTTGAGGTAGGGTCCTCAAATTTGATTTTATTGGTAAAAATGAAGTTTTTGTTAATCTACTGCTTTTGATAAATTTGAATGCACTATTGGAGAAAACTGCTTATTGGTATAAAACTATTTTTTAGATTACAAAATCATGTTTTGTAATAAAACCCCTCCAACGAAGGTGCACTGCCTTCATGCTAAAAACATAATGTTTAAAGTGACATGTTTGTTTATCTTATAGTTATGTGAATTACTATTTCTTCTCTTTCTGTGTTGACGCACTTGGTTTAAGAGGAATTTAAGAGTATTGGGTGGGATAAGTTGAGATAATTAATCGGGGAATTAATTATGATATTTTGATTGGATAAGTTAAGATAATTAATTTGTGAATTAATTATGAACCTAGAAAATTGTAATTGAGATATTGAATTGGTTTTGTTAAGATAATTAATTGGGGAAAATTAATTATGAGATGATGTTTGTATATGTAAGATAATTAATGGTGAATTAATTATGTGCCATGATGTTCATTAAAGATAATTAATTGTGAGATTTAATTGTGATAAGTTGATATTTGATTTGTATAATTAATTTTGAAGAATTAATTATAGAAAGGTGAGATTTAAAATGGAATAATTAATTTGTGAGTTAATTGTGTACTTGACCATGAAGTATAGGTAATTAATTGGGGGATTGATTATAAGATATTTAATTGGATAATTGAGATAATTAATTGGTGAATTAATTGTGATATGATGCTTTGAATAAAATGAGATAATTAATGGTGCATTAATTATGTTCTCTTGCAGTAATGTTATAGATAATTAATAATGAAGAATTAATTATCAAATGAGAATTTTGTTGATTGATTAATTAATTGATGAATTAATTACTGGGTTATATGCTTAGTTAATTGTTGAGTTAACTAATGGACTTTGAAATGTTTAACTAATCGATGGATTAGTAAAGGAATAATGTGGAAAATTCATATGATTTAAAGAATAATTAAATGGTTGAGATTTTGTGGTGTTAGGTATGGAATCCTAGACCAATGTAGAAGTTGGGAGTTGGAAATGACGTTCCTCCCCAATAGTTATCAAATGGTATTAATGAATGAGAATGTGGTGCTAGGTATGGCATCCTAGACCAATGTAGAAGTTGGGACTTAGACATGGAGTTCCTCCCCAATAGTTATCTAAGCGCTTAGATGTAAGGGTGTTAGACATGACGATTTACACCGAATGAGAAATAGGTGTTAGACATGGCGCTCTAACACCAATTTTATAAATATATGAACATGGTTTTTAGGTGCTATACATGGAGTTATACACCAACAGTATATTATATGGATGAATTATGAAATGAATGAGAGATATGAATCATGATCAAGTTGAATGTAATTAAATAAAGAAAGATTGAGAATGAGTAGAATCCCAACATGATCCGAAGTTGGTATTGAGGTACAGGATACCATGGGAACCTTGTAGATAATAAATGATTAAATAGAGAATAATTATTAAAGTGTTAAAAGGTGTTCATTATTGATAAACATGCTTGAATGATTCTTATGCGGACTCTTATTTCGGCTACGGGCTGAAGCAGGTATCGTTGTCAGGTGTCCCTTTGGAACCTGGATGGGTTGTTGGTTATTTATTCAGTTTTGTTATTACCTTGTTATATCTGCACATCATTTGTTATATTTCATTGTCTAGATTGATCTAGACAACTGGTGGTCCCGGCCTACTGAGATGTATATCTCACACCCTATTCGGGCCACCATTGCACTGGGGTACCTGAGTAGACTTTATTGTTTGTAGGTCTGTAGAGATTTTCCTGTGGATGTTATGTGTACTTGGGAGTTAGGAGCAAAGGACCGAGTGGGAGTTCGGGATTCTCATGGAGATCACCCTTGGGGATTGATTACATTCTTTATTTCTATATTGTAATATAAAGCATTTTGTTTTGTTTTTTTCTTTCTGATATGTATCACCATGACATGCATGCATTGTATAAACTGGCATTAGCCATTTCTATTATCTAGTTGAATATTGTTTTATATGCTTCCATTGTTTTCTGAGTTTATTGTCTATTTCCAATGTCCACTCTGAATATGAGGGTATAGTCTCCCCACTGACTATCTATAGACTCTTGATTCTAGTCGGTAGCCTCTAGCATACGGGGAGACACACTTGAGGTCATGTGGTGACCGGTCCGGCTACCGGTTCCAAGGTAATCCGGTTCGGGACATTACAAAAAGTCACTATTTGAAAGATTTGTGGTTGGGTCGGTTATATAGATTAACCTACTAAAGAAACCAAGGGAACATTCTTAGTTTTATCCTCCTACACAATAGTTAGTGCAACTGGCTACGCAGGATATCTATGAGGTGACATTTTCTGAAATTACAGACCAAACTTTAGAGAAAGAAAATAGTGTAAATAAGGAAACTAATAACAAAACATAGGCACATGAAAGAGACTATAATAAGGTTTAACCTAAGATACTACCTACAAGAATAATTCATAACCCTCTGATTACTAACCATAACCCAAGATAAGCCTCTCATACAAGCACATTATTCATAACCATATAAAAATACACCCAAGAATAGAATACTCTGACTCAAATAAAATAATGCAATAAACAATGCACAAAAACAAAATATAATAATTTTAATATACATTTGATTATTTGGGCCTTATATAATACAAGAAATAAGTATATGGAATTTGATCCTACATACCTAAACATGATTTGTGAACACACACACAATCTTGTAAATCGATATACAAACATCATGTGCATCACCTAAGGAGAATTTAAAAAAAGGAAATATTAAATAAAAAGAGAATAAATTCTCACTTTATAGAAACTTGAAATTCCACTATACAGTGTTGGTTAGGCACTGACATAGTTCCTCTGCCTGATTCCCAACCATCCTATATCTTGTATACTCTATCCCAAATCAAGAAAAAGAGAAGAAAAAAGTTAGTGAACCTGTTGCTCGATGCTATTTTGTAATGCCCTGACTTAAACCTCTGGGTCCAAGAAGGTGTTCCACACAAAGTCATGTGTGCCTCCCCATATATAAGAGGTTTCCAACTAGTAGTGAGAGATAAGGGAAAACCTGGGGAGACTACTCCCTGAGTACCATCTAACATCAGAGTACAATATAAGTAATAAAAAATAAAGAAATAAATTGTGAATAAATGAATATTAATCAGAGTAGTAGCATACACCAAAGTATCAATCCATAAAAAAGTAGTATGTCATGTTATACAGAACTCAAATAAGGTAAAGGATCCTCACAAGTGATAGATCAAGTTTTAGAGAAAAGAAGTTAATCAAAAATAGTAGTAAGCATCCAGTCCAGGGTCTATCCTATAACATCTTTATCCTCCTACTAAATCTTATCAATCCTGCACTATAGGTCCCATTCCTTTCACCGGATCATTAAACATGAAATCTATAAGTGCACCGAAATTCCTAAGTATAGTATGAGTATGAAACTTAGTAGGAAACCACCAAAGATACTTAACATGGGTGCATAAGATATACAGTTGCATGACATGAAAGTCAATAGAACAAAGGTAAGGTAAAAGTATATCACACATACATAAAATATGTGATCGGTCCTAGGGTGTTGGGAGTTGAATATGGAAATATATGATGAGATAAAAATTAGTGGAAGTTAGATTTAAAAAAAAAATACCACATAAAGTAGAAAGCCTTTCTGGTCCCTGAACGACACCACAAGTGTGTTGGTGGCCTCCATCGGCTAGCTAGTGGTCATTGGGACGATCTCGTTCATGCCAAGAGCCCCATAAACTAGCTAGTGGTTTTGGGAAAATTCAATTCTTCTGAAGAACTTCACCAACTAGCTATTGGGACTACTGTATCTTTATAAGGTACAATGTTTCCACCAGCATAGAATTTTCTATTTTTGTCCTCCTAAACACCACGATCCCACCTAAAATCAATTTAAAACATGAAGAAAAATCTACATCCAAGCTTAAGATAGGCATACCTTTAAAATTGAGGTGTCACATTAGTCGTCCCATAAGGAGCATGAACCACATTAATGCTTCCTGTGTGATTCATAAACACAAGGTGTGAACCCAATTAATGCCTCATGTTAGAAAAATTTATAAAAGTCTCCCTCAATTTCTTTGTTCTCCTCCACTAATTTTGTGGAAAAACTCTACTATATTGAAATATATTTTTCACATTATTATTTATGGTCTTCAAGAAGGTAAAATTACTTTTGAAATATTTTAGTATTTAAATTGGTTTATTTATTTTCTTTTCCTAGTTTTTTAGATTATTTAAAATGTATATAGATTGAATTATTTAAATAATAAGTTTTTTGTATGATCTTAATTATGTTAAATTATTTAGTAAATTTAAATATGATGTTTCGATGATTTGGATAGTTTTGAATGATTTAATAAATTTATATCGATTAATATATATATATATTTTAATTATTTCAAAGAAGTGATGAATTATGAAATATAATTTACAAAAATTTATAATAAATATTGAATGATCATGAGTTGGACTGACCAATTTAGGTTTGGTTTTTTATTTACATTCATAATTTTTAATAATTTTTATTTTTATTTTGATGATATGTGTATCATCTCTTTCACTTATATGTTGGACTTATGTGTCCATGATAAATCCAATGTATAACAATATTTTGGTACCCCTCACTTCCATGTGAGTATTGTCATAAAAAATAGAGGTTTGAAATGTGCTAACAATATTAATTGTTGCATTTATACACAATAATTGATAAGATTAACTACTTTTTTTAGTCCATTTGATCAAAAAATATGAATATTTACCCCTAGGATGTGGTTGGTTTATCATTTTTTGATAAACTAAACTCACTCCATATAACTCATGATTATTTTATTATTTTTCATAATAATATTTAATTAGTTCTTAATGTGAATGTATGTACCAAATTTAATAATAAATATAAAAATAATGAAGCTATAATTTCATTTAAAATATTTAATTAATTATAAATTAATACAAATATATAATAATAAAATTAGGTTTTGAAAAAAAAACATTAATACAAATATATATTCAAAATAATTAAAATCATAATTAAAATGTTTTTAAAAATAATTTTAAAAATAAAATTTATCTTATATATGTATTCAAAAAAATGATAGGTTTATTTTTTAAAATTAAAATAAATACATTATTCTAATTATTTTAATAAATTATATAATTCAATATATATTTGAGAAAAGAATTGAAATAAATTAAAAAAATAAGATATCAAATCATTTTTATAAAAAATTTAAAATAAATTTTAACAAAATATATATTTTATTTTATTTTATAAATAATAATAAATATAATACTCAATACAAAACTAGTAGAAAATAAGATATCTGAAATTGCCTAAAATGGGTGGCTATAATTTGAAGCCGTGAAGAGAGGTTTTCATGACTGCCAAAGGATTTTGCAACTACCACCAGTTTCCATCATTTTTACTACCTCTCACTCATTGTCTCTCACCTATCGCTTACTTATCATCACCCACACCCACATGTCTTATGCATCATTGACCTTTTCATGAAAGTATTTAAAATATATGATGTATGTTTATTTTGAATGTTTTAAACTAATTTATGTTATTTGAAAATATATATTAAATTTAGTTTATGTTTTAATAGTATTCAATACATGAGAAAATTAAATATTATTCTAACATGATTCTTTTTTAGTTTCCAACATGCCAGAACTATTGATCAACTATGATTTTATTTATGTTGATTTACATATTAAATAATAACTACCTGTAAAAAACTTGATAAATAAATTATTAATGACTAGTCTTTAGATGACCAGACAATGTTTGATTAGAATTGTCTAATGAAATTATTTTTTAATTGGTTATAAAATTTGTAATAATTATATTTAATTTCTCCATCGATGACCTACATGTCATCCCTCTCTCTAAAAATGTAAGGACTAGTTTTTATATGGTAACTTAATATGAATCCCAAAACCATTTAACCCCTCACTTGCATGTGAGAAATACTATAATAAAAGGAGGTTTCATAAAAGGTGTTTATACTTGATGCTAGATTTATTCCCCATGAATGAAAAGATAATGTTGGTTGCTTAAATTATTGAATATGGTGGCTTGAAAAGTTTTCCTTTAGGTATTGGTTGAATTATCATACAATGATAGACCAATCCATAGAAAAAGTCTCGAAGAACATATCACAATTATTTAAATAGAAATAATTAAAAAATATTAGTCATTTGATGATGCGGTATAAATATATATAACATTTTACTAAATTTACTTTATAGGTAATAATTTATATGTCTATATACTGCATCTATGAAGTAATCTATAATTATCGGGATTTTAGATACATTCTACCATTGAAAATAGTTGATAATCATCATGATTTTATGATATTATAATAAGTTCATGTGAGGATTAAGTCACTTAAAACTAAGGTCCAATCATGTAATTACCTTAATCACATATAAGCATCTTCAATATGATGATCACCTATGGCTCATTTCATATCCTATATTTGATAATGTAGATAGGGTGGAAGAATCATCTATGTCATATTCATAAAAAATTTCCCAACATCACAAGAAGGATCTCTATTTAATATTAATGTCAATTGTTTTTATGTATTTTATCATTGTTGTGTCAAAATTATATTTTATTCTATATTTTTTCAACATTAATTAGGAATTCTAAACATATACCTCATTTTTTGACTTATATTTATTAAAAAATATTTTAGAAAATGTATTACATTAACTAAAAATAGTAATGATTATATCATATATTGATATTTTGGATGTTCCTTTGCTTGCCTTCCAGGACAATCATATTTATTGTTCTATCTTATAGGGGCATCATGTTCCACCTCTAAGCATACATAGGTCACACCACTTCCATCATGTTACACCCCCTCCTACCATTTCCTCTCACCTTAAATGTGCAAGGTTCTATGGTATTGTGATGCATGATTTTAACTTTATCGATCATTATCTCATTGTATCCTTTATAGAGAGATTGATACCAATAACACATACTTTCCATTTACTAGAAATATAAATGACCATTACTATCGAGGATTTACCAATTATTTTAGGCCTCCTAATCAAGGGTGAAACTGTGAAAGGATGATTTGTTGTTGATTTGTTAGAGTTTCTATATATTTTAATATTCATTGAGGTTTAGGATGATGGTAGGTCAATCATCACCAGTCATTTACGCATGCTAGGGATAGATGGTAATTTCAACCATTTTCTAATAATACTGAGAAGATTATTGTCCTAAGATTGATGTCTTGATATTTTCACAAAAATACATTATATGAATTATTGGTTTTAAATACCCTAAACTAAGTAGCCTATAGTTTATGGTTACTTTATTACATTGGTTCTAGATATAAGTGATCACATCCCAAAGGACTGAATAGTTTAGTAGACTTGGAAAACTAGATACATACTTGAAATTCACATTACATTCGAAAAGTTGAAATACTTAATAAATTTTTTTTTAGAACACCAGTATTACCTTTAGCATATCGCTACATATCAACCATAATATACTTCCCAGAATCCTGGGGAAAGGAAACATAAGAAAGGGGTGATCTCTAATGGTCAATAAGGGTATGCATATAGTGGAAGATATCATTAAAAAATAATTAATAATCAATATGGAAATGTAAATAACTAAAATATGGTTTATTTAATCAATAACTTGAACATGAAGAATAATATGGTAGGAATAACTAATGATCAAAATAATTCCATATAAATAGTTATATAATCTTGAAACTTATCCGTGGATATTCAAACTAATCGAATAATCACATGGACATCAATAATTAATCTCATAATGAGGAAATTCATAATATCAAAAATCATCACCATATCATCAAATCCTTGTTCCAAGAAATCTTACACAAATGTATAAGGACTCAAATAAATACTCAAACTAGTTTGTATCATGAGACCTACTGATGCATCGAGGGTCTATAGTAGGCTCCACCCATCACTTACTAAGTCTAATGCATTCCTCCTATAAAAGGGTAGAAAAATAATCACATAAAAATTCATATTGAAAAACTAGAATAATAAATTATAATAATATCCCCAATCAATAAACATAATCAATGTAAAAATTCATATTGGAAATTAGCATATGAAATGTTAATAATTTTCCCAATCAATAAACATAATCATAAACCATTTAGAGTAATATAGAGAATGGTATCAACATAATACATCCTCAATCAAACTAACCATAAACCATCCATATAAATAATAATTATTGTATAATTACAACATATTCCCAATGGAGAAAAAGGTAAAATGGGGTTTTTTGTCATTGATGAATAAAAATACCATAAAAATACATTAAAAACATTCTTGAGGAAAGTATCATTTTTTACTTTGAAAATCAATTTCAAAAACTAAAAATTTCCAGGATATTAGGAAAAATATTTTCTTTGAAATAACCTTTTAAACTTGTAAATTAATATTCAAAACAATTAGTTGTCATGATGGTTGGTAATTTTTTATATGCTGTATAAGTTAAAAAACATTCTTTTCACACTGTTGTAAAAAGGTTAAAAAAATACCTCATTCGAAAAATTACAAGAAGATCTCTTTTAAACAATTTTTATAAAAATTAAAACATGTGTAAAAATGTATTTAATAAATCATTTTGAAAATGTTAAAAAAATTGAGAATATTTTTAGAAATCATGGATATTGAAGAAAAATGATTTTTGACTGAAGAGATAAATAAAGTCATATTTTCTTAAAAAAATATTAATCATTTTAAGTACCAAAGGGATAAAAAAGGTATTATTACTTGAAAATTTCATGAATAACTATAGGAGAATAAAACATATTGGGTTTAAGATATACATATCAAACTATTCTCCCAATGAAGACAAAAACATAAACAATCCCGAATAATTATGAGATTGTGAAATTAACACTTACCACTATGGTAACTTTTGAATCGTAAGACCAATGAAGATAAATAGATTCATGATATAAAATATCAAAGGTTTAGTATATACACCACACAAAATATATAAGTGGTGAATTTGGCATATGTATCAGGTAAGTAAAAGTGAGATGAGAAACCTTTACCTCATGTCCGACTTCTTTAATATGTGTATGAACCTTCTATATAATAAATATATATTTATTATACTTATATTAAAGACTCATATTCATATATATCATACCATATATGATTTTCTTATATATTTTTATCACCCTTTTATTAACAATTCTTTATTAAAAACACTATTTTAGGTGATAACTGCATCGTTTTTCATGTATGTTTTGGTTCGATAGTTTCGATCCTTATACATTGATCATGGTTAAATCATATATAGAATGTTAATAATGATATAAATATCATATATATTTATTATATAAGTATTCATAATAGTCCATAAAATTTATAGATAGAAAAATGAGTTACATCATTCATGGAGACCGTAGGTCGTATGTATGCATGAACGATGTTTCCATTTTTTTAATGGATTAAACAAAAAAAAGTTAAATAATATTTCACCATTAAAAATAAATATTATATTATATATATTATATATATTCATTAAATATATTTTACTTCCATACATGTCAAAATAAAATGAAAAAGGTTTCACATTGCTTCGAGGAGGTGGTAGTCCACACATACGCACGAGCGACGTTAACGTTTTCCAATGGATTGGTAGATCAAAACATAGATGTTATATTATAATTCTAGAAGTGTAATTATTTAATAAATATAATATATATATATATATATATATATATATATTAAATCCATCATTATATCCATCCATGATAGGTGGTGATGGGAAACGAATTACATCAGTTCGTGGGGCAGTTGTCCACTGATCAAATGATCGACAGATTTGTTTTTCATTTGATGGAAGAGAAGATAGATATAGGTAATTAAATTTAAATAATAACATATAAGTATATTTTAGATAAATTTTTATAATTTTATCATAGTTTACATATATTTTAAGGATTTAAATGAAGAAATAAAATGAAGATGCATAGTTAAGAATTATACCTCTTCTTCGAAGAACCTATTTAGGATTATACCTAATGCCTTACAAGAATGGTTTTATGATCAAAAAAAGACATTAGATCATGAAGATTTATTTAATAAATTTATTTGGGTGGGTATTTTCTAAACAAAATTGCTCTATAAGTGTGAAAATGAGAGGAAAGTGGGTGCCCTTTATAAGTTTGGGGAAGGACACACTTAAATTTTCAGAAAAGAATAAATTATACATACATTTTTAACATGAAAAAGGAACAAAAATGAATAATTATCAAACCTTATAGGATATAATCTCAAAATATTTCCTTACAATATGAATTATACAATTTTATAGCTAATTTTAACCGTTTTCATCATAATTTTTCCCTTACTAAACAAGTTCTAACCTTAACAGCAGTAGTTGATTTTTAGTGTTTTAACTATTCATTATGACAAAAAAAATAACTTTAAATTATTATATATTATTAATTATTATGATTTTAAATATAGAATAAAGTTTTCCAAATTAAATTCATATAAATGGAAGAATTTAATTTAAAGATAAATCCGCAAATGCATCGAAAAAAATTTCCAAAGGAAAAGTTTTCTTAAGTATAAAAAGTTTTTATATAAAAACTCAATAAAAAATCAATTAAAATAACCTAGATTGGATTGATTATAATATAATTTAACTATGTTACTTTTAAAAAAAATTAAAACAAAATGAATATATTTAAAAAAATTAAACGAAAAGGCATTTTTCAATAAAAACTATATTATTTCAAAATTCATTCAAAAATAATAATATTATCAAAATGTTATAAAAAACTATAATATAATTTTGAAATGATAATTTAAAAAATTAAGTTAATTTTTTCAAATAAATTTTCTAAAAGGGGTAAATTTTAATTTTAAAATAAGTTTTTAAAATGTGACAAAACCATTTTTAGAAGAAAAAAACATTTTTTCATAAAAAACATTTATTTTTATTTAAAATGATTTTTATTTTGATTTATAATAAATTTATTATTAATAAATTTATTTTATATATGTTTGAAACATATAATTTTAATAATTTAGTTATTCTTATTCAAACCCACCAATTTAATGGTTGGGTTATAATGGTATATTATATTATGGTTCTTTTAGCCTTGGGGTTATGTCTATCACAAGTTATCAAAGAGATTAAATTTATTTAAAAGGAAATATATTTCATAATGCCTCGGGTTGTTACATTCTTACCTCCTTTAAAAAGTTTTATCCTTGAAATTTCTAAAATGTCACCTCATGAAAATAATTGGGTATCTATCCATCATAACTTCCTCTGGTTCCCACATCAACTATTTTATCTTATGATTTCTCCAAAGTACCTTTATCAGCTAAGTTATCCAATTCCTCAACACTTTATCTCTAGTGTACAGAATCTTGATAGGATCTTCACAGTAAGATAGATCATATTATAATTCTAATTATTCATAGGTGATTATATGTGTTGGGTCCGACATGTGCTTCCTTAATAATGATATATGGAAGATGTCATGTACTTTAGTAATACTTGGTAGAATTTCCAAATGGTAAGCCACAACTCCAATTTTTTCTAGGATTTCAAAAGGTCTGATATTTCTGAATCTCAATTTATCTTTCTTACCAAACTTTATAACACTCTTCCATGGAGATACTTTCAAGAAAACATGATATACCACTTGAAATTACAAATATTTCCTCCAATTATTAGCATAACTCTTTTGGATCCTTTGAACTGCTTTGATATGGGTTTGAATAGTATTTACATTTTCATTTTTTTCCTCCATTAGTTCTGGTCCTAAAATCTTCTTTTCACCTACTTTATCCCCACAAGTTAGAGTGTGACATCTCTTTTCATATAATGCTTTACACGGTGTCATTTGAATACTTGAATAGAAGATATTTTTATAGGAAAACTCTAACAAAGGTAAATACTAATACCAAATTCCTTGAAAGTTAATATATCATGACCTCAACATGTATTCTAATGTTTGAATAGTCCTTTTGGATTGTCCATCAATTTGCGAGTGATAATCAATGCTCAAATAAATATCATCATCAAGATATTTTTGAAGATTATTCTATAATTTTGGTGTAAATCATGGATAATGACTAGAAAAAAATTAGAGGTATTTCATGAAGTCTTAAAACATCATTAATATAGAGTCATGCAAGGTAATCCAGTGGTAAATATTCTCTTATCAAAAGTAAATGTGCATATTTTCTGAGGTTGTAAACAATAACCCATATTAAATTATTCTTTCTATAATTCTTTGGTAATCCAATGAAAAATTACATTGTAATGTCACCTCATTTCCACATAGTAATTGGAATATGTTACATGAATCCTCTAGGATATTATCTTTCATCCTTCACCTATTGGAAATACAAACATCTTGACACATAATCAGTAATTTTACACTTCATATTATCTCACTAAAAATGTTTCTTCAAATCACTATACATCTTGTTACTACCAAGGTGTATATATAAATTCAAGTTATTATCATCATCCAACAATTCCCTCTTTGTCTCAAGTGTAGATGGGACACATAGTCTCTTTAGAAATTTCATAACACCACCTTCACAAACGAAATCTATCAATTTCCCATTATTCATGGATTTAATTTTATTTTGAATATTCTTATAATCAAATTTATAACTTTTTATCTTTTCCAACAAAGATGGTTTGGAAATAATTTGAAAAATGAGTGATGTCCCCCTTCTTTAATAATTCCCATATTTATCTTTACAAAATCCATGAACATAGGATCCCTATTGATCCTCATTTTTGTTAGGACTCTATAATCTTTCCATCTCAATGCATCTGCTACCTTATTTTCCTTCCCTGGTTGGTAGTGTATTGATCAATCATAATCCTCGACTAGCTTGATCCATCACATTTGCCTCATGTTGACCTCTTTCTATGAAAAGATATATTTCAAACTCTTTTTGTCCATATATATATCATACTTTTCACCATATAGATAATATATCAACAATTCAAACCAAATATTATAGTTTCCAACTCAATATCTTGGGTTGGATAGTTTTTTTCATTAATATTTAACTACCTTGATACATAGGAAATAACTTTATCATTCTGCATAAGGACACAACTAAGTCCATTTTTTTATGCATCACTGTATATTACAAACCCATAATTTTCTAATGGTAGAGTTAAAATCATAGAATTCACTAATATTCTATTAAATTCTTCAAAACATTACTCAAATTTTTTTTTACATACAAACTTAATCCCTTTTTGAGTAATCTTAGATAACAGGTTATCTGATCAAGAAAATTTTTGAACAAATCACTGAGAGTAACCTGTCAAACTAATGAAATTACATACCTCAGTTATGTTCATTAGTGTAGGCCATTATTTTAATGCATTTATCTTCACATGATCAATTTATATCCCATACTTATAGAAACTATGGTCAATAAAAGATACATTATGAAGCTAGAATTCACACTTTTTAAATTTCTCATATAACACTTTTCTTCTGAGATACTCAAGAATGATCCTTAATTGATTCACATGGTCCTCTTAGCTCTTATTGTATACCAAAATATCATCAATAAATACCACAATAAAATCATCAAGATATTCCTTGAATATTCTGTTCATTAGATCTATGGAGATAGAGGGTGCATTAGTCAATCCTAATGGCATTACTATGAACTCTTGATATCTATACCTCGTATGAAATTCTATCTTTGGAATATATTCCTTCTTTACTCACAATTAATGATACCCAAAATGATGGTCAGTCTTTAAAAAACATAGGGCTATGTGAAGTTGATTTAATAATTCATCGATGTCAGGTAGAGGATACTTGTTATTTATCATGATTGCATTGATTTACCTATAATCAATGCATAGCCTCATAGATCCATATTTCTTTTTAATAAAAAGAATCGGGGATCCATGAGGTGAAACATAAGGGAATATAAATACCTTATTGCACAAATAATCTAGTTGTTTATTCAACTCCACTAATTATATAGTGTCCATTATATAGAGATTCTTTGATATAGGTCTTGCATCAGGGATTAAATCAATGGAAAATTCAAATTTACACTATAGTGGGTGTCCAGGTAATTCCTCGAGAAATACATCAATGTATTCATGCACAATAGGTACAACCTCAATTTGAAGATTACCTTTTACATCTATAGATTTTGTCTCTTCTTATTTCCAAAGAATATCATTCAGAAGGGCTACTGGGGGAGGATCTGAACATTAACTGGATGATGAACCATCTTCTCTAAACATAAGAAATTTCACATCTTCATCTCAAATCATAATTTCCTTCTCTTTAAAATAAATTTTTACACCATATTTTTAAATCCAGTCTATACTAAGGATTATATCAAATTAAACCATAATAATAATAATTATTTCATCAAATAGGGTATGTTTATGTGTCATTATGAAAACTAGATGACACATCCTTATTATGGTGATACTTCCACTGGGATCCTTGACTAATAAATCCCTTATTAAGTTTCTATGGAAATATCTAATTTTATTGTAAAACTTATATGATATTAAAGGGTGTGAAGAACCAAAATCAAATAAATCATTAGATAAATTTAAATATATGAGTAAAGTACATATAACCCATTATTAGGGACTTAAACCTCAATTTTTATGATTTCATAATCTTGGCCTTGATCCCTTAGGCTTTTCTGGGGGAAATTCTCTTGATGCCTGGAACAATAAATTGTATAGTATCTCATCTCTTTATAGTAGAATCGTTGAACATATCATGATCTTTTCTTTAACTTTAAATCACGATCATAGAGGCCTTTTTCTTCACACTTGTAGAGAACTCCCATTCCCAGTAAGTATCTCCCACAGTGTTGCTTTCCAAATTTATTACAAGATGGAAATTTCACTCTTTCCTTATTCTATTTTTCTATATTTACTTTTCTAGAGTTCTCAACCATAATTTTTTTATCTTTATTTCCTTCAAATCTATAAGTCTTAGAGAATTATTTCTCTGTCTTGATAGCATGTGAAAATATGCCCTCATATGATGAGAATTTTTGGGAGACTAGTGTCCTTTTAAGGATTGGATTAATCCCATATAATAAATGATCAATCTTATTATTTTGATTATATATATATTCTACAACATGTCTTGATGGATTTGTAAAGTTAGATTCATACTTATCAACATTTTCCTCTTCCTTTTGTTTCATACTCAATAATTGTATCTCTATATCTACTCATTGCTCATGAGGAAAATATTTTTCCAAGATTATTACTTTAAAATCCTTCCACTACATGTTTTATATTTCTTATTTATCCTTAGTGTTTTGAATTAATGACCACCATTGATCTATATCCCCTAAGAGATGATATAATTCTATGACAACCTTATCCCTTTCATTACTTCCTAAAGAAAGAAATATATTTTCTAAGAAATTATCCATTTATATGTTATAAATGGATTTATATCCCCATTGAATTATGGAGGTTATTGGCACATGAAATGATATAACATCGGTAAATGTTATTAGACATAACCTGAGTCAGCTGCCCAATATAGTTATAATTTGATCTTCTCTAACTCCAGATTCATTATCATACATAGGAGAGAAATATCTACATGGATTACATGTAATGATATGGTTTAAATTCCATCCATAAGGATATATTTATAAATAATGGCGTATAATATATTAGATCATAAAATTATGAATCATAATGTATAATTTCAAAACTAGTGACACTCATAACATAAATTGAAAATTTTATGCATAGATAATCACAAAATCATAAACTAGGTATCTTTTAGAATATTTTGAAGTCATAGAAATATTTTCAAATCTATCATAATGGTTTGTAAATAAATTGTGAATTATCCCAATTATATCCCTTGGGAGTATCAAACTTGGTGTACATCAAGGCCCTTTTTTTCACCAGGTGATGATTGAGTAAAACCCCAATACGCCCTTTTTAGAGTTATTACCCCTAGGTGAATATATTCTAGGGCCACATCCACTTATAGTATCAAAATAGGTATGTATTTATAAGAAATCCACATAATCTATACCTTACCAAAACTTTAGGATGTTATCATATACTTAGACTTATCCTCAAATTCATTCATAGGGTTATGTTATCTAATCTATGTTTTTATAAATATAGTTCCCAAAGTTTCTACTAAACTTTCTATGATACCAACTGTAAAGAATCTAACCCTAGTATCCTATAGTTAGTGCTTAATTTATTACATTGGTTCTAAACAAAAGTGATTTCATCCCAAAGGACCAAATAGTTTAGTGGTATTGGAAAAATATATGCATACTTAACATTTACATTACATTTGAAAACATGAAATACAACATAGAATTTTCTTTGAGAACAAAATTATTACCTTCAATATATCCCTACATATAAATCATAATACACTTTCTAGAATCTTGGGGAAAGTAAAGATAAGAAAAGGGGGTGAGCACTAATGCTCGGTAAGGGTATGTGTATAGTGAAAGATATTATAAACAAATGATGCATAATCAATATAGCAAGGTAAATAACTAAAACACATTCAATTTGATCAATAACTTAAAAATGAAAAATAATATGGTATAAATAACTAGTGATCAAAATAATTATATATAAATAGTCAAATAAACTTGAAACTTATCCATGGATATTGTAACTAATTGAATAATCACATGGAATTCAATAACTAATCTCATAATGAGGAAATTTATAAGTTTGGACATAATCACCATATCATCAAGGAATTATTCCAATACATATTACATAAATGGGTAAGGTATCAACCAAATACCCAAACTAGTTTATCTCATGAGACATGTTGATGCATCGAGGGGCTATATCAAGCTCCGCCCATCATTTACTAAGTCCAATGCATTCCTTATATGAAAGGGGGAAAATAATCATGTGAACATTCATAATGAAAAACTAGTATATAAAATGTTAATAGTTTCCACAATAAATAAAAATAATAAATTTAAACATTCATATTGGAAACTAGCATATGAAATTTTAATAATTTCTCTAATCAATAAACATAATCAAAAACCATCTTGAGTAATATAGAGAATGGTATAAAAATAATACATCCCCAATAAAATTGACCAAAACCCATATAGATAAATAATAAATATAGTATCATTACAATTTTATAATTTTCTTTTTAAAATAAATATTTTTCCTAATATTATTGAAATTATGTACATGTCGTATAAGTTAAAAACATTCTTTTCACACTATTGTAAAAAGGTTAAAATTCACCTCAGTCAAAAAATGAAAAGAATGTTAGTTTTAAACCATTTTAAAAAAAAATAAATTATGGGTAATAATTTATTTAATAAAACATTTTTAGAATGTTAAAAACATTTTTAAAAACATTTTAAAAAAATAGAGATATAGAAGAAAAGTATTTTCGGTCGAAGAGAGAAATAAAGTTGGGTTTTCTTAAAAATATTTTATCAATCATTTTAAGTATCAAAGGGGTAAAATGGTATTATTACTTGAAAATTTCATGAATAACCATAGGAGAATAAAATATATTGGGTTTAAGATATAAATATTAAACTCTACCGATAATGGAGACTTAAACATAAACAATCCCGAATAATGATGAGATTGTGAAATAAAGTCTTGCCAACTTTTAGCTTCTGAATCATAAGCCCCATAAAAGAAATAAATTCAAATAAAACTTTATATATGATGAAGATAAATATATTCATGATATAACTTAACAAATTGGTAGTATATACACTGAAAAAATAAATTAGGGATGAATATGGCATGTGTCTCACGGAAGTAAAAGTGAGACGAGAAACTCTTACATTATGCATGACTTCCTTCATACATGTATAAAAATCCTGAATAATAAATATATATTTATTATAAATATATTAAATAACCATAATCATATATATAATAACATATATTATTTTATTATAACTTTTTATCTCCCATTTATTAATAATTCTTTATTAAAAACACTATTCTATGTGATAACTACTTCATTTTTCATGTATGTTTTGATTCGGTAGTTTTAGACCTTTTACTTTGATCATGGTTCCATAATCTCCAAAATGTTACCCATGATATAAATATAATATATATTCATTATAAAATTATTCATAATAGTCCATAAAATTTATATATATATATATATAAGTTACATCATTCATGGAGATGATAGGTCGTACGTACGCATGAACGTTGTTTCCATTTTTTAATCTAATAGAATAAAATAAATTTAAATAATATTTCAATTTAAAAAATAATTATTATATAATATATTTTATAAATATTTATTAAATATTTTCTTACTACCATCCATGTCAAAATAAAATGAAAAACGTTTCACATCTCTTCGTGGAGGTGGTAGTTCACACATACGTATGAGTGAATTATCCTTTTCCAACAAATTAAAAGGTAAAAAGTAGATGTAATATTATAATTAAAGTGTAATTATATAATAAATATAATATAGATACATTAAATCTATTATTATATCTATATGTGATAGGTGCTGATGGAAAATGAATTACATCAGTTCGAGAGATGGTTATCTGTTGTACACTGGATCAACAGTTTCGTTTCCCACTTTATGGAAGATGAGATGGATATAGATAATTCCATTATCATAAAAACATATTAGTATATTTTATATACTGGTGTTATTATTTAATCATATTTTATTTATATTTTAAGGATTTAAAGGAAGAAATAAAATGAAGACGCATGGTTAATAACTATACCTCTTCTTCGGAGATTCTCTATAGATTTATACCTAAATCCTTCGTAGATTAGTTTTATGATCAAAAAAATATAAGAAAAGGGTAGTTATTTAAGGAAGGTATTTGGGTAGGTATTTACTAAACCAAATGGCTTTCGAAGCGTGAATAGGTGAGGATAGGTGGTTCCCTTTTATAAGTGGGAGGAAGAACAGACTTGGAATTTTTTAAAAGAAAAAATTATTCCCACATTTTTCACATGGAAAAAGGATCAAAAATTTCTTATTATCTAACCTTATTTCCATAAAATATTAATTAGAAAGGTTTCTAGGCCATTTTAACTCTTATCTTCTTAGTTTAACCCCTCGGTAAACCCATTTGAACCTTAATCGTAGTGGTTACTTTTTACTATTTTTACTGTTCATTATGACCAAAAATTAAGATTACATAATAATATAATATTAATTATTATAATTAAAAATATGTAATTTATTTTTTCAAATTAAATTCACAGAATCGACAGAATTTAATTTAAAGTTAAACCAGAAAGCGAGTTGAAAAAATGGGTTTTCAAAGGAAAAGTTTTCTTAAGTATAAAAAGTTTTTATATAAAAAATTTAATTAAAATGACCTAAATTAGTTTAATTATAATATAATTGAACTAATTTTACTTTTAAAACAATTTTAAACAAAATATAACTTTTTAAATTCTTTAACTGAAAAGGTATTTTTCAGTAGAAATATGTAGTTTTTCACTATTCATTAAAAAATAATCTTCTCAAAAAATCAGTCTAAGATAATTTTTATATGATGATTTCAAAAATGGAGTTAATTTTTTTAAAGAAATTTTCTAAAATTGTAAACATTTAATTTTAAAATAATTGCACAAAACACGACGAACCCGTTTTAAAAAAAATACAGTTTTTAAGAAAACATTTATTTTTCTTTCAAATAATTTTTAAAATTTTTATTTATACTTAAGTGATATCTAGTAAATTTATTTTATAAATGTTTAAAACATACACTTTTCATAATTTAGTTAGTCCTATTCAGACCCACCAATTTAACAGCTAGGTTGTAACGGTATACTATTTTACAGTTCTTTTATACTCATAGTTGCATGTATTTCATGTTAACGAAAAGATTAAATTTATTTAAAATTAAATATATATCATTAAGTATTAGGGTGTTACATTGGAGGAACAATTTTTTCATCCATTCTATGATTTTATTCCATTTGATGTATTTACTTTTACTTGAGGACCCAAATGTAATGGGTAGATACAACTAGGTGTAATCATGTCATTCTTATACATACATAGCATTATGCAGTGCATGTCTCATCAACAAGATAAATATTATAAGATGAAAAATTTGTATTCATATGTAGTTATGAGGATTCATACCTCACTTTACTTCACATGTTTGTGTACTACCTGTGGATATTATATAGGACTCCATGTGTGGATGATGGTATGTTTATCTATCCTTATTATGTGAAAGTAAAATATATAAATTTTTATTATGAAACTATAATAGTAATAATGTTATCTGTAGGTGGATCCAAACCTATAGGTATTCAGATACTGTCAAACATGATGTATACACTTACAGACTTATATTATACATTCTTTGGTCGGGTGATGTACATGATTTTTAATTATATACTTAAATTATTATTATTATTCATAAATGATTTATTTTATTAATTGTATGTTATTATATTTTATTCCAGGTTTCATGGATATCATATATTTGGATTGTTTTCTGGAGTCTCTCATTTTACCTATAATGACCCAGACTTTTATAAATGAAATTTCACTTCTAAATGAATATATGTTCCATTTAGTAATGTAGTATAATATAAAACATAGTAAACATGTAATGAAAATAAATAACACTTTATAATTATTATAAGATAAAGTGATGCAATGACTATTAGTCAGTATGACCATCAAACATTACAACTATTGGTAATGCAGTCATTATAAAGTAACTGTTAAGATTAGTATAATAAAGGTAATAATAAAATCCAATTAATGTAAAAGTAAGAAAAGAAATCCTCAACCAGTAGGATCATACCATATAAGGAACATTTATTAGTGCTTCTAAGGGAGATGGCATCACTAGGGTTTTCCCTTGATGAAGCCTAAGTCAAGATTCAATGACTAATACTAGAGAGAAATCAATTAAGAGAGAAGTTTAAAATTATATAAGTCACCGCACAATCTAAGTTTGTCTAACCTCCCCCATAAAAGTACTACAATTTCAAACTTTACCCTTAGGGTGTGTGTTGTTATAATAAGAGGTTATATATCAAGACCTTATAAATATAAAGGTGTAAATTTTCATTAAGAAATGAAAGTGTATTATTCAATCCCATTTCCGTTATTATTTAATTTAATATAAAATTCACATGAATAAAAGATGAATATGATAAATATATTTTTGGATATAAATAAAAACAAAATTATATTTTTAGAAAATATATTATTTCAGTTATAATACACTTTTATAATAAAATTAATAATTTTAAATAAATTTAATTTTGAAGAAATTTTCTTTTAAGATACTATTTATTTAAATATAAATGATAATATAAATTTGTGTGGTCCTAAGTAATTTTTATAAGGGTCAGAAAGTTGAATATGTAATAAAATATAGTAATTTTCAATAAATAACAATTTTTATTTAAAAATAAATTTATCATATTTAGAAAAAAAATTATAAAATAAATTTTATTTTTGAAATGAGCACATAAAAATTATCCAGCATTAGTTTTTACATAATTTTCTAAGACAGTAAAATTTTTAGGTGAAACATAAATATGGTATAAATATACGGTAAGCATTATGATATCGTAGTGAATTCAAATTTATTTAATAAATACTATAAATGAATTTATTGACCAAAAATATTATTATTCACTAAAATAAATTATTTTAAAGTGATATGTTTATTTTCTCAAACCTATAATGAAACTTTCAAAACATAAAGTATATTTTTAGATTTGGAAACAATTATTTATAAATATGACTCACTTCCTGATCATGAATGATATTATTTAAATGATTTTGATACATAATCAATTAAAATATTAAAAACCATATCACATTTCTATAAACCATGGGCTAAAATCATGTGATGTAAAATGGTTTTGAATTTTTTATAACTTAGACCAAAACCTGTGTTTAGAAATTAATAATAATTCACCCCTATTTTTTCTAAAAATACTCAGTAATTATCTCATTCATCTTCACTCTAAATACTTTAATCATGCAGTTCCTCTCATTTTCAATCTATATAGCCCTCCTAAAGAGTTTCTAAGGTTCTAAGGAGATCCTACCAAGCTTTAAGAATCAACCTCTTAAGGTAAGGGGTTCTCTCCCTCCTCTTTTCAATTAAATCACTTATTTGGTTATAATCCTTTTTATTTCCAAGTGTTTATTTTCTCATTTGTTCATAATTTTCCTTTAATGTCCAAATGATTACCTATTAATGATATACTACCCCTATCTCTCAATAATTCTCTCTATAAACTTTTTTTATGCCCATCATGGTGCCAAAATTGTACCTTGATTTTTTTCCATGTCATGCCTTTATGTTGTGAATACTTAAAACTATTTTCATCCAACGGTATTCTTCTAGATATAATTAACCTTAATTTATCAGTTAATTCCATGTATGAAACCCACATTCCTTAATGGTGGAATTGAAATGATGAAATATATTCCTATATTATATGATAAATGTGGCGGAATTAAAGATAAACATATGAAGGGTGTGTCCAAATAGAACTCTAATGTATTGGGTATTTTTTCCATATCATGAGATTCCATGTATGGTGTATATACGGTTAGCATAAGTACACTATGTTATGATGTCTTGGTGTTTATCCTTGAGTTATGCTTATGAAGTCACCTTTTATGTTGTTTTCACATTTTTATGATGCCTTGATCTTATGATATCATCATCTTATGCCATGCATCAATATTTATGTGTATGATTCTCACCTTATTATTTTATCAATTTATTCCCCTTAAATCATTACTTTTCATCATTTTATGTTTGATTATTATCTTATTGGTTTTTATATCTCACCCCTTTCTTATGATTTCCCCAGGTTATCCCATATAATACTAAGAGTTCAAAGGAAATTAGGATCACATTATATAGATTTTAAATAATGTTTTATTTTTTTTATTTTAAGTTAATAAATTATGAATAAAATTTACCAAAGACACTAGACCACTATATTTATGGTAATTAATGGATATTTTTGTTAAAATTTATAAAATAAAATGTATTAGAAAAATGTGTTGTTATAGTTGGTATCGGAGAAAGGTATAGTTATTTTTGGGAGTTAGGATTAGAAAGAATTATTGAAAACACTAAGGAAAAGTATAAGTAAATAAAACATCCTAAATTTTTGTAAAGTAAGAAGTTTGTGGTATTTAAGAAATTAATTCACTTTCTAGATACTATTAGTGGATACGGTTCAATCACAGATGCACTTAGGATTAATAACTCCAAAAGGGTTAGTTGGGTATTAACCAGATCTTCACCTAGGGCATGAATAATGGGCCTTACTACATGCCTTGTTTGAAACTTCCATGGTATATTATTTGGTAGATTCACATAATCTTTAAAAACCATTATAAAGGATTTTAATGTGAGGATAGAGAACTTAATAGAAAATATACCATGTATAAACTAGATTGAAACTTAAAGATTCATAATTTAGGGTGTATATATATATAATTCCATATAATTTGAGTAGTTTTACTTTTTATATGCATATTGAATAATGTATCTTAATCCCAATATTTCCATTATTTTAGAAAATGGTTGGAAATAGGAGGAATCATGATAACAATATATTTGATGGACAGTGTAATTATTTTCATAAGTAAATGATTAATATGATTGGAGTGGGAGTTGATAACTTCAGGAAAATACTAGCACAACTAACTCAAGTTATGAGTAATAACATTAATCACATAAAACTCCCTCTTTCTCTTAAGAGAGAACAATTTATATTTGAATCCTTCATGCAACAAAGGCCTCCAACTTTTAGTGGATCTTTTGATCTTGTCACAAAACAACCTGATCCATCCATCCATCGGATTCCCAAGCTGGCTTACAACATAGTATGAAGGACATTCCTGATCTCCATGGTTTAACACAAGTACCTAAGCATCAAGAAAACACCACTTAGGAACAATTTATATTATAGAGATAATCAAATAAGAATCATAAATTCTAGTAAAATTTTTGGAACAACCCACCCATATATCAGACATCCATGTCTAATCAGATAAGTTGGAGAGACAAATATAAATAAATTTAAACAAGTAAATAATTAAAAAAATAAATAAATAAATCCCTCCACTCACCCTAGTCCCCCTCCTTTGCAAAAAGATATAAATCTTCCTCATGAATTTATTTTGTTCAGCCATGAACAAATATCATTACGCTCTAACCATAGAAATCAGTAAAAGGAATTTATGGCTGATGTTATAAAGGAAACTAAAAATTAAAATGACTTTAATAGGTGAACAAATTATCCCTAGTGACCCAAGGTTACTCTCCATGTAAACCAAAACAATAATCTCTCCAAGATAAAACATTAACTTAACAAAAAACTAAAATGATATATATGGGTGTGAGTATCAGAATTCCTAGTTGGACACCACCCACATTTCCACATTCTTAACCATTAATTAAAGATCTATTTACATACTGATTTGAAATTGAATTAATTTTAAATAAGGTTTTGGCTATTTTAAGAGAATAATTAAAAATCCTTTTATACCATTAGTTTCTAAAACAATTGAGATTTTATTTAAATTTACAAAAAGGGTGAGAACAATAGGTCATCAATAAAATGAGAAAGATATAGTAGTAAATGTAAAATGGAAAATTTTGAATCAAACAACATAAGAGGTATAATAGTATAGAACTGCATATGAGTGAAAAATCTTATATGAAGGTAAATAAAACATTATTTTAATTATTTTAAACATGAATAAGGTGGATAACTAAAAGAATATTTGAATAAGGCACCAAAAAATTAGGAGTATATAAAAGTAAGAACCATGGTAAACCCTTAGAGAACTAAATTTAGGTCCTCATACTAGGATCCTTGTACTCTTGGTGATCGAATGATAAATAACTATTCTCATTCTAGAGTCATTGTGGAGGTCGAATCCAAATTCTCAATGGAAACCAACCATATCACATAATAATATAGCTTAGTAGTTTTTAAGTTTGATCCTGGGCTAGGTAGGGCATGCCAATTCCTAGCATACATGACCTAGTCATCCCACCTGTATAGTTGGGTCCCCATGTTCCATTTATATTTCAAAAAACCATGATAGAAAAAGCACATATTCCACTTTAAACTATTTTCATATAAAAATTGAGGGAACCATTTAAGAATAAGATGATACATGTATACTTTTTTATTCAAAACTTTAGTGGAATAACTTTCATTAATTAATACACACTTTGTAATATATAATTAGAAAAATAAAACATGTCAACCAAGCCTTCAGGATTAAAATAGAATATGTGTGTTTGTGTGTACCCTTTTGAATAACATTTTCCAAATCCCTTTTTGAAATATTATTTAGAAAATGGGTTCAAATTATTGAATTTAATTTTCCATTCTTTATTTTACCCTTAAACACATATACACTTGGACATATATAGATACCCTAATCCAAATAGACATATTCACACATCATTATGTTAATTGTGTGTAATAATGTATCTATATATATACATGTATATTTTTATAATTATTAAAAGTATCATGAAATAATTTTTATCAAAATTTATAAATAT
Source organism: Viscum album (assembly GCA_963277665.1). NCBI lineage: Eukaryota > Viridiplantae > Streptophyta > Magnoliopsida > Santalales > Viscaceae > Viscum > Viscum album. Next base: position 2,005,866,734 of record OY728138.1, read on the forward strand.
GAAAAATTAGAACAAAGCATACAAACTCAATTAAATCCATTTAATAATTCATATACAAATTATAAAAAACTCATAAGATATTAAAATACCTTATTTCACTTTATAAACCATCAAAAATATTTTCCCTGGAAAAATAAAAATATATTTTTTAAAATAAGAGGCAATTAAAGGGGGAATATATGGGAAAACAAAGTCCATAGCTAATTTATTCTTTAGAAATTTAATAAATAAAATAATTACTATCATAAGTTATCAAAATAATAATTTTAAAGGTTAATATGTCAATGGTTCCAAAATCAAAAGGTCAGTAATGGGGAAAACCGACCTAAAATAATGGAAGATGGTATAAATACTTCAAGAAAGATAAGAGGAGGGTCCTGAGAGTAAGCCACATTCCTTAAGAAATCAAATTCAGGTTATTAAATCATAAATTAAAAAATATATACCCTAGGGTCCAACCCATATGTGATGCAGAAAAAGGGAAAGTAAGAGAGGGGAAGAAACAAAAAGAATAAGGGGGCATAGGAGAATAAATACTAACCTCACCATAACCCTCATCACGTAATATCCTCAAGAATCACATCCCTTCCAAAAACTCTTGGACATAACCTAAAAGTAACAAAAAACCACATGAAAAAATAGGGAGGGGCCTTAAGAAACAAACTCAAAAAAAGACTACCTTATGAACTCAATCGATCAATAATCCATAACAGGCAATCTACAAGGCCCAAAAACATTTGAGACTTTTCTGGAGGAATATTCAAACAGCATGAAACCCAAATCCCAAAAGAATAAAAAACTCATCATGATAAAAAAAATGAAAAAGTATCTTCAAAAAAACCACAATACAACTTTGAAATCATTAAATTTTCATAAAAAAACATTTCTGTTTTGTTAAAAATTAACTTTTCACACCCTTTACAAAATCAAGACCCAATTTAAAACACTACAACCATAAAGTTTACATTTCCAAAAAATGAATCAAGAGAAAAAATCACAACTACATTACAAATAAAATAAAAACCAAACAAATTCATTGATTTCTAAATTAAACCTATTTTGAAAAACCATATTTGAATTTCAAAAGATTAAAGCCTTATTGGAAAACCATTTTTGCCCTTACTTTATAATTTTTGAAATCTTTGGTTCCCATTAAAACCACTTTAAAACTATACACCTCCATTCCTAAAACATCAAATTCCCATTTAAAATTTTTAAAGTTCTTTTTGAAATCTTTTTACTGGTTTTAAAATATCAAATCCATTATGGTTCTTTTTCAGAACATCATTTTTATCTACTTTGTAAAACTTACCTTTAAATTATCTTTTTCATTTTAGAAAAACTACCATTTGAAACCATTTGAAAACCTTTCATGTTATTTTTTAGAACACCTCATGAGTCTTTAAACACAAAATCCAATTCATTTCATTTTAAATAAAATCCTTGTTAATTAATTTAAAACTCACTTTACCATTAAAAACTAAATTCTATTTTAAAAATTCATTTAAATGAAACCAAATAATGTTAACATGTTATTTGTAATAATTCTAAATCCAAAAAAACAAAATAAAATTCCGAAGGGGCTAGTGGTAGTACATGATTGGACCACATGGTTTGATGGGTCATGTCCAATTATGAAACTACCAAGAAGATTTTCTTAGAACCATCTGCACAAGATCTATATGGTTTGGAAATCCATGCAAGATACCAGTGTCTTCCGTTCCACTCCATTTTCACTCCAAATCTCAAAAACATTTCAAATAAATCCATGAAACAACCAAATAAATCATAATTATATCAATTCAAAATTTAAATCCATCAAATTAATTAAAAAAATATATAATTAAAAACTTAAATCCTGACATCCCCTAGTAACTTTAGTTTCTTCACCAACAGTAGTGATAAGGAACTAACTCATGACCTACCTCCTAAGCTCTGACAATCATACCTCCCATCTACAGAAAAACCCAAATATAAAGGGTTATTTAAGAACCTATATCCACTTAAGAACCTAGTGCTTGAATAATATTTTTTCACAAACTAACCTGATCTCTCCATCTATTAGATGCCTGATTCATCCCGTGAAATAGATCTAAGGGAACTCTAGATCCTCATGGGATAACATAACATCATATACATCAAGGAAACACCACTTGGAAATGATTTCACTAATAGAGGTAATCAAATAAGTAGTAAAAATTCCAATAAAATTTTTGGAATCAACTGTGTGTATATATGACTTCTATGAAAAATTTGATAAGAAATAAAGAAAACTATAAATATATTTAAATAGTAAAATAATTTTAAAAAAAATAAGCAATCTTTCTACTCACCCCAGTCTCCCTCCCTTGCAAGAAGATATAAAGCTACCTCCAGAATACCTTTTCTTTGACCACCAACAGATATCACTATCCTCCAACTATAGAAATTAATAAAATTACTACATAGAAAATGAAATAAAGGAAACTAAAATTAAAAAAAAATTATCATACCTAAAAAAACTATACGCAATAACCCAAGTTCACTCTTTGTCCAAACTAGAACAACAATTGCTCCAAGGGAAAACACAAACTAAACCTAAAACTGAAATGATATATATAGGTGTGAACATAAAAATTCTTAGTAGGCCACCACCCACCTTGCCACATGATTTACCTATAATTAAAGATCCAATTTCATGATAGTTTGAAAATATATTAATTTAAAATAATGTTTTTTCTATTTTAGAAAAACTATCAAAAATCCATTTATGAAATTAGTTTCTAAAATAATTGATATTTTATTCAAAGTACCCAAAAGGTAGAGAACCAAAGGTCATAAATATAATGAGAAATCCATAGTAGTAAATGTAAAATATAAAAATTTGAACCAAACAACATAAGAGGTATAATTGTATAGAACTATATGTGAGCGAAACATCATATAGGAAAGTAAAGAAAATAATCATTTTGTTATTTTAAACATGAAGAAGACAACTAAGTAAAAGAACATTTAAATAAGGCCCCGTAAAAATAAGAGTATATAGAATAAAGCACTATGGAAATTCCTAGGAGAAATAAGGTTAGAGCCACATCCTAGGATCCTATTACTCTCAGTGATTTAATAATATGTAATGGTTCTCATACATGAGTCATTGGGGAGGTCAAATCCAAATTCCTTGCAGTGACCAACTATAGAACGTCATAATATATTTTAGTTAGTGTTGTATCATGATCTTGGGATATATATGGAATTCCAATGCCTAGAATAATTTTCCTAGTCATCCCAACTAAGTACCCAAGTCCCCATGTGCCATTTCCATTTCAAACAAACCATGATAGAAAAATCACATATGCCACTTTAAACCCTTTGCATATAAAAAATTAGGGAAATGTTTAAGAATAACCATGATGCATATATAATTTTTCATTCAAAACTATAGTGGTATATTTTTCATTTATTAAAACACCCTTTATAAAACATAACAAGCAAAATAGAATGTGCCAACCAGGCCTTTGGGCTTAAAATAGAATGTGTGTGTATGTGTGAGCATGCTTATATCCCATTTTTAATACCATTTTACAAATAACATTATTTAAAATATTATCTTGAAATTAGGTTCAAATTATTGAATTTAATTTTCCATTCTCTTCCTTACCCTTACTCACATATACATCTGGACATGTATAGATACCCTTATCCAAATTCATGTATTCACACATGATACCCTTACTCACATGGTTGTGTGAATTATGCGCAATAATTTATCTATATATATATGTGCATGTATATGTTTATAAGTATTAAAAGTATTATGAAAGTATTTTTAACAATAGTTATAAATATAAAAAATTGGAATAAAGAATGAAAAATAAATTATATCACTTTGATAATTCATATAAAAATTATAAATAACTCAAGTGATATTAAAATACCTGATTTCTCTTTAGACACCACCAAAAATATTTTTCTAAGAAAAAGCGGAACATGTTTTTCAAAAGAAAAGGAAATCAAAGGGGGAATATATAGAAAACCCATGTTGAAAGATAGTTTATTCTTCAAAATTTTAATAAATAAAATCATTACTACCATAAGGTATCAAAAGAATAATTTTAAAGGCTAAGAAATCAAAGGTTCCAAAATCAAAAGGTCAAGCATGGGTAAAACCTATCTGGAAAAAGTAAGGATGATATAAATTCATCAAGAATGAAAAAAATACAATCCTAGGAGCAAGACACGTGCCCTAAGAAACCAAAACCATAAGAATAAATCAAAAATCATCCAATATTATACCCCAGGGCTCAGCACATACATGATTTAGCAAGAGGTAAAGAAAGAGAGGGGGAGAAACAAAAGAAATAATGGGATAGAGGAATAAATAGACTTATGAAGATTTTACATAGAAAATGGAGAGAAAATGATGAAGAGAAGAGGTTAAGAGCAAGGGAGGTCATATTCTTAAGGTTTCCCTAGATGGGGGGTGTGTCATTCTAGTATGAGGAAAGGGGGAAGAATAAAATATGGTTTATAACATTTATGGTTATTTTAGGAAAAATAAAATTTAAATGGCCTGAGGAGTGTTGCTTGGTTTTGGAAAATGGTTTACCAAACTGTATGCCTACCATACACCCCTTACTAGGCACACATGGGCACCTATATAGGTTAGTCACATAGTTTGATAAGAATTTCATCAATCATGAAAAAATACTCTGTTAAAATGACAAACTCACCCACATGATTGCCACATGGTTTTTCCAACCATGTAGCCAAACTATGTGAATTAAAAAAATTCATAAAAAAATCAAAACTTTTCAAATTAAAAGACCTGAACCTATGAAATCAAAATTGAAATAAAAAAATATTAATTAATTATATTAGGGTCATGGTGTGATTGATTCACTGATAACGAAATAGTGAATTAAATTTTCTAAGAATATATTATCTATCATTAAATACTCTAAGAGAAATTCATACTGGCTATTTATCACCAAGATGGAGAAACTGATCAGTGGTGGACTCTGATCAAGAATACAAAACCCAAGGAAGAAATCAAATCAATATTGTGGGATAGATTTTAAAAAATAGTTTTCAATAAAAAATTTCCTTTCACTATCCATCTTAAAATGGAGATATAATTCCTTGGAGTGAATAAAAATGAGGATGAATTAATTAGGGCTTATCAAGCAAGCTTTATAAGGATTGCATGATATGCCTCTGGCTTTATCATGAATGTTGAAAGTAATGTTGACCGCTTCTCTAGTGAACTGAATTCAAGTCTTCAAAAATCCTTAGAAAATTGATACTTTGATAGTTATGATGAGCTTTTCTGTTGTTCCCTTAAATTTGAAATGTATATTGTTGATTCTTAGTGGTTTTTTAGAACTAGAGATAAGAAGTGGAAATGGGCATAACTCTTAACCGAGTGTTTCATTTTATTTATTCTTCTACCTCGTTCAAATATTCATTAACCAATCTGAAATAATAACATCAATATATTCTATATACCGAAATTATATTATGATTATGGTACAACCCTTTTCATCTATATTTTCCCATCCTATATGAAATGAAAGCATTTCCCATGCGTACGTGTGGACTACCACCTCTAGGAAGTGATGTGTTTCATTTTCCATCAACACCTCACAAGGATGGTTATAAATATGAAATTAATGAATATATAATATTATTATGTAATTATTATGATTCTATAAATATGGGATATTACTTAACTTCTTACCCTTTTCATCTATTGGAAATTGATAATGTTGTTTGTGCGTACATGTGGAATATCACCTCCACGAAGTAATGTTATTTATTTTTCATTACTGCCTCACATCATTGATCATAAGGATGAAACTGAATAATAAACATGAAATTTATAAAATATTTATGATTTTTTAAAAGTATAATATTATCAAATTTAGTTATTTTCTACTCAGTAGAAAAATGATAATGTCATTCATGCGTACATACGGACAACTATCACCATGAAACAACATGATTCGTTTTTCATGACCACCTTACATGGTTGGTTTTAAAAGTGTATTTAATATATAAATAGTATAATTATAACATTTTTAAAATTCTTGAGGTAATGGAAATATAACCCCTTTAACCACAGTCAATGCACCAATGTTGTTTTGAGGTTATAAACATAATGACCCCAAAATGACCAATGTAAACTTAACCATTTTAGTTACTAAATAAGTCGTGATAATAAATGAAATAAAAGGAATAATAATAATGAAATGGAAATGAAAAACTTTATTAAGTAATTATAAATATAATAAAATTTTATAATTCAATTGTTAGAGAACATGTGAAGCTAGACGACACTTAAGGTAAGGGGTTTTCTTTAAAATCGTGTTTTCAAGTATTCCTTTCAAATCTTTCTCCTCCTTATCCATTTTCTTAAAAATATTCCAAGAATTTTATTATTTATAAATAAATTTTTTAAATTTCCATTTTAACTACTTTTTAATTTATTTTTAAATTTTTAAAAATTAATATTTTAAACATTTATCGAACGGGTCATTTTAACATCTTTTTACCAGTGTAAAATGAATGTTTCTTTTACATATACATCTTGATTGATTTTTCCCATCATTATATTCATAATTCATTATCAATATTCCTATGTAATATTCAAATTTATTTTCAAGGAAATGGAAATTTCTTCTCATTTATATAAGATATTTGAAAGTGTAATTACTTATGCTATTGAATTCAAATTTAAATGATTTTTATGGTTAAAGTGAAAGTTATATATGTTTTATTCATGCTATGGTTATAGAAATTTTATATAATTGATGTATGAGCCTAATATAGCTCTGATAATGGGTGATCCTAATATATCTCTCTAATTCATTGGGTAAATTGATAGATTTTACTGGTGATAGGTCACTCCTAAGAGATATGGGAATTGTCTGGTAAGGTGATTATATTATAAGGGTTCTAGTAAGGTTGAATTTAAGGATAATATCTCAATGTACCTACATGATATGCTTGAAATGGTTTATAAAGGAAAATTTTTTTATTTTAAAAGGTAAGAAAAGAATTTTATGTTTTTTTAAGGAAAGTTCACAAATTATTTTAAAAAAATATGGATGAAAGTATTGTTTTTCAAGGAAAGGTATTCATGATTTTTCATGGTTTCAAAGAAACCCTTATGATTTGATTTTTACTTTATGATTGCATTGTAAATATTTCATGAAAGATATTAATAAATTATGTTATTTTCATTTAAAATTCAATAAATATTTGAATTAAAAATTTTATTGTGAAATGGGAAAACTTTTTATGGGTTTTTTAGTTTTGAAAATAGACTAATGGGTTTCTTTTCTTTTATGTCCTCTACTCAGATTTGTTTTTCTCATCCCAAATTCTCAATTGCTTTTTCATTGGGATTAAGGATGATTAGAAATGATAATAAGTTCATAGTTCTAGATATGGGAGTTACCTTGAATGAAGTAAGTTTGTCTTTATAAAGAACTTTTTTTTTGGAAAAAATGGGAACTGTGTGGAAATGAAAGAAGAATTATGTAATTTTTTACCTAATTTTATAAAACACTAAACCAAAATGATCCTATAAATGTAAGAAAGTAAAACTCTTGTTATAAATCATGTATTTATGGTTTGAATAAGGTATAGTTCATTATACTATAAGTGTAGGAAGAAGAATCCTGGAAACTGTCTCAAGGAGACAAGGAAACACTTCATGTGTAGAAATAAGGGGCATCAAGATAATGAATTTTAGAAGGAGATGAATAATACCACTAATATAATGGAGTAAAAGAAGGTTCCAAACAATAATAAACCCATGGTCTAATGTTTCAACTTCAAGGAACATAGACATTATGCAAACCTTTTCTCAAAGCCATGGGTTATGATAACTAATGACAACAACCTCCAAAACCAAGGAAGTAAGGATTGGATTATGCTATCACTACTGCTAAGGTGGATACTGAAAATGAATTGGTGATAGGTTCATTATTTATTCATTCAATAAAAGTGAATTTATTATTTCATTCTATTTTTGTGCATATTTTTATATCATGTAAGTTTAGTAGAACTATTCAAACACCACCTCAAAACATGGAGGTCGAGTTTTTGATGAAAACAAAAAATGGGGAAAATATTGAATATCAAGTATATAACTCCTCCCAAGTTAATATTTGAGGTTAAATATCCTTGAAAACCTTTTTATACACTCTTTAGTTCAATTTTATTTTATACTTGTCATATATTGGTAGTCTTTATATAGATACAAAAACAAATTCTAGAAGAAGTAAATCACCTTCCATATACCAAATTGTATTATGATTCTATACAAGTGCAAGTAGGAGGATGAATATCATTTGGAAATATATACTGAATCGTGATATTATTTCCTTATGAGAAAGGATATATAGCTAAAATGATTGATACAAAAGAGAGGATCACTCTTGAAGACATGCCCATTATAAGGTAATATGTTGGTGTATTCCTCAAAGATTTGTCTAGTCTTCCTCCTAATTGAGATGTTGAGTTCTCAATCGAACCTATACCTTGATCTTTTCCAATATCCAAGACTTCATATATAATGGAAACTATTATATAAGAAGAACTGAATAAATTTATATAAGATAATTTGGATTAGGGATTCATATTTCTTAGTGCTTCCACATGGGGTGCACTAGTCCTCTTTTTCAAAAAGAAGGATAGATCAATGAGTCTCTGCATTGATTTTCATGAGCTCAACAAGATCACGATAAAGAAAAGTTTCTCCTACCATTTATTTATTACTTGTTTGATTAGCTATGTGGAGAATATTAGTTGTCTAAATTGGACCTTCATTCGTGGTATCATAAATTAAAGTTTTGGAAGGAAGATATTCTCAAAACTACTTTTCATACAAGGTATAAATACTATGAGTTTATGGTGTTTCCCTTTAGACTCACTAATACTCCAATTATCTTCATGGATTTAATTAATAGAGTATTTAGATATTATCTTGATAAATTTATGGTAGTCTTTATAGATGATATTCATATTTACTCTAAATTAAAGGAGGAACATGAGGAGAATTTGAGTACTATGCTAAAAACACTGAGAAAGGATAAGTTATATACAAAGTACAGTAAGTGTGATTTCTTGATAAAGTGAGTGCCAATATTTATTCATGTTATCATTGGTAAATGGATATTTTTGGATCCTTTGAAGATACAGGTGATTGAGGAATGACCCAAACCAACATATATAATAGAAATCTGTAATCTCCTCAAATTAAATGGGTAATATCAACAATTTTAAAGAAAATTATCATGATTATCGAACCTGCTAACCAAGATAACTTAGAAGGGAGTAAATTTTTCCAAGACTAAAAAATGTGAAGAGAAATTCAAAGTGTTAAAGAAGAGTCTAATCACCACACCTATAATCTCACTACCCACCAATAGATAATTATTTGTTATCTATATTTATTTGTCCAAGAAAGGCTTGGGTTGTGTAATCATGTAATAAAATAAAGTGATATCATATACCTCTTGATATTTGAAGTTGTATGAGAAGAATTATCCAACACATGATATAGAGTTGGCTATGGTAATCTTCCCTTTCAATATTTGGTTACATTATCTCTATGGAAAGAAGTGTGACATATATACAGATCATAAGAGCCTCAAGCATTAACACAAAATGATCTCAAAATATAACAATTAAGGTGGTTAGATATGATAAAGGATTGTAATTTTTCAATCCATCACCATCTTGAAAAGGTGAATAAAGTGGTATATACTCTAATTAGAATGGATCCTGCAACCCTATCCATGATGAGGATTGAGAGGGATCCAATCTTTTTAAACATGAAAATAATGTACATGGGGATCATAATAGATGTAATGTCATCATAACTTGATCAAATGACTACTTAACCATCAATCTATATAAATATCAAAGAGACATAGAGAGATGGTGTGAAGCTACAAAGAAATGTAGCAAATATTTTGGAGTTCAACTTTGATAAATATGTGGTTATAAGGTTTGGAACCCATATATGTGTCCCATCAAAACCATAACTGAAGAGGGAGATTTTTGATGATGCACATAGCTCATCCTTTTCTATTCATCGATGGAGTACAAGGAATTATAGATATTTAAGGCAAAACTTCTTATGGGAAAACATGAAGAGGGATATTTTGGAGTTTGTATCTCGATGTTTGGTGTGCCAAAATGTTAAGGCAGAATGATATAAGTCTAAGGGTATGATATAACCATTATCCATACCTGTATGGAAATGGGAAAACATCACAATGGATTTTGTCATAGGAATCCCTAGGACATCTAAGACTATAATGCCATTTGGGTTATAGTCAATCTTCTTACTAAGTCAACGCATTTCATTTCTATCAAATAAGATTTCTATCTTGATCAAATCACTAGGATATACATATTAGAAGTGCTAGTGCTTCATTGATTACCACTCTCCATTGTATCAGATCGAGATCTAAGGTTTACCTCAAGGTTCTGAAGAAGTATTAAGCAAGCATTGGAAACATAGATAAGTTTTAGCACTGCTTATCACCCTTAGACATATGGTCAATCTGAAAGATCCATTCAAACTTCAAATTATATGTTGAGATCGTGTTCATTAGATCACTAAGGTTGTTGGGATCAACACTTTATCATTATCATATAACAATAATTTCCATTTTCATTCAAATGGAACCTTATGAGGCTCTATATTAGAATAGATGTCGGAGTCCAACATGATGGAATGGAGTTAGAGAAAGGAATCTGATAAGACCTGCTGTTGTACAAGATATGACATGGAGGGTTTAAAAAATTTGGTGTTATATGAAATCCTTAAAAAGTCAAAAAAAAGATATGTTAACAATCATTTATTATACCTAGAGTTTTAGGTCAGAGATAAGGTGTTCCTAGAGATTACATGAGGATTTCAAACCATTCAGGTTATGAGTTTTGGGAATAATGGAAAGTTAATCCCTAGATACATTGTCCTCTTTGAGATTCTTGATCACATTGAAGTTGTGGCCTATCGATTAGCACTCTCGTATAATCTATCTCAAGTACATGATGTGTTTTTCATATCCCTCTTGAGTAATTACATATATGTTGGTGCCAAAAGTTGGGAAGAATAAGAACAAGAGGGAAGTCTCTGAGGATACCTGGTGAAGCCCTTTCATGAAGCCCCATGGCCCCGCACCTACCGCAGAGCAAGGAGGCGGGAGGCTCCGTGAACCCCTCTATAATTCGTGACCCTGTCACAGAGTAAGGAGGAAGGAGGCTCTAAGAACCCCTATGATGTTTACGACCCCTCCACGGAGCAAGGAGGAGGGGGCTCTGTGAACCCCTTTGAAGTTTGTGACCCCATCGCGGAGCAAGGAGGAGGGAGGATCCATGAACCCCATTGATGTTCGCGAGCCCTCCATAGAGCAAGGAGTCGGGATGCTCCAAGAATGAATTTGACGTCTGCGAGCCCTCCACGAAGTAAGGAGGTGGGATCCTCCACGAGTCGATTTGATGTTCGCAACCCGCCACAGAGCAAACTCTGTCTTCGCACTGAGCAAACTCTGCTTCACGGAACCTCTTGCCTATAAATACAAGGCTCCCCTCGACCAAAAAGGATGGATTATCCAAACTTTCACCTTCTCAGCTCTCAAATCATGAAGCACTTCTTGCTCTGTGAACCATGAGCTTCTCAAGGTACTTTTCCATTGCGAAGTGCCTCCCCCTTTGCTTTAATTAAACCCCTCTTCCAAGAGGGATGCCTTTCACAAAGTCCATGGGACTTCATGAAGGAAAGAGATCCCCACGGGGACTCGGGTCATCATGAAGCATTTATGCTTTGTGAAACACCCTCCATACACATGCGACCCACATGCTAAGTCAGGGTCACTATGCTTCGCGAAGCACATTGCTTCACAACACCTTGCTTCACGAGGAACCCTTTCTTCGTGAATCATTGCTTCGTGAATGCCTTTCCACTTCACAAAGCTCCTCCCATATGCACCTATGCCCTATGCCTAGCCTAGGTGACTTCACTTCGCGAAGAAAATACCTTTATGAAGCCACTCCACTTCATGGAGAACCAGAGCTTAAAAAGGATTCTACCTATGAACCCCTTTTCTCTACAACTCCTTTTCCCATGTGGCCCTTCAGGTTTTCATGAAGCGACTTCAATGTCCCTTGGGTGGTTCTTAATAATGCGTTTCTTTTCCTCATTCTCCTTCGCATAAGCATGCTAATGGCTATTGCTTATTGGCATAGTCACGCTAACGTGGACCCCCAATGGGATCACCTCTCGACACCCCCTAATCATGGCATTGATGATGCCTTCCTTACCCCAAGGGCGGGAGGGTATCGGTTATGTAAGTCCTAGGGGTGCAGAGCGCACCCACCTCGTCCGAGCTATGGGACGTTAAACTGCCAAGTGACATCATCCTTAGAACATGATGTTAAAATATGAGCTCACCCCGTGCCTTGCACACAGGGTTCCCCACCTTGGACATTCCCTATGCCCACTGGTCTCCATGGGAGTAAGATCATTCCTCATATGGAATGACATCCTCTTTATCGGGGTGGCATCCGTCCGTAAGGAAAGGGAAATCACCCTGGTGTAATCCCCTGGATTTCCTTGCAGGAGGCAGCACCCCTACTTCTCCTCTCTTCCTCAGTGCCAAATCCATCTCCTTCTAGGCTTTGTCATCACCCGAGCCTCCCTCCTGGAGTAAGTCTCAAACTCCATCACCTCTCTGGGTTGCGAACCACACGTAAGTCCCTATTTCCTCTTTGGGTTGCGAACCATGCGTAAGCCCCCTGTTTCCTTTTTGGGCTGCTAAATATGTGTAAGCCCCACTCCACTTCCAATGGATGCACCTTTCACAATGTGATCGTGAGGTCTTTTATGTCTCCTGTTTCACACACCGAGCATGACTCACGTGGGATTAGAGAAAGCATCGATAATAACATCCTCTTCGGGCAGCCTAGAGTGTAAGCCTCAAACCTCTTTCACCACCGGAACTATGGGGTCTTTGATCCTTGCCAAGGCAGGGTACGTAGGAAGCCTCCCTGAGGTTCAAGACAGCCATCTATTGGTCCCAACCATCTTCACATCGGTTCACCAAACCCACTCCACTTGAACTACGGGGTCTTTGATCCTTACCAAGGAAGGGTACATAGGAAGCCTCCCTAAGGTTCAAACCCACCATCTATTGGTCCCAACCATCTTCACGTCGGTTCACCAAACCCAATCCACCTGAATTACGGGTTCTTTGATCCTTTCCAAGGCAGGGTACGTAGGAAGCCTCCCTAAGGTTCAATCCCACCATCCATTGGTCTCGACCATCTTCACGTCAGTTCACCAAACCCACTCCACCTAAACTATGGGGTCTTTGATCCTACCCAAGGCAGGGTACGTAGGAAGCCTCCCTGAGGTTCAAGCCCACCATCCATTGGTCCTGACCATCTTCACATCGGTTCACCAAACCCACTCCACCAAAACTACGGGGTCTTTGATCCTTGCCATGGTGGGATACGTAGGAAGCCTCCCTGAGACTCAAGCCCACCATCCATTGGACCTGACCATCTTCATGTTAGTTCACTAAACACACCTTCTGAACTACGTGGTCTTTGATCCTGCCAAGGCAAGGTATGTAGGAAGCCTCCCTGAGGTTCAATCCCAACACCCGATCGCTCTGACCCCCCTTCATGTCGGTTCACCCACTCCTTCTGAACTACATGGACTTTGATCCCTACCAAGTTAGGGTATGTAGGAAGCATCCATGAGGTTCAAGCCCACCATCAATTTGTGCCCTAGGTCTTCCTTCACCTCGGTTCACCCACTCATTATGAACTACGTTGACTTTGATCCATGCCAAGGCAGGGTATGTAGGAAGCCTCCACGATGTGTAAACTTACCATCTATTTGGGTCCCAAGTCCTCCTTGACATTAGTTCACCCCATTCCTGCAAGACGTTAAACTGTGGACCTTAATCAATGGTAAGTTGTTTTCCCCCAGTCAGTGGTAAGCCATGGCACCCACCCGAACTACATAGACTTTGATCCCTACCAAGGCAAGGTACATAGAATACCTCCCTGAGTTTCGAGCCCAACAACCATTGGACCCCAGGTCCTCCTCCACATCAGTTCACCAACCCCATCCCACAGAAACTACATGGGTTTCATCCTTCTCTCCTAGATAAGGTACGTAGGAATCCTCCCCTAGGTTCAACCCCGTCCAGCAGTAAGCCGATGTGACCCCATTTAGAGGTAATCCATTGTGACCCCATCCAGTGGTAATTTGTTGTGCCCCCAATCGACGGTAAGCTATTGAAGTCCCCAATAAATGGCAATTCATCTTTATATTAACTACGTGGACTTTTATTCCCTACCATGGGGATACGTAGGAAGCCTCCCTAAGGTTCAATCACATCCCTCATGTCTCATCCCGATCTATCCCTCGATCCATCCATGTGTCCATCCTCACGGGTCGCCTCCTCAGGTGTCCCATCATCCCACCGAACTACGCAGACTTTTATTCCCTGCCATAGGGATACGTAGGAAGTCTCTTCAAGGATCAAGAACAACATCATCATCGTCCTCATGTCGGTTCCATCTCATTCTCCCTCTACTTCATTAAACCCTCCATCATCCATCCTAATTCTTACCCGGGCCTCCACATCCTGATGGGATCGTGTCACCTCATTCCCCATTCCCCTTAACAACAACCGGGAAGCTAACCACATGTTGTCCCCAACATCAATGTTCCCTCTAGGGGTTGCACCCATCTGATCTACTATAATCAGTGTTCTGGTCAGTCTGATCCGTCTCCGCTAGACGTTAAACCTGTGTAATACCCTATGTTAAACATGGGAAGCTGAGGAAAACCCCAGATACATGCCTAAGGCATAAAATTCCCCACGTTCGACGTGGGATACCTTGGGCTTCCATGCCCTCAAGAATCCCTATAATAAGGGGAAGAAACCCAGATGCGCCAGTGTCCCAGTGTCCCGACACGCCAGTGATGTCCAACATGACTACTCCCCTAACCAAAGGTTTCTACCCTGACCGGACACTTTGGAATGTCCCGACAAAAGCAGTGTAATTAACTGGTATCCATAAAGATATGGAACTATGAAGAGTTTCACGAAAAACGTTTTAAATCTATAAGGGAGACCCGGACTAGGTGATGAGTTATGAGGAGGAATCCCCATAAGGAAGAACTGACATCCCATCATCCAATTTCGATCAAGGATCAAACGTCCATGAATAAGGAACGTATTTCGCCTTCCTTTGGAAAGCGGGAATGTGAGGCAACAAACAGCGTCGTCGTCCCCCAACAAGACGGACGCGTGCGCCCCAGCGAAAGCGTCAGAAATAGAAATGGTGAACTCGAAGTGAATATCTTCTCCTAAATATGGATATTAGTAGCGTTTGAGACATCAGTGGACTATCATGTCACCGGATCCAGCTATCCAGCTCGGGGTCCCGTCAAGCAAACAACGGGCCTGGCGTGAAACTCACCAGAAGTTGGGGCAGTCAAAAAGTTGGACGTCCTAGTCTGCGATGTTGTAATAATGGATTCGTCTTACCAGATATAGAAGAAGGAATGGCATTGGGGCACTGTTCATCGATTCCCTTTTTCTTTCAGCACTGATGAGTTAATCTCCCTGCTTTTAGGAACCAAACTGCTGCACCCGGAACTCGATCACCGCCTGTCCACCGATGCAGGGGCAGGGACAGTACCAGCGTGACAGTCCTACCTGGTTCCACCACTTCTGTGACGGTCTCAATGGCCACGACCTCTGGGCATCCCCGCCCCATCTCTCCCTCAGAGTTCATCCAATGAAGGATGATCAATGACCTCGTACGTTGGTACGAGGAGGAGGGTATTATCCCGACTTGAGATATGGACCGCCTGGATTTGGAGGCATATGTTCCACATCATCAACACCGACCCTGAGGGCCGCGCAGGGAGCCACTACTCCCCACTCCAACATATAACTGTTTCAGGAGCCTCTCCCTGGAACGCCTCGACAACTCTTTGCCCTACTCCAATGAGGTAGGGGATATCCGGGTCAACCTAGCTAGGATCCCATTCCAGGGGCTCCCACCAGGCCGTGTCAGCACCGCCACCCAGTCTTACTAGCCGAGGAGTAGGTAAGTCATGTGCCAGCACCACCAGCTCTGGTCTGCCTAACCAGACACCAGCGTCGAGCACAAGCCGAAGAGGATGTCTGCCAAGGGTCATCAATGTCAGCAGCTACTGTGGCTCGATCCACCGCTAACGCATATCACCAACTCCTAGTGTACGCTGAGCAGGGAAATTCATACGCCCAACTTGGATCGAGGCCCCAACAGCCCCATGGGTAGGTTGAGTCAACTATCTTGGTCGCCAGCATAGGCAGTTGTCGCCGCGGACTAACCCGCAGTGATTTCGCCCAGTGCCGAGGTCCTCCCCATACCGATACCATGGAGAACACGGGCCTTCCTTGCTTCCAGACTCGACATGGAGGTCCGCGCTGCGCCACCTTCAATCCAAATAAGGGTCCTCCCCGTGGCGGTGACGCTCAGTACGGAAGTCTCTCCCGTGCCCACTACACTAAATATGGAGTCATTCTTCCCGCCACAGACCATTGGTATGGTGATGTTGCACATTCGGTCACTCTCTAACGTGGGGACCCTACCCGTGTCCTCGTAGTAGATGGAGAAGGTCCTCCTCACCCCAACAATCAGAGTAGTGAGGGTCGGCTTCACTTCACCAGTGCCCAGCACGGATATCCTACCCGTTCTCAGCTTAACCAGTACGAGGACCCTCCTTATAATGATGTCACTAGGGGAAACAAGCATGGAGGTCCTCCCCATGATCCTACCGATTCCAGTGGAGGTCTTTCCTACTCCAGCACTACCCATGGAGGTCATCCCCATGTCCCCTTTGATATCTGTTTTAGTGGTCCTCGCACCCCAGCCTACTCAGGTGGAAACCCTCTCCGCCCCAGCACCAGTATGGCCGAAGGACCTCTTCATGTTAGAAATCTACCCTATCCTAAAGAGCCATCCAGGGGCAGGAAGGGAAGTCATCACTGGCATAAGAAGAATTCTGGGAAGGTCTGGACAGAGATCAAATCAGTTTGCTTCTCAGACTCCGAAACAGAGTACGACTCAGCACGGGAACCCTCCCCTTTCTCCTTCGAATCAATGGATGGGGCAGGAACAAGGCACATCAGCCTAGTAATCCTATAATGCGAGGTCCATAGGATTCCCACCTCCCTCCGCAGGAATATCTAGGAGGAATAAAATTTGGCAACCCCAGGGGTTAAAGTCATGCAATCACCACCGTCATCACCATAAGCACTCTCTACCTCGACTAGATATCACGGAGAGGTATTCTGGGGACCAATGGCGGGCGAGCAGTAGCGCAGCCCATCACTAGTAGCCCTAGCCCCTACACCAGGAACTGCAGTCGTCAGCCCATCCTACTGCGATGTGGTGTCTAAGTCGCTACAATCTTTGGAGGACACCCTGAGATGTGGTGGTTTTTCAGCTCGCTCGCCATATTCTTCACCGACCAGCCTACCATCCCAACAGTCTGCTTTGGTACCGCTACCGGTTCCTCAGCTGCCTCTGGTTGATGAGTGGTGTAATGAAGGGCCAGACCCTAAATCTGAGCCGAGGATCTTATGGAATATCCTCTCAGTGGACCACTTCCCTGATATGTTTTGGCCTGTGGCAGCACCGAATTTTTGCGCGCCAGAATCCATCACCCCATAGGAAGTTTATTGTTTATGTCAAACCCTATGGGTGATGCAATTCCACCTTCGTCACCAGTGAGTGGCTCATCCCAGGATCCAAGCGCATTTTTAAGACATTGGAAAGCAATGTCGTCTAGTTGATTTGGCTGCACTCCCTGTGGCCTAGTGCCCCGAGTCACCAGGTCTCTATAGGGCCCTCCAACAGTAATGCATTCATAATTTCAAGGTACTCCGCATGATTATCAAGGAGGATTTCCCCTACCTACAGATCTGTGGTTGGGAGCAATATGTTTCCCTCCTCTTCAGTCCTATTTGACGGCAACCCGACTTTCTAGGAGACATTGAGAACATGCCCCCAGGTAGAGTCGCAGTAAACATGGCCACCCTATCGGAAGAGGAAAATTAGTTGGAGCTCCTGGATGGGGAACTCCCCCCTGAAGGCGTGCCACAGCTACTGGACCCCTTGGGGAGGGTTACTCGTCAATAGAAGAGCCTGTTGGGTCTCCCTGTGCCCACCGAGGCATTAGTCCTTATCCGAAATTACAATAAGGGTAAAGAACATCTTAGAGCCACCAAACCCTTTGACCCGTTCAGATTAGTGCAAAATATAGAGGAAGACCATGAAAAATTCATGTTGTGTCAGCAAATTACCGAACAGAAGAAGTTGGTCGATGACCTCCTGGATGAACGGGATACAGAGTGACGACCAGACTACAGTAATCCTAGGCCAGGGCAGCAGGGGTAGGAACAACTTCCCCTCGGCGAGCTTCCTCTAGGTGACCCTGACCATCCTGCCCCTACAGATAGGGTTGAAGCTGGAACTTACGGCAAGAGGGAGCGGTATGTCTCACCAAACTCTCTTCAACGGCGCAACAATCCAAGGGATCTAGCTCAGGTTCCCCTAGCTACTCCGAGGGTCGCACCACTAGCCGCTCCATGAGCCGCTAGGCCTGCTTACCATATTGAAGAACCTTCCAATGCACTCGTGATTAGGGATCCCCGTCAAGATAGGGACCCCCGCTCAGATGATCCAATGGCGGCACTCATTACCCACCTTGAGGTGTTGGAAACGTGACAGGTGGCACTCCCACCTGATAGAAAGCCATATCTGGCGTGGGTGGATGATATGAAAGCACCCTAGGGTTTTAGAAATCCTACCTTCTCCCCCTTAAATGGGATAGGGGACCCACCACAGCACCTAGCCCACTTTACCTCAAGGTGTGGCGCCATGTTGGGAACTCCAGCACAGTAGGAAGCCTCCAAACTCCGGTGTTTTTTGAAGACATTGGAAGGCCCTGCATTTGTCTGGTACAACCATCTCCCCATAGAATCGGTGACCGACTCGAAGGACCTCTGTAGGTAGTTCCTCTACTAGTTCAGCTCCACCACGCAGAAAACGAGTATCGTAGACCTCTTCAAGTGCAAGCAGAGGCCTGATGAGAACGTCGCTGACTTTGTCACCTAGTGGAAAGTAATCACATATTCCCTCGACATGCCACTAACTCAAGAGTAATTAATGACAATGTGTGTGGTAAATGTTAAGAAGAAACTGGTTCCCTCTCTGATCACCCAAAACTACCCTGGTGGATTACGAGACTTCTCTGATAAGGCCCAGTGCCTGGAAGAAGTCCTGCAATAGGCCAGTCAAGTGCGTCCATTGCCTCCTAAAATTCCTGTGAGAAGGGATGCTAGGGATGATCCCACCACAGTGGCCCAAATAGAGGCCCCCAGGCGATTAGAGTTGTTTCCAATGGATCCGCCTCCACAGCCTTACAGAGGCCCTCTACCTCAGGGGCCGCCTCCATCCCAGCAGCGACCGCCTCAAAATTGGTAGGCGCCGCCGCATAATGCGCTGCCACCGCCGAGGCGGGACAATCAGGCCTTGCCTCCTCAACAGGTTCCTCCATCCCCCCATCAGGGTCAAGTTCCAAGGTCCCCCTTTCTGAATAGGAGAAACTGGACCTACTCATTCAACGAGACATAGGTCCCCGGTTACTTCCGCAGTGCCTTGGAACAGGGGATTGTGCGTTTTCCTGAGTGTAGAAGACTAGAAGATGCAAACCTTACTGATCACCCTAATTATTTCCTCTATCACTGGATCCTGGGGAACACTCTCAAGAAGTGCTATGTGTTCAAAGATTGGCTCCAAGACCAGGTCGACAACAACATAGTCAGGATGGGACCAACCCCGTCACAGGTAGCATACGTCTTTGTGAGGCCAGACAGTAGCAGCGACAGTGAGGGTGAGTGGCATCAGGTTTCCAGTCACGGATCCCAGAAGTATGATGATTGGATGGCTTGAAAAATAGTCGCCCATGCCCATGGTGTCATCCAGACATGCCTGAATCAGCCAAAGCCTTCAGAAGCTGTAGCCACCACTTCTTCATTGTCGTCTCAGCCAGCCTCTTCCCAAAATAGTAAACATCGGCGATGCAAGGGAAAGTAAAGTCCCTCACCGATGTCATCTTCATCCCGCACTCTCGGCGACTTCATGCCCGCGAAGATGGCGATCCCTCCCAGAATTCATCCAGTAGTGGACAACTCTTCAAGTGATAGTCAAGGGTATGCTTCGGTTAACACCATGGAGCTGGTAAACCCCTATAAGACTCCCGACGGCGGGGAGCGCCAGGCGAATCTCTGCAACGTCCCCAAGTGACGCCAACGTCAGCGGAGACGCGTCCATATGGGTCATTGAGGCACATCAATTGGCACTTCTAGCTAGGTTGTGCATGCCACTGAGACTAGATAGTTGGCCCAGTGTAGAGTTCAGCATGTACAACCTCCTCATCCGGTGTCGTCAGGCCCGCCTCCACCACCATTTGTGTTACTGGACCAAGCAGATCCACCTAGGCCTTACCGTGATCAACCACGCTCCACCCCAGACTGGTCCTAGTCAGCTAGCCCCAGTACGGTAGATACTCTACATGATTTGAATAGTGATCAGCGGGACATTCCCAGCACCAGTCAGCCACCGGTCCAGTCGATAGGGCCCACCATACCTCTTGTCATAGAGCGAGCTCCTGCAAGCAGAAGTTCATGCCTAGTGTGGAAGTATGATGTTCTTAAGAATATTTCCAGTATCCTAACAAGTATCTCCATCCTTGAGTCCCTTCTCCTGTCATCAGATATACATGGGACCCTCACTGAGGCTTTAAGAATCCCCCTCTAGTTTGAGACGTAAGTAGCAGCCGCAGAAGCTTTTCATGCTGAAGCGGTCGAGAATGCTGAATGCCAGGACATTATCTCATTCTCTGGAGAAGATGAAGGCTCCCCCATATAGGGTCACATTCTCCCATTGTATATCACTAGCCAGTTCAATGGCGTGGAGGTTCGTCGCTGCCTTGTCGACACGGGCTCTAGAATTAACCTAATCTCGACCCGAACACTGTGAAAGCTGGGATTTTCTGAAGATGATATGAGTCCCTCTGACCTAAGAATCCAAGGTTATGATAGGAAGGAACAGACGTCGGTCGGTAAGGTCCATTTGAAGACTCAGATTGGTGTCCTAGTTGCCAGCACCAAATTTATGGTAGTCTCCTAGGACACCGCCTACAATGCATTGATGGGAAGGCCATGACTCCACCTGTATGCGGTGGTTCCCTCATCATATTACTAGTGCCTCAAGTACTCCTTTAATGGTCGAGTGGGCGTGATTCAAGGTGACACATCTCCCTTTGCTTCTTGTGAGGCCCGCTATCTGGATGCCAACTACTACAAGAGCAAGGAAAAGCAGATTCAGACCAAAGAGGTCGAGCATTCCACAGCTGCGACTGACCCGTGGATAGATCTGGATGATGCCTATGTCTTTCTAATCCACTGATTGGAGGGTACAACCCCGGACATGGGACAATGCTTTTTTGTGTCTGGGAAGATGGAGGAACACATTCCCAGGTCTAAGAGATGACGGAAAATCACCTCATACTCTTATACAAATTAGGCTCAGGTAATCCTGAAGCCTCCTACCCCTATAAGGTATCGGGATGTCCGCCCCATGGCAACGGCAATACGTTATACTTGCTTATTCTGCTGGGCTGGAATTAACCGGCTCAAGAAGACATGCCATTATTTCTTTGATATCATCAAGCGTGGACCATTGGGCCAAAGTCTAGATGGGATCGGATCAACAACCTTCATCGCTATGGTTGCGGCAGCATAGGGGTCCTTCGATGCAATGTCCATTACCGCTCAAGCGGGTACCAGCCTCTCGTCGGGATCTGCCGACTCAGAAGCGACTCCTCCTGATGAGGATTCCCTCTCCACAAGTGAAGAAGAGAGTTTAGAGGATGCTCCCCCTGCCTTTGAAGAGGGCATCTCTGCCACAGTCAACGAGTTGGTATAGGTGAACCTCGGTAGCAAGGTAGAACCGAGACCCACATTGATCAGTGCCGCCATGCCCCTCGAGGAGAAACAGTAGTACATAGACTTCCTGAAACAACACCATGATGTATTCACCTGTAGTTATGATGAGATGCCATGACTAGATCCTCAGGTAGTTGTCCACTGCCTCGGTCTCCCTGCAAATCATCATGGGTTCAAGCAGCCTCCCAGAAAGACGCACCCTTCTCATGGTGCCATGGTAGAGGTGGAAGTTGATAAGCTCATCAGATCCAATTTAGTTAATGAGGTCCAGTACCCCAAATGTATAGCCAACATTGTACCAGTCAGGAACAAGAATGGACATATCAGAGTCTGCATTGAATTCCATGATCTCAACCATCATTTTCCAAAGGATGATTTTCCTCTTCCAGTGACGGAGTTGTTGATTGATGCTACAACTGGATTCCAAGCCCTCTCCTTCATGGATGGGTACTCCGGATACAACCAGATCTGAGTGGCCCCAAAGGACGAGGAGTTCACAACCTTCAGGGCACCACAAAGTACTTACTCTTACAAAGACATGCCCTTCGGTTTAAAGAATGCAGGTTCCACCTACCAACGGGCTATGTATCGCATATTTAAGCCAATCCTTGGAACGTTGGTGAAATGCTATGTGGAAAATATGGTGGTCAAATCTCGCCAACATCACGACCATCTCAAATACCTCAAGAAAGTGTCCAGCTTCCTCCGTTCCTATCACCTGAAGATGAACCCATTGAAGTGTGCCTTCGGGGTCACCTCTGTAAAGTTTCTCGACTTCATTGTTAGATACAGGAGCATTGAGATCAACCCAGAGAAGATAAAGGTCATTATCCAAATGTCTCCTTCGAGAAACATTTGGGAGCTTCAAGGTTTCCAAGGCCACTTAGCCTATATAATCTGATTCATCGCGAACCTGGCTGGAAATTGTAATCCCTTTTCTCAGCTCATGAAGAAAGGAACCACTTACGAATGGGACGAAGAGTGTCAGATTTCTTTTTAGGATATCAAGCAGTTTTTACTCCAACCTCCGGTCTTAATGCCACCCATCTCAAGAAATCCATTAGTCCTTTATGTGACCGCCCTGGAACGATATCTCGGTGCCCTTCTCGCACAGAAGAACAATGAGAGGACGGAGAATAGCCTTTACTACCTTAGTCGTATGCTCCTCGATATGGAGACCAGATAGTCCCCCATCGAAAAGAGATGCCTTGCGCTGGTATTTATAGTACAGAAATTATGAAATTACTTGCAGCACCATGAGGTACAGCTGGTATCTCAGGTAGACCCACTGAAGTACATTTTGAACTGCCCCATGTTGACGGGTCGTATCTCTCGGTGGGTAGTGATTCTCTAGTAGTTCGATAACAGGTTTTTCCCTTAGAAAGCTATTAAGGGGCAAGCATTGGCAAACTTCTTGGTTGCCCATCCGATATAAGAACCCGACCTTATTACATACATAATCTTGAATTTAGTTAAGAAAACACTTCCTTTTACATTGAAGATACTTTAAAGTTTATATCTTTAGAGAATTAGTACAATACATTCATGACATTACACATTATTATGGAGTGGATACCATAAAAATAGTTTCCATTTTTTTCAAAATATAAAACATTAAAACTTAAAACAAGACTCCTTGAAAATTATTCAACATTTAACATGGATTTTTTCCTTGAATTACACAACCATTAACCTGTGAAAAATCATTTAAAAACTTGGGATGAGAACAAAAGCTCAGTAAGGGATGGAAAAGAAAAAAATATCACATTAGTCCATGAATACTCATAACATGTGAAAGCATTTTCAAAATACATTCTTGTCACCCATATATACTTACTTTATGTAACATGAGATTTACACAAGATCCACACAAAACATGAGAATATAAATATAATCATAAAGGTATCTTGGGGCATTACTTACATAATCTTGTAACCATTCTTGGCTACCTTATAATTTGTAACCCTCACGGCTACCTTACTTTATGTAACCATCACAGTTACACTTGGAGTAACCATACGGCCGACCTCCAAATTACTCATACACAATGCATTAAAGGGAGATATAGTTCCCACCCTTCATCATAAATATTTCCCAAGAACCAAAGCATAATCATACAACATGAATAATTCCATAAAAACATTACTTTGGAATTTTGTAAAACCGAATTTAAAAAGAGGATTTTTAAAGAAAAGCCACTTATAAATATCATACAATTGAAGAGAGACTTAATAGAGTAGATTCAGTCTATATATATACTGTAAATAAATATAATGAAACATAATTTAAACAGAACCCATCACACAAACAATTTAAATAGCACATAAATAAAGAAGTAGAAGGTTAACCCAAAGAATGGAAATCGGGTTAAGAATTATCTTACCTTGGGTTTGTATTACTTCCATCTTGTTTAAACCTCCTGTATAATGGTTAAAATAGTGTTATTAATATTTTAAAGAAACATTTTCATGTTTATAACATCTTATATGATCATTTCATAACATCATTTTAACTTTTAATTGTTAGTATTTTTCCCCTTGAATTGTTTTTGGGTGAATTCTTTACATGATTTCTATGATTGGTTCATGGTGGACATTCTTGTCGATTGGAAGTGAAAATCCAGAATTGAAATGGAGTAGTATTTACATATATCTATTAATATAAATTATTCCATTTATCATTTTGAATTCTTACATGATTATGATTCATAAGTTAGAACATTAATGATGTTCGTTTAGATCATTTTAGTGGTTCTTTGATAATAACAACCTCATTTTGTCTTATAAATTAGAACCATGAGTACAAAAAAATTCCAGAACCATGGGTGAGTCATAACACATATATTATATCCTGGTACAATCATATAAATGGTTTCATGACCATACTTTAAAGAATTAATGTAAATTGAAATCACATCGTCCACGATGTCGGTAATTCGACACATCACGGACAATATTTTAATTCCTTGAATAAGTGGGGGAGGAGGAAAATAATGATGATAAATTTTCCATGAACATGAGAGAATCCAAAATATACAAGATTCTGGATCTTTCATGCCTATTGGTTAAGATGAGGTGAGGAAAGAATATGAAAAGAAAGGAATCTTAAAATAAAAGAAAACTTGATAAATTTCTCACGAAAATTCGGCAGCCTAACGACGTCTCTTAAAATTTAATAAAAATAGTTTGATGAGAGTAAGGGGATATCTCATCATTAATACATAATATGGGAAGTAAGGAGTTTATTTAATAAAATATCTCATCATAATCCAAAGTGAATGGATGAGAATAACATAAAATGAAAGAAAATAATGAAAATAAAAGAGGATGTTTACCTCTTGATCTCTTCTCCTTGAGATCCTCCTTAAGGGATTTGGTTTTGGTCTTTTGGTGAGACCAGCAGATCTAGGACGTCAGGAAGAAGATTGGGGAGGAAATTTGGCATAAATTAGACAATTCTCAGGGCTTGAGAGGTGTGGGAGGAAGAGGGGAGTGAGGGTGGTATTTATAGTGGAGGAGAGGGGGTATTTTTCATTATTTTAATCAATATTATAATATTTTTCTCAAGACTATGAATAATCTTAATTAATGTGACCCCAAATAGTAAAAATGGCATGTGAGTTCGAACCAAGTGGGCTTACATCATCCTTGAATCATCTATGATTTAGTAAATCAAGTATTTAGCATTTATCATATTTTATCGTATTTTAATATTCATAAAAAATTCTTGAATTTCAGAAAAATCCCAAAAATTTACCCTAACCATTTTTCAACGTGTAGAATTCATACTATTAACCAAAAAACAATTTGGTTCCAAAAGACTCCAAATAACATACTGAACACAATTGTAGATGAAAGTTTCTTGAAATTAAGAACATAGAAGTAGAAAAGTTATGTTTTAAAGGATAATTAAAAATATCTACTTAAAACAAAGTTCCATGAATTTCTATTTATTTTTATAAAAACTTGGGGTGTTACATTATCCCCACCTTCTTGAAATTGCATCCTCGCAATTTTATTTACTTATTAAACAACTGAGGGTACTTTTCCCTCATAGCATTTTCAGACTCCCATGTTGCTTCTTCAACCATGTGGTTTATCCACAAAACCTTTATCTGGTGGATTACCTTATTCCACAATACATGTTCCCTTCGATCAAAAATCTGAACTTGTTTCTCTTCATAAGAAAGGTTCTCTTCCAGTTGAACTGCTTATGGGATCAAGACATGTGATGAATCTGGAACATACTTTCTCAACATCGAAACATGAAAAACATTGTGTACCTGAAAAAAGCTCAGAGGCAAAGCTATGCGGTATGAAACTGTTCCAACTTTCTCTAAGATTTCAAAAGGACCAATTAACCATGGACTTATCTTTCCTTTCTTACCGAAACGCATCACACTTTTCCAAGGAGCGATTTTAAGAAAAACATGGTCACCTACCTCGAAAGAGAAGTCTTTCCTTCTGTTAGCTGCATAACTTTTCTGTCTGCTCTGAGCTTTCCTCATGTGCTGCTGGATCATCCTCACTTTCTCAGCCACTTCTTCTACTAATTCTGGCCCCATCAACTTTATTTCACCGACTTCATCCCAAAACGCTGGAGTCTGACACCTCTTCCCATACAAGGCCTCAAAAGGTTCCATATGAATACTGGAATGAAAACTGTTATTATAAAAAAACTCAACTAAAGAAAGATGATGATCCCAAATTTGTTGATATTCCATTGAACAAGCTTGAAGAATATCCTCCAAAGTTTGAATTGTTCGTTCTGACTACCCATCTGATTGAGGATGAAAATTTGTGTTGAAATTTAACTTGGTGCCCAACGACTTTTGAAGTCTCTTCCAAAAGTTAGAAGTGAACATGGGATCTCGGTCAGATACAATGGAAATAGGAACTTCATGTAACCTAACAATCTCCTTGAGGTACAATCAAGAAAGATGATCTAAATACATTGTATCTTGAATTGAAAGAAAATATGCAGACTTTGTTGGCCGATCAACAATAACCCAAATCACATTGTTACCTCAATAAGTCTTTGGTAGTCCCACCACAATGTCCATGGATACATTCTCCCATTTCCACTCTAGAACTGGAAAAGGCCGAAGTATCCCCTTCGGTAACTGCCACTCTGCTTTAACCAGTTGACACGTCAAACATTTCATGGTAAAAACAGCAATATCACCAATAATACTCTTGAAGGTCTCTATACATCTTAGTACTTCCAGGATGAACAAAAAATGGAAAAATATGAGCTTCGCACAACAAATCTTTCTTCAACTGGGAATCGCTAGGCAAACACAAACTTTTTCCAAATCTTAAAACACAATCTTTATCAAGATTAAATTCTGGAAACTTACCCATTTTAACCAATTCTACCTTTTTATTTAGCTCATGGTCTTCCTTCTACACTTGCTTAATTCTGTCTAACAACGAAGACTGCACTGAAACTTGAAACAAAATAGAGGTATTCTCTGTACCAACAACTTCTAATCCAAAATTCATCAAATCATTAATCCAAGGATCATGTTCCAAACGTAACATGGTTAATGATGCACGATGTTTCCGACTTAAGGCATCCGCTACTTTGTTTGCTTTTCCAGGATGGTAATTGATCGTGAAGTCATAATCCTTTATTAGTTCTAGCCATATTATTTGACTCATTTTTAATTCCTTCTGAGTGAATATATAATTTAGACTTTTATGGTCAGTATATATTTGGCATTTGGCTCCATATAGATGATGCCTCCAAATTTTCAAAACAAAAACCACATATGTCAATTCCAAATCATGTGTGGGAGAATTTAGCTCATGAGTTTTAAGTTGTCTCAAAGCATAAGCAATTACCTGATCATTCTGCATCAAAACACAACCAAGTCCCTTAAAAAAAGCATCACTATAGATGACAAACTCACCATTTCGGGAAGGTAAGGCCAAAACTAGAGAATTCACCAATCTCTTCTTCAGTTTCTGAAAAAAAACATCACATTCTTCTGTCCAAACAAATTTAAGCCATTTCCGTGTTAACTTAGTTATCAGGCTAGATAACCGTGCAAAGTTCTTAACAAACTGTCGGTAATAACTTGCTAATCCCATAAAACTATGAATCTCTGTAACATTTGTGGGTCTTGTCTATTCATCAACTACTTTTTTTTTGGTGGGATCAACTGTTATTCCATCCTTATTTACAATGTTCCCAAGAAAAGAAATATGTTGCAACCAAAAATCACACTTGCTGAATTTTCCATATAGTTTTTTTTCTTTTAAAGTATGCAAAACAACCCTTAGATGTATTTCATGCTTCTATTTATTTTTAGAAAATACCAGAATGTCGTCAATAAATACAACCACAAACTTATCCAAGAACTCATGAAATACTCTATTCATAAGATTCATGAATACAGAAGGTGCATTAGTTAATCCAAACGGCATAAAAAAATTCATAATGCCCATATCTAGTACGAAAGGTTATTTTTGGGATGTCATCCTCCTTCACCTTCAGCTGATGGTATTCGGATCTCAAGTCAATCTTGGAAAAGTACTGATCTCCCTAGAGCTGATCAAACAAGTCATCAATATGAGGCAAAGGATACTTTTTTTTAACAGTGATGTTATTCAAAGCTCTATAATCAATGCAAAGTCTTATGAAACCATATTTCTTTTTAACAAAAAAAACAGGGGCTCCCCATGGTGAAGTTCTAGGACGAATGAAGCCTTTGTCAGGCAAATCCTGCAACTGATTTTTCAATTCAAGAAGTTCTATTGGAGCCATATGATATTGGGTTTTTGAAATTGTCTTAGCATCAGAAACTAAGTCAATTTTGAATTTGACTTCTCGATCAGGTATGACACCGGGTAACTCATCAAGAAAAACATCAAGGTATTCATTTACCACTAGCACATCCTTAATTTGAATAGTTCCCTTGTTTTTAACAATATGAGAAAGATAACATTAATTTCCATCTTTCAATAGTTTCTCAGATTCCTGATATATTATCATTTTTATGGGTTCATTCTTGTATACAAACTGAAACTCTTTCTGAAAAACAAATTCTTTAGCTCTACAGTCAATCTTAACATGATAATCAGAAAGCTAGTCCATCCCCAAAATAACATCAAACTCGACTAAGGGTAAAAAAATGAGGTTTTTAGGTAAAGTCTTCCCACAGAACACAATAGAAATATTCTTATAATTCATCTTTGTTATAACATTTCCCCCTGGTGTTTTATAAACAAGTTCAGGTCTCATTTGTTGAGGTGGTATTTTCAATTTACCAGAAAATTTCTCAGAGATGAAGGAATGTGTAGACCCCGTATCAAAC
This sequence comes from Viscum album, assembly GCA_963277665.1. Taxonomy (NCBI): domain Eukaryota; kingdom Viridiplantae; phylum Streptophyta; class Magnoliopsida; order Santalales; family Viscaceae; genus Viscum; species Viscum album. The sequence continues at coordinate 2,005,896,143 of OY728138.1, forward strand.
AAAACTTTAGAAAAATCTGATGAACAAACAAAGTACCTGATATAACTTCATTGGATGGCCTAACATCTGCTGATGTAGTCACAAAGGATCTCATTACACCTTTCTGCTTGTAGTCTGGATTCTTTACATCATTCAGATCTCTCTTTGGGAAGGCATTTGCATAATGACCCATTTCACCACATTTAAAACACTTTACAGTCTTCTTTTCAGGATTAGTCTTAGGATCATTTTCATTGCAATCTCGGTCCATATGTCCAAACTTACCACATTTAAAACACTTCCCAGTTTTTCTAAGACATTCCCCAGGGTGTTTCTTTCTACACTTTTCACAAACTTAAAATTGGATTTTCTTACCATCAGATTTATTTGGTTGATTCTTACACATTTCTTTCCAACTAGACCTCTTATTCTCTTTGTTTCCAAAATGAATGTGATCATCATAAAACTCTATTTCTACCCTCTCATCACATCGGACAAGTTTCTCATAACTTTTGAATTCACATGAGGCCAACGCCCTTCGATACCTTGGCTTCAGTCCTCAGTAAAAGCGGTTGATTTTGCTATCAAGATCCAGAATAAGATTTGGAGCATACCTCGCCAGTCGGGTGAAGTTAGCTTCATACACGACCACTGAATCTTCATCCTTCTATTTCAATTCAAGGAATTTCTTCTCCATTCTAAGTCGCACCACCTTAGGAAAATATTTTTCAAGGAAAATACTTTTAAATTCATCCCACTCTAAGGCATAAAAATCCCCTCTACCCCTGATATTCATTACCATTGACCACCACTGATCAACTTCCCCTTCAAAATGATAAATGGAAAGACTTACCTTTTGATTGTCTGAACACACCATAACATCGAATATCCTTTCAAGGGCTTTGATCTATCTTCTAGCTACTACTGGGTCAGAAGATCCATTAAATGTTGGAAGATGTTGTCTCATAAAATGTTCCACTACTATCATGTTCCGTTATGGTACCTCTATTGGTTCTCTTGCATGGATTCCACCACCATTTATTGTCTGCATTAGCTGAGCCATTACTAACACAAACTACTTAGTTCCAATCCCTGCCATTCCAGGATGTAGTTCTAGAAGGAAGTCATTCTGTCGATACCTCTCCTCTTTAGCATCCATGTTCCTTCTGTGGAAAACCATTCTAAACAAACATGTCTTAGATGAAGAAACATGGTAATCTTTAAATTCTATAACATTTCAAATTAAACATAGAGTGAAAATCGTTTATGGTATTCTATTAACATCACCCTAACCCCTAAAGTTACCTAAACCATCCTTTGATACCAACTATAAGGACCTGATATTATTACATACATAATCTTGAATTTAGTCAAGAAAACACTTACTTTTACATTGAAGATCTTTTAAAGTTTAGAGATTTATAGAATTAGGACAATACATTCATGAAATTACACATTATTACAGATTGGATACCATAAAAACAGTTTCCATTTTTTTCAAAATATAAAACATTAAAACTTAAAACAATACTCCTTGACAATTATTAAAAATTTAACATGGATTCCTTCCTTGTATTGCACATCCATTAACCTGTGAAAAATCATTTAAAAACTTGGGAAGAGCACAAAATCTTAGTAAGGGATGGAAAATAAGGAAATATCACATTAGTCCATGAATACTTGTAACATGTGAAATCATTTTCAAAAGACATTTTTGTCACCCATATATACTTAATTTGTGTAACATGATATTTACACAAGATCCACAAAAAACATGAGAATATAAATATAATCATAGAGGTATCTTGGGGAATTACTTACATAATCTTGTAACCATTCTTGGCTACCTTATAATTTGTAACTCTCACAACTACCTTACTTTGTGTAACCATCGCAGTTACACTTGGAGTAACCATACGGCTGACCACCAACTTACTCATACCCAATGAATTGGAGGGAGATATATGTCCAACACTTAATCATAAATAATTCCCAAGAACCAAAACATAATCATACAACATGAATAATTCCATAAAAACATTACTTTGGAATTTCGTAAAACCGAATTTAAAAAGAGGATTTTTAAAGAAAATCCCCTTATAAATATCATACAATTGAAGAGAGACTTAATAGAGTGGATGGAGTATGTATATATACTGTAAATACACATAATGAAACATAATATAAACAGAACACATCACACAAACAATTTAAATAGAACATAAATAAATAAGTAGAAGGTTAACCCAAAGAATGGAAATCGGGTTAAGAATTCCCTTACCTCGGGTTTGTCTTACTTACAACTTGTTTAAACCTCCTATATAATGGTTAAAAGAGTGTTATTAATATTTTAAAGAAAAATTTTCATGTTTATAACATCTTATATATCATTTTATAACATAATTTCACCCTTAATTGTTAGTATTTTTCCCCTTGCACTGTTTTTGGGTGAATTCTTTACATGATTTCTATGATTGGTTTATGGTGGACATTCTTGTCGATTGGAAGTGAAACTCCAGAATTGGAATGGATTATTATTTAAATATATACAGTAATATAAATTATTCCATTTATCATTTTGAATTATTACATGAGGATGATTCATAAGTTAGAACATTAATGATGTTCGTTTAGATCATTTTAGTGGTTCTTTGATAATAACAACCTCATTTTGTCTTATAAATTAGAACCATGAGTACAAAATAATTCCAGAACCATGGGTGAGTCATAAAACATATATTATAACTTGGTCCAATCATATAAATTGTTTCATTACCAGACTTGAAATAATTAATGGAAATTGAAATCACATCGTCCACGATGTCGGTAATTCGACACATCACGGACAATATTTTAATTCCTTGAATAAGTGGGGGAGGAGAAAAATAATGATGATGAATTTTCCATGAACATGAGAGCATCTAGAATATAAAAGATTTTGTAGCTTTCATGCCTCTTGGTTAAGAGGAGGTGAGGAAAGAATATGAAAAGAAAGTAATCTTAAAATAAAAGAAAACTTGATAAATTTCTCATGAAAATCTGGAAGCCTAACGACGTCTCTTAAAATTTCATAAAAATAGTTTGATGAGAGGAAGGGGATATCTCATCATTCATAAATAATATGGGAATTAAGGGGGGATATTTAATGAAATAGCTCATCATAAGCCAAAGGGAATGGAAGAGAATAACATAAAATGAAAGAAAAGAAAGCAAATAAAAGAGGATGTTTACCTCTTGATCTCTTCTCCTTGAGATCCTCCTTAAGGGATTTGGTTTTGGTCTTTTGGTGAGACCAGAAGCTCTAGGACTTCAGGAAGAAGATTGGGGAGGGAATGTGGCAGAAATTAGACAATTCTCAAGGCTTGAGAGGTGTTGGAGGAAGAGGGGAGTGAGGGTGGTATTTATAGTGGAGGAGAGGGGGTATTTTTCATTATTTTAATCATTATTATAATATTTTTGCTCAAGACTATGAATAATATTAATTCATGTGACCCCAAATAGTAAAAATGTCATGTGAGTTTGAACCAAGTGGGCTTAAATCATCCTTGCATCACCTATGATGCAGTAAATCAAGTATTTAGCATTTATCGTATTTTATCGTATTTTACTATTCATCAAAAATTCTTGAATTTCAGAAAAATACCAAAAATTTACCCTAACCATTTTTTGACGTGTAGAATTAAAAAATAAAGTCCATTTTTTAAAAATAATTTTTTAAATATTATTAATTTAATTTTTAAATAATAGCATACATAATTCAAAAATTAACACTTCTAATTCTACAACTACTTCTTTATCACAATGAAAAATTAACCTAGATGCTATTATCTTAAAGCCTTAATAAAATAAAATAATAATAAATTGTACTATTCATTAGGGTCATATCACTATTCATAAGGGTATGTTACTATTTATCAAAAAACATGTTGGTTCCAATAGACTCCAAATAACATACTGAACACAATTATAGATGACAGTTTCTTGAAATTCAGAACATAGAAGTAGAAAAGTTATGTTTTAAAGGATAATTTAAAATATATACTTAAAACAATGTTCCATTAATTTCTATTTATTTTTATAAAAACTTGGGGTGTTACATCCGGCCCCTACTGACCAGTCCTTGGATATCGATTTCCCCGATGAGGAGATCCTCTCGGTGGACCAAGCCATGTTGTGTTGGCATATGCACTTCGATGGTGCTTCCTGAAGCCCCACCAGCAGGAGGATCAATGATCCCAGGCTCAACAGGGTAGGCTTGGGTATCATCTTTATTACCCCAGCACAATCCATTCTGTCATACTCATTCTTGTTGTCAGAAGGCTGCACCAATAATGAGGCAGAGTATCAGGCTCTCATCACTGGACTCTAGCTGGCCCTCAAGATTGATGTGCCCCATTTACATGTGAAAGGGGATTCTGAACTAGTCATCAAGTAGATCAACGGTGACTACGTCATCAGAAATCCAGAGCTCGTACCATTGTTGGAGTGCACTCTCCAATTAATGGCCCAGTTCCCATCTTGACCAGAAGTTACTCATGTCCCTCGATCTCAGAACGGTCGAGATGATGCCATGGCCAGCCTGGCTACCTCACTTGCAGAACCCTAGCAGGATGATCTGATTATCCATGTGTCACATCAGAGAGTCATTACTCTTGTCTCCTCAGATGATGATGACGGCCTGCAGGTGAGCCATCTTACTTCCGGAGCCTCTACATTAGGACCCCCAGATGAAGTGGTTGAAGTGACTCCCGACTGGAGGGCCCCCTTTGTCAAATATCTCCAAAATGGTTACCTCCCGGCCAATCGGGCCTAGCGTGAGCGAATCCGAGGCCATACGTTACAGTTTACCCTCCAGGATGATCCCAGTCATGATCAGATCCTCTACATGCGTGGTTTTGATGGTATTATCCTCTATTGCATCCAAGGAGTCGAGATTTCTCAGGTCATGCAGGAGGTTCATGTCGGTTCTTACGGTGCCCACCAGACTGGGCTGAAGCTATCTTACTAGACCCAGAGACTGTGGTACTTTTGGCCCTCTATGATCCATGATTGCATCAAGTTCGCCAAGAGATGCCATGCATGCCAAATTCATGCTAACATTATGCATCGGCTGCCAGAGCCTCTCTACTCCACCAAGTACTCTTGTCCATTTGCGGTATGGGGACTTGATGTCGTGGGACCATATCCACCGGTGATAGCTCGCTAGTGCAGATTCATCATGACTGCTACAGATTTCTTCTCTAAGTGGGAAGAGGCAGTTCCACTAAGGGAGGTCAAGGCCCATTTTATCACTGACTTCGTGAGCTCTAATATCATCTACCGATTTGGAGTCCCTCGCGTCGTTCTCACCGATAACAACACCAAATTTCAGGCGTCCAAGTTGAAGAAGTTGTACGCCAAGTACAACATCCATTCTAACCATACCTTCCGCTACCACACGCAGGAAAATGGGAAGATTGAGGCATTCAACAAAACCCTCTCTAACATTTTTCAGAAAATGGTTGGTTAGAATTAGAAGAGTTGGCCGGACAAGCTCCCCAACGCCCTCTGGGATTATCAGAAAACGACTCGTAATTCCACCCAAGTGACCCCATATTCCCTGGTATACAGAACTGAGGTCATCCTGCCCATCGAGATTCAGTTGCCTTCATTACGCACAGCGGTCTATGACCAGCAGGCGCCAGATAAGGTAGCTGAAATCCGTCTAGATGAATTGGAAGCACTTGATGAGAATATGCTTCATTCCCTACAAAATCTGGAAAGGCATCAAAATAAGATAGCTAGAGCCTTCAATAAGAAGATTCACCTCCGCTCTTTACTGCAAGGTGATTTGGTATTGGCCCTCAGGACACCAATGATTCCTGGCATAAAACCACCCAAGTTGGAGCCCAAATGGGAAGGAGCTTTCATTATTCACAAGGTTTACCCCAATGATGCATACTCACTGGTAACCATGGATGGTGAGCGTATAACTCCTCCCACCAATGCCAAGTTTCTCAAGCAATACTTTTCCTCAGCCAACGGGTCCAACATGACCCTAAACTATCGAGTCTGACATGACCCTAAACTGTTTGGTCCCACATAACCCCAAACTACCTAGTCCTACATGACATTAAACTATAAAACGTCCCGCATGACGTTAAACTGTATGTCATCCTGCAAGATGTTAAACTCCACCCTTAGAACTATGTACATCTTGATTCCCATCTTCATGGGATACATAGGAATGCTCAAACATGTTGTCTTGAGTCCAGCCCCCAAACTCTTTTCTTTGACTATTCCCCCCTGGGGGGTAGACCTCTTGGAGGATCCTTACATGGCATAGTGAAGGCTTATTTGGCCCTGGTCATGTCATGATTATGATGATCACACCCTCTGCTCCCTCCTCGTTCTTCTAGTCTCCCACATCCTCACTGCACGACGTTAAACTGCATGGCCTTTAAGAACTATATACGGAATGATTCCCATCCTCATGGGATACGTAGGAATGCCCAGAAATTTTGTCTGTTGTCCTAGCCCAAACTTCAAAATTCCCCCTTGGGTCGGGACACATGGTATGGTACAGGATTTTCCCCAATTAACGTTGAGATCATCTCGATCCCGCCATAAATCCCGCTCCCCGGAGATGTCCATCACTTTCACCACCCTACTTGACATTAAAATTCATGGGCACAGCTATGCTTCACCCACTCCTTTTATTGGGACTCCATCATCTTCCACATCCAAAAGGACCCCCAACTAGCATGGATGCTCGGCCTAAGGGCTCTCCTACCACGTCAGGCCAATTCCCTCGAGGATGTTGAGCAAAAAATTGACACAAGTCCCACGTTGCGAATATGGTTAGCACTCGATGCTCATTTGTGTTCCCATTTCAGGTCACACTATAAGGACGTTGTGTTTCGAACATGGTCAGTGGCTATCCTTTTTCATTTTCACCACCCTCGTAGATCCCAAACATTGAGTGTGGTGGTTCATCCTGCCCACTATATCTTCGAGTTGTAATTTCCTTTGGGTGATGCCAGCTATCAGACCCTTATATGATAGGGAAATCCGAATTCGGCTCCCTGTTTTCCACACCGAGCACTACTCACATGGGATTAGGAGCTGTGATGAGGTGGTAACCGCACAAGAGGTCATATGGCTAAAGTTTTCCAGGACGCCCAGCCTCAGGTCCTTCGACCCTTTCGGGCCTCTAGCCCAAGTCTCATTTAGGATTGTGTGGTACGGTATGGACTCATGTCCTCATTTACATTGGGCTATTTCGCCACACCACACATATCCCCTTGAGATATACCTTCCTTCATTTATCAACCGTTTCACGAGCACAGGCCCTGCCATGCTTGGCATGACCCATCATTTGGGTTTCTTTCACCCTCTATATCTAGAAGGGCCCCCGAATGGAATAGATGCTCAGCCCAAGGGCTCTCCTACTGTTACGACCTAATACCCTTGAGGATTGCGAGCGAAAAGTTGATATAAGTTCCATGTTGCGAATACGGTCAGTGGTTGATGCTCAATTGTTCTCCCCCCCCTTCTGGTCACACAAGGGTGGATACTGTGTTGCGAACCTAGTCAACAGTTTTCCTCCATCATCATTGCTGCTTTGTGGTCTTCTATAAGCACAATGATTCTCTCTTTGTCCCATGCATATGACATTAAACTAGGCATACAAGTTCCGATCTCTAGGACCCTAAACTAAGATCACCTTTTCCCACACTACAAGATGTTAAACTGCAAGTTGGACATGGCATTTTTTCCATGGCCCAGCCTCAGTCCCCTTGGCCTTCTCGGGCCCCTGGCCCAAGTTCTCACTTAGGGTTATACAGTGTGGTGTGGGATTATGTCCTTATTCACGTCAGGTTACTCATCGTGTCATACACATCCCTAGACAATATACCTTACCCCTACCTTCGTCCTTACTACAAGATGTTAAACTGAAAACTGGCTAGGACTTTTTGTCTGAGGCCTAGCCTCAGGCCCCTTGGCCTTCTCAGGCCCCTAGACCAAGTTCTCATTTAGGTTTGTACGGTGTTGTATGGGATTATGTCCTCATTCACGTCGGGTTACTCACCGTGTCGTACACCTCCCTCGTTGGGGTATCCTACCCCTATCTAAGTCTCTTCTAGAACTATGTGTGGCTTGATTCTCGTCCTAATGGGATACATAAGACTGCTCGAGCATCTAGACTTCAGGTCCAGCCCCATCTCTTAGAAACCTCCCTATCATTTTGGACCCTTGGCCCATATTCTTCCTGAAGATGGGTATACAGTGTGGTATGGGTTCATGTCCTCATTCATGTAGGATTTATAACAACCATGCCGCATATATCTCTCTCCTGAGCGGCCTTTTCTCCCTTTCCCTTTTTCATCTCTTTGAGTCGGCTGCCCTTGAGTTGGGTCCCTCTGCCCTCTTCAGCGATTCACTAATTGGCCCATGAGTACTCTGGTCTAGAACCCGAAGTGTCAGATTCTACGTGGACATGCTTTCGCCCATTTTTCAGGCTTCGTGTTCCCCTTCATTTGGGCTTCCATAATCTTTCACAGCCGAAGGGACCCCCAAATGACATGGATTCTAGGCCTAAGGGCTCTCCTACCATTACGGGCCAACGTCCTCGAGGGTTTCATACAACAAGTTGATACAAGTCCCGCGTTGCGAATATGGTCAGTGGTCGATACTCATTTGTTTGTCCCCATTTCAGGATAATTCAATTTGGATGTTATGTTTTGAACATGGTCAATAGTTATCCTCCACCATCATGTCAGCCTCTTCAAGCCTTTAATGTTGGTTACATGATTCACATTATTTTCCACCCCATCATGTACAAATGGAATTTTGACACTCCTAGCACTATCCCTCAGTTCACATTTGCACGTTAATAGGAAAAAAGTCGTGGTAAAGGCATCATTTGGGGCTCCGCACTGACTTCCCTTTGGCGTGCATTCCAGGTATTGCAAAAAACCTCTTCCACCCTTGTTTCCCACATCGAGTTTGACTCATGTGGGCTTAGAGATCGGGTTGAGGTATGAACTTACTTGGAAGTATTTTGATCCACTATGGTATGAGATCTAAGACCATAAACTAAGATCTCTTTTAGAACTACATACAACTTGATTCTCATTCCCATGGGATAAGTAGGAATGCCTAGACATCTTGTCTTTGGGTCCAGCTCGAGTTCCACTAATTTATCTCTTTTGTTCTGTCTTCGGGGCTTTAGCTCCTATGGAACTGCATGGCGTGGTATGGGATTATGTCCTCATTCATGTCAGGTTTGCATTAGCCACACCATGTACACCCATTTCTAGGAGTTATCCCCCCTTACATCCTATCCCACATGACATTAAACTGTGTGTTATCTCGCATGACGTTAAAAGGCACCTTCTAGAACTACATGTGACTTGATTCCAATTACCATAGGATCTGTAGGAACACCCTGACATCTATCTTTCGAGTCCAGCTCAACTAAGAGCTAGCCTCTCCAATCCCATATCCTCCATCCTTTTCTGGCCCCTTGGCCCAAGGTTTCACTCATGGAATCATGCATGGTGTGATGTGGACCTCGTCCTCATTTATGTCAGGTATGATTTATCACATCGTGCACATTCCCTCTTGAAACTCAACTATCCTATATACATCCATGCCATATGACGTTAAACTATGCCGCCTGGTCCCATCACATGACCCTAAACTGTGACATTATCATCCTGGCCGCACGATGAAAAATGGCGTTGCATCATGGTGTCCTCACTCGAGGGGACATCATGTTTGGTATCAGTCAAACACCATACCATTCGCCAATGCCTTCATACAACTTGATTCTTGTGGCGATGTTTGGAATTTCTATTCTAGGCCCTTCGCTTCACAAAAAAACCATTCATTCTAAAGGACAAACAAGATATATCAAATACCGCTTCTTTTGGTGCAAGGGCCAGACCCACACAAACCTATTATCCCTAGAACTGGTATCCTACCATTCCATCCTCATAACTATGTGTGGCTTGATCCCCATACTTATGGGGTACTTAGGAACGTCCGTGCACCTTGTCTCGGGCTCAGTCTAACTTTTGTTTTCGGTTTCTCAACCCGAAACCTCCCCCAAGAAGCGCACGGTGATCTGGACCAGGTCCTCATTCATGTCGGGTCTTGTAATTACGTCACCGTGTGTCTCTCATTTCCTACCATATATGTTCCAAGCTCTATGACCATAAACTAAGACCACTCCACTTCCTTACTGCAAGACGTTAAACTACACAACATCTTCCAGAACTATGTTTGGCTTGATTTTCATCCTCATGGGATATGTGGGAACGCCCAGGAATTTTTTTCTCTGGGTCCAACACTAGGAATATACAAATCCTATCACTTATTTTTCATCCCCTTGGCCCAAACTCATTTGGGAAAATGTGGTGTGGCGAGTACCTCTTAGGTTCTTATTCACGTCAGGTTTTTCAATAGTCGCACCATGTGATTCCCATATCTTTTCCCAACGTGGTCTGAGTTCTATGACCCAAAACTAAGATCTCCCTATAGGAAATGCACGTCACGTTTGGCTATTTCGCCACCCTGAACATAGTCCATTAAATCAATCCCCCCTTAATGGTCCACCCTAGGACTTTAAGTTGAAAGCATGCGACCCCAGGACCCTTGTCCTTGGGAAGGGACCTAGCTCCCTCTATCTGATGTGTCTCATTGTCATACTCAAATGCGTTCTGACAAAGAACCCGAAGTGTGGAATTTTCACGAGGACATTCCCCTTGTTCCATGTCCCAGCTTCATGATCCCGTTATTTGGATCCTCATCCTCTTCCACATCTGAAGGGACCCCCTTCACGGCCTGGTCTCATGCCACCTCGGCTCACCTACTGTCTCGGGCCAACATCCCTAAATACCCTGGACGACATTTTCGACAGGTCCCATGTTTTGAACATGGTCAGTGGTCAACCCTCATCTGTCTGTACCCATATTAGGCTAATAGGATATGGATGCTGTGTTTCGAACACGGTCAACACTTATCCCCTATCGTCATGCCACCGTCATTATGGTCCAGATCTCGAGCATCATGATTCACATATTTCCACTTTATTATGTTCAAGTGGAATTTCAACATACTTGGATTTACTCTTCCATGCATCTAGGTGTGTTATATAAGCGGATCAGCATTATTGGAATGTCATTCACCTAGTGTCCCATCACCCCTGACATGTGCCTTCCTGTGCTAGGAAATTCCCATCACTACTCCTTGTTTCCCACATTGAGCACTACTCACATGGGATTAGTAGTTCTGGTAGGACGTGTACTGGCACAGCCATGTCACACATGCCTTTCATCATCCCACATGACGTTAAATTGTACCTCAGAACTAGGTATGGCTTGATTCCCATCCTAATGGGGTACGTAGGAATGTCTAGGCACCTTGCCTTAGTCCCAGTCTAATTTTTACTTTTGGTCCCTTGAACTGAAGAACTTCCTCTGGGGATATGTGGGGTGGTGCAGACTCCTTATGTCCCCATTCAAGTCAGTTTTATAGCTACTGCACCACATACTCCCTTCCTGGGATCTTCCCTTTCACTATTCATCCTACTGCATGACGTTAAACTGCATGAGTCCCTATGCCCTCAACGCATGACACTAAACTGTGGTTCTACCTTGAACAAGTTCAGAATGACCTATGTTAATCATGGGATGCATCAGTTTTCTCTCCAAAGAGGATTCTCCCTACCAGTTTTGGTCTCTGACCACACTGTTCCCCAAGAACTATGTTTGGCTTGATTCTCATCTTTATAGGATACGTAGTGACGCCCAGGCATTTCGCCTTAGGTCTAACCCCAAGGTCATTAACCCTATTGGCCCCTCGGCCCCAATCACGGTCCAATCTCTATGACCTTAAACTAAGAGCCTGCATTCCATGTAACATGACTTTAAACTGTTAACCATGGTCCAGGCAGTATGACCTTTAAACTATGTGCACCTTCTTTACCGTATGACGTAAAAATACAGGTCTTTCAAGGTCCTCACCAGAGAGATCGTATTCGGAAGTATGTTTGATCCCTGATCAGACCGATGTACCCACCTAATGTGTTTCCACCATGGTGGCATAATTTCAAGAGTGTTGGACTCCAATCTAACAACCCACTACTCCACTCTCTATGATTTGTGTGCCCTTTATTCGAATCCTCGTCCTCTTTCACGTCTAGAGGAACCCCCTAACAGTATGGATGCACGGCCTATGGATTGTCTATTATCCTGGGCTAACATTCTGGAAGACTAATGGATGACATGTTGAGTCATTCCATATGTTTCTAACATGGTCAGTGGTAGGCCCTCATTTTTATCCCCATTTCAGGCTAATGCAATAAGGATACTATGTTTCGAACATGGTCAACAGTCATTCTTAATTGTCATGCCATCACTACAATGTTTCGAATCATGGGTATTGTGATTCACACCTTCCATTTCCCCCCTATTCAGATTTATTCCAGTGCCCTTGGCCTTACCTCATTCGTGCATAAGAGCACACTAGGAAAATGGTAATTCGACTATTCTGGGAGATTCATTCTCTAGTCAGGTCTCCCCCTTCTCTTCCCGGGAATCCGGGTTGGTTGTTTAAACCCCGGATGCCCAAAACTTGGTCAGCACTCTTATGTTTAGATGGAATAACATAGATATCATCCCTTGTTTCTCACATTAGGCTCAACCTGCGTGAGCTTAGGGATTGATCACTAGGCGTTTCATGAATATAATAGATGCGTGTAAAACCAACACTAATAACGGGAATCATGCATGTTATGGAATAAAATAATCAAAGCATTAAAGTAAATTAGAGGGTTTTTGATCTCTAAAGCACTCGAGGGTCTATCCCTCCCATGTACAGGTTAATCCCATCAAAAGAAAGTTGCAGCTCCGCAACCCTCTGGCTTGTGGCATCCAGGATTTACGGTCGCCTATTCAGTTCCCACTCCTCCTTGGCAACAATGGGGCTCAATTCATCGGCCGCAATCTGGGCCCACTCTACATCGATCTGGATGACGGTCATCTCCTCATATGCTCACCTCATGCCCTCTTCGGCCTCTTCCAACTAGGCCTTTAATCACAATATCAGCTCTGATTGCGCGTTAAGGGTGGCTAAGTGCTCATCCACCTAGAGCTGCAGCCGTTGAACATTGTTTTCAGCCTCCCAAAGCTTCTTGATGTTCACCGCTTTCCTCCACTGCCAGCCCACACCAAGGCCACAGTCATACTCCTGAATCTTCTCCGCCATAAGATCTCAGACGAGCATGTGAGGATGTTGGGCGTCCACTCCCCCATCACACAGTTCACGCAGTCGCAAGCGAAGTCTGTCCATATCATCCATCCATAGTGCTTGGAGATTTCATCAATGAAGCGCTTGATCAACTTCCACAATTGGTGATGGACTATTTTTTTGTTCTCTTCATCAGAGGTCGTCTTGTCCCTGTCATCACATTTGGTAGGCTCATATGCGGGGAACGCCCTTAGGAACTCGTCAGCGGGGTCCACATATGGTGTTTGATCAGGCACGGTGGGACCTAGGATATCTGATAGATCCTCATCATTATATCCCACCTCAATAATCTCGGTCACAGCCCCACTGGAGGTCCCACCAGCAATCGGGAGCACCACAGTTCGTTCAGTCTAGATATCCACCTCCACAGTCACCGACATTCTCCTGGGAAAGGCGCCACCAGAAGTCCCGAACAACCTCTCCGCAATAGCCCATGCCAATAGAAGAATTTTACACACCAGAAAGGAGCATGGACGTTATTTGACATGGTAAATTGGTGACATCCATGAATTTGGTAGAATAAACTTACAGAGATCGAATTCTTAGTCTCATTATTGGGTTGATGTTATCGGGACCCCGAGGCATGGTCCCCCGTATATTATCGGAAGATCTGAAAGCTCCGGAGGGGTCACCTCAAGTCTCCTAGCCCCACTGGACGTAGTAATTGATGCAGCCACAAGTGTGGATCCTGAAGGCCCTGCATCTTCATCCACTTAAGGAAGAGAACAGGTTCTGTGTATGAGGTCCTTCTGCACAGTTCAGATGTTATAAAGGAGTCCATAATGACCTGGAATCAAACCCTGAGGAAGAGGCTCGGGATTTTACCTCGAGGGCCTTTACGAGCTCTTCAAAGTCTGAGGCTTGATCGCCGACTTCGCCCTCCTCCAATGGACTCCCTCTACCGACATCGTCCCCCCAGGAGGACTCGTCCGATTATTCCGGCAGAGGGAAGAGCTCTCTCAATTCAGCGGCCGACAATTGTGGAGGGACCGTACGATCCAACAGCACCATGACACGGTCTGTCATTGGATGCGGGGCACCCCGAGAATACACAAAGTCCTCCATCTCTATTAGGTATTGCTCCACCTAAGCCTGGGACACCGCAAAGCCGGCCTTGATAGGGCCTATCCTCAGTAAATCCATCTTGAGATGGTTCAAGTGTTGAAACATATCAGAAGGTCCAAAGAATTGTCGATTGACTTCCTAGATGTCCTAGGCCTCCAGGAAGATAGCATTTTATGGCATGTCTATATAGCACAGTCGCTTCCCCAGTGCCCGAGTGGGTATCCAACAGAATCCTCTCGGTGGCCTCCCCTCTGGATGACTCTGTTCTTCTAAAACTGCAGGGTCCGCTATCGCTGTTGGATTTATCGCTGCTGCCTCACCCTCAACTGGTGCGGGTCTCACCGCCATGGCAGCCCTGCCACCGTGAGATGCCCTTAATGCCTTCCGAACCTAGCCTCGAGGTTGGGGGGCTCACCATCACCGACCTGAATGGTTGGATGCTTCAGCATCTCCCCCGGGTAGGCCACCTCCTAGCATTGGGCATACTCCTTTACCAATCCGAAGATAGAAGTAGTCGGAGGCAGCTCGTTCTGCATCTTTCTGTATTCCCGTGTGAACATGAGCCACATATGCCTCATCACACATGGGTTTTCTTCATGGTGCACCCCTAGATAGACTCGCAGGGTCAGTCGCTGCATACAGCGAAATTTCTGGGTGAATCGGTGTGGGGTGTACGGCTCGCAGAGGGGCTCACAATCCACCCTTTCCACCAGGACTCCACCTTGAAAGGGCAATAGATAGAACCGGTGCTCTTCCTTTCCTTGTTCGTCATCAGTAAAAGCACCTGTTGGCAACAGAAATGGGTGAAAGTTGAATTCCTCCACCTTCCACATCTGGTTCAGTACCAAAGGTGTGGTTAGATTGGCCAGAAAGCTTCCTACGGCGTTCAGAATAGAGGGGCGAAAGTTCGACCCTGGAGGTGAGATGGGGTTCGGATACTCATAAACCCCCCCTAACATGAGCCTCTATCCACCCATATAAGAGGTGGATTGGCCCGCATATTCTTTGTGGCATCTTCCCCTCGCTGATGTGCCACATCATCTTGTATAGCTTGGCGAGCATTGGGATCCCGAGGTTGACTCACCTTCCTATCACCAACATGGATGCCATGATGAATGTTCTGGGTCATATTCCCATGTTTGTATCCCTCATCGGTAGGATCCAACCACAAATGAGAGCCGCGATGAATGCCACCATCCTGACTATCGGCTGCTGCTCGGTGTTGGCGCTAAACCCCTAGGTTTTCCACTAGTCATCCTCTAAGAGCTGCCAGTACGAGTGCTCCTTACCTCGTTGATCCCCCTTCAGGAAAGTCTGAGGCCTCACCAGAAACTGTCTGTCTTCTGGGAAATTCAGAAACTGCTTGAACCACCGCCTGAAATGGACATCCCTTATGGCTTCTTTGTCCTCTCTTGGAACCAGCTCCATCAATGCCATCGCCAGTCGTGGCATTTTCTCTGGATCCTCCCACACACCCATTATGGGGAGGAATTAATTATACATCACCCCCAATATTAAGACCCCTGATATCTGGTTCATGTCCCATAAGCTGATACCAACCTCCCCATGGTGTAGGTGGAAGGTATTGGTCCTCGATGACCACCTACTCATCAACTCCGTCATCAGCTGCTTTGGCTAATAGATATAAAACTGAGAGGCCCAAGTCGCCTCATATAGGCCCACTCTCCTCAGCTCAGCCCCAAACTTTTCACATGAGGCACTTACCCTGTAGGCCCATGCCCAATCATTTGTGAATTTGTCGCCCTGGCTCAACTCCCACTCCTCAGCCATCCCTTTCCCGAGTTCCACAAGGCTACCTTCAAGATTTTCTGGTACAGAGGGGGGGGACGTCTTCGGATGCAATGACTTCCCATACACATTATTCATGTGGTTATACAGGAAGTCAGCATCGACGGGCATGGAGTATTCTCGGGCATGACCATCAGCTGCCCTGAACCATTGGCGCTGACACGGCGTACTCCTGAATCAGTAAGCTGGCTCATTCCTACTTGCTTCAGGAATGAAAACGCCACCCCTCATCCTGAAGCCATACAAAGGCATCCTCTTGCATAGTGTATAGTTTCTATGGCTCTCCAATAGCAGCTCCACCAACGAACTATGGTTAGAATGGATCTGTAATAACTCCCCTAGGACCAGTTGTTCGACATCTCCTCCCTTCGGGTAGCGTCTGTGAGGACCCCCTGGCAGCCTCCTGATGAGCCATTCAGTTTTAAGTTTGGGTGTTTCATGTGTTCAGTCTGTGAATCCCTTTAGCGGAGCAATGTCGCGGAGCTCGTTCGCAAAGAATGTTCGTGGATCCCTACCCCAACCTTCAAAAGAAAGTCACTAAGCGTTGTCGCAGAGTCGAAGACTCGCTGTGCACCATGAAGCTGAAGGCCCGATTCACGGAGAGCAAGCACAAAGTACGCAGAGCTTTGTGAATCAAGAGGTCTACAAGACAGTCGTGAAGGAAAGAAAGGACAAAAGAGAGGTCAGCTCCCCATTTATAGGTGATGACCTTCAGAGCTTTGCAGCGCGTCCATACCGCACCGAGATTCACGGCGCGCTCAACCTGCATGTCACCTATCCGCCCTGCGAGCCCTCTTCGCGAAACAGCTTCATGGATAGCCAAGGGATTTTGGAAATTGAACCTCAAACTTTAACCCTTGATTTATCCTCAACTCTAAGTCAAGGGGGGAATTTGTTGGCACCAAAAGTTGGGAAGAAGAAGAACAATAGGGAAGTCTCCAAGGCTTCCTCGCGAAGCCCTTTCGTGGAGCCCCATGGCCCCATGCCTATCGCGGAGTAAGGAGGCGGGAGGCTCTGCGAACCCCTTTACCATTCGCGACCCCACCACGGAGTAAGGAGGTAGGAGGCTCCGCAAACCCCTTTGACGTTCGCGACCCCCCCACAGAGCAAAGAGGCGGGAGGCTCCGCGAACCCCTTTGACGTTTGCGACCCCACTACGGAGCAAGGAGGCAGGAGGCTCTGCGAACCCCTTTGACATTCGCAAGCTCTCCATGAAGCAAGGAGGAAGGATGCTCCACAAACGAATTTGACGTTCGCGAGCCCGCCAGGATCAAGGAGGCGGAATCCTCCGCGAGCCGATTTGATGTTCGCGACCCGCCGCGAAGCAAACTCTGTCTTTGCGCTGAGCACGCTCTACTTCGCAACACCTCTTGCCTATAAATACAGGGCTCCCCTCAAGCCCAAATGACAGATCATCCAACCTTTCACCTTCTCAACTCTCAAATCGCGAAGCACTTCTTGCTATGTGAACCATGAGCTTCTCAAGGTACTTTTGCATTGCAAAGTGCCTCCCCCTTTGCTTTAATTCAACCCCTCTTCTGAGAGAGATGCCTTTCCCAAAGCCCACGGGCCATCGCGAATGAAGGGGATCCCCACGGGAACTCGGTTCGTCGTGAACCATTTATGATTTGTGAAACACCCTCCATACACACGTGACCCACATGCTAAGGAAGGGTCACTATGCTTAGCGAAGCACATTGCATCACAACACCTTGATTCGTGAGGCACCCTTGCTTCATGAGGCATTGCTTCGCAAATTCCCTTCCACTTCGTGAAGCTCCTCAAATATGCACCTATGACCTATGCCTAGCCTAGGAGACTTCACTTTGCGAAGAAAATCCCTTCACAAAGCCCCTCTACTTAATGGAGCACTAGAGCTTCACAAGGATTCTACCTATGAACCTCTTTTCTTTGCAACTCCTTTTCCCGTGTGTCCCTTAAGGTTCACACGAAGCAACTTCAAAGTCCCTTGGGCGGTGTTTCACAATGTGTTGTTTCGCCTCATGCTCCTTCGCATAGGCACACTAATGGTTATTTCTTCTTCGCATAGCCACGCTAACATGGACCCCCAATGGGATCACCTCTCGACACCCCCTAGTAACGGCATTGTTGATGCCTTCCTTCCCCCAAGGGCAGGTGGGTATCAGTTTTGTAAGTCCTAGGGGTGCGGAGCGCACCCACCTCGTCTGAACTGTAGGACATTAAATTGTCAAGCTTCATCATCCTTAGCACATGATGTTAAACTATGACCTCACCCTGTGTCTTTCACGCAGGGCACCCCACCTTGGATGTTCCCTACGCCCACTAGTCTCCACAAGAGTAAGATCATTCCTCACATGGAATGACATCCTATTTATCGGGGCGGCATCCATCCGCGGGGAAAGGGCAACCACCCTGGTGTAAGCCCCTGGATTTCCTTGAAAGAGGCAACACCCCTACACCTTCTCTCTTTCTGGGTTCCAAATCCCTCTCCCAATGGGCTTTTTCATCACCTAGGCCTCCCTCCTGGAGTAAGTCCCAATCTCTATCACCTATTTGGGCTACAGACCACACGTAAGCCCCTGTTTCCTCTTTGGGCTGCGGACCACGCGTAAGCCCCCTGTTTCATTTTTGGGCCGCTAAATACATGTAATCCTCACTCCACTTCCCACGAACGCAACTTTCACGACGTGATCTTCAGGACTTTGTTGTCTCTTGTTTCTCACACCGAGCATGGCTCATGTGGTCTTAGATCAAGCATTGACCATGACATTCTCTTCGGGCAGCCTAGAGTGTAAGCCCCAAACCTCTTTCACCACCTGAACTACGAGGTCATTGATCCTTTCCAAGGTAGGTTACGTAGGAAGCCTCCCTGAGGTTCAATCCCACCATCCATTGGTCCCGACCATCTTCACGTCGGTTCACCAAACCCACCCCACCTGAACTATGGGGTCTTTGATCCTTGCCAAGGCAGGGTGTGTCGGAAGCCTCCCTGAGGTTTAAGACCACCATCCATTGGTCCTAACCATATTCACGTCAGTTCACCAAACCCACTCCACCTAAACTACAGGGTATTTGATCCTTGCCAAGGCAGGATACGTAGGAATCCTCCCTGAGGTTCAAGCCCACCATCCATTGGTTATGACCATCTTCACGTCGGTTCACCAAACCCACTCCACCTGAACTACAGGGTCTTTGATCCTTGCCAAGGTGGAGTACGTAGGAAGCCTCCCTGAGGCTCAATCCCACCATCCATTGGTCCTGAACATCTTCATGTCGGTTCACCAAACACCCCTTATGAACTACGTGGTCTTTGATCCTTGCCAAGGCAAGGTACATAGGAAGCCTCCCTGAGGTTCAAGCCCAACACTCGGTCGCTCTGACCCCCTTCACTTCAGTTAACCCACTCTTTCTGAACTACGTGGACTTTGATCCCTGCCAAGGCAGGGTAAATAGAAAGCCTCCATGAGGTTCAAGCCCACCATCTATCTGGGCCCCAGGTCCTCCTTCACCTCGGTTCTTCCACTCCTTCTGAACTACGTGGACTTTGATCTCTACCAAGGCAGGGTACGTAGGAAGCCTCCATGAGGTTTAAACCCACCATATATTTGGGCCCCAGGTACTCTTTCACGTCAGTTTACCCCCACCCTGCATGACGTTAAACTGTGGACCTCAATCAGCGGTAATCTATTGTTCCCCCAGTCAGCGGTAAGTCGTCACACCCACCCGAACTATGTGGACTTTGATCCCTACCAAGGCAAGGTACGTAGGACACCTCCCTGAGGTTCGAGTACAACAACCATTGGACCCCAGGTCCTCCCCCATGTTAGTTCACCGACACCCATCCCATAGGAACTACGTGGGTTTGATCCTTGTCTCCTAGATAAGGTACGTTGGAAGTCTCCCTGAGGTTCGACCTCGTCCAGCGGTAAGCCGATTTGACCCCATCCTGCGGTAAGTCGCTGTGACCCCATCCAGCGGTAATCCATTGTGACCCCAATAGATGGTAAGTTGTTGAAGTCCCCAATCAATGGAAATCCATCTTCAGATGAACTACGTGGACTTTGATTCCCTGCCACAGGGATATGTAGGAAGCCTCCCTGAGGTTCAAGACCATCCCTCATGTCTCATCCTGATCTATCCCTTAATCCTATGTGTTTCGGGAAGGTCATGCCTCAACCCGGAGGTTCCACTTCCTCCTGGTCCCATCCATGCATCCATCCTCATGGGTCGCCTCCTCAGGTGTCTCATCATCCCACCGAACTACGCAGACTTTGATTCCATTCCACAGGGATACGTAGGAAGTCTCTTAAAGGCTCAAGATCGACATCGTCGCCATCCTCACGTCAGTTCCATCTCATTCTCCCTTTACTTTATTAAACCCTCCATCATCCATCCTGATTCTTACCCGGGCCACCACATCCTGATGGGATCATGCCACCTCATTCACCATTCCCCTTAACAACAACTGGGAAGATAACCACACGTTGACCCCAACATCAGTGTTCCCTCCAGGGGTTGCACCCATCTTATCCACTCTAATCAGTGTTCTGATTGGTCTGATCCATCTCCGCTAGATGTTAAACCTGCGGCATACCCTGTGTTAAACATGGGAAGCTAAGGAAAACCCCATATACATGCATATGGCATAAAATTCTTCGTGTTCGACGTGGGATGGCTCAGGCTTCCACACCCTCGAGAAGCCCTATAATAAGGGGAAGAAACCCAGACGTGTCAGTGTCCCAGCATCCAGACATGCCAGTGATGTCCAACATGACTACTCCCCTGACCGAAGGTTGCTGCCCTGATCGGACCCTTTGGAATGTCCCGATAAAACCAGTGTAATTAACTGGTGTCCATGAAGATATGTCACTAGAAATAGTTTCACGAACAACATCTTAAATCTATAAGGGAGACCCGGACTAGGTGATTAGTTCCGAGGAGGAATCCCCTAAAAGAAGAACCAACATCCCATCATCCTGTTTCGATCAAGGAGAAAACTTCCTTGAATAAGGAATGGATGCCACCCGCCTTTGGAAAATAGGAATGCGGGGCAACAAACAACGTCGCCGTCCCCCAACAAGATGGACGCGTGCGCCCCGGAAAAAGTGTCGAAAAGAATATCAAATCTATCACATATACTTAATCCAGAGGTGGTATCATTAGAGCATGATATTTAATATGAGGAGAAGTTGGTGAAGATCTTATATCATATAGATGAAATTATAAAAAAAAGACAACTCACCTAGTCAATGTATTATGGTAGAACCATAAGTATGAATAGGAAACATGGGAACTCAAAGAAGAAATTAAACAGAACTACGCTCATCTATTTTAGGGTATGAAATGAAATTTTGAGGGTGAAACTTCTGAAGGGGGGAGGATGTAATGACCCATAATTTTATAAATTAAAATTTTCTTCTGAATTAAAATATGTCTCATTTAGTAAGGTAGTATAATATAGAACACATGCACCATGTAATGAAAATCAACAATGCTTTATTATCATTAGAAAATAAATCCATGATATGACTATTGGGAATTATGGCCATTGAACATTACAATCATTGTCAATGTGTCCATTATAATGTGACCATTAAGATTAGTATATTAAGGGTAATAATAAATGCTAATTGTTGTAGAAGGAATAAGCGATGTCCTCAATCTGTAGAATAATACCTTATGAGGCTCATTTATAAAATCTTCCATGGGAGATGGAATCACTAGGGTTCTTCTATGACCAAGCCATAGTAGAGATTCAAAAACTGAGACTTGAGAAGAATCGATTATGGGAGAAGTTCAATCTTATAGAAGTCACCTTCTAATCTATGTTTGTTGAACCATCCCATCAAAGTACTATCATCACACACCTTACCCTTAGAGAATATACTAGTGTAATAAGGGGTTATGTATCTAAACCTTAGTAATGTAAAGGTGTAAATTTTCATTTAGAAATGAAATACTATATTCTACAATCCAATTTCTACCATTATTTTTTTAATGTAAAATTCATATGAATAAAATATGAATATGAAAAATAGATTTCTAGATATGAATAAATAAAGAATTATATTTTTTGTAAAATATATGATTTCAATTATAATACAATTTTATGATAAAATCAAGAATTTTAAATAAAATTAATTTCTTTGAAATAGTCTTATAAGACACTATTTATTCAAATATAAATGATAATATAATTTTTTGAGGTCCAAAGTAATTTTTATAAGGGTCCAAAAGTTGAATATGTAAAAAAGAACTACTGTTTTTTAATAAATAAGAAGTT
This sequence comes from Viscum album, assembly GCA_963277665.1. Lineage (NCBI taxonomy): Eukaryota > Viridiplantae > Streptophyta > Magnoliopsida > Santalales > Viscaceae > Viscum > Viscum album. The sequence goes on from OY728138.1 coordinate 2,005,918,557, forward strand.
TTATTTAAAAATTAAATTTATCATATTTAAAAATTTGTTTTGATAAAATAAATGTCATTTTTGAAATCAGCATATCAAAATTAGCCAATAGTGATTTTTTTCATAATTTTCTGAGACAGTCAAATTTTTGCATAAAAAATAAATACAATATAAATATACAGTGAGTATTATGACATCATAATGACATAAAAATGATGTAATAAATACTATTAAGGGATCTATCGACCAAAAATAGTGTTATTCATTAAAATAAGGTATTTAAAATTGTTAATATTAATTTTCAAAACCTATAATGAATCTTCTAAAACCTAAAGTATATTTTTGAGATTTTAAAAACAATTCTTTATGAATATGACTTACTTCCACATCATGAATGATATTATTTAAAGTAATTTGGTCCTTAAGATATTAAAATATTAAAAACCACTTCCCATTTCAAGAAATCATGGTCTAAAACCATGATAAGTCCAATGGTTTTAAATTTTTTATAACTTGGAGTCCAAAACCTATGTTTATAAATTAATAAACAATTTATCCTTATATAAATACCCACACATTCTCTCTTTCCTCTTCACTACAAAGCATTTGAGTATGAATTTCCTCTCATTTTCCCTCTGTAGAGCCCTCCTAAGAAGTTTCTAAGGTTCTAACGAGCTCCTCCCAATATTTAAGAAACAACCTCTCACGGTATGAGGTTCTCTCCCTCATCTTTTAAATTAAAGTGCTTATTTTGTTATAAGCCTTTTGGTTTCCATGTGGTTATGTTCTCAAGCGTTCATAATCAACTTTTAATGTCCAAATGATGCCCTATTAATGAGATACTACCCCCTATCTCTCATTAATCTCTTCCATACACTTTTTTATATACCAAGTTATGCTACCGAAATTATCCCTTGATTTTTTCCATGAAATACTTTTGTGTTGTGAATACCTAACTCTATTTTCATTCAAGGGTATTCACCTAGATATAATTATACTTCATTATTTAGGGAGTTCAATGTATGGAACCCACATTCATTAATCATGGTATTTAAATGATGTAATATGTTCCTATGTTATACGATTAATGTGGAACACGTAAAGTAAGGCATATGAAGGGTGTGTCCTGAGAGCGTTCCAATGCATTGGGTAATGTATTCATCTCATGAGATACGACGTATGATGCATGAGTGAATAACCTAAGCACACTATGTTATGATGACTTGACGGTTAGCCTCAACCTATGTTTATGATGTCATGTTTTATGTTGTTGTCGCATTCCTTTGATGCCTTGATCTTATGATATATATCATTCTCTCATATCATGATTCAATGTTTATGTATAAGATTGTCATTTTTTTATTTTATCATGTTATGCCTCTTAACTTATTGCTTTTCGTATGTTATACTTGATTATTCCTTTACTGGGCTTTACAGTTCACCACTTTCTTTGATGTCCCTAAGATATCTTAGGTAGTACTATGTGTTCAAAAGAAACTAGGAGCACATTATGGAGATTTGAAATTTTTTTATTTTTTTTATTTAAGTTGATGGCTTATATATCTAATTTTCTAAACACACCAGACGCCTATATTTCTAGGATTGTATGGATCTTTAGGTTAAAAAAACTTGAAATAAAACGTATTAGAAAAATGGGTTGTTATATTCCTACATGATAATGCTTGTTGTTAACACATGCATGTTGCATCTTATTCAATTTCACATGGTTGGGTGGCATAATGTAGATCAAGTTATGAGGCAGTTTGGCTTCCTTTATCCCATTCACACACAACTCAGTCATTTGTATTCACTTCATTCCCTGAAGATGTCAGGAAAGCAAGACTTTGAAAAGATACAATATCATGCTTGATATATTGAGGTGTGAGACAGTCGTCATGAGTCCTGATTATAGGTGGATGTCATAGTGCTCATGCATCTATCACAACAACTATATTATGCACCCTGAAACCGCATGAGCACATTTTTATATCTTACGCGGGATGAGAGAGGCTATTATGACTTGGTAATAACTTTTTTCCCTTTATAATATCTCTTTTATTAACTCTAATTAACTACATAACGTTTTTTGTAGGATGCTCGTATCACACACCTCATACACATCTTTGATGCCATAAAGGGATTCAAATTTGATCAAGGCTATTTTCACGAAGTAGTGGAAAGGTTATGTCGTCTCATGGATGATATTTATCTTGGCATTTTCTTTGGTGTGGTAGACGATGTTGAGTCCCAAGTTGATGTGTATGAGGGTGACGAGGCTCATATGGACGTGTCAGATGATGTTGTGGAACACTAGGAGGATGTATGGCATGATCATCTAGATGCTCCTCCACTTCCTACTACAGACAAGTCACATCCACAGGTTATGGTAGGTCCACGACACCTTTGTTAATGATTCTAGTGCATGATCCCTTATTATATTAGATTATGCACTAGTGGTAGTTGGCGACTAAAGCGTACTTTAATCTACATTTTTTTCTCGATGAGGAGATGCCCATTATGCAAAAGCCATCTTCATCCCATATGGGAGAGTTATAGCTAGCAGTCATTTTCCTTCCAGCTAGGACAAGGTACGAGCGAGGAGACTTCATATTCACTACCTACCACACAAGATGATATGGAGGTAGGTGCACCAGATGCGATGTATAATGAACAGGCGCTAGAGTATAGACATCAACGGGCATTGTGTGGAAGCATTACATGGCTCATAGGCTCGGTGGGTATGAAACCCCATGACAACAATTGACCTGTAGGTCCAAATGTGACCTGAAGCCCAAACCCTAAGGTCTTCCAAGCCGAGCTGCAATCTGGTCTGTTGTCGCCCGTAGCAGTGGTCATCATCCCACTTCTGAAGCCTGGTTGCTGTCATCCCTCCGGAACCACCCCTGCAGCCTCTGCTTCGCCCAGCCGACTAAAGTTGCACCCCGTCGTCGTTCATCGGAGCCCAATCGTCATCATCCCTCCGGAACCACCTATGTGGCCTTCAATTTTGCCCAGATGCCCGTAGACCGTCCGACCGAAGCCGCAACTTGCCGTCGTTCATCGCGCGCCTCACCCCTGCGACTCGCCGATCGTGTCGCCAACGCACATCGATCAGTCACCCCCGACAATGACCTCACTCAAGGTCAACACCCGCAAGCGTCGAAGCTGCCAAATAAACACTTGTATGTGGGTTTGCGGGGAATCGAACCTCCGCTGTGATGCAGAAGGTACTCGGACCGCTCGCCTGATACCTTGACTTTATTATTAATTATTGTAATTATTTAGATAATTACTAATATTAATAATACGTGTGATGGGTAACACTCAACTCACAGCGGAGGGGCGCAACCAAGCCCAGAGTGCGCTAATATTAATAATTATTATTTGTTAATTATATTAATAATTATTATTAACTATATTATGAATAATTTATATTTATATTAATTATATTATTAATTGATAATTATATTAATAACTTAATTAATACAATTTATATTATCATTCACTATTTAGTCATTATTTAAATCATGTTATAAATTAATTAATTTTAATTTTCAGATGTTGTATATTTTAATTAGTTAAAATGTGTTGTAACTATTTATATTATTCAATATTAATTATATTAATTATTTTATTAGCTAATAAATAAAAATATATATTTCAAAACATAACAAAATTTAAAAAATTAACGTCCACGCTTTGTGCGGGCTGGGGGGGTGGGGGGGGGGGGGGCATGAATGGTGGTCAAGTTTACTTGGTATTGGGGAACCGTTCGGCTTTAAAAATATTGCAAACCCTCAGCCTATTTTTCAATTTTTTTTTTTAAACACAATAAAAAGATCCCAAATAAAAACTCCCATTTAAGGTATCATGTTAAACAATTTTTTTATGATAATATTTGATTAATCATGCGACCATTTCATTGTCACGGTGGAGGTGTCGCGCTCACTGTCCCTGGACGGAAAGCCCGCCATTCTGGTTCTTTCCCGTGTTGCCGCAGTGCATGGGTTTAAATTATATATTTCATCTAAGTGTTACTTTGGGATGAGTGATTGCTTATTAAAATTCCTAAAGGAGACTTTGAAAGTTGGGCTCCACTGTGCAGGTTCAGAGTAGTTGGTTGGATCCATCCGCCTGTCACCTTTATGCTTCATGTTCTTTGCACTGCGCAAACCCTACACACTAACATGCAATTCCCTCACCTTTTGATGCTCTTTCTTTAATATATAAGGCCCCAAATGGAAGATTACCCACTCTAAAAAATTTCCACTTATATCTAGTTATGTGAATCACTACAACAACAACAAAAAGGATATTCACGAACTTCACTACCAAAGATCGCACTTTATCTAGAACTCACCTTTATCACCACTAGACAAAAAATGAAGATAAAGAAATACTTTTATCCGCGCTAAAAAAATCACTGATAAAATGATACTCTTTTTAACCATTTTTTTCTAACACTGATAAAAGTCTCTTATTTATCACCGTTTTTTTAGATAAAAGCGACATTTATCACCACTTTTTTTCAATGCTAATAAAGGTTGGTTAATTTAATTTATATATAAATATTTATATATTTTTAAATAAGATTTATATTACAAATATGCAAATATAATATATAAATATGATTAAACTTTAAAAAAAATGAACCTTATTTTCATAATTTTATATATAAAAAATTATCAAATTTATATTAGTCAAAATGTTTAATAGTTTATTTATATACATTATTTACAAAATGTGTATATAATTAGAATAAATATAATATATTAATACTTTATTTAAAATATTATATAATATATAAATGAAAATATTTATTTTAATATACATTTATATTGATATTAAATGATTTAAAATATATGTACATGTGCAACTATGTGTGTGTGTGTGTGTGTTTAGATGTGTATGTGTACATATGTATGTCTTTCATGTGTACATGTATGTGTGCGCAAGTATGTTTATTGATTTAATATTATTTATTCTTTTTTAATCTCTTCATTTTTAGTATTTTCTGTATTTATTCATTTTTAATATTTATTTATTTTTAATATAAATTTATTTTAATCTATTCATCATGAATATATGTGTGTATGCTTAATTTAATAATGTTAAAAATATATTTAATCATCTTGTATTGTTTATTTATATACTATACATGAAATTTTTTCAATATGTTTGTAATCTATATGAATAATATTTATCGTTTTTATTTATTAAGTTTAAAAATTTAAAATATGTTTGAAATTTATATAATTAATCTATTTAAATGATTTTTTTTTAATAATTTTGTAATTTAAATAGTTAATTATAAAATTATAAATATATATAATTTTTTTAAAAAAACTATTTATAAAATTATAAATAAATATATATTTATTTATTTAAATAATTATAAAATTATAATAAATATATTTAAATATTTATTATATTTGTAATTATATAGATTTATATATTCATATATTCATAATTATATACAAATATTTATTTATAATTACAAATATATATATTTAAATAATTATAAAATTATAATAAATATATTTATAAATATATATATACATATTAATACCAAAACAGTTCAGATCATAGATTTCGCAGCTCAAATCCATGACCCTGCAAATTTTATTAAAAGAGTAAAGACAGATACACACACAGAAAGGGGTTGCAACATACCTAGCACATCACACATGTCATCAAAGGGAAAAGTGATCGAAAAAGTCCAAACCAACAAGAAAACAAAAACACAAATTAATCACCATCTTCCATTACCCTAAGGGTGGCATCCTCTCCTCCATTTTAGGGTGACCCATGATCTACCTCGATCTTTCACACTCTTAATTGTGTCCTCCTTATCCCCAACTACCTTTGTTTCATCTGGGGATCGCGTTCCAGCTTCATTGTCAAGAGCGGAAATTTTACCTATTTCTTCATGCCCTGGAACTTCCATTGCCTACGCGAGCTCCTCAGCAACTTCATTCGCACACCGCAAAACAATAAAATCATCAATCGGTTCAACATTGAGCTAGTCCTCATTCCTTCTGCCATTATCATCACGCGTAGGAGCTTCAGCAGACTTCAAACAACCTTCCATATTTGGACGAGAGACTGCTTTGTTTCACACATCAGATTTCTCCAAGCCCTCAAGATAGAGTTTGTCAAACTCCAAATTATTAATAGACTCAGGCATTGAGAAAAAATTACCTTTTGTTTTCAAGGAACCAATAATGTTTGCATCCACTACCTTACCAGTATTAGAACTTTGTTTGGCATCAAGCATTGGAGGTACTTCAGATCCACAACCAACAATGATTTCTTCACCCCCTTGATATATTTTCCCTCCTTGAGACACTTGTACAACAGCCTCACCCTCATGTAGCTTTCCAGCGCAGCAGAAGCGTGCGATGAGTTGTGCCGAACTTTGATTTTTGTCATGATCGATGATCAATCTGAGATTTACACAACGATAAATGTCGTGATCTACGAAATTGAATCAAAGAATATAGAAAATGGATAGAACGCCGAAACCAGAGAGAGGATCATCACATATTATTTATAATCAATTTAATTAATTAAAGAATTATCTTGTTGGAATTCTTTATTTAACGATGGATCTGACAATAGATTTTTCTTGTATTGTCATTGCATTGTAGGAATCAAGAGAAGATTCCCTCTAGCGATGATCCACATGTGTTCCACAAATCTTTGAACGCCAGTGTAGGTATCTTCGAGTGCTAGCACAACATATCCTATCACTTGTGTCATCTGCCTTTGATCTCCTTGAGAACCACTTCCAAATCGTTCTCTTTGATCTCTCTTAACTTGAGAGTAGGAGGTGGAGGAAGATCGCACTCCGTTTTAGGGAGTGTTTTTAGAGAATAGAGTTCTCTATGGCTTGAGAGGATTCTCCAAATCCATTGTGTACAATCAAACAAATGAATTGACTCTTTTAGAAAATAATATAATTGGGTTTATGTACCGCTAGGGTTAAAATAAAATAATTGCACAAGTGCCCTTTATTATTTATTTAATCCCAGTGGAACCCCATGTCAAATAATAATAATAATAATAATATTTTCTCGACATGCGCTTAACTTTAAAATTAAATTAAATATTATTTAATCAAATAATATTCAATATTTATTATTTCTAACTGGACCACTAAACTCGGTGTGTCATCCCCCCACAATATTTATTGGGCCTTGAATAATGACTATTTATTTATTAAATAAACATCACTGCATTATTCTCCAATAAATAAATAAATATTATATTCACTAAATAACAAATAAATATTTATTAAATATTCTTCTCACATTATATTCTCTCAAATAATTGGTGATGGGATATATGCGATCAAGAAAACATGAATAATTATTAAAACATTTTCGAAAATAATATTTATTCAACTTGTTAAATAATAAACAATGATAATATTATTTAACTAAGATTCTGGATACACTTAGTGTGTAACCCTTTAGGTCTCTTTCTCAGTGGAATTAGGTGAAACAGTTTTAAGTTCAAGGGTAGCATCTTGCAACACGCCAAGACACCCATATAGAAAGAAGTTAAAGTCGCAAAAACATAATACCTCATACGTTCGCTTACTATGTAATATAGTCCCTTTATCACGATATCTCTAATCAGGCAGGTTGCATGTCAGTGTCGTCAACTTATGTGCTCAATGAATCTTTCTTTGACTTCTGGGAAATTAAACTTGCATGTAGAATGTCATGGTCATGGATTTATTTAGGCTATATCATTTTCATTAAAGGGAATGAGATATCAACTTCAGTTAAAGAAAAGAAGGTAAAAATCCTTTCTCACGTTATTTATTAATGCAATATTACTCGTGACACACCAAACGTATCCTACCTCATTGCAAACATATGTCATCACAATTTTTTCCAATACATCAAAGCATGCGACTAATAATACTTGTTAATAATAATATTAAACTTTAAGGATTAATACACACGTCCATAGATATGAACATCTAATGACACATATAAATGTGGATTTCCTACTAGCGGGTCTTGTTCTCATAATGTCTTATATTGGATATTACCAAGGGCATACACCATGAGAAGATGCATCAAATTCCTACGAGTCTTCACCTATGGTAGTTTGTATCATTTGTGTCTCTCAAATGATATCATCCGGCTATAGAACATATATTTAAGAATAGTGTTGTAGCACTTCCAGTTTCTCATCATAGCGAGGAACTGCTATGACCTTTTAGCGCGACAACTACTCTTAGGACATTATCACATACTATGTTACACATAAGAAAAATCATGATGTGTTAAGTAGTTTATTAATATTCAAAACTATGAATACATGTCAACATAAAGTACATAGAAGCTGGTTCTAGAGAACCAACTCCAATAGGCTCCCTCTTGCATTAGAGCCAACTGCTAACGACCTTCAGTTTGTTAGCTCTCACATGATACTCATGCTTTTGCTAAGATATTTCTTTAGTCAAGAGGTCTGCCATGTTCTCTTCTACATGTACTATACTTACTAAAACTTCACCCCTCTGATAGAAATTTCTCAAGAGGTGATACTTCTGAAGTATATGATTTTGTTTGTTGGTGTAACCTCATCTCTTTTGCAAGATTCACTGCTGCAGTATTATCACAATATAATGTGATAGGGTCTTTATTTTTAGGTACCACACCAAGCTCATAGAAAAATTTCCATATCCAAATGGCTTCCTTGGCTGCATCAGAAGCTGCTATATACTTGGACTCTGCTATAGAATAAGCGACAACTAGCTGCTTTGAACTCTTTAAGCTCACAACTCCTCCATTGAGATAGAAAACATATATGGACTGCGACTTCAGATCATTCCAATCTGTCTGAAAACTATCATCAGTATAACCCCTAATGACCAACTCCTCATCTCATCCATACACTAGGAACATATCCTTAGTTCTTCTCATATACTTATGGATAGCCTTAACAACAAACCAACATTGTTCTCCTAGATTTTCTTGATATATGTCTACCATGATCAATGCATAGACAATATCAATTATAGTACATAACATGACATACATGATTGATCCTACCACCAAATCCTATTAGATCTTAATCATTCTCTATTTCTCATGTTGTGTCTGAGGACACATTTTCTTAAAAAGATGTAAACCATGTGGCACTGGAACCAATCCCCTCTTGAATTTTTCCATACTAAATATCTTTAGTATCTGTTCAACATATGTACTTTGACTCGGACCAAAAAGATTCTTAGATCTATCATGAATGATCTTGATCCCTAGAATATAGTCTGCTTGTCACGACCCCCTCCCTCCAAAGATACCCCTCCTAGGCTGACAATAAAGAAAGGGAGATAATGACCCCCCGAGTCCCACCTCCAATAGGCCCCAGGTTGGCGAATAGCACCAAGGGTGTACAAATCTCACAATATGGGAGACATTACCCTTTATAAGAAATAAGATCAGGAGATATAATGAATAATCCACAACAACCCCAAGACAAGATATAAATGGAAAGAAAAAAATCATCCCACAAGCATGTATAAATAGAATTGATAAAAATACAATAAAGTCTCCAAAGTAAACACCTAAAAGTAAAGCTAAAGCAGCGACACAACAACTTTCAAGGATCCAAGCTAGAAAGGTTCAACACGATATGCAAAATCCTTCTAGAAATCTGAAAATGGTTTTATATATATAGGGTGATCATACATGTATACTTAGTAGGAAAACCAAAGTCTTTTGTGTACATGTGAAAGAAGCATACTAATGCACTTGTGAGAAAACAACAGAACCAAACAACACCTAAACAGGTATACTAACCAAACCCAACCTCACTAAGGCACATTCATACCGAAGACACCTGGAAAAGCCCATCACAACCCATATCAAAAACACCTTGGATACCATAACCACCATCTAATGCACTAACAGACTTCTAACCATCACAACCTATGAAATACCTACCTCTCCTGAAAGAGAGATCGAAAAAGAGCGGGTACCCAGCCATACATACTTCTCACTAGATGTTGGAAAAAACATGGGCTTGACGATGTTGGTGTTCGACACATAGTGCTCAATATGGGTGGGGTGAGAATAGAAATCATAAGGGGAAATAAAAGTATATATATATATATAGTATCAAACACTATCTCAACCTATGGGTTCTCGAACAGAAAATCAACTCACAACACTATTACCTTTGATGCCACGTCTAAATGCATAACACCGCATATCATGCCACAAAACTCATTTCAAATTCCCAACCAATTCCCATTTAAATCACCCCATTCATTTCATTATTTAGCATCAACAAAGTTTAACCACATAACCCACCATTTAATTATTTAATTAACCACTTTTATCTCATTAACCAAACCAACCCATGTCATTTCAAACCTTACTAGAAATTCATTTATTTCATCACTACTCGGGCATCTCACACAAAGAAACCACCACTTCGCCACCCCAAAAGCACTGCCAAACAAACCACCTTCTTGCTGCCCCAAAAGCACGACCAAACTATCATGAACCATCCCAGTGGGGCCCGTGCTGTGACTCCCCAAACCCGCCTCCAATAGGCCAGGGGATGGTGACTAGCACCGAGTAGGCATATTACTAGCATGGGAGCCATTGCCTAAGTACATGTACACACGTACACACCTCCAAGACCACAAACGATGAAATGTAAAAAAACCGCTAAGAAACAAAATGCATGCATACAACTAAACCCAATCACTAGAGTACAGTGGAAGGTAAAGTGATGAAAGTAAAATGGGCCAAAATACAAGCCCACCAAAACTAGAGCCTGAAAACTGCAAAGTCCAACCTGTGAACGCAAAGAGGTACTGGGACTACTGCTCGTAGCCGTAGAAATACCTCGGATTGTAGGGAACTCAGAAAGCCCGGTCCTGTCCTGGTCCACCCTGGACTCTGTCAAAAGGCAGCTCGTCTGCACAAGACATAACACGTGCGGGCAAAGCCCATGAAGGGGTGAGTATAAAAATACTCAGTAGAGGACCTCGAAAACCACAAAGCAATGCACAAAGTAAAGGTACAATTAGCTATACAAATTATATGTATACATAACATATAGAAAGTGAAACACAGTCCAGATATACTCGAAACCCAGACCCGTGGTCTAGAGGAAAGTCACACAACTGCATACCCCATCTAGGGATTCCGTTCGAAGATTCCATGAAGCGATCATTCTGGGAGAACATAGTCCACGAGTCTGGTAGCTCTGATGACGTCCATCCGAGAAGTACTGTTCGTCAGGAAACACCATGAGAGGTAGATACACTCATTACGGGAGACACACTACTGAGTGGGAATGATCACGGTAGATAGATACACTCATTATGAGAGACACACTCCTGAGTGAGGAAAGATCACAATACACAGATGAAGATCACTTCTAGGGCTATGGAGGATACCGCAACTCATCCGGATTCACCAGCTAGGTAGAGGATCAACACCTGATAGATTTGTTCATGTCGGTGCCTCACTCTACCTAGGGCCAGGAATAGATAGAGGATCACACTTTGGGCCTCTCAGAGGGATTCTTGACTCTATCACAGAAAGTACTGCTAAAGAGATCATACTCCTATAAAAAGGAAATGATGCCTGACCTTCAGGGGAACGAGAATAAGGGGCATGAATCCAAACAAAACATGTCCAAGATGTGGTGGACAAGACGACCAAACCATTTTCCAAAAAGTACACGGTGTGTCGGAAAGTCACACGCCGCGTCTTCAGACCCCGGGTACTGCCCGTGTTCAACGACCCATGTCGTAAGGTCGGTCGTGTAGAGAAAGTCAGTACATGGCTTGTGGTAGGGATTACATGCCATGTCTGAGTAACTAGGGTCGACTCCATATACGCCGGCCATGTGCCCGTACACGACCTCAACCCAAGTACGCCATCCCATGTAGTTGGTACACGGGGTGACCCGCGCTACTGACCTCACCTGGTCGTGTGGTGTAGTACACGGCCGTGTACTACACCCTGTGTCCATGTACCCCCTGGATACACGCCGAGCCCCACGTGGCCATCTCTTCCATGCTGTGTAGAGAGTACACGCCATGTTCTGAAGCTGTGTAGTCCATCCCGTGTCAGTGTACTTTCCAAAGTACACACCGAGCCTCAAGGAAGGTGCAACACGCCGTGTGACTGGGGTCACACGCCGTGTGATACCCGTCTAATGCCTGAAACCCTAGACGCCGCTGAGTCGGTCCACATGGCGTGTTCTTCAGAGATACATGCCGTGTATTCTAGAAATTTCTAGAAACACAAACCTCTACCGTCGCACCTCTGGTGATTTCCCATTCATCGATCCGGTCGTCTGATCACCATGGAACTCTTGGGTTTTGGTTGCCCCAACACCATGAAGCTGTTTCTGTTTTTTCCAAACCTCTGATCGGCTCCAGAAACATGTTTTGATCTTCTCGCATAAAGAACGCTCGAAGAACGACCTCTTCCGATCCGAACCGATTCGTCGTCCGTCATGGTCGTTGCACCTCCGTAGGGTCGTTGCGATGTCGGTTCTCCGGTTTGGGATCATTGCATTTCTAGACGGGTGCACAATGATCTGTTCTTCATCACCCTGCAAAGAACTCAAAGAACACGCGAGAAGGAAAGGGGGAAAGAAAAGAATCAAATAAAACAAATTGAGGAATGAACCTCCACCGTTGTTCGTCACGACGTTGATATGCTCTTGTTAGTAGGCTTAAACGGAGTAGAAATCAACAATAATAATAATCATGGACTAATTCCCCATAATCATCCCAATAAAACCCTCCCACAAGAACGTACAAATCCGCGGATCAACTTGTTCGTGGTTGATCCACATTCGTCGTTTAAATTAAAAAAAATGGGGAAAGAGGAATGAAATAACAACCCCTACATTTTAAGGAAGGATAGATCATTGAAGAAGGGGTCACGCAACCGTCATCATTGAGATCCTTCAACTTCGTTGGCGCAGCTATTCATGACTTCTATTCGTCATCATTCGTCATCGAGAGTTTCCTTCGAAGAACCACAGATTCTCTAGAGTTTCCTCTCAATCATTTCCAACGAACAACATCCCAATAAAAGGGAAACATGTTTGGCATTCCATTACGCTGCAACATTTATGGATCAGCGTTGCTGTTTCTGAGTCATTATGACATGACATTTAATATTGAAACAGCTGCCCTGTCACTGCGCTACAACGGATGTTTCCACAAAATAAAATAAAATAACTTTGCGAATTTATTTTATTTTTATTTTAATAAAAACATCTGGAAATTAACTTTTTATCTCGAACCGTGCCGGTCAAGGTTAGACCCATTCTTAGGTAAAGTTGTCATCCCGGACGCAACAATGCCCTCATATTTTTAATCCGGGCATCCATTTGGAAACTGCCACAACCGCGCACATGTGTCGACTCACTTAACTTAAAAAGTTTTAAACCATCGTTCCAGGCTCACCGGGCCTTGGAATGATGTGTTGTCTCTGCATGTGGTCTCGTAATGATTCCATATAATATTTAAAAATAATAATACATGGACTAATCCGAGACATTACATTCTCCCCACCTTGGGGCTTTACATCCCCGAAAATCCAAAACAAGACTACTCAAAAAGATGGGGATACTGGGCACGGATCTGAGCCTTCCGCTCCCACGTGCTCTCCTGAAGATTCTCGTGCTGCCACCAAACACACACCAAGGGAATCGATCATCCACAAAGGATCCTCTCTTACTGATCCTCGATCTCCACCGGGTACTCATCAAAGGTCACTCCATCCTCGTTGTCCAGCTCGCCCCAGTCGATGACATGCGATGGGTCATGCACGTACCTCCTCAGTTGCAACACGTGGAAGACATCATGTACCTGATGCAACTGTGGCCGTAGAGCTAGGAGGTATGCCACCTTTCCGACTCTGCATAGTATCTGCAAAGGTCCGATGAACCTTGGAGATAGCTTGCCGCCCCGGACAAATCTCCGTAACCCTTGTCGAGGTGAGACCCGAAGAAAGACGTGGTCTCCCGCCTCGAACTCCAGAGGTCTCCGTTGTCTATCAGCATAAGACTTCTTCCGACTCTGTGCAATCTTCATCCACTCCCGGATGATCCGCACATTCTCGGTGGTGGCTCACCCCAGCTTTGGACCCATGAGTGCTGACTCTTCGGGGTCGGTCCAATAAAGTGGTGACTGGAAGGGTCTCCTATACAAAGCCTCAAAAGGTTTCATACCAATGTTGGAGTGGTAGCTGTTATTGCACGAAAACTCCACCGGTGGTAGGTGGTCCTCCCAACTGCGACCAAAGTTCAAGGTACATGCTCGTAACATATCCTCTAGAACCTGAATGGTCCTCTTTGTCTGACCATCGGTCTGTGGATGGAACGCCATGCTCAAGCGCAGCTGTGTCCCAAAGGGCTCCTGCAATTCCTTCCACAACCGGGATGTAAAGCGGGCGTCTCAGTATGAGACTATCATCAAAGGGATGCCATGAAGCCGAATTATCTCTTGCATGTCGAGGCATACCAATCTCTCTACGGAACTCTGCTCCCTAATGTATAGAAAGTGGGCCAACTTGGTGAGTTGGTCAACGATCACCCAGATGGAATCATGCCCCTTGGACGTCTGTGGTAAGCCTGTCATGAAGTCCATCGATATTCCATCCCACTTCCACTCTAGAACCTCTAGGGGGTGAGATAATTCTGCTGGAACCTGGTGCTCAGCCTTCACCTGCTGGCACGTAAGGCATCGAGAGACGAAATCTGCTACTACCTTCTTCATGACTGACCACCAGAACTACTGTCGAAGATCCTGGTATATCTTTTCCGCTTTCGGATGTACTACCAAGGGGGATGTATGAAACTCCTTTAGAACCTCTTCCTGTAACACCACTGGTATGGCAGTGAATCCTCTAAAAAGAAGTATGTGCTCCCCACCTTGCGAATATCCATCAGGAGCATGTCTTGTGGATAATTGAGCATGTAAAGCCTCACAGTCATCATCCCCAAGCTGTGCCTCCCTAACTCGTTGTAAGAGTGGAGGGCGACAACCATCTACTGTAGGTAAGCGACATCCTCTCTGTCCATCAATTAAAACTGCAACATGACCAACTTCTCTATCACCTCACTCAATAGCTGTGAGCTCGACCTTCTTCTAAGAGAATCTGCCACCTTGTTTCCCTTCCCAAGAGTATAGATGATATCAAAATCATAATACTGGAGGAACTCTAGCCAACGAATCTATCTTAGATTCAGATCCTTCTATGAGAATATGTACTTGAGGCTCTTGTGGTTAGAGTAGATGATGAACCTCTCGCCTATAAGGTAGTGTCGCCACATCTTCAATGCGAAGACTACCGCCAACAACTTGAGATCATGGGTCACATAGTTTTGCTCATGTGGCCTAAGCTGACGCAAACCATAAGCAATCACTGCCTGTCTCTACATGAGAACACATCCAAGCCCGATCACTGATGCGTCATAGAAATCTATGTACTTGACACCCACCTCCGGTAATCTCAAGATTGGGGCACTCATCAAACTCTATCTCAACTGCTCAAAATCCTACTGGCACTTCTCTGTCCACACGAAGGGTTTCCCCTTTCGGGTCAAGGATGTCATCGGTGCTGATATTCGAGAGAAATCTGGGATGAATCTCCAGTAATATCCTACCAACCCAAGGAAGTTACGCACCTCCGTCACGCT
The DNA here is from genome assembly GCA_963277665.1 of Viscum album. Lineage (NCBI taxonomy): Eukaryota > Viridiplantae > Streptophyta > Magnoliopsida > Santalales > Viscaceae > Viscum > Viscum album. Next base: position 2,005,934,241 of record OY728138.1, read on the forward strand.
CCGAGGTGGCTCCCATGCTAAAACTGCCTCCACCTTGTCTGGGTCCACAACTACACTATCTGCTGAGATGATATGTCCCATAAAGTGGACCTTCTGGATCCAGAACTGGCACTTTGTGAGCTTCCTATAAAGCTTGTACTCTCAGAGTATGTCTAGAACCATCCACAGGTGTATCGTGTGCTCCTCCTATGACCCCGAGTACACAAAGATGTCATCGATGAATACCTCTACGAACCGGTCCAAATATGGCTAGAAGATCCGGTTTATCAGTCCTATAAACACTGTGGGGGCGTTTGTCACATCGAAAGGCATCACCAAGTACTCATAGTGACCGTAGCGACATATGAATGTCGTCTTCGGTATATCCTTGTCCCGTACCCATAATTGGTGATAACCTGGTCAAAGGTCAACCTTTAAGAACCACTGTGACCCTCTTAGCTGATCGAAGAGGTCAACGATTCTCGGCAGTGGATACTTGTTCTTTACCGTCACCTGGTTCAGGCGTCGGTAATCCACGTACAACCTCAAACTCCCGTCTTCCTTCTTGGCAAACAAGACTGGGGCCGCCCAGGGTGAAATGCTGGGTCTCACGAAACCCTTGCTCTAAAAATCCTCCAAATGCACCCTTAGCTTGCGAAGCCCTGTAGGAGCCATCCGATATGCTGATGAAGAAATCGGTGTCATCCCGGGGTGTAAGTTGATGTAGAATTCGATCTCTCGGTGGGGAGGTAGTCCTGGAACATCTTCGGGAAAGATGTCCTCGTACTCTGCCACTACTGCTAGGAACTGGGATCTCATAACATATACTGCTTCGAGGGATAGGCTAGCAAACTCATGAGTGACTGGCTGCACCCTCCTATGTATGAGCCCGTTCTGTGCTGCCTGGGTCTCCTTTTCTCTGACAAAGGAAAATCTTGTCCTGTCACTGCGGACAGACCGCACTCTTCACCTAAAACAGTCAACCTGGGCATGGATCGAAGATAACCAATCCATACCAAAAATGACGTTGTAAGGCCTCAATGCTACCACCACGAGGTTCCAATAAAAACTCTCACCTCCAAGTTTAAGATCACGCTGTCTGCAAAGGTGTGTGATCATCGAGTCCCCTCCCTTAGGTGTCTCCAAGCGTAAGGATCGAGTCAACGGTTAAACCAGAATCTCAAGGTTTCACACAAGACATGTGGCTATGAAGTAATGACTAGCACTTATGTCTACAAGTACAACAACTAAGGTAGAGAAGACACAGATCGTACCTCAGATCATCCCTGGAGCCCCTGGTTCATACGCCTCGACCACATGCAGCTGTCCCCGCCCCTATCCCCCAGCTCCCTGAGCCTGGTGTAGACCTCCTGGGGGTGGTAGTGGAAGTAAGTCGAAGTGTCTGCCACCACCTATAGCTCTCCATGATCCTCTGCCATATCCACCATCTGGCGGGTCTGTCTGCTCCACCAAGAAGCTCTCAATCACCAAGGCCCACTCGAGCACTCCAGCATAAGTCAAAATGCATAGAGGCACGATGCTAGCTCAGATGTCTCACCGTAGGCCTTGTTCAAAGGTCCAAGCTTTGAAGTACTGATCTCTGACCATATCCATTGAGTTCCTGGAAAGGTTGGTGAACCTCGATGAATAGTCAGCTACCGTCATATTGCCCTACTGGAGCCGAAGAAGCTCTTGGATGTGTACCGCTCTCAGCGTAACTGGAGAGAAATCCTCCCAAAAGAGTCACTCAAACTCCGTCCATGAAAGAGTCTCCTCGTCGTGAGTCTGTGTGGTCAGACTCCACCATCGTCTTGTTAAACCCTGAAGAAATCTCGCTCCTAGGATCACCATCTGGTCTACAGGTGTCCTCACTAGACGGAAAACTTTAGTCACTGCCTCAAGCCAGTCCTCAGCCACCTGAGGGTCAGGATTTCCTCAAAACCTAAGGGGTCTCTATCTCTGGAACTCATGGAGCACGCTCAGCCTGCGCTCCTCATTGGTCGACACCGCAGGTACCACTGGCTTCTCCACTGGTGGTGGCATAGGAGGTGAACCACCTGGAGGTAACGCCTGTAGAATTGGTCCCTATATTGAAGCCTCATCACTGAGGGGGTCATCCTCATGATCGTTCTACTGAATCCTAGTGGGTATGCATCACAGAGGCATCCTATAAAAAAAACAAGATGTACCATGAGTATATCTGGATAACTGACTCAAAGGACATGGAAAAACACAACCCATTCCTATATGATGCATGTACCTTTATTTTATTTCCCTCGCAACCAGTGTTTTCGTGTACCGAGTCGAAAAACAGGTTATCAGAGTCCGGGTGTATGGATACATCGGCCGCCCGCACCAACATTGGAGTCCCTGGCCTGAAAGTCGAACATGAAACACTCAACACTGTTTCCCCAAACCAACCTCACAGAATCTTGGTCCTAAGTTATAACCGAATACCTCTGATACCACTCTGTCACAACCCGTCCCAGTGGGACCCATATCGCACCTCCCCAAGCCCACCTCCAATAGTCCAGGGGCTGGTGACTAGCACCGAGTAGGCATATTACTAGCATGGGAGGCATTTCCTAAGTACCTGTACACACACACACACCTCCAAGCCCACAAATGCTGAAATGTAAAAAACCCCACTAAGGAACAAAATGCATGCATACAACTAAACCCAATCACCAAAGTATAGCAGAAGGTAAAGTGATGAAAGTAAATTGGGCCAAAATACAAGCCCACCAAAACTAGAGTCTGAAAACTACAAAGTCCAACCTGTGAACGCAAAGAGGTACTGGGAATACTGCTCTTAGCCGTATGAACACCTCGGCCTGTAGGGAACTCAGAAAGCCCAGTACTATCCTAGTCCACCCTAGACTCTATCAAAAGGTTGCTCGTCTGCACTAGACACAACACATGCAGGCAAAGCCCGTGCAGGGGTGAGTATAACAATACTCAGTAGAGGACCCCGAAAACCACAAAGCAATACACAAAGTAAAATTACAGTCATATATACACAGTATATGTCTATAGAACATATAGCAAGTGAAACACAGTCCAGATATACTCTAAACCTAGACCCATGGTCTAAAGGCAAGTCACACAACCGCATACCCCATCTAGGTATTTTGTTCAAAGATTCCATGAAGCACTCGTTCCAGGAGAACACACTCCACGAGTCTGGTAGCTCTGATGACGTCCATCCATGAAGTACTGTTCATCAGGAAATGCCACAAGAGGTAGATACACTCATTATGAGAGACACACTTCTGAGTGGGAAGGATCACGGTAGATAGATACACTCATTACAGGATACACACTCTTGAGTGGGGAAAGATCACGATACAAAGATGAGGATCACTGCCACGACCATGGAGGATACCGCGACTCATCTGGATTCACATATTCCCACTTTCTTATGTTCAAGTGGAATTTCAACATACTCAGATTTACTCTTTTGTTCATCTAGGTGCATTATATAGGTGGATCAGCATCATTGGGACGTCATTCACCTAGTGTCCCATCGCCCCTGACATGTGACTTCCTGTTCTAGGAAAGTCCCATCACTACTCCTTGTTTCCCACATCGATCATGACTCACGTGGGCTTAGTAGTTCTAGTAGGACTTGTACTGGCACAGCCATGACACACATGCCTTTCATCGTCCCACATGACGTTAAAATATTCCTCAGAACTACGTGTGGCGTGATTACCATCCTAATGGAGTATGTAGGAATGTCCAGGAACCTCGCCTTGGGCCCAGTCTAATTTTCACTTTTGGTCCCTTGACCTGAAGAACTTCCTCCGGGGATATGTGGTGTGGTGCAGACTCCTTATGTCCCCATTCACGTCGGGTTTATAGCTACTGCACCACATACTCCATTCCTGGGATCTTCCCTTTCACTATTCATCTTATCGCATGACGTTAAACTGCACGGGTCTTTATGTCCTCAACGCATGACACTAAACTATGGTTCTAACCTGAACAAGTTCAGGATTCCCTATGTTAATCATGGGATGCATCAGTTTCCTCTTCAGAGATGATTCTCCCTACCCGTGTTGGTCTCTGACCAAACTGTGCCCCAAGAATTACGTTTGGCTTGATTCTCATCTTTATGGGATACGTAGCAACACCCAGACATTTCACCTTGGGTCCATCCCCAGGGTCATTAACCCTCTTGGCCCCTCAGCCCCAATCATGGTCCACTCTCTATGACCTTAAAATAGGAGCCTACAGTCCATGTAACATGACTTTAAACTATTAACCATGGTCCAGGCAGTATGACCTTTAAACTATGTGCACCATCTTTACCATATGATGTAAAAATTATTGGTCTTTCCAGGTCCTTACCAAAGAGATCCTGTTCGGAAGTATGTTTGATCCCTGATCAGATTGATGTACCCACCTAATGTGTTTCCACCACGGTGGCATAATTTCAAGAGTGTTGGAATCCATTCGAACAACCCATCACTCCACTCTCCATTCTTTGCGTGCCCTTTATTTGGATCCTTGTCCTATTTCACATCTAGAGGAACCCCCTAACAGTATCGATGCACGGCCTATGGCTTGCCTATTGTCCTAGGCTAATGTTTTGGAAGACTAATGGATGACATGTCAAGTCAGGACCTGTGTTTTGAACATGGTCAGTGGTCTTCCCTTATTTTTATCCCCATTTCAGGCTAACACAATAAGGATACTGTGTTTCGAACATGGTCAACAGTCATTCTTAATTGCCACGCCATCACTACAGTGTTCCAAATCTTGGGTATTGTGATTCACACCTTCCATTCCCCCCTGTTCGGATTTATTCTAGCACCCCTGGCGTTACCCCATTTGTTCAAAAGAGCACACTAGGAAAATGGTAATTCGACTATTTTGAGAGCCTCATTCTCCAGTCAGGTCTCCCCCTTCTCTTCCCATAAATTCGGGTTGGTTGTTCAAACCCCGGATTCCTGAAACTTGGTCAACACTCTTATGTTCATATGGAATAACATAGCGATCATCCCTTGTTTCTCACATTGGGCTCAACCCATGTGAGCTTATGGATTGATCACTGGGTGTTTCACAAATATAAAAGATGTGTGTAAAACCAACACTAATAACGGGACTCATGCATGTTATGGAATCAAATAATCAAAGAATGAAAGTATGTTATAGGGTTTGTGACCTCTACAGCACCTGAGGGTCTATCCCTCCCATGGATGGGTTAATCCCATCAAAAAAAGGTTGTAGCTCTGCCACCCTCTGGCTTGTGGAATCCAGGATTTGCTACCGCATGTTCAGTTCCCGCTCCTCCTCGGTAGTGATGGGGTGAAATTCATCAGCCACAATCTGGGCCTGCTCTACATCAGTCTGGATGACGGTCATCTCCTCGGAGGCTCGCTTCATGCCCTATTCGGCCTCTACTAGTTGGGTCTTCAATCGCAATATCAGCTCCGATTGTGCATTAAGGGTGGCTGAGTGCTCATCCGCCCAGACCTACACCCGCTGAACTTTGTTTTCAGCCTCCCAGAGCTTCTTGATGTTCACTACTTTCCTCTGCTACCAGCCCACACTAAGGCCATGATCATACTCCTGAATCTTCTCCGCCATAAGATCTTAGACGAGCATGTGAGGACGTTGGGTGTCCACTCCCCCAGCACACAGTTCACGCAGTTGCGAGCAAAGTATATCCATATCATCCAGCCATAGTGATTGGGGGTGTCATCAATGAAGTTCATGATCAACTTCCATGATCAGAGATGGACTATTTTAATGTCCTCTTCATTAGAGGTAATCTCTTCCCAGTCAGCGTGGTTATCAGGCTCATATACAGGGAACGCCCTCAGGAACTCGTCATCAGGGTCCGCATTTGGCATTTGATCAAGCACATTGGGACCTAGTCTATCTGATCAATCTTCATCATCAGATCCCCCCTCAATAATCTTGGGCACTGCCCAGCTGGCGGTCCCACCAGTGATCAGGAGCGTCGTAGTTCAGTCAGTCTGGATATTCGCCTCCACGGTCACAGGAATTCCTCTGGGAAAGGCACTGCCAGAAGTCCCAACCAACCTCACCGCAACAGCCCATGCTAATCAAAGAATTGTACACACCAAAAATGAGCATGGACATTAGCTGACATGGTCAATTGGTGACATCCATGAATTTGGTAGAAGAAACTTACAGAGATCGAATTCCTAGTCTCGTTCTTGGGTTAATGTTATCAGGACCCCGAGGTGTGGTCCCCCGTATATTATCGGAAGATATGAAAGCTCTGGAGGGGTCACCCCAGGTGTCCCAGCCCTACTGGATATAGTAATTGATGCAGCCATAGGTGTGGATCCCAAAGGCCCCGCATCTGCATCCACTGAGGGACAAGAATGAGTTCTGTGTATGTGGTCCTCCTACATAGTTCAAATGTTAGTAAGGAGTCCATAATGACCTGGAAGCATACCCTAAGGAAGGGGATTAGGATTTTACCTCGAGGGCCTTTGCGAACTATTCAAAGTCCGAGGCTTGATTGTCGACTTCACCCTCCTCCAACAGACTCCCTCAATCGGCCTCGTCCCCCCAGGAGGGCTCGTCCAATTCTTCCGGCAGAGGGAAGCACTCTCTCAGTTCAACAGATGACAATTGTGGAGGGATAATACGATCTAGCAGAAACTTGACACAGTCTGTCATTAGATGCAAGGCACCCTGGGAATGCACAAAATCCTCCAGCTCTGCCAGGTATTTCTTTGCCTCCGCCTGGGACACCGTAAAACCGGACCTGATAGGTCCTATCCCCATAAAATCCATCTCAAGACGGATCAAGTGTTTCCACACCTCAAATGGGACAAGGAATTGCTAGTTGACTTCACAAATTTCCCAGGCCTCCACGAAGACAGTATTCTCTAGCATGTCTATATGGCGTAGCCACTTCCCTGGAGCTTCAGTGGGTATCCTATAGAATCCTATGGGTGGCCTCCCCTCTGGATGACTCTGTTCTTCTGGAACCACCGGGTCCGTTACCACTGTTGGATCTATCACTCCTTCCTCACCCTCAACTGGAGCGGGTCTCACCGCCATGGTAGCCCTGCCACCGTGAGATGACCTTTCCACCTTTCGGACCCGACCTTGAGGTTGGTGAGGCTCACCATCACCGACCCAAACGGTTGGATGCTTCAACATCTCCCCTGGGTAGGCCACCTCCCAGCTTTGGGCATACTCCTTTACCAACCTGAAGATAGTAGTAGGCAGAGGCAAATCATTCCGCATCTTCCCGTCTTCCCATGTGAACATGAGCCACATCTTCCTCATCACACACATGTGTTCTTCGTGGCACACCCCTAGATAGACCCGCGGGGTCAGTCGCTGCATACACCGAAATTGTCGGGCGAATCAGTGTGGGGTGTACGGCTCATAGAGGGGCTCACGATCCACCCTTTCCACCAGAACTCCACCTTGAAAGGATATAGGATAGGACCGGTGCTCTTCCATTCCTTGTTCATTGTCAGTAAAAGCACCCGTTGGCAATGGAAATGGGTGAAAGTTGAATTCCTCCACCTTCCACACCTGGTTCAGTACCAACGGTGTGGTCAGCTTGGCCAGAAAGATTCCCGCAAAATTTAGAATAGAGGGGAGGAAGTTCAACCCTGGAGGCGATATGGGGTTCAGGTACTTATAAACCCCCCTAACATACACTGCTATCCACCCATACAGGAGGTGGAATGGCCCGCATATTCTTTATGGCCTCTTCCCCTCACTGATGTGCCATAACATCTTGTATAGCTTGGAGAGCATTGGAATACCAAGGTTGAATCACCCTCCTATCACCAATATGGACACCATGATTAATGTGCTGGGTCACACGCCCATGTTTGTATCCCTCTCCAACAGGATCCAACCACAAATGAGAGCCGCAATGAATGTCTCCAGCCTGACTATCGGCTGCTGCTCAGTGCTGATGCTAAACCCCCAGGTTTTCCACTGGTTTTCCTCCAAGATCCGCTAGTACGAGTGCTCCTTTCCTCATTGATCCCCCTTCGGGAAAGTCCGAAGCCTCACCGGAAACTGCCAGTCTTCTGGGAAATTCAGAAACTGCTTGAACCACCACCTGAAATGGATATCGCTTACGGCTTCTTTGTTCTCTCCTAGCACCATCTCCATCAATGCTATTTCCAGTTGTGGCATTTGCTCTGGATCCTCCCACGCACCCATGAAAGGAAGGAATTCATCATACATCACGCCCAATATCAGGACTTCTGAGATCTGGTGCACGTCCCACAAGCTGATACCAACCTCCCTATAGTGTAAGTGGAAGGTATTGATCCTCGATGGCCACCTACTCAGCAACTTCGACATCAGATGCTTTGGCTAATAGATGTGAAACTGGGAGGCCCAAGCCACCTCATATAGGCCCACTCTCTTCATCTCATCCCCAAACTCTTTACATGAGGCACCTACCCAGTAGGCCCAGGCCCAATCATCTGTGAATTTTCTGCCTTGGCACAGGTCCCACTCCTCAGACCATCCCTTCCTCGGGTTCCTCAAGGACAACTTTAAGATTTTCTGGTATATAGGGGGGGGGGGGACGTCTCCAGCTGCAATTACTTCCCATCCATGTTTTTTGGGTGATTATACAGGCAGTCAGCATTGACGGGCTTGGAGTCTTCTCAGGCATGAGCATCAGCCGCCCTAAACCATTGGCGTTGACACGACGTACTTTTGAACCAGTAAGTTGGCTCATCCCTACTTGCTTCAGGAATGAAAACATCACCCCTAAGACCAAATCCATACAAAGTTAGCCTCTTTCACATTGGATAGTTCCTCTGTCTCTCTGATAGCAGCTCCACCAAAAAACCGTGGTCAGAATGGCTCCGTATTAACTCCCCTAGGCCCAAGCTGTTCGTCATCTCCTCCCTTCGGGCAGCGTCCACGAGGATCCCCTTGGAAGCTTCCTGATGAGCCATTTAGTTTTAAGTTTGGGTGTTTCCTGTGTTCGGCTCATGAATCCCTTTTGTAGAGCAATGTCACGGAGCTCATTCGCAAAGAATGTTTGCGGAGCCCTGCCCCGACCTTCAAAAAAAAGTCGCTAAGCGCTGCCGCAGAGTCGAAGAATCACAATGCGCCACGAAGCAGAAGGCCCGATTCACAGGGAGCAAGTGCAAAGTACATAGATCTTCATGAATTGAGAGTGCTACAAGACAAATTCATGAAGGAAAGAAAGGAAAAAAGAGAGTTCAGCTCCCTATTTATAGGTGATGACCTTCAGAGCTTTGCGGCACGTCCATACCATGCTGAGCTTCACGGCGTGCTCAGCCTACATGTCGCCTATCCGCCTCACGATCCCTCTTCAAGAAACAACATCACGGATAGCCAAGGGATTTTGGCAATTTACCCTCAGACTTTGACCCTTGATTTCTCCTCGGCTCCAAGTCTGAGGGGGGAATTTGTTGGCGCCAAAAGTTGGGAAGAAGAAGAACAAGAGGGAAGTCTCTAAGGCTGCCTCGCGAAGCCCTTTCACGGAGCCCCATGGCCCCATGCCCGCCACGGAGTAAGGAGTCAGGAGGCTCCATGAACCCCTTTGTCATTCATAACCCCACCACGGAGCAAGGAGGTGGGAGGCTCCGTGAACCCCTTTGACGTTCGTGACCCCACCACCGAGCAAGGAGGAGGGAGGCTCCGCGAACCACTTTGACGTTCGTGACCCCGCTGTGGAACAAGGAGGCGTGAGGCTCTGTGAACCCCTTTGGCATTCACGAGCCTACCGCGAATCAAGTATGTGGGATGCTTCATAGAAAAATTTAAAATTCATGAGCCCACCGTAGAGAAAATAGGCGGGATCCTCCACGAGTCGATTTGACGTTCATGACCTGCCGCGGAGCAAACTCTGTCTTTGCGCCGAGAATGCTCTGCTTCGCGACGCCTCTTGCCTATAAATACAGGGCTTCCATTGATCCCAAAGGATGTATCATCTGACCTTTCACCTTCTCATCTCTCAAATATTGAATAACTTCTTGCTCTGCGAACCATGAGCATCTCAAGGTACCTTTTCATTACGAAGTGCCTCCCCCTTTGCTTTAATTCAACCCCTCTTCTAAGAGGGATTCCTTTCACAAATCCCATGGGCCTTTGCAAAGTAAGGGGATCCCCACGGGGACTTGGGTCGTCACGAAGTGTTTATGCTTCATGAAACACCCTCCATACACACATAACTCACATGCTAAGGCAGGGTCATTGTGCTTCACAAAGCATATTGCTTCACAACACCTTGCTTCATGAGGCACCCTTGCTTCGCGAGGCATTGCTTCGCGAATGCCTTTCTACTTTGCGAAGCTCCTCCCTTATGCACCTATGCCCTATGCCAAGCCTAAGAGACTTCACTTCACAAAGTAAATCCCTTCACGAAGCCCCTCCACTTCATAGAGCACCAGAGCTTCACAAGGATTCTACCTATGAACCCCTTTTCTCTACAAATCCTTTTCCCATGTGGGCCTTCAAGTTTGTATGAAGCAACTTCAAAGTCCCTTGGGTGGTGCTTCACAATACGTTGCTTCTCCTCTTGCTCCTTCGCATAGGCACGCTAATGGCTATTACTTCTTTGCATAGCCATGCTAACATGGATCCCCAATGGGATCACCTCTCGACACCCCTAGTCACGGCATTGCCGATTCCTTCCTTCCCCCAAGGGTGGGCAGATATTAGTTATGTAAGTCCTAGGGTTGAGGAGCACACCCACCTTGTCTGAGCTGTAGAACCTTAAACTGCCAAGCACCATCATCCTCAGTACATGACGTTAAACTATGACCTCACCCCATGCCTTGCACGCAGGGCGCCCCACCTTGGACGCTCCCTACGCCCACTGGTCTCCATGGGAGTAAGGTCATTCCTCACATGGAATGAAATCCTCTTTATCAGGGCAACATCCACCCATAGGGAAAGGGAAACCACCCTGGTGTAATCCCCTGGCTTTCCTTGCAGGAGGCATCACCCCTGCTCCTCCTCTCTTCCTGGGTTCTAAATCCCTCTCCCGAAGGGATTTGTCATCACCCGAGCCTCCCACCTAGAGTAAGTCCCAATCTCCATCACCTCTTTGGGTTGTGGACCAAACATAAGCCCTTGTTTCCTCTTTGGGCTGCGGACCATGCGTAAGCCATCTGTTTCCTTTTTGGGCCGCTAAATTCGTGTAAGCCCCACTTCACTTCCCACAGACTCACCTTTCGCGACGTGATTGTCAGGTCTTTGCTGTCTCTTGTTTCTCACACCGAGTATGACTCACGTGGGCTTAAAGTAAGCATCGACCATGACATCCTCTCCGGGAAACCTAGAGTGTAAGCCCCAAACCTCTTTCACCACCTGAACTATGGGGTCTTTGATCCTTGCCAAGGTAGGGTACGTAGGAAGCCTCCCTGAGGTTCAAGCCCACCATCCATTGGTCCCGACCATCTTCATTTCGGTTCACCAAACCCACTCCACCTAAACTATGGGGTCTTTGATCCTTTCCAAGGTAGGGTACGTGGGAAGCCTCCCTGAGTTTCAATCCCACCATCCATTGGTCCTAACCATCTTCACGTCGGTTCACCAAACCCACTCCACATGAACTACGGGGTCTTTGATCCTTGCCAAGGCAGGGTACATAGGAATCCTACCCGAGGTTCAAGCCCACCATTCATTGGTCCCGACCATCTTCACATTAGTTCACCAAACCCACTCCACCTGAACTATGGGGTCTTTGATCCTTGCCAAGACAAGGTACATAGGAAGCCTCCCTGAGGTTCAAGCCCACCATCCATTGGTCCCGACCATCTTCACGTCGGTTCACCAAACCCACTCCACCTAAACTAAGAGGTCTTTGATCCTTACCAAGGCAGGGTATGTAGGAATCTTCCCTGAGGCTCAATCCCACCATCCATTGGTCCCAACCATCTTCACGTCGGTTCACCAAACACCCCTTCTGAACTACGTGGTCTTTGATCCTTATCAAGGCAAGGTACGTAGGAAGCCTCCTTGAGGTTCAAGCCCAACACCCGATCGCTCTGACCCCCCTTCACATCGGTTCTCCCAATCCTTATGAACTACATGGACTTTGATCCCTACCAAGGCAGGGTGCATAAGAAGCCTCCATGAGGTTCAAGCCCACCATTTATCTGGGCCCCATGTCCTTTTTCACCTTAGTTCGCTCACTCCTTCTAAACTACATGGACTTTGATCCCTTCCAAGACATGGTACGTAGGAAGCCTCCACGAGGTTTAAACCCACCATCCATTTGGACCTCAGGTCCTCCTTTACGTCGGTTTACCCCCATCCTACATGAAATTAAACAGTGGACCTCAATCAGTGGTAAGTCGTTGTTCCCCCAGTCAGCGGTAAGCCGTCGCACCCACCCGAACTACGTGGAATTTGATCCCTACCAAGGAAAGGTACGTAGGACACCTCCATGAGGTTCAATCCCAAAAACCATTAGACCCTAGGTCCTCCTTCACATTGGTTCACTGACCCCCATCCCACATGAACTAGATGGGTTTGATCCTTGTCTCATAGATAAGGTATGTAGGAAGCCTCCCTAACGTTTGACCCCATCCGGCGGTAATCCAATGTAACCTCATCCAACGGTAAGTCGTTGTGACCCAATCCAGCAGTAAGCCATTGTGCCCCCGATCAACGGTAAGTTGTTGAAGTCCCCAATCGATATAAATCCATCTTTAGATAAACTACGTGGACTTTGATTTCCTAACATGAAGATACGTAGGAAGCCTCCCTGAGGTTCAAGACCATCCCTCATGTCTCATCCTGATCTATCTCGTGATCCTATGTGTTTTGGGAAGTTGATGCCTCAACTTGGAGGTTCCACTTCTTCTGGGTCCCATCCATGCATACATCCTCACGGGTCGCCTCCTTAGGTTTCCCAATGTACCACCGAACTACGCGAACTTTGATTCCCTACCACGAGGATACGTAGGAAGTCTCTTCAAGTCTCAATACCAACATCACCGCCGTCCTCACGTCAGTTCCATCTCATTCTCCCTCTACTTTATTAAACCCTCCATCATCCATCCAGATTCTTACCCAGTCCACCATATCCCGGTGGGATCATGACACCTTATTCCTCATTACCCTTAACAACAACCAGGAAGCTAACCACACATTGGCCCCAACATCAGCGTTCCCTCCAGGGGTTGCACCCATATGATCCACTTTAATCAGTGTTCTGAACAGTCTGATCTGTCTCCTCTAGACATTAAAATTGTGGCATACCCTGTGTTAAACATGGGAAGCTGAGGAAAACCCCAGATACATGCCTATGGCATAAAATTCCATGCGTTCAACGTGGGATGCCTCGGGCTTCCTCGTCCTTGAGAAGCCCTATAATAAGGGGAAGAAAGCCAGATGTGCCAGTGTCCCAGCATCCAGACATGCCAGTGATGTCTAACATGACGACTCCCCTGACCGAAAGTTGTTACCCTGACCGGGCCCTTTGGAATGTCCCGACAGAAGCAGTGTAATTAACCAGTGTCCATGAAGACATGACACTAGGAAGAGTTTCACGAACAATGTATTAAATCTATAAGGGAGACCCAAACTAGGTGACGAGTTCCGAGGAGGAATCCCCAGAAGGAAGAACCAACATCCCATCATCTCGTTTCAATCAAGGAGTAAATTTCCCTGAATAAGGAACAAATGTCACCCACCTTTGGAAAGTGGGAATGTGGGGCAACAAACATCGTCATTGTCCCCCAACAAGAAAGACATGCACGCCCCAGCGAAAGCGTCAGAAACAATATCAAATCTATCACATATACTTAATCCATAGGTGGTATCATTGGATTATGATATTTCATATGAGGAGAAGTTGGTGAAGATCTTATATTATAGAGATAAAATTATAAAAAAAATAATACAACTCACCTAGTCAAAGTATTGTGGTAGAACCATAAGTATGAATAGGAAACATGGGAACTCAAAGAATAAATTAAACAGAACTACCCTCATCTATTTTAGGGTATGAAATGAAATTTTTAGGGTGAAAATTCTGAAGGGGGGAGGATGTAACGAACCATAATTTTATAAATTAAAATTTTCTTTTGAATTAAAATATGACTCATTTAGTAAGGTAGTATAATATAGAACACATGCACCATGTAATGAAAATAAAAAATGCTTTGTAATTATTTGAAAATAAATCCATGGTATGACTATTGGGAATTATGGTCATTGAACATTACAATCACTGTTAATGTAGCCATTATAATGTGACCATTAAGATTAATATATTAAGGGTAATAATAAACACTAATTGTTGTAGAAGGAATAAGCAATTTACTCAATCTGTAGGATCATACCTTTTGAGGCTCATTTATAAAATCTTCCAAGGGAGATGGCATCACTAGGGTTCTTCTATGACAAAGCCATAATAGAGATTCAACAATTGAGACTTGAGAAGAATCGATTATTGGAGAAGTTTAATCTTATAGAAGTCACCTTTTGATCTATGTTTGTTGAACCATCCCATCAAAGTATTATCATAACACACCTAACCCTTAGAGAATATGCTAGTGTAATAAGGGGTTATGTATCTAAACCTTAGTAATGTAAAGGTGTAAATTTTCATTTAGAAATGAAATAGTATATTCTTCAATCCCATTTCTACCATTATTTTTTTAATGTAAAATTCATATGAATAAAAGATGAATTTGATAAATAAATTTCTAGATATGAATAAATAAAGAATTATATTTTTGGAAAATATATGATTTCAATTATAATACAGTTTTATGATAAAATCAAGAATTTAAAATAAAATTAATTTCTTTGAAATAGTCTTATAAGACACTATTTATTCAAATATAAATGATAATATAATTTTTTGAGGTCCAAAGTAATTTTTATAAGGGTCTAAAAGTTGAATATGTCAAAAAGAACTACTATTTTTTAATAAATAAGAAGTTTTATTTTAAAATTAAATTTCTCATATTTAAAAATTTGTTTTGATAAAATAAATGTCATTTTTGAAATCAGCACATCAAAATTATCCAATAGTGATTTTTTCATAATTTTCTGAGACAACCAAATTTTTGCATAAAAAATAAATACAATATAAATATACAGTGAGTATTATGACATCATAATGACATAAAAATGATGTAATAAATAATATTAAGGGATCTATCGACCAAAAATAGTGTCATTCATTAAAATAAGGTATTTAAAATTGTCAATATTAATTTTCAAAACCTATATTGAATCTTCTAAAACATAAAGTATATTTTGAGATTTTAAAAACAATTCTTTATGAATATGACTTACTTACACACCATGAATGGTATTATTTAAATTAATTAGGCCCTTAAGATATTAAAATATTTAAAACCACTTCCCATTTCAAGAAATCATGGTCTAAAACCATGATAATTCCAATGGTTTTAAATTTTTTATAACTTGGAGTCCAAAAACTATGTTTATAAATTAATAAACAATTTATCCTTATATAAATACCCACACATTCTCCCTTTCCTCTTCACTACAAAGCATTTTAGTATGAATTTCCTCTCATTTTTCCTCTCTAGATCCCTCCCAAGGAGTTTCTAAGGCTCTAAGGAGCTCCTCCCAATCTTTAAGAAACAACCTCTCAAGGTACGAGGTTCTCTCCCTCATCTTTTAAATCAAAGTGCTTATTTTGTTATAAGCCTTTTGGTTTCCATGTGGTTATGTTCTCATATGTTCATAATCAACTTTTAATGTCCAAATGATTCCATATTAATGAGATACTACCCCTATCTCTCATTAATCTCTTCCATACACTTTTTTATATACCATGTTATGCTATCAAAATTATCCCTTGATTATTTTCCATGCAATACTTTTGTGTTGTGAATACCTAACTCTGTTTTCATTCAAGGGTATTCACCTATATATAATTATACTTCATTATTTAGGGAGTTCCATGTATGGAACCCACATTCATTAATCATGGTATTTAAATGATGAAATATGTTCCTATGTTATACGATTAATATGGAACACATAAAGTAATACATATGAAGGGTGTGTCATAATAGCGTTCCAATGCATTGGGTAATGTATTCATCTCATGAGATACGACGTATGATGCATGGGTGAATAACCTAAGCACACTATGTTATGATGTCTTGATGGTTATCCTCAACTTATGTTTATGATTTCATGTTTTATGTTGTTGTTGCATTCCTTTGATGCCTTGTTCTTATGATATATATCATTCTCTTGTATCATGATTCAATGTTTATGTATATGATTGTCATTTTTTTATTTTATCATGTTATGCCTCTTAAATTATTGCTTTTCATATGTTATACTTGATTATTCCTTTACTGGGATTTATAGTTCACACTTTCTTTGATGTCCCTAAGATATCTTAGGTAGTACTATGTGTTTAAAAGAAACTAGGAGCACATTATAGAGATTTGAAATAATTTTATTTTTTTTTATTTTAAGTTAATGGCTTGTATATCTAATTTTCTAAACACACCAGACACCTATATTTAAATTTGATCAAGGCTATTTTCACGAATTAGTGGAAAGGTTATGTCATCTCAAGGATGATATTTATCTTGGCATTTCCTTTGGTGTGGTAGACGATGTTGAGTCCCATGTTGATGTGTATGAGGGTGAAGAGCCTCGTATGGATGTGTCAGATGATGTTGTGGAACACTATGAGTATGTATGGCATGATCATCTAGACGCTCCTCCACTTCCTACTACAGATGAGTCACATCCACAGGTTATGGTTACAGAGGTCCACGACACCTCTATTAATGATTTTGGTGCATGATCACTTATTAGATTAGATTATGCAGTAGTGGTAGTTGGAAACTAAAGCATACTTTAATCTACATTTTTTCTCAACGAGGAGATGCCCATTATACAAAATCCATCTTTATCCCATATGGGAGAGTTATATCTAGCATTCATTTTCTTTCCAACTAGGAGAAGTTACGAGTGAGGAGACTTCATATTCATTACCTACCACACAAGATGATATGGTGGTAGGTGCACTAGATGCTATGTATGAGGAACATGCGCTTGAGTATAGACATCAACAAGCATTGTGTGGACACATTAAATGTGACCTGAAGTCCCAAACCCTAAGGTCTTCCAAACTGAGCTGCGATCTGGTCTGTTGTCGCCCATAGCAATGGTTATCATCCCACTTCTGGAGCCCGGCCACCATCATCCCTCCAGAATACATGTCAACATAAAGTACATAGAAGTTGGTTCTAGGGAACCAACTCTAATAGACCCCCTCTTTCACTAGATCCAACTGCTAAAAACCTTCAGTTTGTTAGCTCTCACATGATACTCATGCTTCTGCTGAGATATTTCTTTAGTCAAGAGTTATTCCATGTTCTCTTCTGCATGTACTATACTTACTAAAACTTCACCCCTATGATAGAAATCTCTCAAGAGGTGATACTTCTTAAGTATATGATTTTGTTTTTTGGTGTAACCTCATCTCTTTTGCAAGAGTCACTCCTGCAGAATAGAAATCATAAGGGGAAATAAAATTATATATATATATATATAGTATCAAACACTATAGCTCAACCTATGGGTTCTCGAACAGAAAATCAACTCACAACACTATTACCTTTGCTGCCACGTCTAAATTCATAACACCGCATATCATGCCACAAACCTCATTTCAAATTCCCAACCAATTCCCATTTAAATCACCCCATTCATTTCATTATTTAGCATCAACCAAGTTTAACCACAGAACCCACCATTTCATTATTTAATTAACCACTTTTATCTCATTAACCAAACCAACCCATGTCATTTCAAACCTTACCAGAAATTCATTTATTTCATAAATACTCAGGCATCTCACACAAAGAAACCACCACTTCACCACCCCAAAAACACTGCCAAATAAACCACCTTCTTGTTGCCCCAAAAGCATGACCAAACTGTGACGACCCGTCCTAGTGGGGCCCACACCGTGACTCCCCAAACCCGCCTATAATAGGCCAGGGGATTGTGACTAGCACCGAGTAGGAATATTACTATCATGGGAGGCATTTCCTAAGTACCTGTACACACACAAACACCTCCAAGCCCACAAATGCTGAAATGTAAAAAAACTGCTAAGAAACAAAATGCATGCATACAACTAAACCCAATCACTCGAGTACAATGGAAGGTAAAGTGCTGAAAGTAAATTGGTCCAAAATACAAGCCCACTAAAACTAGAGTCTGAAAACTGCAAAGTCTAACCTGTGAATGCAAAGAGGTACTAGGACTGCTGCTCATAGCCATAGGAATACCTCGGCCTGTAGGGAACTCTGAAATCCCGGTCCTGTCTTGGTCCACCTTGGACTCTGTCAAAAGGCTGCTCGTTTGCACAAGACACAACACATGTGGGAAAATCCCATGCAGGGGTGAGTATAACAATACTCAGTAGAGGACCTCAAAAACCACAAAGAAATACACAAAGTAAAGGTACAGTTAGCTATACATAGTATATGTCTACATAACATATAACAAGTGAAACACAGTCCAGATATACTCGAAACCCAGACCCGTGGTCTAGAGGCAAGTCACACAACTGCATACCCCGTCTAGGGATTTCATTTGAAGATTCCATGAAGCACTCATTCTTGGAGAACACAGTCCACGAGTCTGGTATCTTTGATGACATCCATTCAAGAATTACTGTTCATTGGGAAACACCCCGAGAGGTAGATACACTCATTACAGGAGACACACTCTTGAGTGGGAAGGATCACGGTAGATAGATACACTCATTACGAGAGACAAACTCCTGAGTGAGGAAAGATCATGATACATAGATGAGGATCACTGCCAAGGCCATGGTGGATACCGCAACTCATCCAGATTCACCATCTAGGTAGAGGATCATTACCCGATAGAGCTTTTCATGTCGATGCCTCACTCTACCTAGGGCCAGGAATGGATAGAGGATCACGATCTGGGCCTCTCAGAGGGATGCCTGAATCTATCATATAAAGTCCTGTTGAAGGGATCATACTACTATAAAAAGTAAATGATGCCTAAACTTCAGGGGAATGAGAATAAGGGGCAAAAACCCAAACAAAACATGTCCAAGATGTGGTGGACAATATGACTAAACCATTTTCCAAAAATTACACGGCGTGTAGGAAAGTCACATGCCCTGTCTTCAGACCCTGGGTACTGCCCATGTTCAACAGACCGTGTCGTAAGGTCGGTCGTGTAGAGAAATTCAGTAGATGGATTGTAGTAGGGATTACATGCCATGTCTGAGTAACTGGGGTCGGCTTCGTGTACGCTAGCCATGTGCCCGTACACGACCTCAACCCAAGTACGCCATCCCGTGTAGTTGGAACACGGGGTGACCCACACTACTGGCTTCACCTGGCCGTGTGGTGTAGTACACGGCCGTGTACTACACCCTCTGTCTGTGTACCCCCTGGATACATGTCGAGCTCCATGTGGCCGTCTCTTCCATGCTGCGTAGAGAGTACACGTCGTGGTCTGAAGCCGTGTAGTCCATCCCGTGTCTGTGTACTTTCCAAAGTACACACCGAGACTCAGGGAAGGTGCCACACGCCATGTGACCGGGGTCACACGCCGTGTGATACCCGTCTAACACCTGAAAACCTATCTACCGCTGAGCCGGTCCACACGGTGTGTTCTTCAGAGATAGACACCGTGTATTTTGGAAATTTCCAGAAACGCGAACCTCCACCGTCGCACCTCTGGTGATGTCCCGTTCATCTATCCGGTCCTCTGATCACCATAGAACTCTCAGGTTTTGGTCGCCCCAACACCAAGAAGCTGTTTTTGTTGTTTCCGGACCTCTGATCGGCTCCAGAAACATGTTTTGATCTTCCCACATAAAGAATGCTCGAAGAACGATCTCTTATGATCCGATCCGATTTGTTGTTCGTCATGGTCGTTGCACCTCTATAGGGTCATTATAATGTCGGGTCTCTGGTTTGGGATCATTGCATTTCTAGATGGGTGCACAATGATCTATTGTTCATCGCCCTGTGAAGAACGTGAAGAATGCAAAGAACACGCGAGAAGGAAGGGTGAAAGAAAAGAATCCAATAAAACAAATTGAGGAATGAACCTCCACCGTCATTCGTCACAGCGTTGATCCACTCCCGTTATTAGGCTTAAATGGAGCAGAAATCAACAATAATAATCATCATGGACTAATTCCCCATAATCATCCCAATAAAACCCTCCCATAAGAACATACAAATCCGCGGATCAACTTGTTTGTCGTTGATCCGCATTCATCATTTAAATTAAAAAAAACGATGAAAGAGGAATGAAATAACAACCCCTACCTTTTAAGTAAGGATCGATCATTGAAGAAGGGGTCATGCTACCTTCATCATCGATATCCTTCTACTTCTTTGGTTCAGCGATTCAAAGCTTCGATTCATCGTCATTCGTCACCGAGAGTTTCCTCAGAAGCACCATGGATTCTCTAGAGTTTCCTCTCAATCCTTGCCAATGAGAAACATCCCAATAAAAGGGAAAAATGTTTGGCATTCCATTACGTTGTAGAATTTATGGATCAACATTGTTGTTTCTGAGTCATTATGACATGACATTTAATATTGAAACAGCTGCCCTGTCATTGCGCTATAATGTATGTCTCCACAAAATAAAATAAAATAACTTTGCGAATTTATTTTATTTTTATTTTACTAAAAACGTCGGGAAATTAACATTTTCCCTCAACCCGTTCCGGTCAAGGTTATACCTGTTATTAGGTAAAGTTGTCGTTTCGGACGCAATGATACCCTCAGATTTTTAATCTGGGCATCCATTTGGAAACTGCCATAACCACGCACATGTGTCGACTCACTTAACTTAAAAAGTTTCAAACCATAGTTCCGGGATCACTGTGCCTTGGAATGATGTGTCATCTCTGCACCTGGTCTCGTAATAATTCTATATAATATTTAAAAATAATAGTACATAGAAAAATCCGAGACATTACATTCTCCCAACCTTGGGGATTTACGTCCCCGAAAAGCCAAAACAAGACTACTCAAAAAGATGGGGGTACTGGGCACGGATCTGAGCCTCTCGCTACCACGTGCTCTCCTGAAGATTCTCGTGCTGCCACCGAACGCGCACTAAGGGAATCGATCATCCATGAAGGATCCTCTCCTATCGATCCTCGATATCCACTGGGTACTCATCAAAGGTCACTCCATCCTCGATGTCCAGCTCGCCCTAGTCGATGACATGCGATGGGTCATGCACGTACCTCCCCAGTTGCGACACCTGGAAGACATCATGTACCCGATGAAACTGTGGAGGTAGAGCTAGGCGGTATGCCACCTCTCCGACTCTGCACAGTACCTGGAAAGGTCCGATGAACCTCTGAGATAACTTGCCTCCCCAGACAAATCTCCGTAACCCTCATCGAGGTGTGACCTAAAGAAAGACGTGGTCTCCCTCCTCGAACTCCACAGGTCTTCGTCGTCTATCAGCATAAGACTTCTATCGGCTCTGTGAAGTCTTCATCCGCTCCCATATGATCTGAAGCTTCTTGGTGGTGGCTTGCACCAGCTCTAGACCCATCAGTGCTGACTCTTCGGAGTCGGTCCAACAAAGTGGTGACTGGAAGGGTCTCCCATACAAAGCCTCAAAAGGTTCCATTCCAATATTGGAGTGGTAGCTATTATTGTAAAAAAACTCAACCAATGGTAGGTGGTCCTCTCAACTACGACCAAAGTCCAAGGTACAGGCTCGTAACATATCCTCTAGAACCTGAATGGTCCTCTTTGTCTGACCATCGGTCTGTGGATGGAACGCCGTGCTCAAGCGCAGCTGTGTCCCAAAGGCCTACTGCAATTCCTTCCACAACTGGGATGTAAAGAGGGCGTCTCGGTCTGAGACTATCATAGAAGGTAAGCCATGAAGCCTAACTATCTCATGCACGTAGAGGAATCCCAATCTCTCTATGGAACTCTGCTCCCTAATGGCTAGAAAGTGGGCCGACTTGGTGAGCCGGTCAATGATCACCCAGATGGAATCATAACCCTTGGACATCCGTGGTAAGCCTGTCACGAAGTCCATCGATATTACATCCCACTTCCACTCTAGAACCTCTAGGGGGTGAGATAATCATGCTGGAACATGGTGCTCAGCCTTCACCTACTGGAACGTAAGGCATCAAGAGATGAACTCTGCTACTGCCTTCTTCATGACTGACCACCAGAACCACCGTCGAAGATTCTGGTACATCTTTGCCGCTCCCGGATGTACTGCCAAGGGGGATGTATGAAAATTCTTTAGAACCTCTTCCCACATTGCCATTGGTATGACAGTGCATCCTCTGAAAAGAAGTATGTGCTCCCACCTTACGAATATCCATCGGGAGCATGTCCTGTGGATAACTGAGCACGTAAAGCCTCACAGTCATCATCCCCAACCTGTGCCTCCCTAACTCGCTGTAAGAGTTGAGGGGAGACAACCATAGACTGTAGGTAAGCAGCATCCTCTCTGTCCATGAAGGATAACTGCAACGTGACCAACTGATCTGTCACCTCACTCAATAGCTGCGAGCTCAACCTTCTTCTAAGAGAATCCGCCACCTTATTTTCCTTACCAGGAGTATAGATGATCTCGAAATCATAATACCGGAGGAACTCTAGCCAAGGAATCTATCTCAGATTCAGATCCTTCTGCGAGAAGATGTACTTGAGGCTCTTGTGGTTAGATTAGATGATGAACCGCTCGCCCATAAGGTAGTGTCGCCACATCTTCAATGCGAAGACTACCGCCACCAACTCAAGATCATGGGTCGCATAGTTCTGCTCATGTGGCCTAAGCTGGAACGAACCATAAGCAATCACTGCCTGTCTCTACATTAGGACACAACCAAGCCTGATCTCTGATGCGTCGCAGAAAACTACGCACTTGACACCCTCCTCCAGTAATCTCAAGATTGGGGAACTCGTCAAACTCTGTCTCAACTACTCATAGCCTGCTGGAACTTTTCTGTCCACACGAAGGGTTTCCCCTTTCGGGTCAAGGATGTCATCAGTGCTGATATTCGAGAGAAATCAGGGATGAATCTCCAGTAATATCCTGCCAACCCAAGGAATCTACGCACCTCCGTCACGCTCCAAGGTGGCTCCCATGCTAACACTCCCTCCAACTTGGCTGGGTCCACAACTACACTATCTGATGAGATGACATGTCCCAGAAAGTGGACCTTCTAGATCCAGAACTGGCACTTCAAGAGCTTCCCATAAATCTAGTGCTCTCAGAGTATGTCTAGAACCATCTGTAGGTGTCTCGCATGATCCTACCATAACACCGAGTACACAAGTATGTCGTCGATGAATACCACTACGAACCGGTCCAAATATGGCTAGAAGATCCGGTTTATCAGTCCTATGAACACTGTGGGGGCGTTTGTCACGTCAAAAGGCATCACCAAGTACTCATAGTGACTGTAGAGGCATCTGAATGCCGTCTTCAGTATATCCTTGTCCCATACGCATAAATGGTGATAACCTGGTCGAAGGTCAACCTTTAAGAACCACTGTGCCCCTCTTAGCTGATCTAAGAGGCCATCGATTCTCAGTAGTGGATACTTGTTATTTATCGTCACCTGGTTCAGGCATCAGTAATCTATGCACAACCTCAAACTCCTATATTCCTTCTTGGCAAACAAGACCAGGGCCACCCATGGTGAAACGCTGGGTCTCACGAAACCCTTGATCTGCAAATCCTCCAACTTCACCCTCATCTTGCGAAGCTCTGTGGGAGCCATCTGATATGCTGATGAAGAAATCGGTGCCATCCCAGGGTGTAAGTTGATGCAGAAGTCGATCTCCCAGCGGGGAGGTAGTCCTGGAACATATTTGGGAAAGATGTCCTCGTACTCCACCACTACTGCTAGGAACTGGGAGTTCATCATATATAATGCTTCAAGGGATAGTATAGCCAACTCATGAGTGACTTGATCCACCCTCCTATGTATGATCCCGTTCTGTGCTGCCTGGGTCTCCTTTTCTCTGACAAAGGAAAATCTCGTCCCATCACTGTGGACACACTGCACTCTTCACCTAAAACAGTAAATCTGGTCATGGATCTAAGATAACCAATCCATACCGAGAATGAAGTTGTAAGGCCTCGATGCTACCACCAAGAGGTTCCAATCAAAACTCTCACCTCCAAGTGTAATATCACACTGTCTGCAAAGGTTTGTGATCATCGAGTCCCCTCCCGTAGGTGTCTCCAAGCGTAAGGATCGAGTCAACGGTTCAACCAGAATCTCAAGGTTTCTCACAAGACATGTGGCTATGAAGTAATTATTGGAACCTATGTCTACAAGTACAGAAGCTAAGGTAGAGAAGACACAGATCGTACCTCAGATCATCCCTGGAGCCCCTGGGTTGTACGCCTCGACCGCATGCAGTTGTCCCCGCCCCTGTCCCCCAGCTCCCTAAGCCTGGTGTGGACCTCCTGGGGGTGGTGGTGGAAGTAAGTCGAAGTGTCTGCCACCACCTATAGCTCTCCCTGCTCCTCTACCATGTCCGCCTCCTGGCGGGTCTGTCTGCTCCACCAAGAATCTCTCGATCATCGAGGCCCACTCGAGCACTCTAGCATAAGTCAAAATGCATAGAGGCATGATGATAGCTCATATGTCTCTCCGTAGGCCTCATTAAAAGGTTGGAGCTCTGAAGTAATGATCTTTGACCATATCCATTGAGTTCCTGGAAAGGTTGTTGAACATCGATGAATAGTCATCTACCATCATACTGCCCTGCTAGAGCTGAAGAAGCTCCTGGATGCGTACCTCTCTCAGCGTAACTGGAGAGAAATCCTCCCAAAAGAGTCACTCGAACTCCGTCCACAAAAGAGTCTCTGCATCATGAGTCTGTGTGGTCAGACTCCACCATCGTCCTGCCAAACCCTAAAGAAGGCTCTCTCTTAGGATCACCATCTGGTCTACGGGTGTCCTCACTAGACGAAAAACTCTAGTCACCGCCTCAAGCCTGTCCTCAGCCACCTGAGGGTTGGTATTTCCTCGAAACCTAAGGGGTCTCTATCTCTGGAACTCATGGTGCGTGCTCAGCCTGTGCTCCTCATTGTTCGACACCGCAGGTACCACTGGCTGGTCCCCTGGTGGTGGCATAACAGGTGCACTACCTGACAGTAACGCCTGGAGAACTGGTCCCTATATCGAAGCCTCGTCATTGAGGGGGTCATCCTCATGATCGTGATACCGAATCCTAGCAGGTATGCGTCACATAGGCATACTATAAGGAAAACAAGATGTACCATGAGTATATCTGGATAACTTACTCAAAGGACATGGAAAAACACAACCCATTCCTATATGATTCATGTACCTTTATTTTATTTCCCCCACAACCAGTGTTTTCGTGTACCGAGTCGAAAACCAAGTTATCAGAGTTCGGGTGTATGGATACGTTGGATGCCCGCACCAACACTAGAGTCCCTGTCCTGAAAGCCGAACTTGAAACACTCAACACTGTTGCCCCAAACCAACCTCACAGACTCTTGGTCCTAAGGTATAACCGAATACCTCTGATACCACTCTGTCACGACCCGTCCCAGTGGGACCCATGTTGCGACTCCCCAAGCCTGCCTCCAATAGGCCAGGGGCTGGTGACTAGCACCTATTAGGCATATTACTAGCATAGGAGGCACTGCCTAAGTACCTGTACACACACACACACCTCCAAGACCACAAATTCTGAAATGTAAAAAAACCCAATAAGGAACAAAATTCATGCATACAACTAAACCCAATCACCAGAGTATAGCAGAAGGTAAAGTGCTGAAATTAAACTGGGCCAAAATACAAGCCCACCAAAACTAGAGTCTGAAAACTGAAAAGTCCAACCTGTGAAAGCAAAGAGGTACTAGGACTGCTGCTCATAGCTGTATGAACACCTCGGCCTGTATGGAAGTCAGAAAGCCCAGTCCTATCTTGGTCCACCCTGGACTCTGTCAAAAGGTTGCTCGTCTGTACAAGACACAACACGTGCGGGCAAAGCCCGTGCAGGGGTGAGTATAACAATACTTAGTAGAGGACCCCGAAAACCACAAATCAATACACAAAGTAAAAGTACAGTCATCTATACACAGTATATGTCTATAGAACATATATCAAGTGAAACAAAATCCAGATATAATATAAACCTAGACCCATGGTCTAGAGGCAAGTCACACAACCGCATACCCCATCTAGGTATTTTGTTTGAAGAATCCACGAAGCACTCGTTCCAGGAGAAAACAATCCATGAGTCTGGTAGCTCTGATCACGTCTATCCATGAAGTACTGTTCGTCGAGAAACACCATGAGAGGTAGATAAACTCATTATGGGAGACACACTTCTGAGTGGGAAGGATCACGGTAGATAGATACACTCATTACGAGAGACACACTCCTGAGTGGGGAAAGATCATGATACAAAGATGAGGATCATTGCCACGTCCATGGAGGATATCACAAATCATTAGGATTCACCAGCTAGGTAGAGGATCAATGCCTGGTAGAGTTGGTCACGTTGATGCCTGACTCTACCTAGGGTCAGGAATGGATAGAGGATCACGCTCTGGGCCTCTCAGAGGGATGATTGACTCTATCACATAAAGTCTTTCTGAAGGGATCATACTTCTATAAAAAGGAAATGATGACTGACCTTCAGGGTAATGAGAAGAAGGGGAACAAATCCAAAGGAAACATGTACAAGATGCGGTGGACAAGATGACCAAACTATTTTCCAAAAAGTACACAGTGTGTAGGAAAGTCACACACCGTGTCTTCAGTTACTGGGTACTGCTCGTATTCAACGACCCATGTTGTAAGGTTGGTCATGTAAAGAAAGTCAGTACATGATGTGTGGTAGGGATTACACACCGTGTCTGAGTAACTGGGGTTGGCTCCGTGTACGCTGGCCATGTGCCCGTACATGGCCTCAACCCAAGTACGCCATCCTGTGTAGTTGGTACGTGGGGTGACCCGCACTACTGGCCTCACCTGGCCGTGTGGTGTAGTACACGGCCATGTACTACAATCCGTGTCTGTGTACCCCCTGGATACACGCCGAGCCCCATGTGGCCATCTCTGCCATGCTGCGTAGAGAGTACACGTCATGTTCTAAAGCCGTGTAGTCCATCTCGTGTTCGTGTACTTTCCAAAGTACACACCGAGCCGCGGGGAAGGTGTAACACGCCGTGTGACCGGGGTCACACGACGTGTGATACCCGTATAATGCCCGAAACCCTAGCTGCCACTGAGCCGGTCCACACAGCATGTTCTTCGAAGATACATTCTGCGTATTCTGGAAATTTCTAGAAATGAGAACCTCCGCCATCGTGCCTCCAGTGATGTCCTGTTCGTTGATCCAGTCATCCGATCACCATGTAACTCCCGGGTTTTGGTCGCCCTGACACCACAAAGCTGTTTCCATTGTTTCCGGACCTCTGATTGGCTCCAGAAACATGTTTTTATTTTCCCGCATGAAGAATGCTCTAAGAACAACCTCTTCCGATCCGAGCCGATTCTTCGTCCATCATGGCCGTCGCACCTCCATAGGGTCGTTGCGAAATCAGGTCTCTGGTTTAGGATTATTGCATTGATAGACGGGTGCGAAATGATCCATTGTTCATCACCCTGTGAAGAACACAAAGAACATGAAGAACGCGCAAGAAGGAAAGAGGGATAGAAAATAATCTAATAAAACAAATTGAGGAACGAACCTCCACCATCGTTCGTCACGACGTTGATCCGCTCCTGTTAGTAGGCTTAAACAGAGCAAAAATCAACAATAATAATCAACATGGACTAATTCCCTATAATTATTCCAATAAAACCCTCCCGCAAGACCGTATGAATCCACGGATCAACATGTTTTTGGTTGATCCGCATTCTTCATTTAAATTCAAAAAAAATGGGGAAAGAGGAATGAAATAAAAAACTCTACCTTTTAAGGAAGGATCAATCGTTGATCAAGGGGTCGCGCCGTCGTCGTTGTCAAGATCCTTCAACTTCGTTGGCGCAACGATTCACAACTTCAATTCGTCATCATTCGTCGTCGAGAGTTTCCTCCGAAGCACCACAGATTCTCTAGAGTTCCCTCTCAATCCTTGCCATCGAGCGGCATCCCAATAAAAGGAAAACATGTTTGGAATTCCATTATGCTGCGACATTTATGGGTCAGTGCTTCAGTTTCTGAGTCATTATGACATGACATTTAATATTAAAACAGCTACCCTATCACTGTGCTGCAGCAGATGTTTCCACAAAATAAAATAAAATAACTTTGCGAATTTAATTTATTTTTATTTTACTAAAAACGTCCGGAAATTAAAATTTTCCCTCGACCCACGCCGGTCGAGGTTAGACCTGTTCTTAGGTAAATTCGTCATCCCGGACGCAATGGTGCCCTCAGATATTTAATCCGAGCATCCATTTGGAAACTGCCACAACCGCGCCCATGTGTCGACTCACTTAACTTAAAAAGTTTTAAACCACAGTTCTGGGCTAATCGGGCCTTGGAATGATGTGTCTTCTCTGCGCCTGGTTTCGTAATAATTTCATATAATATTTAAAAAAAATAATACACAGAAAAATACGAGACATTACACAAACAAACCACCTCCTCACCACCCCAAATGCACGACCAAACAACCATATCTTCACCGCCCCAAAAGCACTGCCAAACAAACCACCTCCTCACCACCCCAAAATCACGACCAAACAATCCCCTCCTTATCACCCCAAAAGCACGGCCAAACAACCACCTCCTCACTACCCCAAAATCATGAACAAACAAATAACCTCCTCGCCGCCCCAAAATCATGACCAAACTACCACTTCCTCACCACCTGAAAACCACAGCCAAACAACCAGTTCCTCGGCACCCCAAAAGCATGACCAAACAAAACACATCTTCACTGCCCAAAATCACAACCAACAAACCACATATCGCCCCGCACTCCATTGAAATAACTCATCACCATCCCACAAGCACGACCAAACATCACAACATATCATGATCATTTTCAAAAATTTACAAAAGAGGCTTTTAACACATTCCACTTTATTTCAGGGGAATTATCACACAAAAAAAAATCTTGGGGAAAAAATTCATTAGACAAGTATGAGTAATTAACCAACTTCCATTTAGGTTTATACCACAACAATCACAACAATAACAAAAAACAATGTTTCCACAACACATGTCAAACAGTGCAAACAAAACCACCAACACCCACAATTTTCAGTGGGGCATTTAGCCCGTACAATCCATCACATCACAATACTATCAAAGCTGTAAAAGCATGAAAAACAAACCCATTTTATCCTTTTAAATCTAAATTAACCAATTATTTATCTTTGATTAATCCGGAACGACCATAATTCATAGATAACAAATGTAAACGCCTTTTGCATGATACACAATAAAGAGAAACAAGGGAAATCCTACCTCAAAGAAGTTTTCCAACTCACTTCGCATCGTAGGGCGGAGAAGAACACCCGTGAATCACAAATGAACCATGAGAACCATGAATCAACCTATACCGCACCAAGTATCCATAAAAAAACCCAAACACACCCCAAAACCAAAGAAACACCACCATAGTGGATCCTCGTGAGAAGAATGGAAGGAAAAGGATAAGAATGAGAGGATAAATCACCACAGATCAACTATGAAACGCCAACAAACAACCACTAGGATCAATGGATCAAGGAGGGAGGAAAAGGGCTTGGATAACACTTCGGGGAACCTAGGGTTCACCCAAAATGAGAGGAAGGAGAAACCTCAACCGAATAAATGAGGGTTTTTCCGATTTTTTTTAACTACACTATTTTAGGGGATTATATGATGTGTAATCCCCTTTAAATGAAACCCCTAGGGTTCAGTTTCAACTGAAAAATATTTCCTCTTTATTTTATTTTATTCTTCTAACTCTGATATATTACAAATTGTGAAACCAAATTTCACATCGTGAATTTTTTTTACACTGTGTGAAACCCACTTTCACATCGTGAAAGCCCCCTTCTCCCAGCTCTTAGCAACCAAACACCTCCATACTTCCTATAAGCCTCCTCTGAACACCTCCAATAACCAAAACTATAAAAGTAACAAACTGGGAAGGTACAAACTGTTACATCAAATACCACTCAAATGATTCTCACCATTGAGAATCCAAAACCAAACCCAGAAAGAAGGGGGTCCAAATAACCACCCTATGAGATACCCATCAAGGATATTATCATACCTCAAATGCTACCACGAGCCAAACAAACCAACCCAAATGAATGAAAACATGCTGCACAACCATCTCAACCTCTATGTAGCCCAAACCAACAACTGCTATGACCAACGAACTATACTACCGCACAACAAACAGACTACACCATATTGAACACATGAATCAGGGAATTAACTCTTCCATGTCAAGATATTATCTACTTTGGGTGCCACTGACTCACCCACATGGGTTTAATCACATCGCAATTAATGCTTCTTGATTAGGAATCAGTTCCTCCCTTTTCATATGTTAGGAATTTATCACACATCACACCACACACATCACAAACTAAGGAAAACCACTCATATCATAAATAGAATGATCCAAAAACCACATCACAAAGAAAAATAGAGCAAAGAAAAACTCAAAACAACTATGGGTACTGGGAATGCATTTGCGTCTCTTGATCCCAAGTACTCTCCTCCTAGAAACCATGCCTCCACAACACATGGACCAAGGAAATGGTCCATCCACACAACACCTTCTCATGGAGAGCATGGATATCTAATGGCCACTCAACAAATGTCATGTCATCCTCAGTATCCAACTCACCCCAGTCAATGACATGGGAGTCATTATAAAGATGTCGACGAAGCTAAAAGATGTAAAAGACATCGTGGATCCTCTCCAACCATGGTGGAAACACCAAATTATACGCCACCTCGTCGACTCACCCCAACACCTAAAAGGGCCAAAAAACCTAGGATAAAGCTTACCCCCTCTACCAAACCTCCACTACCCATATCGAGGGGAAACCTTCAAGAACACATGGTCTCCAACCTCAAACTCCAAGGGCCTACTCCTACAATTGACATAAGACTTCTGTCAGCCTTGCGTTTCTTTCATCCTATCACGAACAAGTTGACCCTTTTCTGTTGTGCTCAAAACCACCTCTTCCACATACCTCTTATCCAATGCATCCACTGTGACCAATTCCTTGATCGCTAATAATTGATCCGATTTCATCACCAGATCCACTATCACCCAAATAAAATCACAACCTCCCTGACCTCTAGGTAACCCTATGATGAAATCTATCGATATTTTATCCCATTTCCACTCGAGAACATCCAAATGTTGTAAAAAAATCATTAGGAGAACGATTCTTGACCTTTACCTACTAGAAAAACAGACACTGGGCCACTAACTCTATCACTTCCTATTTCATTTCAAGCCACCAAAATTGAATCCTCAAGCAATAATACATCTTATAAACTCATGAGTGTATCACCAACGGTGATATTTGAAACTCAAAAAGGACTCCATCACACATCTCTACTGGGATAAAAAACCTTCCATGAAACAACATCCAGTTCTGACCATCCTCTGACCACCCCTACGGAGCATCACCATGGCCAACATGACCATGCATCACCTTTGACTCTAAGTCTCCCCACTGAGACTCCTCCACATACTACATCAAAGAAGACTACACCATTATCTAAAACAAACTAACCTCACCACCATCCATCCTTACATCTAAGTTCAAGGATTCCAACTCCTCCATTGCTCTCCAAACATCCTTAGACTCCTAAAAACACCCTTCTATGACTTCCTACTCAAAGTATTGACCACAACATTTTCCTTTCCTGAGATGTAAGAGATATCAAAATCATATTCCTGAAGAAACTTCAACCGCCTTCGCTACCACAAGTTTAAATCACACTGGGAAAAGATATAGCTCAAACTATTGTTATTCATAAAGACCAAAAAGTGCTCCCCAATGAGGTAATGCTTTCACAACTTCATCACAAACACAACTGCTACTAGCTCTAGATTATAAGTGTCATAGTTACACTCTTGGGGGCATAACATTGAAGACCTACAAGAGATAAACGTCTTATGCTGCATCAGCATGCATCCTAATCCTAGATGTGAAGTGTCACAAAACACCTCAAACATCACCCCTTCCTTAGGAAACCAAAGCACCAGAGCACTAACCAACTTCTCCTTCAGGTAACCGAACACTTCATAGCACTAATCACTCCACAGAAAATCTTGGTATTTTCTGGTCAGAGTTTTCAATGGGGATGAAACTTGAGAAAAACCAGGTACAAAACTCTGATAATAGCCTGCAATACTAAGAAAACTATGAACCTCTTCCACATTCTTTGGTGATGCCCATGAAAAAACCTCCTCAACCTTCGAAGGGTATACTTACACACCCTACTAAGACACCTCATTCTTAAGGAAATGAACCTCTAATGTCAAAAACTTACACTTGGACAACTTTCCATAGAGATGGTGGCATTGAAGAACATGCAAGGAAGTTATGAGATGCTCGGAATGCTCCTCCTCTGACTTTGAGTAGATTAAGATATCATCGATGAATATGATGATGAACCGATCCAGGAACTCACGGAATATGGAGTTCTTAATCCCGATGAACATGAATGGTAAATTTGTAACACTAAATAACATGATTACAAACTTGAAGTGCCCATGTATGCACCTAAAGGTAGTCTTTAGGATATCACCCTTCTTCACCCTCAACTGGTGATATCCAGACCGCTGATTGATCTTAGAAAACCAAATCACCCCTCAGCTGGTAAAAAATATTGTCTAAACTTGGAAGAGGGTAACATTTCTTGACTTTCACTTGATTCAACCTCCAATAGTCTATACACAGCCTCATAATACCATCCGTCTTCTTGGAGAACAACACTAAATCACCCCACGATGACACACTAGGCCAGATGAATCCCTTCTACATCAGATCATCTATTTGAATCCTCAACTCCCACAACTCAGAATGTGTCATCTGATAAGGAGTCATCAAAATTAGAGAATCACCAGACTGAAAGTTTATCTAGAACTCAACATCATGTCGAGGGGGTATCATCAAAACCTCATTGGAAAAAACATAAATGAACACCCCAACGACCTAGAGAACCTGTATCATCCCGGTGTCCACTAATTCCACTAAAAACTCAGCCAAAAAGAAAATAAGGGGCTCCACACGCCAACTGTCCACCTGAAAAATCTGCTCACCGAATAAAACCACATACTGACCATCCACATATAAAAACATGACTCTCCTACAGAAGTAGTTGATAACAACACATAAGGAATACAACCAGTCAATTTTGAGGATGATGTTGCATGGATTCATTTGTATTAAAAAAAATCCCCAAGAGACTAATGTGGCCCCATCATTAATATACACCATTGAAACACATCAAACAAGCTGTTATGGCCTCTGAATGGTGTACTCAACACCAGGGGTACATGAAGGCTCTTTAAGTCTAGTACCAAAGCATGGGCTAGAGCGAGTGCAAAAAAGGAGTGTGAAGATCCCAAATCAAACAAGGCACACACAAGGGCACTAAACAAACTGATCATACCTCTGATAGTCTCTGGACCATCTAGAACTACTACCTCTACTTAGTTCAACTGACCATGCCCAACTCCTCTGCCTCTATGATAAAGACGACCTTCATGACCATTCTTGGGTCGTGGTACCTGAACAGGAGGAACATACTGAGGTCAACCTCTACCTACTCTATCTCCCCTCATTAGAGCATAAGCCTACTACCCCTACTGCTGAAACAATCTCATTGTCAACTGATGTTGTGGCTAGCATTGAACCTGTACACCTCCACCAAATTGAGATCAGGGAACCACTGGGCATTGACTTTATAAATAACCACAAACCCCACAACGAAAACACACTGGAAAAAAGTTCCCAAAAAAATCATAGAAACAAATAGCACCAGAAGGCTGGAAAGGAATCTGCTGAGGTCGAATCCCTACCGGTCAAAACCTCGAATGTCCTGGTGCTTGAGACCTTCCACTAACAACTCTACCCCTCGAGGAACCCTGCTAGCTCCCCTCTCACAGAAAACCTCCTCACGAGTGAATTCGATTGATCACCTCTTCCTTCTTTTGAACCTCTATATTCATCAACAACGTAAAAAGAGTAATGAGATACTAGATAGAAGGATGGAGTGCCTCCTAAAGTCACATCACATGAGACTCATCATCTGGAAAAAGATCTGGTGAAAAATGCATAAGGTCCTTGAACTTGATCTCCAACTCCCGCACTGACATGATCCCCTACTGAAGTGAAAGAAGCTCCTACCTCTTTACTACCTTCATGGTAGATGAAAGAAACTCTTCCCAGAACTCATTCTAGAATTTGATCCACAAAACATATATCTCCTTCTACTCTCCTAGATATAACATCCACCACTAACACATAGCTCCCCACATTTGACTGACTGTCAAAGGGACCTAGTACTCCTTCGAGGCTCGGATCAAACTGAAAGTGATCTCTAGATCCTCCAACCAACTTTCTATCTCCATTTCTGAAACAATGCTCTCATACTTACCTGAAGTCTACCGATGTAAAGATGCAACATCCTCTACCACTGATTATCCTCCTCAATCGGATCAACCCTATGATGATCAACTGAATCAACCTGTTGAACCTCAAATTCCTGATCCAAGCACAAAAGATGAGAAAGATCCATAACTGAAAGGTAGGCAAGGATTTCCTAAGCCCGACAGTGTAGAATTTTATAAAGATTAATTTTAATTTACTTTATTCATTTTAACCTTCCAAAAGAAACCCAATTTAAATAATAATATAATTCATTATGATGTATGAACTACTCCTAGGTCTCTACCCTACAAATAGTCCCATCTCACTTGGTCATTCAATAAGCTCAGAGTCTTTGCACTGGATCATAGGGGGACCTAAAATCCCATGTCCTATCCGGTCTCCCTCACCTATGTCACACACCAAGGTCAACTAGAACTATTTTCATACCAACCCATGTATTCCCCATTATTCCTAACTCCAAACTTCATCCTATCTCTCAACCATCACCTCTAATACCCACTTTTTCACAACCCCTACCTCTAAAGATACCCATCCTAGGTTGGCAATAAAGAAATTGAGATAATAACCCCTGAGTACCACCTCCAGTAGGCCCTGGGTTGGCGACTAGCATCAAGGGTGTACAAATCTCACAATATGGGAGGCATTACCCTTTATAAGAAACAAGATCGGAAGATAGAATGAATCTTCAAAAACAACTCCAAACAAGATATAAAAATAAATCCAAAAATCATCTCACATGCATGTATAAATAGAACTGATAGAAATACAATAAAGTCTCTAAAGTAAATACCCAAAAGTAAAGCTGAAGCAGTGATACAACAATTGTCAATGATCCAAGCTAGTAAGGTCCATAACAATATGAAAAATCCTCCTAGAAACCTGAAAATAGTTTTATATACGTGGGTTAAGAATACATGTATACTCGGTAGGAAAACCAAAGTCTCTCGTGCACATGTGAAAGAAGCATACTAATGCATCTGTGAGAAAACAACAGAACAAAAAAACACCTAAAAAGGTATACTAACCAAACCCAACCTCACCAAGGCACACTAACCAAATAATGAAAGTAAATTAATATAATATAACATGATCACATCGATAATAGGGCACCCCACACCACTTTCCCACTGGTATGCTGCTCTCACCCAACGTTGTACATCCTGGCACTCTCATCTCTTCCGTATACCATATCACATCCTACCCACAAACACCTGGGCCTCACAACACATCCCGCCTATAGAAACATGGTCCTCACAACACATACTTCCCGCACACACCCACATACACCTGAGCCTCGCAACACATCACATATCATCCTGAAGACACTTGGGAAAGCATATCACAACTCATCCTGAAGACACCTGGTAAATCACATCACAACTCATCCCAAAGACACCTGGGAAAGCACATCACAACTCATCCTGAAAACACCGGGGATACTACAACCAACATCTAATACACTAACATACTTCCAGTTATTACAGACTGTGCAATACCTACCTTTCCTGGAAGAGAGAGCGGAAAAGAGTGGGTACCTAGCCATCCATACTCATCACCAGATATTGGGAAAAATATCACCCGTGTGACGATGTGGGTGTTCGGCACATATTTCCCAACATGAGTGGGGTGAGAATAGAAATCACAAGGGAAAATACAAGTATATATATATTATAAAACACTCAAGTCCAACCTATGGGTTCTCTAATAAACAATCAAATCACAAAACCGTTGCCTTTTTTGACACCTCTAAATGCATAACACCAGATATTAAGCCACAAACCTCATTTCAAATTCCAAAACAATTCACAATGGAATCACCTCATTCATTTCATTATTTAGCATCAACCACATTTAACCACACAACCCACCATTTAATTATTTTATCAACCACTTTCATCTCATTAACCAAACCAACCCATTCCATTTAAAACCTTATTAAACATTCATTTATTCCCTCAATTCTTGGGCACCTAACACAAAGAAAACACCACTTCGCCACCCCAAAATCACGACCAAACAAACCACCTCCTTGACACCCCAAAATCATGGCCAAACAAATCACCTCCTCACTACCTAAAAAGAACGGCCAAACAACCACCTACTCACCATCCCAAAAGCATGGCCAAACAACCACCTCCATGCCACCCCAAATTTCACACCTCGACTTTTTAATTCATTTTTTTTATTTTATTAATTCTTGGCCCCGGGTTCTCACAGCAAGGTCCGGGTTGGGTCCCGGATTAAAATCTTCGTCGTTTACTATTTTTTACTTGGTTTCAGACATGTGCATGAGCACCGCATGATTAGAGGTAACCGCGTGGTCTCCCCAGGTGCTTGTGCGGGTGCCCAAGTGGACTGCGTTGAGGTGCGTAATTTGCATGCGTGTTTTTCTAAAGACGTGTGTTGAGCGCGTGGTTACCCAGTTTTCAGAATTTGATAATTAAATGGATTAAGTTTAAAAAAAAGAATGTTTGTTAATAATAACAATATTATTGTTATTTATTTTTATTATTATTGTTTTGGTTTTATATTATTCTTATTTATATTTTTATAATTATTATTATTATTATTATTATTATTATTATTATTAGTTTTATTATTATTATTATTATTAGAAATAATTTAAAAAAATAGAGGGCTTGAAAACCCTAGGGGAGGGCTGCAACACCCCCTGTTTTCTCTTCTGTGCGGCGCAGCGCACCTGACCCGATGCCCCTCGTAGCCTCTCCTGCTAAAGCCACCGTCGAACCTCATCTCCCTCACTCCCGTTTTGATGGACCAACGCCACCACCCTACTCCTGCTCTGGCGGCCTGACGCCGCCACCCCACTCCCATTTTGACGGCCTGACGCCGCCACCCCACTCCCTGCTCCAGCGAATCGGACACCCCAGCCACTCCCTCCTCTCACCGGAACCCCCCTCACTCACGTTCGGCCTCCGACCACTGCCCCCTGTCCAGCCAGTGTGACCCGCTGCTCCAGTGACCTGCTGCTATGGCGCGAACCCCTCGTCGGTGCGTTTTTCTTCTAAATTTGTGGCGTTTCATGATGGGCTGAACCTAGATGCTAGGATTGATGTGTGGGTTGGTTTTACTTGGGTTTTAGGGCATGCGAAGAGTCTGTGAGGTCTCGATCCCCATCTCCTTGAAGTCTCATCGCATCCACGCTTGAATTGAGGTAGGAGAATCCTAATTTATCTTTTCCAATGCATTCTTTTGACACTTGCATTCTTCAAATTATTTATCTTATTTGATTTTCAGCTATATAATACCCCATATTTAGTCTATTTATGAGTTTATAATTCTATTGAATGTGTTAAAAAAAATATATTTGGTGATTTTGTGAAATTTGATTATTTCATGAAATGCTTGGACCTTAAGTTGATTTGATAAGACTGTTTAGTTGTGAAGTTGGTTTGGTGTGTATGATGGAAAGAAGGGTTTTTGAGTTGTTTTTGTGTGTGAAAAGATATGGTATACTTCTCAAATCAGATTTATAAACTTTTAAATTATTTATTAAATAGTGTGCATGCTATGAGCCTGGTTTTGAAAATGAGTTAGGCGCACGTGTTTTTAAATGTTGATATCATCATGTCGTTCGCTTTTGTCTAGTTGTGCACTAGTGTTTTCTTAAAATGGTTTGTTGGATCTTTAAAATGATTAGTGATTTATTTTGGTGTTGTGGGGTTTTTTTAAACACTTTGTGGATTTTAAACTGGTTTAATAAATAGTGATGATGGTGCAAATTGTGTTTTGAAGTTATGTCAAGATGGTTCTTTTGCACTGGTTGTTTATTTGGTTTGTTCTAAGTCAGTGGCTATGTGTTCTTAATTATCGTGCATTTGTTTCAGCATGTTGGCGAGGTAACCCCGCAACACCGTGATCATCGGCTTTCGCGTGCTTGTGCGCCTGTGTGAGGTGTATTGTGTCGTTATGTCCGAGCTGCGACTCGAGGTAGGTCCCCCACTACACTCAACTTTAAATTTAGAATTTATTAATTGCTTGATGTTTTATTAATTTTAATAAATGAGAAATAAAATAAAATAATTAATTTTTAAATGATTATTTGGTGTAAAAAGAGCTGTTTTTTATACCGAACACTTGAAATATTTTATCGATGAACGGAAACCCAGTAGTGAGAGAATGCCCCTTTGAATTTTAAACATAATTCAC
Source organism: Viscum album (assembly GCA_963277665.1). Classification (NCBI taxonomy): domain Eukaryota; kingdom Viridiplantae; phylum Streptophyta; class Magnoliopsida; order Santalales; family Viscaceae; genus Viscum; species Viscum album. The sequence continues at coordinate 2,005,973,014 of OY728138.1, forward strand.
AGAATTTCAAATTTTCTTTTGGTTTAAATGATAAATGATTTCTTCTAAAGCGTGAACGAGTGTTTTGGGTTTTTCTGAGAAATGAGGTTTTTCTTTAAAATTGGTGAAGGCCCGTTTGGCACTTTAATAAAATAAATTATTTTGGAAAACCCACTCAGGGGTGATCTTTGGTGTGCGTTGATTTCGTGAGATGTATTTGATGTGTGTGCATCGTGACTGATTGACTTTCATTGTGGACGCACCCCTTTTTATTGTATGTGTTGACATGGGAACCTGACATAGTGAGTGAATCTTCTGAGAACGATTGTTGCACTAGTTTAGATTACGCACTGGCTAGTGGCCCCATAGCAGGGGAATATTGAGTTATTGCTGCTATGGGGATTGGGCCCCTCGGTTAGGCCATGTAGGGATATGCCGAGCGTTAGGGAGTTTTGACATCATCGAGTTAGGGCATGCCTTCAGGATGAGTCACATGTATGGTATGTTCTGGATTGTTCACGATCTCCTAGATTTGACCCATGTTTTATTTAGTGTTTATTTTTATGTGGAGGATGATTGAGAGGTCTAGTTTGGTTGCTGTCCCATGTGTTCCACTTCTCTTCCATTTCCCTTAGTGTGTGTCGTGTGTTGTGTGTGGTTTTCCATTTGACTAACAATTGAAATTTGAATTTCTAACTTGCTCACAGAAATGTTTTAAAATGCAATGAACCTATTTCTTTCAATCATTAAACTTGTTTTTAAATTAAAAAGGGCAATGGAATGTTACTTTTTTTAGAAATGTAAGTGTGTGTATGGAAACCAATATTTTATATAATTTAGTTCAAACATGGAATTGATAAATTATTTATTTAGTGGTAGTGCATTGGAAATAGATTTATCGAGCTAGCCTACTAAGTTTTAATACTCACGCCTATAGTGTTTTCTTGTTTTTAGTTCTGTTGTAGGTTCCAGCTTTAATTGTTCGCCTTGAGCGACGTTGGTTGTGGTATTGGAGAGTGACCCACGGGGTCACATAGAGTTTTGGTCGTGGTCAAGTTAGTTTGCTGTTGTTGGTTGCTCCCCTTTTTTTGTGTCATTTATTTGCCTTGCGATATTCTATTTTTTTCGATGATTTTCTTGTCTTTCATTTATGGGCCAAATCATTCCCTCTTGTTTAATTTTGATGCTAGACACTAGTTTCCAGCTTGTGGGGATTGGGAACACCCCTCGTGCCATGTCGTGGGCTGGCTCAGGTGACCGATTCAGGGTCGACCTAGGTTGGTTCATGACAAAATGGTATCAGAGGGCCCTTGTTATTTGGGATGTCCAATAGATGGAGATTAGGACTGTTGGGACTCGAGAGGTAGGTATGGGAAGGACATCATGAACCCTCACCTGTTCCGAACCTCGAGTTTCCAGGGGCAGTTCAGGAATTGAGTCTTTTTTTCGTTCTGGTTTGTTTTGGATTGAGGGATGACAACGAAGGTAAACCGATGTTACATACTGATCTCACATGGAGTAGTGACCCATGTGGAGTACAGGTACATGGTTTGAATTCCTCCTAGTTGTTGACGCTTACTTGGGGCATGGCCCATTAACATGTCACCAGGTTAAGCGTGACCGCTAGTCCCTCACTCCGGTGGTTTGATGCAAGTTGAGTGTTGTTTTTGTTCTGGTTGGTGTAAGTGCATTTTTTGGAAATGAAAAAGTGTTTTTGAAAATGGGACTGATTTCTTTTAAATGACTTTAAATTTATGAAATGGGTTTTAAAACTGAAAGCTTTTGGTTTGGAAAACTGGTGTTTGCTTGGAAATTGGTCGAGAATGGTTTGGGGTGAAACCTCAGGTACTTATTATGAATGTTTTCACATGTGAGAGGTTGCGTGGAAAGTGTGTGTTGGTGCGTATGAATGATAGTGGATGAAGACATGTGAAATGCTTCATGGGATTACCTGGGTGTGTTTGAAATTAAAGGCCTGACCTTGTTTTCTAAATTGGTTTATAAAGAGTAAAAATGACTTTTGGAAAATTGAATTTGGTTTGAAAAGTGGGTTTAGTATTTGGAAAATGGACTTGAAAGAAAGCGGTTTTGAAATCTAAAAAAGAGAGGGGGTTTCAAAAAAAGAATTTTGGTTTGTGTTTTCTTTTGCTTGTTTCTTTTGAGCTGGTTATTTTGGATGAAGGCGTTTTTTTTGATGTTGCTTCAAATGATATCGGTTTTAGATTGGTGTTTTATATGTTGTTCAGAATTGCAGCCCAGAAAGGTCCCTAGAGATTTTGATGAGTCATGCCCAGTTTTTGGTCCTTCTCAGACATTGTCTATCCTTCATGGTGATTGGAGTCTTTTAGAGACAGTGCAATGGCTTGAAGAGTTCGAGCATGTCTTCAGGGTATTGGGAACTCCCGAGGCTGTTAGAGTGCATGCCGTTTTGGGCCTGTTTGAAGGTCCAACTCTGGACGAGTAGGATTTGTTCTCCTCACCATCACTGCAAGTTGGGATAACATGGGATTTCTTTAAAGTTGTCTTCGTCCAATGGTTTATACTTGAATAGGGGAAAATGAAGAAAGTAGAAGAGATCAGGCATATTCAACAGGGCCAACAGACGGTGAAAGCATGTGTTGACAATTTCAAGGAACTTGTGTCTTTCTCTGGAGGTAGCATCGCAGGATTTGATGAAGAATCCTCCCTTCATCAGGGGTCTTTGTCCATATATCAAAGAGCAGGTCCTCCCTTTTTGGGGCCATCATTGTGAGAAGTTGGTACATGAGGTGTTTTTAGCTGAGTTGGTCTCCGGAGCATAGACAGTTGACAATCCACTGTATCCAGTTGCTCATGAAGGTCCCCCATCTGGTGAGTAGAGTGTGTTAGATGGATCTGTTTCTAAAGAGTCCTCTGTAGTGGCTCTGGTTTCCAGTTCGACAGATTGTCCAATGGTGTGCCATCAGTGTGGATGTTTAGGGCATGCAAAGCCATCATGTCACACCCCACCGAGGACGTTCCATCATTGCAGGTGTCTAGGTCATCTAGAGAAGATTTGTAGGAATTGTCGTCTGAGGAAGACACTGTGACCAGAAGATTTCAATGCCTGACTATGAGGCAGGAGATGATTCAACCATCAGAGCCCCAACTATAGGTCTTGGGGTGAAGCTCGCGCACAGTCGGGAGTTGTCGGGGGTGTGACGCCTCAGTTCTGGTTTCGTGCTCCATGTTGGCAACGAAACATTTAAAGTCCTTCCGTTCTTTTCCTTCCACTATTAAAGTTTTGGCATGGTTGTAGGTTCATTGTGTCATCGTGAGGTTGGGATTAACGTGTTCGTTTGTAATCAAAACAGTCTTGTTTGTATGATTATGGTGTTCTGGATCGTGCATTTTTCTTAAAAGTTTGTTTGGACCTTGCGTTGGTTAATTTTGGTTTAGCTGTGTTCGTTTGGAGATGTAAGTGCCTATGAAAGAGCCGATATTTGTGGTTGTGCTCGGGTTCACTGCTTGGGGTATGTTCTGCTCGAAGGTTTTCCCTTAGTGTTCGGAGTGTTTGGCCTTGGTCAAGAGTTCTAGGTTTTAGTGGAGGTGTTGTTTGCTCGTGCTATAGAACTTAGTTTAGATCATTTGGGAGTTCCCACGTCGACCCCATTCCCGAGGTGGTATGTTTGGGTGTTAAAAGTTGCACATTAGTTGAGCTCTTGTGGTGTGGAGAACCCTCTCATGTTCTCTTGTTCTCTCATATTGTGGTTTCTTTTGGTCTCAGTCGGGCATGGACTCGTGTTTTGTCTATTTTTCGGCCGGGTGACTTTATGGGGGTAGAAAGTGTCTGTGGTGGGGAGAATTGTCACACCTGTACTTTTTAATTCATTTTTTTATTTTAATAATTCTTGACCCCGGGTTCTCGCACCAAGGTCTGGGTTGGGTCCCGGATTAAAATCTTCGTCGTTTACTATTTTTACTTGGTTTCAGACCCATGCACGGGCACCACATGATTAGCGGTAACTGCGCGGTCTCCCCAGGTGCTTGTGTGGGTTCCCAAGTGGACTGCATTGAGGTGCACAATTTGCATGCATGTTTTTTTTCAAGACGTGCGTTGAGCGTGTGGTTACCCAGTTTTCAGAATTTTATAATTAAATGGATTAAGTTTTAAAAAAGAATTTTTGTTAATGATAATAATATTATTGTTATTTATTTTTATTATTATTGTTTTGGTTTTATATTATTCTTATTTATATTTCTATAATTATTATTTATATTATTATTTTTATTATTATTATTATAAGAAATAATTTAAAAAAAAGAGGGGTTGAAAACCCTAGGGGAGGGCCGCAACACCCCCGTTTTCTCTTCTACGCGGCACAGTGCGCCTGACCTGGTGCCCCTCACAGCCTCTCCTGCTGCAGCCACCGGAAAACTTTGGCTCCCCCGCTCCTGTTTCGACGGCCCGATGTTGCCACCCTGCTCCTGCCCCGGCGACCTGCCACCACCACCGCCACCCCGCTCCCATTTCGACAGCTCGACGCCGCCACCCCACTCCTTACTCTGGAGAATCGGCCACCCCAGCCGCTCCCTCCTCTCACTGGAACCCCCCTCACTCATGTTTGGCCTCCGGCCACCGCCCCCCTATCCAGCCAGTGTGACCCGCTGCTCTAGTGACCTGCTGCTATGGCACATACCCCTCACCGGTGCGTTTTTCTTCTAAATTTGTGGGGTTTCATGATGGTCCGAACCTAGATGCTAGGATTGATGTGTGGGTTGGTTTTACTTGGGTTTTAGGGTGTGTGAAGAGTCTGTTAGGTCTCGATATCCATCTCCTTGAAGTCTCATCGCATCCACGCTTGAATTGAGGTAGGCGAATCCTGATTTATCCTTTCCAATGCATTCTTTTGACACTTTAATTCTTCAAATTATTTATCTTATTTTATTTTCAGCTTTATAATACCCCATATTTAGTCCATTGCTGAGTTTATTATTCTATTAAATGTGTTAAAAAAATATTTGGTGATTTTGTGAAATTTGATTATTTCGTGAAAAGCTTGGACCTTAAGTTGATTTGATAATACTGTTTAGTTGTGAAGTTTGTTTGGTGTGTATGATGGAAATAAGGGTTTTTGAGTTGGTTTTGTGTGTGAAAAGATGTGGTATACTTCTCAAATCAGATTTATAAACTTTTAAATTTTTTATTAAATAGTGTGTATGATACGATCTTGGTTTTGAAAACGTGTTAGGCGCACGTGTTTTTAAATATTGATATCATTGTGTCATGAACTTTTGTCAGGTTGTGCACTAGTGTTTTCTTAAAATGGTATATTGGCTCTTTAAAATGATTAGTGATTTATTTTGGTGTTGTTTGGTTTTTGTAAACACTTTTTGGATTTTAAAGTGGTTTAATAAATAGTGTTTATGGCGCGAGTTGTGTTTTGAAGTTATGTTGAGCTGGTTCTTTTGCGCTGGTTTTTCATTTGGTTTGTTCTAAGTTAGTGTCTATGTGTTCTTAGTTATCGTGAATTTGTTTCAGTGTGTTGGCGAGGTAACCCCACGAAACCGTGATCATCGGCTTGCCCGTGCTTGTGCGCCTGTGCGAGGTGTATTGTGTCGTCGTGTCCGAGCTGTGACTCTAGGTAGGTCCCCCACTACACTCACCTTTAAATTTAGAATTTATTAATTTCTTGATGTTTTATTAATTTTAATAATTGAAAAATAATATAAAATAATTAATTTTTAAATGATTATTTGGTGTAAAAAGAGCCGTTTATTTTATACCGAACACTTGAAATATTTTATCGACGAACAGACACCCAATAGTGAAAGAACGCCCCTTTGGATTTTAAACATAATCCACAGAATTTAAAATGTTGTTTTGGTTTAAATGATAAATGATTTTTTCTGAAGCATGAATGAGTGTTTTGGGTTTTTCTGAGAAATGATGTTTTTCTTTAAAATCGGTGAAGGACCGTTTGGCACTTTAATAAAATAAATTATTTTGGAAAACCCACTTAGGGGTGATATTTGGTGTGTGTTGATTATGTGAGCTATATTTGATGTTTTTCCATTGTGACTGATTGACTTCCATTGTGGGCACACCCCTTTTTATTGTATGTGTTGACATGGGAACCTGACATAGTGAGTGAATCTTCTGAGAACGATTGTTGCACTAGTTTAGATTACGCACTGGATAGTGGCCCCATAGTAGGGGAATATTGAGTTATTGCTGCTATGGGGATTGGGCCCCTCGGTTAGGCCATGTAGGGTTATGCCGACCATTAGGGTGTTATGACGTCATCGAGTTAGGGCATTCCTTTAGGATGAGTCACATGTATGGTATGTTCAGGATTTTTCACGAGCTCCTAGGTTCGACCCATGTTTTCTTTAGTGTTTATTTTTATGTGGCAGATGATTGAAAGGTCTAGTTCGGTTGCTGGACCATGTGTTCCACTTCTCTTCCATTTCCCTTAGTGTGTGTCGTGTGTTGAGTGTGGTTTTCCATTTGACTAACAATTGAAATTTGAATTTCTAACTTGCTCGTAGAAATGTTTTAAAATGAAACGCACCTGTTTCTTTCAATCATTAAACTTGTTTTTAAATTAAAAAGGGAAATAGACTATTACTTGTTTTCTAAATGGAAGTGTGTGTGTGGAAACCAATATTTTATATAATTTAGTTCAAACATGGAATTGATAAATTCATTATTTAGTGGTAGTGAATTGGGAATAGATTTATCGGGCTAGCCTACTGAGTTTTAATACTCACGCCTATAGTGTTTTCTTGTTTTTAGTTATGTTACAGGTTCCAGCTTCAGTTGTTCTCCTTGAGAGATGTTGTTAGAGGTATTGGAGAGTGACCCACAGGGTCACGTGGAGTTTTGTTCATGGTCAGGTTAGTTTTCTATTATTGGTTGCTCCCCCTTTTTTTGTGTCATTTATTTGCCTTGCGTTATTCTATTTTTTTCCGCTGCTTTGATCATCTTTCATTTATGGGCCAAATCATTCCCTCTTGTTTAATTTTGATGCCCGACAGTAGTTTCCAGCCCGTGGGGATTGAGAACGCCCCTCAGGCCATGTCGCGGGCCGGATCAGGTGACCGGTTCAGGGTCGACCCGGGTTGGTTCGTGACACCAAAAGTACGACCAAACAAACCACCTTCTCACCACCCCAAAGCACAACCAACAAACCACATATCGCCCCACACCCCATTGAAATCATCCATCGCCGTCCCATAAGCATGAACAAACATCAAAACATATCAAGATCATTTTCACAGATTTACAAAAGTGACTTTTATCACAATCCACTTTATTTTAGGGGTGTTATCACAAAACCCAAAAATAACAGGGAAACCAATTCATTAGCCAAGTATAATTAATTAACCAACTTTCATTTAGGGTGATACCACAATAATAACAACAGTCACAAAAAATAAGGGTTCCACAACTCATGTCAAACAGCACAAACAAAACCACCAATGACCACAATTTTCAGCAGGGTGTTTAGCTCATACAATCTATCACATCAAAATAGTATCAAAGTTGTAAAAGCATGCGAATCAAACCCACTTTAGCCTTTAAAATACAAATTAACCAATTATTTACTTTTTATTAATCTAACACAACCATAATCCATAGATAAAAAAAGTAAACCCCTCCTTCGTGATACACAATAAAGATAAACGAGGGAACTCCTACCTTAAAGAAGCTTTCCAACTCGTTGCATACCGCATGGTGAATAAGAATGCCCGCAAACCACAAACACACCATGAGAACCACATATCAACCTATAACACACTAAGGATCCATCAAAAGAAAACCCAAAAGTAACCCAAAACAAAATAAACACCACCACAACAGATCCCCAGAAGAATATTGGAAGGAAAAGGATAAGAATGAGAGGATAACTCAACACGGATCAACCACAGATTGCCAACAAACAACCACCAAGATCAACAGATCATGGAGGTAGGAAAAGGGATTGAAGAACACTTCAGGGTGCCTAGGGTTAGCCCAAAATGATAGGAAGGAAAAACCTTGGCCTAATGAATGGGGGTTCAGCTAAACAACTTTTAATACTGCACTGTATCAGTGGATTACATGATGTGTAATCCCCATTCATGTCATGAAACCCCCTGGGTTTAGTTTCCACCAAAAAATGCATCACCTATTCATTTTATTTTATTTTTCTAACCCAAATATATTACACAGTGTGAAACCAACTTTCACATTGTGAAATTGTTTTACATGACATGAAACCCACTTTCACATCGTGAAATTGTTTTACACAGCGTGAAACCCACCTTCACATCATGAAAACCCCCTACTCCCAACTCTCCGCACCCGAAATCCTCTAGAAATCCTCTGAGCCTCCTCCAAACACCTCCAACAAATAAAATTGAAAAGGCAGTGAATCGGGAAGGCATGAACCACTATAATTCTTCACCTAAGTCCTTCATGGAGAAACACTTACCACTAGTATCACTTTATAGGTATTTATCTTACCTTCCATGTCCAGTTTCCTCTTAAATACCTATTTTTATCCAATAAGTTTTAAATTAACTGGCGCATCGACTAGAACTAAAACTTGGTTCTGATACATGGAATCCATTTTAGAATTCATGTCTTCTTTCCATCTTGTATCCATTGAGCTCTCTACTGCCTCTTTATAGGAGAGAGGTTCATCATTGTCAACCAATAATGAGGCACCATCTTTAGTGACTAGAAAACCATATCTCTCTGGTTCTCTTACCTCTATTGTTCTCTTACATAGTACTTGTGTTTCAAGAACTAATTTTCCATGGGGACCTATGAAACTTGTTTCTGTACCAACTCCTGTGTATCTTGATCATTAGCTTCATCGAAGTAAATCTTTCTCTCACTATCTTTTTTTAGGATGTACTCCCTCTCAATAAGTATGACTTGTCTGATGACTATTAATTTCTTATCTGGGGATTGTATAGGTAGTATCACTTTTTTTCATTGGGATTCCCTATAAAGATACACTTTGTGCCCTAGGGTGATAGTTTGTTACATGTGAATGCCTTAAAAAATGCCTCACAACCCCATACATGTGTATGGGACAAAATGAGTTTCTTTCCACTCCAAAACTCAAAGGGAATTCCATTTTCTGCTTTAGTTGGTACTCAATTTAATATGAATGTCGCGGTTTGTAATGCATATTCCCAAAAGGATAATGGAATATTTGCATGACTCATTATCGACCTTACCATGTCTAATAGGGTACAATTCCTCCTTTCACTAACACTATTTCACTGTGTTGTATAAAGTGGAGTGGGTTGAGATAGAATCTCAAACTCCCGCAATAATTTGATAAAATATTGGTTAAGATATTCACCACCTCGGTCCAATCAAAGTTTCTTTTTCTTAATTCCAAGTTGATTCTCTATTTCATTATTGAATTCCTTGAATTTCTCAAAGGACTTGGGCTTGTACCTCATCAATTAAACATATTAATATCCACTCAAGTCATCAGTAAATGTTATGAAGTAAGAATATCCACCTCTATCTTCTATAAGAAATGGTCCACACACATCAGTGTGTACCAATCCTAGAAGCTCTGCGGCCCTTTCACCTTGTCCACCAAATGATGGTTTGTTCATTTTTACTTATAAACAAGCATGAAATCTTTAAAATGGTTTTAGATCAGAAAATTTTAAATAAATATCTTGATAGATATTTGTCAAATGCTTCTCGTTTACATGACCAAGATGGTGATGTCATTTTTGGGTGATATATGAGTCGTGTGAACATGTTTTGTTATCAATTGTCAATACTTCATTTTCGTAATTTAATACATAAATAATATTATTTAAATGTGTCACACCATAACAAATTCTTTATTTGTAAAAAAACAAATTTTATTTACAAATTTGAAACTAAATTAGTTTTTATCTAGGAATGATACATAAATTATGTTTTTGGTAACCATAGGTACAGAATAACAATATTTTAAAACCAAAATTATTCTCGTTGGTAATGAAAGGTGGTAGTCACTAATGGCTAGAGCAGACAACCTCACACCATTGGTAGCTCGCAGATCCACCTCTCTTTTAGAAATATTTTGGAATATACTTGGTTCTTACATTTAGATGCATATGTGATAATCACAAACTGTATCTAATACCTAATATGTAGATATTGAAAGATTACACTTGATAGTGAATGCACATTTAGCCTCCCTTTTCTTTTGGGTTCAGTTCCTATTCTAGTGGCCTGGTTTTCCACATGAAAAACATATTGCCTCCTTTTACTTTCCCTACCTATAGATCTTCTTACTTTTAAAAGGATGGTGCTTGGGAGATTTAGACTAATTATGAGTCTTATACCCCTTTTCCTTGTTGTTAATTTTCTTATTCACCATAAGGGTCGTAGGTTTATCACACCCCATGTTCTTATCCACTTGGAGAATCATGGTAAAAATTTCTTAAAGACTCTTCTAATTATTTCTCATATTGTAATTAATAATAAAACTAGAGAAGGTCTTGATCAGTGATGAAAGTATGAGATCTATATGCGACTCATCTGGGAATTTAATCCCTAAGATTTATAAGCATTCAATGTAACCAATAAACTTGACTACATAAGGCTCAGCTGGCGAAGACTCTCTAAACTTAGTTGTAAACAAAGCATTGGAGATCTTGTATCTCTCTTGTCTCGTCTTCTCTTGATAGAGATACTGAAGGTGAGAAATCATGCTATATGCATTCATGTCCTTATGTAGCTTAAAAATCTCATTGGACATGGATGATGGCATGAAACATTGAAAATATATGGACCATCCAAATATAAATTTTTATTACGCCACTTTAAGGAAAAGTGGTAAACCATAGTTTGCAAAACAAGGACCATTATGTGCTAAAAGAGCTCACAAAATTATTAAATACCAGAATAAGATTATTTAAATTAGACACTCTATATAATTCCCAGTGTAGAGTACTAACCTGGGTGTCCAGATTTTCCTTGATGAGTTCTTCGAGGTGAGAAACCATTCTGTCCATTGTCTGGATGAATTCTTCCAGGGTGATTTTGCCTTGGTTGAAGCCCCAGGCGATGATTCGGTCTTATTTTTTTATCCACGCCTCTATCTCCTCAGTATCCTCAACCTGCAACCTTCTTTCATAAATCCTTAGAATATCCTCATCTAAAGCATTGGGCCGAAGGACTTTTTCAGTCATTTCTTCCTTGGAGTTGAATATGAGCCTCAAACATTCCCCTACCTCTTCTTCCATCACTCTTGGTTCTCTGCTTTGATCTCCACTTTTCCCTCCTTGTGGGTCTTTGCTTTCCCTACTTTCACTTTTCTTAGCCAACCTGGTTTCCATCGGTTTAGGTAAGTGAGAATAGTCTTTGCGTCCCTTGGGTTTTTTCCCCTGGACCACAATGCAGTTCCTTGAGTCACGCTTTCCTTTTTTCCCCTTCTTCATTCTTGGGATGTGGGGACCTTTCTCATAGAACAATAATTCTTCATCACTTGTCACATTACCAAACACATCGGGAATAGGTTCTTCTAACACATACAATTTCCTTTCATGGTGAAGGATAACATGTAAGTGCCTTTGCCACTCTTGGAAATTCGTGCCAATGAGAAGGTTATCCTTCTCAAGTATGCATTGTAATGATATGTTTGAAGTCATTTTAATGTTTTTTATATAAATAATATGATCATAAATTTAGTAATTTATATGATAAAATTTATACAAATAAATAAATATTATATTTATTAATCTCCCACTATTTTATCAATAATCAATATCCCTCACCATTAGCTTCAGAATATCCTATTTCTTGGACATTCTAGTGGCAAGGATCTATATTCCCCTTCTCATTACCCCAACTTTGGTTGGTCAAGAAACTTAAATGGTTTTAGGTAGACATTATAAATTTCAACTACATTAACTCGTAGTTCCTTGATATATTGAGTGGACTCCCCAATCATGAAATCCTTAAATTGGATTTCTTCAACCCTTACCTCTCGATTACATCAAGTCCTGCTTTAGCAGTCAACCCTTGATGTAAACTAAGTTAAGTCAACCCAAAAACTTCAAGTTATAATTCACCAATAATTGAAACTACCCCAAATTTGTATGGTCAAGCACTTTGAACTATGGTTCGATTTTAACTGAAGTAGTGGAAGACTATTCTGACTTAATATATATAATTGAAAGATTTTATCCTTTTATGCATAAATTTTCAATTATTATCTTTATTACATTCTTTTTAATATTAAGTGGATTTAATTATGTGATTAACCATTTCTCAGATAACATTTACGCATGGGACAATTTATTTTAGTTCTATATTGCATGATTTTTAATTTCATTAATTCATTTTATGGAAAAAATATCTATAATGAAATAACCATGAAACTTGACAAAAATAAAATAATAAAGTGGTATGATCATGATTTTTTACTAGTTGTTAGTTTATCTAGTGGTTGATAAACTAACCATTAACCTAGGGGAAAACACCTTGAACCAATTAAGGTTTGTGTTAGAGATTTCCACCTGCCTACCTATGTATCTCTATTGGATTGGTTTCACCTCATTTCCAAACTTGAACCACATCCACTAGATTTGGGAGCTTCATCCATTACATATGTTTTTAGTCACATGTAGGTCAGAGAAAAAAGAGGTTTAAATAAAAGAAACCATGGATACGTAGATCCTTACATAATAATAGGAGATAAGGAACATAGGCTAGCAATTTAATTTAATAATAAATTAAATGAAACCAATCTCATACAGTGGTCTGGTCTATGCATGCATGCAACAGATTCCGTATTTAATAAAACTACCATTCAATTCTAAATCATTCTTATTTAAGATAAATCACACTCTAATAAATTAATTATCTTATTTAATTAATCAATTATTTTATCTTAATTCTCATATGAATTTCCTTGAGATTCTCATCAATCACAATTTTAAACAAATTAAATAAATTTATTTAAAATTAACTATGTACATAAATGTATCTTGGAGGCAGCACGGTGAATACCTTTCCGAATCTACCCAACATGTATTACACTCGTATATTGTTTAATCTTGTGACATATGACATACATGAATTATCACATACTTTCATGACATGTACTATCAACTTAATGATTACATTAACTACATGATTTTCAGTCACATGTTATGCTTCAATGCATGTAGAGTAACAACTGTAATAAGACTCATACATGATATATAGATCTAAACATTACATAGATATTAATTAAACACACACACATATATATATTAAAACCTATCACATGGTATGTCCTATTAACTTAATGACCACATGTGAGCACATGTTGATAAGGTTTACACAATATAATAAATAAATTTTAATTCTATGTAATTTGGTATAAGTACATGGTGTGTACAAAATAGCTGCACAGGGTGTACATCTCTTGTCATCTATCTGAGGCACATTACTAGAGACTCAGTGTGTAAATCATGCCTAAAAAAATATGGAGTACATGACAAGTATAAGAGAATACATGGTGTGTGGTCTTCAAGTTACACAGTCACCAGTCAGGTAGGTCATGTATGGTAATACATAGCCCATCTATGACTCAAAGGGACTACACACCATGTACGTGGGCTACATGGCGTGTAATCGGGTTTGACCATGTGCTAGGTTGGCCCAGTCAACACATAGTGTAAGAAATAAATACACCACATGTCATCAATGCACATGATTTTAATTAATTTTTGAATTAATTCTCAATGCATTGAACATAAGTACAAGACGTGCAACTCCGGTTACACGGCGTGTTCTCCTATGTCTTCCATCCAAAATTCTCAGCACCATCAGATGAGATATTTGAATTTATTTCATTCATAAAATTAATCATTTTGATTAGATCCATGAGAAACAAAAAGGGGAAGAATAAGATCTCGCAATTCTGATTAAAAGAATGATTAAACTTGAATTGAAAACTTAATGATAAATAAATAAATCATCAACAATATTTAAATAATTATAAATAATTATGTGACCACTCTGATACCACTTATAGGTTCTGTGCATAGTAGAAGCATGGAATGAGTCATGTTCAAATTTTCTTTTTTTCATGATCGATGATCAATATGAGATTTACACATCGATAAACGTCATGATCTAAGAAATTGAATCAAAGAATATAGACAATGGATAGAAAGCCATAACTAGAGATAAGATCATCATATATTATTTATAAACTATTTAATTAATTAAATAACTAACTTATTGGATTTTTTTCATTGATGGATATGACAAAAGATCTATGTTGTACCCCCATTGCGCTGTAGGAATCAAGAGAATATTACCTCTAACACCAATCCACACATATTCCAAAAATCTCCGAACATTGCCATAAGTATCTCTGGCTGCTAGAATGGTAGATCCTATCAGTTGTGTCATCCACCTTTTATTACCCCGAGAACTGCTTCTAAAGTATTCTCCTTGATCTCTCTGAACTTGAGAGTGGGATGTGGAGGAAGATAGCTCTCCGTTATTGGGAGCACTCTTGGAGAAGGAAGATTTCTAGGGCTTGAGAGGATTCCCCAATTTCAATGTGCACAACCAAAAAAATTAATTAGCTCTTTTAGAAAATAATATAATTTCATTTATAAACTCCTAGGGTTAAAATAAAATAATTGAAAAAAATTACTTTATTAGCTATTTAATCTCTGTGAAACCCCATATCAAATAATAATAATAATAATATTATTTATCGACATGTGCTTAACTTGAGAATTAAATTAAATATTATTTAATAAAATAATATTTATTATTTATTATTTCTCATCAGACCACAATATTTACTAGACATTGAATAATGACTATTTATTTATTAAATAAATATCCCTGCATTATTCACCAATAAATAAATATTTATTTATTAAATATCATGCTCGTATTATATTCTCTAAAATAACTGGTGACTGAATATATGCGATCAAGAAAACATGAATAATTATTAAACCACATGTGGGAATAATATATATTCAAATTGTTAAATAGTAAACAATATTATTATTATTTAACTGAGATTTTGGATACACTTAGTGTGTGACCCTCTAAGCCTCTTTATCAGTGGCATTAGGAAAAATAACTTAAAGTCCAAATTTAGAATCTATAAACATGCTAAGGAACTCATAGAGAAATAATTTAATTATGAAATGACATAATACCTCATACGACCACTTATTGTGTAATATAATCTCTTTATCATGATACCTCTAATCAAGAAGGTTGCATGTCAGTGCCATCAACCTATGCGCTTGATGAATATTTCTTTGACTTCCCAAAAAATGAACTTTACTATAGAACAGCACGATCATGAATTTATTTAGGCTATATCATTTCCATCAAAGGTCCTGAGATATCAAATCCATTAAATAATGGAAGGAAAAGTACTTTATCGCATTATTCATTAATATAATATTACTCGTGATTCACCCAATGTATCTTAGCTCGCCACGAACATATGTAGTCACAGTTTTCATTAATACGTAGAAGCACATGACTAATATACTCATTAATAACAATCTTAAAGTCTAAGGATCAATACACACATTTGTAGATAGGAACATCTAATGACACATATAAATGTGGATTTTCTACTGACGGGTCTTGTTCTCATAATATCATACACTGGATATTACCAAGGGTGTACACCATAAGAAGATGTCCCAAAGTCCTATGAGTCTCCACCCATGATAGTTTTCATAATTTGTGTCCCTAAAATGATATCATCTGGCTATAGATCATATATTTAAGAATAATTTTGTAGCACTTTTGGGTTCTCATCATAGCGGGGAGCTACTATGAACTTTTAGCGGGACAACTACTCTTAGGATATTATCACATACTATGTTACACAAAAGAACAATAATGATATGATAAATAGTTTATTAATATTCAAAAATATGAATATAGTTCAACATAAAGTACACATAAGTTGGTTATAGGACACCAACTCCGACACCTCATACCCGTGTTCCACTTCAACCGTCTTCAAAGCAACTACCTTTCCCAAAGAAGTTTTTCCCTTTTTGTGCTACAGAGAGAGAATTTCAGAATTAACCTTATCTAGAGATAGGTACTAATCCTCAATAAGTTCCACATGATATTCACCAACTTCAGAGTTGAGATCTTCACTTGCATTGGACTCACACCTATCTCCCAATTTCAATCGATTCTTATCTTTGGGAGCAGGTGCAGGATGGGCCAAATAGGGGTCATCCTGTACAATATTAGAACTAGGGATGTCAAAATATAATTGACTAGAACTATAATTCTTGTGTCCCATGTCTACATCATAAAAAGACAAATTTTCTTGAATCAGTTGAGGAGCTTTAGCCCCCTGACCACCAGCTTTGCCTTCTAGCTTGTTAGCATCCAGGGAAAAATTGTACATGCTAGGTGGATGAGCATTCACAACTAATACTCTACCATTAATAGGTCTGAAATCCTTATTTCCCATCAGATGAACTTCATCAGTTGTCCCCCTTTTAGGCTTATGCACTTTATTTCCATATGAAAAACCAAACTCTATGACTGACTATTTAAATTTAAAACTTTCAATCTTATGCTCACTCTTCTTACAATTGTCACATTTCAACCCCCTAATGCATGCTTCCCTAAGATGCCAAATGAAATGAAAATTAAAGAATAAATCAAGAACATATTCAAACTCAACAGATAACTCATATTTGAATTCATCAGCCACCAGGAAAATAGTTTCAATGAGCGGGAAGCAAGGTCAACTTCCACAAGAACTCTGGCATAATGACCATATCTTGTCAGCTCGATCTTCTTGTCAAATTTGATAAGGATAACAATGGATGAAGAAAAATCCCATAGAATATAAGGATGCTAGAAAAATCCTATTTAACCCCCCTAATCTTGATCCATGTTTGGATAGTTGAATTTCGATCCCTAGCCTGATTGAACCAGGGATCCCGGTTTTTTAATCTTAGTTTCTATGGTTTAAGGGAGAAAAAACTGAACTTTAGAATTTCAATTTGAGATCCAACGAAGGATGAAATTAAAAAAACCCACAGTAATTAATATGATCTGCCAATCATCAGAGCCCTAGATTTGGAAAAACTGATTTCACGAATCCTCTAGATTCTAGGAAGTGCTAGTTCTTTATAAAGACAATCGCCCAATGATTGAGTGTTTACAATCTTCAAGGAGATCTGAGAAAAATTTAGGGTTGGCCTTAACAAAATTCATGCCTCCATTCCTCGTGATATATATATATGTATAAATAATTATAAAATTATAAAAAATATATTTAAATAATAAATATATTTATTATATTTATAAATATATATACTTATGTATTAAATATATATAATTATATATATATATATATATTTATATATAATTATATACAAATATTTTCAAATATATATATTTGTAATTATAATTATAATTAAATATGTATATACATATATAATTAAATAATTAAAAAATTATAATAAATATATTCATTATATTTATGATTATATATATTTATATACTAATAAATATATATAATTATATAAATACATATAATTATTTAAATATATTTATAATTATCTACAAATTTTTTTAAATATATTTATTTATAATTATAATTATAAATAAATATAGATATTTAAATAATTATAAAATTATAATAAATATATTTTTTATATGTATAATTATATAAATATATACTAATATATATATATATATATATATATATATATATATATATATATATATATATATATATATATATAATTATAGCCAATGAGCCTGTACTCGAGGGGTAAAGGCTCCTGCTTGGAATCCAGGAGGTCCTGGGATTAAGCCCTACTGGGTGCATGAACTATTACAATACTATGCAGGCGGTGGCATAGGCATGACACTGCACTGAGCTTTTCAGGTCATGTAATGATATTCATGTCCACTTGGCCTACGGGCCATGTACTAAATAAATAAGGTTTGATGGGTGGGATATCCCCCTGGGTGGGCTATGGACTGAATTTCCGGCCTATGTGTGTGGTGTGTGTGTTTGAATGTAATTGTGCCCCCAAACACCTAATATATATTATTATAATCTTCAGCCTAATCGACATCTATATAACCATGAAACTTCATCTCGTAATTTCTTTTGTATAAAAAGTCACATAAAATTGTTCCTTTTACATATCTTAGAATTCTATTTGTTGCCAACATATGCAATTCTTTTGGATTACTTTTCTATATGGCACACAAAATCACAACATAAACAATATCAGGCCTTGAGACTGTAAGGTAAAGTAGACTTCATATCAGTTTCTGAAAATCTTTCTGATTCATGCTTTTTTTCGGACTCATCTTTACTCAAATTTGTGCTGATGGATATAGGAGTATAAAATTCTTTGAATTATATCATCCAAAACTTATTTAAAAATTCTCTTGCATAATTTTCTCGAGATAAGAAAATATAATTTTCTTTTATTTTTGAATTTTTAAGCCAAGGAAAAAAGTGAATTATCCCAACATTGAAATTTCAAAATTATTCTTCATTTTCTCAGCAAATTCTTACAAAATTTTTCTTCCTCACCAACAAAAAATATATCATCCACATACATAATAAAAATTATTGTGCTGGAGTTAACTTATTTCACATATAAGTTACTATTAACATTTCCTTTATAAAAAATTAACATTCTAAAATAGCTATCAAGTTTTAAATATCAGGAACGTGGGGATTATTTCAACCCATAAAAGAATTTATTCAATTAAAAAACCTTTTTTTCATCATTATCAAGTTGAAATCCATAAGATTTTTCAATGTAAACTTCTTCCTCGATCTCACCATTTAAGAAAGTTGACTTTACATACATCTGATAAACTTTGTAATTACGATGTACGACTACTGATAGAAACATTCTAATAGTTTCTAATCTAGAAATTAGGGAAAATTTTTCTTTAAAATCCATACCTTCCACCCGTGCATAGCCTTTAAAAATAAGTCTTTCTTTGTTTCTTGAAAATTCTACATGCTCATTCAATTTGTTTCTGTAAAGCCACTTTTTTTACGATAAAATTTTTAATTGCTGATCGTGGAACAAGTTCTCATGTTTCATTTTTATTAATCTGATAAAAATCTTTATTTATAGAATCCACCCATTATTTGTGTTGAATAGCTTCTAAAACTAATTCTGGTTTAAATTTTGAGATAAGTGTGTCTGATTTTCTAATCTCAAATTTCTTCTAGTATGAATTGAAGCCTTCTGACTTCCAATAATGTTTTCAAACTCAATTTTTTTTGTAGGGTATGAAATTTCCAAGTTTCTTTTCTAGTTGAACTTTTCTCATCACATGATTCTTCTAAATCTTGGTAAGGATGTTTTGACTTGATTTTACTATTTTTGGAAATATTTAGTTTATCCTCCTCAATATTATCAATAATTTTTGTTAATAAATTTTTATTTTCAACTACTTTCACATCATATGAGTCCACCAACCATTGTAAGCATTTCTTACAATATTTGTAACTTCTTACATTGGGTGAATAACCCATAAAGATTCATTCCTTAGCTTTCTTATCAAACTTTCCTAGATCCAAATTTTT
Source organism: Viscum album (assembly GCA_963277665.1). Taxonomy (NCBI): domain Eukaryota; kingdom Viridiplantae; phylum Streptophyta; class Magnoliopsida; order Santalales; family Viscaceae; genus Viscum; species Viscum album. The sequence continues at coordinate 2,005,992,552 of OY728138.1, forward strand.
TATTTTTAGTAAATATTGACTTCCAAAAACTTTAAAGAACTTCAATGAATGTTTTTTGTTATACCACATTTCATAAGAAGTCATGCTAGTTTTTAGTCTCAAAAAGCATCTGTTTTGAACATGTACAATAGTACTAACAATATATTTCCAATAGAAATTTGAAATTTTGAATTCTATTAACATACTTATTCTCATTTATACCAAAATTCTATTATTTTTTTCTAATACTCCATTTTTTGTAGAGTATAGGGAGAACTATACTGATGTTTGATACCATGATTTCTTAGATAAGTTTCAAAAGTATTGCTTGTGAATTTAGTACCATTATATGTTCTCAAAATATTTATATAAACTTGCATTTATTTCTCAACTTATTTTCTGAAAAATCCAAACAATTCCACAACCTCTTATGTTTCATAAATATGATGTTTGTCATCTTAGTGAAATAATCAATAAAAGTGATGAAGTATAAATCTTCTTTTGTTGATTGATGTATCATCAGTCCATATAAATCGAAATAAATAATATTAATAGGTATGGTATATAGAATCTCAACTCTCTTATGACTTTTGTTAGTCATATTCCCCTTTTGAAAAGTAACACAAACATATTCATCTATTATTTTTAATTCTGAAAAATAATGGACATAATCAACTTTAGAAAAAAAATTCATATTTTTTTACCTAAGGTGGCCAAGTCTTTGGTGCCACAACTTATTTTCATCATCAGTACTCAAGTAATAAGAGTTATTAAACTCTTCTATTTGGAATAGATTCTCACTGGTTCTTTCTCCTTTTGTAATAACTTTACCATCTTTCATACTTTTGATAACACAATAATATTTTTTGATGATTTCTTTTTTTCCATCATCAAAAAGTTGTATTACACTAAGTAAGTTATGTTTTAGCCCATCAACAAATAAAACTTCCTTATATTTCAACTTTTTTGCTTCAATATAAACCATTTTGATTCCTCTGATTTTTAAGGAACTATCATTACCAAAGTTAACTTCTAATACATCAAGACTTTAAACATGTTTCAAGATTTTTATATCACCTATCATATGTAAATAACAACCACTATCAAATATCCATGGTTTTCTCTTTTTACTTTCAAAGTTTCCTAAAAAACAAAGCCTCTTTCCTCAATTTTATTCTTTCCACCTTCCTCTTCTTTTCTACCATAAGAAACTTGTTTCAGAAGGAGTGTTAGGAATGATGAAAAGCCTAATCACATCATCAACAAACTTATTCCAGACATTCAAATTGATTTTTTTGTTGGAAATTTTCTAACATCTTGAGTTTTTAATTTTTTAACTTCTTTTGGGTTAGTAAAGTTACTCATCCTTCTTCCACCATTTATTTCTATTTGTTTAAACCTTATTATGGGAAGTGAAAAGTTATTCCAATAATTATAAAATCTATGTCCATAGATTCCACAACACCATCAATAGCTATAAAATCTTTATTTTCCACTGAAGAAAGATCTTTCTCTATAGAAACTTTGTTGAGGTTGATAAATTCTTTTCATTATATCATATTAAGGATGTAGACCATCTTTACTTATGAGTGAGTTTTTAAATTTTGTAGATGTGATAGGTTTCTTACATCCATTATCCATAAAAGATTTACCAACATCTTTTCTAGAACTTAAAATATTAGAATAATCAAATGAAACATTATTTTTGGTGAGTGATGATTTCACTTGATTCCTGTTTTGAGCCTTCTCAGCAACTTTAGAAGTATTGGATTTTACTTTTAAAACTTTATTGAATTTTTCAATCATATTTCTCAAGGTACTTTTAGACTCAAGAAGTTTTGATTAAAACTTGGGAACTTCTTCTTCCTTAGCTGTCATCTTCTTACTGAGATCTTAAACCATATTTCCCTGTTCATCAATTCTAAGTTTGTAACTTAATATCTCATTGATGTATTCTTTCTCCTTCTCAATGAAATATTTTATTCCTTCATTAATCTAATTTATTTCTTGAGAGTCTTGTTTGGATCAAGACATGAAACAAATTTTTCTCTGAGTTGATACTCTCTATATGATTTTTCACCACCTTCTTTGCTATATGAGGAATCTTTTGTTTTATCAACTTTTGCAATGAAGGTTATGAATTTTTATAAACTTTAATCTTTTGAAGAATTGATTTTATTTGAGTTTTATTCATCTTTATTACTCAACATAATTCTTTTTTTCCCAATAAACTTCTTTTTAGAATTGTGTGATGAATTTTATTCTTTAGAACTTTTTTTTCCACTTCTTCCATCAAGGTTTTTTATTAGAATCATCTCAATATTCTCAAACTTAATTCTTAGGATAATTCATAGAAAAGTTTCTGATTCCACCACACTCAAAAAGTTTGATAGGAAGTTTACCTTCATACTTTACTTTTACTATTCAATAGTTATTAGATATAAGAGACATGATTTTTTCAATCAACTCAACATCCTCTTTATCATAGAAGTCATAATGATAAATGATGTACCCAATTTGTGTATACCTTTTCATACCTATTATTGAGTATAAAAACATATTTTCATTGGATACACATTGTTTTGTGGTAAAAATGATTTATTTAGGTGTTGTTGTTTATCTTTCAGGAGTTTCCATCCAATTTCACAAATTGGGAGCGATAGGAATAAAAATGAAGATATACATGACATGTACTTTATAGACACACATCGTGTACCCTTTCCTAGACATGGTTTTCCCACCTGAGCATGCCCATGTAGTCGGCCATAGAGAACACGACATGTATTCACACTATACATGTCGTGTATGCCCTTACAAAAGTGGTTTTTGGATGAAATAAAATCTACATTCCATGTGGGGAGGTGCTACACACTGTGTACCCCACCAACCGACCACTGATGAATTGAAATTCATAGGATGGAACAATTGGCCACCTATCAGCGGAGAAACTAAAGAAAACATGGTTGAACCAACTACACGACATGTATGTTTGGGTACATTCCTTGTAAACCATTATTCTATAAATAAGAGGGCATACCTTCAAGTTTTGTTGGACACTCCAATGAGAGATTTTGTCACTCTTTCGTTCGACCTCCCTCATATCCAAATTCAAGTTTTTTCCTTTCTCATTTTCAATTTTTTTAGTAAAATCCCCTTTCCCCCTTCATCATCCCACTCGTATCCATGATAGGGATTGAGTTTATGCTCAATCCACACACCGTGATCATGGTCATTATAGGCTAGTTCTCTCATGTTGGGGTTGTAATAATGATTATGAGTGATTTGTAATTGAAATACCGAAGTTTTTTATTATAATTCTTGTTCACAAATTCTTCAATGAATCTAATTTCTTATTCAATGATGGTGTCTTATTAGACCAAGAAAGACACCAATGGAAAAAATTGAAGTATTTTTAATGGGAAAATCAATGACCATTAGGTGATCCCATTTCCTTTAGGGGTATATAACCTGAACATGTTTTAAGTAATTAATCACCAGGCCAAGAGATTTTGCTTTTAATCATGTAATTGTTTGTTTTCGGACCAAGAAACAATAATTTGATTTAATCCCCATGATAAATAATTTTCATTAATAAATACAATGCTAAAGAAAGAGTATTGCAATAATCCTTAATCAATATTGTGACCCCAACACATTTGTTTTCTGATTGTTCTATTATTTATTCTGTTTTATTTGAATTTTCAAAAATAGTTTCACTTGTTCATTTATTCCCTTCAATTTTTTTCTATTTGGATAATAAATTTAGATTTTAAATCACACTAGTTATTGATTTTCCACTTTCCCCATGGGTTCAACCCCGATTTCCACTAACCACCTAGTTAGTCAGATTAGAAGGGAACAAATAAATTCTTCCAATTTTCCACACCTTGCAACGGGAGTGGTCTATAAACATCTTAAGAATCTTCTATTTTAATTTTTCTCATGGAATAAAAATTCTCTTCATCTTTCTTTTTCTTTTTTAACATTGGATATTTCCTCATTTCATAAGTAACAATAAATTTATGCAATTCATCAAGAGATAAATCATCCTTATATTTTAAAGAGAAAATTTTGGAATCAAACCTATCCAAAAAGTTTCTCATACGTTTCTTCATAATTGTAGAATCTTCTAGGACATATCTGAATCCTCTAATATTGAAAATAATTTCATTTTCTTTGGTAAAGTATTCATCAATAATTTATTCATCTCTCATTATGATGTCTTTATACTTACTATACCATATTTGGAGCTTTGCTTCCTTCACATTAGTATTCCCTTTGAAAATACTTTCCATCTTATCACACATAATCTTTAAAATTTTGAGACCCAAAACCTTCATATAAATATTTTTTTGATAAAGATATAAGGATAACATTTCTATATTTTCCATAAACTTTGATATTTCTCTTATCAAAAAAAGTCATTGGTTCATCCTTCTCAATAGGTGTGAAACTAATTGTAGCAGCATCAATAACTTCCAGACCAAGAGATAAGAGATAAGGAATCATACTATTTTTCCATCCATAATAAATTGTTTCCATAAAATGTAGAAATTATTCTATTATTGATAGAATTGATATTATCTATGATAAGGATTCAACAATGGAACCTTCCCTCTGATATCAATTTAAGTTCCAAAGGATCAAATAATAACTGAGAAGGGGGGGGGGGGGGGGTTGAATCAATTCACTTTTTATAAGTTTCATTACTTTTTAAAACTTAACCCCTAAAACCTATTAAAATTAATATCCTTATCATATTTTTGTAAATACTCATGAATGAAAAAATAAGAAAGAAAGTTAAGAACATGATATTTACAAGATTCAGGCTTAGTGTGAGAACCTACATCCTTATCATAGGCACTTTCATAGGTCTATGGAAATTAACTATTATGAAGAAGTAAATACAGCTTGTGTAAGATCCTATTAGATACCTTCTATCACACTATATGAAATATTATAATAACTCTCATCAGTTTACAAAGTTTTATTATAAAAAAACTGAGCCAAAACAAAATTAAAAAAAGTCTTTCTTCAATTTATTCCACCAAATTTTCTGGGTTCGATGACCCTGAATTCGATGATCTCCATTCTGATGAACTTAGTCCGATTGACTCAATATGATCTTCCCTTTCTCAATCTTCACTTTTCAAACTTTTCTAAAAAAACTTAGTATGATCTTCCTTAGTCTGATCAACTCAATATGATCTTCTCAATACGATGATTCTCAGTTCGGTAAACAAAAACAATAGATGTCTGATCTTCTAATGATATCTCTATCCAAAAGGATCTTTCACTCAAATTCTTCAGTACTCTTCCTTTTATTCTTACATAAAAATTTTCAAAATGTGAATGAAATTTTCTTTTATTTATAAGAGAATCATAAAATCAAAGGTGGGAAACTTGAAAACTTTCCCCTCTCTCAAATTCAAAAAAACTCTGAGATCTATGCATAATTGAATTTCAAGTTTGACCACTTAAACTTTGACTTCTTCAAACCGTCTCAAGATTTCTTCGAGATTAGTCTTCTCGAACAAAATAACTTTTTTTTAGTCTGATATAACTTCCTCAACTTCAGCTTCCACTACTCATTATGATCTTTATTTCTTTCTATTCTCATTAAGATCTTTCTTTCTTTCTCATCTCATTACGATCTAACTATATTCCTCAGCTCATTAAGATGAACTTCCTCAGTAGATGAATTATTGATGTCACAATATTATTCAATTGAAAACTAGAACTCTTTTTTTATTCTTAAGAAAACAAAACTCTTTTAGAAATTTCACTTATTTTCATAGTTGATCTCCCTTCGATAGATCAACATCAGCAACTCTAATCACTTTATGTTCTACATCTGATATGTTATCAGTGTGAGACATTCATTTGATGAATCAATGCTTGTTCTTGATCTAATTTATCTTCCTCCTTAGAGTCAGTCTAGTTTAAAACCTCATAATGATGGAGTTCTCATTATGATGGAATTATTATTATGATGTTCTGCATTCGATGAAGACTCCACTCAGTAACTTTGGAAAACTTTAAACTTCATCAGCTTTACACATTCTAACTTCTGAAAACCTCTCAGTCTGGTACTTATGGATCCAATATTCTATGTCTAGGTTTATGGAACTAATAAAAACTTTATGATTCCTCCATTTCATCAAAATCTTGTATCATTATAATTATCATGATTTGTGAGAAATTCATGACCAAAAAAACCATGTCTGATTTTATGTTAGAAAGTATGCAAAATTTATAACTCTTAACTTCAATATCTTCTTTCAAAACTCTTAAAAAACATTAAAACTTATTCACTCAGAAACTTCAGACAAAAACCACATCTGATGGATCTTGAAAATCATATCAATGAACATGAGACCGATGGTGCATCTGATCAAAAACTTTATCTTTATGACCACTTCTACATTTGGTGATGCTCAGTCCAATAAACTATGTTTGTATATAACTTTCTTAATGATAAAATTTTTCTCTCCCTTTGTGTTTAGATTTAGCAACATTTATCAACTTTCTCTTTCTTATGAAAACTCATTATGACGGACTTGATCCAATCCTGACAAACAAAAAAATTCTTATACAAAATGGTTAGTTGTCAACAAATAAAAAACTTTGTTAAAAAAAATTATCACAAAGGTTCTTCATACTCCCCTTGGAGACTTCTCCCTCAGACATATCCATCTTCAGGACTTAGATGGAGGACCATAAGTAGCCTATCCCGAGCAGTTTTTTGTGCTAGATGTGATGGTGCCCATGGTTTTAGAATTAGAGTGGGACATCAGGTGACGTTTGTGTCTTGCTTCTATTAAATATGTATAGACTAATATCATTTGAGTGGGTTCCTTTGGTTTATCCCTATGAGGGTACAGTGTGTCATCATGTCCTCAACATAGAATTGTGATCCCCTCAATAGGATGAGCTCAGATTGAGTTGGTTTATCCCTCCAGGAGGCCGAAGTAGGATCCTATATCGTATCGACTTGACTAGGTGGGGTTCATGGTATTATCATGACCAATACTACATGGGCTGTGATCCCTTATCTTGCAGTTTAGCCTAGTAGGGTTTGTGGCATCATCAGTTATATGATCTCCTACATAGTGGGAGGTTGTAGTAAGGTTTGTGACATCATCAGGTATACAATCCCCTACTTATTGGGAGATTTCAGTATGGTTTGTGGTATCATCATCTATATGATCCCCTATATAGTGGGTTTTTCTATATGGGGTTCATGAAATCTTTATTAACATAACAACATGGGAGATGATCCCCTATCAAAGAAATATGATCTATGGGGCACTAGATTTGGTTTGTGGTGTCCCCTAGTGGTTATGGGTGTGATCATCTATCTATGAGATGCGATCTTCAATGTTTCTAGTAGGGTTTGAGGAGTCCCCCATTAGGGATGGGTGAGATCTTCTATTTGAGTATTGAGGCCTATTGTGTGTTTGTGTGACTTTATTCATGGAGTGACTCGATGAGAACATTATCTCATATGTACACCATTAGGGATGGCATGGATGTGTCATAGGATTAGTGATATGGAGTGGGATCTCTTGGATGAGTTCCATATGGGATGGTAGATCTATTCACAATGAGTGATATCTCTCAGATGTATGTCATCAAGAATGATAGGGCTAGTGGAGTGAGTTATCCTAGATGATAATTTCCTATGATCCTTGAGTAGAATCATGTGGCTGGAAGTGAGGTCGGTACCTCATGAGACTTGGAGTCTAAGATGAGTATATATGGGTTATTATGTAATTATTTATGGTGATTTCACATATCATGATTGATATACCATGTGAAGATGAGTTGACTTGTCACGTATAGCCAAGGAGTGGTTGAGATGGATTTTCTTGTTCTCTCTCTCTTGGGGTTCCTCCTCTAGTTTTGGGTTGAGAAAACTATTGTATTTCAGTTGATTCCTTTTATTTTGGGTTTTTGAGGTTCTTAATGGGTATTTTTATTCTCACATCTACACCAGCTCTACCTGTACATGTTGTATCTTATGCATATGATATGCCTTCTAAATAATTACTAGGAGGACCCAGAGAAAGCGAAGCATAGATAGCTAGAAAAATAGAGGTGTGTGTCAGTGGTTGCATTTCGAAATAGTCTCCTCCTTGTGAATAGGTTGGATGATTTTTCAGTTTTTTGTGGGATTGTATTTTTTCCTTTCATTATTTCAGTTATTTTATCATACTCCTTTTGTGGGATAGATGTATGCATGTATTTTTTGTTTCAGTTATATCTTTATCTATGCACTATTAAATGGAGATATATGTGTGTGTGAATGTAAAAGTATCATAGGATAAGGTCTCTTATGTGTGTGTCTGGGCTTGGGGTAATAACATCTCAGTCTTCCGCTAGCTAAGTGAGTCCTGTTGGGTCTATTTATGAAAAAACATGTAAATAAAGAAGGGATTATAATATATAAAAACATACAAAAAGTGTGGGAAGAATGTGTAAGTATGACATAATAAAATTTATTTTGCTTTAAATCGATATTACATAATAATGTTTACTTCTTTTTCTATATTTTATATCTGACATAGACAAAAGAATCATCATCATCTATACCCGATGAACAACTAATATTAGTAGACTTTAAGAAGCCAGAACAATATGGTCACATCAGAGGTGTGGGTCTTGGGGTATAACCCCAAACATATTTTGAGAAAATAAATGAATAGGGGGATAAAAATAAGAAAATGTAAGATTTATTAGAAAAATTACATGATCTAGAAGAAAAAATTAATTGGCAGTCAGGGTTGTTAGAAAATTTTATAGGAAGGAATCAAATAGAAGAAAATGCACAAGAACAACAAGTACATGAAGACCCCCACCCCATTAGTTTTTAGGTGAGTCATTCCCCTCATAGATGTATTATAATAGATAATCAATATTTTCATAATTGTTTCTGTGAAATGTGAATTAGATAGACACTTATATCATTACTATAATGATATTCTATAAGGTGAAAATGATTGTGATTTATACCGATAAACATCCACTCATAACTATGTTGTGAGGGGTATTGTGTACAATATTCAAGGATATATTCTACACAACAAACAACTTACAATAGGTCACGTGAAAGCTGGGATTCATATAGCTAATGAGCTGAGTGTCGAGAGGCTTGTTCCACTTGATTATGTAGATATTCAAATGGTCAAGAAAGATATTGGAACTTTCACAGCATGGATGTTAGATCTTGTAAAAATAAATGTCGATAGTGAGGTATTAATTTCTAATTTATTTTTCATGAAAAACCTTTAACAGTTAATGGAAAAAGACTTGAATCAATGAATGTTATTATATAAGGACATAAGGAAAGGGGTGAAATATAATGTCAAATCAAAATGATCTAAAGGATCAACTAACCAATAAAAAATATCTTCCCAAAGTACCTTTACCCAACCTATTCAACTTCTGTATTTACTAACATTAAAGGTTCATGTAGATACAATGTCAGTACCTGGTGATATGATCAAAATTGATTTTGAAGAACATATTTATGGAGAGTCCATTATAGATTATATCAATCTTGAGAATGTAAATGAAATCCTCATGCATGGATAGCTAAGATTCTTAGTTGTAAATGTATACATGAGTTGTGTTTTCATGATTTGTTTGTCTAATAGCTGATCAACTATGTTAATTATGAATGAATACTATTCATAATTTTTTCAGGTGTATTTATCAAAACTATTCGAAGGGAAAACCATGTGAACATAAATTTAGACTCATTATTCCTCACATCACTTCTAAATAAGAATTCTTATTGGAACTAGAGAAATATAAAGAAATAATGGACAAATCGACAACAATGTTTGAAAAAAAACGTACAAACAACATACTCTTCTTAATACCCATGAAGTAGGAGTAAAAATCTACAACTTAATCATATCAAATATATTTTAATTAATTTCATTACTTATTCCTTTTTTAAACATCATTGGTTAGTCATTGAAGTCAATTTGGATACTCTAAATAGTTATTTTATGGATTCAATGCATGGATACCCAACAAACCGACCACATGTGATGAGGTTTATAAATTTTTAATACACTGCATGCAACATTTAACAAATAAACATCAAGTTATAAATTTTATATTATGTTTTAATTAATTTTTTTTATGATAGGGTGGTGTTTAAATATCTTCAAAATCATGGCATGAGGACAGTCTATAAGCACAAAAAGTATATCAATTTCTATAAATAAAAAATTATTAGGGTATATATAATAACATTCCACTATCAAAACATGTATCAAAACAAATTACTCATTTTTCTCAATGTTTATATAGTGAATAAAACAAACTAATGGAAAAGATTGTGGTTATTATGTTTTCAAATTTATGAAAGATATTTTATTACCTCAATAAACTAGAATCCTCGAGGAGGTATTTCTAATGATAATTAAAATTTCATTTAAAATATTTACTAATCCTTTTTTTATTTATATTTTTTTTAAAAATACCAAGACTGTCGACAACCCTCATATTCATAAGAGGAAATATTTTTTTTTATAAATGAATAGGTAGAATACATGGTGTCAGATTATATACAGACATCATGAAGAGGGAACTTCTTACTACTTATTTAGTGAAATTTCTCATCATTTTATCAAATTTTTTTAGTTAATTTCTTTATCATTTTTATATGATACTTATTTTGTTAATTTTCATAGGGATCATGAGGAAGGAAGACACACTCATGATGCACTCATGTACTATGATTACGTACTTAATGAGGATAATGCACTCATGATAATGAAATTTTATTTTTATTCTACAATCTATTCAATATTATGGGTTATCAAACAAAAATATTGTTAGATAACTCTGAATGTTGAATGCATTGCATAATAAAAAAATAGGGTGTGATGTGTAGAAATCAACTGCAACTCAATATGATACATGATATGCCCAGTAAGACTCAAAGTTTACGCTATTAGTTTAAAATTGATATTTTAGTTCAAAACACACGTTACATAATCAAAACCGAACAAACACTTTCAGATTATTTTGATACTTTATGAAAATGATTCATAAGCCATTTTTGACATGTAAGAATCAGACAAACCTCAATAAAATACACAGTGTACCAAGTATGATATAGCTATTAACATATTTGAAGTTTCTCTTACTCATATAGGAATCATCCACACTTCAATCAGCTGCACCTCAATCTCATACACAGTGTGCAAGGCATGACTCAAAGTGGATGTTTTAAGTTTATAACTTACATTTTAGTTCAAAACAAAAATCACACACTAAAAACCAAGAAAACACATTTTTATTATTTTAATAATTTAGGTAAATGATCTATAATTCATTTGTGACATGTAGGAATCAACCGCACCTCAATCCGATACACGGTGTGTCTGATATGACTCAAAGTGTGTGTTTTCAATTTAAAATTGACATTTTAGTTCAAACTACATGTCATATACTCAAAACCAATAAAAACATTCAAAATATTTTAATACTTTATAAAATTGATCTATAAGTCATTTTTTGACTTGTAGGAATCAGTCATACCTCAATCCGATACACGGTGTGTTTGGTATAACTCAAAGTGTCCTTTATCAGTTTGAAATTGAAAATTAAGTTAAAAATGTGTGTTGCTCATTTAAAAATAATGAAATTCACTTGGATTGTATTTATAATTTAATAAAATAATTCATAAGTCATTTTTGGTGTGCAAGAATTAGTTTAACATAAAACTGACACATGATGTGAGCAGTATGACTCAAAGTGTGTATTTTCAGTTTAAATTATTTTAGTAAAAAAGACATTTGACATAATCAAATCCAAGAAAACACAATTTTATTTTCTTGATACTTTAGTAAAATAATATATAAGTCATTTTTGACATGTAGGAATTATCCACACATTAATCCGATGCACGGCGTGACAAATATGACTCAAAGTGTATCTTTTTATTTAAAATTGATATTTTAGTTCAAAACACACATCACATACTCAAAACTAATAAAACACATTAGGATAGATTTTAGACCTTAAAAAATATTCCATAAGTCATTTTTGATGTGTATGAATCATCCACAGCTCAATCTGATACATGGTGTGTCTTGTATGACTCAAAGTATCAGTTATCAGTTTGAAATTGACAATTTAGTTCAAAAAAACTAAGAAAACTCTCTAAGATTGTCTTGATACTTTGGGATAATTATTTATAAGTCATTTGTAATTTTTATGAATTATTCTCATGTCAAACTGACACACAATGTGACCGATATGACTCAAAGTGCACGTTTTCAGTTTAAATTGTCATTTAAGCATAAAAGACACATGACATGCTCAAATCTGATCAAACACATTCAGATTGTCTTGATACTTTTGAAAAACAATCTGTAAGTCATTTTTGATGTGTATTAATCAACTGCACGCCAATATGATGCATGGTGTGACTAGTATGACTCCAAGTGTGTCCGTCAATCCGACGCACAATGTGACCAGTGTGACTCCAAGTGTGTCCTTTTATTTAAAATTGAAATTTTATTTCAAAACACACATCACATGCTCAAAATCAATAAAAAACATTCAGGTTGTTTTTATACTTTAGGATAATGATTCATAAGTTATTTGTGACGTGTAAGAATTAGTTGCACCTCAATTTGAACATAGTGTGTCTAGTATGACTCAATGTGTCCGTTATCAGTTTAAAATTGAAAATTTAGTTCAAAACATGTCACTCATTGAAAACCAAGAAAACATGCTTATATTGTATTGATACTTTATAAAAAAGATTCACAGGTCATTTTGGATGTGTACGAATCAGTATCATGTCAAACCAACACAATATGTGACTGGCATAACTCGAAATGCATGTTTTCAGTTTAAATTGACATTTGAGTAAAAAATACTGATAAAAAGCATTCAAATTGTCTTGATAATTTGGGGAAATGATACTTAAGTCATTTTTGACATGTAGGAATTATCCTCATATCAATCTAACTCATGATGTGACTGGTATGACTCCATGTGTGTCCTTTTATTAAAAATTGACATTTTATTTCAAAACACATGTCACATATTCAAAACTAAGAAAACACATTCATATTGTTTTTACACTTCAGGAAAATGATCCATAATTCATTTGTGATGTGTAGGAATTAACCACACCCCAATTCAATACACTATGTACGCGGTATGACTCAAAGTGTCTGTTATTATTTTAAAATTGATAATTTAGTTTAAAACATGTCACTCACTGAAAATTGAGAAAACACACTTGAATTTTCTTGATACCTTAGGAAAAAAATTAACAATTCATTTATGACGTGTAGGAATTAGACTCATGTCAAACTGACACATGATATGATTGGTATGACTCAAATTACATGTTTTCAGATTAAATTGACATTTTAGTAAAAAAGACATGTGATATACTCAGAACCAAGCAAATTAATTCAGATTGTTTTGATATGAAAATGATCCTTAAAACATTTTTGACATGTATTAATCAATCAAACATCAATCGGATGCATGGTGTGACCGATAAGACTCCAAGTGTATACTTTTATTTAAAATTTACATTTTAATTCAAAACACATGTCACATACTTAAAACCAATAAAATGCATTCTAATTGTTTTAATACTTTAGGAAAATGGTCTATAAGTCATTTGTGACATGTATATTTCATATGCACCTCAATATGATACATGGTGTGTTTGGTATGACTCAAAGTATTCGTTATCAGTTTAAAATTGAAAATTTAGTTTAAAACATGTCACTTAGTGAAAATTGAGAAAATGTGCTTGGATTGTCTTAATACTTTATAACAATGATTCATAAGTAATTTATGGTGTGTAGGAATCAATATCATATCAAACTGACACACGATGTGACCGGTATGACTCAAAGTGTGTATTTTCAGTTTAAATTAACATTTTAATAAAAATTCATGTGATATAATCAAAATTAAGAAGACACATTCGAATTGTTTTGATGCTTTAGAAAAACAATCCTTAAGTCATTTGTGACATGTAGGAATCAACCAAATATCAATTTGACACACGGTGTGATCGGTATGACTCTAAGTGTGTCATTTTATTTAAAATTTATATTTTATTAATGTATTGTCTCATATTTATGTTTAATTTATTTCTTTATAGTATTACTAACATAAGAATTTTTTTCTTATACTAGTGAATTCTATTTCTCGAGTTAGAGTGGTTTGTTCGGCAATTGATATCATGATCGAGATTTTTTGAGAGGGGTCTGGTTCCAAAGACAATGAATCTATTGATATTTTTGAATGTTTGTGATAGAATTGCTAATGTAATTGTACAAAGCAATGTTTGACATGTTTATAATATATTTTTTTCTTGTATTTTTGATGTAATTTTTATTTCAATTAAATTATGAATTTCTACAAAAAATTGTTTAAAGTGTTTATAATGTTTGACCAACTGCAGTATAACAACCCAAGTTTAACATACATGGATATTACATCATTTTAGATGAATATTCATCACATTAAAAAAGTACATGTTTGAGTACTATAATAGTTTAGTGTCTTTGGAAACTTGGAACACATTCTTCTAGTTTGGTGAAAAATCTTCAACATCTCTCGTAAATATTTTACCCTGTAGTACCCCTACTTAAAAACCTTTATTCATAACCTGGAGAAAGGAAACATAATAAAGGGGTGATATCAGATGTTCAGTAAGGATAAACAATGAGATATGTAAGTATAATCATGAGCATAAGGGTATGAAAACATGATTGTATCATTAGAAGATCATACCCTGCATATCAAAGATCATAATCAAGAGTCATGGTATAAGGATTGACAGTTCATAAGACATGAATGATAAGGTAATTGAGAGCATAATCCACAAAAGAATAACATATGAATAAGATATGGAATTATGGAATACACATCAGCTTATAACATTGTGAACATGTATAAGTAGAAACAGGTTCACTCATTAAGTTAAGGATATGAAATCAATCCCTTGCATAAACTTATGAACATGAAACTAGGTCCACACATAACGTTGTGAACATGTAATCAGGTTCAAACATAACATTGTGAACATTTAATCAAGTTCACACATAAACTTATGGACATATAATCAGGTCCATGCATAACATTATAAACATGTAATCAGGTTCATGCATAAAATTGTGAACATGTAACCAGGTTTTCACATAAACTTATGGACTTGAAATTAGGTCCATGTATAACATTATAAACATGCAATCATGTTCATGTATAACATTGTGAATATGTAATACAGTTCACTCATAATATTTTGAACATGTAATCAGGTTCATTCATAAAATTATGGACATGTAATCAGGTTCACACATAACATTCACTAGTATAAAAATAGTTTTTATGTCAGTTATTTTAGCTTTTTAATGTCGGTTTTGAGACGACGTATTTTTGTGTGACGTTAAAAATATTTTTTTAATGTCGGTTATTTATTAACCGATGTTAAAAATATTTTTTTCATGATTTTTCATGTTAGAAATTTAAAAAAAAACGTGAAAGACCATCCATTTTTCAAAAAAATGACGTTAAAACTCTATTTTTCACATCGGTTATTTAAAACCCGACGTGAAAGACCGTTGGTTTAAAAAAAATGATGTTATAACTCTATTTTCACGTTGTTTTTTCAAAAACCATCAGGAAAAGGCATTGTTTACGTTGGTTTTTTAAAAATCAACATAAAAAATGTTAACCATATTGTTGATAATTTCATGATCTTTGATTTGATAGGTCGTAGAGCCCAAGCAGAGTTACATATCAAAAGTTATGACTATAAAAAGATTGATATATATTTGTTCTAAGGAAACATTGAATGAGCCAACCAAATCTTCATCTTAAGAGGAATTTTTTGAATCCAAAGGAGGATTTTTAGTTTTATCATGATAAAAAACATTATTATTTATTATAATAAAATAAGAATCATTAAATAGTATATTAATTAAGAAAACTAATCATAAAAAACATAAATCATGGAAAAATAATAACAAATACCTTGATGAGATCGCAGAATAAAGAACTTTATATTAAAAGGATTTTTTGAATTTGAAGGTGGAATTTTAGTTTTACCATGGTAGGAAACATTATTCTTCATTATAATAAAATAATAATTATTAAGTGGTATAAGAATTAAGAGAACTAATCATAAAAAACATAAATTATGGAAAACTAATAACAAATACCTTGATGAGATCACAGAATGAAGAAATAATGGATTCATGTTGAAGATCAAATGAGTCGACTCGGTGGAATGATGATGGTTGAAAGAAATGATTGTTAAAAATGTTAACCAAATGTGTATAATGAATACATATAAATGAGATGGTAAAAGAAAACACGACATTAAAAGTTTTAGGTGGTAACCAAAAATTTTGATGTCACGCTGTAAAAAAATTGAAATTCCACATTGGTGAGATATAAAAATTATCTTTCACGTAAGTTTTATGATAAATTTTGTAAAAATATATATAAATTTCCATGTTGGAGAGATATAAAAATAAATTTTCCATCGATTTTTCACATCGGTTATTTAATAACAGATGTGAAAAATGCCTTTTAACATCGATTTTTTAATAACCGACGTGAAAAATCGATGAAAATTTGATTTTTCACACGTTATTAAACAAATGACATGAAAAATCAATAACAAACATGTATTTCATTTCATAATCTTCTATTTAACTGGTCTTGGAGCTCAAACAAAGTTACGAATCAAAAGTTATGGCCATCAAAAGTTGATCACCTCTAAACAAAGTCTTAAAAAAATGTCAACTTCCGATGTCCATAACTTTTGATCTGTAACTTCATTTGAGCTTCGTGACTAGTAAAATCGAATCTTGGAAAATTATCTACATGTTTGTGAACATTTTACACATCGTTTATTTAATAACCGATGTGAAAAATTACTTTTAACATAGGTTATTAAATAAATAACGTGAAAGTTTTTTACAAACATGTAGATAATTTTCCAAGCTTCTATTAGACTGGTCGCAGAGTTCAAACGAAGTTATGGATCAAAATTTATAGCCATTGGAAGTTGATCATCTATAAATTAAGTCTTAAATAATGTCAACTTCCGATGGCCATAAATTTTTATCCGTAACTCCGTTTGAGCTTCGCGACCAATCAAATTAAAGACTGGAAAATTATCTACATGTTTCTAAACATTTTTCATGTCATTTATTTAATAACTGACATGAAAAAGTCATAAAAATGTATTTTTCATGTCGGTTCTTATATAACCGATGTGAAAATAAAACTGAAATATACGAAATATTAGGTGGAAATTGAAAATTTCAATGCCGTGTTGTAAAAAAATTGAACATGTTATTGGCGCGATTCGAAATTTTAACTTTCACGTCGCTTTTTTAAACCGATGTGACAAAATCATTTTTACGTCGATTATATAATAACCAACCTAAAAAATTGGCTTTATAATGTCAATTATTTTATAACCGATGTGATAAATCAACATAATGCATTTTTGATATCGGTTATAATATAACCGATGTGATAAATCAATTTTACGGCTTTTCACGTTGGTTATTTATAACCAACGTAAAAAATGACGATGTAAAAAACGTTTTTTGTACTAGTGATTGTGAACATGTAATTGGGTTCATGAATAACATTTATTCTCATGAGTCATCCATCATTACCCAATGCATTAGAGAGAAATATAGATCGCACCTGTCAAATAATAAAATCATACATACATGTGTCACAAGATTATAAACAATTATCATATCATTACCCATGAAATGAAATGGGTAACATAAAAATTTCATCATATCATTACCTATGTAAAAGAGATAGGTCTCATAATAATTTAATCAAAGCACAACCCCTAAAAAGAAGCGGTTTTCAAAAGCATATAACCCATGGAAAAGGAATTGGTGTCATAAACATCATTCCATCAAAACATTTAGTCATTCAATAAATAATATTAATTGTATTCTTGGATTATATCCCCATTAAATCCTAAACTATAACAAAATATGTAATCTTAGATAGAGAAGTATTTTGAAAGATCATATGGAACATTTCTTAAGGAAAATACTCTTTCCTTTTTATAAAACCATTTCAAAAATCATTTTCTTATAAATAAGGCTTTGCAATTTATTTAAAATATTTCTTGAGGAAAATATTTTTTCCACTTTGAAAAATGATTTTTTAAAACATAAAGCATTTTTAAAATATTTTTGTTTTAATGTATCTTTGAAAACTTATAAAGGAAACTTAAAAATATTTAAAAAACCTTTTTCTTTGAAAACACCTTGAAAACTCATAAATAAAGGCTGAAAACATTTTGAAAACCTTTTACTTTGAAAATACTTTGAAAATTTTAAAAGGATTGAAATCATTTTGGAAACCCTTTTATAGAAAATAGTTTTGAAAACTTATAATGAAAACTTGAAATCTTTGAAATATTTTTCTTTAAAAATAACATTTTGAAAACTTATAAAGAAAGATTTGAAAATCAGTTAAAACACCTTTTAAACAATTTTTTTGAAAACCATTTTTCTTTGAAAACCACATTAAATTACACAAATTTATATAATATCAAGAAAACAATTTCTTTAAAAATAAACTTGTAAATTTACAAAGTAAGCTTCAAGGAAATGACGGTCATGATGGCGGGTAAGTCTATACATGCCGAACATTCCTTTTACATCATAAATTTTTTTAAAAAGCGTCTTGATCATAAAATGATAAGAAAATTCATTTTAAAACTTTTTAAAAAAAAGTAAAACATGATTAAAAAATTTCATTTAAACATCCTAGGATAATAGTAAAACAATTTTGAAAACATTTTTAAGAAAACACGGATTTGAAAGAACACATATTTTCAACCGAAAAGAGAAATAAAGTCAGATTTTCATAAAAATATTTTCTTAATTATCTTATGTAAAAAAGAGTATAAAATGGTACTAATATATTAATATGTCATGAATAAACATACGTGAATAAAATTAATTAATTTTCTTGAGATATGGATCATAATATTTCATCAATGGAATCATATCGTAAAGAATTCTGATAAATGATGAGATTATAGCAATAAAATATTATCACTTTGGTAACTTTGAATCATACTATACATGAGAGAATAAAATTACATGAAGCTTAAAATATCATGAAATAAGTAGATTTATTATATAACATTTAAAAGGCTAGTATATACACCCCATATAAAATATAGGTGCATAACATGGCATATATCCCAAAGAAGCCAACTTGAGAAAAACATTATTTTACTGATTTGAGATTTTGAACCATAATCCTCATAAAACAAAGATCATAAAATGGATATGTAAATACCCATAAATTTATGTATAATAATAATAGAATACATCCATGAGCAGTATATACACCACACAAAAGAAATGAGTGGTGAATAATGTATGTATCTCATGGATATAAAAAGTGAGATGAGAACATTCTTACCTTAAGTATTGACTTTCTTCATACTCGTTAAAACCTCCTGTATAATAACTAAAAGTTTACTATAAATCTAAAAAAGAACCATATTACTATATATCATACCATATATAATTCACTTATGATTTAATATTAACCATTTATTAACAATTCCATGTTAAAGCAACGTTTCGGGTAATAACTATTTTGTTTATTGTACGTGTTTTAACCTGTTATTATTGATCCTCTTACTTAGATAATGACTTAATTATTTAAGGAATGAAAAACATGATTTATATATCATATATATTCATTATATAAATATTTATAATAATCTATAAAAGATAGATATATGAAATGGAATATATCATTCAAGGAGACGATATGTCGTACGTACGCATGATGGTTATTTCCGTTTACTTGTTGTATTGAAAGAAAGAAAGTAAATAACACACACACACATACACACATATATATATTATCATTCTAGTATCATTAATATAATATATATTTACTAAAAACATCCTTAATAAATTCCATGTAAAGTGTGAATGAATCACATCAATTTGAGGAGGTGGTAGTCCACATATCTACAAACAAAGTTATCATATTTACACAAATTGAAAAGCATGAGGGTATGTGTTATATAATAATTTAAGAAGCATAAATACATCATAAATATAATATATATCATATAAAAACAGAGTTTCTATCATAATTTCCAACAATGAGAGGTGGTAAAGGAAAAATGAACAATGTTGTTTTGTGAGACGGTAGTTCGCCGTATACAAGAACGGTAAGTTTGTTCCCCATTACAAAAAATGAAAATCATGAGGGTATGTGTTATATAATAATTAAAGAATCATAATACATCATAAATATAATATATATTATATAAAAATAGAGTTTCTATCATAATTTCCAACCATGAGAGGTGGTAATGGAAAAATGAACAATGTTGTTTTGTGAGGTGGTAGTTCGCCGTATACAACAACGGTAAGTTTGTCCTTAATTTTAAGGTTTATTCATTTGTTAAAATAATTTTTCTCTTAATCACTGTAATTAATTTTAATCAATTTCACTAATATTTTTGGTAAAAAACTAATTTGACCTTATTAGATATTATAAATTATACTGATTCCAAATATGGAATCAAATTTTCTAAATTATAATAACATAAGTGACATAAATTAATTTAAATTTAATCTCGTAAATGTGATGAAAAAGCAAGTTTTTAAATTAATAAGTCATTTAAGGGCATGTCAACATGTCTTTCTTGGATTAACTATAAGTCACCAGCCTTAAACATTACACAATATTGAATTAAGTTAATAATTCACATTGAGGATATTTTTAGGTTTATAGTTGTATAGAATTATATCATAACTTATACATAACAACTTGAATATTACAAGTAGACACTTCTACTCACTATCTATTTTTTCATAAAACAAAAAAAACTCTTAAAAAAGAAACATGTCTAGTTCCACATTTTAGACATCATGAATTTTCCTTGATCCCATCCTTGACCTTATTCATATTTAAGTTTTGTGAAAAACATTTCAAAACTTGGGATGAACATAAAAAGCTCAGTAAGGGATACATAAAGAAGGAAAACTGTTAGTTTTTCAAAACAACATGTAAACCATGAATACTTTATCATAAAGTAATACTTTTCACCTTAAAATGTAAACCATGAATACTTTATCATAAATTAATACTTTTCACCTTAAAGATGTAGCAAAAACACTTCACTAAATATAAGCTCATTGCTTACCCTTTTTTTAACAAAAGGATTACCATAAATCCCATAGAAAACAATGTATAGCGTATAAAGGTAACTTGGGACATAAACATACTTAAATAGAATAACTATACAGTCGACTTCCACACATATCACTAAATGGAATATCCATACAGCCGACTTCCATACCCAATTCATTGGAGGTTATACCGTAACCACCCGTCCTTCGTTTATCATAGAACCACCCGTCATTTGGTTTATCATGTAACCACCCATCAAATGTCCAAGTACCATTATATAATCATAAAACACACAATGTTACAAATATCAATATTTCACTAATAACATTTCATTTGCAATCACAAGAAATAATTTCAAGATATTGAAATAATCAATCCATTTAAAAACCATTTTCAATATAAAAACACCCAAAAAGGGAATAAGGGATTTCTTTTCCTTTTTAAAAATAGTAAGGTTTATTGAGGAAGCCAAATAATGATTACGGCGACAGAGAGGTCATTGTCACCGCAGACGTTAAAAACATTCCTTTTGTTGTTTAGAAAAATGCATTGTAGAAAAAAGATTCTCTTTGAATGAAATTAAAAGTAAAAGGGTTTTATTAAACACCGTATAAAAGAAGAAGGTATAGATTATCGAAATATGCCTCAATGAAAGGAGATTGAGACAAATTCCCTTACCTCGTGTCCGACTTGACCCGTTCGTTCATTAATTTCCTAAATAATAAACTTAAGTTAATTTCTAATTTCTTAAGAACTTTTTTCAAATTTATTATTCCTTTTATATCACTTATTACCACATTATAAATATTATATATCTATTTAAGTTAATATTGGTTGTTTTGTCGATATTGGGTACTTGAGTCAAAAATGATATTTTTATAATTACAATTTGTCCATGTGGTAAAAATTCAATTATCTCCAGAATATTAGTCATATATATATATCATATGTATCTAGTATATATGTATTTATAATATTTCATAACATTTGGAGATAAGAAATGAAATGCACCGTTCATGGAGACGGTAAGCCGTACGTACGCATGGACGCTACTTTCTTTTCTATTTCATATTTAATGGAATGAAAACTTAATGATAAATAGGTATATTATAATTTAATTATAATACAATATTTTATATATGAAGCGTCCGGAGGTCGTCACGGCCCTCAAAATTACATTTATTACTCCTACACTAGCACAGTGGTGCAAGGTCGAACCACAGAGAAGGCAGACGAAAATTCTAAGGTTTTAAAACTAAAACCTCACTATTGTCAGTAGTGATGGATGCATCATTTTACTTTTTATAATTTTTTTTATTTTACTGATTATATAGAAACATGATGAGGAAACTAGATTTTCTAACAAAGAAACTAAAGCTATACTAAGTACTGTTAAACTAAGAGTAATACAGTATACTAATATAAAGCAGCAAGACAAGGAAGTGAGATCAACAAAGTACTCAGGAATTCTAAACAACTAGTTCGAATGGATGTTCTCTCCACAGCTTACAATCGAATCACACTTCTATAAAATCTGAAGAATTTCCCTCGCCAGGAAAATCAACAGGCAGATGACTAAGTCTTGGAGTTCGCCACACCAAAACTCAACCAAACTGCAAAGTAGTTTTAAAAGGTAACTTTCAGAAATAAACTCACCATAAATCTCCAAAGTTAATGATATTTAAGTTCTGAAAAAAGTATTCAAAAACAACCTCGCTAGTTGAAATTGAATAATGAAATTGAAAATATTGAAGTGTGAATGTTCAAAGATTAAAAACAGAATCAATCTCGCCAACTGATTCTAATTTCATAAAAAGATAAGCATATGAAGATTTAAAAAATCATAACCAGAAGGTTTTAAAACTCCCGAGTTTAGAAAGTTCAATCTATGATCATATTGATTCAAGAAGTGTAAAACAACCAAGAACAGAGTACAAAAAAATAAGGACAGAGGGAAGATGTACTCCCCAAGTAATGCTCTGAACTCAGGCTCCTTGGTCTCCTGCTCGTTTCCAGTGCTGCTCCCGGGAGTCTCCGCTCTCGAATTGGTGTTGTCGTGGAATGTTTAATCAGAGTCCCCCACTCAATTTTGCTGCTTGCTCTGCTTTAAGTACAATCTGTCATCTACTACATGTCACCGCCACTACTTCCACCGACTTCCAGAGTTCTTTACTCACGCACCGTAAAATGTGCGTTTAACCCGTGACAGGCACGTCGCACGAATTTTTCCCTCGTAACTAACTCCGGATGAGTTAGTTGGATAAACCTGGACATGTTTAAGTCCCTTGAATGAACCTGCAATGTAAAATAGAATAAATAAATGAGATCGCAAAGAAAAATAATTATTATCTTTTAAGTAAATTGTTATATTACTCATTACAAATTAACTTTAGTTAATTTATAATTACTTAATAAAACTGTGGTACAACATAAGTTATTAAAAAGTTATTAATTTAATTAAGTTAATAGAATAATTACTAAGTTATTAATTTAATTATTTTTAACTAAGTTATTAAAATTGTCAACATAAATAAATAAATAAATAAGATAATATTTAAGATTGTATTGATAATTTAATTATTACTATTAAATAAATTAAATTGCTAAATTAATAAATTATTTAGTTAATTTAAATTAAGTAATTAATATTAATACTTAAGTTTTAAAAATTTCTTAAATTAGTAAGTATATTTTATAGTTAATTATAATTACCTAAAATTATTCTATAAAAACTGAATTAATTTATTATTATCATTTATTATTAATTAAGTTTTATATTTTAATTTATAATTTAACTTATCTTTAAATTTTTTAATTATTTTTAAATCTTTTAAATAAAATCAACTTTATACTTTTGACTTATTAAAGTTAACCCTAACATCAACCTTACTTTATTTTTTTGTCTTCTTCTTTATACTTTACTTTATTATACTTTTATTATTATATTTTTTTATTGATTTATTATTATTATATTTTTTTATCTATAGTTTTCTTCCTCCCCCATCTCTCCACGGCGCACAGCAGAGAGGGGGAGGTCTGGTGCAGCTTCTTCTCCACACCGATGGCAGCGCCTTCTCAACAGCGATCTCCTCCTTCCAACTCGCGGCAGCGGACAACAGCACTGCATGGGATGTGGCGGCTCGTCTCCAACGGACTCGACCAAGGTGCGGCGCGACTCTCCTCTTTTCCAAGATTGGCGCAATGGTCTCTTCCCAGCGGTGGACAGTAGCGGCGGCACAACATCGGATTCCTCTTCTCCCACGGCAGCGCAACATCGGCTTCTCGACTTCTCACACGGCTTATCCATCTTCCCTCAGCTCCAGCACGGTACGGCGTGATTGCATCCTGCTCCGCAGCAGCGGTGCGCCATCAGCAGGTCCAACATAGCCCTCAGCTCCTGCAAGATCCCGGCGGTACATCCCACCTGCTCCGCAGCGCAGCGGCTTCGACTTCCCTTGGCTACCCAGCAAAAGAACTCAGCCTGGCTTCTCTTCAACAGTGCGGCGGCCTCCCCCAGCAGACCAGTGGTGGCCTGCTCCTCCAGCAGACCGGCGGCGCAGGTTCCTTCTACTCAGCAGTGGCGCAACCTCCTGCTCACGGCCTCCTCTCAACAGCAGCGTGAAAAGTTCTTCCTCCCGACGACCTCACACCCAGCCCGGCGTCGGCCTTGCGCATCAGCGGACACCCACATTGCGGACAAAGGATAACAACAGTAGCGGCTCGACGGAAGACCTCCCTGCAAGTCCCGGCGACGGACACCACCAGCAGGACGGCACAACAGGTTCTTCTCCGAGCAGGGCAGCGGTGCGGCGCTTCTTTTATTTGAACTTTACATCTGATCTTGTTTCAATTTACTACTACTATCGGTGAGGCGAGGCGGAATTGACGTCTACAGGTACCAGGAGAAGATTATCGGTGAGGGATATGAAAAAGGTTGGCTATCAGCGAGGATTATCGGTAGCTCAGCTACCGATAGAATAAAATAAAATAAAATCAATGAGGTATCGGTAGCTTCAGCTACCGATAGAAAAAAAACAGTTACCGATAGAATTATGCCGTTAGATAAACTATCAGTGATCTTAAAAAAAAAAAAAAATTGAACTTAAATTAAAACTAAACCGAAATAAAATAAAAACAATTAATTATAAAGAACCTAAATCTAAACACCATTAATTTAAAACAATTTTTTTTATTAAACGTTAAAACATTAAAATAATTAATTGAAAACACTTAAATTATAAACTAAATAATTAATAAACTAAAATTATAAAAGACTTGAATCAAAATAACTAAACACGCTAATTAAAGAGTAGCAGCACAAAATGAAAATTAGCATTGGCGACCCAATATGTCACCATAAGAGCTAGTTTAAATCACCGTTAGACTAAAACCTTTATAAAATGGATTAAAAATTAATCTGCATACATAAAATAATAAAGTTAATGTTTAAAAACTGTTAATTAATTAATTAATTAACTAATTGAACTAATAAAATTAAGGGAGAACCAATTTAATTAATTTAAAAGAAACATATTATTTACTTAAATGACTAGCGGGTGGTTCAACACATAAAATAATAAAATTAACCTATTTTAACATAACTTAATTGAAAGAATAATTAATAAAATAAAGTCTAAATTAATTAATTAGAATTATATTAATTAAATAATTGTTTAAATAGAAATTAACTTATTAAAAAGCCAAGCCAAATTAAATTAACCTAACTAAATACTCACCGTTGTTAATAAAATTGAAGGGCTCACTGGTAGAAATCAAAGTCTACCGATAAGATATGAAAAAGAGCTACCAGTAGGAAAGAGTATCGGTGACAATGGTCACCGATAAACAGCACCGGAAACCTACCTACCGGTAGAGAAAAAGGACCCCTGCTATCGGTAGGTCAGCTACCGATAGTCTGGCAAGCCGCGACAAGTTTTATATAACATTAAAAATAAAAATTAAATTAATTAAAAAACTCAATGATTAATAATAATAATAAGTTAAATAAAATAAAAAAATAAATATTTGACTAAACAACTTGAAGATTAGTTATATTAAAAACACGTCGATAATAAATCAATTATTTTATGGTCCAAAATTACATAAAATGTTATAAAAAGTGAATATTTGACAAATTTAATTCTAAAAATACAAAAGTGAATTTTTTATTAAAAAGTGTTAAATTAATTAAATAAATTGTATAAAATGTAAATAAAAGATGTGGCAAACTGAGTAAAAATAAGGCCACATCAAATTCCCCCACACTTAAACATTGTTTGTCCTCAAACAATCCCATGTTTTATCATCTTTGAAAAAGTGTGAATTATAAAAATCAGCTATGTTTAGAGAAGTTTCAACAGAGGACTCAAAAAGAATGTGCTTAGGCTATTGAAAACATAGCCTCAAATAATGTCTCTCTTAGAACCACTACTCAAAGGGAACTCAAGTAAACCATGAATCATCCATAAATGAAGGTGTCCTGCTTCATATATGACTCTGCCTAGTGACTTACTTCAATTCAAGCTCAATTTCTAAATTCAAGAGTGATAAAAGGTAAAATGAAAGTGGAATCAAAACCTTAACAAAAGGAACTTTGTACTTTGACTAATCCCCTTAGTACAGAAAATATAAAAAAAAATATATATAATTTTTTTTTGAAATCACTTTATTGAGTCAGCCCAAATGACTCCCATATAAACCAGTTTTCCCCTTCTTCATCTGGAGTTCATCATTACCCTCACCTTAATGAATTCATTTTTAACCCTAGACACTTTATTTATTTTCCCAAGCCATGTAATTTGTGCCAAGCACTGTGCAATGCACTTATTAAAGGTTTACAGAGGGCTTATTGTAAACAGAAACGAACCCAGTATCTAAGGTCTCAGAGATTCACCGTGGGATCCCAGATACCCAGTATTACTCCAGTTACAAAGGATTTATATAAAAACCATTTACATTGACTCAATAAAAATGATCATTTTTATAAATTAAAATAATTAAAAGGCTCCTCGGATAAAAGTCAAACTTCCAGTACCTAAAATTATGATCTTAAATCCACTAAAAGATTTCCCATATCACTCTCAAAAGAAGTTCCTAAACAAAATTCGTTAAACCAATAAACAATTCCACTCAGCAATCATCCACTACCACTCATTTCAGACTCAACGCAAGACTCAACTTCCAATCAAGCACCATCCTAAGGCAAGACTCATTTGAGTGCAGTGTAAAGCCTAAAATTGTGAAAGAATTTTTGAAAAATGTTGACCATTTTTTTTTGACAAAAAGTTTAAAAGCAGTGGGAATTGATGAGCATTACAATTAAACACAGTTTAGCACAGTCAAGAATTGACCCCCTCCCCCACACTTATAACCCAACTTTGTCCCCAAAGTTGACTTCTAAATACGGAGAAGAACAGTTAATCAATTATAGTTCAAAACAGATTTTCAATTTAGTAGATTAATGAGATGTATAAAGGGTCCCAAAGAAGTTCAAAAATAGTGTTTGCCACAATGATTAAACAAAAGCAGGTTCATAGGTAACACGTACATGCACTATTGACTAAGTCCAGTGAAACAAATTTTCAATGCCATTCAAACAGTTCCTTGTAACTACAAGGGTGTAGCAAGTTACAGATTGGGTTCAAATGGATTTTCAATAAAGCAGAATGATGCATGCTATAACACCTAACAGAACAAACATGCTCAATGAAAAAATTGGTAGCCTACATGTACCCCCCCACTTAGTTTCATGCAGTGAAAGGATTTTATCACAATAGTGAAATTCAATTTTTTAAAGCAAGGAGGCTCATGCAGAATTAATGCACATCACAGTGACAAGTAGCAGAATTTTATTTGAGCATTAAGCAGCAGAAAAATGAAATGCAGCAATAATAGTGAGATACTTCCCTGACTAATTTTTCCATTACTCCTTAGCATGATAATTTCACTCCTTAAATGACAGCAGCAGCATCCTAAAGACACAGAGTATGTAAGACAGAAACAAAGATCTAGCAGAGAAAGAAAGCATAAGGAAGACAATCAAAGCATCACTTTATTCAACACTAAAACAAGAACAGAAATAAAAGTAACCACAAAAGAAAGAACATGGGTTGACTCTCATGAAGCACTGAATTTTAAGTCTTCAGCTAGACTTTATTTAATTACAATTTTTTATTTACTAACAAGACAAGACCATGGGTTGCCTCCCATGCAGCGCTAGGTTTAAAGTCCCCAGCCAGACTCACCTAGAAACTAACCGTAGTCACTAGGAGGATGTGGTTTCCTTAATAGGAACCACCACAAGTGTTTGGCCCAATTGTTTTTAACAGAACAGTGAAAATTGTGGGCTTCAAGACATAATCAGACTAATACCAATTTCTCATAACCTGAAAAAACCCCTATGTAGAACCCTTTAATAGTTGTAAGCATAATGTTGTCCACTTCCATAATTGTTTCAGATTTATCAATATTAACATTTTTAGGAAGTGGTAGCAATAAATTAGGTGTTTCAAAGGGTATGACAATGTCCTCAGAGCTATCTTCTCCAACTTCAACACTAAAATATTCGCATTCAAGGGTTCTCATGGGTGAGTACTGATTAGAAGGTTTAAGAGGGAATTCAATTAAGTTCTGAACAGAATTATGAAAATTGAAACTCAGGTGTGATTCCCTCTCTGAACTACTATCAGTATCATGAAAATAATCATCACCCATCACAGGTGAGGATGGAAGTGACAAACAAAGAAGATAATTTACTTTATCACTAAGTGGTTCAGCTCTAACAATGTTATAAATCTCTTCCAAAAGATCCTCATCTGTTAACTCACATTGAACATCTACTGCTTCTAACAAATCAACTCTACCTAATTCTAGTGTGTGTTCAACCTCTCTTTCAAGTTCAAATTCAGAAGGCTCACTTTCTAAAACCATGTCTGTAGTGTGTTCAAGAAGGTTCAGTTCTGGGGAAGAAAAGTTCAATTCAGCTTCAATTAAGTCATGTTCAAGATTATTCAAATTCAAACAGTTTTCCCTAGGAATGACAACACTACTTTCTATTTCAGTACAAAAAGTTTCATAAAAGTGATCACTATGAGAATAGGGAAATGAAAACTCATCAGTTAGTTTTTCTTCAAAAATCATTCCCTCATCCTTATCAACCAACAACAGTTCAGAAATTATTGGGTTTGGAGTTTCAAAACATGAAAGAGAAGTTTTCAACTTAGGTTCAAAGATTTGAAATTCTGTGATTTCCAGCTTAAGGTTCTCTTCCAAAGTGTACCCAATATCAAGTTCAGGCTCAATGTTCAGAATTTCAGAAATTTTGGGTGAAAAGTTTTTAACATTCAAATTTTTAGTTTCAAGTATATCTTCAACCCGAGTGACTTCATTCTCAAAACTTCTAAAATAGTGATTTTTCTCAAAAGAAGGAATGATGTAAAGAATTGGGCTATCTTTTTCAATATGTTTCAATTCATCTTCAAAATTATCCAACCCAACAACATTTAATTTCTTTATAGGATTTTGTTGTTTTCTTGAATTTTTGAGTCAGTTATTTCCAAATTTAGTTCAACAGAGTCATATTCTTCATAAATAAAGTGTTGTTGTCCAGTATCATAGTCACTCTCTTCTTCCACTTGATTTTCAAATCTTTTAAAGACATTTTCTTTTTCATTTTCTTCATTTTCTTCTTGTTCTTTAACCCTTTGTTTCAATTCCAAGAGCATGGTTTCTATTCTTTTCATTCTTTGATCTCGCTCTTGAGAATCTCTAAGTTGAATCTCATGGGATTGAGTTAACCAATTATTAATTTGTTCCACCCTAGCATCTAGTTTGGAATCAATTAATTCAATTTTAGCTAGGGTGATAGGACTAAACTCACAGTGTTCATTTTCATCAGTGTAAACATCTTGTTGTGGCTGGTTATAGACACACTGCCAAGCAGTATGTCCATAATCACCACAACAAACACAGTTAGGTCCCGGTTGATTCCAATTCTGTTTAACATCCATTTTTAATTCAAAATTTAATGAGCTTAAACACACAACAGTTCTCTGTGAAGCAGATTTTTCTTTTCAAAACAACAAAAGTAGCAGATATAGTTCAAAGTAGTTTTTTTAAATCAGTTTTTTTGTGTTTTTTTTGTGTGTTTTTTTTGTGTGTTTTTTTTAAACCCTAGACTCTCGGTGCGTGCCTTCCCCGGCAACGGCGCCAAATTTTTAAGCATCCGGAGGTCGTCACGGCCCTCAAAATTACATTTATTACTCCTACACTAGCACAGTGGTGCAGGGTCGAACCACAGAGAAGGCAGACGAAAATTCTAAGGTTTTAAAACTAAAACCTCACTATTGTCAGTAGTGAGGGATGCATCATTTTACTTTTTATAATTTTTATTTTATTTTAATGATTATATAGAAACAGGATGAGGAAACTAGATTTTCTAACAAAGAAACTAAAGCTATACTAAGTACTGTTAAACTAAGAGTAATACAGTATACTAATATAAAGCAGCAAGACAAGGAAGTGAGATCAACAAAGTACTCAGGAATTCTAAACAACTAGTTCGAATGGATGTTCTCTCCACAGCTTACAATCGAATCACACTTCTAGAAAATCTGAAGAATTTCCCTCGCCAGGAAAATCAACAGGCAGATGACTAAGTCTTGGAGTTCGCCACACCAAAACTCAACCAAACTGCAAAGTAGTTTTAAAAGGTAACTTTCGGAAATAAACTCACCATAAATCTCCAAAGTTAATGATATTTAAGTTCTGAAAAAAGTATTCAAAAACAACCTCTCCAGTTGAAATTGAATAATGAAATTGAAAATATTGAAGTGTGAATGTTCAAAGATTAAAAACAGAATCAATCTCGCCAACTGATTCTAATTTCATAAAAAGATAAGCATATGAAGATTTAAAAAATCATAACCAGAAGGTTTTAAAACTCCCGAGTTTAGAAAGTTCAATCTATGATCATATTGATTCAAGAAGTGTAAAACAACCAAGAACAGAGTACAAAAAAAAATAAGGACAGGGGGAAGATGTACTCCCCAAGTAATGCTCTGAACTCGGGCTCCTTGGTCTCCTGCTCGTTTCCAGTGCTGCTCCTGGGAGTCTCTGCTCTCGAATTGGTGTTGTCGTGGAATGTTTAATCAGAGTCCCCCACTCAATTTTTCTGCTTGCTCTGCTTTAAGTACAATCTGTCATCTACTGCATGTCACCGCCACTACTTCCACCGACTTCCAGAGTTCTTTACTCACGCACCGCAAAATGTGCGTTTAACCCGCGACAGGCACGTCGCGCGAATTTTTCCCTCGTAACTAACTCCGAATGAGTTAGTTGGATGAACCTGGACATGTTTAAGTCCCTTGAATGAACCTGCAATGTAAAATAGAATAAATAAATGAGATCGCAAAGAAAAATAATTATTATCTTTTAAGTAAATTGTTATATTACTCATTACAAATTAACTTTAGTTAATTTATAATTACTTAATAAAACTATGGTACAACATAAGTTATTAAAAAGTTATTAATTTAATTAAGTTAATAGAATAATTACTAAGTTATTAATTTAATTATTTTTAACTAAGTTATTAAAATTGTCAACATAAATAAATAAATAAATAAGATAATATTTAATATTGTATTGATAATTTAATTATTACTATTAAATAAATTAAATTTCTAAATTAATATATTATTTAGTTAATTTAAATTAAGTAATTAATATTAATACTTAAGTTTTAAAAATTTCTTAAATTAGTAAGTATATTTTATAGTTAATTATAATTACCTAAAATTATACTATAAAAACTGAATTAATTTATTATTATCATTTATTATTAATTAAGTTTTATATTTTAATTTATAATTTAACTTAGCTTTAAATTTTTTAATTATTTTTAAATATTTTAAATAAAATCAACTTTATACTTTTGACTTATTAAAGTTAACCCTAACATCAACCTTACTTTATTTTTTTGTCTTCTTCTTTATACTTTACTTTATTATACTTTTATTATTATATTTTTTATTCATTTATTATTATTATATTTTTTTATCTATAGTTTTCTTCCTCCCCCATCTCTCCACGGCGCACAGCAGAGAGGGGGAGGTCTGGTGCAGCTTCTTCTCCACACCGATGGCAGCGCCTTCTCAACAGCGATCTCCTCCTTCCAACTCGCGGCAGCGGACAACAGCACTGCATGGGATGTGGCGGCTCATCTCCAACAGACTCGACCAAGGTGCGGCGCGACTCTCCTCTTTTCCAAGATTGGCGCAATGGTCTCTTCCCAGCGGTGGACAGTAGCGGCGGCACAACAGCGGATTCCTCTTCTCCCACGGCAGCGCAACATCGGCTTCTCGACTTCTCACACGGCTTATCCAGCTTCCCTCAGCTCCAGCACGGTACGACGTGATTGCATCCTGCTCCACAGCAGCGGTGCGCCATCAGCAGGTCCAACATAGCCCTCAGCTCCTGCAAGATCCCGACGGTACATCCCTCCTGCTCCGCAGCGCAGCGGCTTCGACTTCCCTTGGCTACCCAGCAAAAGAACTCAGCCTGGCTTCTCTTCAACAGTGCGGCGGCCTCCCCCAGCAGACCAGTGGTGGCCTGCTCCTTCAGCAGACCAGCGGCGCAGGTTCCTTCTACTCAGAAGTGGCGCAACCTCCTGCTCACGGCCTCCTCTCAACAGCAGCGTGAAAAGTTCTTCCTCCCGACGACCTCACACCCAGCCCGGCGTCGGCCTTGCGCATCAGCGGACACCCACAGTGCGGACAAAGGATAGCAGCAGTAGCGGCTCGACGGCAGACCTCCCTGCAAGTCCCGGCAACGGACACCACTAGCAGGACGGCGCGACAGGTTCTTCTCCGAGGAGGGCAGCGGTGCGGCGCTTCTTTTATTTGAACTTTACATCTGATCTTGTTTCAATTTACTACTACTATCGGTGAGGCGAGGCAGAATTGACGTCTACAGGTACCAGGAGAGGAGTATCGGTGAGGGATATGAAAAAGGTTGGATATCAGCAAGGATTATCGGTAGCTCAGCTACCGATAGAATAAAATAAAATAAAATCAATGAGGTATCGGTAGCTTCAGCTACCGATAGAAAAAAAAACAGTTACCGATAGAATTATGCCGTTAGATAAACTATCGGTGATCTTAAAAAAAAATAAAATTGAACTTAAATTAAAACTAAACCGAAATAAAATAAAAACAATTAATTATAAAGAACCTAAATCTAAACACCATTAATTTAAAACAAATTTTTTTTATTAAACGTTAAAACATTAAAATAATTAATTGAAAACACTTAAATTATAAACTAAATAATTAATAAACTAAAATTATAAAAGACTTGAATCAAAATAACTAAACACGCTAATTAAAGAGTAGCAGCACAAAATGAAAATTAGCATTGGCGACCCAATATGTCACCATAAGAGCTAGTTTAAATCACCGGTATACTAAAACCTTTATAAAATGGATTAAAAATTAATCTGCATACATAAAATAATAAAGTTAATGTTTAAAAACTGTTAATTAATTAATTAATTAACTAATTGAACTAATAAAATTAAGGGAGAACCAATTTAATTAATTTAAAAGAAACATATTATTTACTTAAATGACTAGCGGGTGGTTCAACACATAAAATAATAAAATTAACCTATTTTAACATAACTTAATTGAAAGAATAATTAATAAAATAAAGTCTAAATTAATTAATTAGAATTATGTTAATTAAATAATTGTTTAAATAGAAATTAACTTATTAAAAAGCCAAGCCAAATTAAATTAACCTAACTAAATACTCACCGTTGTTAATAAAATTGAAGGGCTCACTGGTAGAAATCAAAGTCTACCGATAAGATATGAAAAAGAGCTACCGGTAGGAAAGAGTATCGGTGACAATGGTCACCGATAAACAGCACCGGTAACCTACCTAATGGTAGAGAAAAAGGACCCCTGCTATCGGTAGGTCAGCTACCGATAGTCTGGCAAGTCGCGACAAGTTTTATATAACATTAAAAATAAAAATTAAATTAATTAAAAAACTCAATGATTAATAATAATAATAAGTTAAATAAAATAAACAAATAAATATTTGACTAAACAACTTGAAGATTAGTTATATTAAAAACACGTCAATAATAAATCAATTATTTTATGGTCCAAAATTACATAAAATGTTATAAAAAGTGAATATTTGACAATTTTTTTTATAAAAATACAAAAGTGCATTTATTTATTAAAAAGTGTTAAATAAATTAAATAAATTGTATAAAATGTAAATAAAAGATGTGGAAAACTGAGTAAAAATAAGGCCACATCAATATATGTTACATAAGTTCATTAACATCATCCTTTATTTGTTCCATGTATGTCATGATCGAGTAATATCACTTTGAAGGGGCGGTAGTTCGCGCTTCCTCAAATGAAATTATCGTGTTTACACATCATGAAAAACGTAAAGGTATGTTGTAAATAAAAATTACAGAAGCATAAATAAAATATAAACATAATATATATCATATAAATATAGTGTCATCATAATGGACACCATGAGATGCAGTGGGAGATAATTGAACAATCATCATTTCGTGAGACAATAGTTCACCGTCCACATAAATAGTATGCTCTAAATCTATTTGATGGAGGTGTGTGTGAGTGTAATTTTAATAATTATAATAAAAACATACTAGTATATTGAAGATACTGGTATTGTTATGTAATCAGAGAATAAGAATATAATAGGGAGTGAAGAAGTAGAATATTGGAAAGGAACTTTAGAGAAGACGCTACCTCTTAAAACGGGTTACTCCCTTTGATTTGAGCCAAAAGGCTTTCTTGAATTGTTTTCTGCCTAAGGTAAGACTTATAAGAGGAATATAAGTATGTTAGAAGCTTATTAGAGCAGAGGTTAGACAATCCAATGGTCTTGAGAGGTGTGAGTAAGGGTTTAGAGGTGGTGGCCTTTTATAAGAGGGATGAGGGGTACTTTAGGAATGTCTTGAAAGATTATTTTATTATAAACTGAATTTCGATTTTCAAAAGGTCCAAAACTCATTTAATTAAAAGATAAGATTATTATGGTTCTCAATACTATCAACCAATAGGTTTTAGACAAGTTTTGGTTTCAAATTTAACCTTATCATTTAGATTTAACCATTAGTTAACTAATTTAACTATTACCATGTCTTCCTGTATATTCATACTATATGGTTAATATAGTTACTGTAAAATTCCAATCAAATCTCAAGTGATTCATTAATGAAATTTAAAACATTATATAAGTAATTTTGATGAATCTTAGACTTTTAAGACTATTATATCATTTAATAAAATAGTACTTGTTTTAAATACTCATTTATATCAATTTTTTTACTATTCATATCACGAATTTTTTAAAAATCCATAACTTTATTATTTCAAAAAAACTTCATAAATTAAAATATAACAAGTCATAATCATACTTAAAATTAGTGGATGACATAAAAAGTTTCAAAATAAATTTATTTTAATATTTATAATCTCATTTATTTAAATCTTTCATTAATATGGTAATCGCTACATCATCATTGTGTCATAAATATATTTATTTATTAGATGTCTAAAAATTATAAATAAAATACTATGATGTAGGAAATATTTTTATATTTCTAATGAATATTTATAGTTGGATATATAACTTATATAACCCCATATAGAAATTGTTTTACTAAAAGATACATGTTTATGTTACATTTTTCTTTACTTAAAATTAATTCTTAAAAAATGTCATTTTCACATCAAAGTGGATCCACGTGGTCCCAAAATCGTCTCAAGGATACCCATGGTCCGAAATATCTCATCCAATAGGATTAGGACATGTGTTAGGGTAATTTAATATTATTATATTATTATTATTTTACCCTTATTTACTGGATTCACCCTTAAACCATAGTAAATAAAAGTTACTATTCATAATGTCTAAAAAAAATTACCTATTTAAAAAATTTCTAACTCATGATTAAAAATATTGAATCCATTTTTATAAATCCAAAACACAGAACATGGAAAAATTAATTTAAAATTAATTTCCATTGTCAAAACCAAAAAATGTGTTTTTAAGAAGTAAAAACTACCAAAAGATTGACATTTGTTTATATCCAATTTCAAAGTGAAATTACTTACAATGACTAAAATTGTATTAAATGATAAAAATGTAATATAATTAAACTTTAAAACCAATTAAAAGTACAATCTAACTAAATAAATAAATTAGATTAAAAGGCAGTTTGGAATTAAAATGCTGTATTTTTCACTATTCATTAAAAAAATGAACTTTAGCAGAAAAATACTAAAATTTCATCCAAAGTAAATTTTGATGTTACGCTTCTGAAGAAAATGTTTATTTTTTCAAATAAAACATATAAAGGTTTCAAAACTATATTTAAAAAGGGTTCTCCATCAAATTGCGATAAAACTGCATTTTTAGAAAAAATACTTCTTTTATCTGAAAAAAAGAATTTATTCTTATATCATATCTAGAAAACATATAATATGGATTTAAAACTTTACATTGAATATATATAATATATTTTCATTAAATAAAAAATCATAAAGAGTGATATGAAAACACAATTATTCTCTATTAAATAGGTTTTCATAAAAACACATCCATTATATTCAATTGGTTTTTATTTCTATTTCTAATAAATTTGGTAATCAATGAATCATCATTTAAACATGTTTAAACCATATTTCAAAATTCAATTGATACTATTAATTCCCACAATTCCAACGACTAGGCATTAACTACCATTTAAAATAATAATAATATCATTGTATTATTTTTCACTATAACTCAATGTTGTGTGCAATGTAAGATTTCAGAGAAGCTCATTGTTTCATGTCGAGTACGCTATCATAAAAAGTGTCTCCTTTAACTTAAAATTAATAGAATATTCATAAGTATTAATAGAAATCAAAAAGTATTATTCTATAAATACCTGAGCTGTTACATTAACCATAAACCTATTAAGGGTGAAAATAAAAAATGATGCATCAGGTCTGGTATAGATCATCAAATACATGATCATACTAATAATGCTAGCATAAGGAATTTTAAACATGTATTTAACATCAAAATTTATAGCATGTGGCTTAGACTATGAAACGTAAAATTGTTGGGAAAATGGGACATTGGAGAGATTTAAGGATTAAAATAGATATCACTTCATGACTTTCAAAACATAAGCATGTTAGGATAGGTAAAGAAATTTATAACTTCTATCCCAAAAAATTTCCAATCCCAAAATCTATTTGGAAGACCAAGATCTTTCATTTAAAAAGCATTCTTCAATTGTGATTTCATGTCACTAATGAGTTTCACATCCTTTCAAATAATAAAAACACCATCTGTATATAGCAGTAGATACAACATGACATTTTTAACAGATTTAAAATATAGATATGCATCATATTTACTTCTGATAAGCTGATTATCAAGCATTAATGAGTCAAATTTTATATACCTATTCTGATATGATTTCAATAAACCATACAAATATTTATTGAAAGGACATACCTGGTTAGGTTTGAACTCATTCATGTGACCATCAGAAAGTTTCATATACAATTTCTCATCCATATATTCATGAAGAAAACCAGTTTTAACATCAAACTGCTCGAAAGAAAGTAACAATTGAATAGATGAGTGTTTAACCATAAGACAGAAATATTTCAGAGTAGTAAATCCCATGGCTGCTGACCTAGCCTTTTATTTAATTTTCTTATCTCTAATGTTATCCTATTTCCTTTTAAAAATTCATTTACAGCAACTGACTTTAACATTAGTAGGTTTATTAGCAAAAGACCAAGTATGGTTTTTCTTTAAGGAATCCATCTCACCATTCATAGTAGTGATCTAGTTTTTGGAATCACTACCATTCATTACTTTCTTATAGGATTGAGGATCCTTAGTAACAAGATCATGGGGAATGTCGAAAGAAGAAGAGTCCATATTAGAAAGGTCACAACGAACAAGATGCCTATAACCCTCCTAACTCCATCTCTTGTGAGTTGATAGTCATTGGCAGAATTAGTTGGATCACTATCTGACTTTGAACCAGATATTGACTAAGGTTGTGTCTTAGGTTGAGGTCTGGGTGAAGAGGGATAAAAGGGAGCCACCAATTGGGTTGGTTGGCTAGTCTCAACACTCTTGGTTTGGGGTGAATTATCACAATCATCAGTGAGAAACTTGGATTTATAAGTAAAGGATTCATGGAATACAATATCTTGTTTAATAATTCGTTTTTGGTAATCGGGACTATCAACTCAGAGTTTATAGCCTCTAACTCCTTCAGGATAGCCAAAAAATAAACATTTGAGTGCTTTAGGTTCCAACTTCTCGGTTTTAATGTGGGCATAAGTTGTCCACCATAATACTCTCACATGGTTGTATGAAGGGGGATCGTTGTCCCATAATTATTCTAGAGTTTTAAATTTATTAATAGTAGAAGGAAATATATTAATAAGATAGAATTCGGTAGTTGTAACCTTGGCCATAAGGACTTGGGCAAGCCCGAGTATGTAAACATGATACAGACCTGTTTCAATATAGTGCTATTCAAATATATAGTACGGTTAAAATGATTGAGAAATCCATTTTATTAAGGGGAATCCCTCAAAGTATAGTGTTTTGAGATGCATTTAGGCTCAAAGAATTGAATAAAGTAAGTTAACAGATATTTAGACCAATTATGCGTTCTCATAGTTTTAATCTTTCTTCCAGTTTGGTTTTAAAATAAATCCATGTTTTGAATGTTTCAAAAACATCCGATTTATTTCTAAGAATATAAATCCAAAAATTCTGGGAGAAATTATCTATGGAGGTCACAAATTATGAGCCTTCGCCATGGGAGGCACTCCTAGAAGTACCCCATAGATCAAAGTGGATATAATCCAAAGGATAATTATCCTTAAAAGAAGACCAATTAAAACTAACTCTGTTAGACTTAATCATAACAAAATCTTCATATAATGGAAGAATATGTGGTGTAATGTCATTCAAGAACCCTTGTTTCATTATTTCTTCAGGACTTTGGAGCTAACATGCCCCAACCTCTTATGTAATAGAATAGTATTTTCTGTGTTTGTGACATATGTGTCGCCTAACTATCTATAATGGGATTTCCAATTTAACACGTAAATCCCATTTTTAAGAGAACCTCTAATCATTCTCTAGGATCCTTTAGTGATCTTAAGGAATCCTGATTCAAAATGTGAATCCTTTATAGTCTAAAACCCTTGGGGAGATTAGATTTATTTGAAGACCAGGGACCCACCTAACATCAAGAGAGATGAAAATTGAATGGTTTTCAAGTTTTAACAAAACAAAACCTCTGTCCTAGACCTT
This sequence comes from Viscum album, assembly GCA_963277665.1. Taxonomy (NCBI): domain Eukaryota; kingdom Viridiplantae; phylum Streptophyta; class Magnoliopsida; order Santalales; family Viscaceae; genus Viscum; species Viscum album. The sequence continues at coordinate 2,006,032,164 of OY728138.1, forward strand.
GCATATCCTATTTTTTCCAAAGATAACTTCTACATCCAATCTCTTGATTAACTCTAGAAAAGACTCTCAATTGGGACACATGTGAAAGGAACAACCAGATTCTAATACCCACTCACCGGTAAGGTCATACCTAGACACATCAAGGACTTCAACACATGTGAAAAATAAGAATACATTATAGGAATAAGCATGGGATCTTCATCAGATCTCTACACCAGGGACGAAACTCCTATGGAAGCGACAAAACTATTTTGGGGATCCTTAAAGGATGGTGTGCATCAAAATCTTGGAGGAATATATGGACTTCTTACCCTGATTAGTCTCTCGCAAGGGTTTCAAAGGAGCTGTGGAACTAAAACGAGATCGAGAGAGGGAGATAGCAGGATTCAATAATATCTTATAAATGGTCGCCTACAAGGATAGTAAATGTGCCAGATGGGTAGAACAGACGGACCACCACTGAAACACCGTGAGCCAAGAAGGGTCAGCCGTGTGGACGGCTAAGATGAAGTCAGGCAGTGCAGGTTATCAACGGATCACATGAGCCCCGACTCAAAAACAAGGGTCAATCAGGATCCATCCTACAACAAGGGAATAATGAGATAATATAGCGGTCCTGCTATGGAAATAAGCCCAATCAATAAATCCAACTGATTTTGTTTTATTATGCTTGTCTCTATGGTTTGTTTTACCCTCACATAGTGACTATATGACCCTTTAAGTGAGGGTGGATGGGGAATTGGGCATGTTACCCTTATGCGAGGTGGATTCCACCTTTACATGGGGACAAAATTACCTTAATTTGGACAAGTTGTATTACCCCTATATAGTTGGGGCATCAAATCATTTACCATTCTGTGTTTTTAATTATGCATGATCTGTGTGCTTATCACCCCTCCAATCCCCTATTTATACATGTTTTGGTGGTTTTCTGACTTTTTTTATGCTAGCCAGCCCTGTGAGATTTATGCTCACCCTACACTATAATTGTGTCCCATTGTTTGTGTAAGAACCCGATTTTTGTATGAGGTGCGAATCCTTTTAAATTCAGTCAAATTATTTATTTTGGTCATAATATGGATGTCTAATGAGATCACGAAGGTTACGGGGGTGTATGGAGCTGGTTTAGAGCTCAGAACCCTGACCGGTGGAGAAAAGGACCGGGCTTCACGGTTAGTAGAAAATGTGCAATCTAGTTCGAATGATTTCCCTAATCATGTGAGGGATTGACAGTGGGCTGAAGGAGGCCGCATGGTTTGAGAAAATTGTACAACCAGGGGTACACACCCATGTGGTCGGTCTGCAGTTTTTAGCAGAGCATGAAGCATGGTTTGGACACAGTTATTCTAACTATGTGAATGAATCTTAGATTTTTAGGACTATTATATCATTTAATAAAATAGTATTTGTTTTAAAAACTCATTTATATCAATGTTTATACTATTCATATCATGATTATTTTAAAAATCCATAACAACTTTATTATTTCAAAAGAACTTCATAAATTAAAATATAACAAGTCATAATCATCCCTAAAATTTGTGGATGATATAAAAAGTTTCAAAATAAATTTATTTTGATATTTATAATCTCATTTATTTAAATCTTTTATTAATAAGGTAATCGCTACATCATCATTGTGTCATAAATATATTTATTTATTTGATGTCTAAAAATTATAAATATAATACTATAATGTAGGAAATATTTTTATATTTATAATGATTATTTATATCTAGAAATATAACTTATATTACCCCATATAGAAATTGTTTTACTAAAAGATACATGTTTATGTTACATTTTTCATTACTTAAAATTAATTCTTAGAAAATGTCATTTTCACATCAAAGTGGATCCATGTGGTCCCAAAATCGACTCACGGGTACCCATGGACCGAAATATATCATCCAATAGGGTTAGAACATGTGTTATGGTAATTTAATATTATTATATTATTATTATTTTACCCTTATTTACTGGATTTACCCTTAAACCATGGTAAATAAAATATTTACTGAAGTTACTATTCATAATGTCTAAAAATAAAAGTTACATATTTAAACAATTTGGACCTATTGATTCCAAATATGGAATCCATTTTTCTAAATCCAAAACACAGAACTTGCAGAAATTAATTTAAAATTAATTTCCATTGTCAAAACCAAAAAACGCGTTTTTAAGAAATAAAAACTACCAAAAGATTGACATATGTTTATGTCTAATTTCAAAGTGAAATTACTTAAAATAACAAAAATTAGATTAAATTATAAAAATATAATCTAATTAAACTTTAAAACCAATTAAAAGTACAATATAACTATATAAATAAATTAGATTAAAAGGCATTTTTGAATTAAAATGTTGTATTTTTCACTATTCATTAAAAAAATGAACTTTAGCAAAAAAATACTAAAATTTCATCCAAAGTAAATTTTGATTTTCCTCTTCTAAATACAAAATTTTATTTTTTCAAATAAAACACATAAAGGTATCAAAAACTAGATTTAAAAAGGGTTCACCATTAAAAGGCGGTAAAACTGCATTTTTATAAAAAATACTTCTTTTATCAGAAAAAAAATAATTTATTCATATATCATATCTAGAAAACATATAAGATAGATTTAAAACATTACATTGAATATATATCATATATTTTCATTAAATAAAAATTCATAAAGAGTGATATGAAAACACAATTATTCTCTTTTAAATAGGTTTTCATAAAAACACATCCATTACATTCAATTGGTTTTTATTTCAATTTATAATAAATTTGGTAATCAATAAATCATCATTTAAACATGTATAAACCATATTTCAAAATTCAATTGATACTATTAATTCTCGTCATTCCAACAACTAGGCATTAACTACCATTTAAGATAATAATAATATTATTGTATTATTTTTCACTATAACCCAATGTTGTGGGCAATATAAGATTTTGGAGATGCTCATTATTTCATGTCGAGTATGCTATCAGAAAAAAGCATCTCCTTTAACTTAAAATTAATTCCATATTCATAAGTATTAATAGAAATAAAAAAGTATTATTCTATAAATACCTGAGCTGTTACATTAACCATAAACCTATTAAGGGTGAAAATAAAAAATGTTGCATCAGGTCTGGTATAGATCATCAAATACATTATCATACTAATAATGCTAGCATAAGGAATTTTAAACATGTATTGAACATCAAAATTTATAGCATGTGACTTAGACTATGAAACAATAAAGTGTTGTGAAAATGGGACATTGGAAAGATTTAAGGATTAAAATAGATATCACTTCATGACTTTCAAAACATAAGCATGTTACGATAGGTAAAGCAATTTCTCACTTATATCCCTAACAATTTCCAATCCCAAAATCTGTTTGGAATACCAAGATCTTTCATTTAAAAAGCATTATTCAATTGTGATTTCATGTCACTAATGAGTTTCACATCCTTTCATATAATAAACACACCATCCATATATAACAATAGATACAACATGACATTTTTAACATATTTAAAATATAGATATTCATCGTATTTACTTCTGTTAAGATGATTATCAAGCATTAATGAGTCAAATTTTATATACCTATTCTCATAGGATTTTAATAAACCATAAAAATATTTATTGAAAGGACATACCTGGTTAGGTTTGAACTCATTCATGTGACTATTAGAAAGTTTTAAATACAATTTCTCATCCATATCTCCATGAAGAAAATCAGTTTTAACAACAAACTGCTCGAAAGCAAGAAACAACCATATAGATGAGTGTTTAGCCATAGGATAGAAATATTTCAGATTAGTAAATATCCTGGATACTAACCAAGCCTTTTATTTAATTTTCTTATCTCCTATGTTATCCTATTTCCTTTTAAAAATCCATTTATAGCAAATGACTTTAATATTGATAGGTTTATTAGCAATAGACCAAGTATGGTTTTTCTTTAAGGAATCCATCTCACCATTCATAGTAGTGATCTAGTGTTTGGAATCAATACCATTAATTACTTTCTTATAGGATTGAGGATCCTTAGTAACAAGATCATGGTAAATATCGAAATAAGAAGAGGCCATATTAGAAAGGTCACAACGAACAAGATGCCTATAACCCTCCTAACTCCATCTCTTGTGAGATGATAGTCATTGGTAGAATTATTTGGATCACTATCTGACTTTGAACCAGATATAGACTAAGGTTGTGTCTTAGGTTGAGGTCTGGGTGAAGAGGGATCAAAGGGAGCCACCAATTGGGTTGGTTGGCTAGTCTCAACACTCTTGGTTTGGGGTGAATTATCACTATCTTCAGTGAGAGACTTAGATTTAGAAGTAAAGGATTCATGGAACACAATATCTTTGTTAATAATTCTTTATTAGTAATCGGGACTATCAAATCAGAGTTTATAACCTTTAACTCCTTCAGGATATCCAACAAATAAACATTTGAGTTCTCTAGGTACCAACTTCTTGGTTTTAATGTGAGCATAGGTTGTACACCATAAGACTCACATGGTTGTATGAAGGGGGATCATTGTCCCATAATTATTCTAGAATTTTAAATTTATTAACAGTAGAAGGACATATATTGATAAGATAGACTTCGGTAGATGTAACCTTGGCCCATAAGGACTTGGGCAAGCCAGAGAATGTAAACATGCTACGGACCTGTTCCAATATAGTGCGATTCAAATATATAGTACAGTTAAAATGATTGAGAAATCCATTTTATTAAGGGGAATCCCTCAAAGTATAGTGTTTTGAGATGCATTTAGGCTCAAATAATTGAATAAAGTAAGTTAATAGATATTTCGACCAATTATGTGTTCTCATAGTTTTAATATTTCTTCTAGTTTGGTTTTCAAAAAAAATCCATGTTTTTAATGCTTCAAACACATCAGATTTATTTCTAAGAATATAAATACAAACATTCTGGGAGAAATTATCTATGAAGGTCACAAATTATGAGCCTTCGCCATGGGAGGCACTTCTAGAAGTACCCCATAGATCAAAGTGGATATAATCCAAAAGATAATTTTCCTTAAAATAAGACCAATTAAAACTAACTCTTTTATACTTAATCATAAAAAAATCATCATAGAATGAAAGTATATGTGGTGTCATGTCATTCAATAACCCTTGTTTCATTATTTCTTCAGGACCTTGGAGCTAACATGCCCCAACCTCTTTTGTAATATAACAGTATTGTCCGTGTTTGTGACATATGTGTCGCCTAAATATCTACAATGGGATTTCCAATTTAACACATAAAGACTATTTTGAAGAGAAACTCTAATCATTCTCTAGGATCCATTAGTGATCTTAAGGAAACCTGATTCAGAAATTGAATCCTTTCTATTCTAAAACCTTTAGGGAGATAAGATTTATATAAAGATTAGGGAACCACCTAACATCAAGAGAGGTGAAAATTGAATGTTTGTCAAGTTGTAACAAAACAGAACCTCTGCCCTAGACCTTTCATATCCTATTGTTTCCAAAGATTACTTATACATCCAATCTCTTGATTAACTCTATAAAAGACTCTCAATTGGGACACATGTTAAAGGAACAACCAGATTCTAATAGCCACTCACTAGTAAGGTCATACCTAGACACATCAAATACTTCAACACATGTGAAAGATAAGAATCCATAATAGGAATAAGAACGAGATCTTCATCAGATCTCTGCACCAGGGATGAAACTCCTATGGAAGCGACAAAACTATTTCAGGGATCCTCAAAGGACGATGTGCAACAAAAGCTTAGAGGTATATCTGGACTTCTTCCCTTGATAAGTCTCTCGCAAGGGTTTCAAAGGAGTTGTGTAACTTAATCGGGATCGAGAGAGGAAGCTAGCGGGATTCAATCATATCTTATAAATGTTCGCCTACAAGGAAAGTAAATGTGCTAGATGGGTAGAACAGACGGACCACCACTGAAACACCCCGAGCCAAGAAGGGGTAGCCATGTGGAAGACTAAGATAAATTCAGGCAGTGGAGGTTATCATCGGATCACATGAGCCCCGACTAAAAAAAAGGGTCAACCGGTATCCATCCTACAACAAGGGAATAATGCAATCATATAGCGGGCCTGCTCTGGAAATAATCCCAGCCAATAAATCCAACTACTTTTGTTTTATTATGCTTGTATCTATGGTTTTTTTTACCCTCACATAGTGACTACATGACCCTTTAAGTGAGGGTGGATGGGGAATTGGTCATGCTACCCTTATGTGAGGTGAATTCCACCTTTACATGGGGACCAAATTACCTTAATTTGGACAAGTTGAATTACCCCTATATAGCTGGGGTGTCAAATCATTTACAATTCTGTGTTTTCAATTATGCATGATCTGTGTGATTGTCACCACACCAATCCCCTAATTTTACATGTCTCGGTGGTTGTCCGACTTTTGTTATGCTAGCCAGTGTTGGGCGGAAAAGAAAAGGAATGATGGCAAGAGGGGGGTGAATTGCCTTTTAAAAATAATTAAAAATTTAAAATCAAAGTTAAAAGTGCAGCGGAAATAAATGAGGCAAGACACAAAATTGATAACGGAGTTCGGCTTAAACCCAAGTCTACGTCTCCGCTCCCAACTCAACTGTTGAGAGATTTACTACCGCTTGCTTTTTAATGGTTTTAGCAAGAAACCCACTAGACTTTAAGGTTAGTCTAGAACCTATTACAGCTTGCTTTTAATGGTTATGCAAGAACCCACTTGCTTTCAATGGTTGAGCAAGAACCCACTAGCCTTCTTACAGGTGAAGGCTAGCTCACCTATGACTCAAGCCTTTTAAAGGGAAGGCTTGACTAACCTCTTCACACCTTGAAGGTGGTGTGAAAACCAAAATGAAAGGATGAGAGAAAGATTTGGGGGTTTGTAGGCACAAACCCAAATTGATGCTCAAAATAAATAAAACAATAAAAACCGTAATGTGGAGAAGTCTTGGGCGCCAATGGATTGAAGGAGTTGATGAAGAGCGCTCCCAAGCTTCTATGGTGGTGCTCCTTGGATGTGGAAGTGAGTTGGAGCAAGTTGAGGGTTCCTTGGAGGAATGCGCCGGAGGTTCTCCAAATGATCAAAAATGTGTCCGTGGGCTTCCGTGGCTTGGTTATGGTTCCGGTATTGTTCCGGGGCTTCCTAGTCCTTTATTTATAGAGGGGGAACCCTCATATGGCCTTTGGAGGTCTTCGGAGCCGTTGGAAAAGGCTTCGGAGCCGTTGGGAGGCAAGTGGACAAGCCTGGTCAAAGGCCCAACGACTAGTTTGACTGGGTCCACCGGCTGACCGGTGCAGAGCCACCGGTTGGCCGGTGCTTGCAAACTGGAAGAGGGCTTGGGCTCAGGCGCCACCGGCTGGCCGGTGAGGAGGCCACCAGTTGGCCGGTGCTGAGGCAGTAGCAAACACTGTTCTGTCTGGGTGCCACCGGCTGGCCGGTACTGAGGCCACCGGTTGGCCGGTGCTGAGGCAGTGGCTTAGCCTTCTGTCTGGGTTCCATCGGCTGGCCGGTGGAGAAGCCACCGGTTGGCTGGTGAACATGAAAACAGTCCACTTTTCTTCCTTGGTGGACATGAAAACAGTCCAATTTTCTTCCTTTGCCACTTCTTGCTCCTGAAATCATGCCTATTAACAAAAACACTTGAAAACAAGATTAGTAAAATAAGAGAGTGATTGTGATCATGAAAATTAAACCACGAGGGGTTCAAGAGGTACAACAATCTCCCCCTATTTTGATGATCACAATCACCAAAACAAACAATGTAAAAATGAAATGAAAGTCATGCTTTAAAGGATAAATTGAAAAGTAAAGTAAAGCATGAGAGAAAGATTTCTCCCCCAATCAACCAAGAATTTCTCCCCCTTTGTGATTATCAAAATAGCATGGGGCATAAAACTTGATTGAGGGAAACGATTGAAAAATAAGATAGAGATTTTAAATCAATTGAAATTTTTGAAATTTGAATTGAATGTTTTGAATCGAAAATTTGAATTGAAAGTTTTGAAATGAAAAATTGAATAACAGTTTGAATTGAAAGTTTGAAATGAATAATTTGAAAATAAAGAAAAAAGGCTTAAACAATCCTAACTCCCCCTAAATAAAAACAACAAATCACCGGGGAGAGGTGTTTGAAACCGAGACAAATTTAGGTCCGGTGAGACTCGCTAAAAGGGATTTTTCAATCCATACTTGTCTTGTGGCGGGTCTTCTACTATAAAATTCATCATTGAAGAAAATAGTTTTGGGCCTACCATACCGGGCATTTTTGCAATTGCACTCATAAATTAAGTGCCTGGGTTTTTTACAATAATTACAAAATTTAAATTGAGAGGTCCCCCTTACAAAAATAGTTGGAGCATGGGAATAGGAATCTTGATTGGAATAGCCAAGCCCTTCGGTGGTTCTAGATATGCGTTGGGAACCAAGCAAATTGTTCAAATTTTGTTCACCTTGGGTGAACTTGGCAAGGGATTCCCTTAAATCCTTGATTGTTGATTCCATGGAATCAACATCGGGAAGTTTTTGAACTTTGAGGGACAACTCCTCCTTTTCTTTGAGAAGTTGTTCTTTTTCGGAAGAGAGTTTTTTGAAATTCTTTTTTAAAGCAACAAATTTGGAAGAAAGTTCGTGAAAACCTTCCTCCAATTGATCTCTTGCATGTTGGAGATCCTCATATGATAAATTGTTGAAAGAATTTGAAGAACTAGAGGATGAGGAGTCGGAAGAGGTTACCTCATGAAATGCCATTAGGCATTTTTTACCGTTGTCGCTTGAGGAGGAGGAGGAGGATGTGGAGCTATCACTCCATGTGGCCTTGAATGCCTTCTTCTTTTCCTTTTGCTTGGCCTTTTTCTTGTTGAGTGGACAATCGGGCTTGTAATGGCCTTTCTTGCCACACCCATAGCATGTTACCTCGGGCTCGGATTTTTTGTTGGGTTGAGCCTTGCAGGATTTCTTCTTCTTGTGCTTCTTCATGAACTTGTGCATTTTGCAGGCAAGGTTCTCCATTTCGGAATCGCCGCTTGAAGAGGAAGACGATGAGGAGGAGGAGCTTTCTTCTTGTTGAACTTTGAAGGCGATGTTCTTTGATGTTTTGATCGGTTTGCCTTCCTTTTCCGCTTGCCTCCTCATGGTGATCTCATAGGTCATGAGAGATCCAATGCGCTCTTCGACCGGCATGTTCTTGATGTCTTTTGCTTCTTGGATTGCCGTGACTTTTGGTGCCCATGAGCTTGGTAGGATCCAAAGGATCTTCTTGACCATTGTTTCTGCAGACATATCATCACCAAGGGACTTTCTCCCATTGCAAACATCAGTAAAACGCGTAAACATTTCAGTAATATTTTCAGATGGATGCATGGTAAAAGATTCAAAATCTTGACGGTACATGTCCAATCGAGTATCCTTAACTTTGTTGGTCCCCTCATGGGTAACCTCCAAAAGTTTCCAGATTTCATGTGATGAGGTGCATGTGGAAACTCGATTGAATTCATTACGATCAAGGCCGCAATGAAGAGCGTTCATGGCTTTGCCATCAAGCTCGAAATTTTTAATGTCGGCTTGAGTCCATTTGGATTCATCGGGAGAAGAAAGTGAATAACCATGCATGACACTTTTATAAATGGGATATCCAATACTTCTAAGAAAATTGGTCATGTGGGTTTTCCAATAAGTATAGTCGGTTCCATCAAAAAATTGAGCACGACCCAAAGAATAAACTTCGGGGGCGAAAGAGGTTGAAGCCATCACAATGGATCTTGAATTTGAAACCGGTTAGGGTATTACTCAAATTTTGCCTTTGATACCAATTGTTGGGCGGAAAAGAAAAGGAATGATGGCAAGAGGGGGGTGAATTGCCTTTTAAAAATAATTAACAATTTAAAATCAAAGTTAAAAGTGCAGCGGAAATAAATGAGGCAAGACACAAAATTGATAACGGAGTTCGGCTTAAACCCAAGCCTACGTCTCCGCTCCCAACTCAACCATTGAGAGATTTACTACCGCTTGCTTTTTAATGGTTTTAGCAAGAAACCCACTAGACTTTAAGGTTAGTCTAGAACCTATTATAGCTTGCTTTTAATGGTTATGCAAGAACCCACTTACTTTCAATGGTTGAGCAAGAACCCACTAGCCTTCTTACAGGTGAAGGCTAGCTCACCTATGACTCAAGCCTTTTAAAGGGAAGGCTTGACTAACCTCTTCACACCTTGAAGGTGGTGTGAAAACCCAAATGAAAGGATGAGAGAAAGAGTTGGGGGTTTGTAGGCACAAACCCAAATTGATGCTCAAAATAAATAAAACAATAAAAACCGTAATGTGGAGAAGTCTTGGGCGCCAATGGATTGAAGGAGTTGATGAAGAGCGCTCCCAAGCTTCTATGGTGGTGCTCCTTGGATGTGGAAGTGAGTTGGAGCAAGTTGAGGGTTCCTTGGAGGAATGCGCCGGAGGTTCGCCAAATGATCAAAAATGTGTCTGTGGGCTTCCGTGGCTTGGTTATGGTTCCGGTATTGTTTCGGGGCTTCCTAGTCCATTATTTATAGAGGGGGAACCCTCATATGGCCTTTGGAGGTCTTCGGAGCCGTTGGAAAAGGCTTCGGAGCCGTTGGGAGGCAAGTGGACAAGCCTGGTCAAAGGCCCAACGGCTAGTTTGACTGGGTCCACCGGCTGACCGGTGCAGAGCCACCGGTTGGCCGGTGCTTGCAAACTGGAAGAGGGCTTGGGCTCAGGCGCCACCGGCTGGCCGGTGAGGAGGCCACCAGTTGGCCGGTGCTGAGGCAGTAGCAAACACTGTTCTGTCTGGGTGCCACCGGCTGGCCGGTACTGAGGCCACCGGTTGGCCGGTGTTGAGGCAGTGGCTCAGCCTTCTGTCTGGGTTCCATCGGCTGGCCGGTGGAGAAGCCACCGGTTGGCCGGTGGACATGAAAACAATCCACTTTTCTTCCTTGGTGGACATGAAAACAATCCACTTTTCTTCCTTTGCCACTTCTTGCTCCTGAAATCATGCCTATTAACAAAAACACTTGAAAACAAGATTAGTAAAATAAGAGAGTGATTGTGATCATGAAAATTAAACCACAAGGGGTTCGAGAGGTACAACAACCAGCCTTGTGAGATTTATGCTCACCCTACACTATTTGTGTGTCCCATTGTTTATGTAAGAACCCGGTTTTTTTATGAGGTGAAAATCCTTTTAAATTCAGTTTAATTTTTTATTTTGGTCATAATATGGATGTATAATGAGATCAAGAAGGTTACAAGGGTGTTTGGAGCTTATTTAGAGCTCAGAACCCTAACTGGTGGAGAAACGGACTGGGCCGCATAGTTAGTAGAAACTGTGCAAGCTAGTTTGAACAATTTCCTTAATCATGTGAGGGATTGACAGTGGGATGAAGGAGGCCGCATGGTTTGAGAAAACCATACAACCAGGGGTACACACCCTTGTGGTTGGTCTGTAGTTTTTAGCAGAGCGTGAAGCATCGTTTGCACACAGTTAGTATAACTGTGTGCATGACACTATGTTGGGTCCCTCCTATGGTAGTGGAAGGTGCACGGTCGGTGCATAGTTTGGCCGATCATGCAGTCAAATCGTGAGACCCAGATATTTTGAGAAAAATTACTAAACTATCCTTAATGACTTTTATTTTTAAACCCACCTCTCATTTTATCCATTCTCCAACATGAAGGGGGTTTCTTCTCCCATTGACCTCCCACTTTGGATCCACCTTGGTTCTTCAATAACTTCTTCGTCCGAAGTTCGATCAAGCTTTTGTTGGTCTCGTTGGATTCTTCTAGGTATGCTCTTCAATATTTTGGATTGGTTCGTCATTTGTCTTTCCCTTGAAGATGCTATCTTGATGTAGGATATTATGCCCTATTTTCAGGGCGTTCATCTGTTCTTCTGCTTTCTCTCAATCTAGACTAAACGAAGGGCTGATACTGGACGAAGAGAGTACTATGAGATTGAGGTAGGTGGCCTAGTATTTATCCCTTAAAGTCTTGATGTTTTATAACATGGGTTATGTTTCGCATTCCGGATTATCCATGTGTTTCCTTAAATTATATAAACCATGATTAGTCTATCTTCCCTAATTAAACTGGACTAGAATCCCATGATTCGTATTGGTAGCAGTCCCCCTTCAATGGTGTGCACCCCTTGTGGTGTGTCGATCACTTTTCCCATGTGGAGATAAATGACTAAATTGTCAAAGCATCATCTAAATGGTTTTGGTGTGACTCTGAAATGAGAATATTATAATGAATTGAATTGAATGTGAGTGGTTGGACCACGTCACATGATTTAGTGGAACAACAGTTACACCCTTGTTAATATTGAATGTCAATGAATTATGAACTATCTAATTAGACCTTCTTATGGCCTTGAATGCTTCTTATAGCATATGATGTATGGGCATGTAGACCCTTGTTAATTAATAATGGATGGGAATGACATCCCTTATATAAATGTGATAAGGGAATGACGTCCCTTATATAAATGTGATACGAGCATGGCATACCTTATATAAATGTGACATGGGCATGAAATCCCTATACTCTGATATTGGGCATGAAATCCCTATACTGTGATACTAGGCATGGAATCCCTATACTATGATACTGGGCATGGTGACCCTATACTGTGAGCATGGCAACCCTATACTGTGATACCGGGCACAACGTCTCAATACTGTGATACCGTGTATGGAGTCACTATATTATGATTCTGGGAATGGTGACCCTATAGTGTTATATTGGGAATGGAAACCCTATATTGTGATATTGGGCATAGCGTCTCTTACTACTATGATATCGGGCACTGCGTCCCTTGGTTACTTATTCAGAGATATTCTGTCACGGGCCGAAGCAGGTAGTGTCAGACTGTTTTCCTCTAGAAACCAGAGCTGACCCTTTTACAGTTATTATTACTAACTGTAATTGTTATATAAGCACACTATCATGTTATACACACGGACTTTATATTTATAGATGTCATTGGTGGTAGCCTACTGAGTTTATCTCACACCCTACTCAGCCCGTTGATGGTACCCGGACAGACTATATGCTCGTAGGTTTAGATAAGGGGAAGCATCCTCTTATGGATGTGTGACCTTATGCATGACTTAAGAATGGAGCTTGGTAGAAGATGAATATGCTGGAGATTAGGATTCTTGGATAGATTTTGGACTTTTTGATCCTTTTGTATATCATGGTCTCTATTGACTGTCTACTATCATGTATACATGTTTTCCTTACTTTGTAGCAACATGATATCATCATATTTTGTATATGATTCAATTTAATAATTTTTGACTATTATTTAGTGCTTGCATGTTTATATCATAATTTCACTATGGTATGTTAATGGCCTAGTTGTGTATACTTGCTTATGCTATCTTTTTTCCATTATTGATATGATTCTGCTATTTAGTTATCTATTGATTATGCCATTGTGCTACTTTGACCTAAGGGAATAGTCTCCCCACAAAACACCCTAGTCCCTCACTGCTAATCATAAACCACTGATGTATGGGGAGGTGTGCTTGAGGCCATGTGGCCAACCGGCTCGGGGCACCGTTTAAGTGGAATCCGGGTCGGGATGTCACAAAATGGTATGAGAGGTTTCTTTTCTTGCCTTACTATTTTGAGACAATAGACATGAGATTAGGAACAATTTGGAACTTGGTTATAAGTCATGCTTGGGCGTATCTAACCCACATTCGGGGTAAATATCGAGTTGCTTGAAAAAAGAATTTTTGTTCTATATGTTTTCTATTACAGTTGATATTCTTTCACCATTGGGCGACACACATGCTATGTAATGGTTATTATGATTATTATGATTGAGGATTGAATTTTATCCTTGGACCAATGAGATGAGGGAAAGGAAGAATTGATCATGCATCATATTAGGAACCTTATATGAAATTTACAATTCATGCATATGCCATTCCATATAGGATAATATTATTGCTTTCATTATCTGTGATTGCTACAAGTTCATTGATTACATGACACTTTTGTACGTTCCTCTGTGATATAAATGTGAATGGACTAACATTTTATGTAGGGGTCTGAAAAATATAATTGATACTCAAAGTGTGTTGTAACCTTATAGTGTTTTCCTGCATAGGCTATAACAGACACCCTAATCAGTCAAGTATGGCACGTTGAGTCCTGACCACTAGTTTCATGGAATAGAATGTGTTATGGTGTGGATTAAGTGGACACCACACTTTAATTCATAAAGTGAATGGGCCCTTATGGATCAAAAGTGTTGAAACATTTGGTTCAACCATCTAAAGAAAAATTGAAATATAATACAAAAATAATAATTAAATAAAATTGAAATTGAAAAATATAGAGCTTTACCCAGTCCCAAACTTAGTAGTGGGAAGTAGGTAACATCTCTTTTGTTCTATATAAATGTTTCTATCACCCAGACCCGAATCTTTGAGCTGGAAGAAATGTGAAACTATTACATAGAAAGGCTTGTACCTATTCTATTTATATATCTATGGATTATTCCATTATCGAAATTTATTTGAGGCATGTTTTTTGGAATATGTAGAAAAATTATACCACGACATCCTTCAGTCGTACGTCAGGAGGGTGGTGATGACCATGCTCTAGAGGTGGTGATCCTTAAGCCACCAATGATACCTCCAATAGTGCCTCCTATAGAACCTATTCCTATTCCTGATGTGGGTGATGATGACCAGTTTTGAAGAGATTTTTTTGTCTTATGAAAACAATTCAGGGAGCTCCAAGATCTACCCCTTATATGGGAGAGCTTACATGAGAGTTCCAATAGTAGTACCCAACCATGTTTTTAGGGGATAGAGGACCATAGTCTTTAGAGTCTTAGGTCGAGATAGTTATTTCTATATTATATCATCTTGAGAAATCTCCTGAGAGGAGAGTGAAACTCACTACTTATATTCTTAAAGGATCTTCCAAGCGATGGTGGGATATTCTGAACCAGGTGGGTCAGTATTGGAAAGTGACTTAGAGAGATTTCTAATTGGGATTTTTGATTATTTATTTCCCAAGACCCTAATGGATGATCATTTTAGGGAATTCATTAACTTATAATAGGTTTCTCTAACAGTTATGGACTATTCATCCCATTTTACAGAGATTAAACGCATTGTGCCTATCTATATGGATGATGAGCTAGAGAAAGTAATAAGGTTTGAGGATGGGCTTAGGCATCTTATATGTTCTCAGGTGAACATTTTTTAGTTGAACACCATATCTGATATAGTGAACTAGACATTTATCACTAAGCGGAACCTGAGGGAAGCATATGGAGTGAGCTAGGGTGGTTCAGAACCCAGACATGGTAGTGGTTTGACTATCGATCAAAAGTGACAATTTAATACTACATGTGTGAGCAATGACAACCAAAAAAACCCACATACAGTTACATGGTATGACACTAGTGTGGGAAACTGAGGCATAAGATTCCCTAGTGTCCCAAAGACCTTTTCGAGTGCCGAGGTTTCGAATGATTGGGTAATTTACAATGTTTCTGGATGACCTTCCCGTATGTGCCAAGTGGAAGAGGATTTGTGCTAGCTCCACCTTCAGGAGTAATATTAGTAGCGCCTCTCCAGGTAGGTAGCTGGAGTACTGCTGGACATATAGGAAGAGGAGAAGGTTGTAGTTGTGGTAGTCAAGCTTCCGATATACAACACCAACAGAGTAGACCTGCTCCAAGTAGTAAGGGTGAAACATAGGGTTGGGAATCAGGATATATCTATTTAGTGAAACCTATACTAGAGGAGCATGGTGTCAGACTATCTACCATTTGAGGTATTATTCTAGTAGCCTCTACTATCGTTTCTTCCTTATTCAATACAGGTGGATCATATTCTTTCATATATGTGCATGTTTTGGAAAGTCTTGGACTTCATGTTCAGTTTTCTAGTGGCATTATGAAACTTATACACCTTTGGTTATATGTTATGAGAGTATTTGTCAGTTCGAGGAATGTCCTATTGATGTAGGCATCCGTCATTTCTTGTGGAACCTCTTCATCCTTGAGATGACAAGCTTTGATGTCATTCTTGGGATGGAATGGTTGGTTCCCTATCATGCCTATATGGTTTTTTATCATATGAGGGTGTCATTTAAGTCACCATAGGGTGATACTTATATTCACAAGGGTGAGTGGGATATCCAGGTGGGTAGACTTGGACCAGATCATATTGAGCTAGGTGGAGTGACAACCCAGTTTTCTATCCTTTACATGGAGGATCAGAGACTACATCTGGATGAGTTCCCTCCTATAGTCGATTGATTTAGGTATGTTTTCCCTAAAAACATTTTAGGACTACCTCCTGAGAGAGAGGTAGAGTTTACCATAGATATATTGTATGGATTTTCACCAGTATTCATTCCTCCTAAAAAGATGACTACTACTGAGTTTTATAAGATCAATAGGTAGCTGGAATATTTAGAGTCCAAGGGTTTCATATAGCCAATTACTTATCCCCAGGGTTCATTGATCCTTTTCACTAAGAAGGTAGATAGAACCCCCAAGCTTTGTGTTGATTATAGAAAGTTGAATCAACTAACTATGAAAAATTGGTATCCCTTACCTCATATAGATGATCTTTTCGACCATCTCAAAGGATCAATGGTATTCTCGAAGATTGACCTAAGATCAGGATATCATCAAGTTCAATTTAGGCCTTTAGATATTACATATACAACTTTACGTAGTTGGTATGACTCATATGAGTATCTCGTGATGTCATTAGGTATTATGAATGAGCATGCCATCTTCATTTCCTTGATGAATAGGGTTTTCCATCCATATATGGATTCCTTTGAGGTGGTCTTAGTAGATGAAATCTTGGTGTATTATCATACTCAAAGTAACCATGTCACTCATCTTGAGATCATTTTGAATACACTGAGAGAGCCCCAACTATATGATAAACTCAGTAAATGTCACTTTTGGATCAACAAAGTTCATTTCTTGGGTCATATTATCTCATAGGTAGGAGTTTAAGTTAACCCATAGAAGGTGAGAGTTTTGGTCATCTGGGAGCATCCCAAGAACGTCTTTGACATTTGGAGTTTCTTGGGGGATATATGGTTACTAAAAGAATTTTATACATGACTTCTCATGCTTATCAGCACCTCTTACAGGATTGACTAAGAAGGGTTGAAGATTTTATGGTCATAATCCTATGAGACATTCTTTTAGGAGTTGAAAGGTAGATTGACTTTATCCATGGTCCTGATTCTTCTAGATCCTTGAAGGAGATATATAGTTTATTGTGATGCATCAGGTATTGGGTTAGGAGCAGTTCTGATGTAGGAAGATTGAGTCGTTGCATATGGGTCGTGGCATTTGAGACAACTTGAGCAGAATTATCCAATACATGATCTCGAGTTAGCCACTGTTATACATGCCTTGCGTTGTTGGAGGCATTACCTGTTGGGAGATAATTTTTTGGTTTTTAAGAACCACAAAAACCTCAGGTATATTTTCACATAGTAATAATTGAATCTTAGGTAGTAGAGATGGGCTGAATATCTATAGTCCTTTGACTTTGAGCTAGCCTATACATATGGGAAGGGAAATGCTATTTTTGATGCTCTGAGGAGGAGGACTTAGACACTAGCAGTTCAGGAGGCCAGTAGAGAATGGTAGCTTATGACTTTGTTTTCTGAGATGCACATTGAGGTGTAAGGTCGTCATGGATAGTCTGTACTTTCATCATTATTAGTGACCTCTTCAATTCTAGAGAATGTGAAGATGAGTCTGTTTTCATATCCTGAGGGCTTGGTCCTATGGGAGGGTATTTCTGGTAAGAACCCGCATACAAATTAGATTATCGATGATGATGAAATCCTACATATACATGTGTGTATTTGAGTTCCCACCACTACTAAAAAACATAATTTTAATAGCGCTGAACTTTATCAACGCTAGCAAAAAATGCTTATAAAAGTGTCTTTTATCAGCATTAAAAAAAGAACTGATAAAGGGTAACCATTATCAACGCTTTTATTTAGTGTTGATAAAGGGTAACATTTATTAGTGCTTTTATTTAGTTCTAATAAATGATACCCTTTATCAATGTTTTATTTTTAGCTCTGATAAAGGTTGATAATAAAATGAAACAATTAAACAAATAAAAATAAAAAAAATATTAACAATTTTATTAATTAAATAATTATTGATAAAAATGAATAAATTAAATATACATATATATATATATATAAATTATAAATATTAATAAATAATATATATTAAATGTATAGATATGTAAAATGAATAAAATGAAATAATTAAACAAATAAAAATTAAAAATGAGAAAATTAAGGAAAATATTAAACATTTTATTAATTAAATAATCATTGATAAAAATGAATAAAGTTAATATACATATATATAGATTAAAAATATTAATAAATAGTATATATTAAATATAGAAATATAAAAAATAAATAAATTTTCATAATTAAACAAAAAAATTAAAAATGAATAAATTGTAATAATTAAACAAAAAAAATTAAAAATGAATAAATTAAAAATTATTAAAAAAATTATTAATGAAACAATTAATAATGAAAATGAATAAGTTTAATATATATATATGTTAATTACAAATAGTAATAAATAATATATATTAAATAAAAATATATATAAAATGAATAAAATGTAAAAATTAAAAACATATTAATGTCTTATTCATTTTTAATGTTGTTTGATTTTTCAATTTTACATATATCAAACATGTGTTACATTGATTTCACATACATATATGTAATTATTGTATTTTTATTTACTATAAACATGCACAAATTTTACGCAATTAATGAAATCTTTTATAGAAATGCATACACCTAATATTTAGGTTATTTATTCAAATTTTAGTATATTTTAGAATATCATTATAAAATGATACATTTAATATATTATTTTTTTAATCATTAAATTTTAATTATTTATTTTTAATATTATTACAGTTAGGTATTATTTATCATTTTTTAATTTAATATTTTTATATTATTTATTTATTTACTATATTTTAATATTTTCAATATGAATTCATATTTAATTAAATATATATCCATGTTTTTTGATAATTCACATTTAATTAATAAAACATATCCATTTTTTCAATATTTTTATAGTGTAACCATTTTTAATTATTCAATTTCACTAATTTTTAAAATGCATGCATTTAAGATTATATACTCATTAATAATGTTAAAAATTTATTTGTAAATAAAAATTTATAAATAAATATATTTATAAATGTACATTTACTATATTTATAAATTTATATATTTATTCAAATGACTCAACCATGGGTTGAAACCAAACCCATGACTCCAAAATTTATTGAAAAGTAAAGGCATACAAGGAAAAAAGGATCAATTAAAACCCGACATAATGTGCCGACATCAATGTAAAAGGAGCCAAAAGAAGTCCAGATGAGTTAATTCATTCTAGATCCCAAATTCTTTAGGTATCTTACTCTGCCTTTTGGAAGTTAACCTCATCATCATGTCTTGGACCTTTGGGGGGCCTCACATTCTTCATCTGATGATGACTCAAAAGATCTCACTAGAGTGGAGAAGATCCTGAACTTCCAAGATAAATCCCTAAAGTCCATTTTTGGGTTGGTACGTAATCCATATTCAATATTAATGGATAAAAACTTATAAACAACAACATAATCATTGAATAAAAAATGTTCGGTTCCATCATAGAAAAGTTAGCGTCAAGATGCAAGAAATACCATTCTACCGCCTCCTCATTGAGTCTAGAAACGGTCCTTTCATCTTCCAGGTCCTCCATAGGTATAATAATGGAGTTTCTTGTATGTGCCATGACACATTCCTCAAGATAGTCCCTACCAAATCAATATATCCCTTTTTCATAAAATCAGTAAAATGTGGTGGATAAGACCACTTGATTCCCTCAAGACTAACACCACTCCTATTATTCTCATCTTGAATTTAAATAATAGAGTCCACATCCTGCACAACCTATAATTTTGAGTCATGTAATTTGGATTTATATGGGATAAACAGTTGGAATCCATCTTTATCCACCACTATTTTCTTGCATTTGGATAGAGACCCTTGCATCTATGTGTGATCTTTTATACATCCCCACACATTATTCTGACCATGGATAGTATCCTCTGGGTAAGGCCAAACACCCCTTTCAAATGTTTTAGTGCACTTGTGTCAATGGAAACTGATGGAAAGCCCTTACCTTGAGCACCACCAGCTTCCAGCATAGGCACCTGAACTTTTTTCATATTTTTAATCATCTTAGGAGATTCATCATTAATTTTTTTTCTTATCTTTATAGTCTCTAGTTGCAACAATCCTCTCTTCCATAATCAGTTGATCAGTAGAGTCCTTAATGGAAACTTAATCAAGAGATTGATCACCCATTGAGTCTTAATTATTATAAAATATATACAAGTATATTCATTTATAAATAAATTTATAAATATATATTTACCATATTTATAAAATTATATATTTATAATTATAAATAAAAAATATAATTTTTTTAAAAAATTATTTATGTAATTATAAATAAATAATTATATATTTAAATAATTATAAAATTATAATAAATAAATATATTTACAAATTTTTTATTTATAATTATAATTATAAATCCCTTATCATGGTTAAAGTTTAAGAACTTATAAATGATCCTTTTATCAGTTCTTCTTAATTTAGCACTGAAAAATGGGGTCTTTATCAATGCTTTTTTTACAATTGTTGATAAAAGTGTCCCCGGTCTATTTAAAAGAACCCTATCCACGATTGATTCAGTCGTGATTCTCAATCTCTCATTGAACTCCCCTACTGACAGTGCTCCTCCTCTACATTCTCTCTGATGAATCAAGGCTAGAATCCAAGGTATGTTGTTTTCTCCTTTTCCACTATCATTGATTGCTTGTTTGGGTTCCATGGTTTGCATTTTTACACTATTCTAAACCATGATGAACCCTACTTCTCTTATCCCATTGAGAAACAAGGACGTTGGATTATTACTAAAACCATATTTGTGTATGATTACAGTAAAATAATTTTAGTTTTCACTACAAAATATTTCACTTTTTCCAATAGGGGAATATATGTTGGTAAAAGTGCATTTTTTGTTTGTAAAATGTTTTACTAACATATATGTCCCTATCACTAAACTGTTGGTAAGAACTCTCTCACTAAATGTTTTTGTGACTGATAAAATAATTCCGTTACAATTATAATAATACCAACAGATAATATATATGTTGGTTAAAGTGTATAACAACAAGTTATGATGAAAAAATTATCTGTTGGTAATAATATTACCAATATATAATATTTGTTTTTAAATTACTTTTAAATAAAAAATATAGTTTTTTATTACTGGTAAAATTTCATATTATATTATTTAATTTATCATATATAATACAAATGTTTTCATTATTAAACCAAAGAATATTTTTACACATGTTCAAAATGAGACAAGAATTAATTATATTAATAATGAAATTAATTACAAACAGAAACTATTGGATCCCAACCCAGGATTGTTCCCAAATCCTATCACTGAATAACCCCCCCAAATTCTGTCACTGGACAACCCTGCCTCCCCCCACGCTGGATCCCCACCACCATGTTGGATCAATCACCCCAGCACCTCCAGCCCATAATCGCCAGTGACTGTAGCACTAGCAGCTCCATCCCATCATTACCAGTGACTCCAACACCATTAGCTCCAGCCCATCCCTATCATCTATAGCCCCAGTAGCTCCGACCATCTATCTCAACTCCAGCTCCATCCCATCCATGCCAGCTTCAACCCCATCCATTCTAGCTCTAATCTATGCCATCTCTAGCTCCAACCCATCTATTCCATCTCTAGTCTATGCCAGCTCCAGCTCCAGCCCCATCCATGCCATCTACAGTATATGCAAAAACATATGAGAAAACAGATGAGAAAATACCTCATATAGAATTGAGAGAGGTACACATACAACTAAAAGAAATAAAATTACACATCAACTGTCGTTGTCATAGATCTCACTGGTAGGAAGGTCCATGCATGCGGTTCACCCAATCAACCCGATTCAAACATTTTTTTGGATTTGGAATAAGATTTTTGAAGGAGGAATTAGTCCAGACATCAGTGATCATCTTGATACTATCATAGAAATACAATATCTCCATCCATATATTTTTCACCACAATCATGTCAACTCGAAGCTCTTTGAACCATGTGGTGGTGTTCTTGCCTTTCAGAATGCTTACAATGTAAATGCAGGCCAATGAAATCAAATGAGTAGGATGTACGAGGTTGAGGTTCATCTTGTAGGTATCATTGACAATTCCCCAAGTTCGCTGAATCATAATTGTTTCATTCACCTCCGATCCCTGAAGCAATTTTAATAATGAATAGTGTTGGTGAAATATAAGCAAGAAATAGTTGAGAGATTCCAATATGTTTATTTCCATTTCAAGTATATCCCAAACCTCACAATTGTAATTTTCATCTGAATATTGTTTTTTTATTTGGAATGATAGAAATTTTTATTCTATGGTGGTTTCTTATTCTTTTGATGTGAAGTGCAAGAAGGTTGGAGCCACTAGATGAGGTTCATATTCAGTCATATTCTTTCTTGCATAACCACGTCTCATATAAGTAATAGTAGTTGTCACTACTCTTTTCCTTTCTTTACCTTGTTGAGCCAATTTTTATATATAATTAGCCATGTGCATCTTGATGAGTTTGAAATCTTCTAGAGTGATACACTTCTCTTTGTCAGGAAATATTACCAAGTCTACTTGATCCTTGTCCATGAGTTGCTTGTGGTGCGAAGATGTCCAGAAATTTGCAGCCATTTTTAGAACCAGGTTCCTACTGCATTAGCAAGAAACCTCGTTGATTGGTATGTAGCTTTACCCAATCGGTCATGACATTGACACAATGGTAGCGATCATCTATAGGAGACTCACACTGGCAGCATGAAGCGAGTCATCCCCAATTTCAAACATAGGTGGTTAGAAGGAATACCTAGTACATGAATGTTTCATAAAATCAAATACAAAACTATAAACAAATCAAATATAAAAATCTCCTTGATAACATTCAATGCTTGGAAATTGAGGATGCTGCCTGTGAAATCCGTGAAGAGTCTATCACCACCAAAATTATTTTTCTAGTAATCCAATTTCTTTGTATGGGTCTTAAAGGAAGTGGAAGATTAAGAATGATCACTCGTTCATGTAATTATAAGGGTGCACATATAGCACAATCAAAGAAACAAATTTCGTACTTACAAGCTATGAAATTTTATTAAAAAATGTAATATAAACAATTTAAGGAATAGAATATACCAACCTGAAGGTTGTGTGCATGTGATTTGGCAACAAGATTGGTCTGTATTTGGATATATTTATTTTTCACATGGACAATTATCTCCTAACAAGGTCCAATAATACCAATCATGTAATCTTAAATATAGTCAAAGGAAACATCAGAAATGATATGCAAATAAGTTGATCATCCCCATTCATGTAAGTAGGGTCATTGCCCTTATGGATGGAAAAAATTCATCCCCAATATCAATATGACATCAAAAAGAATATGCATACAAAATAAAATAACAATAGAGTATATGAGTATAAAATAAAACTGTAAAAAACATTAACACACATGCTTTTTCTGTTTATTGAATTCTGAAAACAAGAAAATTGTTTTCAAGAACAATAAACACCAACCAATACTAGCATAAAAACACTAATACATCAAGAAAAAACACACACAAACACATTTCTCTGGAATAATAGATAGCAGTTACTCATATGAAAAATTGAAACTACCTTGAACGATAATGGCCTCATTTATTCTATGGTCATTTTTCCTTACCTGAAATGTAATATTTTAACTGTACAAAAATCCTTATAGGTGTACATGTAGTCACTAAAGCATGATTATTTTTTCAATTGCAGGATTTTATAGAATGAATGATAACTATATACAAACTACTAGAGTAAAATAGTATAACATGTATGTATGCATTATTTGTTTATATACAGTTTCAATGCCAAAGTGGCATAAGAGGTATTTAAAATTTATACAGTAGTGTGAACAATTACCTGTAATTTGAATTCACAAATGAATACTTTATGCATATAGTTATCAGTAGTTTGAGACATTATATTCATACTATATGTGTTATATGCATATTTTGGATATTCCTTTACACTTATAGTAGAAATAGTACATACTGTAATTGAAAACAAAATAATTCTGGGACATTCATGTGAGGTGTGGGAGTATGCAATTTTACACTGCATACAGTTTATTGTATGTGATCATATTTATATAATTTCAATGAATAGATTCATACTAAATGAATATAGATTTATATATTACAAAAGTTATATATATACCATCTCTATACTATTTTCAAAATGAAGCATTTAGTTTTCTAGTTTATGGTGGTTTTCCTAAAATTTATTTTTTTCATATTGTACGCATAAAGGGGTATGCATACTAGTGTTATTTAAAAACCGCCATGGTATACATTCAGTATGAATATATCTTTTTTTAATCAATTTTAATTTTTATTAGTGTAATTGTAGACATTAATATTGAATCTAAAACATTTTACTTAAATTGTTTTATGGAAATTTTAAATGTAATTTACCTTGTTTCTAAATAATATATATAGACAGTTTAACAAATATTATATAAAATGATTAACTATAGTGATTTTTTTTCAAAAGATATATGACATGAATTGGTCACCCAATTCATGCCCCAACAAAATTTATTAAAGAAAATAAAGGTTACAATAAACACATGAGGTGTAACAAGCTTACACCATCATGTAATTGAGGGAGATGCATGTTAAAGAGACAAGAAAGCACTTAAAAAGATTAAATTGCATCATACATACCTGAAACAACTTTCCATCTTCCTAGAAATTACCTCATCTTGAAAAGGAAATCAACTCCAAAAGAAAACAAACACCTCAAGGGAAAAAATCTGCAGCTTCCAAGAGACGCATTAACAATAGTGCTCTGTTTGTCTTGAACATCCCATTCCAATTATATGCTTCCAGTTGTCTAGCATTAACAAAAAAACATCAGTAAATGACTTCATTAAAGCCTATATATACCTTTCATAGTACTTTATGACTATTCTCAACCATAAAACCGATCAAGTGCAATACATTAGTCTTGAAAAAACAACATGAAAAAACATAAAAGTAAACATCTCCTGATAAATGTGCAATAAAAATTTAACTATAGTGAATGAAAAATAACCAAGGAAACTAATAAAGGGTCAAAAAGAAATCACTTACCACATCTTGTAAGTATGAACATCTCTCTGCTAATAGAAACATCACAAAGAGAGCAACTTGCATGTCATTATCATAATTTTTACAGAATAGTCACACAGTGGCCTCCCAAGCAGTATTTTTAGTATGTTTTAAACTGGAAACTAAGTCTAATGGTTTTTGCGTAAAGATATTTATCAAATAATGTCGTCACCTGGATTGCTCGCTGAACATGGGGGTCACCTGTGACATTGAATGTGAGGGTTGTCTGGGATATAGAATTCTATAATCGGTGTCACTGAATGCTAGATCACAGAACATCATTTATAGGTGATTACCCAACTTCTGAAATTCATCATGGTATGAATGCCAGTACATTGTTGATGAACTCCAAAATAGATGAGACAGATCACCCATGATCATATCTGAAGACACTATACATCAAAAAATTAAGATATCCACATTATTGATCGAAGCATCAAACTCAGTGATGAAAAAGACCACACTATCATGGACCAACCCCAATGTCATCTGGGAAGAAGATAGATATGCAACTGATTGCCTCCTAGATGATAGCCTCTCTAGTGACCATAACTGTTGTCAAGTCATCCATCAATCGAGACACACATCAACGATCAAAATGATGCCTGTAAATTAAAGTCTCTCTCATGTAGGAGGAAGCTTCAATCGAGAGCTCTTGATGAAGGGAAATCTCATGGATGATGAGGAATATGCCAGCGGATAAACCCTAAATTGGGAGTGAGAAGAAGTAACAAATTTAATGTTGTGTTTTTTATTTAATAAATTTTAATAATTTATTTTCTGAAATTATTTTGATTACATTTAATTATGTTTATAAAATTTAAATATAAAAATTAAATTGTCTTTTATATAGGGAGTATAAAAAATATATGAAAATATATCAAATATCATAATGATTTGAATTGTTTTTTTAAATAATTATATATTTATAAAATAAAAAAATAAACACTATTGATATTTTGAAAAGGTTAAAAAATTAAAATAAATTAATGACATATTTTTAATAAGACCAAAAAATGGATATTGACTTTGTATATATAAAATATATATATAAATTTGGTTAATATTTATTGGTTATCGATAAAATCATTTTTATTATTGAATGGTTTATTATAATAATTTTTATTATTGTAAAATATATGATTTTAATTGTTATTATTACTAACAAACTTAGGTGTTGGTAAAAAAATGTTGGTTTTGGTATGACAAAGTGATAGATTTAACTATGGGTAAAAGATATATTGGTATTGAACAATCAATGACAACAGATATATTTGTTAGAAAAAACAAGTGTGGGTACTTAAAATTAATACCAATGAAACTTAATATATGTTGGAATTACTCATTTTTACTAACAAATATATTATCTGTCAATAAATTTATGTTGGTATAAGTCATTTTTTTTGTAGTGTTTCAGACAGTCCCAACTCTCAAATTCAAGTGAATTCCTTCACATCCTAGGTGTTTTGAGCATATCATTTATGTCTATCTCTATCTCACTTACCTATACCTACACAATGCCACACCTAATCTATAAACTCATTCCATATTCACACCAGACCACTGTAAACTGCATCTCCATATGTTTTTGTGACTACAAAAAAATAGGTAGGGGATGGGATCCATAGTCTCTCTATATTTTATGTGCAGTGTATAATTATCATACTTGGGTCTTCACTATGTAAATATAATTAACCAACTATATAAATATAACAACCTTGAAATTTAAAGAATGAAAGTGGAAAGTGTGATCTCTTACAACTGATTGTGATTTTTTTGATGTTTCCGTTATTATTTCTTATTACCTTTTAGATAATGTGGATTTTAATTGTTTAAATATTATTTCCATAGTATAGAATGAACATGAAGATGAAAAAAATCTTAATAAAATAAGAATAATTGTGAATATATGTGTACCTATTGATAGAATCATCTTTATAAAATTTCATAGAATTATAGGTGCATGTTTTTACTTAATTAATATTATATGATTAGTGTTGCATAGGTGATGTAGTTGAATAAATAAATGTAGTTTGTTACTATGTCATAAAATTATAGAATTTTATGTTGGGGCCTATATATTTTCATTCATTTTATTATTTTTTGTTGTTCAAAAACAATTTGAATACAAATCCTAATATAACTTCACATGTTGAATATATTATTGAATAATGAGATGTTGATATACCACTTGCAAGAATTATTAAAAGTGTTATGATAAAATTGTGAGAAATGTTAGAAAATTTAGTGTATCTTAGCACTATTATATTATATTTATGATTGTGTTAGTTTTTACCATAAATTAATTGATAAATTCAAGATGAATAAATGGAAAAGTGTTTGTTAGGATTATCTAACTGAAGTCTTAATACATTCTGACCATTTATTTATTTCATGTCCAATGATTTCATATTAAATTGTTATTGTTTTATGTCATTGAAATATTTATGATTAACTTTATGACCTTACTGAGAACCAGGTATGGTTGATGGAATGAGGGTGAACAATGTTTTAGTATTATATTTTGGTTGTTGGTATGTTGTGATGGAAAGTAAATTATATTTTTGAAGTGAAATATGTTAGAATCCATAATTAAAATTGAATTTAGGTTATTTTTTATTATGAGTGGGTTTATATTATACATGGGATAAACATATTTAAAAATAAATATAAGTGCTAGGTTTTATTTTTGTTTTTTTAAAAAAATTTAATTAGTTTTTTGTTCTAATTAGATGTAATAAATAGTTTCTCATTAAATATATAAATTACTTCATGGTTTCCTTTAAGGATAAGTTTATCTATATTAATTTCACAATATTTATATCATTTAAGATATATAAGATTTTATAATTCATATATTTTAGAGTATTTTTTTGAAAATATAGAATTTATTATTTATTAACCATTAAAATATCTTATTCATTTTTATCTTTGTATATGTTTTTTAATGATTTTTTAACTAATTATTTGTCTACTTGTCTAATAAATTTTCCTCTAGAGTATTTGTTTTTGAAAATTATTGTATTAAACGTAATATGTAATTATTTTTTTGTTAAATTTTGATAAATATTTCCTTATAATATTTTCTTTGAATAATAACTTGATATTATTTGTAATGATTTTTAATATACCTCTCAATTTATGATTACAATATTTTTCTATAAGAAATACATGTGTGGATGTGATAAAAATAATTTTTATCGTATATTATAATATGATGGGTGTTATGTGATGACTAGGTATGGTATGTTAGAATGAAAGTTACTATAGATATTTTAGTGATTCATCTAGGGCTAGGGTGAGGGTGATTATATATTTGTGCATTTGTTTTTTTTTCTTTATAGTTTTTTAGAAGTTAGCTTTAACTAATGTATTGTGGAACATATTGTGTGGTTCTCTATTAAGGGAACCAATTATGTTAGTAATTCCCCATATTTCAAATTCACTTACCAAAAAAATGGCTATGTTATACCCATTTCATGATTTAGATACAAGAAGTACATGTGATGGTTATCCTTGAAGGATAGTCTTGGATTCTAGGGGTATGAGGTTAAATCTCATGGGTACCTGTGATATGGTTATTTCCATATGGAGATAAATAATTTTTTCTCCTCTTATGATTAAAATGTTAACCTCTTATTAATGGAATGATTTTAAAGTTAGGGAATAACCATAATATATAAAATTATGGTATGATTAGTATAATTCACTAGTATGAAATGAAGTCGTCATGTTTGATTATCATGGTGTCCTGGTTTATACATAATAACTTGACTTAAATGTTTATTTTGAGTGTTACTATTTTGAACATATACTCAGATATATTCATTATTGTATATTTTAGGGGCCATGATAGCATTTAATTTTTTATTTTTATACTCACACCCTACACATGAACCTTAGTGGATATAGAGCTCTTATATTTGAGATACAGGTGAGGGAAAAGGACTAGTAACATAGATTAGAGTCAGTTCATCTTAGTGGGGATGAGTTGATTTTTTCATGGTAATGTCTGGGACCTTTTAGTATTTTGATATGAGATTTGAAAATTTAAATCAAGATGTGAAAATTTTAAAAATTTTAAGGAGACAACTGCTATCCTAACCAGGTTCATCTCCCAAATAATTATTATTGCATCCTTTTCTTGAGACTCATCCATCGTCTCTTCTATATTTCTTGAACTACTCTGAGCAGTGGTTATCTAAAATGATCATAGGTACCTGGTATGGGATGACTACTACTCAGAGTAGTTCAAGAAACATAAGTGTATGTCCAGAAGAGATGGAGGATGAGTCTTAAGTATCAAAATGCAATAATTACTATTTGGGAGATGAAGATGATGAGGATGAAAATTGTCTATAACTTTAAACTTTGGATGAATTTAGAGGATAACACCTACCATAGTGGATTAATTATTTTCTTAAATCCAATTACCCATTTACTTTAAAATGGGTGTATGTTAATCGTTTTACAAAAGAGTATGAAGATGGAGTTAAATAATTCATCAAGTTTGTAATAGAGCATGAATACATGCCTTCTCAAATCCTTTGTCTGTGTTTACATTGTTGTTATTAAAGATAAATTAAATGTTTGAATACTCATGAAAACAATGTATTTTGCACATTATAATGTTACCAATCTTGAGGAAGAACTATTTGTTGATAATTATGCTACAAAATTATTAGGGTATCAACAACATGTTGATGAAAAAAACAATAATGCAACATAATAGTATTGAATAAAGTTATCAAGGCATGAAATAAGGGTAAAAAATTTGAGGCTGGTTGGAATCAACATGAACAACCTATTGACCTCAACTAGTCAATGTTCATTAGTTATGTTAGGGTCACAATGAGAATGAATGTGTCGATTGAAATTGATTCATGGCACCACATCTGACCTATAATGAAGGAAACCATTTTGAAAGATATAGTAGTAATGTTACAATATACTTTATCTATTTTACTGAAAAAATATATAATGAAACGTTGATTTAGTTTTCATTATTCCTTATAGAGTTCGTTTATTTTTGAATATTTTTGTAATAAATTTGTATTAATTTCCACTAGAAAGATGCATAGAGGCTTCTAGAATTTCTTAATAAGTTATATCTTAGTTATGATAAGGGGAAAGTAAATCCCTACCCACCAGTTAGTTATGCGCACATTATAAAGTAAGAAACATGGACTGATTTCATCAATTTTTATAATGAGAAGTCATTTCAAGTGCATTAATGTAAATAATATATTATTTTACATTATTTATTTTATCCAATTTGATTCAAAATTGTTAATTTATGAAACAAAAAAAGAGTGATGAAAATAAAGAATGTTCATCAAAACCAATGTACCCCTATCGCAAAACAAGGATAAGGTATGCTTCACTAGAGAAGAAATTGTTATGTATTTTAAATTAACAATAAAATTTTTATGTGATATGAAATAGAATATGTTCCTTTGTTTATATAAAGATTGATGAATCAAAATCCAAAGCCACTTCTATCCCACATCATGTGTTATCAAAGGAGGCTCATGTAAATAAGGAGGGTAAACTAGTTGATGAAAACACAAAAATAGTATGGGAAACATGTGTAAGTATGAAATAATATTAATTTATTATGATTTATAATAATATTACATAAAAATATCTATTATGTTTATATTTTTTTATATGGTTTAGACACAAGAATCGACAACCACCGTACCGAAAGAAAAAATTACTTTTAGTAGATTTGAAGCAGCCATAACGATATGGTTGCATTAGAGGATTAAGTTTTGGAATGTATCCTTGAACATATTTTGAGAAGATAAAACCAAATAAAGATACATATAATATGGTGAAATGATTTCAGACACAAATAGACTCACTGTAAGATATTATTGTCCGGTCTGGTTTGGCAGACCAATGTATGAGAAAGGATCAAAGTGAACCGGTAGTGGAACAAAGATATGTACATGAACCAAATGAACCCACTAGATTTGAGGCTAGTCATTCCCCCAACTTCATGCCTTACCCAAGGTAATCAATTTTTTCATTACTCTTTCTTCTAAATGTGAATCAAGAAACTTCTAATAACTTTATATTACTAAAATTCTATAGGGTATAGTTGTATGTTGTTTTTATCTATCAACACCTACGCGCCGCCCTTTTGTAAGGGGTATAATGTATAATATCCCATAAGATAAGATACACCATAAATAACTCTTGAAGGATCACATGAGAGTGGGGATTGAGGTAGATCATGAGCCGACTGCTGAGTTTCCTATTCCGCTTGATGGTTTGGATATTATAATAGTCAGTTATGCTTTTGAAACTTTTATATCATGGCCATATAATATTATAAAGATACATGAGGTATGTATTTAAAAAACATATGAAAAACTTGTAATAGTTGATGAAAAATGGTCTAAAGTGAGGTATGATATTACATATTGATAAATGGACAGGGAAACATAAGTTCAGATCAAGACAATCTATTAAATCGACCAAGAAATCAAAATGAACTTCCAAGAGTACCTTCTCCCCGATAGTTCTAAAGAAACATTTATTATTATTAAAACTTTATGCATAGATCACATTTAAAGATGAAAATATGTCTTAAATTCCATATGAAAAAGAAATATATAGTAATTTCATGATATACATAATTTCTCTCGAGACTATAAATGAGATTCTCAATCATGAATGGTTAGACATCTCAGTTGTGAATGCATACATAAGGTACATTTTCATTATACGTCTGTACAAATAGTAATCTAATATGTTTATTAAAGTTAATAACTATTCATATTTTCTACATGCGTCTATATTACTACTATATAAAGGGAAAATCATGTGAAGAATGATTTTTATTCATTAATCCTTATATCATTTCTATGAAAAACTTACATTGGATAAGAATGAAATTGAAAATAAAATAGATTAGCTACTCAAAGTGTTTGAGAAAAAAATATCAGATGAAAAAATCCTTTTGATGCCTATAATGCAGAAGTAGAACTCTACAATCTAATATTTTTTTTTTGAATTTTTACATTAATTATTTGTTTTTATTTTTTTAGGCAACACTGGATGCTGATAACAGTAAATATGGATACCCAAAATATTTATTTTTTGGATCCAATGCATGGATATCCAACAAACTGACCATACATGATGTGTATTGTAAATTTTTAATACATTGTAATCAACATTTTATAGATAAACTTCAAATTATCTATTTTAGTCTGTTTTGTAACAAGAATTTTGTTATGATAGGGTGATCACTAAATATAGGCTAAATCATGGCATGAATACAGTGTTTGAATAGATAAATCATGTGTATTACTAAAAATAGAAATATATTATGGTATATATAGAAAAATTTAACTATAAAAACATATTTCAAAGATATTTACTTATTTTGGTCAATGTTTCTACAGTGTGTGAAGTAAGATAATGGAAACAATTATGGATATTATGTTTGAAAATCTTTGAGAGAGATCATAAAGCATGAAAAGACCATTATCCCCCAAAAGGTAATTTTAGAAGGCAATTAAAATTTCATTAAATATATTTCTTAATCATTTTTGTCTATATTTTCTCAGTACTATCAAGATTGTCGACAACATTCCTACTCCAAAGAAGAAGTAAATTTGTTTAGAGATGATTGGTCAGTGTACACATTGTCAGAATGTTTTCCAACAAAACAATTTAGGTGATTACTTGATATTTTTTTGATCTAGTATGAACTATGACCTTAGAAATATATTTGGGGTGTAAATAATTAGTGTCAGAATGCTTATATATAATTTTTGATCTGTTTCTCAAGGAGAAGTATAATGGAGGAAATCAATTCATTCAGAAGTGTTGACCTAAAAATAATAAAATTGTGGGGAAATGTTGGAGGCAGAGGTGAAGGTAGAGTCAAAGACCAAGGTGGAGGATCAGATAGAGGCAAAGACCGAGGTAGAGACCTAGGTGGAGGAGGAGATGAAGCACTAGATTTCAAACAATAAAATTGTTGTGAAATGGAGTAGAATGAGGATCATACCAAAGCTGTGTTTGATATTTTTTTAAAAAGTATGCATAAAACTTATCACTTAAGATAAGATCCATTTTTCAAGTGTTTTAGGTGACTTATTGAAAAAATGTTTTTCACCACTTGTTTAAGTGATCTTATATAAGAATTTAAGTGGAGGAATTTTTTTCAGAAACAAAGAAAACACCACTTATTTTTTGAAACTAATTATCATATGGTACAATTTATATTAGCACATTCTAAGTAATATCAAATATTACTAAAGTGTGATAGAAACCACTAACGAAGGACAAACTGAACAAAAAAATAGATGTAGTTTCTTACCCATGACTTCTCTACACTAAAAAGAAATTGTCTTAGTAGTGGATTCAATAGTCACTTGAGAGTCATACAACACCAATCTAATCATCAAACAAGTATATAATCTAACTCAATTGTTTGAATAAATATGTGTATAATCAACCAATGAATCCAGTAGGAGTATGAGACAAATATTGGAGGACAACCAACATTTATAGATTATAGTCATCAATGAGGGATAGTGTCAAAGGAATCATGAAATCAAATGAAAAGAACCCACCTTATGAATAAATCCTCAAAAATAAAAAACCCACTTCAAATGAAATTGTGAACCATAAAAAATCCAAATGAAGACCCCTTTGAAAAATAATCTAGTAGCTTCATCCAAAACCTCTAAAAAACAAATAAATACAAAATTTCATTGATTAAATCATGAATTTTCAGAAAAGAACAATATAGTGGTTTCACTTTAGTGGGTGGTGGATTTATTTGGGCTATTCAATCATCAATTGGATGCATGATATAATATCAAAAATTCTTGTGAAACCCATACATGTAACATTCATTATGCATGTGAACTCATCATTATTAACAATAAAAAATACACAAGAATAGTAATATTACGATTTTTATGAACAAATAATTGTGATGTTATGTTAGAGTTTATCATCATCCAGAATATCAAAAAGTATATACTAATATATAGCACAATCCAAGAATACTTAATATATTCACTATATTTCAATGTCATTTGGATGCTATAAAGGTCTATATTGATGTTTAATACTATAAAAAAGGGGTCAATAATTTATATTGAAGTTTAGTGTCTTATGAAAATACATAATGGTTTACACTGATGTTTTTTCCATCAATGAAGGTAAATGGTTTATCATGGGGTTTTTACACTCTATGATGGTGAACATGTAAGATAGAATTTATTATGTTTCATAAAAACTCATATGTAAATATTTATTTTAGTTAAATCAATGAATAACTACTACAAAATAGGGCTTTAACAGTGCTAAAAATGGCCTTTATCATTGCTAGAGAACCATTAACTATCAGAGCGATATTAAAATCCCTAGTCTTTTCTCAGTTCTAAAAAACATTGATATAAGGTCATACTGTAGTATTCTGCAATAGCACACTACAGCACCAGTGCAGTGTGTTATAACAACACACCACAACACCAAAAACACCAAGATATCAGAAAAATCAAGTACAAATACAAAATTTAAATTAAATAAAATTTAAAACATAAATACAAGAAAAAACACTATATTATTGACATTTCAAACCTTGGTTTATACAATTACATAAGTACAAATTATTATATACATTAAAAAAAACAGTCTACCTTTGTCTTTTGATCCTAACCCTTGATCGAGAAAAAATGAACCAGTGTAAGAAAAAAATTCTTATGTTAATAATAATATAAATAAATAAATTAACATAAAGTGTTAATTTTACACTAAAATTTGAGTCATACTAGGAACACTGTGTATCATCGGATTGAGTTGCAGTTGATTCTTAAATGTCACACCATTTCTTGTTTATTTTCAAGAATTATCTCTATAAAAATCAACTAAATAATTATAATATAAAAATAATAAATAAATTAAAAAGTAATAGAATATATAATGATGAGAAAAAAATATAGGATCGTTTGCTCAGTTTTGGCGATGTGATTCACATTTTAAACTAAAATGACACTTATATATTGAAAAAATGCACTTTGAGTCATAATGGTAACACCATGAATCAGATTGTGGTGAGTATGATTCCTACACATCTAAAATGAATTTTGGATCATTTTCCTAAATTATCAAAACAATACAAAGGAGTTTTCTCAGTTTTGAGTACATCACTTGTCTTTTTTACTAAAATATCATTTTAAACTGGAAACACACACTTTGACTCATACTGGTCACATTGTGTCATTTTGATGTGATACCAATTCATAGAAGTCAAAAAGGAATTATGAATCACTTTCCTAAATTATCAAGACAATCTAAGTGTGTTTTCTTAGTTTTTAGTGAGTAACACTTTTTGAACTAAAATGTCAATTTAAGTTGATAATGTAAACATTGAGTCATACCGGGAACATCGTGTATTTGATTGAGGTGTTTCTGATTAATAAACATAAAAAATGAATTATGGATCATTTTAATAAAGTAGTAAAACAATCAGAATGTGTTTTCCAGGTTTTGAGTTGGTCAGTTTACCTATTTACTAAAATTGATGTCAATTTTAAATAAAAAATGCACTTGGAGTCATAACGGTCAAACCATACATAGTATTAAGGTTAAAATGATTCATACCCATAAAAAATTACTTATGGATAATTCTACTAAAGTATCAAAACAATATTAATTCATTTTCTCAGTTTTGAGAAGGTCAGTTTTCCTTTTTACTAAAATTGATGTCGATTTTAAATAAAAAGATGCACTTGGAGTCATGCCGGTCACATCATGCATCAGATTGAGGTGAGTATAATTCCTATAAATCCCAAATGGATTATGGATAATTTTCCTAAAGTATCAAAACAATCTGAATGAATTTACTTAGTTTTGAGTATGTTACTTTTCTTTTTTACTAAAATGTCATTTTAAAATGGAAACATTAACATTGAATCACAAAGATCACATCTTGTATCAGTTTTATGTGAGGTGATTACTATAAATAAAAAATCATTTATGAATCTATTTAATAAATTTTCAAGAAAATATGAGTGTGTTTTCTCGGTTTTCAGTGAGTGACATTTTTTGAACTAAGCTATTGCTTTTAAATTGATAACGGACACATTGAGTCATACTGGGCACATCATGTATTAGGTTGAGGTGGGGATGATTCCTACACATAAAAAATGGATTATATATCATTTACTTAAAGTATCAAAATAATAAAAATACATTTTCTTATTTTTTAGTAGGTTAATTGTCCTTTTTACTAAAATTGATGTCAATTTAAAAAAAAGACACACTTGGAGTCTTAACGATCACACTGTGCATCAGATTATGTGTAAATGATTCCTATGTATCTCAAATTATATATGGATTGTTTTAATAAATTATTAAAACAATATGAATTCATTTCTTCAATTTTGAGTACATCACTTGTTTTTTTTTACTAAAATGTCATTTTAAACCAAAAACATGCACTTTGACTTATACCGATCAAATCATGTTTTAGTTTGATATGAGACTAATTTATACATGTTAAAAATGAATAATAAATTGATTTCCAAAATTATTTATAAAATTATAGTGTGTTTTATCTATTTTTAGTGAGGGAATTTTTTTGAACTAAACTGTCACTTTTAAACTGATAATAGACACATTGAATCATAGCAGTCACACCATGCATCAAATTATGGTGAAGTTGTTTCCTACACATCCAAAATTACTTATGTATCATTTACCTAAACTATCAAAATAATCAAAATATGTTTTTTGGTTTTGAGTATGCCACTTGTATTTTTTACTAAGATTAATTTCAATTCTAAATAAAAAGAATCACTTGGAGTCATACATGTCACACCGTAAGTCGGATTGGGGTGCAGTTGATTAATACACATCCCAAAGTCTCAAAAAAATAAAAAATTACATTATTACCATGTTTCTATTGTTTTTCTATATCGAACTTTTAAAACTGATTATATATTGAATCGATGTTCTTAGCTGAATTTTTTTTTTCTTGTTGAAATCCAGAAGAGAAGAGGAAGCTCATATGCCTATTATAATGAGAAGCCACCATAATTGGAATATGGTCTCCCTGTACTCTTTTGGATTTCAACAAAAAAAATGTCTTTTAGCTAACAACATTGAATTAATATGCAACATTGGCAGTTCAAAAAAGAAAGGCAATAAAAATAGAAAATTTGATAACACTTATAGAAAGAAACATTTTATCTCTTTTATGGATTTTTCAGATGGTTGAAATAAAAATATGACTTCCAAAAATATATATGAAAAAAACTAAATAATTATTAGATAAAATGATAAGGAAATTAAAATATAAATAATATATTAAATGATGAAAAAAGTAATTAAATAAGTATCAAGAATTCACCTTTTGCTGATGGTTGTATGTATTCTTGATGAATTTCCTTATTGTCATTATCTCATTTGTAGGCTTGAAGTACAATCCATTTTGATCATGTGCAACTATGAACAAACCACCCCAAATCGAAAAAAATAATCCACCCATACAAAAAAATAATTATTATATGAGTAATACTAAAAAGAAATAAATTAAACATAAATATAAAACAATCCATTAATTCAATGGATAATGATTTTACTATGAAAAAATTGTTGACCATAAGGATATACCGATGATAAAGAAAGAATAATGATAAAAAAAAAAAAATAGATCTTTCCAAACAATTAATCAACAAGTGAGGAGGATGAGTAGAAAATAAGATATCTTTTATTGAAGATTTAAATCATGTGAGAGAAATTAGAGATATCCTATTGGGTTCATAAAATATTAATTTTTCACAAAAAATAAATAAATAACTATATATAAGATATTCATTATCAAAGGTGAAAGTTATAGATAATTAAAATAAGGGAAACTCAACATTTGATTATTTCTAATAATTTCAATATGCTTTGAAAAAATGGGTAATTGAATTTAAGAAAATAATTACTACACTATGGTAGGTTTTATCCTCTGAATTCATCCAAAGGTAAAAGTTATAGACAATTTTCATCCTCATCAGCTCATCTTTTGAACAGTTGTCATTTTTTTTGACACTCATAATCCATATCTTGAGGACATTCACCTATGTTGCTTGAAATACTCAAAGCAGTTGTCATCCATATGATTACTACTACTCTGAGTAGTAGAAGAAACATAAAAGGTATGGGGGATGATTCCCAACAAAAAATTGTAATAATAACTTTTTGGGAGATGAAAGTGATGAGGATGACAATTGTACTCCATTGTGTTCACTAAAAGGGGAAATGTCTCCTATCTGTGAGAATTACATGGATGGTAATCAGAGATTCCTAAGGGTGGAACCAAAAGACAATGTTAAAGAATGATATGTTTTTATATGGGTTAAATTAAAACATACAATGTGTTTATTAGATGTGTGATAAAAGAAATGAAGTGATTTTTAAGAAGTATTAATGAGTGGGTTATCATTTCCAAGATGGATATATTTTTACAAAGGTATAGAAAACTAGTCAAACCATTTTTTGATTTGGGGTCGGTAAAAATTTATGGTAATTGGGTTAGAAAGAGAAAATTGATTTGGGGTAGTGAAAAATTGATCATATTAGATAATGAGACAATTAAATACTAACTTAAAAAGGGTAGGTTTATATGTTTTTATGGTGACGATATAAAATTGATAGATATTTGTTACTAATTAGAATGGGGAGATTGTTAATAATTAAAATAATGATGAAACATTAGAGTAAATTAATGTTGAATTGAGTAGCATAGGGGGGAGCAGACAAGACTGAGGTAGACTCAAAATAATACATTGATGGTGATGAAAATGAAGAGGGATTATCAAGTGTAATAAATAAAATCAAGGCTAAAATCAATGAATAAAATTTCATTAGTGATCAGATAGTTTCGGTGAAAACTCGAAAGAGTAAGTCTCTACAAAAAACCTCATTTTTTCCAAGTAGAGCCTAAATCATTTGGTGAGTCTGAAAATGATGATAATTAGATCAAATCTATGCATGAGGAACTTGATCCGAATAAAAAAATGTGAAATGGGAAATTGTTCCAAGGATGGAAGACATAAATGTTATCAGAACCAAGTGGGTGTCTAGTATTAAACACATTGAATATGGAAAAGTGGCTCAAAATAATGAATGGATAGTGTGTAAGGGGAAATCCTAGATCAAATGAATTTATATTTATGATAAATTTACTCCCATATCCCGTTTGGAAACTATTTTAATTTTCTTGAGTATTTCATTGAAAATGTAGTTAAAAGTATTCCAAATAGATGTCAAATCTATGTTATTTAATGGAGTTCTTAAGGGGGGAGTATACATTGAGAAAACAGATGATTTTATTATGGATGAAAATGAGAGAAATGTATTCCAGTTAAATAATTTTTTTATAAGATAAGGAAATCACTGAGGACTTGGTATTTAATGTTGGAATAATACCTAAGAAAGCTTGGTTTTTAGCGAGGTAGAGTTGATCAGAGCCTGTACATCAAGAAGAATAATGATAAAAGGATGTTGGTAATCATATATGTCAAAGTCATAATATTTTAGGATTAGACAAAGCAAAATTCATTTTTTTGTGGATCATATGAGGTATGATATCGAGATTTCTATGATTGGTGAAACATTTTCCTAAGTTTATAAGAGAATCAAAGAAATCATAGCGCATTAATTTCTCAATCAAAATATAAAAAAGAGGTTCCCAAAAGATTTTCAATAGAATATTCCAAACTAATGACAACACTGACCACTATATGGATGTTTTTTTCTCAAAATTTGATGATTTCAAAGGGGTAGGTGTCATTGAATATAGGTATTGGGAGCCTATTATACCTCACAACAACATGACCCAACATTGGGTTTGATATATTTCAAGTCGCACAATATCAAGGAGATCCACATGCTATCGGGGAAGTCGATATTTCAATATATCTAAAAAATAATTGATTTTGGATTATTTTATTATATAATAGTGAAACTAGAGTTGTTGGGATACACAAATGTGGGATGAAAAGGTTCAGTGAATAATTTAGGGAAAGTATAGATATCAAAAAACCTGAATTTCATTTTAGACTTGGTTTTGTTCGACCCTTGAATCACTCGAGCCTTTGATTCGATCCTTAGAATAGCTGGAGCCTTGATTATAGCCTAGACTCAAGCTTGAATTAGACAATAAGGAGCACCGACAGTAGGTGGCTTATGCGGAGAGCTTCAGATATCACGAACTGGTTCCCGATGGTTAGGGTTCTTAAAATAGATTGGGATACTTTTATCAACGGTTCCAAAAAAGAACTAACGAGGATACCTTTTATCATGTCTAAGTTAATAAGTGCTGATAAAATCCATCTTTATCAATGCTAAAACATTAGTGGTGATAAATCTCTATCTTTATCAGCACTAAAAAAAGCACTCGTAAATAATTATATTACTTTTTTTTAAATAATATTTTAAAAAATATAATTATTATATATAATTATTATACTTATAATAATAATTTTTATAAAATAATAATTTTATAATTCTTTGAATATACAATTATTTATTTATATTATATAAATAATTTTTAAAAAAATATTTACATCATTATATATATTTATATAATTATATATATATATATAATAAATATATAAATATAAATATAGTAAATATATTCATTATTTAAATAAATTTATTATAAATATTTAAATGTATATAATTATTTATTTATAATTAATAAATATCTTTTAAACAAATATTATCTATTTATTTATAATTATAAATGTATAAAACTAGTAAATATACATTTATATATATATATATATATATTTATAAATATTTTTTTAAAAATATTTTTTTAACAATATTAATGAATATTTAATCTTAAGTGCATCTATATTAAAAATGTGTAAAATTGAATAATTAAAAATGAGTACACTTTAGCAATATTGAACAAATGGATAAGTTTGATTAATTAAATATAAATTATTAAAAAATGGATATATATTGAAATAAAGATGAATACATATTGAAAATATTAAAACATAGTAAATAAATATAAATAAAATAAATAATAGAAATTTATTAAATTCCCAAAAAATATATTCTTGTGTGTGCGTTGTATATAAAAATTCATTAATTACGTATACGTTAAATCAATATAATACATTTGATCTATGTTAAATTGAAAAATCAAATGATATCTAATTATGTCCATTACTCGATGCAATTAGTCAGTATTTTTAATTCATATTAAGTTTTAATTATAAACTATTATTGACTAAATATATTACAATTTAGTATAAAGAATAAATATTTTTGTATTATATAAATCATATTTATATACATTCATATATATATATATAATATTTTATTTATTAATATTATCAATAATTATTTAATTAATAAAATGTTTAATATTTTTCTCAATTTACTTATTTTTAATTTTTATTTCTTTAATTTTTATTTTACATGTCTATTTATTTAATATATACTATTTATTAGTATTTACAATTTAGAGACAACATAGTCAATTTATTATTTTTTATAAAAAAATATTTAATTAATATTTTTTATTTTTTTTAATAAAATCATTTTTTTTTATTTTTTTTATTTTTTCATTCTATTCGGACTTTTAACAGTGCTAAAAAATCACTGATAAAAGATTCCTTTATGGGCACTAAAATTAAATCATTTTTAATAGGAACCCTTTATGAGCGCTAAAAAAAATACGTTGATAAAGTGTGCCTTTTATCAATGATAGATGAAAGTGTAGATAAAAGACACCCTTTATCAGTGCCTTTTTTAGCAGTGATAAAGGGTACCTTCATCAATGTTTTTTTCTAGCACTGATAGAGGTCATTGCTATTAAATGCCTATTTTGTAGTAGTGAATGCTGATAGATTTACACCAAGGGTTAATATTTTCTTGGAATAAATGACTTCATAAAAAAGGACAATTCACTCATGTACTATGATCATGCACTCAAAATATAAGGCCCCAGCCTTAAACCTTACTTAATCTTGAGTTATTACAAGATTACACATTGAGGATCTTTTCAGGTTTAGAGTTTTAGAGAATTAGATCATGAAACTTGCATTACATTCCACATTTATACAAAGTGGTTACATAAAAGACAGTATTCATTCTTCCCATCAACGGAAACATATTTAAAATATAACACGGATTCTTTCTTGACACATCCTTGACACTATCATCACATAATGTACCTTTCCCTTGACCTGTGAAAAACATTTCAAAAACTTGGGATGAGCATAAAAAGCTCAGTAAGGGTTACAAAAAAATATGGAAAGGAAACATGAGTTTATATATACATGAGAATGAAATCATACTTTACCCATAAAACATAGGCACTTTAACATACCTCATCAAACCATGAATAAATCATAGAAAACATAAGACATAAAGGTAACTTGAGGCATTCATAACATTCTTACGTAGGGAGTAACCCTCTTGGTTACGTTTGGAATACCCATCACAGTATATTCCCTAAAATCTCTTCGGAGAAACCTTAACGTTTCACTCCTTCGCGTTACCCAATGCATTGGAGAGCTATAACGGGCTCACCCGCCCTTAGTTTATCACGGAACCACCCGTTTTCATAACAATGCCCAAGAACCATATCATACACGTATCACATAAAATATTCATAAAGGAAACAAAACATTTCCACATTTCAATCACAACATAACATTTTAGTATTTTGAAATAATGAATCCATATAAAAAGAAACCATTTCCAAAACCATTTAAAACATTTAATAAAAAGATTTTTGAATCAAAGTGTCCCATACCACCTTGAAGCTTAAAATTTTAAACCATTAATATCCATATAAATAAATCCTTAAAACCATTTTGAAAACATGGATATTAATAAGAACAAATAATTAAAACATTTAAAACGATATTTTGGTTAAAGGGGTTTTACCAAAATTAGAGACACTTGAATACAATAATTGAGGAATAACATTTAGTCAGAAATTTATAATATCATGAGAATAAATGGATTCATGATATAATACTCCAAAGGACAATATATACACCATATAAGAGTGAATTGGTGCATAACAACAATGAACCCTCAATAGAAATGTCAAATGTGATGAAATCCCTTATAAAGAAGGTATCCTTAAATTAAGGACAAATCAATCTCAAAAATATGTGTGACAAATATAAATACACCCAATATAAGTGGATATTAAGTGTAAAACAATAAAAGGTCATTCACACATATTCAATGGATGACATATTCAATGACTACATGTTGAACCCAAAGAAATCGAAATTGGGTTAAAAAGTTCCC
The DNA here is from genome assembly GCA_963277665.1 of Viscum album. NCBI lineage: Eukaryota > Viridiplantae > Streptophyta > Magnoliopsida > Santalales > Viscaceae > Viscum > Viscum album. The sequence goes on from OY728138.1 coordinate 2,006,075,851, forward strand.
TTGACAGCCTAACGGCATCACCTCAAAATGAGTTGATGAGAGATAAAAAGTGTATCTCATCACTTGGACATAAAATTTACATCAATAAGGATATATGAGAACATATCCCAACATAACAATATGTAAATTAAAAGACCCAACAAAAGAAGTCTTTTAAAAAAGAGGAGGGTGAAAGGTCTCCTTACCGACTTGGGTATCTTTCAAAACATACACCCCATGAAAGAAGGAAAATAGATCATTGATGTAAATACTCATAAACGAAATTATATTACACAAAGAGTAGAATAATGGGCAGTACATACACCACTCAATGGAATTTGTGGCAAATGTAGCATAAATCTCACGGGAATAAAAGTGAGATGAAAAATCCCTTACGAAAACTCGGCAGCCTAACGGCACCACATAAAACTTCAGAATATGGATTGATGAGATCAAATAGAGTATCTCATCACATTACAATAAAATGTACAGAAAGAGGAATATAAAAGAACATACCCCAACATTACAAAGAGGAGCTTAAAAGAATTGACATAAAGGAGAGTACTTAAAAAGAAAGAGAGAGGTTAGATCTCTTACGAAAGTTCGGCAGCCTAACGACGCCACTCAAAACTTCCAAAATGGATTGATGAGAGAGAATAGGGTCTCTCATCACATGAAAATAAAAATTACAGTATGTGTAATATAAAAGATCATCCAAATAACAAGAAAGATGATCTTTAAACGGAATGACATAAAAGTGTGTACTTAAAAAGAAAGAGAGGAGTAGGATCCCTTACCTTGGGTCCGACTTGACTCGATCGTTCTTTAATCTCCTGAATAATAAACTTGAGTTAATTTCTACTTACTTAAGAACCTTTTTCAAGTTCATTATTACTTTTATACCACTTATTACCATGTCATAAACATTATGTAATCATTTAAGTTAATAATATTTGTTTTGTCGATATTTGGTTCTTAAGTCGAAAGTGGACTTCTTACAATTACATGTTGTTCGTGTGGCCAAATGTTTATTATATCCATAATTTTATTCATTATGTAGATATCATATATGTCATATATATCCAGTACATTCATGCATTTATAACATTACATAATCATTTAGAGGTAAGAAATGAAATGCACCGTTCATGGAGACGGTAAGCCGTACGTACGCATGAACGCTACTTTCATTTCTATTTCGTATTTTATAGAATGGAATAATAATGATATAAAGGTATATTATAATTCCAGTATAATATAATATATAATATCATATTTCCATCCTTTATACATCCCACATATGGTATTTAACGAATCAAATCACTTTGAGGGGGCGGTAGTCCGCACTTCCTTAAATGAAGATATCGCGTATACCCATAATGGAAGCCATAAAGGTAAGACAAAAATGAAAAATACAGAAGCATAAATAAAACATAAACATATTATATATCATATATAAAAATAGTGACATCATAATGGCCACCTTTGAAGGTGTTAAATGAGTATTGAACAATCATCGTTTCGGGAGGCAGAATTTCACCATCCACGGAAACCGTATGTTCTTTAACCATTTGATGTAGTTGTGTGAGAGTGTAGCTCGAATAAATCTTATAAAACATCCTAGTATATTGAAGATACTGGTGTTGTTACAAAATAAGTAAATAAAAAGAGTTTAGGGGGTTGGAGAAGCAAAATAATACAAATGAACATGAGAGAATGAATTACCTTTAAAAGTGTAACTCCTTTTGATTTGAGCCTAAAGGCTTCCTTTGAAAGGATTCTGCCCAAAGGGAATCCTCTAGGATGAAGAGAGGGATGTGGAGAGAGTAAATGGGTAGGGTTTGGCCGAGCCAAAGGCTTGAGGAGTGTGTTAAATGAGGTAGAGGTGGGGGCCTTTTATAAGAGGAGAGGAGGGGTACTTTTGGAAAGTAAAGAAATATTACTTTATTTGAAAATGTGTTTCGGTTTCAAAAGGTCCCACATTGATATAATTCGTGGATAAGGTGATAAGTCTTCTAAATCCACTCATCCAATAAGTTTTGGACATGTGTAGTTCATATATTTTACATTATCTTTCCATTTTATTGAAATCGTCAAATAATGATGTCATCGCTGCATCATTATTATGTCATAAATAATTTAATTTATTTAATGTCTATAAATTATAAAAAAAATACTATGATTTAGGAAATCTTTTTATCTTTCCAATGAATATTTATAATCAAAACGATGACTTGTATAACCCTACTTAAAAATTGTTTTAGTAAAACATATCATGTTTGTGTCAATTTTACTTTTACATTAAATAAAATGTTATTTATGTCATTTCCCAACCAAAGTGGATCCATGGGGTCCCCAAGCTGACCCATGGCTTGTCTTGGTCGGCCATGATACAACCAATAGGTGTAGGACAAGTGTCATGGTGTTTTCACATTCTTATAATATTATTTTTACCTTAAATGACACTAATTACCTCTAATCGCGATTAATGAAAAAAAGTTACTATTCACTAAAAAATTATTTTCATCCCATTGAACCACATTTTACTTCTTAATGACAACCATGTATGTCGGAATTTTGAAAATCAAAACACAATGATGGCAAAATTTCATTTAAACGGAAAATCAGTTTTTATAAGTACCACTTAGTGGTTTCACTATTCATCAAAATTGAAGTTTTTCAGAAAAATCCCAAAAATTCACCCTAAGCTATATTTGATATTATGAATTCAAAAATGAAGTCCGTTTTACAAAATTCAAAACATATAAGTCACATTAATTAATTTAATAATTAATTCCCGCTGTCATGACAAATAGCGTGTTTTATGAAACAATAAGTATCAAAAGATTGACACTAGTTTAAGTCTGATTTCAAAGTGAAATTGATTCCAACGACCACTATTGGATTTAATGGTAAAAATATTTTCTAATTTCACTTTAAAACCAATTAAAAATATAATCTAATCATATAAATAAATTAGATTAAAAAGTGGTTTTGAATTAAAATACAATATTTTACACTATTCATTAAAAAAATGAACTTTATCGGAAAGATACCAAAAATTTACACAAAGTAAATTTTGATGCCCCGATTATTAATAAGAGTTTTATTTGGTCCAAAATAATGTTTAAGAGTGAACAAAACTATATTTAATGACGGTTCTCCATCAAAAGGTGATAAGTGAACCTTTAGTGAAAACTAGGGCATATACGCCTAAAATTGAATTCTTTACGTATTTTAAGCCTTTATCTTTTATTGTATAAATGTAAAAATATTTAAGAACATATATAATCATATTTTAGTTATTTCTATCCATTCCCGCCATTACAACGGCTACATGTTAACTACCATTTAAAATAATATTATTTTATTATTAGAGTGCAACGCAAGATTCCCAAGAAACTCGTTGTTGCGTGTTGGGTACGCCATCGAGCATAGCGTCCCCTTTAAAGTAATATTAATATTGTATTCACAAATATGGATAAATATGAAAATTTCATATTCCTTATTTACCTGGGGTGTTACATCCTTCCCCCCTTTTGGGAATTGCGTCCTCGCAATTTTAAAATTGCGCTTGGAAACATCCTTGAACGTCCCACATCGGAACAAGAGTCGGTAAAACAATATCTTTAAAATAAAGAAAGATAAGCACAGAGGTCACCCGAGTTAACCCATACTAGGATTCCAAGTATGAAAATATGGACATGGAGGAGAAAACATAGGGTCATGTTCTGATGGAGAGTGATAGAAAACATGTTTAGGAGAAAGTTAACAATAAGAAAATCACAAACTTCTGATTGGTTAAACGGTGTTGGGTTCCCCAGTAGGAAAAGTTAATAGACAACATTTTTGTATTAAGTTACTTTTTATTGAAGAATTTATTCATAAGGAAGCATAATCACTTATCATGTTGACTTTCAACTTTTACTAGATTCCTTAGTCAAACTCATATTTTTTCCAAAAGATGAGTATTTAGGGAGACTTTTTCGCATTAAGAGTACTATAATCAACTTCTAGAGAATCACCTAATCCCCAAAAGATAACTATATACATCCCATGTATTTAGGCTTTAACCAAAACCAAAACCAAAAAGGTTAGTACAAGATCAGATAATCCAGAAAAGGATAACCCCTTATAAAAAGAAAATCTATTCTTAATCTCCAAAATTTGTCCAACAAAACCCAAAGTTCAACGAGGACCATCTGATAAACAATTTGTCCATAAAATTCTTCAAAGTAAACCAATATAAGATTGAAACCCAAATATTTGAAGGATTTAGTCACATAGTCTTCCAAGTTAAATCGTAACATTTATCTCCAAACAACATCAGTTGCTCCTAAAGTCTCACATTGAAAAGTAATTATCCTAATCACATATCCTCAAAAATAAACTTACTCTTAATTCATAAAATCCTATAACTAAAAAGAATCAGTCAAACTAACCAGGGACTTCACGTAGTCCAGTGGTAGGCGATAAATACCGGTCGCACTTTGGTTGTGGGTTCGATTCCCACAACATTGTCCGACGCGACGGGTTGTCACACGGTCTGCGTGTTATCCTTTTTCAAAAACTATATAATTCTCAAATCATTACCCAAAAAGGGATAAAATCATCAAAAATAACCATAACATAATTTAACCTCAATTTCATCTCACGCCTTTCACTTCAATCATAACATATGGTAACCCATAATTACCTCAAAAGTAAGGATCATATAAACCCAAATGGTTCTTTATAACTATGTCCACAAAAGAAAAGATAACTATTACTTGAATAAAATTTGCCTATATTAAACATCAGGGTTACACATAATATAAAAAGTCTTCTAATGTAACCCCATCATCAAAAGAGACTTAATACTCTTAAGAATTTCACCCTAACTCTTGAAGCCCTTATATGTTGACATCTTACTCATTCAACATTCTTCATGATCCATTATCCATTCCTTTCTAACTTATTCCGAAATACCTCTTTCCTACAAACAAAATCATGAATCATATCCTAAGATTCCAAAATAAGAAAACAATAGTCATGAAATAGTACATACCTTTGATTGGTCATTGTCAGTTTCTTCATCCTCAATCGGAATGGCATTAGGTATTGGTAAACGAATATTGGTACACTCTTGGTGACCCCATTCACGAAATTTCTTCATAGGACATGTGTTTGCATAATGACCATGCACACCACATTTAAAACATTCAATTGATCCCTCAGAAAGAACTTCTTTCCCTTTCCTCGAGTCAACTGGATGCTTCCTTTTCCCATGGCAAGTTCTTGCTTTATGACCTTTATTTCCACATCTATAGCATATTTCTGTCCCTTTGAAACATTTTCCTAGGTGTTTCTTTCCACATCTTTGACACATAGGTTTTTGAACACACTTACCTTTATGATTATTACCTGTACTTCCGTAGGGATTTGTTTCTTGCATATATGATGCCTTAGAGAAATCTCCAAGGTTTAGGTGGTCAATCATGACTCCAGATAGTTGGTTGAGGATAATCAAAAGAGTTCTCATTGAAGCTCCCATATCATTCAGTTGCTTGCTCAAAAAACTGTCACAGTTTCCATCACATCCACTGTTACTTTGGTGCCTGCTAGATCCATCCATTTACTAAAACCAAAAAGTTCAGTGTGAGTATATCAACAAAACCATCATGTACTAATGAGTAAGATAGACAATAAGATATACTTACTCATTCACTTTATCTAAAACTAATACTCTTTATGAAATCCTAACCATTATGGTAATTGTCAATTATGCTTAGAGAATACCCTAACCTCTAAAGTTATCTAAAACGACCTTTGATACCAACTATAAGGCCCCAGCCTTAAACCTTACTTAATCTTGAGTTATTACAAGATTACACATTGAGGATCTTTTCAGGTTTAGAGTTTTAGAGAATTAGATCATGAAACTTGCATTACATTCCACATTTAAACAAAGTGGTTACATAAAAGACAGTATTCATTCTTCCCATCAATGGAAACATATTTAAAATATAACACGGATTCTTTCTTGACACATCCTTGACACTATCATTACATCATGTACCTTTCCCTTGACCTGTGAAAAACATTTCAAAAACATGGGATGAGCATAAAAAGCTCAGCAAGGGTTACAAAAAAATATGGAAAGGAAACATGAGTTCATATATACATGAGAATGAAATCATACTTTACCCATAAAACATAGGCACTTTAACATACCTCATCAAACCATGAATAAATCATAGAAAACATAAGACATAAAGGTAACTTGAGGCATTCATAACATTATTACGTAGGGAGTAACCCTCTTGGTTACGTTTGGAATACCCATCACAGTATATTCCCTAAAATCTCTTCGGAGAAACCTTAACGTTTCACTCCTTCGCGTTACCCAATGCATTGGAGAGCTATAACGGGCTCACTCGCCCTTAGTTTATCACGGAACCACCCGTTTTCATAACAATGCCCAAGAACCATATCATACACATATCACATAAAATATTCATAAAGGAAACAAAACATTTCCACATTTCAATCACAACATAACATTTTAGTATTTTGAAATAATGAATCCATATAAAAAGAAACCATTTCCAAAACCATTTAAAACATTTAATAAAAAGATTTTTGAATCATAGTGTCCCATACCACCTTGAAGCTTAAAATTTTACACCATTAATATCCATATAAATAAATCCTTAAAACCATTTTGAAAACATGGATATTAATAAGAACAAATAATTAAAACATTTAAAACGATATTTTGGTTAAAGGGGTTTTACCAAAATTAGAGACACTTGAATACAATAATTAAGATATAACATTTAGTCAGAACTTTATAATATCATGAGAATAAATGGATTCATGATATAATACTCCAAAGGACAGTATATACACCATATAAGAGTGAATTGGTGCATAACAACAATGAACCCTCAATAGAAATGTCAAATGTGATGAAATCCCTTATAAAGAAGGTATCCTTAAATTAAGGACAAATCAATCTCAAAAATATGTGTGAAAAATATAAATACACCCAATATAAGTGGATATTAAGTGTAAAACAATAAAAGGTCATTCACACATATTCAATGGATGACATATTCAATGACTACATGTTGAACCCAAAGAAATCGAAATTGGGTTAAAAAGTTCCCTTGACAGCCTAACGGCATCACCTCAAAATGAGTTGATGAGAGATAAAAAGTGTATCTCATCACTTGGACATAAAATTTACATCAATAAGGATATATGAGAACATATCCCAACATAACAATATGTAAATTAAAATACCCAACAAAAGAAGTCTTTTAAAAAAAGGAGGGTGAAAGGTCCCCTTACCGACTTGGGTATCTTTCAAAACATACACCCCATGAAAGAAGGACAATAGATCATTGATGTAAATACTCATAAACGAAAGTATATTACACAAAGAGTAGAATAATGGTCAGTACATACACCACTCAATGGAATTTGTGGCAAATGTAGCATAAATCTCACGGGAATAAAAGTGAGATGAAAAATCCCTTACGAAAACTCGGCAGCCTAACGACACCACATAAAACTTCCGAATATGGATTTATGAGATCAAATAGGGTATCTCATCACATTACAATAAAATGTACAGAAAGAGGAATATAAAAGAACATACCCCAACATTACAAAGATGAGCTTAAAAGAATTGACATAAAGGAGAGTACTTAAAAAGAGAGAGGTTAGATCTCTTACGAAAGTTCGGCAGCCTAACAACGCCACTCAAAACTTCCAAAATGGACTGATGAGAGAGAATAGGGTCTCTCATCACATGAAAATAAAAATTACAGTATGTGTAATATAAAAGATCATCCCAATAACAAGAAAGATGAGCTTTAAAGGGAATGACATAAAAGTGTGTACTTAAAAAGAAAGAGAGGAGTAGGATCCCTTACCTTGGGTCCGACTTGACTTGATCGTTCTTTAATCTCCTGAATAATAAACTTGAGTTAATTTATACTTCCTTAAGAACCTTTTTAAAGTTCATTATTACTTTTATACCACTTATTACCATGTCATAAACATTATTTAATCATTTAAGTTAATAATATTTGTTTTGCCGATATTTGGTTCTTAAGTCGAAAGTGGACTTCTTACAATTACATGTTGTTCATGTGGCCAAATGTTTATTATATACAGAATTGTATTCATTATTTAGATATCATATATTTCATATATATCCAGTACATGCATGCATTTATAACATTACATAATCATTTAGAGGTAAGAAATGAAATGCACCGTTCATGGAGACGGTAAGCCGTACGTACGCATGAACGCTACTTTCATTTCTATTTCGTATTTTATAGAATGGAATAATAATGATATAAAGGTATATTATAATTCCAGTATAATATCATATATAATATCATATTTCCATCCTTTATACATCCCACATATGGTATTTAACGAATCAAATCACTTTGAGGGGGCGGTAGTCCGCACTTCCTTAAATGAAGATATCGCGTATACCCATAATGGAAGCCATAAAGGTTAGACAAAAATGAAAAATACAGAAGCATAAATAAAACATAAACATATTATATATCATATATAAAAATAGTGACATCATAATGTCCACCTTTGAAGGTGTTAAATGAGTATTGAACAATCATCGTTTCGGGAGGCAGAATTTCACCATCCACGGAAACCGTATGTTCTTTAACCATTTGATGTAGTTGTGTGAGAGTTTAGCTTGAATAAATCTTATAAAAACATCCTAGTATATTTAAGATACTGGTGTTGTTACAAAAGAAGTAAATAAAAAGAGTTTAGGGGGTTGGAGAAGCAAAATAAAACAAATGAACATGAGAGAATGAATTACCTTTAAAAGTGTAACTCCTTTTGATTTGAGCCTAAAGGCTTCCTTTGAAAGGATTCTGCCCAAAGGGAATCCTCTAGGATGAGTATAGGGATGTGGAGAGAGTAAATGGGTAGGGGTTGGCTGAGCCAAAGGCTTGAGGAGTGTGTTAAATGAGGTAGAGGTGGGGGCCTTTTATAAGAGGAGAGGAGGGGTACTTTTGGAAAGTAAAGAAATATTACTTTATTTGAAAATGTGTTTCGGTTTCAAAAGGTCCCACATTGATATAATTCGTGGATAAGGTGATAAGGCTTCGAAATCCACTCATCCAATAAGTTTTGGACATGTGTAGTTCATAGATTTTACATTATCTTTCCATTTTATTTAAATCGTCAAATAATGATGTCATCGCTGCATCATTATTATGTCATAAATAATTTAATTTATTTAATGTCTAAAAATTATAAAAAAAATACTATGATGTAGGAAATAGTTTTAGGTTTCCAATGAATATTTATAATAAAAACGATGACTTGTATAACCCCACTTAAAAATTGTTTTAGTAAAACATATCATGTTTGTGTCAATTTTACTTTTACATTAAATAAAATGTTATTTATGTCATTTCCCAACCAAAGTGGATCCATGGGGTCCCCAAGTTGACCCATGGCTTTTCTTGGTCGGCCATGATACAACCAATAGGTGTAGGACAAGTGTCATGGTGTTTTCACATTCTTATAATATCATTTTTACCTTAAATGACACTAATTACCTCTAATCGCGATTAATGAAAAAAAGTTACTATTCACCAAAAAATTATTTTCATCCCATTGAACCACATTTTACTTCTTAATGACAACCATGTATGTCGGATTTTTGAAAATCAAAACACAATGATGGAAAAATTTCATTTAAATGGAAAATCAGTTTTTATAAGTACCACTAAGTGGTTTCACTATTCATCAAAAATTGAAGTTTTTCAGAAAAATCCCAAAAATTCACCCTAAGCTATATTTGATATTCTGAATTCAAAAATGAAGTCAGTTTTACAAAATTCAAAACATATAAGTCACATTAATTAATTTAATAATTAATTCCCGCTGTCATGACAAATAGCGTGTTTTATGAAACAATAAGTATCAAAAGATTGACACTAGTTTAAGTCTGATTTCAAAGTGAAATTGATTCCAACGACCACTATTGGATTTAATGGTAAAAATATTTTCTAATTTCACTTTAAAACCAATTCAAAATATAATCTAATCATATAAATAAATTATATTAAAAAGTGGTTTTGAATTAAAATACAACATTTTACACTATTCATTAAAAAAATGAACTTTATCGGAAAGATACCAAAAATTTACACAAAGTAAATTTTGATGTCCCAATTCTTAATAAGAGTTTTATTTGGTCCAAAAGAATTTTTAAGAGTGAACAAAACTATATTTAATGACGGTTCTCCATCAAAAGGTGATAAGTGAACCTTTAGTGAAAACTAGGGCATATACGCCTAAAATTGAATTCTTTCCGTATTTTAAGCCTTTATCTTTTATTGTATAAATGTAAAAATATTTAAGAACATATATAATCATATTTTAGTTATTTCTATCCATTCCCGCCATTACAACGACTACATGTTAACTACCATTTAAAATAATATTATTTTATTATTAGAGTGCAACGTAAGATTCCCAAGAAACTCGTTGTTGCGTGTTGGGTACGCCATCGAGCATAGCGTCCCCTTTAAGGTCATATTAATATTTTATTCACAAATATGGATAAATATGAAAATGTCATATTCCTTATTTACTTGGGGTGTTACACGAAAAGGACGATTCACTCATGATGATGCAATTTTCATTTTATTCTCCAATACATTCAACATTATGGCCTATCAAACTACAAAATTTTTATATGACCTAGAGTGTTGAATGCACTGCAGGATAAAAATACATGGTGGGATTAACCATACCTCAAAGCAATACATGGTGTACCCAGTATGACTCAAATTATGTGGTTTCAATTTAAAATTAAAATTTTATGAATGTATTATTTATTATTTATGTATTATTTATTTATTTATACTATTACTAACATAAGAATTTTTTTATTATATAGGTGTATTATTTTGCTTGAGTTGGGGTGGTTTGTTTGAAGCTACTCGTGCTCGTGAGAGATTGAATTTCAAGGCTGTAATTGAGATAAACACAATAAGGAAATGGGTAAAAAATGTATACAACTATCATGAAAATGTGAATTCCTACTACTTATTTATTTAATTTTATCACTATTTATCTAATATTTTTAAGTTAATTTCCTTATCATTTTTATCTATTTTTTTGCAGACATCTTTTGGGAATTCATATTTTTTCCTTCAATCGTATGAAAAAAGCCATAAAAGAGAGAACATGGTGGTTTTGGATGAGGTGTTTCAGGTAGCATGGGGTTTCTTCTTCCATCCAAATAGAACATTTCTTTCTTTTCTAGCTTAGTGCATACAGTTGAAAGAAAAACACATATCACATACTCAATCAGCTGCACGTCAATATGATGCATGGTATGAATGGTATGACTCGAAATGGTATGTTTTTAGTTTATAATTTACATTTTAGTTCAAAACACACATCGCATACCCAAAACCAATAAAACACATTAATATTATTTTGATACTTTAGGGAAACAATCCATAAATCATTTTTCTGTGTTTATGAATCAATCATACCTCAATCTGATACAAAATATGCTTGGTATGACTCAAAGTGCCCATTATCAATTAAAAATTGACGTTTAAGTTAAAAAAATCACTCACTAGAAACCAAAAAAATGTGCTTTTATTTTCCTGATAATTTATAAAAATTATTTATAAGTCATTTATGATGTGTAGGAATCAGTTTCGTGTCAAACCGGCACACGATGTGATTGGTATGACTCAAAATGCATGTTTCAAGTTTAAAATGACATTTTAGTAAAAAACACTAGTGACGTACTCAAAACCAAGAAAGAATATTCATATTGTTTTGATAATTTAGGAAAATTATCCATAATCCATTTTAGACTTTTAGGAATCATCCTCACCTCAATCCGACGTACGGTGTGACCAGTATGACTCTAAGTGCATCTTTTTATTTTAATTTGACATTAATTTTAGTAAAAAAGACAACTAAAATACTCAAAATCAAGAAAAAACATTTTTATTGTTTTGATACTTTAGTAAAATGATCAATAATTCATTTTTTACATGTTATAATCATCCAACCATCAATTTGATACATGATGCACACGTTATGACTCGAAGTGTTCGTTATCAATTTAAAATTGATATTTTAGTTCAAAACGTGTCACTCACTGAAAATTGAGAAAACATGCTCGGATTTTATTGATAATTTAGTAAAATGATTCATAATTAATTTGTGATGTATAGGAATTAGTATCATGTCAAACTCACACACTATGTAACCAATATAACTTAAAGTGTATGTTTCCAGTTTAAAATGACGTTTTAGTACAAAACACAAGTGGCATACTCAAAATTGAGTAAATAGATTCATATTGTTTTGATAATTTATTAAAATTATCCATATGTTATTTGGGATGTTTAGGAATCAGCCACACCTAAATCCAATTCACAGTGTGACCGGTATGACTTCAAGTGCGTCTTTTTATTTAAAAATGACATTAATTTTAGTAAAAAAGAAAACTGACATACTCAGAACTGATTTAAAACATTTGTATTTTTTTTATACTTTAGGAAAACAATCCATATTTCATTTTTGATGATTAGGAATCATTTTCATCTCAATTATATACACGATGTGCCTGGTATAAATCAAATTGCCTGTTATCAAATTAAAATTAATATTTTAGTTCAAAAAGTACCACTCATTGAAAATAGAGAAAACATGATCAAATTCTCTTGATAATTTAGAAAAATGATTAATAATTCATTTGTAATTTGTAGGAATCAGTCTCATGTAAAACCCATACATAATGTAACTAGTATGACTTAAAGTGCATGTGTCCAGTTTAAAATGACATTTTAGTAAAAAACAAAAGTGGAATACTAAAAACTGATAAAATGCATTCATATTATTTTTATACTTTAGGAAAATGATCAATAAATCATTTGAGATGTGTAGGAATCATCCGCACCTCAATACGTCACACGGTGTGACCGATATGACTCTAAGTGAATATTTTTATTTGAATTTTATATTAATTTTAGTAAAAAATACAGGTGACATACTCAAAACCAAGAAATCGCATTCAGATTGTTTTAATAATTTAGGAAAATGATCCGTAATTCATTTTTTATGTGTATAAATCTGTCGAACTTCAATCTAATACACGATGTTCCCGGTATGACTCAAGGTGTCTATTATCACTTTAAAATTAAAATTTTAGTTCAAAAAGTGTCACTCACTAAAAACCATAAAAGCGCATTCAGATTGTCTTGATAATTTATGAAAACAATTCATAATTCATTTTTATGTGTAGGAATCAATTTCACATCAAACCCATAAATGATGTGACTGATATGACTCAAAGTGCGTGTTTTCAGTTTAAAAAGTCATTTATTAAAACACAGAAGTGGCGTACTCAAAAATCAAGAAAAGCATTCATATTGTTTTGAAAATTTATTCAAAAAAATCCATAATTCATTTGGGATGTGTAGGAATCATCCTCACCTTAATCCGATGCACGGTGCGACCGGTATGACTCCAAGTGTGTCTTTTTATTTAAAATTGACATTAACTTTAGTAAAAAAGACAAAAGGCATACTCAAAAATAGAGATAACACATTCATATTATTTTTATAATTTATAAAAAAGATCCATAAGTCATTTTGGACATTTATGAATCAGATGTACCTCAATCTGATACACAGTGTGCCCCATATGAATCAAAGTATCCATTATCAATTTAAAATTTACATTTTAGTTCAAAAAGTTCCACTCACTAAAAACTGATAAAACATGCTTGGATTGTATTTTTAATTTAGTAAAAAAAATTCCTAATTCATTTTTAACGTGTAGTAATCAATCTCACATAAAACACATGCACGATGTGACCAGTATGACTCAAAGCACGTGTTTCCAGTTTAAAATTCCATTTTAGTTAAAAAAACAAGTAGCATACTCAAAACCGAGAAAACACATTCAGATTGTTTTTATAATTTATAAAAATGATACATAATTCATTTGGGATGTGTAGGAATTAGCTGCACCTCAATCTAATGCACGGTGTGACTGGTATGACTCCATGTGCTTCTTTTTATATAAAATTGACATTAATTTTTGTAAAAAAGAAAAATGATATACTCAAAACTGAGAAAGAACTTTTATATTGTTTTGATACTTTAGTAAAATGATCCATAAGTGATTTGTGACATGTAGTAATCATCATTACCTCCATTCGATATGTGATGTTTTAGGTATGACTCAAAGTGTTCATTATCAATTTAAAATTGACATGTTAGTCCAAAAGGTTTCACTCAATGAATAATGAGAAAACATGCTTATATTGTATTGATAATTTAGGAAAATGATTCATAATTAATTTATGATGTGTAGGAATTAGTCTCACATAAAACCCACACATGATGTGACTGGTATGACTCAAAGTGTGTGTTTCCAGTTTAAAATGACATTGTAGTAAAAAACACAAGTGACGTACTCAAAATCAAGGAAACACATTCAGATTATTTTGATAATTTAAAAAAATGATCCATAAGTCATTTGGGATGTTTATAAATTAGAATAACCTCAATCTGACACATATCTTGAATGGTATGACTCCAAGTACATGTTTTCAATATATAAGTGTCATTTTAGTTTCAAACGTGCATCACATCACCAAAACTAGGAAAATGAGCCTAGATTGTTTTCTCATCATTATATCTTCTATTAATTAATTAAATTACTTATCATTTTTATCTTATACTTATTTAGTTAATTTTCACATAGATAATTCTTAAATATGAACAATAAATGGTGCGACATGTAAGAATCAACCACAACTCAATCTGATACACAATGTTCCTAGTATGACTCAAAGTTTAGTTTAAAATTAACACTTTCTATTTAATTTATTCCTTTATATTATTACTAACATAATAATTGTTTTCTTATATAGGTGTGTTCTTTTGCTCAATCAGGGGTGGTTTATTCTTTTATACAAGTTCATTATTTTTTTCTATTATAGTGTTTTTTTCTTGTATTTGTATTGTAAATTTTATTTCATTTAGATTATGTATTTGTATCTGATTTTTCTAATTTTTGTGGTGTTTCTAGTGCTTCAGTGTTCTGTTACAACACACTATAATATGTCATGTTTTTGGTGTTGTAGTGTGTTTAAACATAACATTGTAGTATGCCCCTTTATCAGCACTAATAAATGATGTCTTTATCAGCATATTTAGAATCACTAATAAATGATGTCTTTATCAGCACATTTAGAAGTGTTGATAAAGGATTCCTTTATCATTACTTATAGAAGCACTAATAAAGAATATATTTATCAGCGCTAAATAAAGAAGCTGATAAATGGGGTCCTATATCATCACTTCTAACAGTGCTTATAAAGGGGCGATTTATCAGTACATTTTTAGCACTAGCAAAGGATCCATTTATCAATGCTTTTATAACACTAATAAAAGACTATAGATTTTAACCACATTTCGGTAGTTATTGCTTTTTTTAGCACTGATAAAGGCCTATTATAGTACTATTAGAGGTCTCTTTTTTAGTAGTGTGAAAATATGAGAGAGGAGATGATGCATGAGTCACATGCTTCACAATGGGTAGTTCACCTGGGTATCTCCAAGATATATCAAGATATGCATGGATAGTATTTGTGGCCATGGATAAAATGTCAAATAATAGGTTTTATCACCAAGTGTTCCACCTATCAGTAGGTGATGGTGGAACACTAGTGAACCATTGGATTGATACAGTCATTACTGGTCCTAGAATGAAAATGGGAGGATGTTACGATGGATTTTATCTTCATATTATTGAGTTTGCCTCGAGGTAATAACTCAGTTTGGGTAGTCATGGATAGAATGAAGAAAGTATTCCACTTCCTTCCTATCCATGATACTTTCTTAGTTGATGAGATGAGAAGATTTTATGTTTGTGAGATCATAATACTACATGGGGTTCCTCATACTATCATTTCAGATTGGGATTCTCATTTCACATTGAGCTTCTAGTAGGGGTCACAAAGATCTATGGATACATAGGTGATTTTGAGCACAAACTTTCACCCCCAGATTTATGTCCAATCAGAACAGACTATACAAGTGCAAGAGGATATACTCCAAGCATGCATCCTTGATTTCAGAAGTTCTTGGGAGAAGCATATACCTCTCATTGATTTCTCCTATAATAACACTTATCAGGAGATGATACAGATGGATCTTTATGATGAATTATATGGTAGGTCATGAAATTCACCCATTGATGGTTAGATGCATGAGAGGAAATGGTACTAGGTCCTTATCTCATTCAGGAGACTTCAGAGCAGGTTTATCTAACCAGGAAGCAAATTTCTATTGCTCAGTATAAATTGAAATCTTAGGTCGATCATCATCAATGACCTCTAGATTTCAAGGTTAGGGATCATTATTTCTTGCAGGTATCACCCAAACTCAGGCATAGATGGATACAAAGGAAAGGGAAGCTATCACCCTGCTTTGTTTGGCCATTTGAGATCTTGGAGAGAGTCAAGCTTGTACCCTATTGGTTGTTATTACTTCATAGGTACCATTCCATGCATGGTGTCTTCCATGTTTCATAGCTTCACTGCTATCATTCTGACATGTCTCATACTTTTTATCCCTAGGTTTTTGAGCTAGATATTGATGCTTATTTTGAGAAGTATCCTATATGCTTCATTGACCAAAGAACGAAGGATCTTCGAGGCTGGTTTTTCCCTTTAGTATGAGTGAAATGGAATCATAAACATGTACATGATGAGACTTGGGAGTTAGATTCCAACATACATACCCAATGGCCAGATTTGTTCACATATGGCGTTTCACCACCCTTGAAACTTGAGTTCGGGGGGGGGGGGGGGGAGTTCCTTTAAGGGGGAGTACTGTAAGAACCCAGTTTTTATATGAGGCATGAATCCTTTTAAATTTGGTCTAATTATTTATTTTAGACCAAATATGAATGCTTAATGAGATCATGGAGGTTACAGGGGTGTATAGAGATTGTTTGAAGCTTAGAATGCCAGCCGTGGGAGAAAAGGATTGGGTCACATGGTTAGTAGAAACTATGTGAACTAGTCTGCACAGTTTCCATAACTGTGTGATGGTGGGACAATGGGTTGAAGGAGGTCACACAATTTTAGGAAACCATAAATCTAGGGGAGCATGCCCATGCAGTTGGTCTGCAGTTTTTAGCAGAGCCTACAACATGGTTTGCACACTGTTAGTCAAACCGTGTGCATAAAACCATTCATGTCCCTCCTTAGGCAGTGTGAGGCACACAGTTAGCCCATGGTTTGGACAACTATGTGGCCAAACCATGTGAACTGGATATTTTGGAAAAAATTACTAAACTAACCTTAATGAATTATATTTTTAAACCCACCTCTCATTTTCTTCATTCTATAACGTGCAGGGGGTTTCTTCTCCCATTGAACTACCTCTTTGTCTCCACCTATATTCTTCAATAAATTATCCATCTAAAGTCTGATCAAGCTTCCATTGGTCTCATTGGATTCCTCTAGGTAATATCTTTAATCCTTTGGCTTGGTTTGTTGTTTGTCTTCCCCTCAATGATGATATCTTGATACATTCTCTTATGCCCTATTTTCAAGGCCTTTGTCTTTTCTTCTATTTTCTCTCAATCTAGGATAAAATAAGTGATGATACTAGATGAGGAGAGTATTATGAGCTTTAGGTAGGTATTATAGTATTTATCCCATAAATTCTTGATGTTTTATAACATGCATTATGTGCTGATTGCTGAATTCTTAGTGCATTTCCTTAAATTATATAAACCATGATTAATATATCTTCAATGATTGAATTGGTATAGCATCCCATGATTCATATTGGAATTGGCACCCCTTCAATGGTGGCCACCCATTATGTTGTGATGATCACTTTTCCAATGTGGATATGAATGAATAAATGGTCAAACCATCATCTAAATAGTTTTTGCACGACTTCGATGTGAGATTATTATAATGAATTGAATTGAATGTGTGTGGTATAACCATGTCATGTGATTAAGAGTAAAAATTATTACAACCTTGTAAATATTGAAGGTCAATGAATTATGAACTATCTAATTTTCCCTTACTAAGACCTTGAATGCTTCTTATAATATATTATGTATGGGCATGGCGACCCTTCTAATTAATAAGGAATGGTCCTGGCATACCTTATATAAATGTGATATGGGCATGGAGTCCCTTATATAAATGTGATATGAGCATGGTATACCTTATATAAATGTGAAATGGGCATGGTGTCCTTATACTATGATACTAGGCATAATGTCCCTATACTGTGATACTGGGCATGATGACCCTATACTTTGATACCAGGCATGGTGTCCCTATATTGTGATACCGAGCATGGAATCCTTATACTGTGATACTAGGTATGGAAACCCTATATTGTGACACTGGTCATGGAAACCCTATACTTTGATATTGGGCATATCATCCCTTACTATTATGATACTGGGCATTGCGTACCTTGGTTACTTATTCAGAGATATTCCATCATGGTCTGAAGCAGGTAATGTTAGCCTATTTTTCTCTAAAAACTAGAGATGAGCCTTTTATAGTTATTATTAATGATTTTCATTATTATATCTACACACTAACATTTTATACACATGGACAAAATATTTATGGATGTCATTGGTGGTGGCCTGCTAAGTTTATCTCACACCCTACCCAGGCCACCGATGGTACCTGAAGAGACTATATACTCAAAGTTGTAGATAAGGGGAAGAATCCTATTACAAATTCATGACCTTATTCATGACTTATGATGGTTTCTTGGTAGTATATGACCATAATAGAGCTTATGATGCTTGGATATATTTTTTACTTTTTGATCCTATTATATTTCATGTTCTATATTGATTGTTTGCTTCCATATATATATGTTTTCCTTTCATTGTAGAAACATGACATCATCATATTTTGTATATTATTAATTTTAATTATTTTTAATTGTTATTTAGTGCTTGGATATTTGTTTCATACTTCCACTATGGTGGGTACTGGTCTAGTTGTGTATACTTTCTTTAAATGTGTTTTTTCTATTATTGATATGCTTCTTTTATTTAGTTATATGTTGATTATGAATCTATGATACACTGAACAGAATGCATAGTCTCCCCACTGACACACCCTAGGCCCTCATTGCTAGTTAGTGGCCTCTAGAATATGGGGAGGAGTTCTTGAGGCCATGGGGCCCATAATCTCAAGGCACTCTTTTAGTGGAATCCTGTTCGGGATGTCATAATTTGATGTCAATAGTTCTCTTGATCTTCCTATTCACTTTTATGTTACCACCTTTATTTTTTTTGAGGAAATCGAGTTGATTCATGGTAGGAAATGTGTCTCTATAATTACTTCTCTTCTAGTTTTAGAGAGTTAAAAAGAGGATAAGGGCTTGTTGCAACTCATCAATATCTTCATCATGACCATATCTATGTCCTTTTTCAGTGGATATCATGTACCTTTAGATCTCTATGTTGGACCATGAAAAACTTTAGGAAAATATTGCCTTGGAATGGTTAGTCATCCATTTCAACAAGAACCTTTAGGTTCATAGTATAATCATGGTTTTGTAAGTTTTTTTCTTTCCATTCTATGGTGTTACAATGTTATTTTCTTTGTATTTAGGTTACCTTGGGATTTTATGAGTGATCTCATTTAGGATGGTTGTGTATGCCACATCCTCAGATTGATTTCATCTCAAGTAATAGAGTTAGAAGTACGTGATCCCTGAACAGTTTCTATAGTCTTTTGTGTGTATTTTCTCTCTTACACTTATTTATTTTATGCTTTATATTTTTTTTGAATAATAAAGAAAATTGTGGTAGTTTTATTACTAGGAATGTAAGATCAATGTGGTATGAAGCATATAAATTCTTACATTCATTTACTTTCCTATATTTTTTATTGGTTGTTATTGTTTCTCTCTACCCTATCATGCTTATATTTTCATTTTCCTTATTTATTTCCAAAATGAAACAATAACCAGATCTTTTCTTCACCTCTTTTAGGTGTGGAATACCTTGTATCAGACCCATTACACCTAAAAAATTATTATTAGAGCTGGTATATCTAATTTAATGATTTATTATATTAAATTCAATGTTGATATATTTAATGGTGAGAATGATTTTAATTTATAGAGAGTGAAAATGAATTCACTTCTTGCCCACAATGAACTTTTAGACACCTTTTTTGATCCTAAGAAAACTTTAGTGACTATGTTCATAGAAAGATAGTCATCCACCACATATATATATTTCGACCCTCGAATTATTATAAATTACCACTATATAATTCTTTTAACCTTGGGAGATAATGTCCTGAGTGAAGTTGCTTATAAAACCACTAATACGACCATTTGGATGAAACTTGAACATATTTATATGAATATGTGTTTTCTTGGTCATTTCTATAAAAAACGAGACTCTAAAATTTTAAGATGATACTGGGAACCTCTATCTAGGTTCATCTTAAGAATTTAATAAATTCTTGCTTAATTTAACTAATATAGATGTCAATATAAATAATGGGGATCATGAAATTAATCTATTGACCAACCTTGATGAATCTTTTAATTATCTAAAAAGTCTCCATGATGTATGAAATGGATTCCATCACTTTAAAAGAGGTTAAGGTTGTAGTATTATTGATATATCTTAAAACCCATAGTTTGAAAGAGGAGGCTAGTGGTTTCAAGACCAAATCCGAGATTTTTCAGTGTTAGGGTTCAATGTAAAAACAATAACAAAAAAGGAAGGATAAGAATTCATTTAGAAATTTTCATTGTCATGAGTGTGCTAAAACCATATATATTAAAATATTTTCCCCCGAAGCTAAATTCTTGGATAGAATATACCAAACCAATATGTCATGCCTTAGTTCTAACACATCTTATGCCCTATAGTTTTTTAGTTTCCCTTGATTAGAGTTAGAAATAACTCTAGGTTGTATTTCTTTTACAATCATGGGACTGGACTTGCATGCAATTTACAGGGTCCCCTGGTAGGAAGATAGGGTGATCTTTTGGATGGTTGGAGCTATTCAACTTCAAGTGGAGAGTTAGATCATATAATATTCCTTTTTTGGTTACAATGTGTTTCTTATGATTTACTACTATGTATTTGGATTTTTGTTTCTAAGTTTTCATGGATACTACTTTGACCCCCCTGAGGAAGGTCATTTATGTTTGTAGGTGTTCGTATATCCTTGATACTGGACTTGATTAAATACAATCGAGACTCAGTTTTGGTTCAGTAAGCTCTGGTAAATTTCATTTATTAGATGTGTTGTAATTTCTGATCATGAATTCATGGTAGATATAAGTATATGAGATGATACATGCAGAACATGTGCCACTGTGGAACATGCTAAGTTATAATCATGTTGGGCAATTATGTTTTAGACTTTGGTTTTTCTATTCAGGGCAAAATTCTTGAACCATTTGATTGGTTGGGCTAGCTAGGTCTCAAGAACATCTCCTGTTGATTCTTTCATTTTATTTAAAAGGTGGTGATTTATTAAAACTAGTATTTTGTTTCTTTCAAATAAAAAGATGGGTTTTCTCATTTTGTTTTTGTTTTTTATGTTGTAATCTATTGTTTGCTTTCATGAGAAATTAATTTTTTTTTGTTTTATTATACTTGTCTCTACTAGTTTTTTTCCCTCACATAGTGACTACATGACCCTTTACATGAGGGTGGATGGGATACTAGGTGTGTTATCCTTATTTGAGGTGGGTTTCATCTTTATGTGGGGATTGAATTACCTTCATGTGGGCGAGTTGTGTTTCCCGTGTATTTGGGGATCCAAATAATTTACCCTTACATGTTTTTAATTTGGTGCAATCTAAGTGCATGTCACCCCTCCAATTCACTATTGTCACATGCTACTATAGTTTTTTGATTTCTATTATACGAGCCTAGATTGTGAGATTTATGATTTCCCTACACCATATGTATATCCTATGGTTTGTTTGAGGTCGAAATTTCCCCTGCTCTACCTACTATTCTTTTATTCTCATTGTCTTATCTTTTTGAGGCAATCAATTTGATTCATAAGTGCCTTTGTTGCTCTTGACATTCCTTCACTTCTAGTTTTAGAGAGTTTGTGAGAGGATAGGGACTAGATGCTTCTCATTTATGGATTACTCTCACCCATACCGATGAACTTCTCTAGTGGAGTGCTCATACCCTACAAGATCTATGGTGGACCATAAAAACCTTCATGAAGATCCATCTCTGGAATCACTAGTTATCCTTTCCAATGAGTACCCCCAGGTTCTTAGTGTAGTCCTATATTTTTAAGCTTATTTTTTGTGTTGTGGTGTTGTTCTAGTTCTTTTATTTTTCTTCATTTCCCCTAGTGCTACATGAGTTATTCCATCTGGGATTCTTGTGTAAGTAAAACCCTCATCTTGATTTCATCACAAGTCATGGAGCTGAAAGGACATGATCCCTAGATAGTTTTTGTGGTCTACTGTGCTTGTTTTCTCTCTTTCTATTCTCTATTGTATTATTTCTATTTGGTTTACATAATATAAATTTTTTTGGTTATGCTCTTATCATGAAAGTTAGCCCAAAGTGGTTTAGAGCACATAAAGTCTTATGTTCATTTAATCTCTTTTATTTTTTCTTGGTTGTTCTTGTTCCTTCTACTTCGTTCTGAAATCATTTTCATTTTTATTATTTCCTTCCAAAATAAATTTTCAATCCCAATATTTTCTTTGCCTCTATTGGGTGTAGACTAACTTTTATCAAAACCATTCTATCCAAGCATGTATAATATTTCAATTGTTGGTATATTCTTTTAAAATTAAATTAAATTAATCAATAATATAATACTTCATGTTTATTAATCATATAGAATTGTTAATTTTAAATTGCATGTTAAATTATTAGTATATTTTTCTAATTATTTGGAATATTTATATAATGTTTTAACTATAAGAAATATTATTAAATTGCATGTTCAATAATATATTTCATGTTTAATATTAATTTAGACTATTAAATTTCATGTTTAATAATGTTGTAATTATTAGTATAATGTTGTAATTATAATGAATATTATTAAATTACATGTTTAATTATTATAAAAATTAACAAATTTCATGTTTAATATTAAATTTTAGGTTTGATTTTAATTAGGAATATTAAATTTAATGTTTAATAAAAGTTCATTTTTTAATTATTTGTATAAAGGTTTAATTATTAGGAATATTATTAAATATAATATCTAATTATTAAGAACATTAATATAATGTTTTAATTATTAGTATTATTAATAAATTTCATATTCAATTATTAAATTGCATGTTTAATATTAAATTTCATTTTTAAATTTATTATTAATAAAATATGTTACGATAATGTATAAATAATAATAAAAAAATTCAATTTATGTCTAAAATTGTTTAGATAGACGTCATAATAAATATATAAAATATTATTTTAATAAATAATTTTTTTAGATTTATTTATTGTGAAAACTCTGGGTAGTGGAGCATCACTTTGGACCTCTTCCATGGCACTTTGGGGGCTTTTCCTTGACTAAGACTAATAGTAATGAAAAACGGGTCCACGGGCCACAGGCTTCATGAATATGGGGCGAATGTGGGGTGGGGCGAACCAAAAAAATTTGACCATTAAGTGCACGAGCCAATGGTAGTTGAGTCCACATGGGTGCGGGCCAAGGTGGGTTGAGCCCGCATGGGTGTAGGCTTACCTGCAGGCCTAATTAAAAAAAATTATTACATTTACAATATATGCTTCTTTAACATTTATGTTTTTTTAATAAAAAATTATGATTAAACCATGACATATGATTTCTCATCATACCGAAAAAATTATGGGAAAACCCCTTTATCAAAAAAGAAAAATAAAGCAGACATCCCTTTTGAACTGGGTAAGGGAAGCCGCTGGATGTCTGTTGTTCCACTAACTAGAGATCCCATCGTCTTCCGATGTTGTCTAAGAAGCTGCTAGGGCCAACCAAGGGCCCTCATCCACACCCTCTATCAATGCACCTCCACTCCCACACAATCCTCCGCCCGCCGCCCGCATCCCGCTCTGCATCACCCTCCAGAAGAGAAAGCTCATATTCTATTGACGACGTCGCCGCCACCAACCGTACCGCCGCCCATCACCAAAAATTGATCGACAAACACTGAAGACCGACCCAAATCTAGATCTGATGAGCTGCCAAAAAGGCACTCGAGCTTCTACCGCCACCCACGCTCAAGCATCGCTGCCACCTGCCACACACAGATCAAGTCGAAACAAGCCACCCTGACCCCCAAAACCAGATTTGAAGAGGAAGATATGAAAATCACACCCTGGATGCCACCACCAATGATGATCCAACACCTCCGTTCGCAACTTGCATATCCGTTCCGTAGCACCACCGCTCGTGCAAAGCCTCTTTGAAGAACCGTCGCAAGCCAACCACACACCACTGTCGTGAGATGAAGGCTGTTAAAACTTCCATCCTTACCAAATGAATCCATATAATAACACCTAGGTATAGATGAATTCACCTAAGAAACTTCCACCACCATGTGAGGAAAACCCTAGAAGCATAAGAGAGCCGCGATCGAATCTATAACCCCCCTTTCCTAGAAGTTATATGATTTCTCACCGTAATGGTCATGGTAATTCACCATTCATTCACATGTGAATTTTACATAAATTAATATTTATTATTTTAATATGATATTATAATGTTTATATAGTAATTATAAATCGTATTCACATGGTGTGTCATCCCACCTATTGAGAAATGAAACTTATCCCCCTTGCACATGGTTTCAATTATAAAAGAGTTTTTATAATCATAATATTTTTTGGGTCGATTTATTATTGTTATTATTTAAATATATTATTTTTTTAATAAAATAGGAGAGGACCTCATGATAACCTTAATCACCTCCTCTAAAACTGGTTGTTACATGGAGAGTCGTCATTTATTCACAGGTCGAGCCATTTGTATTGCCACACAACCAATATCATCATTATTCTCCCCTTACTGATCACTCAACAACTTTGCATCACAACAGTTCACCACCACATCAACATCCCTGTATGCCACCATTAACCCATTGAAAAATGTTACATCACATCCCTTAAAATTACTACCATGGTCGATCCATAATTCTCCCCACAACTACCATTAATAATGAGAAAAAAAATAAATGATTATAAATAGTATATATTTTTTAAAATGTGGACAATAATGCGGGCCAACCATTGCATTATAAGGGGTGGGGCGAGATTGAAATTTTTTTTTTGAATTATATGTAGTCTTTTGTGGACAAACCCACACATGCTGAACCCCGTGCGAGCTTGGACCGCCCTGCGTGGACTTAGCCCTCCCCACCTTATCCCACATGATTCACATTACTAAAGACTGATGGGATGTCTAAAAAACCAGAGTGATGTAGACATTAGACATCAAAGTGGGCATGAGGTTCATACACCGAGTGGTGGAACAGAGAGGTTGCGATGATGAAATTGTCCATTTTAAAAAATTTACATATAAAAATATCTAATTTCTATAGTAATTAAATTTATTTTTAGATTCTATATTTCTAAATAAATTTTCAAAATCACTTAAAATCTAAAATTTTAATTACTTGAGAAATTCAAACAAGTTAACTATTTACGTTTATAAAATTATAGAAATTAAATTAATAGATCAATTTCTATATGTTTATTTTACTTAAAGTAATTCATATATAAATCAAAATTTCAATTTCTAATATAACTTACCATAAATTTTTTTATTATATGTTCATTTTAAAAACTTTTTTAATGTAAGGTATTATTATAGTATGATTAATTAAATACTAACTTCTCTATTTTAAAGGATAATAATTGTAATAACCTAGGTTTTTTTCAATCAAGACTTAACTTAGATTTGAGGTTTCTATATACTGGGACCTCTATAGGGATAAAATGATAAATTTAACCTTGTATACAACTTGGGAAATTTTTTGTGATGGTTCCGTTGATCTTGGGGTACAGTGTTTGCCCCTAGGGTGGGACAACATGGAATCTTGGGCATTTATGATCCTTGAAAATAATATATTAAGTATAATATATTTTTTTAGTTTGCATATACATTCAAAAGAAGGGTGTTTTCCCTTCAAAATGAAGACTCAAATGGAAAATTGTGATTACAATTATGTATAAAATGAGAGTTTTAGTATAGGAGTGATATTTTTTATGTTCGCTTTGGGGTAATTTTCTTTGGTTTATTAGGCAAGGAAATCGATTAATAGAATTAATTTAACACATACTAAAAATAATATACTATTCTAAGTATATTATTCTTGAGGCCCTTTAATGCTCACAATTCTATGCTAGCTTATCCCAAGGGTAAACACTACATATTGGGATCAAAAGAACCATCAGGAAATTTGTTTTTTGGTCATATACAAGGGTAAATTTACTATGTTACCCCTAGGGAGGTCTTAGGATTCTAAAACCACAAATTTAGGTTAATAATTGATTGGAAAATACTGGGTCACTATAATAATTATTGTAGTTGGTTTTATTGGCAACACTATAATATTTTTGGGTTTCCATGACCGATGAAGCAAGTGACCACTAAATTGTGATCACTAATATCAAAATTAATTTCATTAGAAAATTCCCACCTCCTTCTCCCCCTACACCATGCTTCAATGAAACACTTCTTCACTTCCATCACTACCCCAATCCACCCCTCCACTTCTTTTATCTAGTCGCTTGTACTCCATCTCCCACCCTCTATCCCATTTCTTCCATTGTTCTCCCTCCAACCTACCTTCACTAACACCCTCCACCCATGTCTTACACTCAATGACACCAATGACTATTGTGGACCTTTCCTAGATGCTTCCCACTAATTCCCGGTGCCCCTACACACCCCTATGAATTTCCATGTGATATCTTACCCGTGGGACCACAATGCTCATGAATTTCCTAGGAGGAACTTTAGTAGCTATCAAAGGGTGGTTGTTATAGCCATTAGTGACAAGGAAATAATGACTATTGTTTGGAAGTTTTAGTGTGGTCAGCTAAAGCCTTTAGGGACTACTATTGGTAGTCTTTAAAGGTATTTATTCCAGTAGTGTAAGAAAAGTGTTATCATATACAATAGACCATGACCACAATATTTATCCTAATATTTTCAAAAGACATTAAATGAGAAATTTTCAAATGGTAAAAACATTATTTTCAAAAAATAGAAAAAAAATAAAATACAAGAAATAAATTTTAATAGAAATTCTAGTCATAGGAAATAATAAAATAAATATCTACTGAATAAGAAAAATACATGATTATAATATTAAAAGATCAATTCTAAAAAAGCAGAATCACTTAAATTATAATATATAAATAATGAATATAAACAAACAAGATTCACAAAAAAATTACAATGATTTAAAAAAAGAACTTGTTCACATTATTAACAAAAAGATAAAGGGATTTAGTTTGAAGGTTAATCAATATAAAATAAAAAAATAATCTAGATTAATATAGAAATTTATTGTGCTTAGATCCAAATTATAACTAAATTCATGAAATATCACCATGAATAAATTCCACTATGAAAAATGAAAAGAAGCATACTAAATTGATCATAATTGATTAAAAGGAAACAAAAAACTATTAGGTTTATAAGGATTTTATAACACTTAAATGATGAAAAAGAAACAAATTAAAAACACAAAACCATGATCAACATTCAAGTAACAAAAACCATGTTGTAAAATATTGATGGTGAACAAAATGGTATCACACTTTTCATTTTTTATTTTTCTTCTTATTAAAGAAATAAAATATTAAATAAAAAATATATTTCATTAAAGAAAATTATGAAACTATAAAAGACAAAAACTAAGATCATTAAATAATATCACACTCTTAAAATTTTAATTTTGGGATTTTCTCCCTATTAATTAAGTAAATTATCAACTAAATAATATATTTCTTTATGGAAAATTATAAAATTATAAAATTTAAAACAAAAAAAAGATAGATCATGAAATCATGTTAGGCTCTTTCTAGTTCACACAAGAGTGTGAAATGATTTTATACTATAATTATGGGTCATTAGAGTGAAATAATTTTATTCTCTCCAAAACCATATCAATAAATAAAGAAAACATAGACTCAAAAAACAAAAAATCATATAGGAATTTTAACAAATTTGAGGGTGGAATAAGAGGTCATAGATACCTATTTTTTATAAAAAAATAATATATATTACAAAAAATATAATAAAATGGATTCAAATGCCCCATTATTATATGATTTATAGTGAATATTACATTTCATACATTCCCAATACCTTTTAGGTTTATAGTTTTAGAGAATCAAGACAAATCATTAACTAATATAGCCCATGTCTTCCTCATTTAATGTGAATTTTTCCCACTATTATAGGATATAATTAATTCATAATATATCTTCAATGTTTCCCATAAAATCTCTATGAACTATACTCTTCTAGACATATCATACATATTACTTTCTTTCATAATATCGGGAAATGGGAACTTAATAAAGGATGAGATCAGATGCTCAATAAGGGAATAAACAGATTAGGTCATGATAACAATTAATATGTTTGAGACAAAAGGAATATAACGATATCATAAAATAGATGGAACCGATAAAAACATATAGAATAATGGAATAAATAAGGTCCCATAAGAAAGATTATGGCATCATAGGAATGTGTATACAACATAAAACATGACATCACAAGCATAAGTCAAGGATATCTATCAAGAAAAAATAACATAGTGTGCTCGACTAACTTCCCATGCACCATACATGGTACCTCATGAGATGGAAACATTACCTAATGTAGTGGTGGGCTATATAATTATGGGAATACCCATAAAACAATAAAAATCATACTTATGTGTTCCACATGATTTAAATTATCATAAAACACATGGTAAGAAGATATGTTTTATATCATTTCAAATGGTATCTTATAAATAAACATTAATAAATCCATAAATAATCATAACATGATAAAACCATGGAAATTAAATGGGTATCTATTGATATTAAGAAACATTCTAGGTAAAAACCCTTCAATTAATAAAATAAATCATATAATATTTTCATTATATAGGTAAACATTATATAATTAAGTTAACAATTTCCCCAATCAATATATATATGGCCATCTAGGTGAACGCCCTTTAATTAATAATTGAAATATAGGGCATTCAAAGAGAAAAATGAATTGAAAAAAATCATGTTTATAATAAGTATATTATTAGTCAAGAAAAAAGTATTAAAGGATCAATTTTCTTGTAGATATTTCTCCACCACAAATTTTTAAAGATATAGATAAATAATCAAATGGTAAATGGAAAATAATTTTAAAAGAACACTAGTAACTCACTTTTGAACACATGAAGAAATAACCATTTATTTTGGTAACTTTTAAAAAGGAGAAATTTAAAAATATGATAGGTAAAGAATTTAATTTGTAAAATCATGAGAACTTATAGAGTGAGCTTCATAAATAATAAAATACAAGATGGTGGATAAATCTGTTCATGTAAAATACATTAAAATGGAGGTTTCACTTTATTTTTTTTATAAAGGAAGTCAAATTGATGGAGTCATGAGATTATTTTTAAAACAATTTTCAAAAACATGTATAGAAAAACTTATAATTTTTTTTTAAAATATAATCACTAATAAATTGTTCTTAATAAATGAAAATAAGTTTAAATGTGGAGTGGAAGATAAAATATAATTTCATAAATGACTATTTTTAAAAATAATGTATTTATATAAACCCACATAGAAATAAAGACTAAAATATTTTCATTTTGATATAAAATAATTTTAATTATAAAGATAATAATAGATAAAAAAATTAGGGTTTCCATACATGAATGGAGAACATTGGTGAGAAAGAAAAATATTGATATGGAGGAATAACAATCATTGGAAAAACACAAATTATTCTAAACAATTTCATATTTTAAAAGATAATTAAATCCACCAAAGATAAATATTTTTATGTAAAGAATTAATTTCCAAAAATAAAAATAGGAAATAAATTATTGAGTAGTGAAATTTTGGAATAAAATAAAATTAAAAGAGTAAATCCAAAGAAAATTGTTTGTGACCAAATGAAAAGAAATTAAGTTGAAAAAAAACCCTTACAAATTTGGTAATTTTTTTCCAAAAGTACATGAAGAAGGGATTATGATGTATAATTTTTAATCCATTAAAATAATCTTTAATAGTGATAATAGAATCCCATATGGTAGTAAGTACACCATGTAAATGAAAATTTGGTGCACAATATGAAATACGTCTCAATGAGTGTAAATTTAGATAAAGAACCATTACGAATTCATTAATATTTGAATAAAACCCCCATGAAATAAATAAATTGAAATATATCTATAAATACATTTAAATTAACTAGGATAATGATAAAATTACATCCATGGCAATTTTTACACCACATAAAAGGAAACTAGTGGTGAATATGGCATAAGTCTTAATGAATACAAGTTGAGATGAGAAACCTATTACCTCAGGTCCTGATTCGCGATGCGTGTGCGCTTAACATCCAAAATAATAAAATTAAGTTTATTATAAACTTTCTTAAGATCTTTTTTCATTAATATTTTATTTTATAATGTCTATTTGTTATCATGTGCTATTTATTTATTAAATGGTTTTTTCTTATGATAGTTACTTGAGGTGTTTTGGTTAATTTCTCTAAAACTTCACCAATATATTTAATGTTGTAAAATGTGTTGTAAAATATATTAATAATATCAATAATTATAGAAATTTTTTTATTTTATTATTCCATTAGAAAAAAGTTTATATAGTTTCATAGGTTTTCCAAACCTAGACTCAAATTAAGAAAGGTTATTTGATATGTTCATTTAAGGTGGTAATTTTTTTATGACTATCTATTATTAATATAACTTATAAAATGTAAAATAATATCATTAAATAATGTCAATAGTTTCATAAATATCATGTTTGTAACTTAAATATATTTTTAAATTCATCCATGTTAGGTGGTGATAGAAAATGAAATACGTCATTTACATGGAGGCGGTAATCTAC
The DNA here is from genome assembly GCA_963277665.1 of Viscum album. Taxonomy (NCBI): domain Eukaryota; kingdom Viridiplantae; phylum Streptophyta; class Magnoliopsida; order Santalales; family Viscaceae; genus Viscum; species Viscum album. Next base: position 2,006,107,024 of record OY728138.1, read on the forward strand.
ACGTACACACAAATGACATTTTAATTTTCCATAGAATAGTTGGGGGTAAAAATGGAATAATTTATCATTTAAGAATAATAATAATGTTATAAATATCATATTTTTTAATTAAATAACCCTTTTAACTAGAAAAGTAAGACAATGATGAAAAATAGAAGACGTTGTTCATAGAGGTGATAGTCTGCATGTATGCATGACAACGTTCTTCATTTTTCAAAAGGATTTGGAGGAAGGTAGAAAATTGATGTTCCATTAGTATAATAAAATTTTAATATTTTAATAATACGGTTGTTATCATACTTTCATGGATAAAATATACTTGAAGGGTTATAAGAAGAAATAAATTAAGAGAGCTTGGTTAAGAACATTACCTCTCCCTTTGGATTTTATCCCTTGGGTAACACCTTAAGGATCCTTATATCATGCCCTAATCTACTAGAACCCCTCCTAAACTAGAATTAAATAGAGAGGGATGACAATTGAGTCTTTCCTCGAGTAGGCCCCAGGTTGGTGACTGACATCAAGGGTCAATATCACACATATGGGAGGCATTCCCTCATAGATATTTAAAGATACGAGATAGTATAAAGACCTCCAAACAAAAACCATCCTAAATAAAGATGACCGGTCTAATACCAATACATAATGTTATGTCATACATAACTGGATAAAAATAAAAAGAAAATACAAAAAAGTTAATCCCTGGTAGCGACCACGAATCTCCAATAGCTCTTGAAATACTCCTCATACTTGTAATGTCCAACTCAAACCCCAAAAAACCCCTATTGAACTGAAAAAATAGTAATATATTCATAGGATGAGAATAACATGTATACTCTATATGATCCGCCCTAAAAATATCTCTTTGAGATATGAAATAAGTATATTGAATCTCATGAAATAAAAAGTTGAAACTAACTCATCCCTTAATCAGGTAAACTGAGTTTTCCTAACCTCACCATGGGTCACTCAACAAGTATCACAAAAATATAAAATCATAGTATTGAGAATATATATATATAGAGAGAGAGAGAGAAATGGGTACCCTACAACCACTTCCACACTGGTTTTATGTTTCCATGCCCCAACGTTGCACGTCTCAATCCATTATCTCTTCTATAAATCAAGTCATCCCTAACATGAATCAAGCCTCAACCCTACCTACCCTAGTCCTGTGAATGACACAAAATCTTATATTTTCATCCGTTCACATATCCATCTCATCATCATCACCACCCAATATATAACCAATGGTATTTTTGGAAGCTACTACATCCCATGTAAATGTATTATACCTCAAGCCATTACAACCCATACGCGTACAGTCATGGGAAGTCAGAGCCACCATGACTAAATTCAAGTATGATCTATAACCTCAATCCATCACTAACCACAACAAATATATATGGGAGATCAACCCCATGCATATACACATGTAATACTGCAGCTGAAGAGAGATCAATGGAGATGGGGTAGTCAGTCATCTATATCCTCACCAACTGAGATGTCGAGGAAAACACCCCAAGAACCTCTAGTTTTCGGTTTTAACAATCAATAAGTTTAATAGTGAATTTATTAATATTATTTTAATTCCCATTAATTAATCCCATTAATTAGTCCAGCCTGTAGGCTTCCAAAATCAACATTACTATTCTATCATTTATCTCATACATAAAGTCAACACTTATCCCATGAATTATATATTTTAATTAATTTAGTCATCATTGTACCAAGTATTCTATAATATAATAGAGATATCATAAATCGGAGCACTAGAGATGCTTAAAATTTTGATAAAATCAGAAAAACATAAATATGTAGAAATAAATCCTCAAGAAATTAAATCATCAAGAATAAACCTGAGTATCTCCTGACCCCGCCTCAACATATATACCTTAGCATTCTCCCCAACACTAATATTCACATATATCCTCCCGCTATTACTAACATCCATCACATCAATCCACTTCCATAAACTCCGGAAATATAGCCAAAATAATCAATCTCTCCATCACCAGTATCATTATCATCATCATCACTATAGCCTCAAGCATCCCTTCCCATAATCTCAATAACCATATAGGTTCATATAATGTGAAGGCTCTAACATATGGGAGTAAAAAAACATTCAAGGTGGAAGAGAATGTCTAGTAAATAATTTTAATGGAAAATAAGGTCAAATAAACAAGGAATTCTAGCCTTTATCAAACAATGATAGGATCATCCATCCCAAAAGCAATGATTTAAGAAATAATTAAATTTTCATTACCATATTTAATTACTCTATTAATAATTAATAAATACCAACATCAACACCCATAAAAAAATTCAAGGATAAATATTATTTATCTAATTTGGTATCCCAACTTAAGCCACTCTTTCATATATCAATAATATCATTGGTAATCATTTCAACACGAATATTTTATTATAATCAAAGCATTACTTGCATTAAGTTATTTTCTAATTTATAATCATATCAACCATGATTAAGAAAATATAACAATAGATAACATACTATCTAGTAAATATCAAAAATGGAAACAAATATATATTAATAAAATATATGTGATCATGCATCCCAAATATTTTAGTTTTAAATATTAAAATATTCACATACGATAATACTTATGGTTTCCAAAATTTAATTAAATTTAATCATGCGATAATATTATTAAATAAGAATAATAATTATACACATTCAATAATATTATTTAACTAAATAATGGTCATAATAACATAATAAATAAATATTTTCTCATTTTAGGATAATATTTCAAACTATAAAATTAACTCATTGCATTTTCTAACAATTCTTTCATGAATAAAAATTATAATTTCAACATGAAATGAGAATTATCATGTGAGTAAACATTTAAAGCAAGTGATATAACTTTATCTCTCTAGAATAATCGAATAATTCAAGCATGTAATAATTCTTTCAAAGCAATAAAATTATTTTCATGCAATCAAAAACATATCTTTTAAATCCCTTATTTTAATATCATGAAAATATATATTATTTAATAATAGATAAGACTCCTTCCTAAAGGAAAGTAATATTTTTAGCATTATAACAAGATTCTACTTCAATCATTTAATTTATAGATCATTAGATTATAATATACCAATCAATTTATGATTATAGAATATTAAAAACATAAATTATCTTTATGTGATAATCACTTTCTCTCTTTTAAAAATATATAGATTATAAAAATTAATAGATTGCATGATAATAAGATTATTAACACTCTATAGATGAGATAATAAATAATCTCCATCAATTACTTGGTTTATATACCATAGATTGATAATATCCATAATGAGATATAACTTTCTTATCAAGAGTGAAATAAACACATGATGATTTAGGAATGACATTGGCACATAGTGACGTAGGTAGGATGATGCAGACATAACACTATATTGGGCCTTCGATACATGTTCATGGGCCACTTGGTCTTAGGCTTACGGTTTATGTAATGGGTCTCCCTCTACCAAAATATAAAGAGGTATTTTCTTTCATAATAAAAATATTCTTCAACCCCAACTTTTAAAAAAATACGCATGCAATGATGTTTTCAAAGAATCAATTATAGGAAACATGAAATTTTTATTTCACTCTCTTGAATAAATAAGATAATTTTAGAAATTGATATAATTTTTTAATAAATAAAATCACATGATTATCATTCTACACTTAAGATGATAATATTACCTTCCTTAGATAATTTCCAAATTATTAACATTGCATGCAATACAATTTTCTAAAAGATAAACAACTAAAAAATATGATAATATTTTATAAAGAAGAATAATATTTTGAGAAAGAAATAATAATTTTATATGAGAGAATAATAATTAAAAAACATGAAATAATGTTTCTAAATAAATTATTTATCTACAATATGAAATATAAATTTCTCATTCTTAAATAACCAATATAATTATAGCATATGATATGTAAGATCCCACCCCTCACCATTGGATTGGGAAGACGTGGTGACATTAGTTGGCATTAGGTGACATCCCCAAGACACCAAAGGCTAGAAATAAATGCCAAGAGATTCATAAATAGTTGGGGGATGATTTTACCTTTGAAAATAAAACAACCAAACCAAGTATACAATAACAAAACAACCACTGTATGATGCATGAGAAGAAAGTCATATAATCCATGGTAAACGAAACCAATCAATAAACCAAACTGTATCAGAGTAAAAGTAGAAACCAAGACAAAAGTCAGAGTAGAAAGGGGAAGACAAAACCAACAAAACTCAAATACTCCAAAGACATAAACTCCACTACTCCAAACATGATCCAAGATCTAACTCCACCAGTCACACACAAAGTATCATGATATATTACTAAAGAAATGAGATACTTTTCACTTACCTATGTCTCAAAAACAATATCTATAAACGTACCAAAGTTCCCAAGTAGGGGGTGAGTATAAAACTCAGTAGTATTTTCCCAAATGACTTTCTACTTATAATTCTAGGATAGAACATGTTAGCAAATTTATATAAAACAATTTAAAAGAGATTATATCAAAACCCCAAACCATTTATAAGAAAAACGGTTTTACTTGGAAAGAAACTAGACAAGTCATTCAAACTATTTCTCAAATTTATTTGGAATAACCCATTACATTCCACATAAACACACACACACACACACTAAATCTTGGCATTACCATTGATTTTGGAACTTCACATCCATACTATGTCCCTTTAATAGTGGTACTTTACGACCATTATCCATCCCATTCAAATCACGCCAAACCATTAATGCCAAAAACCATGCCAATAAATTATGAAAAACCATTTCAATAAAACTAAACTTTTATTGAAAACACTTTTCCAACCAATTTACATTCATTAAAACCAAACAAACATTTTAAAATCATCATTTTAAAACCATGAAACCAATTGCACTTTCCACCAAAACAAATAATTCCCACAATTCCACAAACCATGACTAAAGTGGGTTTCCAACAAGATTTTCACAACTATTTCACAATTCAATTAAATAAATTAAATCAATTTGAAATCAATCCTTTAAGTTCTAATAAGAGAATTTGAGAGTGAAGCCACATACCTCTCAAAATTAGGAAAAAATGAAGAACGACACAAAATTCTTCAACAAAACCCAATTGAAACTCCAAAAACCCACCTTAGATATTGTTACCTAACAACCAAAAAATCATATCTTAACATGATAAACATCTACCAACATAGATATATCCCCAACAGATTATATATATGAATCCAATATAGGTAAGAAGATGAAATATAAGGAAAACAGCCAAGAACATGCACTTACCAAGGAATCTGAGCCTCCAACACCCAAAGAATCACTATAAGATTACTCTCAGGTCAAGAGGAAGGGTATCCACAGCCTTTGGGAGGATAAGAATTTGAGTTAGGGTCTATTTAGTATAAAATGAGAGGTTTAGAGTAAAATATGAATTAGATCCATAGTTTTCAGATCTTGTTTTTAATGGTACATGGTTAGGGTGCATGGTTTTCCAAATGATTCACAAACTATATGCTGGCCACTTCCTACACAAACCCCTCACACAATTGGCTCACAGGATTAGACAAACTGTGCACTAACCATGAAAGACCCCTTTGTTCCACTTTTCATAGTTTCTCTTGGGTGGCCGTACGGTTTGGGAAAACTATACACCTAACCGTGTGCCTACCTAGATACCACTATTTTAGGTACACAGTTTCTTGGAAGGTGATGCACAGTTTCAACAAACTGTGTTCAATATATACACCTACATAAAATCCCTAAAAACTTTTCAAATATCCTCTACACCCTACCACACTTAACCCAATAACTTTATATACTTCAAATAAATAAATAAAGTGTTAACTACCTTAAACTGGAGGTGCTACATTCTCTCCACCATTGGTATTTCCATCCCCAAAAAGTAGAAAACCATCAATGACCTGAAAGAGTTCAGGTCGTTGCTCAAATAATTCTTTTTCTCATTCTCTAATTTCTTCCTGAATCTGACTATGTTTCCAGAAAACCTGCACTAGAACGATTCTTTTCTCACACAAGACTTCCTATTTCCTATCCACAATAAAAACTAGAACATGAAATAATGAATCATACATCTTTAATTCAACATGATCCCATAAAATCACATATTCAGGACCAGGATGATACTTTTTCAACTCAGATACATGAATCACATTATGCATTGAACTGAACTATGGTGTAAAATAAAACCGATATGTCACCTCACCAACTTGTTAAAGTATTTCAAAAGGGCCTATGTATCAAGGCGATAAATTATTATACTTTCCAAAATGATGATTACTAAAGCTTGGAGAGATTATCAAGAACACAAGATCACTTGCCTTGAATGACAATGGTCATCGATGATGATACGCATATGATTTCTGACAACTATGAGATATCTCCATTCTCTTCCTAAACAACTAAATCTTATCCACTGTCCCTTTCACAAATCTTGGTCCAACTAGTAATGTATCACCTTTTTTCACCCAAAAAATTAGAGAAAGAAAAGGAAACCTATACAATGTTTCAAAAGGATTCATATGTATCAAGGCCTAATTACTATTGTTATAAGAGAACTCCACTAATGGTATGTGATCCTCCCATGAGCCACCAAAATCTATTACACAAGCCTACAACATGAATTCTAATGTTTGTATCATCCTTTTATATTTCCCATCTGTTTGGGGGTTATACACTATACTCATAGTCAAATGATTCCCAAGGGATTTCTGTAAGGATTTCCAAAAATAAGAAGTAAACCTCAGATCTTGGTCTGATACTATCGAAAATGGTATTCTATACCTCATTACCACTTCTTAGATATAGATTTTAGATAATTAATCCACCATATGAGATTCATGAATAGGGATGAAATGGGCTGAATTTTTTAGCCAATCCACTATCACCTATATAGAATCATGTTTCAAAATCATACCTGGGAGACCTATCACAAAATCCATGGCTATCTACGCCCATTTCCAAATAGGAATTGGTAAAGACTACGGTATACCCGCTGGATACTAATGCTCTGACTGAACCTGTTGATAGGTGAGGCATCTAAAAATAAACTCATCCGCCATTGTTTTCAAGACAACCCACAAAAATTATGCTTTCAACACCTTACATATCTTTTGTATTCTATGATGAACAACCCATATTGAATAGTGGTAAGCATGAAGAATTTGTTCCTAAAAAGCCAAAGGTACAACCATCCGGCCTTGAAACCACAAAACTAAACTCCCATCTAGCTTTTATCCCTCAATGGTCTCCTTGCCATTGAGTTTTTACCTCATAGAAACACATTTTGAATCATATGTTTGTGCATATTTAACTTTCTAGATCAAATTAGGAATCCAAGAAACCGAGAAGAAAACCATATCACTATCTCGGTATTCAAAATCCAAGTGAATGTTAACTATCACTAACATCAACTACCACTAATCTGAAGCTTATTTTTTCCAACTGACCATATGACTTCTAGGATAATGCATCCTCCACCAAATTGACTTTACCCGGTGTATAAATTAATTCAAAGTAAAACATTTGGAGATACTATATACATATTATTTTGTCTTATATTCAAATCTATTTGTGGTAATATGTGTTTCAAGATCTTATGACCCCTAAACACCTTTATTTTATCACCAAAGAGGTAATGATGCCAAGTATTCAAAGCATGGACTACAAAAGCTAACTCAAAATCATGTGTTTGGTAGTTATTCTCATGAAACTGTAACTATTGTGATCCATAAGTAATAACATGATATCCATGAATGAGAACACATCCCAAACTAGATCTTGAAGCATCATAATACACCATATAACCATAACCTAATTCTAGAAATATCAAGATCAGTGCTGATGTAAGGTGAACCTTTATCTCCTGAAAAGACTTATAAAATTCCTTATCCATTTAAATGGAAAACCTTTACTTATCAAATCTATCATAGGTGAATAATGTCATGAAAAATCATGAACAAACATTAATAATATCTAGCTAATCTAAAGAAACTTCATATCTCAAAGACATTCTTTGGTGGTTTCCAAGAGATAAAAATTTATATCTTTTTTGGATTCATAAAAACACCTCTTTTAGAGATAACATAGCCAAGGAAATGTACCTCTTTTGTCAAAAAATAACACTTTGATCATTTGGAATACATATTATGATCCCGAAAAATTCCCAACACTATCACTAAGTATTTCTCATGCTCAGCCTTTATCCTTGAATGCACCAATAATTCATCCTCAAACACCACCACAAAAGAATCTAGATACCTTTGAAATATCTAATTCATGAATTCCCTAAATACCAATAAATGCATTTGTTATATTTAAAGGCATAACCATATACTCGTAATGGCTATATCTACTCCTAAATGTTGTTTTGGAATATCATCCTTATGAACCCATAATTAGTGATATCACAATCACAATTCAATATTAGAGAACCACTGAGCTCCCCTCAATTGATCAAAAATATCATCAATGCATGTAAGTGGATACTGATTCTTTATCATAACTTGGTTAGTCTTATTATAATCTATACAAATACTTAGAGTTCCATCCTCATTTTTTCACAAATAAGATCTATTCTACCCATAGAGATGTACTAGGATGAATGAAACCTTTTCTTTCTAATCTTCCAAATGGAATTTAAATTACCTTCATCTATTGGTTCTATCTAATAATATGGAAGGGAAATATGATTTGTCCTTGAGAGGATATCAATTGTAAACTCCACTTCTCTTATGGGTGGAAATCTAGAGAAATTCCCAAGAAAAACATCTGAAAACTAATAAAAAATTTCCATAAAACCTCTATTATCTATCTAATCAACTGATGCCAAAGTCAACGCTACAAAATAGTATTATATCATTCCAACTACTGGTTCTAACAAGCCTGTTTCTCCTACCTTTACATTCCAATCTCCTCTAAAGATATGCTCAATGCCACCATCAGTCGGAAAACTAACCCTTCGGGTATAACAATCGATATGATATTTGAACATTTTCAAATAATTCATACCAAGGATTATGTCATAGACATACATATCAAGCATAGAGAAACCCCATATTAATTCAACTCCATCAATAATTATAGAACATTATTTTCAAAAAAAGGCTCAACATTCTCTTTGATTAAGAGGAGTTTGAAGTTTTAAAACATAAGGCATCATCTCAACATTAAAACCCTGAAGATCAACAACATGAGAAGTAATAAATGAATGAGATGCACCTATATCAAATAAAGCTTGCATAAGGGTAGAATTCAAAAGAATCATACCTATAACTGTCAAATGTATATATTAATCATCTATAATCACTTTCTCATCTCCATACAATTTATTACTCGCTACACTCTGGTCTTTATTAGCTTGTTGAGATTTCCCTTATCAAGGAGTCATGGTATTCCTAGAATCACCGTGGATTCCTCAGTTTTTTTATGAGAAATATTATACTTCCCCCATCCCATATAAGCATATGACATATGTGAAACATGATATGTGTCCTGAGCACCCGACCATAGAGCACTACGATAATAGCACTGAAGATTCCCTATCTGGTTGCAATTGTGGCATGATCTATGTAGTGTTGTACATTCTCACTTAATGTGATCCAAAGAACCACATTGAAAACATCTCGTATTACTCTTGGGTTTAGGATAAATATTCATTGATCCAACCATCTGATTCTATGTCATACCACTTTCTTGGAAATAGGTGTCCCTTTTCCTCTTATTCCCAACATTAGAGTTCCCACCATTTCCCATAGGTATCAAAATGATTCCTCTACCCATAGTTCCTGAGATTTATCTTTCTTCCGTCATCTCTCTATTGACCATATCTGTATAATCCGTTTTACAATGCACAAAAATCTTTGAGTGAATTTTTGGCCTCAACCCCTATTCAAAAATTCATGCATTCAAGGACGCACTTGCTGTAACTTTAGGTGAAAGGAGGACTCAATTCAAAAATTTTGCTGCATCCTCTGTCATTAAGATATTGTAGTGTATCAAGCTGAAAAAATTATGTTATTATAGTAATTCTTAATGTGTGAGGATATTTTTTTTGTTGAACAATTCATTAAAATCCTTCTATGCAATGACTTGGTCCAATTTTTCCTAAACTGAAAAATCCCACCACTGGCCTTCTAGATCCCCTATAATGTGTGTCACTACCTTGAATTTTAACTCATATGGTGTGCCTATAAAATTAAAGGTTCAATTATTTCTATTCAGTCACACCTCTGCTTTCTCTGTTTCCAAATCACCCCAAAATATGGGTGGATTCAACTTCTAGAACTAAACAAAATGGTCTACTTACCTTGATTCATCCCTTCAGTTCCCTCTATCCATAGCTAGAAAATCTTGGACAGTACTCTAAACCATCTTTTGGTTCACATGTGGCTTAGGTGAAACCACATTCTCAATAGCCTCTTCCTCTTCCAAAATTCATCATTTTTCCAATTTTAAACCATTTTTGAAAACTCCATCATGATTTTGAAAATCAAATGATTTTTAAAATACCACTACCATGAATTTTCAAAATCTCACATTTGAAAACGATTTCAACACTTTTCAAAAATGAAATATTTTGTACAAAATCATAAATCATTACTCAAAATGAAACGTGAACTATTAGTGGGAAGTCATTTTTATCAATTCATGTCATGCTATTCTCATCATCTAATCCCATGAAGATGAGGTTAAAAATCCTAAAAGTGTTTCAAAATACTTATATACCCAACTCCTAGTAAACTTGAGGTTCAAAATAAATATGTTATCTATGCATATTTATGCTCTACATTTCAAGTTCCAATAATATTACTTATTTCTACCATCCCAACACAAGTATTATTCAATAATGATTTTCCAACTCCAAGATCAATCAACCAATACCATTTGTCCCAAAATGAGTGATGGACTGTCCAAGACTGATAACATTTGTAACATCCCACCCATCTCCATTGGCTTGGGAAGATGTAGTGACAATACTAGGCCTTAAGTGACATCCCCAAGACACTAAAGGCTATCAAAAAATTCCAAGGTCTTCATCAATAGATGTGGGATGATTTTACCTTTGAAAATAAAACAACCAAACCATGTTTATAATAACCAAACAACCACTATATGATGTATGAAAACAAAGTAATACAACCCATGGTAAACCAAACCAACCACTAAACCAAGGTATAATAGAGTAAAAGCGAAAACCAGTACCAAAATTAGAGTATAAAGCAGAAGGCAAACCATCAAAACTCAAAGTCTTCAAAGACATAAACTCTATATCTCCCAATATGATCCAAGATCCAAATCCACCAGTCATGCCCAAAGTATCACAATGCATCACTAAAGAAATGAGATACTTTTACTTTACCTGTTCCTTGATAAAAAATATCTATAAATGCACCAAAGTTACCAAGAAGAGGGTGAGTATAAAACTCAGTAGGATTTCCCCAAATAACATATCTACTCACGAAACTAGGATAGAACATTTTAGCACATTTATATAAAATAATTTAAATAAAATAATTTATATAAAACAATTTAAAATAGTTTATCTCAAAACCCAAAACCATTTCGAAGAAAAAAAATCCATGGAAAGAAACCAAAAAATCCATTCAAACTATTTCTCAAATTCATTTAGAATAACCCATTATATTCCACACAACCACACACACAAACACACACACTCAAGATTGGTGTTACCATTGATAGTGTAAATTCACATCCATACTTAGTCCCATTTATGGTGGTACTTCATGACCATTATCTATCCCATTTAACTCACAAACAACCATTAATTCCAAAAAATATTCCAACCAATTATGCCACACCATTCTAATGAAACAGACATTTTATTAAAAAAATATATCCAACAAATTTTGATGCATTAAAACTAAATGACCATTTTAAAATCATCATTTTAAAATCATTAAACCAACTACACTTTCCACCAAAAAAATTAATTTCCATAATTACACAAACCATCAATAAAGAGGGTTTCTAAAAAGCTTTGCAAAAAACTTTCACAATTCAATTCAAGAAATTAAATCAATTCGAAATAAAGCCTTAAAGTTATAATAATAGAAGTCAAAATTGAAGACATACACCCCATTAAATTAGGTGAAAATGAAGAACAAAACAAAATTATTCAATAAAAACTGATTGAAACTCCAAAAACCTACCTTAGATCTGGTTTCCTAATAACCAAAAAGTCATATCTAAACATTATTGTAATATAAAAACATAGATCTATGCCCAAAAAACTAGATCTATGAATCCAAGAGAGGGAAGAAGATGAAATATAAGGGAAGAAACCAATAATGGGGATATACCAAGGAATATGGGCCTCCAATGCATAAATAATAACCCAAAAAATGCTCTAGGATCAAGAGGAAGGGTATACGAAGCCTTTGGGAGGATAAGAATTCAATTTAGGGAATCTTTAGTGGGAAACATATAGGTTTAGTGGAAAATCTGAATTAAATCCAAAAATTTTAGATCTTGGTTTTAATGGTGTATAGTTAGGGCCCATGATTTGGAAAACCATGCACAAACCACGCACCAACCACTACCTCCAAACACCCCTCGCATGGTTAGATCACACTGTTAGAAAAACCATCTGCCAACCATGAAAAACCCATCTATTCTACTTTTCATGGTTTTTCCTGGGTGACCACATGGTTTGGAAAAACTGCACACCTAACCATACACCTACCCATATCCCACTATTTTAGTTTCATAGTTTCTTGGAAGGTTCTGTATAGTTTCTACTAACCATGATCAAACCTTGAAACTCTAGAAAATACTCAAAAACATTTCAAATATCCTACACACCTTCCCATACTTAACCCAATACTCTCTATAAATCAAATACATAAATAAAGGATTAATTACCTGAAACCGAGGGTGATACATGATAATTAACTCTTTTCTTAAACAACTTTAATAATATTCTAATGTGTGATACAAATTATTATTATTTAAGTAATTTTTTTTTATTTTCATCTTCTTAATTGGTATCTTATTTTAAGGTTGAATGCACTATCCACCCAAATAATACTAAAAAATAATAATACAATGATTTTAATATAAATTAATGGAGATAGAATGAATTGATCCCCTTCTTGGTGATTTTTTCCCAGTGTAAATCACCACACCCAAAAGGATACAAGAGAGAGTGAAGTACATTTTGTGATAAATTGTGTTAACAAAGTTTTTTTATTTGTTGAGAATAATCCTTTTTTGTATAATAATGTTTTTTTATCCAGGAAGAATGAAGTTTTTGAGTTAGAAAGAAAGAATTAGTTGAAGATAGATGTTTTTGAATGAAGATCTTTTTATTGCTGAATATTTTTTTAAAGAGGGCGTTGATGAAGATTGAGAAGTCAGAAATTAGAATGTTTTTCAAATTTTATAAAAAAAATAATACAATGCTTTTTTGATCAAGAAGTTCTCAAAAATCATTAAAACAATCATGATAAAATATTTTGAAGAGATAGTGGAGAGGTTTTAAGAAACAAGAATCACTAAAAAGATTCAGAAAATCAAATCCAGCATTATTGTTCTAAAAATCAAATCCAACATCTTCAGAAAATCAGATCCAGCACTGTTGTTTTGAAAATCCGAACCAAGTTTCTGAGAAAATAGGAACCAAGCTTCTAAGAAAATCAGAACCAATTTTCTGAGCAAATCAGAACCAAGATTCTAATAAAATTAGAACTAGTTTTCTGAGAAAATCAGAACCAAGTTTCTGAGAAAATAGGAACCAAGATTATGAGCAAATAAGAACTAGTTTTCTGAGTAAATTAGAACCAAGATTATAAGAAAATCAAAACCAGTTTTCTGAGCAAATCATAACCAATATTTTGAGAAAATCGGAACCTATTTTTTGAGAAAATCAGAACCAAGATTTTGAGCAAATCAGAAATAGTTTTCTCAGAAAATTGGAACCATGTTTTCTGAGCAAATCAGAACCAAGATTCTGAGAAAATCAGAACTAGTTTTCTGAGAAAATCAGAACCAAGATACTGATAAAATTATAACCAAGATTATGATCAAATCAGAACTTGTTTTCTGAGAAAATCAGAACCAAGATTTTGAGAAAATTAGAACCAATTTTATGAGAAAATCAAAACCATGTTTCTAAGAAAATTGAATCCAAGATCCAACATTATCATACTTAGAAAATTGGAACCAAGATCCATCATTATCATACTGAGAAAGATATGAAGAGTTGAAGAAGTAAAAAATAAATTTCATTTTTTTCATAAATCTCATAGAAATATAAGGAGGTTTGAAGAAGTCAAAGATTTAATATTAAATGAAAAATATTTTTAGATATTTTTAGATTTAAGGAAGCGGGAAAATTTTCAAGTTTCCTACCTTTGGTTTTTTGAGTTGCCTATAAATACTTGCTCAGATCATTCATTCATTTGTAACTTTTACATACGTGCAACAAGAGAAGTTCCAAATAATTAGAATTGAAAAGTTCCCACCTAATTGAATAAGATTTTTATTGAGTTCTTGAGCATAGAAAAATAAGAACCATCATTACTGTACTGAGAAGATCAAACTTAGCCAAATCAGACTGAGGATTCAGACAGAGAATTTTTTAGAGAAGATTCAACAAAGACTTTATTCTTTTTTTTGGATCAATTGTTTTATAATAAAACTTTGTAAACTAATAAGAGTCGGTATAATATTTCCTATTGGGAGATAGAAGGTGTCTAATGAGACTTGGCATAAGTTGTATTCACTTCTTCATCATAGTGAATTTTTATAGATCCATGGGAGTGGCTATGGAAAGGATGTAGGTTCTCACACTAAGTTTGAACCTTGAAAATTTTGTATTCTTTTATTACATTATTACCTTTTCATGCATGATTATTTTCTAAAGGTTGATAAGGATATAAATATTAACAGGTTACAAGGGTTAAGTTTCTAAAAGTTTTGTAACTTATAAAAAGTTAACAATTGATTCAACCCCCCTTCTTTGTTGTCATTTGATTCTTGGAATTTCAATTGGTATCATAGGAAAGGTTCCCTTGTTAAATCCTTATCATGGATAGTATAAATTCTTTCAATAGTTGATGAATTCTTACATTTGATGGCAAAAATTATTATGGATGAAAAAATAGGATGATTCCTGTAAGAACCTGGGTTTTTAGAATGGGTCAAAATCCCAACCCTTTTTAAATTTTTGACATGTTTCTGAGGAAACTGGATTAAATGGGAAGTTTCTGGAAATTTTCAGACTACATGTCGTGTACTTTAAGTACACACAGTGTACGTGAAGGCGGGTGACCGGTCGTGTGCTCGCCGAGTACATGTCGTGCAATGACCGTGTTGTAGTTTCTTACTACACGGCGTGTAGTTTTGAACACACCGTGTATACCCCCGACTGTGTGAGGCCATACATGGCGTGTAGTCTGTTGTCCAGGTAAGAACCAGGGACACGCCGTGTTCCCTTTGGACACGCTGTGTAGTCTGGCCGTGTATGAGGGATATACATGGCATGTGGGTATGTCGGCGAAGAAGAGAAGAGGAACCCAGTACACACCGTGTACCCAGTGGTACATGCCGTGTACTCATGTCGGCATGTTCGGAAAGTAAGTTGGTGGAATCAGCCATCTTTTGAACAGTTAAATGAAATATACATGGCATGTAGTCCTAAAGTACACGCCCTGTACTTTCTTTTTTTCACTTAAATCAAGAAGTAGCCTCGTATTGAGGCAGAACCTCATGCCTTCTGCCTGGATACACGAACCAAGTCGGTCAGATATTCATTTGCTTCCAGTTTCTTCGTCCGAAGTCCGATTCGATCGTTGATTAGTGCATTGGAACCCCCTCGGTAAGGCCTCTATTCCTCTTTGGTCGTTTTGTCTGATTTTTGTTCTAGAATGAGTTATAGGAATTTGAGCGGTTTTTAATCTTTTATAGATTTACTGCGTTTTAGACTGAATTGGCAGGTGTTACCGGAGGAGTGGCATCTTGCAAGTCTCAGGTAGGTGGTTCATACCTTATTGTGTGTTTTTGTGGTTGTTTGGGTAACACGATCTTCGATGCGTTTTTGGGTATTTTTAGCGGGACCCGTTTTATCTGCTTTTTATACTAAATTGATTATGGGACCTCTGGTATGCCTTTGGGTATACCCGGTTACGAGTTTGCGTGAGCGGGCCGGGTGAGGGGTCATGGCTCATCGGGGCATTTTGGCTGGGGAACGCCAAAATGGTTTTAATTGAAATATTAATGTGTTAAACTGTTAGTTTAAATTATTTAAGCCCGTTATAATTGTTGGAGGCATTTAAGACCTCAGTGCTGGTATGGGACAACACCTGGTATAGTGCAATTCAATTGTTTAGTTTGTTTTGCTGGTTTATGTTTTTCTGTTTAAACATGTTATATATGCAATTACTGGATTGCATCTGCTAGACCCCTTTGGGTTGTGTTGGGCTTGGCCCGGTTATGCTTGAGTGATGCTGATCACAGGTTGGGGATTTTCCTGGGTTACTTTGGGTGGGTTTGGCCATGGGATTGGGCGTCATGGACGTCAGCTTGAGGAAGTACGATAGTCAGGTTGGGCATGGCCCGGGATACTAGGGTGGTGATGCCATCGGACTTGAGCGACATGGTCACAGGGACACGAGGTGTCAGATGTGTTGGTGGCTTAGGACTATTTTAGTGATTACCGATCACCCAGGACTTTGAGTATTATGCACCCAGAGATACTCTGTGATGAGGTGGTTTTGACCACTCGTGTGGGTAGAGGCCCCCGTAGTTTCGGTTAGGTATTTTTGGTTGGGGTGCTTGTCGTAGAAAGCCACGTGGGAGGTGAGGAGCCTTCAGGAAATGGGCGTGCCTTCAGGACGTCGCTACTTGAGACATGAGGTGTTAGGAGGCAAATGGTGTCGGGTAACTATTTTGGGCGTGCCTTCGGGACATCGGTACTTGAGACACGAGGTGTCACGAGGCACATGGTGCCGGGTTACTATTTGTGGGCGTGCCTTCAGGACGTCGGTACTTGTGACACGAGGTGTCAGGAGGCACTTGGTGTCGGGTTACTATTTGGGGTGTTCCTTTGGGACGTCGGTACTTGAGACACGAGATGTCTGGTGGCACATGGTGTCGGGTTACACCATAGATATTCCAGCATTGACCGAAGCAGGTGACACTCCATGGTGGCTGTTGAGCACCAGTGGAGTTTGTGTTTATTTGTGCATTGTACTATTTACTGCTTTCCTTAGAAATGCATGACTACTTAAACACATATATTTGGTATGCACCATTGAGTGGTATCCTACTGAGATTTGTCTCACACCATGCATGGGCCCTTCGGGACGCGTCCAGACTTTATGGATTTACATGCAGGAAAGAGGCCAGCTTCAGGAGCTGGGTTACGTTACTTTTTTCATGGAGATGGTATGGACCTTGAGGTCATGACTAGCTGGGGTTTACTTTGTTCTGTTTACTTTTCTGTATCAGCATTCTTACTTGATGTATCTTCTGTTGGTTAGTCATTGGTGCCCTTTTTATACTCAGTTATGTATGAATTGCTTTGGATGCATGCTTGGTTGTTTATAGTAGTTTTTATAGTTGATTGCTGGCATGTTGTTCTATTTACAATCCACTGCAGTTGTTTCCTATATTGCTTCCACTGTTAATTGCTATTGGATATGCTTCCACTCTGTGGGTCTGGGTTCGAGTCTGCTGGGTCTTTCTTTCCGCTGCATCTTTACTATTATACTTGGACCAGTACCCTTACTATGATCCTCCGAGAGGGTATAGCCTCCCCACTATACCTATTCAGACCCTCACTGCTAGTCGGAAACCTTTGGCGTTCAGGGGAGGTGCGCCTATGGTAGTGAAACCCAACCCTTTCGGCACTGTTCGGGTGGCTGGCCAGGTCCGGGATGTTACAAAGTGGTATTAGAGGGGTTCTTGACAAGGATTTAGTAGCAGTGTTTTTCTGGATACTAATGAGATTGGGAATTTTCTTTTTTATTTCTTCTGGTTTTACTATTTGGGATATGGTATACTGGAGATAAGTTGTTGTTACTAGAACTGGGTTTTTAGCTTGTGCTTGGGTGCCTGCAGCCCCAGGTACGAGGGATGGACCAAGTTTCCATGGGTGGGAATTGCTGTTTTCTTTTGCTCAGATTACGGTTTATATGATTTCCACCTCAGTGGATCACTTGATGTGTGATGTTGTGGATTATGATATGAGACCCTTGACCCGGTATGGTAAGGGAGAATTAGACCTTGGCCTGGTATGGAAAGGCTTGTTGTTGGATTTTGATAGACACATTTTTAGGGTATTTCAATTTCATAATTGCATGTATGCTTTGTGAAGTGATAATACCATGTGAATAAAAATCAATTGCCATGCTTAATATTCTTTGAAATGTAAATTGGTGAAATTCCTGATAGAATTGCTTGTTTATTGAAATGTGTATTCCATGCTTTGTATTTTGAAAAATTGCATGTGCAGGATATGTGGGTCTGACTCCTATGAGAGCATACAGGTACTATGGTTGAGGCAGTGTAACTGTCAGGATTGGTTGACTCGGTCGTCAGTTTGAGGCAACGTGAGTTGTCGGGATAGGCATGGCCCGAGGTACATTTGATACTTGGCTCTGTTCAGGGCGGGTAAAGAGTCCATGAAGCTGGGATGTCGTGGGGCATGGGTTGCGGTGAGGGGGAGTAAGGGCAGTTGTTATGCACTGCCTTTTACTGCTTTCCTTATTTGCGTAGAATATATTATAATATATATATATGGGTTGTCTGACCATTTATGGTATTCAGTGGGTTACTACTTCACAACACGATGGAGCATCAGGCAGGAGAGGACACAGTGCCGTAGGATCAGGGTCATAATTCGGAAAAGGCATAGCACAAGCTGCAGGAACATGCCCAGGGACAGGATCGGGCCCAGGATCCAGTGCTGGCAAGACAACAGCCGAGTTTGGCATCGTTCGGGCTGTGGCTCGACAAGAAGCTCCGAGCGAGCCTGGTACGCATCTTGTAGGGGATTGACAGAGGTGTGCAGGGTACAGATCCTTCTATGGCGTATCTGACGTGAGAGTTCCAGTCGCAGCACCTGCCACTTTTTCAGGGAGAGGGTGGTCTGCAGGCGGCAAAGAACTGGATAGAGAGCATGTAGATGATCTTCGAGTAGCTCGAGATTCCTCTAGGGTGGAGGGTCAAGCTGGCGACATACATGCTAAGAGTACCGGAGAAGCGTTGGTGAGACGTACAGGTTCAGGCTCGTAGGCACGAGGGACTGGCATGGAAGGACTTTGAGGAAAGGTTCTTTGAGAACTTCTACCCGGAGACACTGAGGGCAGAGAGAACTCAGGAGTTCTTAAGTCTTCAGCAGGGGGATATGTCCGTCATGGAATATGCAACTACCTTTACAGAGTTGTCTCACTTTGCATCGGGTATGGTGAGTGATGACGCAACTAGGGTGGGGCGCTTCGAGGATGGATTACGACATGCCATTCGGGTCCAGGTGAACATCTTCAGGCTGGGTTCCTTCTCCGAGGTGGTGAATCAGGCG
Source organism: Viscum album (assembly GCA_963277665.1). NCBI lineage: Eukaryota > Viridiplantae > Streptophyta > Magnoliopsida > Santalales > Viscaceae > Viscum > Viscum album. The sequence continues at coordinate 2,006,126,627 of OY728138.1, forward strand.
CTCATAGCAGAGGGAAACAAGAGAGAGAAATCTCACTTGGGCAGGGTGACAGCTTCAGGTGATGGTTCGGACGATAAGAAAAGAGGACGAGACGAGTTTCAGCAGGGCAGTCAGGCCAGGGATTCAGCTAGACCACCTCGTGGGAGTTCTTCGGTGATTTTCTTCCAGTGTGGACAGTCGGGACATGTTCGAACGTAGTGTGATAGGCCTCCGAAGGAGTTCCAGGTATGTGGACAGGACGGGCATCTGGAGAGGTTTTGCAGGCAGCCTTCTCAGATAGCCGGCAGGCAGGGACCAAGATGGACTACAACGTCTGGAGTTGGTTCAGGTTCGGTACCCGGAGAGGGTCGCCGAGGTTCAGATGTGCGCGGAGTTCATGATAGAGATAGTGGGACCCAGCTGAGGGGTCAGTGACTGGTGACTGGAGCTACATCGTAGAGAGGTCAGGCGTCAAGCAGCCGTGTTTCAGGCCAGGTGCACGCCATGGAGCTGCCAAAGGCTGAGCAAGCCGGTGAGCCGATGACAGTTAGAGGTACACCGCGGTGTGACCGTGATCTCCATGTTTCCTTTTGGCATGACCTGTAGAGGTATGTCTGTCTTGAGTTCACGAGGTGCGCGGGATCTTTGTGGACTGACTAGATGCTAGTCAGTGGGTTGGCACCATCTCGGGTGAGTGATATATATATATATATATATATATATATATGTGTGTGTGTGTGTGTGTGTGTGTGTGTGTGTGTGTCTGTATGTATGTATGAGATGCGTGGCATCGAGGCATCGTGGATGCGGGTTACTTTAGGTGCTGTGGGAATCGAGGCATCGTGGATGCGGGTTACTTGAGGTGTCGTGGGCATCGGGGCATCGTGGATGTGGGTTACTTGAGGTGCTAGGCACCAGGACCTCATGGAGGCGGACACCGATGTGGTGCGGGCTACATTGGATGTCAGAAGCGACATAGGAGCACCAAGGAGGTGTAGGGGTGACGATGCGTCACAGGATGACTATGCGTCCAGAAAATAGGTTAGTAAACCCTGTTTTCTTTAAGTTTTGTTGGGTTGAGACCGGGTAAGGCAATTCCTAAGGTGGGGAGCCCCCTTGAGGAATTTAGCCAGAACCTTTGAGACCGGGGTAGTCTGGGTTGTTTAAATGGGATGAGCATGTTCAGTGCCATCTCCTGGTTTTGTTTGGTATCTCGGGGACGAGCTACGCTAAGGTGGGGAGTTTGTAAGAACCCGGGTTTTTAGAACGGGTCACAATGCTGACCATGTTTAAATTTTTGACTTGTTTCTGAAAAAACTAGATTAAATAGGAAGTTTCTGGAAATTTCCAGACTACACTCCATGTAATTTAAGTACACGCCATGTACGTGAAGACGGGTGACCGGCTGTGTTCTCGCTGAGTACATGTCGTGAAATGACCGTGTAGTAGTTTCTTATTACACGACATGTAGTTTTGAACACGCCGTGTATACCCCTGACCGTGTGAGGCCATACATGGCATGTAGACCGTTGGCCGGGTAAGAACCAGGGACACGCTGTGTTCCCTTTGGACACGCCATGTAGTCTCTTCGTGTATGAGGGATATACATGGAATGTGGGTATGTCAGTGAGGAAGAGAAGAAGAACCCAGTACACGCCGTGTACCCAGAGGTACATTCCGTGTACTCATGTCGGCAGGTTTGGAAAGTAAGTCGGTGGAATCAGCCATCTTTTGAACAGTCAAATGAAATATACACGACATGTAGTCCTAAAGTACACGTCGTGTACTTTTTTTTTTTTGCTTAAATCAGGCAGTAGCCTCGTATTGAGGCAGAACCTCATGTCTTCTTCCCAGATACGCAAACCAAGCTGGCCAGATCTTCATTTGCTTCCCGGTTCTTCTTCCAAAGTCCGATTCGATCGCTGATTAGTGCGTTGGAACCCCCTCGGTAAGGCCTCGATTCCTCTTTGGCCGTTTTGTCTAATTTTCGTTCTATAATGAGTTATATGCATTTGAGCGGTTTTGAATATTTTGTAGATTTACCGCATTTTAGACCAAATTGGTGGGTCTTACCAGAGGAGTAGCATCGCGCGAGTCTCAGGTAGGTGGTGCATACCTTATTGTGTGTTTTAGTGGTTGTTTGGGTAACGCGATCTTCGGTGCATTTTCGAGTATTTTGAGCGGGACCCGTTTTATCTTCTTTTTCATACTGAATTGCTTATGGGACCTCTAGGATGCCTTTGGGTATGCCCGATTACCATTTTTCATGAGCGGACTGGGTGAGGGGCCGTGGCGCATCGGGGCATTTTGGTCGGGGAACGCCAAAATGGTTTTAATTGCAATATTATTGTGTTAAACTGTTAGTTTAAATTATTTAAGCCTGTTATAATTGTTGGAGGCATTTAAGACCTCAATGATGGTATGGGACAACACCTGGTATAGTGAAATTCAACTGTTTAGTTTGTTTTGCTAGTTTATGTTTTTCTGTTTAAACATGTTATATATGCAATTGATGGATTTCATCTGCTGGACCACTTTGGGTTGTGTTGGGCTTGGACCGGTTACGCTTGAGTGATGCTAATCACAGGTTGGGGCTTTTCCTAGGTTACTTTGGGTGGTTTTGACCATGGGATTGGGCGTCATGGACGTCGTCTTGAGGCAGTACGACTATCAGGTTGGGCATGGCACGGGATACTAGGGTGGCGATGCCATCGAACTTGAGCGACATGGTCGTAGGGACACGAGGTGTCAGATGTGTTGGTGGCTTAGGACTATTTTGGTGATTACCGCTCACCCGAGACTTTGAGTAGTGTGCACACAGAGATACTCCGTGATGAGGTGGTTCTAACCACTCGTGTGGGTAGAGGTCCCCGTAGTTGCGGTTATGTATTTTTTGTTGGGGGTGCTTATCGTAGAAATCCACGTGGGAGGTGAGGAGCCTTCAAGAAATGGGTGTGCCTTCGAGACATCGGTACTTGAGACACAAGGTGTTAGGAGGCACATGGTGCCGGGTTACTATTTTGGGCGTGCCTTCGGGACGTCGGTACTTGAGACACGAGGTGTTAGGAGGCACATGGTGCCGGGTTACTATTTGTGGGTGTGCCTTCGGGACATCGGTACTTGAGACACGAGGTGTCAGGAGGCACTTGGTGCCGGGTTACTATTTGGTGCCTGCCTTTGGGATGTCGGTACTTGAGACACGAGGTGTCAGGTGGCACATGGTTCTGGGTTACACGACAGAGATTTCGGCATTGGCCAAAGTAGGTGACACTCCATGGTGGCTATTGAGCACCAGTGGAGTTTGTGTTTATTTTTGCATTGTACTTTTTACTTCTTTCCTTAGAAATGCATGACTTCTTAAACACATATATTTGGTACACACCATTGGGTGGTATCCTACTGAGATTTGTCTCACACCCTGCACGGGCCCTTCAGGACGCGTGCAGACTTTATGGATTTACGTGCAGGAAAGAGGCCAGCTTTAGGAGCTGGGTTATGTTAGTTTTTTCATGGAGATGGTATGGACCTTGAGGTCATGCCTAGCTGGGGTTTACTTTGTTCTATTTACTTTTCTGTATCAGCATGCTTACTTGTTGTAGCTTCTGTTGGTTAGCCATTGGCGCCCTTTTTATACTCAGTTATGTATGAATTGCTTTGGATGCATGCTTGGTTGTTTATAGTAGTTGTTGCAGTTGATTGCTGGCATGTTGTTCTGTTTACTGTCCGCTGTAGTTGTTTCCTATATTTCTTCCATTGTTAGTTGCTATTGGATATGCTTCTGCTCTGTGGGTCTAGTTCGAGTCTGCTGAGTCTTTATTTCCACTGCATATTTACTATTATACTCGGACCAGTACCCTTACTATGATCCTCCGAGAGGGTATAGCCTCCCCACTATACCTATTCAGACCCTCGTTGCTAGTCAACAGCCTTTGGCATTCAGGGGATGTGCACCTAAGGTAGTGACACCCGACTCGTTCGGCACTGTTCGGGTGGCTGGCCAGGTCCGGGACGTTACAATTCCCTATCTCCTATCTCTTGTCTTGGAAGTTGTTGATACTGCTACTATTGGTTTTCCACGTATTGAGAAAGGTTCTCCTATGACATTTGTTGATAAGAGAAATATATAAGTTTATGGAAAGGCTATAAATCCAATACTTATGACCTTATCAGAGAATTTTTATCAGAAGTTTATGGGTCTCAAAACTTCAAAAAGTATGTGGGACAAGCTAGAAATTGTTTTCGAAGGGAATACTAATGTTAAGGAAGCACAGCTAAAAATCTTGCATAGTAAGTATGAAGACATCAAAAGGAGTAATGAAGAAACAATTGATGAATAATTTAATATAGTAAGTGAAATCATTTGCAACATTAGAGGATTTAGAGATGTCTTGGAAGATTAAATAATTGTGAAAAAACTTATGAGAAACTTTCAAGATAGGTTTGATTCTAAAACATATTCTTTAGAAGATAAGGATGATTTATCTCTTTATGAATTGCATGAATTTCTTGTTACTTATAAAATGAGGAAAGTACCAATGTTTAAAAACAATATGAAAAATGAAATGGCTTTTGAAGCTATGAGAAATATGACAATACAAGATATTAAAGAATCAGATCCTTGTGAGTCCAAAGATAAATAGGATGATGAGATCAATTAAAAAAGCATGTCTCTTATATCCAAGAACTATCTAAGTGGAAGAGGAAAGTATGGAGGTTGACTTCCTCTCAATTTTTTTTCATGTGGTGGAATTGGACACTTTTCTATTAATTTCCCTAAGAAAAAATTTGGAGAATATCGAGATGATTTTGATGAAAAACATCAATGAAAGAAGTGGAACAAAAATGATAAAGAAGAAAAGTATTCCAATAAATACATGGAAGAGTTTAATATAAAGAAAAGAAGTATGTTGAGTAAGAAAGTTGAATCAGACTCAAATGAAAACAATTCATTTGAAGATTAAAGTTTAGAAAAATTCAGAACCTTCATTGCAAAAGTTGATAAAACAAAATATTCCTTATATAGTGAAGAAGGTGGTGAAGAATCTATATAAAGTTTCATCTCAGAACCAAACTTGTTGCTTTTATTGAGAAAAATAAACTCTCAAGAAATAAATTAGAGTAATGAATAATGATCATGAAGAATTTTCTAATGGAATAAAATATGTCATCAAGCAGGAGAATGAATACATTCAATATATTTTAAGTTACAAACTGAGAATTACTAAACAGGGAAAGATGATTGAAGATCTTATAAATAAGTTGGAAACTAAGGAATAAGAGGTTAACAAGTTGTAATAAAAACTTCTTGAGTTTAATATTACGTTGAGGAAGATGAATGAAAACTTTAATAAAGCTTCACAAGTAAAAGCTGATACTTCTAATGTTACTGAGAAGTCTCAATATGAGAATTGGGTGAAATCTTATCTTACCAAAAATAACATTTCATATGATTCTTTTAAGACTCTAGGTTCTATAAAAAGTATTTAGAAAGTTTGGGTATAGAAATTAAGGGATTAAACTATCAATTTTACAAAAGTAGAGAACTCACTCAAAAGAAAAGACGGTCCATGTCATGAGCATATTAGAGCTAAAGTTACTAACCTCAAAAAGTTTTCTATAAATAAAGATTTTTATTAAATATAAAATCCATATTTTATGTATATTTTTGGTGTTTTATAATCTATGGGCATAAAGTTTATAATTTTTGGCACAACTTATATTTACCCAGAAAAAGGTTTGAGAAAAATAGAAGAAATAGTGAAAGAATAATGAGTAACTTTCCTGACTTATAGGAAATTAATAAGGTGAATTCTCAAGATCTTAGAAACATTCCAACAAAGAATCAATTTGAATGTATGGAAGAAGTTTGTGTAAGATATGATCAGTCTGGTCATCATGTCTAAATATGTATAACACTCTTTCTAGAACAAGTTTATATGGCAGAAAAGAAAAGAAAGATAAAAAGAAGAAGGTTTAGGAAATAGATTTTTTTGTTGAGACATCTTTGAAAGAAATTAATAGGAACAAACCATGGAAAATTGATAGTTTTACTTATTGATGGGCTAAAAAATAACTTACATAGTGTAAGTCCACTTATTGATAATATAAAAAGAAGTAATCTTTTGAAATGATTCTTGTATCATCAAAAGTTTGAAAGATGGAAAAGTTATTACAAAAGGAGAAAGAATCCGTGGGAATCTCTTTCAGATATGAGAATTCAATAACTCTTGTTACTTGAGTGTGTAAGATGAAAAAAAAGTTGTGGAAACAAATAATTCTCCACCTTGGATAGAAAAATAAGAATAAAATTTCTAAAGTTGATGTTGTCTGTAATTTTCTAGAATTGAAAATAAGAGATGAAGGTGTTTTTATCACTTTCTAGAAAAGAAAGATGACTAAAAAAAGTCATAAAAGAGTTGAGATTCAATCTACCATACCTCTTGAGATTATCCATTCTGATTTATGTGAACCGATGAGATATTAATCAAAAAAATTAGACTTATACTTTATCACTTTTATTGATGATTTCACTCAGATGACAAACATCATGTTCATGAAGAATAATTCAGAGGCTGTTGAAATGTTCAAATTCTTCAGAAAAGATGTTGATAAAGAATTATGGGTTTCCATCAAGAATTTGAGAAAAGATAATGGTACAAAATTAAAAAAAAATTATTTTGAATATTATATAAGAAAAAATGGTATCAAACATCAGTATAGTGCTCCCTATACTCCACAAAAAAATGGAGTAGCGAAAATAAATAACATAATCTTGGTGGAAATGGTAAGAAGTTTGTTAGTAGAATAAAAACTTTCAAAATTATTTTGGAGAGAAGCTATTAGTACTTCTTTACATGTTCAAAATGGATGCTTGATGAGACTAGAAACCAAAATTACTCCTTATAAAATGTGTTATAGCAAAAAAACCTTCATTGAAATATTTGAAAGTTTTTGGAAGTCCATGTTTTCTTAAGTTCAAAAATCCGAATTTGGGAACTTCAATGAGAAATATGAGGAAGGAACTTTTATAGGTTATTCACTATATATGAGAAGCTATAAATGTTGGAACAGAAGTTTACGAAATTTGGTGGACTCATATGATGTGAAGGTAATTGAAAATAAATGTTCCTTAACAAATATTTTTGAGAATGAAGAGGAGGATAAATGGTATATTTCTAAAAATAGTGAAAGTAATTCAAAACATTCTTTTCAATATTCAAAAGAATCATGTGGTGAGAAAATTCCAATTGGGAAATTAACATTGAAATTTACTACCTTATGAAAACATGTTGAATCTGAATACATTATTGAGAATCAGAAGGCTCTAGTTTAGACCAAAATGAAGTTGAGACTAGAAAATCATACTTCACTTATCTAAAAAGTTAAAACAGAACCAATTTCAGAGGCTATTCAACATAAAGAATGGGTGAATGCTATTAATGAAGAGTTGGATTAGATGGATAAAAATGAAACATGGGAACTTGTTCCAAGTATATAAAATAAAAATGTTATCAAAACCAAGTGGGTTTGTAGAAACAAATTGAATGAGCATGGAAAAGTTTCAAGAAACAAAGAAAGACTTGTTTGTAAAGTATATGCACAGGTGGGAGGTGTGGATTTTGATGAAACCTTTTCCCCCATTGCATGGCTAGAAACAATTCAAATGTTTTTTTACAATGGATACTCATTATAATTACAAAGTTTATTAGATGGATGTAAAATATCTTTCTTATATGGTGAGATTAAGGAAGAAGTTTAAATTGATAAACCTTGTGGGTTTCTAATTGTTGAGGATGAAAAAAAAGTTTGTAAATTGAATAAAGTTTTGTATGGAACAAAAAAATATCCATGTGATTGGTATTCAAATCTTGAAAATTGTTTGAGAATAATAAAATTATATAAATGAAAAGTTGATAAAAACTAGTATGTGAAAGATGTTGACTCCAAAAATTTAATTGTAATTGTGTATGTGGATAATATAATTTTTACTGGGGATGAAGAAATTTTTTTTGAAGAGTTTTCTAAAGAAATTAAGAATAATTTTTAAATTTCAATGTTGGGAGAATTAACTTTTTTCCTTGTCTTACAAGTTTAACAAAAAGAAAAATCTATTTTCTTATCTCAAGAAAAGTATGCCAGGGAATTGTTAAAGAAGTTTGGGATGGATGAATCCAAAGAAGTTTCAACTCCCTTTTTAGTGAGAATAAAGTTGAGTAATGATGAATCCATAATAAGTGTGAATCAAAAAGACTTTCGGAAGCTAACAGGAAGTATTCTTTACCTTACAGCTTCAAGGCCTGATAATGTTTATGTTGTGACTTTATGTTTCAGGTATCAGAGTAATCTAAAATAATCACATATGTTGGATTCAAAGAGGATTCTGAGATATGTCAAAGGAAAAACTTCACATGGGTTTTTATACAAAATAAATAGTGAGATGATGTTTCTTAGTCATAATGAGGCCAATTGGACTGAAGATTGTAATGATAGAAAGTCAAACTCAGGAGGAACATTTTTTCTGGGTGAATGTTGTGTGAGTTGGTCTAGTAATAAACAATGTTTAGTAACATTGAGCACAACTGAATCTGAATACATTATACCCACTCAAGATTTTACTCAAATGTTTTGGATTAAAGTTTAGTTAGAATATTTGAAATTAAAAATTTCTAAACCATTGAAGATAATTTGTGATAATTAGATTGAAACTGATATTTCTAAGAATCCTGTCCAACATTCAAGATCAAAATACATTGATATAAAGTTTCACTTTATAAAATAGAAAATTACTACTAGAGATGTTTTGCTTGAATAAATTTCAACAAAGTATCAGATTTCTGATATCTTTAGAAAATAAATGTCGAAGGAAATGTTTGTTGAATTGAGGCCGCAAATTCATGTTCAGGATCCTTCCATGTCTTCCTAAACCTCATAAGGAAGTTCCCCCACTATGTTTTGGATTATGTTAACAAAGGGGGAGAGAAAGTAACAAATTTAAAAAAGTTTTTCCTTAACTTTATTTTATGAATATGTATTTGTGGTTATCATATAATGGGGGAGAGAATAAGAAAAGTGAGAGAAAAAGAAAAGCGAGAAAGGAAAAGATAAGATTGAGAGAAGAAGAAAAGTGAGGGGGAGTTATCTTTACATGATTGTACAATTTTCTTACCACCGATGGATGGAATTAATTCAAAAAAAATTCTTTATCTGGTAGTGTGGTTTTAGGAAACTCTCTTTTTATAGAGGATATGTTTTGATAAAAGTAAAAAAACTTGAGTTTCTTTCAAAAATGAGTTGTGAAAAAATATGAGAGTTGGAAAAGTTGTTAACAAGTGTTGTCAAAAAATACAAAGGGGGAGATTGAAGTACCTTTGTGATAAATTTTTTTAACAATGTTTTTGTATTTGTTGACAAATAAACTTTTTTTTATAAGAATGTTTTTATTATCCTAGAAGAATTAATTTTATAAGATAGAAGGAATGAAGTTACTGAAGACATAAGTTTTTTAATGAAGAAGTCTTTTTGTTGCTGAAGAGTTTTGAAAGAGGATGTTGATGACGATTAGGAAGTCAGAAGTTTTAAATTTTTTCAAACTTTCTAAAAAAAATTAGAATATACTTTTATGATCAATAATTTCTCACAAATAATGAAAACATTCATGATAACATATTTTGAAGAAATGGTGGACAGGTTTGAAGAAATCAGAATTACTAAAAAGATTTATAAAATTTGATCCAATATTATTATTCTTAAAATTTGATCCAACAACTTCAAAAAATATTACCCAACACTATTGTTTAGAAAATTAGAACCAGGTTTCTAAGAAAATTGGAACCAAGTTTCTAAACAAATCAGAACTAGATTTGTGAGAAAATTAGAACCAAGATTCTGAACAAATCACAACCAGTTTTCTAAGTTAATAGGAACCATGTTTTTGAGAAAATAAGAATCAAGATTCTAAGAAAATTAGAACTATTTTTATGAGGAAATCAGAACCAAGATTCTGATAAAATCGGAACCAATTTTTTGAGAAAATCAGAACCAAGATTATGAGAAAATCATAACTAGTTTTCTGAGAAAATCGGAACCAAGATACTCAGAATATCGAAACTATTTTTTTAAGAAAATCAGAGCAAAGTTTTATGAGAAAATAAGAACCAAGATTCGGGGAAAATCAAAACTAGTTTTCTAAGAAATCAAAACCACTATTTTAAGCAAATTGGAACCAATTTTCTGAGAAAATCAGAACCAGAATTCTGAGTAAATTAGAACCAATATTTTGATCAAATCGAAACTAGTTTTCTGAGAAAATCATAACCAATATTTTGAGAAAATCAGAACCGATTTTATGAGACAATTAAAACTAATATTTTTGAGAAAATCATAACTAATATCCAGTATTATTATACTGAGAAAATTGTAACCATGATCCAACATTATTGTACTGATAAAGATATGAAGAGTTGAATAAGTCAGACTTGAATTTCAATTTTTTCATAAATCTTAAAGAAATATAATGAGGTTTAAAGAATTCAAATATTTAATATTAAATGTGAATGATTTTTAGATATTTTAAAATTTAAGTAAGTGGAAAAAATTTTAAGTTTCCCTCCTTTGTTTTTTCGAATTTTTTAAAAATACTTGCTCAGATCATTCGTTCATTTATAACATTTACATATGCGTAAAAGGTGGAGAACAGGAGAATTCGAAGTGAAAATTTCCTTCATGATTGAAGAATATTTGTATTGATTTCTTGACTAAAGAAAAATCAGAACCATCATTACCTATTAAGAAGATTGGACTGAGCTAGATTGGACTAAGGATTCAGATTGAGCATTTTGTGGAGCAGATTCAACAAAGTCATTATTATTTTGTTTAGATCAATTGTTTTATAAGAAAACATTGTAAATTTCAAGGAGTTAGTATAATATTTCCTATCAGGAGATAGAATATGTCTAAAAAGAGTTTTCACAAGTTGTATTCACTTCTTCATAATAGTGGATTTTTATAGACCCACTAGAGTGGCTATGGTAAGGATATGGGTTCTCACATTGAGGCCAAACCTTGTAAATATTTTGTTCTTTTATTGATTTCATACCTTTTCATGAATGAATGTCAAAACTTATAAGAATCTTGGAGAATCAGGATAGGGGTTTTGGTATTTTTAAAAAATCACTACAACGTGTTCAAAATTCAAAATTTAATAACCAGGTGTTTAACTTTTGAAAATACTTAAATTAATTAGATTTTAATGAGGATATTGATTAATAAGTGTTTAAAACTTTCCAAAATATGAGTTACAAAATTTAACAAGTCAAATAATTTATTCCCATGATTTAAGGATTTTAAAAATCATTGAATATGGCTTGAATGTGTGTTAAAAAATGAATAAAGAGGATAAAAACAACAAACTAGGTAAAACTCATTAACCTCATGTGACATAATTCCTTTGAGTAAAGGTAACTTCATTTACCCTTATGAAGTGTATGAAAATCAAGGACACCCTTACATAACCTTAGGAAAACACCACTAACCATTATGAAGCCTTAAGAAATTTAGGGCTACCAACACATGACTGGAATGTGCTGTGTAATGGTAAATGTTTTTAACTTTACACGGCACAAGATCTAAAGGATATTGACACCGTCGATGATATTTTCATAATGGTAAATTGGTTTACCCTTAAATGATTTGAAGAAATTTTAACTTACCATTACGTAGCTCAAAATTCCGTCCTTGCCCATACGTAGTAGTAAGGACCAACATAAAGGTAAGTGTTTTCATTAAAAAAATTAAATTTCTAAAAAATAACTTATGATATTTTAGTTATAAAATTTATTTTAATCTAATAGATTATAAAATACTATTTAAAATATATTTCAAACACTTTTTAAACATTATGAGTAATTTCAAAATATTTTAACTTAATTTACAAACCCATTTTAATACTTCTTTTTAAAATTTCCAAAATTACTCGAACCACGTAACCTACTAGGGAAACACCCTAGAATGAAAAAGGAATGGATTAAAAAAAATCCATGAAATTACACTGGATACCTATCAAAAAAATCATTCCTCTAGAATTAATATAAAACCATAAATATGAGAGAAGGGTCGGTCCAAACAACCAACCGTGAGATACCTCTCATGAGAAAGGCATAATAATAATGATATAACAATAACCAAAACACTCTCTTCAGGCAATACCATTAAAAAACAAAAATTACATCAATGTAATACCAATTAGTTTAAAACTAGATAATCTGATGATAAAAAATATGATCATTACTATGAGAAAAATCATATCAACAAAGGATCAAGGACCCAAGGATTTCATGCAAATCCAAATAATTTCTTTAAGAAACAACAATTCCACACAGACATGCATAAAAAAAATATCCAATCAATGTATAAAAATTATTCATTTCATAGTGGTTTTTATATAGATGGAATAGGTCTTAATTCAGGAGAAATCATCAATTCTGTCACTTCAACTAATTTTCTAACTCATGACCTAAAATGAAATCTACGCATGATTTAATTTAAAAATTACATAATATATCATGTAATAAATTTAATTCATAAATATTCTTAACATTTCATGAATGATATATACTAGAATTCTCTCATAACAATTAATCAAGTCTTGCAAGTTAAGGAATTCAAAAACTTTAACTTACTTTAAAAAAAAATTATTTTCATAAAAATTCCAATAGAATTAACAAATAACATTTCATATTAAAGAATGGTAAAATTTTATAACATGCTACTAAATAATTTTCATTATAAAATTTAGCAGGTTGGGGAACCTTCAATTCAAAACCCCCTTTTCAATTATTTCTACACAATAAGGTTACATCAAAACTCTTATATAAATTAATCCCAATCCAATTTTCAAAGACCAATTTTAGAAAATGGAAGTTTCATACAAATATTTCTATTGTTTTATGAAAACTATTTACCATAAAATCTTTTACCAGGGGATACTCACCAAATAAAATTACACACATCTTAATACAACATGGATAAAATTTCTATAAAGGCACATGATTAGAGTAAATATTAAATAATCATTTATCAATGTAAATCTTTCAAAAAAAAAATTTATAATTTAAAAAACATATTTGTTTAGTATATTTAATAATTTTATTTATCATGATTCACAAAATTAAATAATCCACTCACCACTACAATTAAAACCTAACATGTTTCATGTTAAATAGATTGATAGTTATGATAAATTTAAATCATTATAGACATGATGTATGCCCTACCATATTTATCATACTTTTTGTAATACCTTAAATTTATATAGAAAAGTTATATGATTTTATCAAATAATTGATTTATTCAACTAACATAGTTCTTCCATGCTCTTTACCAAGTTAATATCAATACAAATTACTTCCAAATTAGATAACCCAATTTAACATATGACATGCATCACAAACAAAAAATGAGGTTGAAATAATACACTTAATTCCGATGAATTTTTTTCCAAGTTTGTTACCAAAACTTTATTTACCTAGAGCACACTTATATAAAAACTAAAAAGGATTTAACATTCCAATTTTCATTTATCATTGGTGCATGAAATTACTTTCAACAATTTTAAATTAACACCACATAACTTTTCTTGAACAACACAATCACTTATATAAAGATAAATAAAGATACCATAAGCATAAAATCAAAGGAACCCATCCACTGCACCATGATATTATCCGCTTTGGGCGGCATTGACTCGCCTATATGGTTTTAAAACACATCACAAAAAATAACACACCATGATAGGCCATATTACACATTAGTAGTACAAGATTAATGTAACATCTCAGAAATTTATAAGTAATTAATTAATGAATTGTTTTATAATTTAAATAAATTATATTATTAAATATAATTTATAAAACTAATTGATTTATTTTGATTTGTATTATTTTTTTCCAAAAAAATAATACTTTTATAAAATATGATAAAATATTGAATTATTAAATTATATTTTTCAGAAAAATATATGTTTCATATATTATGCTATAATATTTTTAAGTAAATTATTATTTTCAATAAACAATATTTTTATATTCATAATTATTAAGATTGAAATTAATTTTTTAAAATTATATATTTAAATATCGGTATACTATATAAAATTCAGAATAACATAAAAAGGAGCAACACATTTTATGAAAATTACGATATAAAATTCAGAATATAATAATATATGAATTATAATAAAAATTATTAAATAATATAATATTAATATCAAATAAATATAAATTATATATATATATATATATGAAACTATAATTATAAGAGTTATTATTATTTTTGAATAATGAAAATTATTAATTTTTTATAAAATATGAAATTTAAATAATAACTATTAATAATTTTATAAAATTATAAATAAATAATTATGGAAAATGTGTTTTATTATAAACATAAATATAATTAAAATCAATTTTTACTTATATAAAAAACAAAATTTATAATGTAATAAAACATTGATAATTTTTTAATGAGGTTAAACTGTGAAAGGGAATTATGGGTTTAAATTTTTGGGGAAAAGGGGGATCTGGGGGGCTGTCGGGTAGTAAGAATTTGAGGGAGGCCGAGAAGTGGTCAAGCTATGATTTATGGGTTGAACACCAGAGGGTTTTGTCTTTGGGAGGAAATCGAAGTAGACTGTGATCGATGGCTTCCTCGGGATGAGTCGAGTGTTCGATTCGTTCAGGCCAAGTAAGGTCTCGACCACTAAATGATGTTCGCGCAAACTAGAGGTAGTCGAAGGGGTTCAAGAATAGTCAATTACAGCTGTCGGCAAAGAAGATCTGAGTGATGTGAAAGGGGGATCGATTATGAGTTAGGGTTTTGAGCGAGGTTTGTTTTGATGAAGTATTGATATCCTTCAACCCAGTAAGGTACATTTTCGTTTTTTTAACAGTTATCAAATATTTCTGATCATATTACAAAGACTTTATTCACCATAACAGTATCAAATTCATCTGTTTTCTAACTTTCTCAACCCCAATCATTGTTCACCGACTGTGTTTTGTACACATACTTTTATTCTGTGGATCAATTTGAGTGGATGAAGGTTATCAGTAGCTATTACAGTCATTTCTGGTCATTTTATATTCAATTTGTCTATGATTTATGCTAATTTCATTTCCTTGAATGAAATTTCTATAGAAAATGAATGAATATATAAATTATATATTCTACTTTGCTGTCTGCAATAACACTTAGCTTGTGGAGCAAGCTTGAAAATGTCTTTGTCCTGTGATATTTGTGAATCTCCTCTAGTACATAGTTTCCAATTATTTATATATATATATATATGGTTGTAAACATTAACACTCTGTTTGGTGAGATTTTAGTAAAAGAAAAGAAATGATTTGATATTTTATAAAAGAAAATAAAAGAAAAGAAATGATTGTGATTTCTCTCCTTTCATTTGGATAAGTAACTTAGTAAAATAAAAGAAATGATTTGGATTTCCCTCCATCTTGTTTGGTGAATCTTTTTAAAAGAAAATAAAATAAATTCTACTATGATACATTTAGAAAATAGGGATAAAATTGGAATTTTGAAATATTAACAACCCTCCACCATTATTTCTCTCCAAATCATCCCAATTTTGGGGTGATTTAAAAACAATAGCAGGAGAGAAATCTATTTCTCTTCATTTCTCCTCTTATCATTTCTTTCCCCTTAAAATTATCTTTCCAAACATGAGAAACCAATTTCTACTCTCAGTATCATTTCTTTTCTCTCTGTATCATCCCTACCAAACTATCCCTAAATTAAAATGCTATAAAATCCTTATACCAATGTGAAAAATTAAACTAGTAATCCCATTTATAGTCTGGAGAGAAATGAAGGGACTCGAAAGCAACTAGAATCTTTATTTTTTCTAAAAAATCAAGTAAGGGTGATTTTATAATTATTTATTTTCAAATTATGGCTCTTTATTCCTAAATTAGGAAGGTATTATATTTATTTTCATCAAAAATTATGTTTAAATGTGAATTTTTTTTGAAAATTTTTATTCTAATGATTTTATTTTGTAAATTATATTGCTTAAGAGATTTTCATTTATCAAAATTTTGTTTTATTTTAAAATTCATGTTAAATCTGTTGCAATAGATATTTTAATTATTCTATTTATAATATATGGTTTTGTAAGGAAACCTGATTTTATAAAGAAAATTTTCATTCAAAGTATTTTATTTTGAAAACAATATTTCATTATAATTTTAAATTTTAGGTGATTTATTTCATTTTAGAACTTTCGATTTAAGTTTTAACATAATTTTATAAATTTTTAAGGGGAATTTCTTTTTAAAACTATCTAATTCTAACTTCAAGATTATTTTATTTAAGTATATAAATATATATCTATTATTTCAATTTTAAGGTCATTTATTCTTAGGACATGTAGTTTAAGTTTATAATCATGTAAATGAAAATTTTCTTAAATATTTTCTGTATTAAAAATTTTTTACATGAAAATAATTTTAGTCCATGTGTAATTGTATTCCAAATCTTATTTTTATTGTTGGTAAGTGTAATGCCCCGACCCCAGAAGCTTGGAGTCGGTGTATTACTAATTACATTGGAATGGTTAAAAGGAAATGAATACCGAAATAACGACCATTTTAGTAGTCTTGAAGAAACTATATATATACATGTAACTTATATTACATTGGGAATGGTAACACAATACAATAGATAACAAAAACTAAAAAAAACTGCATCCATGTGAACTCAATATATGGTCTCCTAACCATAACCTGTTGAAGGTAAACAAATGAAAGTGGTGAGCTCAAATTCTCAGTAAGGGTTACTAAAAGTGGAAGCATGAATCAATAATAACTAAATCATAAACAATTTGGCATAGTAAATTTGGCATGGTGAATAAATAAAAAACATGCGCCATTAATAAACTTAGAATGAAACTACATCCATAGGTTTTGTCATAGTGAAAACCTCATGAATAGTAATAAAGTGAATTATTATTATTTTTACATCATGTATCTGGAAAATGATACAATTATACTATCAAAACAGTTTAAGTCTGTGGGTAGAAACCTTTCTGATTTTTGGAAACAAACTTGAAGGGTTTTTCGCGAATTGATTTGTCTCATGAGACCTGTCAATCCATTGAGGGGCTATAGCAGGCCTTGAACATCATTGCAAGTCCAAATAATTATTTATACATAGATTTAATATAAGTAAAATCTTCCTTCTCAATATCATTATAGAGTAAAGGATACTGATTCATCAATATTTACATAGTTAAAAACAAAATTCCAAATAAATACTGAATGTAAGAGGGTATACGACTTAAGACAATAATCATATCCATGAACCCAAAATATGGATATATAATATATTTACAATTTCAAATGATAAATTATCTCAAATAGGCAGTCGATACACCACATAAGAAATGTTATGTGCACAATACCAAGTAATTGACAATGAAATGGAAATTGAGACAAAGTCCCTTACCATGTTGTAATCAATCGAGTTGTATAACCAAAAATTAATAACCAAAAAATGACTCACAAAAATAAATGAATATAAATATAATCATGATAATATATACCAAATTTCAGCACAAAATACACCACATGGAATAAATAAGTGGCGAATAATGGAAATCTCACAGAATTAAAACTGAGATAAGAAACCCCTTACCTTATGTCCAAAAGTGTTCTTTGACTGATCTTAATGACCTGAATAATCAAATTTAGACTCATTAATTAATAATTTCAAAACCTCCAATACATTTATTTGATTTATTTTGACCTTATTAGGTTCATTCATGGCCTTTTTGATGAGTTTAAAAGGTTCAATTTTATTGTTTCAGAAGCATTTTTATCCTTGGTTTTCATGATCAGTTTACTTGTATTCATGAATAGAAGTTAATTTTTAATGTGGTTAAGCATATAGAATTGTTAATAAATATTATTAGTAAAATTTAAAGTGATTTAAATGATCTTAATGATTTTGGTCACATACAATGAGGATGAATTTTTTGATAAAAGATAATGATTAACGCTTGGTTTACTTGGCGATTTTGTGCATAATGAACTTGTTTTGTATTATTATTTATATTATGAGTGTGTAAGGATAACAGAAAATATAATAAGATAAAATACATATATTATGATCTGTTTCAACCATAAAAATGGTTTCATGATAGGATTTGAAGATGATAATAAGAATTGAGAACCCGTCGTCCTTGAATGTGATAAATTAACACATCTCAGATGATGTTTTCCCTTTTAGTATAAGAGGAGGGGAAAAAGAGAGATGATGATGAAATATTCCATTAGAATAATAAAATTATAGTTCATCTTATGTACTATAATTATCATATCATTTTTATGACGGGATATGAGTAAAGAAAAGAAAATAAAGGAACTCAAAATAAAAGAAAAATTGAGAAATCCCTCACAAAATTTCGGCAGCCTAACGTCGTCACTTAAAAATTAATAAAATAGATTGATGAAATAAAAGGGGTATATCATCACTATTAAATAATATATAAAGAAATTATAATATGTAATGACATATCCCAACATAATCCAATTGAAAATAAAAGAGAAAAAATAAAATGAAAGCTTTAAGAAAAGAGAAGGGTGGTAGATTCCCTTACATTGTAGTGTAACTCCAAAAACATGAAGGTTGGGACCTTGGGGGCTTGAAGACACCTTGGTATGACTACTAGGGAGGTAAAAATACCATATATTTTAGGATTATGTATTTGTAATGAAAGAAAACAAAGGGATGATTAGGTATTTATAGTAAATGAGAGAGAGTTTTTTATTAATTTAAAGGGACACCTCATTAGTGTTTTTTTCAAAACCATTGGAATTCCTATGGTATTAGCCACTTAGGAAACCTCATGTAATATTTTAATATAAAAAATTCATCCATCCTTTTATAATAATTATTACATCATTATGATGTCATTAAACTACAAAAAACTCAAAACTGTATTTTTACTATTTACAAAAAATTCAAGTATTTTAGAAAAATCTAAAAAATCCACCCAAACCATTTTTCAATGTATAGAATTCAAAAATGAACTCAATTTTTTAAAAATAATTTTCTGAATATTATTAATCTAATTTTTAAATAAAATCATAATTTATTCAAAAATAACAATTTTAAATCTATAACTCATTTTTTAACAATTTGAAAATTTTATCATCTCACTACCTTATAACCTTAAAAAAATAAAATAATATTATTATTTACTATTTATAAGGGTCATATTACTATTAATATTACTATTCATAATGGTATGTTACTATTCATAAAAAACGAGTTGATTCTATTAGACTCCAAATAAATTACTGCTCACAACCATAGATGACTATTTTTTGAAATTCAAAACACAGATGTGGAAAATTTAAGTTTAATGGATAAGTTATGAATTTATCATATAAATGACCAAGTGTTGTTTCATGGAGACTCAGTGCTTCATTCAATATAGGCTATCTAATGAATTGAAAGTATTTAAGAGAAACATACCAAAAAAGGTTTGGGGTGTTATAGTAAGAGTGTATTATATTTATGTATATATTATCTCCAAAGTTTCAAGTAAATCATGTATTTAATTATTTTTTTAGGGTTACTAATTTAAAATATATATTTAAGGGTATTTATAACATACATATATATATATATGTTCACTAATTAATAAATGTCAAGATTATACATGAATAAATTATTTCCATGTTTCAATTTATTTTGAGCATATGCATATAAGTATTATTTCTAAGCTTATAACTATTATTAAATAATTTATTTTGATTATTTATGTAGGTGAAAACATGTATTAATTTATTTAAGAAAATAAAGTTAAGAATTCCAAAATTTTATAAAATGGAATCATGTCATATGCATGTCATTTATAAATCATGATTATGGTCATATGTCATTGATTATCCATAAAATTTCATACATTAATATATATAAATATATATGAAATCATGTGCATTAAATAAAATTTTTCATTTATCAAAACTACATAAAAAATGGATTTTTATGAGATTATGAATGAAATCTTATGTACATGGATTATAACCAACCTACCATGTAAATATTAAAAAACTAAGTATTAGGAGTCTTGGTTGCACCAAGTCTAATAAGTGATTTCTAATAAAGATCTATATTTATACATTTATATATAAATATAAGTGTGTATGTGTATTTATTGCATAATTATATTTTTAAAACTAAAACTCTAGTGGAAAACGTATACATACTTACATATATATATATATGTAATGAAAAATCAATTTTTTTTATAAAAATTATTACTTGGTCATGGTAAACATGATAGGGAGTGGGGAGTGAACCCGTCCTTTAAGAAAGTTTGTAGGTCCAGACAAACTTCTATGTTTCAAGTGGCCTCATGAATTTTTTTTCAAAAGCTTTCTTTATGTTTTCCAAAAAAAACTGGATTATTTTTAAATAATTTTCAAAGAATAATTTTTTTCAAAGTATTATAATATTTTATAAAGATATTTTACAAAGATATTTTTACTGGCCTTTTAGAACACTCATTATTGGGAAATTAAGCTCACCCTTTGTTTTACATTTATTTTTCACAGGTTTAGTTGAATTTTATAAAGGCGTTCACTTTGCTTACAGAGTTAGCACATGTTAATATTTTGAGTAATTTTATTTTATTTTTGTAGAAATTTGATAAAACGTAAGGTTTTTCTAATCCTTTGAGACCTATACTGAAAAAGTTCCATGTATGTATTAAATTTTGTGTATTTGTTCAGTTTTTTTAAAAAAAACACATAGAATTTATATGTGTTGAATGCATAAGTGTAAGTTTGAGGCTTCACAGTTGGTATCAGAGTGATGACCTAGACAAATTTGGAGATTAGATGTTTTCGGTAGAGTATATAAGTTCAACAATTCTAGTTTTTCTTAATTCTGAAGATTTAAATTCAAAATTTTTTAGTCTGATGAACTAATTTTGAGGGTACCATTATTTTAGTGGGGAAGAATGTAACATCCCATAAAATTATAATTAATTAATTAATTAATTGTTTTATAATTGAAATTAATTAATTTATTAAATATCATTTATAAAACTAAGTGATTTAATTTGATTTGTAGTATTTGTTTTTAAAAAAAACTTTTATTAAATATGATGAAAAGGTGGATATGAGGGGCCTTTAGGTAGTAGGTCTTCGAGGGGGGACGAGTAGTGGTCAAGCTGAGAGTAGTGGGCCGAGCACCAAAGGGTTTCATCTTTAGGAGCAAATCAAAGCTGACCGTGAGTGATGGATTCCTCAGGATGAGTCGAGGGTTTGAGTTGTTTAGGTAAGAGAGGTCTCGACTGCTGAATTATGTTCAAGCAAATTGAAGTTAGTCAAAAGGGTTAGAGCATAGTCAATTCCATATACTGATGAAGAATATTCGGATGATGTCGAAGGGGTATTATTCATGAGTTAGGGTTTTGAGTGAGGTTCATTTGGATGAAGTGTTGATTAACTTCAAACTAGGCAGGTATGTTTTTGTTTTGATAAAAGTTATCAAATCTTTCTAGTCCTATTAAAAGGATTGTCTTTACCATAAAAGTGTCCAATTCATCTATTTTATGACTTTCTCAACCCCAATCATTTTTCGCCGATGGTGTTTTGTCCACCTACTTTAATTTTGTGGACCAATTTGAGTGGATAAAGGTTATCAGTATATATTACCATCATTTTTTGTCATTTTATATTTAATATCTCAATACTTTGTGCTCATTTTCTTTCTTCTATTGAATCTGCTATAGTGAATGTATGAATATATAAACTATATATTCTACTTTGTTGTCTGCGACGGCACTCATTTTGCAAAGCAAGCTTGAAAATGTCTTTTTCCTGTGATATATGTGACTCTCCTCTAGTAGGTAGTTACCAATTGTTTATATATATATATATGGCTGTAAAAATGGTATTAAATGGATATAAAAGCCTTATACCAATGTGAAAATAAAAATTGGAAGTCCAATTTGCAGTCCAGAGAGAAATAAAGGGAGTTAGAAGCAATTAGAATCTTCATTTTTTTTGAAAAATCAAGAGTTATTTTATAATTATTTATTTTAAATTATGGCTCTCGATTTCCAAATTAGGATGGGATTATATTTATTTTCATCAAAATATATGTTTAAATGTGATTTTTTTATTTTTTTTATTCTAATGATTTTATTTTGGAAATTATATTTCTTAATAGATATTTATTTATCAAAATTAGGTTTTATTTTAGAATTCATGTTAAATATGGTGCAACATATTTTTTTATTATTCAATTTATAATAAATATATTTGTAAGGGAAGATGATTTTATAAATAAAATTTTCATTCAAAGGATTTTATTTTGAAAAAAATATTTCATTAATAATTTTAATTTTATTGGGGATTGATTTTATTTTAAAGTTTTTAATTTAAGTTTTAAAATTATTTTATAATTTTTTAAGGGGAATTTTCTTCTAAAAATATCAAATTCAAACTTCAAGATTACTTTATCTAAGAATATATGCAGCTATCTATTATTTAAATTTTAAGGTCATTTATTCTTAAGACTTGTATTACAAGTTTATAATAATTTTAGAGATATTTTTCTTAAATATTTTATACATTTAAGATTTTTACATTCAAATAATTTTTGTCCATGTGTAATTGTATTCCCAATAGTATTTTTATTATTGGAAAAAGTGTATTATATTTATATATATTATTTACAAATTTTCAACTTAATATTGTATTTAGTTACTAATTTAGGGTTACTAATTTAAAATATATATTTAAGGCTGTATAATATATATATATATATGTACACTAATCACTAAATGTAATAATTATACATGAACATATTATTTCCATGTTTCAAGTTATTTTGAGCATATGTATGTAAGTATTATTTTCTAACTTATAACTATTATTAAATAATTTATTTTGATTATTTATGTAAGTCTAAACATGTATTAATTTATTTATGAAAATAAATGTTAATAATTCAAAAAAAATTGAAGTGGAATCATGTCGTATGCATTTTATTCATAAATCATGATTATTTCCATATATCGTTGATTTTCCATGAAATTTCATACAATAATATATGTAAATATATATGAAATAATTTTAATTGAATAATATATCATTTATTTTCCCTGAAATTTCATACAATAATATATGTAAATATATATGAAAGCATTTTTATTGAATAAATTTTTTCATTTATCGAAACCACCTACAAAAAATGGATTTTTATGAGATTATGAATAAAATTTTTAGTACATGGATGAAGATTAAACTACCATGTAAATATATAAAATCTAAGTATCATGAGATTTGGTTTCACTAATTTGAATAAGTGATTTCCAATAAAGGTTTATATTTATACATTTATATATAAATATAAGTGTGTATGTGTATTTAATGCATGATTATATTTTTAAAAAAAAACTCCAGTGGAAAATGTATATATATACATACATACATATATATACATACATAATTATATATATAAGTAGATATCAAAAAGTTTTATAAAAATTGGCACTTGGACATGGTTAACATGAAAGGCATTGAGGATTTAACATGTCCCTCAAGAAAGTGGGAAGGCATAGACAACCTTTTATGTTTTAAATGGCCTCATGAATTTTTTTTCAAAATCTTTCTTAATTTTTTTAAAAAATCATTGAATTATTTTTAAATAATTTTCAAAGTATAATTATTTTCAAAGTATTATAATATTTTATAAAGATATTTTGAAAAGGTATTTTTCACCGGCCTTTTAGAAAACTGTTTACTAGGAAATTATGATCACCCTTTGTTTTAAATTTATTCTTCACAGGTTTAGTAAAATTTTCTGAAGGCGTTCGCTTCACTTATAAGGTTAGCACACATGAAGTGTTTTAGTTATTTTTTGTGTACAACTCTGATGAAATGTAAGGTTTTTATAATCATCTGAAACCTAGATCATAAAAGTTCCAAGTATGTATTAAATGTTATATATTTTTTCATTTTCTTTAAAAAAAATACACAACATTTATATATGCTGAACTCGGAAGCGTGGGTCTGGGAATTCACAAGAAATAACTTATAAGTATATAAGAACACATGATTGTTGCAAAATCACAAATAAATTCACAAGTATAACCCACAACATACGCTAATTTAATTCACATAATAGAGAAAAATTAATCTAATGCAAAGCAGAAAATAAATTAAAGATATAAATTGAAATATTCACTTTCCTGAATCAGGGTCCATATCACCTGGACCGAGTGAAGAGCATATTGATTAAAAAACATACAAGAACCCCTTACCCAAGAATAAATCTTCACATTACCAATCCTAAGGAGAGAGTTATAAAATTATATGAAAAAGGTTTGAGATACCCTTTCCCCATAACATTCCTCCATCTCAACACCAAACATGAGGAATGAATTATACTTACCATTTATGAAGGACAAAAGGCATGGGTTTGAAACTAAAGGTTGAAGTGGTATAAATTATAATGGCTCAAGGATTCAATAGGAGGGTTTCAATAGATCAAATTACGAGGTTTACCTGCACTCATTATGAAGGGATAACAATAAAATAATGATGATAATCTTGGCCATTCACGTTAAGGGGATAACAATTTAAAGGTTTCAAGTATAATGAGGAAATATAAAGGTCTTGAAAAAAAATCAAAATCAAATCTCAAAAATCCCATAATAGAGGGAAAAATCATTGGCCACAAATTCACTTTTTCAATCGAAGAAAGAAACTTGGAATGAAAATAATCTTCGAACTTCCCCCAAAAAAGATCCAACCCCACAAAAAATATAAGGAAAAAGAACAAAAACTACTGAGCTGACCCAAGAAACATGGTCATATCCAATTAACCACAGTTCTCTATCTATAAATAATTAAAACTAATGTCTATAACCACCTCCTCCAACCAAACCTCTATCCCATGAACTTAAATAGAGACCTCATACCTCTATAGGCTCTCATGATGGAACTCTTAGAGTATCCGCCTCCAAGAACTATCATCATTGTCCACCACTCTATATTGATTTTATAAAACATCTTATTGAATGAATTTGGAATGAACCTAATGAGAACGTTGACCTAGTTCCATTTCTAAAAATTAAAAAATGATAGGGAATCCTAATATGGGGAACATATTATTTTAAGTTTAATTAGTTAATTCATTTTTAACCTATTTCCCATTGTTTACCCAGTTCAAACACAGAAAAATACAAGCACGATATATGATCATTTTTTGGTATCTACCCCACAAGAAACATTAATTTGCTCAACATGTATAATAAACTTGAAAGTCATTATGTAGAATCACAGGGGAACCTAAAATATCTTTTATTAACCATTAAACCTTGTTTATAGCATGTACTAAGCCTATATGATTCCATTTCCCTACCAACACATGAATCATCACCACTCACTAACTCCAAAATACATATTATATATCAACTGTCACCTCTGATAAAACTCTATCGCAAACCCCCTCCCCCACTGGTACCCCTCCTAGGATGGTATTAAACAGAGATATATAACCTATAGGTCCCACCAATAGTATACCTAAGGTTGGAAACTGGCACTGAGGGTATAATATCACACATATGGGAGTAATTCCCTTATATATATAGTTAAATATAATAGATATAATAAAAACCTACAAAAAAATCTAGCATATATGAAGATACCTAAACAAATCCCAATACATGATGTGGTGTTATACATAACTATATACCATTGAAAATAAAATACTAAATAGATAATCCTTGGCTATGACCATGAAGCTCCAACATCTCCCGAACAACTCCTTGAACTAGTAATGTCTAATTCCATCACCAACCATACACTTTTAACAGGAAAAATAGTCATATATATATGTAGGTTGAGAATAACATGTATAATTAGTAGGATCCTCCTTGGAAAATATCTCATGAAAATTTGAAACAAGCATAGTAAATCTTGGTGAATAAAAAAATGAAACCAACTCATCACTTAAATTGGTAAACTAAGTTTTCCAAACTTAACCATGTCTCATTCACTAATTATCCAAAAAATATATAATAAAAATATTTAGAACACACAAACATATATATATATATATATATATAAATTGGTATGCTGCAACCACTTCCCCACTAGTTTTCCACTCTCATTCCCCAACATCACATGTTCTAATCCATTATCTCTTCTATAAATCAAGTCATCTCTAATGTGAGTCAGACCTCAACCCTACCTACCTTAGTCTCGTGCAGGACCCAATATCACGTATTAACATCAATCTATGTAACCATCTCATCATCATAAACATCCAATCCATAACCATGTGTATGTGTAAAATCCACTACAACCAATGTGAATGCATTATAACATAATCCATCATAACCCATACATGAAAACCCATGGAAAACTGGAGCCACAATGACCAGATAGAAGTATGTTATATAACCTCCAGCCATAACATCTCACAACACACATTTATGGTAAATCACCCCCCTGAATACCTATATGTAACACTACAAAAGAAGAGAGAGTGAGGGAGAGGGGGTAGTCATCCATCTATATCCTCACCAACTTAAATGTTGGGGAAAACACCCCCAAAACATTTGGTTTTAGTTTCCCATACAATATGGTTGGGGTGCATAAGTGAAACTAACTAGTATTATACTCATTTGTAGCTATCAACTCTTAGGACTCCCAACTGCCACTACTAAGGATCAGTTATCCTGTGATCATATAGTCAAGAATTATAATAATTGATTTATTAATCTTACATTAATTACCATTAATTAATCTTATTAATTAATCTAGCTCATTGGTTTCCAAAATCAACATTCAAATTTCATCATCCAGCTCCTAGAGAAAGTCAACACTCATCCCATAAAATGAATACATTAATTCATTTATTCATCATTAAACTGGGTATTCTAGTCTCTACTAGACCTATCATAAGTCAAATCACTCGAGGTGATTAAAATTATGATGAAATCTTCAAAGAATATATATACAAAAATCAATCATCAAACATCAACCCAAGCATCTCCGGCTCCCACCACAACATATCTACCTTGATGTCCTCCCCAACACCACTATTCACATATATCCTCCTGTCATTACTAGTGTCTATTTCATTAATCCGCTTCCAAAACCCAATAAATATATCCCAAATAACCAATCTATTCATCGCCAATATCATCATCATCACCACTATATCCTTAAGCATCCCTACCCATAATCACAATAGTAATAAAGGTTCATATAATGTCAAGGCTCTAACATATAGAAGTAAACTAACATTCAAGGTAGTATAAAATATTTTGCACACAATTTCATGGCCAACTAAGGCCAAATCAAACAAGGGATTATAGATTTTATCAAACAACAATAGGATCACCCGGCCCAAAATCAATGATTTAAGCAATTATTAAATTTTCATTACCATCTCTAATTAAAGAATTAATAATGAATAAATCCCAACAGCACTGGCCCTAAAATTTTTGAAGGATAAATATTGTTTATTTAATTTGGTGTCCCACCTTAAGATACTCTTTCATATATCAACAATATCAATGGTAATTATTTGAACATGCCTCTTTTATTACAATTAAATCATTACCAACTTTAAGTTGTTATTTAATTTACAATCATATCAACCATGCTTAATAACTATAACAATAGATAGAAAACTATATAGTAAATATAAATATTCAATAAATATATATATATAAAATGCATGCAATCACGCATCCAAAATATTTTTATTTTAAATATTAAAATGTTCACATGTGATAATACTTAAAATTTCCATAATTTAATTAAACTCAATCATATGATAATATTTATAGAATTTAATTAAATTCAACCATATAATAATATTATTAAGTAATAATAATAATTCTATGCATGTAATAATATTATTTAACAAAATAACAGTCACAATAACACCGATGAAAAGTAATTTATCTTTCCTGGATATTATTTTAAAATATCAAATTAAGACATCACATTTGATACAAGTTCTTTCATGAAGAAAAAATATAATTTCAACATGTAATAATAATTCTCATGAGATTAAAAATTTACAACATGTGATATAACTTTATATCTTTATAATAATACAATAATTCAAGCGTGCGATAATTCTTTAAAAACAATAAAGTTATATGCATGTGATTGGAATCAAATCTTTTAAACATTTAATTTTTATATCATGAAAATATAAATTATTCAATAAGAGATAAGTATCCTCCTTAAAGAAAAGTAATTTTTGTATCAAGCTACAAAAATTCTACTTCAATCCTTTAATTTGTAGATCATCATATTATAACACAATAAGAAATTTTAGAATAAAAAATATTAACAACATTAATTATATTCATGTGATATTAACTTTCTCTCTCCTAGATAATCTCTAGATTATCAAAATTACTAGATCATGAGATATGAAGATTATCAATACTACACACATGTGATAATAAATAATCTATCTTAATTAATTGGTTTGCAAGCCATGGATTGACAATATCCATCATGAGATATAACTTTTTTATCAAGAGAGTAATAAGAACATGATAAGTCCATGTTCATTTAATTAATTAAATTGTAACATACATTAATTATTTTAAAAGGAAGAATAATAATTTCTTTATTTAGTTTAATTAATTTATAGTGAAATAATAACATTTCAGTATGCAATAATGTTCTTAAAAGAATAAATTATCAGAAAAATGAAATATATATTTCACTCTCTTGAATAAATAAGATAATTTTAGAATGTCATATAATTTTCTAAGAAATAATTGTATGTGATTATCACTCTACGCATGATACTGTTACAAAAATTCATAGAGAAATAAACGATGTAAGATTCATAGAAGAAGAGAAAAAGGGAAAAATAAAACAACAATACAAAGATCATGAGATAAAGAGATTTATATGGTTTTGGAAAATAATCCCTACATCCACTAAGAGACAGAAATATTATTGTCCAAAAGAAAAATTATAATGTGATTTCATAACATCACACACACACAAACCCTAGCTTAAATGGTCTCATAAGGAAGATGATGCAACTTTCTCACTAATTGTATAGTAAGCCCACTATGCTATAGAGACCGATGGCTAGAAGTCTACGGAGCTACAGTACTGTTGCCTCTAAATTATGAGATGATACAATAACCATGTCAGAGTATGAATAATTACGGTGCTCTGTTGGTGTAACCTAGTCAACTCCGCTATAGTACAACCAGAGTTTTTATAGTTCTCCAAAATTTGGTATAGGGTCCTTTGACCCTAAAACCCCTGATAAGGGGTTCACTGCCCCCTACAACCCTGAACGACTTCACCATAGAGGTAAAACAATGAGATTTGTGGTTTGGTGTGCGGTCTGGGATGCTAGCAATCAACCCAACTTCATCCAAAGGATCAGGATACACCATTCCAATAAAGATTATAATCTTTTCATTATTATATGATTTAAAAATTATTACCATATCATGAAATAAAATTTTACAGAAAAGGAAAATTTGTAACATGTGATAATATTTTATAAAGAAGAATAATATTTTTAGTATGAAATATTAATTTCATAAGAAATAATAATAATTAAAAAACATTAAATAATGCTATTAAATAAATTATTTATCTATAAAATGAAATATAAATTTCAAATTCTTATATCACTATGATAATTTCATCATGTGACAATTTACTCTTTTCTTGAAAAAACTTAATAATATTCTAGTATATGATACAAATTATTCTTCTTGGATAATTTATAGATTTTCATCTTTCAAACTATTATCTCTTTTTAAGGTTGAATCCATCATAAACCCAAAGAAGACTAAATAATGATAACCACATGGTTTTCATATAAAGTAATATAGAGACTCTTAACTGATCCCCTACTTGGTAATTATTTTTTAGTGTAAATCGCTTCACCTAAAAGGATAGAGGAGAGAGGAATGATATATCCTATTTGCACAACCTGGAAACATTAAGAGAGACTTGGATGAATTGGAATAAAATTTTCCCAACTCAATAAAAGATTTTTGGCATGTATGGACTTATAATAATCATAGATAATTTATATATTGGTTTGGATATTTTAAAAAATTCACAGCTATGCAACCAGAATTTAGAATTTAATAATCGAGCGTTCAAAGTTTAGAAAAAATCCAATTAATGTGGTTTTAATGTGGATATTGATTTTGTAAATTTTAAAACTTTGAAAAATATGAATTATTAATTTTAATGAGTCTAATAATTCATTCCCATGATTTGATACTTTAAAAAATCATTGAATATGGCATAATGTGGGTTGTAGAATGAAGAAAGAGGAGAAAAACCAAAAATTGAAAAAAAAATCACCCTCACATAACAAACAAATTCTACATAAATATAACTATGTTTACCTTTAAATAGTGTCAAAAAATAAAGTTTACCCTTAAATTAAATTAGGAAAAAACTCCTTTCCATTACACATCCTTAAGAAATTTGAGACTACTGACACGTGCCTGTAATGGGGTGTGACAAAAACAAATATAACCTAAGTTAAAATGTAGTAGAGTGGTTATCCTAGGTTGTCTCTAGAGAGGAGTGCACAAAAATTTAGCTGTCACCTTAAAATAAGAGAAAGAAGTGAGGATGTTTTTAAAAATTAATTGATTTTGAAAAGACAAGAGTGAAGGAAAGAGGTTTAAGAAAAGGATTGAGAACAAATTGATAAAACAAGTAATTGAAACTATTATATGATAAGGGTGATTAGGTTAGAGTTGGTTCTCCATTTGTAATTCTATCATAGTTCCAATTTATCCAATTCTCTTCTTCTAAACTGTTAAGAGTGAGAATCCACAATCGTTTCTTGTCACTCCCTTGGTCAATTAAAAATGTGAGAATAAACCTTACTAAAATCTTAGGTTGGTCTACTCTCCTTCAAATGTGTAATAGAGTTGTAGAAAATAACCCCAATTATCTTAGGCAATTCCCAATCGGGTCTTGTTTATCCCAAGTAATCAAGAACATTCACTACTCCTCACACACGTACTGAGGATCACCGAGTACTTCACCACTAAGTCCTGGTCTATTCCATAGTTTATAAACCAGAACCTAGTGGAGGGAGATATTGATCATTGACCAAATATAAATGAATAATAGAATCTAAAATCAGATACAATCATACATGATAATAAAAACTATTATAAGAAATTGAAACAGATTCGCAGAAGAGAAAAGAGGATTTTAAAACATTAATAGAAGGAACTCATGAAATACAACATGGAAAACCTCTCCCTCCCCAATCACACAGAATTTTACCCCACCATGGTAAGGGTAATTGTGACTATGTGGAAAGAATAATTCATTACAAAACTAATAAGAACAAAAGAGAGAAAACAAAGAACACAAAATTTGATGCTCCAGAATCTGTACTCCAGAAGTTTCTCTCTGTTCTTCCCACTAGAAGTTTAGATTCAGTTCTCCCACCTCCATTTCAAATCAGGATGAGGTTTCTTCTTATAGGAGGTGAGTCACAGAGTTGGAAATCTACCCACAAAGTATGAAATCATTTTGAGCCGTGTGGAATGAGTTATGGCCGAATTATTAGACATGACTTATTCTGGCAGCCAATCACTATTCCACCAAACCAACTTTGACCGGTTTAAGGGAGGCCTTAATGAACTCATTTCTCCATGAAATTTTATCTGAAGCTTCCTAGTCAAGTTTTATTTCTGACCCAGCTAAAATAACTCAATTTGGTGGTCGGTTGGCTGAGATATGATTCTTTGAATGAGTCATGGTCCATTTTTTCGGCCAGAATAACGTTTCACATTGACCGAAACTTTTGGGCATGTAGACATTCGAATTGGAACTTGGTCCAGAATAATGATATGTTGAAAACGAACACTTTCATCCTACAGAAAAGGAATTGCATTAATTGGATTAAAATTTCAGGATTTATGATCGAAATACAGAGGCATCATAAAACTGTTAAATGTCCAGAATTAACAACTTTTCACATTTAAGCTCAAAACTCTCCAAAAGTTATAAAATGATGAAAATATGATCAAATTGATTAATGGGAAGGGACTAAATCATTTAAAAACATATGTATAAATATAAAAATATGAGCTCTGTCAATTCCCCCACACTTATCACTTGGACTCCTGGACAAGTAAACATCGACATTAAATCAAAGCAAATTTTAAAACACATATCCTTGAGAACCAGCAATTTATCACCAAGAAACAAAATATATCATGCCTCATCAACAACCATTATTCCAAGTTCTAAATTCTGTTAATTAAATATATTTCCTCTTCATTTATTCTCCCACGCACACAAAACACTTACCTAACATGCATTTTTTTCCTCATCACGCAAATATCAATTTTCAACAATGTCTTTCTCATCCAATACTCATGCAAGGGTCACCATAGGCTTGATAAATTTCTACATCTCCACCCGATGTGAGTCAAGGACATATGTTTATCATTAGGACTTTTAAAGGTTGTTCTGTGGCTTTAGGTTGGTAGGATTAAGATGTGAAAAAATCTGAGGCTGAATAAGGAGGGTTTGACTCTTTTTGATGAAAAATTGCATTACTCTAATTTTCACTTAAATATGGTATCCTCCTCACTCCCCTTAGTAGTAAATCAGCTCCACTAGCATGAAAAATCAGTGAAATTTCACACCATTCATCATTGCAGCAGAAAAAGTATCAGTCATCTCAAACAAGATTTTTCTTGAAAGTTCCAGATAGGCACAACTTTTTTTTCATTAGAAGCTCCAGATAGGCACAACTTCTCATACATGAAAGCTCTAGATAAGGCACAACTTTCAACAAAATGATTTCTTTATCAGTAATAACATATCTTCAAAATTTTAGTTTCCACCCAAATTATCTCCAAATGAGGTAGTACAACACAAGACAGCTTCCCCCACACTTAAGTTCAACTAGATTATGCAATTTCACTTCAAGAGCATGTTCGATAGGGAAAATTGTCTTGTAATGTGGCTAACCTAACATGATGTTCATGGATTATATGGGCTAAAATGATTAACTGTACAAGGTGGGCCATTATAAAAAGGATTATTTAGAAAAGGGGGCTTTAATACCAAATAAATGCCTCAATCATTTAAAACATATGTACCTCAAACTCTAAAGTTTTGATAGGAATAAATCAAATTTTGTTTAAATAAATCATGGTATGGTTCTATAAAGAAGTGAGGTGAAAGAAAAAAAATATGAAAATTAATTTTAGAAGCCTCACAGGAAAGTGATTTCAAATATAACGACAGTGAATTGTGGCATGAGATTCAAAAATCAGAGTACTTTTCATGAAATTTTCAAATATTTGAACTTGAAAATAAAGTCATTTTCAGCATTCCTTTAAGCTTAGTTTCATGGAATAAATTGTTTCACTCATTTAAATGGGTTTAAAAAAGGGCGATGATATTCATTTTATCTCAATAGATTTAAAAACACACAAAAATTTGAAAAACACACATTTTTTTTAATAATTGAAAATACTAAACTACAAAGGTTCCTTCCCCCACACTTAAATGATACAATGTCCACAATGCATTCAAATTAATTTATCATGTAATTATATTTTAAATTGAATCACAACAATCAATAAAGTGTAAAGGAAAGGTACAACCTGGCTTATTGGTAGTGCAATGTTGAGTTAATCTCCTAAGTGTTACACACATAAAAACCTACAAACAAAGGTAGATAATAAAAACATAATAAATTTATTTAGAGTAAAGAAAATATAAATAGATTTGGAGTAGAATTATAGATCTTGGTTTTATCCCCCAAGTGGGCCCTGGGTTTTGACTGCCTCCAGATGGGCAGTTTCAGTTGGTTATCCCCAATCCGATGGTGGGTGAAGTTTCTTTAATATGAACCACTAGAACTTCTTCTTTCCATCTTAAACTTATTTCTTTTTGTTGAGGACTACATGGATATGGTACACCAAATCCACCCCCATGAAAATGATATGCATCTTGTATGGTGGTGTTAGGATAAAGAATGATTCCTCCTCTTTATTGGTTTCCAATTTCACAACTTCTTCTTCGTTCTCCAGGGGTTTCTCAATGTATGCCACATCAAAAGAATAATAAACAAGAGAATCATAAAGTAATTAAATTTGAATAATATTAAAACATGATGAATCAATATCAAACTCTTCCCTTTCAAAGTAATCATCTTGTGTCTCTTTTTCCTCATGGAAATCCACTTTTATATCATCTTGAAATTCCTCTAATAAGCATTCATCTAGTTCAGGGAGATCCATATGTTCTTCTTCAGGTGTTTCTTCTTCTTTTTCCTCATCAACCAAGGCAATACATTTGTTGTCCAAACCTGAAAATTTCAAGCAAGGTAAGGTGATACTCAATTCAGATTCTATATAATCAGAATGAAAAGAGTTAAGAAAAAGATTATCTCCCTTAAGTAGCTTGACATCAATTGATTCTTCAGTATGAGGTTCCTCTTGTAGTTTAATATCACAAGATAGAGGTAGGTAGTCAGGCTCCTGCATCTTTTCTTCCACCGCTTTAGTGGTGTATTCCTTCATTAGTTCTAGATCTTCTACTTTGTAAGGTACATGTGGATCAAGTAGTTCTTCACACTCATTCCAGAATTCATCTAGATATTTTTTCTCTCCCATGTGTAGCTCAGTAGGTAATTCTTCCTTCTTGTCCTTAGGTTCATTCATAGGTTCTAGATTTTCTATCATTGCACGGACATATTCAAATGCAAGTTCTAATTTGTTCTCTAGTTTTGCTATGTCATTTTTAAGTTATTGCATCTGAACTATATCATAACCAACCTTATCTACTTTTTCTAAATGTGGTTAGTTGTTACATGAATGAAAGAAATAATCATTCGAAAACATCATGTAAAAATATTTTTTTATGTTTTTTTTTAAAAGTGTTAAATATTTATAATGAGATTGTGGCACTACCTCCCCGGCAACGGTGCTAAGTTTTGACACATGCCTGTCATGGGGTGTGGAAAAAACAATTATTTACTATGTTAAAATATAATATAGTAGTTAAAACTTACTAAAATCTTAGTTTGGTCTAATATCTATCCTTTTGTGGAAGAGTTTTAGAGAATACCCTCAATTGATTAAGGCAATTCCCAATCGGGTCGTGTTAATCCCAAACAATCTTGAATATTCAGTACAAATCTCACACGTACTGATGATCGCCAAGTACTTCACCACTATGTTCGGATCTATTACATCGTATATAGACCAAAACCTAGTGAGGGATATAATTATCATTAAACAAATCAATAAAAACAACATAATATAAAATCAAATACAATCGCACAAGATAATATAGGTTGTTATTACAATTGAAACCAACTTCATAATAGAGAAAACATTTTATAACATTAAGCGCATGAAATCATACATTAAAAAATGGAAAACCTAACCTTACCCAATCACTCATAAGATTTGCCCCACCATGGTAAGGTTAATTGAGGATAAGGGGGAAGAAGTATGCATTATAAAACTAAAAAGAACAAAAGAAAGAAAAGAAAGAACCAAAATTTTTCTTCCAGAATCTGTCCACCAGAAGTTAAGCTTCAATTCTCCCGACTCCTTTTTGAATCAGGCTGAGGTCCCTTCTTATAGGAGGTGAGTCATGAAGTTGGTCATATACCCAAAAAGTTTGAAATCATTTTGAGCCGTGTGGAATGTGTTATGGCCAAATTATTAGACATGACTTATTCTGGCCGCCAATCACAATTCCACCAACCCAACTTTGACCAGTTTAAGGGCGGCCTTAATGAACTCATTTCTCCATGAAATTTTATGTGAAGCTGCCTCATCAAGGTTTATTTCTGAACCAGCTGAAATAACTCAATTTTGTGGTTGGTTGGACGAGATATGATTCTTTGAATGAGTCATGGTCCATTCTGCCATCCAGAATAACTTTTCACATTGACCGAAACTTTTGGGCATGTAGACATTCGAATTGGAACTTGGTCCAGAAGAATAATATGTAGAAAACGAACACTTTCATCCTACAGAAATAGAATAGAATTAATTGGATAACAATTTCAGGATTTATGATCGAAATACAGAGGCATCATAAAACTGTTAAATGTCCAGAATTAATAACTTTTCACATTTAAGCTCAAAACTCTCCAAAAGTCATAAAATGATGAAAATATGATCAAATTTATTAATGGGAAGGGATTAAATCATTTAAAAACATATGTATAAATAATAAAATATGATCTCTGTCAACTACCTACATGTGATAGGCATGCAATGCGTAAATGTAAATGTTTTTACGTTACCTAGTGTAGGATCCAAAGGACCCTGATACAACTGGTGACAGCATAAGGGGAAACTATTTTACCCTTATGTGATTCTAATAAATTATAACATACCTTTACATATCTCAAATTTCTAGCCTTACCCATACATAGGAGTAAGGACTTGTGTAAAGGTAAGTGTTTTATTTAAAATTTTAAATTTCTAATAAAACAAATTAATGTTATTTAAGTAAGAGAATCTATTTTAATCAAATAAATTATAAAATAATCTTTAAAATATATTTAAAACTATTTTTAAATATTCTAAATAATTTCAAGAAAATTAAATTAATTTCTAAAACCATTTGAAAACTTCTTTTAAAAATTTTCAAAATCACTCGAACCTTAGGACCTACTAGGGAAACACCCTAGAATGATAACGGAACACCCTAGATGAAGGATTATAGGATGTTGGGAGTGATTTTAGGAGATACTAGGGTATATTTTTAGCTGAGATAATTCTTTACAATGAGTGAAGAAATGGGGTGGTGAATGGTGGTATTTATAAATGAGAGGAGTGACATTTTTGTAATAAAATAAATTATAAAGTCACTATTTAATGAAATTTTCTTAAATAATAGAAAATAATGGAGTGGGGGAATTTTAAGATATAAAATCCTTCAAATATTAATTTTCACACATATTTTAACATGTTTTCATGACTTTTACTCTAAAATTTTTCACTTTTACCATTTTTTACTTTTACTAAGGTAACTACATTTTTACCTAAGTAATTTATTTTTTATGTCTAAAAATGAAATGGAATGAATTATATAATTTAGTCCCAATTATTCCAAATATGAAATCCATTTTATATAATTCAGTTTTTAAAAGTTATTAAAATCAATACTAAAATAATAAATGTATAACGCACTAAAAACAATTTTTAAAACAATTAATTCTTAAGCATAAAAATAAGTTTGGAATGTTGTGGATTTCAACAACATTAATTAGTTTATTAATAATTAAATTAGTTTTATGTGTATTTAAAGTAAATATAATAACAAATTATACCTTGTGAGTTTTTAATTAAAATAAAAAATAAAAAATAGTTTTTATCCAAACAAAAGATCGCTTAAGTTTCAAAATATTAAAAATGAGTTTTCTAAATTCAACACAATATTTTTAAATGTATCATTATTAATTATTAAATATATTTTTGTTCTTATAATTTTTTTATAATTTTCTAAGTAATACTTCAGGATAAAGTTATAAACATTACAGTATTAGTAAAAACGATATTTTTCACTATTCACCTAAAAATCAATTATTTAAGAAAAATAATAAAAATGAAATCAAAGATAATTTTAACATATTTCATAAAAAAAAAGTTAATTTTATCAAATTCAATTTCTAAAAGTGATTTAAACTAATTTTAATATATGATCACATAATGGAAAAAATATTTTTAAGTAGAAAATGGTTCTTGTATTTATATATATCCTTTATTTTCTCTTAATTTAAATATAAATATAAAATATAAAATTTATTAATAATTACATTTTTATATCATCCTAGTTCCCAATTACATATACTATAATTATCTATTCATAATACATAAAAATTCGATAATATATGGTCATAGTCACGGGTAATGATTCAGTTAGTATGGATCTCGTGAAAATTTTCACAAACTTGAACTTCTCTTGCATACGATTTCTCTCATACTATAATTATTGAAGTTTATATTTCTATTGGTATAGGGAAACCCCTAGTAAAGATACCTCCTTTCTATGATCAAGAAAATTAACTTCATAAAGAATACTTCTACTACTTGATGCCATTTCTTTTAGATTTTATTATGTTGTTACTTCTATTTATATCAGCTTACTAAACAGTTATGTAATAAAGGTAATATTTTTTTTAATTAAAATGCTTCATGGTTTTGTTTTATTTTTGTGTTTTTTGACTCACAATCTATCAAACACACTGTATTTTAAAGAAAAATATATAATTTTAAATCCTGGGGTGCTATAAAAAATGATGCATCATTGTCATGTTTAGCATAAAATATAGAATATTCATCAGTTATAAAATATTGAAAAATGATATGTTACATTTCAAATATTCATCACACACTCAAATATATAAAATTAAATCTAAAAAATAAAATATCAACTTAACTAACAAAAATTAAATGCAAAAAAAAATTCTTCCCCAAATAAAGCAACATTTTACTCTATAAACAGTCATCACAACATAATAAGATCACCAAGCTCATTTCTCCCTAGTCACCTGGACCACTTTCTAACCACCGAAGTCTGTAGGTGTTCCTCATTCAAAAAAATTGAACCACGCACAAAAATAATATAATATGATAATAAAATATAAAAAATTAAATTTAATATAGCTCTAAATTGGATACATCATAAATAAATAAATATCCAAATATTTTATGAAAAATCAATAGTCTCCCCAAGACATATTACGTACCATAAATGTAACTTAAACTAAGAAAGGTAAAAATATATCATTTGTATCATATAATTTGTAAAAATTATAAATCATAAATAATTATGATATTTAATAATACCATTGAATCAAATTCATATCATAAACCTAAATATAAATACAAAAATAAAGAAATATATTAGTAGCGTTAATATCATGATTAATAATAAGATAATATTAAGTTGAATAATAAAAAAACATCACAAAATAATTTTAAGGTTGTAATAACATCAAAACTATTAGCCATAAAAAAAAATTATGTTGAAATAACATAAAGAATCAATTTTTATACACAATAGGAAATATAAATAGTTAATAATAAAAAACAATTATACAGAT
The DNA here is from genome assembly GCA_963277665.1 of Viscum album. Lineage (NCBI taxonomy): Eukaryota > Viridiplantae > Streptophyta > Magnoliopsida > Santalales > Viscaceae > Viscum > Viscum album. The sequence goes on from OY728138.1 coordinate 2,006,165,792, forward strand.
ACCAAAATTACAACTATGAAGTTCACTGACCACTTTTTTTCCAAAATAATTAATGTATCTATACAAAATTAACATATAAATTGTCCCAGATAGGACCCAGATACCTATCCCATTTATTAAAAATAAAAATAGTAAAAGGGAGGGGGGATGGGGTCAGACAGGAAAATACTACCCTCATCTATAAAAAATTCTCTATATAATATTATTATTTTAAAAAATAAATAAAAATAAATATTTAGAATATAAACTTATATCATTATATAGATCAAAATTAACCAAAACACCATTATTAAATACCCTGAACATTATAATTTAATAACAAAAAAAATATAGCATGATAAAAATAACTACATACTCAATATTTCCACTTCTCATATATGGATTTATATTATTGATGAGTACTTTTCGTATTTAGATACAATAATGAAATTTAATATTATTAAAAAAATCATACTAAACATTTAATAAAATATATATATATTTTTAATTTATAACTTGTGTATTAATGAAAACATTTGATTCTCCTTAGACTTGACTTTGTTGTCCATTTTACCACTACTTTAATTGTTTAACCCATACTTGAAACTGTGTAACTATTTCCCATATTTGTTATTCTTTTACCATTGGCTCATTGAAATCCTCCATTTTTTGTAATCATGAGCCTTATTATGTTCCCTAATATCATGTCATGTTTCCATAAGGTTTTATAATACCATAAGTGAGTGTATATCTATGACCATCTGGGACTATGATGCAATGAAATATCTCATTACGTTTGGCTGGGGCCTCTCACTCCTCCACTGGAAGCCTCCCCACCTCCTCATTGAACTATGTATATTTAAAATGTGATACATTTTGGGTATATAAATATATGTATAAGAACTAATATATACCTTTTAAAAATAAAAAATTCAATACATGTTACAAGAGTGGAAATAAGAAGATCATCCTCTTGATGACTTACAATCTATAATTACATGTGATCTTCTTATAATACACCCTCTAGTAAATATTTAAAAAATAAAACTTATGAATAGATATATACAAACTTATTAACAATGAAATGAAAGTTGAAAATAATTTGTGTTTAATTTGAGATGTGTGTCGAGATATTAAATTATGTGGCTCCAAAAATTCATTATTATCTATATTAGGATTGGAATCTTCCTAAATTATATTTTAATATAATTATAAATAATGAATTGTATAATATTTGAGACAAACTTATGATTACATACCATATATTTTATAGTCAACCAAACCAATAATACAAAAAATTAACCCAATTTACAAGAATAATGAATCTCTAGACTTGATATAAAATGTTTGGGGATTGTACAAATAATATCCAAATTTATCTTTTTTTTAATTCTCTTTATAATCTTTCAAGAGTTTTTGAAATTTTACCATATATATTGACGGAAAATTTCCCATATACGATCATTAATTTCTCTATTCATAATCTCTAATTGTGGTTATGGTACTTAAATTGAATATAAAAATTATTATTTAAATCATTTTTTTACCTTTAACCTCATTCTAAGATCCGTTAAGGGCCTCCTTATGAAAGATATCCCACTTAAGTATTGTTAATGGGAACATGTGGGGATCATTTAATAATGGTACCAAATGACTAGTCAAAGTAATTTGAGAATATCCAACTGGGTGGAAGGTGTCATTGAACTAAACCTCTATGAAGACCACCAATATTTCATATAGGAGTCCCTTTAATAACACACTTGTTTGATATATAAAACTAAACCTGAAGTTGCTGGTAACGCATTAATGGAACCGAAAAATTATAACATATTATTTATAAATATATTTTCCATAAAATTTAAATGATACATGTTCCCTAGGTTATTGATGTGAAGGCTATAGGTGGACATGATGTTAGGGGTGTGAAAGATGATGCTCTATATATAGGAGGGAGAGTTAGGGGTAAAACTCCATTAGTTGCATGGGAAGATATCAATGATGCTTTATCGATGAGAGTGGAACATGTTGATGGTCAAAATCTTCTTGAACCCAAAGATATATATTTATATATATATAAATTAAAATATGTGAAAAATAAATCATATTTTAATGTCACCAATTTGAATATATATAAATATATGTTACCTTTGGGAGGGGTAGCAGACACTGTCGATGAATATTCTCTTACAGGATGAAAATTCACTAGTGGTGGTTTATCCCCAATTATTGTTGTATATATATATATATATATATATATATATTATTAATATGGGGAGTCATAAAAGATAAAAGGGATGTTCATCCTAACACAATAATCCTTGCATCATACGTGGGTTAACTCTCCTCCCACTCGAAGATATCTCTACATATATAAATAAAATATCAGAATAATACATTATAATTTAATGATAAAAATTCAAATATATGTAAATTATATTTATAACATTGTATGAAATAAATAAGTAACATTACAATTTTTATTCATATTAATTATATCTCCTTTATAATTTTCCATCACCCAATGCATATCTTGATCACATATAACCACTATGTTCTAGTGAATATTTTCTAATACTAAAACACCAATATGTGGTTCATCATGGTCAATTATGAAAAACTACCTCTTTATATTTTAACCACAAATTTCCAATCAGGATCCAAGTGATCATTTACAAAGTATCTTTTCTCTGCCAAAGAGGCCAGTATGAAGGGCTCATTATTTACTCGATCATCACTATATAATAAATTTCTTAAATTAACCAATTTAAATATGAACTTAACATCTTTGGTCCCAAAAATTGGATGGAACTTTTCAAACTTAACATCTTTGAGATCACGACTATATATACTTTTTTACGATGTCCCTTAATTTTCCATAGTAATATATAACATCAAAATATGGATAAAGGATGCCACAAATTTGTGTCACTCACTTATAATAAACATAAATAATGTAAAATTGAAATCTATTTTCATTATAATATTTATAACATTGTGATGTATTATATATTCCATCAGTAAGATCATTAAGTACATAAGGTAAAATATGCTTACTTGATTGTATAAGATTCTATACTTATATAAACACATATTTAAGTAGGTTATGCATAATTATCATAAACTATAATTTATTCTTTAAAAATAAAATTATTTTATAAGTTCATTTGTAATTATTTAACCAATTAGGGAATGTTTTATAATGAGTATGTTGAATTTTATGAATAGTGACATGAGATAATTCTCTCTAAATTTTCGTAATGTATGTTGTGTAGATTAAAATGAGAAATTAATTTAATATTAATTCTTTTAAAATAATTCATATAAACCATGAAATTTTTTACCAAGTATTTACTTACTAGAACTATGTGGTGATTGATTGTGTGTTGAAAAACATATAACAATGCACTTCAATCTATTAAACATGGTTCAAATTCAACGGTATTTCTCCGTCAATGGGGCCATCAATAATATGTTTTGTTTTATTATTACTTTTAAAAATCATCATGATTTATAGAATAAAAATTAGCATGATCATCCATAAAATATCCATTTTATATGGATACCTCTTTAAGTTCCTTATTATGAACATATCTCGTGAGATTTTTCATGTGCTCTTTAATTAGGTACATCTATCAAAATTGTATTGGTATACTAAGAGAGATATCATTATCTAAATTCACTTTTAAGTGGGATGTTATATCAAAAAATAAAGGCATGAATAGATTTATGATATGAAAAAGTGTAAGCATGATCTTATGTTGCATGCACCACACGTTAGATGTTCAAAATTTTATTAAACATATTTTCCTGATAAATTTACAGAGCTTAATTGAAGGTTTTACAACATTATCATGAAAGGAATTGTGAATTATAATAGGTATCAACTACTGGATTCGAATGTGATTGACATGGATCTTCAATCCTTATAAATATCTTTCCAAAATGTTTACCCTATTTGATATATTTGATTAATAACCATCAGGAACCTTAATTATTTTTAAAATGAATAATAATACCACTTTCTTAGACTCTCTAATTGGTTATTTTACAGTGAGAATATATGACTTGTTTCCATAAATAAATTAAATATGTGAAGGTTTACTCAAACCCAATTCCTTCAAATTATTTCATGAATTGACATGAACATTATATTTTCCCTCAATACAAAAAATGGCCCACATTATAATATAACATAAATTTTTTCAATATGCATAGAATCCAAGTTATGTCTCATCAAGTTAAGTTTTCAAGTAAGGTAACTTGAAAAAATTCTCATTCTATTACAATTATAGTTAATCTTTATTTTCCCACTAGGAATTCAAGAAATCAGAGGGGATAACAAATCTAGAAAGTCATAAACTATGTGAATGTTTTCTTGTAAAATTTTTATTTTAACCGAACACTTGTTAATATTCTCAATGTTGCATTGAATTCTCTATATTTTTCAAATGATACTTTATCATTTTTGAATTTATGTTGGTATCGGGGGTAAAAATTCAATTTCGAGTGTATGAAAAATTTCTATAATGTTTTAACTATATTATGTTCTTAATATGATTTTAGTAAGTTCGCAAAAATTCTATCATTCTACTCTATCCTGAAAAATTTATATAATAAGGGATGTCATTATTTTACCACATCAAATAAGAATTATGTCACAACTCATACTATATAGAACCCATTTTGGGACAATATAAATTATGAGTGTGACCCCTGAATCCCAAATTCAATATGCCTCTAGTTGGTGACAAGCACCAAGAGTATAAAATACACATATGGGAGGCATTGCCCTCAAAAATCTTAAGAACATAAGATAAAAACAACCTATCAACTTCATCACATAATATAAAATAAAAATTAAATAGCTCACCATGCACAAAATTTTATTATAACACCATGATATTTTAAAATGTAATTTATTTTACATAATACTATGTTTGATAGCAAGTTCCACTTACAATACTGAGCACAAAACAAACTGTGATATAATATTAAAATATTTTCATTTAAATATGACCATTATAACCTAATTATTGGATCGACGAGTATGAATAGGAGTAAATGAATTATGAAATATATGTGGGGAATTTTTCTTTAATAAAAATGTATTGATTAATTTTTATAAAATAATAAATCAATTTTAAATAAAATCATATACTATTAAAGGATATATTTTTCAGAAAACTTATTTATGTGCGTTATATTTTTTTTATAAAAGTAAATTAATTTAATAACTATAGATAAATGATTTTAATGAAATTTATTGATCATATTTTTAATAAAATAAAATTTCATTCATCTAATGGTGTTTACTAGATAAGTAATAGACATAAATCTATTTTATACTTCAAAAATAGATTTTCTTAAAAAATTATTTTTATTGAATTTTTTGTGTGGATATTATGATTATTTTATACCACTTTTAGAAATTTTATTTTATATAATGCAAGTAATTTTTATAATCAAAATGCAAAAATAATCTTAAGATAAATTTTTAGTATTTTTCTGAAAAGATTGATTTTTATTGTGAATACTAAAAATTGCTGATTTTTATAAAAAATGTCATTTATTTTCTGGTATTTAAATTATCATTCTATTTTGGATTGTTTTTAAATTAAAATTATTCCAATTTTATTAAAAAAAATCCAATTAATTTCATATGAATCAAAATTATACTTTATTTTGGTATAAATTTATTTTAGGCTTAAGAACACATTTTTATAAAAAAATATTTTTCATCGTGTTTTATGTTCTTACATTAAAATTAATTTCTCCCATGTCTAAAAAATGAATATTGAAAATTGAATTTAATATTTGTAATAATTAAGTTCAAATTTATTAATGATATTAATTTCTTTTTTGGTCATAATGAATAGTCATCAAGGTAGAAATTAGTTACCATGGTAAAGGGTAAAACGGGTTAGTTTTGGTAAAAACTAAGTGATAATGTTATAAAATATTATCTTAATTCTTATTGTATGGGATAATTTTTACTCTTATCAATTTATATTAAAAATAATATTGATTTTTACACTTGATCGTGAGTAATACATTTATAATATTTAAAAGTTAAGGATATTTACAAGTGTGTCAATACCCTCACTTATAAAAGGGTGCCTCCTATTCTCATTTATTCAAAAACTTTTAGCACTATAGCTTGGAAAATACCTCCAAAAATACCTTACTAAGTTACATACTAAAATTCTATAGGTCCTGGTATCACCAAAATATCATCCAAAAAAGATTAATGTGTAAACCAAAGGAAGTTTCCCAAAATTAGAGGAAAGTAAAAGATGTGTGAGGTTAGTTCAGAGATGAAGTAATGGATTTCTCATCTCAATGAAATTTATTTTATACTTATGTCATTTTAAATTCATGTATTATTTTGGGTAGTGTATAAACTTCCATATATATTTATTTTATCAAATTTTTAGAAATTCAAGTGGTTTTAAAATTTATTTCACGTTCCCTTCTTTAATGTCCTGTTGTTTCAAAAGTTACCAAAGTGGTAAGGTATTTTATTTAAAACTTCATCTTAAATGATTTAGAATCTTTTTACTCTATGTTCAAATTCTTTTAAATGTTTAAAAAATGTTCTTATTTACACTTAAAATATTTTAAAGGGTTATTTTCCACTACTTTTAACTTTCTTTACAAAGGTTTAAAAAGGAATCTTTTCAACATTTTCTGTAAATTTCATTTTTAAATTTCTTTAAAAAAGTGTAAAAATAATGTTTTTTAAATGTATAGAACATGATTAAATTTTACCATAATCATTTAATTCCTTATTTATCAAGATTTATTTTCAAATTTATATGTGTTTTCAAAGAAGATAATTTTCCCATTATTCTGGGAATTTTTAGTTTTTAAAAAAACTAAAAGAAAAGAATATTTCTTCTTATTTTTATGAGAAAAATAAAAGTGATTTTTCATATGGTATAAAATATCAATTATTATGAGCATTATTATGAAAAGGAAAGATTTTATATGTTTAATTCCTGTTATAGTTCTTGGAAATTTTTGATAATGACAGTTGATCTAGTTATATCTCTCCAATGCATTGGGTAATGTGGATGGAGTTAACTAATTATAATTTACTCCTATTAATTGAAAAAAATTAACTATTTATAAGTTACTCCTATGAATTGGATGGAGTTAAATCATTATAAGTTACTCCTATAAAGTGAATAGAGTTAAATATTTAGAAGTTACTCCTATAATGTGTACAAAGTTAACTATTTAAAAGTTACCCCTATGATGTAATTGGAATTAACCAGGTAGGTTATTTGTTTTTAAGAGTGATTATAAGAGTGTTAAGGTTATTGGACATTGTTGATGATCAAATTTGAGAATAACATAGATCTCTAATGCATTAGGTATAGTAAATGGAGTTAACTGATTATAAGTATCTCCTATAAAGTGGATAAAATTAAATAATTATAAGTTACTTCTATGAAGTGGATTGAGTTAAATATTTATAAGTTACTCCTATGAAGTAGAAAAAGTTAACTATTTATAAATTACCCCTATAAAGTAATTGGAATTAACCAGGTATAATATTCATTTTTAAGAGTGATTTTAAGAGTGGTATGAAGATAATATCCCAAGGTACCTACATGTTTATGGGGTTTTATGGAAATATTTTTATTTCAAAAGGTAAAAATATGTGATTATGATTTAAAGGAAGGTTTATGATTTTCTAACAGTGAATGGTTTGTTTTTAGGGAATATTTTTCATTTTTTTCATGAAACCCTCATGAATTATGATTTTTTCCTTTGTGTTTTCTTACAAATATTTTATAAAAAATTTGAACTTGAAGTTGATTTCATGAGTAAGTAAATGATTATTTTAGATAAAAGTTTATTATGTAAGAATGGTAAACTTTATTATAGGTTTTCATGAATTTAAAAAGGATTAACGAGTTCCCTTTATTTTTTATATCCCTTATTGAGATTTTTTTCTCATCCCACATTTTCAAATGTTGTTCACAGGGCATAAGGATGTGTAGGGATTATATAAAGGTCAATGGTGACATGTATTGAATGAAGAAAAAATTTCATGAATGAATAGGAATGTAAACATAGGAAAAATTTTTTGTTTAAAAAAATTACACTATAAGGAAATGTACGCCTTTTTGTTTAATGGTTTTTCTAATTCTATAAAATTCTAAACCCATAAGATCTTGTAAATTTAAGAAATTTAAACCCTTGTTATAAATAATGTAATCATGGGTTGGTTATGTTACAATATGTTATATTTGATATATAAGTAGAGGTTTAGATAACTTTAGAGGTTATGATTTTATTTGAGAATAATTTAGAATTATTTTATAGCTATAAATTTTGGTAGGATAATGATAAATATGGTCTTTTTTGTGAATTAAAGGATAAACTGAAAGATTTAAAGATAAGTTCACATAGTTTAGGATATATTGTCCAAACAAGCAAATGAATGGGATATGAGATGGAGTAAAAACTCTTCTGGTTATGCCTAACTAGATATCTCGAGTTATGATTAACAACCTACAACTAAGTGGGTTTTCTGACCTACCAAGTAAGATAAAAATAGAGTTTCATGGAAGTTCAAGTGGTAAATATTATGCAGGTAAAAATATTTAACTTTATACATGTTAATCGTATAGTAATAATCACCCATGTAAATATCTCAAAGGGATAATAAGATGTTTCATTTGTGATAAAGTAGGGAATAAAGTAATAAACTTATGAGGAAAAATTAAGATCTCGGTTAACTCAATGGAGATGAATAAATTTATTTCTATGGTATTAATTGAATGCTTTTAAGGTATTTTGTAAATCAATTCTCTATTTGGAAATATCAAGAAGGGGATCAACATGATCGTACAAAGAAAAGTCATATGAAGATGAAGAATTTTCAAATGACATATAAAATGTATGAATTATATATTTTGTTATGTTTAAAGTAAGAAACATGATTAGATTTTGATTTATGAATCTTATGACATGATTAATAATTTTTATTATAGAAAGAAAGTATTAAGGAATAAGAAAAAAAATCATGGTTAATGGTTTATGAAGTTAAATGATTAAAGTATCTATATATAGGATTTCAAAAGTGATGATGTAATTGTATTTTATTTAATGGTTGATAAATTTAAGGATGATCATAAGTTTAAAGTCTTTGACATCCTTTTAAGGTTTTATATGATGGAGTTTATGTTTATTAAGGATACTTCGGTATACATTTATTGGGTTTTATTACATGATTGAGGTATATATAACTTGTAGTTTTATCATGTGATTTATTATGAAGGTTATTTATAAATAATGTTATTATTTTGGGAATATTAATATAACCATTATGTTTAATGTGATATTTTATGTTGAGGTAATTATGGTTAATTGGTAAAAAGGGTTATTACATTTTTGGAACATATGTTTTATCATATAAATAACAATGGGGTTGAAAAGTGATTTGGTGACTAAGTGATTAATGTTATTTTTGAAGAAGTTAATTATATTGTAAAAATTATATAATTAAGGTAAATGAAATTTGAGGAATAAATATTGAGTTATTTTAGGGAAGAATATATGATTTTATTGCACCTTTATTTAAATTTATTTTATTTATAGAAAATATTAGTATATCTTGGAGATTATATATATATATATATTAGCATATATATTTTTGGTATGTGAATCTATGAGTGATTTATAATTCATAGAGATAAATGATAAGTTCATTTTGAAAGTATTTATTGAAAATAAGTATTATGTTGATTTTGGAAGAATATGTGATCAAATACTTCTATTTTTTAGGTTTTAAATTTTGTTTGGAATATTTTGATGAGTTTTAAGACTAGTTATTTATGGAATGATTTACTTTAAACTTTGGGTATTATATTTTCTTGTGATTACCATTTTTTGTTTTAGTAAATTTCTAGATATGATAGTAATAACTTATAATATCTTAAATGAGTATTAAGATCTGTTACAAGTTAATTTTAGTGATTTGGGGATGATAAATTAATCATGGTTATTTATCATTTAGAATATGAGATGAAGCATAGGGTAAAAACTGCTTGAATAACAACCAAATGATGAAATTATTCATATGAAATGGAAAAAACAAGTAGGTATATTATCTCATATTCTATATCCTGAAGGTAAAATAATTCCTTAACTCAATCAAGATAAAGATAAATCTATTGAGTATTATATGTGAAAGAACACACAACTATTGAAAGGAAATGATGAATACAAGATTTAAGAAATATTTTTCCTAGTATTATTATAGACAATAAAGTTTCTTTCAAAATGAAATGATGTCAATGTGGATTAAAAGGTATTTATTTCTCTATATATATATATATTCATATTTTATCTCTTGAAATTGATTCTAAAAATACTTTAAACCCTTTTTATCAGAAACGAGATAAAACCAAAAGGACAAAATTTCTTTAAGGGGTATAATTTAACACCCAAATATTTTAGAATTTATTTTATTTTAAATAATAGTATGTTTGATATCATGTTATATACACAATACTGAGCTAAAATGAACTATGATATGCTATCAAAATATTATTATTTAAATATGACCATTATAACATAACCATTTAATTGGAGGATATGAATAGAAATAACTAAATTATGAAATATATGCATAAAATTTTTCTTTAATAAATATGAATTTATTAATTACTAGGAGATAATAAATCAATTTTAAATAAATTCATATAATATTAATGTATATATTTTTTAGAAAACTGATTTATGTGCACAATGTGTTTTATATCAAAGTAAATTAAGTTAATCACTATAGATGAATTATTTTAATAAAATTTATATATAATATTTTTAATAAAATAAATTTATATTCATCCAATGTTAGTTTCTAGAAAACGAATGGTTATAAATTCATTCTATACTTCATAAATACATTTTCTTCAAAAATGGTTTTTATTGCATTCTATTTGTAGATATTATGATTAATTTTTAATCTTGGTCTCTCCTACTGTGAGAGTGGTCATCATAGGGTTTTCCTAAGTGTTGGGTTTTCTTCTCCATGATGTAGAAATGCTTCACAGAGCTCTCCCAATCGACTTTCGGTCGCCCTCCATCGTTCTCTCCAACACACCCCCATTCACTCGCCCATTTCCACCCCTGTTTCCCCCACCCTCTCCTCCCCAAACGCCCCCAGTTTCAACCCCCAGTATCTATTCCCTCTATAAAGGCATGGTATTTCACCCAAGATCTCTCCTACGCCCCTTTTTCCTCCACCGATGCTTCTTGAACTCAACTTTCTTTGAGATTGGTGCACCCCCATCTATGTTTTAGGGCATCTGTTCTCTTCTTTTCCAGACGACGACGTCAGAATCGCTATCTCGGTTAGTTTTCGGTCTTCTTCATCTTCATTTAACTCTTGTTCCGGTGGTTCTAGTTTATGGTTTCTCTCCACGGTTTCTATTTTCCCATCGACAACCTCAGACACTTCCCCTTACAGGGGTACTGTACAGGATGACGGAGGTTCTCCCTTTCCAAGTCTCCAGTTTACATGGATCATTCAGGTTTTTTCCTCACGAAGGATGTCTGCGGCTGGTAGAGGTGGGTTCCTCACGAAGGATTCTCTACGGCTGGTAGAGGTTTGATCAAGGAAGGTTTTCCATGAAGGGTTTTCTCACAAAGGTTTGTTCATGAAGGATTTGGATCATGAAGGAGTCTCCCGTGTGGGGTGGGTTTCACAGAGGATATTCACATACTATTGGCTCACAAAAGAGTTAGCTCACGTAGGTGTAGGATTGAGAAAGGGTTTGATCAAGAAGGGTTTGATCATGAAGGATCCACCCACGAAAGAACTGCTAGTGCATGGTGGGACTCATAAAGGACTTGGTTCATGAAAAACCCAGTTCGAGAAGGAATATCATAAGATATTTTCAAATTCACATGATATCAATATTCTAAAAAATTGAAATCTCAGATATCATACAGGATGAAAAAAATTCTTACAACCTTGTGAAGGGTCTGGTTCATGAATACTACAGCTAGTTCTGAGTGTGTTTGCAGTGGGGTGCACGTGTGAAGAGTTTTGATCACAAAGGTTGGACTTGTGGAGGGGTGTGTTCACGTAGCCCTTGTTTGTGAAGGTGTTTGCTGGTGACTGTTAAGTCTCTCTCTATTAGTCAAATGGATCCATATTTAATGAATCACTGGTAGGCCCTTTCACTAACTAATAAAGAGAAATTGACAACTTCCACATGAAAGACTGAAGATGCATTTCTTTCATAGTGGATGTCTCTTCTGATAGTTGGGAAATTTATTAAAAAAGGCCCTTCAATATGGGAGCACTGAAAAATACTCTACAAAACATTTGGATATTGGAGGAAGGTTTTACTATAATAGAAGTGGGAGAGGGATTTCTTGTCTTTGAATTATTTAATGAAAGAGACAAGAAAAAGGTCCTCAATGGTAGGCCATGGTGTTTTGATGACCTGATCATTATCATGGAGAACCTTAAAGAAGAAGAAGATATTCAGAAAATTAATTTTTATTTTTCACCTTTTTGGATTCGAATTAGAGGAATCCAATTTCATGGTAGAACTGAACGAGTTATGTGTGCTATTATAGAAAACCTTAGTAAAATTCTGGAATGGGATCGGTCTGATCCAATTCACTGGGGACCCTATTTGAGGATCAGAGTTTTGGTGGATGTTGCGCATCAACTTATGATGGGATTTTTTTTCAAACGAGTACTCTAACACCTGAATATCCTTTTAGTTTAAAAAGATTCCTATTTTCTGTTTCTTTTTTGGGTGTATCAGACATTTAGAGAAGGATTGTGGTTCAAATAATGAGGCTGGACACTAAAACATTATTTTTCAACATGGTCCCTGGCTTCATGCAAAAACTATTGGAATGGATTTCATCTCTGAATTTTAAAAACAAAAGGACCGGGACAAACTTGCAAAGGCTTTTAGTAAGAAGGCTGAACCAACTCACACTAATATCATCATGCTTGGGCACTGAATCTTTCTACTAGAACTCATGTAAATCAATGAGCAGTAAGAGGGAATTTATGCAACACAATGGCCTTGGTTGATTATGGGGTGGAGAAAATGACTCAGGGGGAGGAGTTGTCTAGCATCCCAAGCCGAGATCTGACTACTATGACAAACATTCATTTACCACATGTTGGGCCACAGTCAAGATGCAAGGAACCACCATACCTAGGACCAGTGATGAAGCAACTTTGTGATGATCCACCAGATCCAGTTTCTAGTTCAGATTATGTTTCTCCAGGCATTCTCTCTCAGGAGAAGGAAGATATGTCTGGGATAACATCATCAGGTACTATAAATCATCGGACGTGGAAAATTATGATATTTAGGGATAGGGGTGTAGATTATTTCAGTGCACAACCCAATGAGCATAAATTACAACTGGAGTCATGTCATAGGACAGAGAGTCTGCTAAAGAGGTAGAAAGTGGCAGATGATGGATAGTTTTTCGAAGTTACAGAGGCAGTGGCGGGTGTGTCCCATCCCCACCTAGGGAAATAAAAATCTTATGTTGGAACTATCGAGGGCTTGGAAATCCATGAACAGTTTGTTTCCTCTATCCCTGGAGTTCAAAATACTTCCATGACATATTTTTTGTATCTGAAACTATGTTGGATTACAAGGATGATGTACTCTTGGGGTTAAAGATTGGTTTCAGGAACTTATTTCTCATTATAATACAGGGACACTCCGATGGCCTTTGCCTCTTGTGGAAGAAGGATCTTAGTGTTCAGATATCTAATTATTCATGTAATCACATTTCCATGACAGTTGCTACCTCAGGATCTCCAACTTTTTCTTTTATTGGTTTTTATGGGTGGCTGGGTGGTCAAGATAAACACAAATCTTGGAACCTATTGAATCGGATGTAGAACTCTCTCCCTGACCCTCTTTGATTGGGGGGATTTTAATGAGGTACTTATTCACAATGAAAAAGAAGGAGGACGCTTGAGGAGTGGTGCTATTATGGAAGATTTTAGGAATTCTATTGTGTTTAACTCTCTTCATGACTTCAGATTTTCTGGTTCTCCATTCACATGGTGTCGAGGTAGATAAATGGAGAATCATCTAGCTGAAGGGTTGGATAGATTTTTTTGGAACTTATGAGTGGACATCTCTTTTCCAGGCCATCTCTATTGTTCTCCTTCCCCCAGTCTCTTCTGACCACTGCCCAATCATTTTTTCGACGATCTCTCAAGGGTAATAGAGGATGTATGTGCGAAACTTTTGATTTGAAATTTTGTGGCTCCAAGATGGTAACTATGAAAAGTTGGTCCAATCATCTTGGGAGGGACCAAATCAGTGCATCACGTCCAATATCTACAATACCACTTCTTTTTTACGAAAGTGGAGCTCAGCTAGGTTTGGGGACTTCGACGGACGCCTATATGAGTCATAGAATCGCTTAAAGAGACTCCACTCTTCTCCCTGTTTTGATTCTATTCTTAGGGATATATCTATTTCAAAAAAAATCTTATGCACCATTGAGGGATAAGGAAAGTTTTTGGTTTATGCGGGAAAGAGAGTCCCACATTCGTGATGGTGATCAAAATACCAAATTTTTTCACCAAAGATTGTCTGCAAGGAGGAGAAAAATCATATTTCTCATCTCAAGGATCATACTGGGAATGTGTTTCATGAATTCAATGATATTCTATCCATTATTTTGATTTTTTTTAGAAACCTCTATAAAGTGGAAAGTATCAGCACCCCTACATATCTAACTAGCTTCATCCCAAATTTGGTCACAGAAGATTTGAATCATAAGTTGGAAAGAGTTATCTTTGATGATGAGGTGCTTGGGGATTTGCATCTTATTCATTCTTCTAAGGCCCCAGGGCCTTATGGGTTTTATGCTATGTTTTTTAATCATTTTTGGCATATTGTTGGCCCTGATGTGGTTGCACCGATGAAAGAACTTTGGGCAGGAAGATCCCCCATTGAATTCCTGAATGAAACTCTTATCACTCTTATCCCTAAAACCTGTTTCCCCCAGAAAATCATGGAGTTTCAAAAAACCAGTTTGTGCAATGTTGTGTACAAAATCTTTTCCAAGATCTTGGTGGCCTGGTTTAGGGATTGTCTCCTGCTGCTCATTTTTGAAAACCAAAGTGATTTTGTTCCAATGAGATCCATTATTGATAATGTTTATATTTTGTTTGAATTATTATACTCTATGAAAACTCATTCCTCATCCAAAAGAGGCATAATGGAAAGGAAATTAGATATGATGAAAGCTTATGATAGAGTGGAATTACCTTTCCTTGAAATTGTTCTCTCTAGGTTAGGCTTTGTGATGAAATGGGTCTCTAATATCATGAACTATGTTATGTCTGTCTCCTTCAGAATTAATATTAACGGGGCCCCTTCGGAGAGTTTTAAACCTTCAAGAGGATTGTGACAAGGGGATTCTCTTTCACCATATCTTTTCATTCTAGTGACTGATGTCTTTTCTTATCAACTTTTGAAAGTGGTGGATCAAATAATTATCCATGGAGTGAAGGTATGTAGAAATTCCCCCATGTCTTCCATCTTTTCTTTAAAGATGATAGTCTTTATTTTGATCGTGCTACCCTGCAAGAATTCAGTTCAGTGGTGAATATCATTAAGATGTATGAAAGGGATTTTAGAAAACGTCTTAATCCTTCAAAATCAGAGTTATATTTCAGTAAAGGCATCTTACAATCTAAGAGGGAGGATTTACAGTGGATGTGCAGTCTTCTACTGGTTGATAAGAATCCTAAATACCTTGGTCTCCCGACTCTTTTCAGTAGGTCAAAGAAACAAGTGTTCGCCTCAATTATGGATAAGGTGGATAATTTGATCTTCCTTTGGTCAAGCAGGAAGATATCCAAGGCTGGAAAGGAAGTTCTCATTAAGTTAGTGGCCCAAGAAATCCCATCTTATGCTATGTCATTATTTAAATTTCCAGAAACTTTTATTGATAAAATTCATTCCCGGTTGGCCAATTTTTGGTGGGGCCCTCATGAGGGAAAACACAACTCCCATTGGATGTCTTGGTAGAAATTGTGTGTTTAGAAATTCTATGGAGGTCTCAGAATTAGCAATCTCAAATGGTTTAACAAGGCTCTGTTATTCAAGGAAGGGTGGAGCCTTCTCTCAAATCCAAATGACCTAAAAGGTTTTGCGAGTAAAACAATTTCATCATTTTGACTTATTTTATGCCCAATTGGGGCCACAACCATGTTTTTTATGGTGAATCATTTGGGGAACAAAATCTATTCTTGACATAGGTTGTGTTTGGAGAATTGATGATAGGAATGATGTTAGTGTGTGGAATAATCCATGGCCATAAAATGGTGTCAACCATAAGGTCTCCTCGACTACTGTACCAGGATTAGAAAATGCAATGATGCGAGATCTCATCAATGATGCACTTGAGGAATGGTATCGTGGGAAAATTTGTAGCTGGTTTAATGAGTTTTAATGTCATATCATCCTGGGTATTCCTCTCACACCAGGAATGGGAAATGACCAAATTTGCTGGATGGGGGAAGCTCATGGGAGGTATTCGGTTCACTCGGGTTACAAAATGTGGGTTCAAGGCTTGGAACATGTCGTTCCCGATGTTCACTAGAAGAGTCTTAGGTCATTCACTGCTCCACCCAAGGTGAATTTTTTTTGGTGGTAGGTCTGCTCAAGTGTTCTTCCAGCCTATGAATTTTTTTTGTGAGACATCATCTTGAAGAGGATGAAATTTGTCCTATGTGCCTCCAAGAGGTGTAATCTCCTTCTCATGCAATTATTTTCTGTCATGGGTGGAAGGGGTGTGGAAGGCATGGAAGCTGGATTTTGGAATGTTCTTTGATCCTTCAGTTGGGTTGGTCCAAAACCTTATTAAATGGGTGGATTATTTGGAACTGAGAGTGGTGGGGCTAATCTACACAATTTCTTGGTTGGTCTGGACTAGAATAAATAAATGTATTTTCCAAATAAATGTGACCCATGATTGCATCTGGGTCGAGAGGGCCATGGAGTGGATGAACTATTGGAAAGAAAATGATGTAGTGCCTTCTTCGGATGGCACTTGGTAGGAGGCTCCCTTTTGATCCCCCCCTCCAGAGGGTTGTTTCAAAATTAATACAGATGTTGCGGTCTATGCTAATTCTAGGGTTGGTATTGGACTCATTTCCCATAATAGTTTTGGTCATATTATGGAGGCTCATTGTAGGGATGTGCAAAACTCTTAGAGTCCTATGGTGGTATAGGCCTCTTCCATCCTACATGGGATCATTCTTGCCCATTCAAAAAATTGGCCCAATGTTTTAGTGGAACCTGATTGCCTTGAAATGGTTAACACTCTATCAAATAAGGATGAGGAATCTCAGGATTTTGGTCTTATATTGAGAAAGATTTGGTCCTTGACTAAAGGTTTCACTGAATAAGAATTTTATTTTATAAAATGAGGTGGTAATCTAGATGCTCATCATTTGGCTTATTTTGGGAAATCATGGGGTGATCATTGTTTGGTGGGATCGTTTCCTGATTGGCTTTGTAGGTCTGGGTTGATTGATCAGTAATATATCATATTTTATCTTTCAAAAAAGTTATGATTAATTTCTACCACTTTTAGAAATTTTATTTGATAAAATAGAAATTATTTTTAAAATAATAATTTCAAAATAATTTTAAGATAATTTTTTTAGATTTTTATGAAAATATTGATTTTTGGATGAATAGTGAAAAAATACTAATTTTTATAAAAACTATAATTTTATTTCAAGTATTTATAAAGTATCATTCTATTTTAGATTGGTTTTAAATTAAACTTAGACCCATTTTTATACTTAATTTCCCAAATACCTTCCTAAATTAATTCACCGTGTCTTAGTGGTCTTTTTATCACAAAAATACCAATATAGGAAGGCTTAAGGTGAAATCTAAAGGTGTTTTTCAAGAAAAGAGGAAAGTAAAATACGTGTGTGGTGAGTTAGCAGATGAAAGGATTTATCATATCAATTTCTTTTATTTGAGACTTATCCAATTATCACTAAATTTATGATTTTATATTTTGTATAAAAATCCATATATGTGTATTTTATCAAATTTCTAAAAAATAAAGTGGTTTACAAATATATTTCAATTTTTCTTCTTTAATTTCCTTTTTATTTTAAAGTTACCAAAGTTACAAGGGATTTTTATTTAAAATGTTGTTTTGAATGTTTTAAACTCATTTCACTTAATTTCCATATTATTTTAATTATTTCAAGAATATTATTATTTATACTTCAAGTATTATTAAATTTTATTTTCAACTACTTTTGAATTTATTTAAAAATGTTTAAAAAGTAATATTTTCAACATTTTGCGTAAAGGCCATTTTTTTAATTTCTTTAAAAAAGTGTAAAAATAATGTTTTTTAACATATATGGCATGAACAAGTTCTACCACCATCATGTATTTTCTTATTTATCAATATTTATTTATAGTTTTCTATGGTTTTTCAATAAAGAGACTTTCCCCATTGTTCTGGGAATTTTTATTTTTTTTAAATTTTTTGAAATGAAAAAAAATATTTCTTATCAGTTTTATGAGAAAAATAAAAGTTATTTTTCTTATGGGATAAAATTTTAATTCTAATGAGTGTTATGATTAAATGGAAATATTTTATATATTTCATTTATTTAATTGTTCTTGGACATTTTTAGTGATGAATGTTGAGGTTGATATATCTCTCTAATGCATTAGGTAATGTGGATGAATTTAACTAGTTGTAAGCTACTCTTATGAAGTTGATGGAGAAAACTGTTTATAATTTACTCCTATAAAGTGGATGGAGTTAACTATTTATAAGTTACTCTTATGAAGTGGATGGAATTAACTATTTGTAAGTTACTTTTATTAAGTAATTGGAATTAACCAGGTAGGTTATTCCTGTGTAAGAGTGATGTGAAGATAATGTCCCAAGGTACCTACATGTTTATGAGTTTTTATGGAAATATTTTTATTTTAAAAATTATGAATATGATTTTATGATTTAAGGTTTATGATATTATAAAGGTGGATGGGTTTTTCCAAATAAAATTTTTCATATTTTTTAGGAAACCCTCATGAATTATGATGTTTCCTTTATGCTTTCTTAAAAAATGTTTTATGAAAACTTTAGGCTTGAAAAAGTGTCATGAATGAAATATAAGTGTAAATTTAATATTTTTTTTTGTTGAAAAAATGTACACTATGTAGAAATTTTTACTTTATTATGTAATGGTTTTCTTAATTCTCTAAATCTCAAAACCTAAAAGATCTCATAAATGTAATAAAACAAAAACCTTATTATAAATCTTATAATTATGGGTTGATTATGTTATAGGGTTTTATAGTTATATATAATCATAAGGTGTCTAAAATAAATACCAGTAGAAAAATCATATGAAAATAAATTCAACATCTACTCCAGTGATCAACAAGTCATGAGCTAGTAATGTTCAACCTAATCTGTAACTCCATCCTAAAAATATATAAAAACGTAATATAGAATATATGGGTGATCATACATATATACCCAATAGGTTTCTCCCCATACTATTATGAAAATTAATAAGAAGCATACTAAAGTCTATGAAAAAATAGTGAAACCAACTCATTACCTAACCATATAAAATACCATATAACCTCACCAAGAATCAGTCACCAAATCGATATAAAAGTATAGTAATATAATAATAAAGAGAATATATATATATATATAATTACCTTGCACTAACATCCCTACTGAACTATTCACCCTCAAACCCCAACAATTTTTTTCTTGGTGCTCTTATCCCTTCTATGTCCACATAACCATATAATCAGGTCACAACCATAACCACATAAAAAACCACATAACACATACTGTAACCATAGCCTTATACCATCATATAATCACTTCATCACCACATCACAACATCACCCTACACTATAACCTTAGGACATCACAACCTATACTATGTTTTGGAAGAGAGATAGGGTATGGGGGATTATTTAGCCATCAGTATCACTTACACCTTGGATGTTAGAGAAAACCCCCTAAAATCATAACCACATATAGGAAATAGTTTCTGTAAAGACCCGGATTTTCCATTTTTTTAATTATATGGAATTATTAAGAGTCTATGAAAATTGATGGTGCATGATTCTAAGGACTGGTGTGACCAAAATTAATTTTGGAACTTTTTTTAAGGTACATTTAGTAAACCCACGAGCGACATTTTCTAACTTTTGAATTGGTGTTCGGATTAAAAATCTGTGAGCAACGTTGAATCTGCAGTGCCCAGATTCTCTTAAGGAAGGATTAACATCGATCACAGTAGGTCAGGAGAAAAAGATAGATTTTGGACATTTAAAATAATAATAAAATAACAAAGTTATTTTATTTCTCCTTTTCTTTTCCTCCAACGGACAAGCAGTGGCGGCGGGACCAATGACACATCAAGCCATTAATTGGATTGACTTATCAATCTTTGTAACACCACCACTGAAATTTAGGAGGTTCATTCATCAAATGAACCTCATAAATTTACAAAGGCGTTACTGAAACTCCCCCTCTCCTATTTATATGGATCTCAGGGTAGAGTATTGGCACGACTTTACCAAGCGACGAAGCTCTGGCAAAGTACCATGATGCCAACCACTTGGAGGACGGAACCGGTTCCAGTGAAAGGTGAGGAGCGACACTGAATCATGAACCGACAAACACCGAATCTTCCTCAAACACACACATTCTCCAATGATCTTGAGGTAGGGTTTATTTCTTATCTAATTTCAAGAGTTGTTGAATCTTTACTACCCTCTTGCTATCAAGCTAACGTGGAGGGCACGGGCCAAAAAAACAAGACCCAGACCCTCTTCCTTTTTTCGAAATTTGACATGTTCTTCGCGAGTGATTTATTCAGGTTGGACAAAACTTAGAACATTGGGTTTAGTGACGAAGAGGGCCTCCTGGGGAGTCCATTGGAACCTTCATATGGAAAAAGGGGTCACCGCAGCTCACCTGGTGACCCACAGAAGATTGCTAGAAACTAGGGCCGGCAGATGAGTTAAAGGCGTCTATTAGCACCAACCGACCACGGAAGAGATGGGGGCACATCGTTATACACTTCCGGTGAAGAAGTTCATGACCATAGCCGAGGCGGGTGAATATAGTGGCCGACTCAGGCCGACTGCGGAAGGCGGAGTGGCACGCAACGGTGCACCGTCGGAGAGAGGGTCGTAAAATATATTTGCGGCTGACAGTGGTGTCCAACACCAGCTAGCTGCGGGTAGAGGCGATTGGTGTGCCATCACGCACCACTAAAGATGGACATGGCTTGGAATCCACAGTGGAGGGTCGGGACCCATTCCCTGTGGGTCCTGCAGGGGACCTGGCAGTGCCCTGTGGTGCTGCTGCATAAACCGAACGTCTAAGTCCATTCGGGAAAAACGAAGGTCTTCTCCCCTCATGCCGGCTAGGGCAGGCCCCATTCCAATGGTCTATTCCTCCGGTGGGCCGCGCCCCTCCGCAGGCTGGGCCGCACGAGCCCCGCTGGCCGGGCCTCGCGAGCCCAGCAGGCCGCGCCCTCCACGGGTTAGACCGGGCCAGCCCATCAGGCCAGGCCGTGCCCCCCTGCAGGCCAGGACGAACCCCCTTGAGGGTAGGTCCGAACCATGGCCCAGCGGGCCGAGCCCATCCGGGTCAGACCCAGACTGGGTTGGCCCGGACCCAGACCCTTCTAGGACTAGTTTCTCTAAAAGAGCCATAACATGGGAACTGGGAATCGGTTTGATGAACTGTCAGTAAAGCTGGGATCCTTGGAGCGAGATAGTGCATTTGGTATAATCCAGTTGAGTTTTGGAGAAATTTGGAGTATGGTCGGGTTGGATTGAACTTGAATCCAACTGGCCCTTGGTACTAAAACGCCTATAAGTCACAGACCGAGCGTCCGATTGACGCACCGTCTATCGCATTGGAACCCTAAAAACATGGCGTCCCTTAGGAATACTTCTTCATGGAACTTAGTGGTGGTTGAGTTATGATTGATGGATTTAGGAGAATATCCTATCAGAATCAAGCGTCTTTAGTGTGGGAATCTCGTGGATGGCTGTAACGTGAAGAAATAACATCGATCCTATGTGGGTCAGCATCTATCGATCATGTGTGCGTTAGAGATTAGTGATCCTGTGTGGGTTAGTATATATCGATTCTGTGTAGGTCAGCACCTAGAGATCCTATGTGGGTCAACATCTATCAATCCTATGTGGGTCAGCAGCAGAGCCTCTCGACAGAATAAGATGATCTAGTTTTACAGCTAATCATCTGTACTTCGATAATTAAATTATATACCTGGTGTGAGTTGAGTCTTTTACCTTTGTGGTATTACCATCATGGTGTTAACTTTGTGGTACTTTTACCTTCATGTAGTTACCTTTTTGGTACGTTTACCTTCTTGGTGTTACCTTTGTGGGGTTACCTTTATGGTATTCTTCCCTCGCGGATCAGTTGTGAAAATGGATTAAAAGTTGGAGCCTTATGTTTCCCCATGTATGTGACCAGTATATTTTGATAACTTAGGTATATGTATGGGAATATACCTAAGTATATTTTATGACTACTGCTTCGTGCTTTGTGATTGAGTTCTTTCTTTGTGGTTTTTCTTTTGTTGAACTCTGGGAGACCTTCAGGGATCTCGGGTCCCTACTCAGTATTATTACACTCACCCCTGCATGGGCTACACCCGCACCTTGCTATGTCTTGTGCAGACAACGGACAGCGTTGATCGAGGCTGAGGGAGCCAGGACTAGACGGTGCTCATGGGTGGACCATTTAACGTGACGTGTTGTAGTGACTATTAATCGTGAGCTGGACCTACCCTTCAGGTAGGATCCTCAGTGGACGATCCATGATTTGTTTTCTCTTTTTAGTTGTACTTTTACTTTCTAGTTGGGCTTTTATTCCAACCCCTTTAGTTTCAGTACACTTTTTTACTACAGTAGTTTACTTCGTGGTTACTTCTTGTTGTGTTCTTAGATTGTGTTTTTGTAAAAGTTTAAAGAAAATGCCTTCCCATTATAGGGATATACCTTTTTCGGTGCTAGTTTCTAGCCCCTGGCCTATGGAAGGCGGGCTTGGGGTAGTCACGACACAAGCCCCGGGGGATAGGTCGTGAGAAAGTGGTATCAGAGGAGTCGGTTCTACTAAAGAACTAGAACTCTGATATTTTCAATGTGGAAATAGTGTTAAGTGATATGAGTGTGGTTTTCAGTTTGGGGAATCCAGTATTGGTGTAGCGGCCAATGTATCCATACACCAGGACTATTAATTATTATTTCTGAATCAGTGCACGAAAACACTGATTGAGTGTGTTTTGAAAGTGTTTTTCTTTTGATCTCTAGAGTCATCTCACTAGGAATAACTTATTGACTGTGGCACACCTTTTTTCTTTCAGGATGCCACCATGCAGACAGTCATCCAGGATTCCTAAAAGAGTACATGATGATGGCCCACCGAGTGATGAGGCCTCGGTGCAGGGCCCTCTTATGGTGTTATCACCTTCGGGTGGTGTACCAGCAGCACCACTACCTATTGGATAGTCATTTCCACCTACCCCACCAGTAGAGGGTGCATGCCAACTGAGCATGTTGAACGAGTTTCGGTGGTAGAGGCCTCTGAGGTTCCAAGGCGAGACGGATCCGCAAGCGGCTGAGGACTGGCTGGAGGCTGTGGCCAGAGTTTTTGCTTAGTTGGGACACCAGCTGATTTGATGGTGATCTTAGCTGCCAGTCTCTTCTACAGAGTAGCTGGGAGATTTCGGAGTCTGAAACTCCAGTTACAATATGAGGTGACCCTCACTTGGGAGGACTTCGAGGGCCTTTTCAGGGAAAAGTTTGTCCCAGCAACCCTACGCCCTGTGCATATACAGGAGATACTACACTTACAGCAGGGTAGCATGGCCATTTCCTAGTACTCGGTGAGGGTCACTCATCTCTCCTTCTACTCTATCAACATGGTACGAGACCCTTTCTTCAAGGCCCAGGCCTTTGAGCAGGGTCTCCAATGGGATATCAGAGCATCGATGATATCCCTCATTATTCTGATGTAGGATGGGGTGCTAAAGAGCACTTTTGGTAGAGATATTCCTAGATGAGCGGACACCGATAGTGAGAGACACCACCAGACGTCAAGTATCAGAGTCATCCGCAACAGGTAGTATATGGATAACGCAGGGGCCCAAGCGGGCCAGACCTATTTGTGTATGACCTCAGGATACCGAATTGTTGGTGAGGGTATCACATGATAGAGGAGGATAGATGTGGAGTAGACAATGCTAATCGTGCAGCGGACAGGGTCACATGGCTCGTGACTGCCCAACCCGCCGTATATACGACCAGTAGATGGTCAAGGGACCACCAAGGTCGAGGTATATATTTGATTGAGGAGGTTCACAGGAAGTAGGAGGATGTGGTAGAGGAGATGGAAGCGACGATTTGAGGTTCTACCGCCACCACCTCTAGGTGGTCTACCTCGACCACAGGGAGCAGGAGGACAAGGACGAGCTCAGCTCCTGGAAGCTGAGGCCTATGACCACAACATTTCTGAGATGATAGAGGTACGATCTGTGTCTAATCTACCCTAGTTGTAGTACTTATAGACATAGGTTCCAGTCACTCTTTTATTTCCATGACCCTCATTCGAATCTCAAATATTCTGGTGGAGTCGTTGGCTCGATCCATGTGATTAGTGACTCCTATGGGAGAAGATTCTAGGATTACACACTGGTGATGACAATGTGAGCTTACTCTAGGAGGCGAGAGTTCTGGCTGGGATCTTCTAGTAGAGGTGTTGAGGCCTTATGACATCATCTTGGGTATGGATTGGTTATCCATAGTCCATTCTCATATTGATTGTATTAGGAGTAAAGTGCGGTGTGTCCTTGAGGATGGGACCAGGTTTTCCTTAACCAGTGATAAGGGAACCTTTGCAGCATAGGATGGACTTTCCTATAGGAGGTTTCATCCGATCACACATCATTTTACTAGCCTTACCCTTAGAGAAATTGACGTTGAGAGTCCGAGCTATCCTGTAGTGGTGGACCAGTATACTAATGTCTTTCCTGATGAAAATCCGGGACTACCTCCACGGAGAGAGGTAGAATTTTACATCAACCTGTACCCTGAGATAACACTGATATCTTCGCCAGCATATAGGATTTCTCCTATGGTGATTCGTGAGTTACAGGTATAGTTGGAGGACTTGCAGAGGAAGGGGTTCATAAGGCCCAGTGTTTCTCTATGGTCAGCCCCAATTTTGTTCGTCAAGACGGCAGATGGGAGTTTGAGACTCTATGTAGACTATTGGCGCCTGAACTAGGTGACTGTGAAGAAAAAGTATCCACTACCTAGGATTGATGATCTTTCCAATCAGCTGAAGGGAGATCATTGGTTTTTGATGATTGACCTCAGATCAGGTTATCATCAGCTCAGGGTATGAGATGAGGATGTGAAGAAGACGAAATTCAGATGTCGGTATGGCCACTATGAGTTCTTGGTTATGCCTTTCGGCATGACCAACACCCCATTAGTGTTCATGGGACTCATGAACATGATCTTCCATCCATACCTTTATTTCTTTGTGGTGATCTTCGTTGAAGACATCTTGGTATACTCGGTGTCAAAGGAGGAGCATGCCTATCATCTACAGATAGTTCTAGATACACTTTGAGGGAACCAGATTTATGGTAATCTCTCTAAGTTCCAGTTCTGGATATGGGAGGTCCACTTTCTGGGACACATTATCTCGGAGGCCGGAGTTTTAGTGAATCCAGTGAAGATAGAGGTTGTGCTTTCTTGGGAGCCACCCAAGAGTGTTACTAAGGTGTGGATCTTCCTAGGGTTGGATGGGTACTACCAGAGATTCGTACTCAACTTTTCCAGAGTTGTGGAACCCTTCTCAGCGTTAATGAAGAAGGGAAAACCCTTTGTATGGATGAAGATATGCCAACAGGGTTTTAAGAAGTTGAGGCATATACTGACGAGTGCCCCCATATTAAGGCTACTGGAAGAGGGCGTTGGGTATGTAGTCTACTGCAACACATCAGGGACCAGACTTGGATGTGTCCTGATGTAAGAGAGAGTAGTGATATCTTATGGTTCATTGTAGCTGAGACAACATGAGAAGAACTACACCACCCATGGAATGGAGTTAAAAGTAGTGGTATTCAACTTGAAAATGTGGCGACACTACTTGATGTGTGAATAGTTTACTTTTTACTCTGATCACAAGAGTCTCAGGTATATCTTCTTACAGAAGGACCTGAAATTGAGACATCGATGATGGATAGAGTTCCTATATGACTATGAATTTGAGATAGTCTATACTCCTATGAAGGGAAAAGTAGTAGAAAACACACTCAGTAGGAGGTCTAGCCTACAGGTGTTGAGTGAGGCGACAGAGCAGCTAGCCGTGTTGCAGATTTCCTTTGTGGATAGATATGAAGCAGCTTACCTCTAGTCTATAACTGTCCCTCCCCCACTTCTTCAGCGAGTTCGGGAGGCACAACTAGGTGACATTGAATACTAGGCTCGACATGTTAACATATCCTCAGGATATGAGCCTGAGGTATTTTTTAAAGGTGGGGAGCACATCATTTTCTTTATAGGACGCACCATGGTACCAGTGGTGCTACAGGAGGAGGTTTTTAGGGAGTTCCATACGTCCCCTCTGGCAGTGCATCCTGGTGTGTCAAAGATGTACCAGGACCTTCAGCGTCAGCACTAGTGTCCAGGGATAAAGAAAGCAGTGGAAGAGTTTGTTTCACAATTCCTCACATGTCAACAAGTGAAGGTCGAGTATTAGGTTCCATCAGGCTTAGCACCACCACTAGAGGTGCCAGAGTGGATGTGGGATGGTATATCTATGGAATTTGGGATAGGGATTTCATGTATGTCTAGGGGACATGATTCCATATGGGTGATCATTGACTGACTCACCAAGTAAACCCACTTCCTACCCATCCGAGAGTAGATATCAGTAGAGGGCTTGGGATGCCTCTACATACAGGAGATTGTATGAGTTCAGGGGGTGCCATCGATGATCATCTCTGACTGTGAAACACGTTTTACATCCCGGTTGTGGAAGGGATTACAAGAGGCGTTTGGAACTCATCTACATTTGAGCACTACCTTTTATCCATAGACGAATGGTCAGACGAAGTGGACCATTCAGACATTGGAGGGCATGCTTTGTGCTTACATCCAAGATTTTGGTCATAGTTGGGAGGATCAATTGCCTTTGGTGGAGTTAAAATACAACAAAAGTTATCATTCCACCATCAGTATGGAACCATTTGAGGCCTTGTACGGTTTACCATGCAGATCACCTCTATGCTGGACAGACCCAGTAGAGTTAGCACTTATGGGTCCAGAGTTGGTACGGGCTACCACTGAGAAGATGCAGATCATCCAGGAGCAGATGAAGAATTCACAGATCAGAAAAAAGTCTTATGCTGATAGGAGATAGAGACCTCTAAATTTCCAGTAGGGGGACCACATATTCTTGTGAGTCTCCCCTCAATGGGGAATATGGAGATTTGGCTGAGGTGGAAAACTCTCAGTGAGGTTTATCAGACCATTTCTGATACTTCGGAGGATTGGTGAGGTGGCATACCTCTTGGCATTGCCACCACAGTTGGAGATGCTGCAAGACGTCTTCCATGTATCCCAGCTGAGGATATAAGTGCATGACTCATCTCACATCATCAACCATGGAGATATAGACTTTGATAATGGTGCGATGTTTACGGAGGTTCTAGTGGAGATTGAGGATCAACAGGAGAGAGTCCTTCATGGATGAATGATACCTATGGTGCGCGTTCGCTGGCAGCACGGGAACCTCCAGGAGAGCACATGAGAGTGGGAGACTCAGATTCGTGATCAGTACACCCATTTGTTTCCTTATTCTCTGTTGTGGTTTTTGGGGAAAAAATCCCTAAGGTGGGGATAATGTAAAGACTCGGATTTTCCATTTATTTTTTTTAATTATATGGAATTATTATGAGTTTGAAAAAATTGTCAATGCGTGATTCCAAGGCACGGTGTTCCTGGAATGAATTTATGAAATTTTTTTAAGGTATGTTCAGTAAATGCATGAGTGGCATTTTCTTACTTTTGAACTGGTGCTCAGATTAAAAATATTAGAGCACCATTGAATCCGCAGCGCCGGGATTCGCTTAAGGATGGATTCACTTCGACTGCAGTAGGTCGGGAGAAAAAGATAGATTTTATACATTTAAAAGAATAATAAAATAACAAAGTAATTTTATTTCTCTTTTTATTTTCCTCCAATAGAAAAATGGCGGTGGCGAGACCAACGACATTTCAAGCCATTAATTGGCTTGACGCCTCAATATTTGTAACAACACCATTGGAATTTGGGAGGTTTATTCATTAAATGAACCTCATAAATTCCCAACGGAGTTACTCACCCTCCCCCTCTCTTATTTATATAGAACTCGGGGTAGAGTATTAGCACATACTCACCAAGTGATGAAGCTCTGGAAAAGTACCGTGACACCAACCACTTGGAGGACAGAACTGGCTCCAGCGAGCGGTGATGAGTACCACTGAATCACGAACCAAAAAACACTAAATCTTCCTCAAACGGGAACATTTTACAACGATCTTGAGGTAATGTTTATTTCTTGTCTAATTTCAAGAGTTGTTGAATCGTTACTGCCCTCTTGCTATCAAGATAATACAGAGGGCACAGGCCAAACGAACAAGGCCCAAACCCTCCACCTTTTTTTGAAATTTGATGTGTTCTTCACGAGCGATTTATTCAGGTTGGACAAAACCCAGAACAGTGGGTTTAGTGATGAAGAGGTCATCCCGAGAAGTCCGTTGGAACCTTAGGATGGAGAAACCGGCCACCGGAGCTCACTCGGTGACCCACGAAAGACTGTCGGAAACCGGTGCTGGAAGAGGAGGTGAAGGCGGTGACCGGGACCGGCCGGTTGTGGAAGAGATGGTGGCGCGCCGTCATGTGCCGCCAGTAAAGAAGGTCGCGACTATAGCCGCAGTGGGTGAGATGATGTCCGGCTCGGGTTGGCTGCGGAAGGCAGAGTGGTGCGCAATGGTTCACCACTGAAGAGATTGTAGCGGCATATATTCATGGTGGAAAGAGGCAGCCGGCATCGGCCAATCGTGGGTGGAGATGATCGGCAATCCATCGCGCAACGTTGAAGATGGTCGCAGATTGGAAGCCGCGATAGAGGGCCAGGACCCGCTCCCTGCGGGTTCCGTGGGCGACCTTGCGGTGCCCAATGGCACCGCCGCACAAACCGAATGACTAAGGATGTTATGGAAAATCGGGGGGGGGCTCCCCCCGTTCCAGCTAGGGAGAGCACCACTCTAGCGGGTGTTGTGGGCGACGTTGCGGCACCCCATGGAACCGCCGCACAAACCGAACGGCTAAGGTCGTTCAAGAAAACTGGGGGGGTGCTCTCCCCATTCCAGCTAGGGAGGGCTCTGCTCTAGCAGTTTGCGCCCATCCGCGGGTCGGGCCGTGCGAGCCCAGCGGGCCGGGCCCTCCGCGGGCAGGGCCACATGAGCCCAACAGGTTGCGCCCTCCGCTGGCAGGGTCATGCGAGCCCAATGGGCCGCACACTCCGCGGTCTGGGCTACGCCCCCTGTAGGTCAGGACACTCCCCCATGCAGATCGGGCCATACCCCTACTGGTCGGGCAGGACCGTGGCCCAGCCGAGTCAGACCCAAACCGGGTCGGGTAAGCCAGAACCGGGTCGAACCAGACTTGGACCCTTCCAGACCCAATTTCACTAAAAGATCCATAACTTGTGAACAGAGTGTCCTTTTGAAGAACCATCTAAAGACTTAAGATCATTGAAGAGAGACGGTCCTTTTGGTATACTCCACTTGAGGTTTGGAGAAAGTTAGAGTACAATCGGGTTGGATCGAATCCGAATCCAACTGGGCCCTCTGTACTAAAACGCTTATAAGTCACTGACTTGGAATCCGATTGACACACCATCTATCATGTTGGAACCCTTACAGAATAGCGGTACTTTAGGATACTTCTTCAAGGAACTTTGTGGTGGTTGAGGTACGATCAATGTCTTAAGGATTGGATCCTCCCAGAATCAAGCGTGCTTAGTGCAGGAATCTCATGGTTGGCTGAAACGTGAAGAAAGAACATTGATCCTATGTGGGTCAGCATCTATCAATCCTGTGTGGGTCAGCGCTTAGCGACCCTGTGTGGGTCATCACCTAGTGATCCTATTTGGGTCAACATCTATCGATCCTATGTGGGTCAGCAGCAGAGCCTCTCAACAGAATAAGATGATCTAGTTTTATGACTAATTATCTGTACTTCTGTTATTAAATTATATACCTGGTGTGAGCTGAGTCTTTTACATTCGTGGTGTTACCTTAGTGGTACTTTTACCTTCGTGGTGTTACTTTCGTGGTGTTACCTTAGTGGTACTTTTACCTTCATGGTGTTACCTTAGTGGTGTTACCTTTTTGGTACTTTTACATTTGTGGTGTTACCTTCGTGGTGTTACCTTTTTGGTATTCTTCCCTCGTGGATCAGTTGTGAAAATTGTGTAAAAGTTGGAGCGTTATGTTTCCTTTTGTATGTGAATAGTATATTTTGATAACTTAGGTATATGTATGGGCATATACTTTAGTAGAGTTGATGACTACTGTTTAGTGCTTTGTGATTGAGGTCTTGCTTTGTGGTTTTTCCTTTGTCGAACTCTAGGAGACATTCGAGGGTCTTGGGGTCCTTAATGAGTATTGTTATACTCACCCCTGCATGGGATACACCTGCACCTTTCTGTGTCTTGTGTAGACGAAAGACAAAATTGATTAAGGTTGAGGGAGCCAGGACTGGACGGTGCTTAGGGGTGGACCATTTGACGTGACGTGCTGCAGTGACTACTGATCTTGAGCTATACCTACCCTTTAGGTAGGATCATCGGTGGACTATCCAGGGGTTGTTTTCTCTTTTCAGTTGTACTTGTACTTTCCATTTGGCCTTTTATTATTGCCCCTTTAATTTTAGTACACTTTTTTACTACAACAGTTTACTTCGTGGTTGCTTCTTATTGTGTTCTTGGATTGTGTGTTTGTACAGGTTTAAAGTAAATGCCTTCTCGTTATAGGTATACACCTTTTCGGTGCTAGTCACTAGCCCCTGGCCTATGGAAGGTGGGCTTGGGGTAGTCACGGCACGGGCCCCGAGGGATGGGTTGTGACAGTTTCATTACCTGACTCGAGTCGTGCTGTGTAATAAATAATATAAAATATAATGAATATATATAATTATAACACAAACCAAACCTATGGATCACTTTCTAGAAAACACCTCTACATCTATTTCCTATTTCCACATCATCACTGCCACAACAATAATAATTTCTTCCCCCTTTAACCACACAATATAGAAACCTCACACAACCAAATGACATCCACATAGTATCTACCCATTTCATAAGTTCCACATTACCCAATTACCAACCACGTTATATTTATTATTAACAATAAATTATCTCCACTAAAAAAATTTACATAACCAATTCCACTTAGATATTTATATTTCTATTAACCAAATTTCATTTATCCACCACTTCATTTAGTATTTACATCCCATCATTCATATCATCATAGACCTTTCCCATTATTAATTGTCAATTATTTCAGTATCATTCTACATTCCTAGAAAACTACCACACATATCTACATCATCCTTGCCATATCACAATAAAAATAACTACACAATCACTATCTCCTCTTCCACTATATATAACTAACCACCATTACTATAATGAAAATTTTAGAAATAGAACAACCGTGAAACAAAAACCATGTCATATAAAAAATAAAAATCCTATTTTCCCATATACTCTTTATAAATTTATCAATATATCCAACATAATAATTTAATTGGAAATGAATTCTATATTTTCATTCCTTACTCTCATTCATTAATACAATATCAATTCTTTACCAAAATATAACCAACATATATTAATTATAAAATTAAATATTCAATAAATAGAATAATGTATGAATCATCTACCTCAATCAAAGCTTTAAGAAAATTTATCACCAAAAGTGAAGGAAGAAAATTATCAAACACCAACAAACATGAAATGACACACCAACAAACCTAAAACACATAAATAATCCTTAATCCATTTGACTAAACCATACCAAAATTGAGTAACACCCAAAACCATAGCCTTCTATAAAATAACAAGAAAGAATATAAAAATATGGTATAAAGAGAACGTTATATCACAATGGATCAATCATATGAAGCAATGAGGTTTAGATCCACTATAAGAAATAAAGGCCACTAAAAATAAATCTCAAGGTTTATTAGGGTTTTAAGGAATACATTAGAAATAAAAGGGATTTAATAGTATTCTTTATTTTTTTAATAAAATTGGGAGTACAAAAATCACGTGGCAACACATTTAATTATACAACAACACAGGTCAGACAACTAGATCTTTGAAAATCATAGTCTAATATCCCCCTCATAAATTTTTTAATGACAATTCCAAATCAATGATATCAAATAACATCATAGAGAAACACAAATCTCCATACCATAAGGCTTGAACTCCCAAAAATTATTTTGTAAAGCTCAACCTTCTTTAATATCCACAATCGGCTCCCTTTCAATAAAAGATACCTTAATAACATAAAAAACCACTGAAATAATCAAAATTCAAAATAATTAAGAAAATTAACTTAGTAAATAATATCATCAAGGATTTATGGTTTGAGGTAAACCC
The DNA here is from genome assembly GCA_963277665.1 of Viscum album. Classification (NCBI taxonomy): domain Eukaryota; kingdom Viridiplantae; phylum Streptophyta; class Magnoliopsida; order Santalales; family Viscaceae; genus Viscum; species Viscum album. The sequence goes on from OY728138.1 coordinate 2,006,198,601, forward strand.
TCATGCCAAAATATAACACATTACAATGCAACCTTGTGACCACAACGACCAAAGGCTCATCAAAATATTGTGAATTAAGTTTCACAATACAATCTAAATTATCAAACTCAAATATGATGACTGAACCATATCATAAGGTCCAAGAAAATCCACCTCCCCTCCTATAACTACACTAGACATAAAATCACAATGCAGTGATAAGGTTCCATGACATGATTTATCTAATAATAGAAAATTTCTGCCAAAACTCATCTTTTCCTCCACCATCCACTTATAAGTGAATTCCCAACAACTCAAACACATCAAAACTAGGACCAGGAGAAATCTAGGTCTATACATTAATTGAAACTCAATATATTCTCATCCTCAATAATAAAAAACATACATTAAATAAAAAAACATCATCAAATCCAAAACACCCCACAACATACCTTTCAAAAATAAACATTTCCATCATAAAAACACTAATGTAATATAAAATATGAGGATAAAATCAATCATATCATTATAAGATCAATCTAAAAATAAAAAAACAATATTAAAAAATAAATCAGAATAATAAGTACGCATCTATGACTCATTTTCCCATGTAATCTCCTCTAAGACACTATGACTCTATAAGACATGAACTAAAGGAATGACATGGACAAACAACACCTTAACGTAATGATCTAGAATCTCAAGAAGTTGGTCCATAAAAACCACATACTCCTCAATATAAAACTCAACCCAATAAATTACATGGGAGTCATAATGAAGATATCTTCAAATCTTGAAATGTGGTAAAATTTATGAATCCAATATATGTATTAAGGAATATTTAACTGATACAGTACCTCACTTTTGTGATCTAACACATCAAAAATTCCAATGATCTGAGGAAAAATCTTACCACCTTAACCAAACCTCTTCTATGCATGATCTGGAAAACCTTAATAAATGCCTTATCACTTACCTTGAGCTCTATATTCCTCCCACTCTAGTCAATATAGGAGTTATAATGATCTTGAGAAGTTTTCATTTTATCATGGATCACTTATACCTTATTTATCATACTCTGAACCAAATATTATCCACAAATCACTAACTCTCTAACCTCATTCCAACATAATGTATATCTACAAAGATTCTCATATAATTACCTGAATAGAGCTATATTAATGGAGGAGTGACTAATATTATTATAGTAAAACTATACCAAAGTAAAATGCTTCATCCATAAACCACCAAAAGTTAGAACACATTTTACCAACATGTCCTCCGACACTTGGATATTCCTTTTCATTTAATCATCCTTTTAAGGATAAAACATAGTGTTAAAGGCATAACTATGAGACAAAAGCATGATGTAGAATCTTTCATATCCTTGAGATAAAATAAGGATCATGTTTAAATATTATCATCTATGAAAACCCATGAAATCATATTATTTCATCCATATATATCCTCACCTAATAATTCACTAAACTTAACTCCCTAATATCCAATAAATACATTGATTTCCTCTTCCGATCAACAATCACCCAGATTACATCACATTCACCCAAAGCATGAGGTAAAAAAGTAATGAAATCCATTAAAATATACTCTCATTTACACTAAGGAACGTCTAATGGATACAATAAATGAGTAGGAACTCTATGATCAGCAATAACCCTTTGAAAGATCAAACATCAATACACAAACTTAACTACCAAACTCTTCATCCCCAATCACTAGAACAGTCTCCACAAAGCTTGATACATTTTTGGATATACCAGGATTCACTACTAGATTTTAGTTATAAAATTCATAAAGAACCACCTCTCGCACTATATATGGATGAATCCGTTCCTATGGAATAATAGAAAATAATTATTATCCTCTGATAATACCATAGGAGTATCTCTATAAATAACATGTAATATCTATGCCTATACCTCAAGATTTCCCTGTCGAGACTCCTCTACCTACTATATCAAGGAAGAGTACAATGTTATCTGGTAAAGAAAAAATAAACTATTTAATTCCTCCAAGACTATAAAAGATATCAAAGTCAAACTGATATAAGAAATTTATCCACCTCCATTATCATAGATTTAAATCACATCGAGGGAAGATATATCATAGGGTATTGTGATCAGTTAAGACCCTAAATAACTCACTGATAAGATAACACTGCCAAACTTACAAGACAACCACCAACACTTTAAAATCAAGGTAATATGTATCCTAGTAACATTCATGAGTATGTAATTGTTGAGACCCATTGAAGATCACCTACCCCTTTGTATCATAAAACAACCCATACTAAGATAATAATCATCTAAAAAGAACTCAAAATGACTCCCTCTTCTATAAGATAAAAAAATGGTCACTGATCAGCTTCTATTTCAGGTACTCAAACACCTATTGACACTGATATGTCCATTTAAAGGTCTGATCCTTCCTAGAAAAGGCTATTAAATGCACTATAACCTGAGAGAAATTGTACATGAGCCTCCTATAACATCGTAAAAGACTAAGAAAACTATGAAACTCTATAATTTTATTATAATACACTAATAAACCACTGCCTCAACCTTCAAAGATTCAACTAACACTCTTTGCTGAGAAATGAAATGCTTAAAAAATGGACCTCTTATATTGAAAAGTTTCACTTGAAAAAATTCACATATCATCAAAGGACCTTGAGAATAGCCCTAAAATCCTAACATGGTAGTCATTTGATCTCAAATACATGAAAATTTTGTTGATGAATGCTAGAAAATATTGATATAGGAACTCATGAAATAATGATTTCGTCGGTCCAATGAAAACAGTTGGGGTGTTCATGACACCAAAATTCATTACTACAAACTTCAAGCATCCATATAGACACTATAAATCAACCTTCAAGATATCTTCATTTATCACCCTCATATGATGATATACGAATAGAAAATCAATTATCTAGAACTAGCTAAATCCCTTTAGCCAGTTGAATAAATATTTAATCATCATGAGGTGATAATAGTTATTCACCATAACTTGGTTCAACCAAATATAATTGATACACAACAACAAACTATCATCCACCTTCTTTATAAACAAAAAAAGATAACCTTAATGTGGCACACTAGGTCAAATGAAACCCTTTTACAGTAGATCATTAACCTGAATCCAAAAAATCCCAAACTCTAAAGGTGACTTACTATAAGGATACATATAAATTAGAGTAGTTCTAGGTTGTAACTCTATACCAAACTCAATGTCACATGAGTAGGTATCATCAGAACATTTTTTTGAAAAAATATCAAAAAAATCATCAATTAATTTTAAAAACACCACTACTTGAACTAATACTAATCCCAACATTAACTCTACTAAATGAGGAGAAAAGGGATCTAAACATTTTTTATCCATATAATAATCTCAATCACCTGTAAACACTATACACTAACCTTCCACATCAAATAAGAAAACTATCGTCCATAAGAATCCAATGAAAACCTTCATTATAATGCCTCTACATCATCATCTCACAACCCTAAATCACCTCAAACAAACTAGATTGACCTCCAACTGTAATAGTTAACACCATGGGTATCAGAATTCTCTCCACCAAGGTAAGTGAAACATAAGAGTGAGATTATCCTGAATCAAACAACACATAATACAATGTTGATGATAAAAATATTGTTCCTCAAATGATATATGGCTCACCTAGTCCTAGTATCTTCATCACATGCATCTGACTACACCAAGTTATTTTCCCTCACTAGCCTAGATGGAATCAACCTATATAACAAAGCTAATGTCTATATCATTGGGGATAAGGAACAACACTATATTTTACTCTATCAAATACACATCATCTTAGCTACCAAACATCTTAAGTATCATGTCATTATTGATAAGGCACTATAGTAAAATGTTGTTAAGACTACATCTAAAATTGGAAACATTTCCCATACTAACCACTAATAATGTGTGTATAGTTGAACTTTTAATGCATTTAACCTTCATAAGAAAATAAAATAACAGTAGTGATCCCGTTAGAGTCTCTAGATATTCCAACTATAGAGAAATGGGAAGATGAAAACAGATATCTACTCCCCTCTAGCTGAAACCCTAAATTCCTAGATAAATAAGAATATATATCCATATATTTACTTCTCAATAAGTTTTTATGACTTAAATATTTAGATAAATTAATATTTTATAACATATTTTATACCACCCTATCCTTTTCAATCACCTTAAGACGCATTAAAAAATTAAAAGTGGTGACCTCTCACTAAATCTATGGATGTAACACTCCCTTGAAATGAAGTGTGCCAGCTACCTAATTAGAAATAAGATTAGGATTATAATAAGTAATATCCTTAAAATTAATTCCAATCTCTCAAACAATAAAAATTCTCTACAAAAGATAAAGAAAATCCTACTATTGTTTTTCCTTCAAAACCGATGTGAGAAAATAAACACAAAACTGAATATAGAACTTATCCCATGACACATCAAAATCATCACAATCATGATGAAATAAACCCACCATGAAAAGTAGCTCCCCTTAAAAAACTAAAAGATATTGTAATATAATGAACCTTCCTCTCATTGATCAAAATGAACAAAATCTTGAGCAATTATTGTAACATAATAATCTAGGAACGTCACTATTTTATGTTTATAAGGTTGGATTTCATGTTCAGGAGGCATCAGAGGAAACTAGGTAGAGTTTCAAGGAACCTAAACCATGTTTGGTGGGTGTAGAGGGAAAAGGGATCCACTATAACACCTATAGATTTTATGATATATATTTTTTCAAATAAATTTAATTTATTCGATAGCTTACGATACACATAACATTGAGTCTAAATTTAATTTCTCTGATAGCTTATGATGCACACAACCCAATATTTTTGTTTAACTGATTTATGAAGATAGATTTTATTTTAAAATGAACTTAAAAGTAAAATTAGTTCATTTATATTATTAATAATCCAATTGTGTTAATTTTAATTAATTTTATGTTTATTTTAGTATAAAACTTTTTATACTTAACGAAACATTTTTTCTTGAAAATTGTTTTTCATTGCATTTTGTGAGTTTATTTTTAAAGTAATTACTTGCACTTTTAGATATTGAATTTTATAAAATATATTCCATATTTGGAATCATAATATCCTAATTTTTCAATGAGTAAACTTTCATTTTTATTTATAATAAATAGTAAAAATTTTAAGAATGTGTCACCACGATTAAGGTTAAGATGGGTTTATTACGGGTTAAACTAAGAGATAATGGGTAAATTTATAATTTAACTTGTATAAATACTATTTTATGGCCATATTTAAACTTAATTATACATTCCATTTGAATATATATCCATTCAAAATCACTTTTCTTGAGAATGACTTTATTATATTTCAATCTTTTAAGTAATTACAAGTGTGTCCTCTCCCCTACTTATAAAAGGACACATATTCTTTCTCTTATTTACGCTACTTTGATCCTTCTTGATTAAAAAAACCTAAAAAAATATATTATAAACTTACCTTTCCATTAATTGGATATATTTTTCTTCTTAAAATACCATTCTAAGGGTCCTTAAGAAAGGATCTAAAGGAGGCTAACTGAAGGAAAGGTAATCATCTTACCTGACCTATTTCAATTTCTTTCTTCTTAAACCTCCTATAAATTTATGGTATTCATCATAAAATAACAAAATAAGCATACTAAATATATAAAAAAATATTATTATGATTTTTAATCCACCAATATCCACCCTCTATTCAATAAGATTGGAAGTAAAAGATTTTCTCATACGTGTGTGTTGAGTATTGCCTCCTCATAGCAATACAATTCATTTTACTTCACCATATTTCATGGATGGTTATTATTATGGGTAATATTTATATATTATATTTTTTATATAATTTTAATTTTTTAATTATAATATCGTATCTACCATCTTACCTCCCAATCCGTTGGAAAATGACAATGTTGCTCGTGCATACATGTGGACAACCACCTCTATGAAGTGATGTTATTAATTTCATTTATGATTTACATAGATGGCAATAATAATAGATTTAATTAATATATATTATATATATTATATGATAATGATTCTTTAAAGTTTAGTTATTATTTACCTTTATCGCATTTCATCCGTCGAAAAGTGAAAACAATGTTTATGCATACGTATGGATTACCGATCCATGAATGGTGTAATTTATTCTCTATACTTTATGGATGAATATAAATATATATAAGGAATGTAAATTATATTTATATCATGAGTAAAATTTTTGAGATTATGGAACCATTATTAAAGTACAAGGACCATAATTACCAAATTGAAATTCTCATGAAAAATGAAACAGTTAACACCTGAAAATGATAATTTTAATAAGGAATTATTAATAAATGGGTGTTGAAAAATTATAAGTGGATAGTATATGATATTATAAGTGTTAAAATTATTCTTATATATAATTATAATAAATTTAAATTTAATATATATGAGGTTAAAGAACTTTTAAAGCAAGTTGAACTCGATGTAAGAGATTTATGTTACAATCTCATTATTTATCAAGATTATTTATGATCAAGTTTATGATGTTGAAAATTTATGGAATTTATATCAATAATACCATGAATTTTATTCTACTATAGTTATTTTTTTAGATTACATGTTTTTATTTCATTTTTATCTCTTTAAGAACTCAAGTAACTAAAAGAATTTTTAAGGAAAATCGACTTTATTTCTCTTTTAAGTCGAATATCCTTTTTATTCCATATCCATGATTTCATAAAATGTTTTCAAGAATGTATTTATAATTCTCATATGATTATTTAAATTAATTTTTACCATATTTTAAATTTTAAAAAATGTTTTAAAAGAAATCTTCTTGTCATTTTCTGAACGAGGTACTTTTGACTTTCTACTAAAAATTTGAAAAGACTCTTGGTTTTAACGTACATGACATGAATGGAATTTACCACCACCATGACCACTAAATTATTTGAATCTTCCAATACAATTTTACAATTTTATTTTCAATGAAATTATTTTCCTTAATATTTGGTGAAAAATTAAATTTTAATATGTGATTTAAAAATGAAAAGGGTATTTTCCTCAAGAAATATTTTAGTGATCTTTTAAAGTATTTTTTCATCTAAGATGAAATATATTTATGTTAATTAATCTTTATTAGGATATGATCCAATGATACCATCATTATTTTTTTTCTATATTTTTTATGATTATAATGAAAATATTTTTATAAAACCCATTTATTTTTCATGGGTAATACTATGTTGAAATGTTTATGAAACCTATTTCTTTTACATGGGTTATGATATGATGAATATTTTATGATACTTTAGAAAACATATGTATGATTTTCATTATGTGATGGGTAGGACCAGAATTATATATCCCTCCAATGTATTGGGTAAAGATGGATGTCTCATGAGATAATACAGACTGGAATGGGGAGTGAACCCAGATCAATAAGGGAATCTGTTCACTTTGATAGTCTTGGGAGTGAATATTGACTAAGGATATGATGGAATAGAGAGTTAAATCAATCAAATATTATAGTCTTGGAGTTGAAACTTGAATAAGGGAATTATTCTCCATACTTATGTGTATTCTAAAAACTTTTATCTTATGCCAATATTATGCTTCCATGGATCATGTTCATTGATTAATTTATGATTCGTGCCTTATGAACTGCCACGATTTATATAAAAACTCAAAATGATGATCTATGATATATAGGGTATGGTTTTAAAATGTTATTATCATGTTCTCATACCTATATGTTCATGTTATGTTTAAGATATCATTGATATCTCCCTTGTTTACCCGTACCGAGCATCATATCTCACCCTTTATTTTGTTTCCTTTCCATATGTGATAAAGAAAGGTTTTAAGTATTATATATCTTGGAAGGGTGTTATTTATGAATAACTTAGTGGGAGATTATGTAGATATCTCATGAATAAGTTGTTTATGTGTCAATGTTTCCAAATACACCAAACCTATATGATTCTAGCATCGATCTTAATGTTACGTATTGAATATTCAGATAATACTTGTGATATTTATGTATGAAAAGTATGGGTTTATATAGTTGGTATTAGAGTAAGGTTTAGTTACCATTAGAGACTAGTATGAGAAAACATTAGTGGGAAACCTTAGAATAATCTTATGTATAGGAGAACATCCTAAGTTATGGTAAATAAATGAGTGTGGTTTTCCTAGAAAACATCACTATTTAGATAATACAGTGGATTTGGTTTTCACATAGATGAATATAGAGGTAATAACCCCAAAAAGAGTTGGTAATGTATATCTCTACCATCATTCTGTTGCATGGTGAGTTCACCCTTACATTGAACCTAGTTTTAAACTCCTGGGGGATATGCTTGGATAAATCACATTTCCTTTATGAACCATTATGAAGGATTTGAATAGATAATAATCATGAATGACCTAGGTTATACCTAATGTTTCATATATTTAAAAGAAGGTTTCATTATTTATACATCCTATAAATTATTTTTCATGATTATGTGGTTTCCCTCTATGATTATTGTTTCCCACACTCTGATTTTTGGTTTTATCCAATGGATCAAACCCAAAGAAATATTTTTAATACTGAATATGATGGAAAATGAAATGAATGTCCTAAGAAACTAAATTTTATGGGATATGGAAAAAATATTATTATTATACTTACAAAAAATTATCAAGACATGAATCATTTTTATCTTCCAAATGAGAAAAGGAGGGAACAACATTCTGTTGAGTCCTTCATGAGTAAACATATAACTTCTTTTAGTGTGTCTATTAATCCACTAGTTGTTGAGAAATGGATCAGTAATGATGAAAAGATATTTTTTATTCTACAGTGTTTGAAACATGATAAAGTTATTTTAGTTTTTTATCATTTAGAAGGAAAATATGGTTAGTGGTGAAATATTATTAAAAACATGAGGCTATGGGAATAAATTGACTTCATGGAGTGGTATGAGTATAGGAAATTATTTTTCAATGAGTAATTTCCTTTTATTATATATAAAAAAATGAAGAAGTAATTCTATGATATAAAATAAAAGGATTATAAATCTGTTATTATATATGAGGAAACTTTTACAAGAATTGTGAGGTATGATTTTAGTATTATCATCCAACCCAAAGTTAAGGTTGATTGATTCTTTGGTGGCTTAAAACCAAGCCTCCAAAGTGAATTATACATATGGTAATTCAGTAACTATAATGAAATTATTTTATGTTCTATCAAGATAGATATGAATATTGGATTTACCCATAAATCTCATGGTTTTCATAAGAAAAGAAAGATGGAATTCAAATGAAATTTTAAAAACCATTGAGAGAAGAATATGTGATTTCCATCATGCTCAAAGTGTTGAAGCGAAAATAAAGGAAATTATCTTAAAGGGACTAGTAAATGGTTTAAGTGTGTAAATTATGTCCATCTAGTAATCAAATGTCGAAGTGATGGGAATAAGAATTTATCTAATGATGGAGAAAAATTTCCACAGAATGCACCACTCACACTCCAGTGTTTCAAATTTAAGTAATATGATCATTATGCTAGCTAGTGATCAAATATGAAGGTTAATGATGATAATCAATGTCAATAACCTCTTAAGACCATAGACAAAGGGAAATATCATGTGATCACTATTATTGATTAGGAGTATTATAATTATGTGGTGAAAGCTATACTTACCATCCACTCTAGAACTGCTAATGTCTTATTTGATTCTAGATTTATCCACTATTTTAAATCTGAATATTTTTATAAGGGTATCATAATACCTCCTCTGGGATTAGATTTTGAGTTATAAGTGAAAACCCCTTATGGTATGAGGATCACATATCAAGTCTATGATTCTACACCAATTAAAATTTGTGGTAAAATTATTCCTTCAAATCTTATTATTCTCTCTCTGGTTGAGTTTGATATTATCTTAGTCAAGGATTGGATTTCTTTACATAATTCCCACATGAATTTATGAGTCAGGGAAGGTATGTTTTATATTTTGAACCAACCTATGATCATCTATTAGTGTGAAAATAAATATAAACTTCTGATGGAAATCACATCCATTTTATGGGTCTTGATTTCTATTTTAAAGGGGTGTTTATCTTAGATGGTTGGGGAGAAAATCAACATCGAAGATATGCCTATTGTGAGGGAGGTTTTTTATGTATTTCTAGAATAGTTTCATAGTATTCCACCATATTGTGAATTTTAGTTTTCAATATAACCCATATCTAGTGTTACACCTATTTAAAAGACTCCATATATAATGTCTGTGATTGAGTTGTAGGAATTAAAGAAGTAACTCTAGGATAATCTTGAAAATGGATTTATTTAGACAAGTGAATGACCTTGGGGTTCACCTGTTCTTTTTTTAAGAAGAAATATTGATCAATGAGACTATACATTGATTATTAAGAACTTGACAAGATCAATATAAAGAAAAAGTATCATCTTCCCTGTATTGATGACTTGTTTAATTAAATGCATGGAGATCAACAATTTTCCAAGATTGAACTTCATTATGGGTATCATCAATTGAGGTTCAAGAAGGAAGATATATCTGGGAAAACATTCTGTATAAGTTATAGAAACAATTAATTTAGAGTGATTTTATTTGGTCTTACTAATACCTCTAGTATATTTAGTGATTTAATTAATAGAGTCTTTAGAGATTACATTGATTAGTTTTTTGTGGTATTTATAAATGATATTATTATATATTCAAAGATTAAGGAAGATCATGAAGTTCACTTGAGGACTATAGTTAATACTCTAAAAAAGGAGAGGTTTTATGAAAAAATTTCCAAGTATGAATTTTGGATACAAAAAGTTTCATTTTTGGGTCATATAATCTCAAGGGAGGCTAAATTTGTGGATCCATCAAAGACAGAAGTTATTGAACATTGGACCAGACTAACCATGGTGACTGATATCTATGGTTTTCTTTATTTATCTTGATATTACTGAATCTTTGATAAAAAATTATCATGGATATCCAATGCACTCACCAAGTTAACTCAGAAGGGATCCAAGTTCCTTTGGAAAGATGAATGTGATAAAAATTTAAAGGAACTATAGATAAGGTTAGTGAGTGCACCTATTTTTACACTAATGTACAATGGAGAAGGTTTTGTGACCTATATTGATGCAAACAATAAGGGAATAGGATTCATCTTAATGAAGAATGACATAATGATATCTTATGTCTCGTGATAATTCAAGTTTCATAAGAAAAATTACCCAAATCATGATTTGGAGTAAGTTGTGGTAATTTTTGCATTAAAGATACATAGGAATCATCTTTATAGAAAAATGTGTGATATATATACTGATCATAAAAGTTTTAAGTATACACTCACTTAGAAAGAGCTAAATATGCACTGGAGAAGATGGTAGGAGTTGATTAAATATTATGACTACTCAATACATTACCACCCTGGGAAAGAAAACAAGGTGTTAAATGATTTGAGTCAAAAGGATCACACTAGAAAATCTATGAAGAGGATTAAAAATTATCAAATATTTTTGGATTTAAAAATGATGGATCTAGAAATATTAAAGTATGTGGGGAAATTTTATCTTTCTCAAATAAGTTTTCAACCATATATATAGGTAAAGATTAATGAGGTGAAAAAGGAAGATGTAGAACTAAAAATGAAGGTGAGAAATGTTTCTAAGTTCAACCTTGATTGTGATGAAATGATAAGGATTAGGAACCATGTTTATGTCCCATCAATATTAAACTTGAATAATGATCTATTGGATAATACCCATAGTTCTTAATTCTTTATTTATAATGGAATTATGAAGATGTATATAGATTTGAAAGATTATTTCCCATGGGATAATATGAAGAGATATATTTTAGAGTATGCATCTCAGTGCCTAGTATGCCAGCAAGTTAAGTCTAAGAGACATAAGTCTAAGTGGATGTTACAACCATTACCCATACCATAATGGAAATGGAAAAACATTACTATGGATTTTGTCATCGAACTCCTAAAAACATATAAGGTATATAATTCTATTTGGGGTGTAATAAATAACTTGATGAAGTCAACACACTCTACTTCTATCAGATAAAATTTATCTATTCATCATATTTCTATAATATGAATTAAGGAAGTGTTAAGGTTGTATGGATTACCATATTCTATTGTATTTTATCAGGAATTGTAGTTTCCCTCAAAGTTCTAGCAAAGTATTTAGAAAGATCTTGATTTAGAGTTTTATTTTAGTACTATTTGTCATCCTCTTATAGATGGTCAGTATTAGATAAACATTCAAACCCTAGAGGATATTTTGAGTTCTTGTTCTGTGGATTTCAAAGGTGTTTGAGATTAACACCTTCCTCTGTTTGAGATTTCTTATAGTAATAGCTTGAACTCGATCATTTAGATGGATCCTTCTGAATCCCTATATGGAAAGAAGTGTAGAAATACAACGTGCTAGCATGAAGTTTCAAAAAGAAATATATTGGGACCTAATTTAGCTAAGGAAATGGTGGATAAATTTACATCCATTTAGAAACACATTAAGGTAGATCCGAATCGATAGAAATTTTATGTTGATAATCATTGGAAAAATATGGAATTCAAAGTTTGTGAGAAGGTATTCTTGTGAATTTTTCTATGTAAAAATGTTATGAGATTTGGAAAGGAGGTAAAGCTAAGTCCTGTGTATATTTTACCCTTTGATATTCATGATTGAGTAAGGAAGGTAGCTTATTAGTTGAAGTTTCCACCAAACCTCTCTCATGTTCATGATGTGTTCCATGTATCTCTTCTGAGTAAGTACATACCTGATCCTTCACATGCACTAAAATTAGAGTATGTGCCTCTAGAGAATGATATTTCATATGAAGAATAGCCAATATAATTCTTGGATCGTAGAGATAAATTGATATAGAACAAGCCTAATCACCTGGTTAAAGTTCTATGGAGGAAACAAAAATTTGAAGAAGTTGCATGGGAACTCGAGGATGTGATGAAATTGAGATATCCTAATTTTTTTTATCAAATTGATAGAATTTATATGTAAAAATTAATTTTATGCTTCATATAATATAACACTATGATATTTATATATATATATATATTTTTTTTAAATAAATTTAATTTCTTCGATAGCTTGCGATACATGCAACCTTGAGTCTAAATAAACTATAATATAGCGTATTGTTATAACTTAGCCATTACATTGGAGGTATAAATATGAATAACCAAATTTTAAAAATATGTATAAATGTTTTAGATAAAGCATATATATTTTTAGTAAAGTCTTTATATGATTTTAAAAAATAATTTTTTCACAAAAATGGTTTTTATTGCTTCCAATGAGCAAATAATATAATTAATTTTTGATAATTTTAGAAACTATATTTAAAAAATTAATTTAATTTTTGAAATAAACATTTCAAAATTATCTTAGGGTGAATTTTTGATAATTTTCTAAAAAGATTAATTTTTCGATGAATAATGAAAAATACTAAGTATAATTGAAAAATGTCAATTCATTTAAAGAATTTACAAACTTTAATTTTGTTTTAAAATGATTTTAAAAGTTAAATTAGTTTATTTATATTATTAATAATCCAATTGTGTTTATCTTAATTAATTTTATATGGATTTTTTTATAAAACTTTGTATACTTAATAAAATAATTTTTCTTGAAAATTGTTTTCATCTCGTTTTGCGAGTTTATTTTAAAAGTTATTTCTACCAATTTTAGATATTAAATTTATTAAAATGGATTAAATATTTTAAATTATTATGTATAATTTTTTTATTTATACCACTATCATTTTTTTGTCATAATTAATAGTAAAAATAGTAAAAAAAATCACCGCTGTTAAAGTTAAAACGAGTTTACTGTGGGGGTTAAACCAAGAGGTAAGGGTAAATTTTCCATTTAAACTTGTCTAAAACCTATTTTATGGAAATATTTCAACCAAATACTATCATAAATTTAAATATCTAGATATTTTTAATCATTTTTATTGATAATAACTTTATTATATTTTTATCTTTAAAGAAATTACATCTGTGTCCTTTCCCCCACTTATAAAAGGACACCTCTTATTTCTATTATTTACACCACTTTGAGACTTATATCTCAACGAAAACCTACCAAAATATCTTCTAAAATTTTATATACATTAATTTTATGTTCTATTCTTCTTAAAATACTATTCCAAGGGTCCTTAAGAAAGGATCTAAAGGAGGCTAACCAAAGGAAAGGTAATCATCTTACTAGACCTCTTTCAATTTATTTCTTATTCTACCTCATATAAACCTGTATTATTCATCATAAAATAATAAATTAAATATAATTAATATAATTAATTATTATTATTATTATTATTATTAAACCACCAATATTCACCCATATTCTATCAAATGGGAAGTGAAATTATCACTCATGCTTACGTGTGGATTACTTCCTCCATGTAGAAATACAATTCATTTTCCATCACCATGTTTAATGGAAGGTTATTATAATGGTTTTAATATTTATATATGATATTTATGATATAATTATTCTTATTTAATTATCATATCATATCTTCCTTCTGACCTTCTAATCAGTTGGAAAACAATAATGTCGCTCATGCATACGTGTGGACTACCTCCTCCACGAAGAGATGTGATTTGTTTTTCATTTTCAATTTACATGGATGGTAATAAGGATGGATTTAATGAATATATATGATATAATAATGATTTTTAAAGGTTAATTATTACTTTCCTTTCTTTTATTCAATCCTTCAAAAAGTGGAAACATCATTCATGCATACGTACAACTTACCGTCTCCATAAACGGTGTAATTTATTCTCTATCCTTTATGGATGAATCTAAATATATATAAATAATGAATATATATTATATTTATATCATTTTTAAAATTATTTATATGATTTAACCATGATTAAAGTACAAGGAATGGAATTACTAGATCATAATTCTCATGAAAAATGCAACAGTTAACACCCAAAAACGATGGTTTTAATAAGAAATTATTAATTAATGGGTGTTGAAAAGTTATAATTAGATAATATATAATATTATAAGTATTAAAATTATTATATTATATAATTATAATAAATTTAAATTTATTATACAGGATGGTAAATTGCTTTCGAAGCAAGTCAAACTCAATGTAAGGGATTTAAGTTACAATCTCATTGTTTATTGGGGTTTTCTATGATAAAGTTTTTTATGATAATATTTTATGAAATATATCTCAATAATAACATTATTTTTACTCTAATATATTTATTTATAGATATTACATGTTTTCCTTTCATTTTATTCTCTTTAATAACTCAAGAGATCGAAATAATGTTTTTACAGAAAAATGACTTTATTTCTATTTTTGGTCAAATATCATTCTTCTTATATATCCATATTTTCTAAAAAAATAAGAATGTTTTTATTATTATCCTATTATTATTTAAATTCATTTTTACCCATGTTTTAATTTAAAAAAATTGTTTAAATTGAATATTATTATCATTTTCTAGATGAGGTACTTTTGAATTTTTAGTGGAAATGTAAAAGGAATCTTTGTTTTAACGTACATGACATAAATTAAATTTCTTGTCATCATAACTAATAAATTATTTGAAGAATCCTTTAAAATACTACAATTTCATTTTCAAATAAAATATTTTCCTTAATATTTGGGAAATTTTTAGATTTTAATATGTGATTTAAAAATGAAAAGGGTATTTTCCTCAAGAAATATTTCAGTGATATTTTAAAGGCATTTTTCATCTAAGATGTCATATTTTAAAATGGGATATGATCCAATTATATCATCATTATTATTTATCTAAATGGTTAATTATTATAATTACAAGATGTTTATAAAACCTTTTTATTTTACACAAGTTGTGTTATATTGAAATATTTATGAAACCCATTTATTTTTCATAGGTTATGATATGTTGAAAGTTTTATAATCTTGTGGAACACATATATATGATTTTAATTATGTTATGGGTGGTATTAGAATTATATATCCTTATAAATAATTGGGTAAATATGGATATCTCATGAGATAATAAGGAATGGAATGGGGAGTGAACCCAATTTAGTAAGGTACATTGTCCACTATGATAGTCTTGGGAGTGAACATTTACTAAGTATATGATGGAATGGGGAGTAAAACCAATACACTGTGATAGTATTTGAAGTTATCCTTGATTGATAAAATCATTTTCCATACTTACGTGTATTCCATAAACTTATGACTTATGCCAATTTTATGATTTTATGGCACATGTTCTTTTATTACATTATGATTAGTGTGTTATGAAATTTCAAGATTTATTCCATGAATCATGATTATGATATATTATATGAAATTTATGGTTTTTAAATGTTATTATCATGTTATCATTCCCTTATTCTCATGTTATGTTTGAGTGATCATTGATACCTCCCTTGTTTACCCTTTCTGGGTATTAGGGCTCACCCTTTCTTATGTTTCCTTACCATGTGTTATGAAGAAATATTTTAAGTATGATATGTCTAAGAAGGGTTATAGTTATAAATAACTTAGTAAGATATTATATATATATATATTATAAACAAGTTGTTTAAACATCTATGTTTCCAAAGACACTAGACCTATACGATTTTGGCCTGGATCATAATGTCATGTATTGAATATTAATTTAATAAGATATGATATTTATATATTGAAGTATGGGTTTCTATATCCACCAACCCACTAATGGCATGCTGGAGGTAAGGGATTCCAACAAGAACCCCACTGGACAACTGATGGGAGTCGACCGGCTAGACCTTGGTGAGCCCCAAGCTACAGGAATTATGCTTGTATCCACTAGCTAGCCAGTGTGCAATCCTATAGCCACTACACATTTTTAGAGGCCTTGGGATGGGCCAAACAATTAAGGGTGATATCATAATTACATGCCCCCATAACCCTTAATTAACCCCTTAATCCATCATTCTTAAAACTAATCCAATCAGTGATCCTAGAGAGGCTTTCATTTGGAATTCAAGGCTTCATTGATCTTCACCACATGATGTTTTGATCCTAGTTTGATTTATTGTCAATGATTTGGTAAGTTTGATAAATTATTTTCTCATTATTCTATTCTTCTTTTAATTAGAAGTGGGTCTATACTATGTTGGTTGGGTCTATTGATTTATTGGTGATTCTATAACTATATCTATTTCTTATAGATTTATCATTTTTTCATCTTACAGAGGTTGGAAAGGGAAAGGTGTCATAGTTAGGTGGTGAGGTGTATGTCAGCTTGGTATGGGTGATTGGTGGTGAGATTTTGGGATGTTTTCCATGTATCACATGTAGTATCTATTGGTAGTTTTGGTTGTCCTTTTTGGATATCCTGGATACATACTTTGTGTTTTAGTCTTGATACCTTTGGTTCTATCTCTACCATTATTACTATTTTGATTATTTCAAAGTTGTTTTTTTATATTTCTCTTTTATATTTAATGTATATTATTTCAGGTTGGTAAAATCATTCCCTATGGTTATTGTTGTATGTTTGGGTGTTGGTCGGAAGCCTGTGGGGATTAGGAACACTCTTTGAGTGTTTTTTCAGTCTGGTTTGGATTCTAGTTGGAAGGGTTGTTTGGGATAGGTGGTGATAACTTGGTATCAGAGCTTGGTTATGCTTGGTATTGGGAAGTTGATAGACATAAGATAGGATTTTTGGGACTTGAGAGGTAGGTTGTAGTGAGTTTTTGTCCAACTCTTGTTGTGATGATCCTCAAGTCACCACGGTATGTTGGGTTGTGTGTCTCCTGTGTTGGATTTTCATTTAAATATCAGTTTATGATTGTATTATCTTGAGTTTAAATATTGGTTGTTTCATTATCTAATCATTTCCTTTTGTTTCTAGTATATTGAATCATTCCTCTGAGACATCTTTCAAGGGTTCCTCAATAGGGTTTAGTAGATAATGATTCTCAAGGGAATCCTCCCATTGATTAGAATCTCTTAGAAGCTATTGTGTGGGTAGTTCGAGTCATGGACCGGGATGTACTACCTATTAAAAACCAAGATGTTGAGGATCAACCAAGATCTAGAGTATACAAAGATCGATTGCATGAGTTCCTATGATTGATTCCCTTGTCTTATAATGGTACCAGTGACCCTCTGGAGGCATAGGACTCAATAGATAAGATCATTCAGGTCTTTGATTTCTTGGAGACACTTATATCATTCAAGGTGAAGTGTGTGATGTTTAATCTCAAGAGTCCTAACAAAAGTTGGTGGGATTTTATGGTTCAAGTGAATCATCATGTGGTATTGGAGTAGAAAGTTTTAAAGACCCCATTATTTTATAAGTTTTTCCTGGAATCTTTGATGATGAAACAATTATATAGAGTTTTTATCTCTATATTAGGGAGAGAATTTAGTTTCTGAATACATCAACCATTTTTTGGATTTGGTTTGATTTTCTCTAGAGGTATTGATTAATGATCATTTAAAGTCTCATAAATACATACAAGGCTTGTGTCATGACATCTAAACATGAGTATATATGATGAATCTCACCACATATGCTGTGATGGTCGATAGGGATATGATGGAAGAAATTGATATGGCAGTAATTATGGATTTTTTGGATCTTCTCTTCTAACCAGTGGAATTTCCTACATCACACATGGAAAGAAGAAGAAGTGGAATGATAGTCACAAGATTGGGGGAGGTGGTTCTCAATAGTGAACATTTTCCACTCCATCATAAGTGGCTAGAAGTGTACCATTGATTTTATACTAGTGTGGCAAGGTGGGAACACTTGATGATCTTTCCTTATACCTTTAAAGAACCTCAGTTCATGTGTACACCAAGGTAATATGTATAGATTATTATAGGAACTTTATATACCCCATTATAGTTAAGGATATTTAGTTCCAAAGGCCTCTATGACATATTCAAAATCTTCAAATTCAAGAGGGATCCATCCATCATCCTCGGGAGTGAATCACCTTCATGCAGTGGATGGGATTCCAATGAGAGTTGATACAAGCTCAACTATAGTGAGAGGTATCATTTTTATTATATATTCTATAATAAATACTTCTTTTGATACAGGTGTCTCATAATCTCTTATATCTACCCGTTTTTTAGATGTGCTGAAACTTATGACAAAGATCATTTCCTTTGTTATAGAGATGGAAATGCCTCCTAGTAAGAGAAAATATCATATATTTTATTGTTATTCATACTCTATTTTGTTTGATGGTAAAAATTTAGTACGGTAATTTCTATTTCTTGATCTATATTTTTTAACTTCATCCTTGAAATTGATTGGATAGTTTCTTACCAAGACAAGATTGATTGTTATCATCAATATGTTTCTTTATTTACTATCGATGGGAGCTCTCTTGTGTTCCTAAGAGAGTGGGGCATAAGGTTTGGTCATGTGGGACCTCTTAATATAGAGATTAGAAGTCTGTTTTCTGCCATTATGGTTTAGCCTAATGATTTTTCCTATCATGATGATATTACCTTGGTTATTCAAGATTTCCTAGAGGTCTTCCTAGATGAATTATCAAGTCTTCTCCTAGAGAAAGATTAGAGTTCTCCATCAATTTGGTGCCTGGTATTCATTTGATCTCAATTCCCTCTAATCATATGGTACCAATGGAGCTGAAAGAGATTAAGGTCTAGTTCTAAAATCTATTATAGATTAGATTTTTTCATCCTATTGTCTTATCATGGGTGGCCCCCATGCACTTTTCCAAGAAATAATATAATCTTTTACGTCACTGCATAGACTATCAGAAGCTGAATTAGGTAACATTTAAGAACAAGCATCCTTTGCCCCATATTGATGGAATGTTTGGTCAATTAAAGTGGGAAAGGTGTTTTTTGAAAATAAATATTTGGTTATGTTATCATAATCTTAGAGTTAAAGAATAATATATCTTGAAGTCTACTCTCAGTTGAATGTATGACCACTATTAATATCTTGTGATGCCTTTTATCCTAACTAACTCTCTTTCAATTTTTATGGATTTGATGAATTGGATATTCCACCAATATCTTAATAACTTTTTTATGATATGGATGATATCTTGGTTTATCCGAGATCTGATCATGATAATGAGCACTATCCGAATGTGGTTTTGGAAACCTTTGGGATTCACTGCTTTTATGGGAAGCTATCAAAGTGAAATTTTTAGATTTGAGAGGTGAAGTTATTGGGGCACCTGATTTTGAAATATGCCCTCTCAGTTGATCTTAAAAGGGTGAAGGTTGTATTATCATGGTAATAAGCATGGAATATCTTTAAGATACTAAGATTCATAGTCCTAGTTGGATACTATCGGTGGTTTTTCAATAATTTCTCAAAGAATGCATCACCGTTGACTTCTCTTACTAATAACGGGGTGAAATTATATTGAGATGCTAAGTTTTAGGCCTCTTTTGATGAGTTGAAATAAAATCTAACATCATCTCCTATTTATATCTTTTTGGAACCTGGTGAGTGTTTTGTGGTATACTTTTATGCTTCTGTTTTTGGTTAGGGGTACATGCTTATGCAGGATGACCATGATGTGGTGTACGGTTCTAGACAGCTTCAACCACATGAGAAAAATTACCCCATGAAAAACTTGGATCTTGTTTCTATTATGAATATATTTAATTGTTGGTGAAACTATCCTTTTAGATATAGGTTCACTATCTTTTCTAACAACAAGTTTCTGAGTTATAACTTTTCTTAGAAGGAATTGATCCTCAGGCTGAGGAAATGGGTGGAGTACCTCTAAACGTTTGACATCAAAATTACCTATACATAAATAAAGGGTAATTTTATTACTGATGATCTTAATAGGAAATTCCCTTATTATGTTATCTTGGAATAAAAATAGGAGTGTAACCTTACAGGGGTTTTCACTCAATTTCATCTGGATTCACAATAGGAGGATTCAAGTATTTTTCTAATGAGTGTTTGGTCATCATCATATCTTCTTGAGTCTACTATACAATACCAATAGTAGGATAATGAGTTAATATGAGTCATATAATCCTTATATATTGGGGATACCATCCCTGGTAGGTCTCTCCCCTTTGATGGAATTCTTCATTATATGATTCGGTTCATTATCCATTTATCTATCAGGAATTATGTGTTTTATGATTGTTATATTTCTTCATGGTATGTTCAACCTGAAACCATGAATATGTATTATGATATGAGATGGTGTTTTTGGTGACTGATATGAATAATTACATTACTTATTATGTGTCTCATTGTTAAACCAACTAGAATATTAAGGAAAATCACCTGAAGCCTTCTGGTCTGCTCCAGCTTCTCCTGGTGCTGGTATGGAAGTGGGATGAGGTGTCTATGAACCTCATTTTTGGACTACCATAGACTCCCCAAGGAAATAATTTAATCTGAGTGGTGATTGATCGGTTGAAAATATTAGTGCATTTTATTATGATTAGGGACACCACCAAGGTTAAAGATATGGTAAGCTATATGTTTAGGATATTCTGAGCCTACATGGGGTTCCATATACTTTTTTCTCTAATAGGGATCCTAGATTTACCTCCTAGATCTGGAAAATTATCCATGAGGTGATGGGGAATTAATTCAGGTTGAGTAAAACTTACTATCCACAAAAATATGGCTAGATAAAGCATGTTATTCAGATGCTAGAGGATATGATTCAACCCTACATCTTATATTTTGGTGGATATTAGGATATCCATCAGGGAATGGTCAAATTTTCTTATAATAATAGTTACCATTCATAAATTATAATGGATCCCTTCGAGGCTTTGTATGTTCTCTATGTAGGTCGCCTCTTTATTGATCTAAGGTGTGTAAGGCCTATCATGTGGGATTGAGTCTTGTTCAAGAGACATTAATGATGATTTAGGATATTTTATATACTTTTTCATGGCTCAAAGTTGGAAGTAATCATATGTGGATCATCAACACCATCCTTTGGAGTTTTCTATTGGTGATGGAGTCTTCCTGAAAGTTTCTCTTTAGTTGGGTCATAATAGGATTTAGAAACAGGGGAATACGTCTTTGAGATATGAGATCATTGATCGGTTTTTTCAGGTTTCTTATTGGTTAGGATTGATATCTCAATTTATAGGTATTCATAATGTTTTTCACATATCTCATTTCAAGAAGCACCATCCTTATCATTCCCACATTCTGAGTTGGGAGGAGATTGAGATTGAGCCAAACATTTTTGTTGTAGAGGAGCCAATAGATATCACTGATTATCATATGAAAGTTCTGCATGGGAATTATATTTCATTGTTCAATTTTTTAGGGTGGCCTGAATCATGTTCTCACAAGACTTGGGATCATGAATCATTGGTGAGGGAGTAGTGTCCCCACCTCTTTCCGGTGTATCCTTTTTTCATGTGAATTTCTAGGGGAAAAGTCCTATAGTGGGGAGAAATGTGACATCCTAGTCCATGTATGTATCTATTTTATGTTTATGAGTTTTTGTTTTGGGTTCAGGAGGAATCATAGGTGGATCAATGGAGTTTCAAGGCACCTTGGGCTTGCTTATTGGTTGCAGAAGACCACTAGATAGTCAGTGGAATGTTGGCAGTAATGGGTTTTTACAAGAACCCCATTGGATAGTTAATATGGAGAAATATGCTATATAAATTATTATTGTAGATAATTTATACTTCATTGTACACCATCCCACATGTGGCCTCGGATGGGATGGAAAATTAAGGGTGTTGTTGTAATTATATTCCCCTAAAACCCTTAATTAACACCTTAATACCACATTATAGAACATAATTTGACTAGT
This sequence comes from Viscum album, assembly GCA_963277665.1. Taxonomy (NCBI): domain Eukaryota; kingdom Viridiplantae; phylum Streptophyta; class Magnoliopsida; order Santalales; family Viscaceae; genus Viscum; species Viscum album. The sequence goes on from OY728138.1 coordinate 2,006,221,460, forward strand.
TATACTAAATCATATTTACTTTTGTGTTCAAGTATCCTTTTATATTCTCTTGGTGTTTCAATCTTGGTTTAATCAGTTTTCAATTCTTTGTTAAGTTTGATTAATTCTCTTCTCATTCTTTTTTTCTTCTTGGAATTGGTGGCGGTTTTATGTTGCATTGGTTGGATCTATTTATTATATAGTGATTATTTATCCATTTCCTATAGATTCATCATTTGTTCATCTTCTAAATTCTAGATCTCATGTTGGTTCTAGTGTGGTGCATGTGATCCTTGAGGTATGTGTTTATATATCTTCTCCACTAACCCTTTTTCTTATAGAAACATGACTCTAAGTTCTAGGAATTGTTTTTTTTTTGGGACTCCTATCAATTTCTATTGTGTTTCCATTCTTTTCGATGTGTTGGACTCATTATGGTTGGTGTGCAACCTAAGTTTGAGGTAGGTGGTTCAATCTCTAGCCTATGTTTAATGAACCCTAAATGATATTGGTTATCTAAATGGTTTTCTAAATGATAATTGTCATAACCCTTGAATATTTTTATATGCATGTGTGAATTTATTTTGATAAAATATTGTTTCAACTTGTTTTGGTAAAGTAAAAATGGATTTAAAATCAATATGAAATGGTTTATGAAATTGGTTTTCAAAAAAAAATAGGGATGGAAAAGGTTTTTTTAGGATTTTATTGTGAAATGTGATAATCTATTTTTAAATTTTTTAATATATGCAACACATGGGATTCTTAAGTACCTTGGTGGAGGGTTTAGTATTGATCGTTGTCTCTTGACATTATAAGGGGTCACTTTATGTGGCGTTTCTCTATTTTTAGATCATAAATCCATTGGATCTAGGAACTTTATATTGAAACCACAGGTTGTTCACTTTATGGGGTGTTTCTATATCCCTATATCATAGATACTTTATCTCTAGGGACTTTAGTGTGCACTAGCCATGATTGTTATTGGGTTATGAGTGTCCTAGATATCCTAACTTATGATATCTTAGGGGTGATTTCCATTATTTTTGGATTTGAACTAATTTGGATTTATATGATATATGATTTTTTATTTTATAAATGTAAATTTCGTATTTGAAATATGCATTGAAACTACATTCTCTATCTTGTTCAGAACTAAGAAAAAGGGAAATAGATTCAACATGATTTTAATATAAATGTGAAAAATGTTTATCATGGAATGTTTTCTTTTAAATTGAGTATATTGATATTGTTTGATAGAGAATTATTATGGAACACCTAGGTGGGATCCTACTGATCCTATTTAGCTCACACCTTGCACACTCCTTTAAGGGTGTATAAATCTTGTTTTCTTATATGTGGGAAGGGGAAATGCAATGTAGTAAGGTAGTGAGGTGTATGCCTGCTGGGTTTGGGTATATGGTGATGAGATAGTGGGGAGTTTCCCATGTATCACATGGAGTGGTTTTTAGAAATTATAGTTGTCCTTTTTAGAGGTTCTAGATATTTACTTTGGGTTTTTGTCTTGTTATCTTTGGTTGTATCGCTACCGCCATTACTCATTTGATTATGGAATAGTTTTTTGTTATATTTATCTTTTATATTCTATGTATCTTATTTCATGTTAGGAAAATCATTACCTCTAGTTGTTTTTGGATGCCCGGGTTCTAGTCACCAGCCTCTAGGGATCAGAAACGTCTTTCAGGTCTTTTTGTGGTCTGGTTTAAAGCCTAGTTAGATAGGTTTTCTTAACCGAGTTGTGACACTTTTAATTTCCTCTCTATCACCTGCTCAAAGAAAATTCTATCATGTTTTGGGAATCTATGACATTGAAATTCATATAGTACCTTTGTAAATACCCAACCTCCTTAACCATGTAAACTCCATTAATTTCTATTTATAAATCTCTCTTTAAGTGTATTTTGGAAGGAATGGGAATTAGGAGAAGGATAGAGGTGAGTGGAGAAATGGGGAAAAGGAAATTGGAAGACCTCTTTGGTTCTAGGGACTATCGGGTACTCGGTGGGTGTCCAATTATCTAGATGGTTCTATTTGATCCATCGGGTACTCATTGGTACCCCAACGGGTACTTGGTAGCCTCTTGAGAAAATTGATCCTTTTAAAGGGTAGATTTTTTCTTTTATAATCAATTTTAATACCCTGTTTAGGGGTATATTGGGGTTTTACCTCTATTTCTCACCCATAAGATTCCTTAGGAAATATTAAGGTTCTTCTACCCTCCATTGAGTCTCATCTAAATCCTTGACTAGCTTGGTGTCCCTTGTTTGTGAAATCTCAATTTTGGTAAGGTAAGGATACAACTCGTCTTTAATCCTATTATTCCATATGATTTTCATAGTAGATAATGAAAACATTGTCTTCAAATAATTAGGTCTTGTGAAATCTTCCAACCTTTTCAATCTTAATCTGTTATGAAAGCTACAAAGGGTGAAACACTAGGTTGAAGGTCAGAGACACAGCCAGGAGAACATCCAGACTAGTAATCATTTTGCAGGTCTAGAGGGATTGAATCAAGATCAAAAGATTAACAGTGAAGTTGAAATAATAGGTGGGATAGAGACTGAATTATTGTCAACTGGGAAGAAAAGAAAAGGGTGTAAGGATTAATTGCACCTACCAAAACCAATGGAGACCGGGTCAAGTAAAAAGATTAAATCCAAGGAGAAGGAATGCATGCTTATATCTAGTGTTAACCTATAGGGGTATCTTTAATAAGTGATGGACGATGTTGTTGAGGCTGGTAAGGGAAAAATTGGTGTGAAAGAAGTAGCTGAACAGAAACCATTGGAATTTCTTGTCCACTCTGATGAAGAAATGGTGATGCAATTTCTTTATATCAATTCCACACAAGAAGTGGTAGATAAGATGATAGGAAGGCCACTTTTTGTGGATTTCAAAAGTGAGAAAGCGGCATGGATCGACAAGAAAAATCTTATACTGATAAGGGGTTTTAATGAAGAGAATCTAAGTAAGGAAGTGTACTCTCAAACTTGGGAAAAGCTGGTAGATCACTTTGAAGACTTCATCCTAGATGAGCCATATCCATAGGTACACTCATTCTCCTAGAAACTCTTTAGGGAGGAAATTTCTAAATGCCTTAATCATTCTTTCAATAAATTTTTGACATCTTTTGAGGGTTACCCTCATGATTGAAATTATGTGGTTTCTCACTTTTCCTTAAAAGTGTTTTCTAATAAAAAAATTACTTTTCAATCAAAATCTATAGGTGAACCACCTATCCCTCTCATAAACTCAAGGATTTGGGTTAATAATGGTTTTTTCCTGAGTGAAAACATAATAAATGAGATATTTGAACTTAATAAAATCCAATTTTCCCTAATTTATAAATACTTTAATTTGATTATTGATTTTAAATTATATTTTTTTCTTATTGACATGATCATGTTATATTCTATTGGTTTTTCTATTCTTAGATTAATTCCTTAACATGTAAAGTGAATTTTAAATGTAAGAGACATCTTAAATGGGGTCATGCCTCTTATAATTACTGTTATCCTTAATTGTTCATAAACAATTTCAGAATTTTTATATTATACTAATACCTTTATAAATTCTTTATAATCATGTATAATTTTTTACCTATGATGGTAATAGAGTTTTAATGATATTTTAGTCATACATTGTTTCTAGTTACTATGTTTAAATTATATTTCAGCTTGTTGGAAATGTTGTGAGCATGGATCTAGATTTAATAACTTTCTTATGAGTTATTGTTATCTTTTAAATAAAAACTAAGAATCAAAGGTTTAATATGAGTTAGAATAAAAGGTAACCTAGTAAACCTTGGTTTGATAAACAAGTTAAAGGTATGGGATGGGATCATAGTTCCCTAACTCCTTTATATACCTTTCCCCATTCCCCAATAGACAAGTAACAAGATTTCCCTAACTCAAGTATACTTGAACCCTTATCCCTAATATGTAATGATTATTGCATATGAAATCCTTTATTCTATTTTAGTGAAAATTCCTACAAGTTTTCCAAGTCTCACCTTATTTAAGACAATAATTTGTGGATCATAGCAGATATGGATGGTATGGATCCTCCTGATATAAGAGGTTATTTATGATGATGATTCTATATTTTTATTTCATGTATAATGTTATATTCATTATTGGATTGTTTATGTATACACTTTGGCTTATGATAGGATGTTAGAGTTATAATGGTGACCACCTACTGAGTATATTTTACTCACACCCTACATGTTTCTTATTTGGATGCATGTAGATACTTTGGTTCATGATATGAGTAGAGGTAAAACATATGAATATGGGGGAAAGTTCAACACAAAGTCATGGATCTTGGATGGTATCTTATTAGACCTCTTAATGGGAATTTAATGTAGGATTAGCAGGGTTATCCTTGAAGGTTATGAGGATTATATGTTTCAAGATACACCATCTTTTGAGACTATAATCCTTATTTGGCCTACAACTATATATACATGTTCTTTTGTATAGTTTCACTAATTTTGTCAATATTGGGTCACTTTTTGGATTTATTTTTGTTATATGATGCATAATCATGTCATATTATTAATTTCTATCATGCTACATACTTTCACTAACTTATAACGTTGGTTGGTTATATACTCAATTATCCCAGACCGAGTTAGGTCGTATCCCAAATTAATACACGCCTATTCCTTTTATATCTTTATCTTTAAGGGAAAAACTACCTCCCACATGGTTAAAAATAGATCCCCAATGTTTATTCCAGACTATGGTACTGTAAAATTCACTTAAGTTGTGGTGGAGAACTTCCATGATACCGTTCGAGTCATCAGGAAACAATCATTACAAGATAATTATGGTGGAAGATCAAGTCACCAAGGGTATTTAGGGGACTCTTATTATATTTTCTTTAAAGTATGTTCTATATCCTTGGGTCTCATTCACCATAATAGATTTTGATAGGTAGAAATGTGTAGGATATTATACCATGTTGTGTACTTTCTTGACATTATTTATTATGTTTCTATTGGAATCAGTTGATAAATCATAATAACTGAAACATTAATAATTAATAAATGGTGTTTCACTTATATTCATTATTAATGATTTTGTTAATATAGGTACCTAAACTATTCCTCTAATGGAACATTCTTTATATACCATGGTAGCTAAACTCTTTATGTAAATCCAAATAATTCTTTTATATTATTTATTATAATTCTCTAAGAATGTGAAATTATATTAAAATGAATTATAAAGTGTTTAATAATGACAAAATATTTTGGAAAATGGATGTGTGGGAGAGAGGGAAGGGTCTCACCTAACTTCTATGATACAGTTAAATCCTTGTGTGTGTTCTGTATGAGGGGAAAGTATTGATATTATTCTATACTTATCTATAGGGGATGCCACCAAGGAGACCTCCACCTACTGATTAGGAAGGAGTAAATGAGTATACATCGTAAGAAAGAAAGCATGTGTCATCATCATAACTAGTTATTAACCCTTTGGTCCTGGAAGGTAATTCCAAGATTCTTCAGGTCTCCCATCGAAGATATTCATATAAGGAGACTACAACCATTGACATCGTTATGGATTTTTAGTTTCACCACCCTTTGATGTTTTAGGGTGATTTTTCATTGTAGGGGGACAATGAGTGGATTAATCATCTCCACCACATCTTTGAAAATATAGAAATACCTGAGAAGTGATGAGTTTTGTTAACCACATTCATGCTAGAAGGGGAGGCACATCGATATTGGGACATGGTGATTGAGGAGAAGAAATACCATAGCCTCACTCATTTAAGGTTTCAAGATCTTTTCTGGGTATAATTTTATCCTGATATGCTGTGTCGGGTGAAAGAAAAGAAGTTCATGAACCTCGTATAAAGTTCAATGTCAATGATGGTGTATGTCTACACCTTTACCGACCATCTATGCTTCACTCATTATATGAGAGCAGATGGGGAGTTTAAGGAACATCTCTTTGATATGGGATTGAGAGACCCACTATAGACATAGGTGACACTCCTTAACATGTTCATCTTCTTGAATGTTGCAAAGAAAGATGTTTTTATTAAGATATGATCTAGAGAAGGCTTGTGTGTGGGTGGTCTAGTCACTAGTATAAAATAGGCCTTTAACAGTGCTAAACTTTATCAGTGCATTTTTGTTAGAGCTGATAAATGGTAAACATTATCAATGTTTTTTAGTGCTGATAAAAGGTACCCTTTATCAACGCTTTATTTTTAGCACTAATAAAAAACACCTTTTAGCAGTGCATTATTTTTAGCGCTTATAAAGAGATCCTTTATCAGTGTTTTTTAGCATAAATAAATGTCCTTAATAAAATGAAATAATTAAATAAATAAGAATTTAAAATGAGTTTATTAAAAAAATATTAAAAATTTTATTAATTAAATAATTATTGATAAAAATGAATACATTTTATATACTATATATAAATTATAAATACTAATAAATAGTATATATTAAATATATATATTTGTAAAATTAAATAATTAAACAAATAAAAAATAAAAAATAGTTAATTTAGAAAAATATTAAACATTTTATTAATTAAATAATTATTGATAAATAATAATAAATTTAAGATACATATATATAGGTTATAAATATTAATAAATAGTATATATTAAATATAGATATATATGAATGTTTATAGTATTTTCTAAATATGATTTATATAATAAAAAATATTTATTCTTTAAATTAAATAAGTAATATATTTAGTAAATAATGGTTTATAATTAACAATTAATATGAATTAAAAATACCAACTAATTGCATCGTGTAATGGTCATAATTGAATGTCATTTGATTTTTCAATTTAACGCATATATATCAAACATATGTTATATTTATTTCAAATACATATACGTAAGTAATTCATTTTTATATACAATGCACACACATAAATATTTACGTAATTAATGAAATCTTATAGAGAAACACATAAACCTAATATTTATGTAATTTATTCAAATTTTAGTATTTTTTAATTTCATTATGACATGATAAATTTAATATAGAATGTATTTAATCAGTAAATTTTATTTATTTATTTTTAATTTTATTACAGTTATGTATTAATTCATTTTTCATATTTTTTTTAATTTATTTGGAATTTTATAATTTTCTATTATTTATTTATATATATTTATTTACTATGTTTTAACATTTTAAATATGTATTCATATTTATTTCAATATTTATCCATACTTTTTAATAATATATATTTAATTAATAAAACTCTACCATTTTTTCAATATTGTTAAAGTATACTCAGTTTTACTTATTTAACATCACTCATTTTTAATATCATGCACTGAAGATTAAATATTCATTAATAATGTAAAAATTATATTTTTAAATAAATATATTTATAAATGTATATTTAATACATTTATACATTTATATATTTATAATTATAAATGAATAATTATTATTTAAAAAAATTATTTATATAATTATAAATAAATAATTATATATATTTAAAAAATTAAAGAATTATAATAAATTTATTTAAAAAATGAATATATTAACTATATATATATATATATTAAATATATATAATTATATAAACATATATAATGATATAAATATATAAATATATAAATATTATTATTTTTAAAAGTATTTATATAATTATAAATAAATAATTATGTATTTAAATAATTATTAAATTATAATATATATATTTAAATAATGAATATATTTACTATATTTATATTTTTATATATTTATTAAATATATTTATATTTATATAAATATATTCACAAAATCTTTTATTTATAATTATAATTGTAAATCCTTTATCAATACTTATTAATTTAGTGCTGATAAAAGATAGATTTGTCATTGGTTTTTTGGAAGCACAGATAAAAGTGTCCCCGATCTATTTAAAGAACTCTAACCAGTCGTGATATCTAAAGCTTTCCACATAAGTCACCTTCTACTAACACTCATCTTTGTCAAATCCAAGATCGAATCAAGGATCGAACAATTCCAAGTCTCGAATCCAAGGTTTAAACTATTCGAGGGTCAAATGAATCCGACGCTCAAATGAATCTAAGGTTTGGTGACATCTCTACTTTCTCTTAGATGATTCAAAGTTTCAATCCAAGGTATGTTATTTTCTATTCTCCTCACTCATTGATTTCTTGTTTGATGATATATATTTTCTTTTTTTTCATTATCTCTTTCTATTCATTACCCATCATTGATTTCCCTATTAAAATGAATTTCTAATTGGGGGTTTCTATGATTTTGGTTTTGTATTGACCCTTTAAGGGATTTTCTTAATGCCTTGTAGCATATTAAGAATTCCAAACACCGATTTTATACTTGTACCGTATTAAGTTTAAATTTTTTGAACTTCATTCCATGGAAATAATGAGCACAAAGTGTTGGTTAAAATTCTACCCCTTGTTTTTATTTAATAAATCGGAATGGATTTCATGTAATTATTTCTTGAAGTTGAGGTTCGGTTAGTTTTTTTTTATTTTGAAGCTTCAGTGGTTTACATCAAGATTTTTATTTTATGTTAAGTGTCCTGAATTTTATCTCTTATTTTTTCTTCATATCCTATATGAACATCCATATATATACATTTTGAAATATATATATATATATATATATATGAACAATTATTACATGTATATATATATATGTATGTATTCATATAAAATATAGATAGGATTCATTCACTAAAGCAAAAGATAAATTTTTTATTGGTTTCAAAAATTCATTCCAAGAGAGACTATTAATGTGGGTTTTTTTAAATTATGACTTTGAGGTATGTTTAGAAATTTTTAAAATTACTTTGATTATAACATTGTTATTTTGAATAATATTGAAAGAAATAAGTTTTTTGTTTAAATTAGTAGTAGTATCAAGTTTTATGGCCTTTTTGGTGCCATGAAATGGTTTTTATAAAAACTTATCACCATCTATGGAATTTTTCTATATTAGTTTTGATGAGGTAAGATTTTTTTTCTTTTAAATACAAAGATCATATTTATGGGTGTTGGAAGGATAATTGAATAGACATGTTTGTGTTATGTTGATTATCGATTGATATGTTTTCTGAAAAGGAAACCATACCTCCCATTACTATCATAATAGGGATCATATGCATCTTAGTGAGGTATGAGAGATAATTACAATGTCGTCCCAATTAGATTGTCTGGGTCCCCACTTGTATCAAATTCTATATGAAAGTCTAATAAGGTAGGCTATTTGTGGGTATCTAGTAGGTTATAAACATATAGGAACTCATCATCATGCTTATAGGTGGTTCCAACCCAAGTATGTCTAGAGTCACCTAATGGGATGTTTTGGAATTTTACAAGATTACATATGATTTATTTACTACTATTTACAAGTATATTATTTCTGGATTACTCCACATTTAATATTGATCGATTATGATGTGACAGATTTTTGATATTTTTTATTTTGTTGTATTAATTTTTTTGACTAATGTTTCATTTTATTATTATATATTATTCTTCATGAGTATTGTTATTTATAAAGAGGCATATTCAATAACCCTAGAATATTTACAGAGTCTATAAGTTTCTTCATTCAATAAAATATCAGTTATTAAGGTGAAAATATTTATTAAGAGAAGTTATGAAGATTAATGATATTTTACATGCCATTAATATTAAATGTAAAAATTCCTTAGGCTGTTAAATCACTTGTTCAAAAAAAAGAATATAGGTAATCAAATTCTATATATTTTGGAATAATTATTAGAAAATATTTTTAGATATTCATCATTTTAGGTCTACATATGTTGGTTCCACCCCTAGTAATCTCTGATTACCATCCATGTATATGGAATAACTCTTTATTTATTAAAATATTTTATCAATACACTTTTATATCTTCTAGTTGATGGAATGAGAGTTTATTATTCTTGTTTATCATATTTGGGTTTCTTATTACTCCTTAATTTCCTATATTATATTTTCATTTGTTTAGGGGATTCAAGAAAGACTTGATGGATCATTTTAAGAGAGATAGGACTAGTCTTAGTTAAAGGAATGAAAGTATTAAAAGTGGGATTTCTCATATAAATATAGAATTCATTGAGGCCCTAAGGATTCATATATTATAACATGCCTATAATGACCCATACTTTACATACATTGTTATTACTTCAAAATTGAAGCACACTTATTACAACATATAACAAAACCATGAAATGACTGTATAGGTATAGTGTCTTTGGAAACTGGGAAACATAAACAAATGGTTCATAAAGCATCTACATTGTCTCCCATTAATTTCATCATATATAGAGTCCCTTTTGGAATATCCTACTTAATAACCTTCTTCCTGACCTGGGGAAAGAAAACATACAAAATGGTGAGCTCAAATGCTCAGTAAGGGTAAACAAAAGAAATATCAATCACATCATATTCATAAGAACATAACATTTTGGAAATCTTAACCTGCAAAAGAAATCATAATTTCATAACATGGGATAAATCATAGTAGTGAAATGTAATCCCAATAATCATAACTTAAAACATGAAACTTTTTGGAATACACACATAATCATAGATAATCATTTCTTAGTAGTCAAGACTCATTTCCAAGACTATCTTAGCGGACAAAGTCCATTTCTGAACCGAGTTCACTCTTCGTTTCAGTCCTGTTTCACTGAACTGAATTAACCTGCCATTCCAGCCATGTCTATCTCATGAGATATAAATATTTTCCCAATGCATTGGAGGGAGATATAGGTCCCACCCATCTCATAATGATACCATTCTTATGTGTTCCACAAGATCATAAATCATACATCATAGCATAACCCATGTAATAAAAATGGGATTCTTAAACATCATGCCATCATAACATAATCCATATAAGATAAAAGGACATCATAAAAATAATTCCATCATTACATAATAAAATAAATGTAAAAAATAGCGATAGAAACAGAACCCTATAGTATCTTATATGGAAAATAATTTTGATAAAAACACTTGAACTTCATTCTTGAGGAAAATATCCTTTCTACTTCAAAATCATTTTTCCTTTCTTAAAATGTCATATAATTTTAAACTAAAAGAAGTTGATTAAAAATAAAATTTAAAACTTCTGAAGGAAGCTTCATGGAAATAATTTTCTAAAAATCCATTCATGCCGTATAAGTTAAAAAAACATTCTTCTCGTACTTTGGCCGGAAAAGTCAAAAAGTACCTCGTACGAAAAACGACAAAAGATTCCTTTCATATATTTTACTAAAAACTCACCGAAGGGTAAAATTGGATTTAAAAAATTTTAGGAGGATAATATTACATATTGAGGAAACATGGATGTGGATGATAAATATTCCCCAGTAAATTCTGAAGTATAAACAATCTCGGATAAAAATTGAGATTGTGAGATTTTCCCTTACCTTAGTTCTGATTTGCTTCGTAAGTGTCTGAACCTTCTGTATAATGATTTAAATAAAGTCATTTACTTATTCCAGAATCATACTTATTTTTATGATATCATATATGGTCATATTCTTAGCTTCTTATTAGTAATATTTCATTGCTACTTGTTATTCGGGTGTTTATTACTTTTTGTTCTTATGCGTGTTTTGTCGAATAAATTCTTATTATTATTTTTAGGTTATAGATACCTCATTTAAAGAATGGTATTAGTGTAATATATATCATATTTATTCATTCAATTCATTTATATAGTCATTATGCAGTGAAGATCATGTAGAATGAGTCGCATCACATCGTGGAGACGGTAGGCCGTACGTACGCACGAGCGATGATATCATTCCCATGATCGTGGAATTGAATTGAAGTGTATGTATACTATTTCATAATCAATATCACTTTACAATAATCATATATAGTTATTATTTACACCATTATACCCATCCAATTAAGGTGGTTGTGGAAAATAGATTACACCACGGCGTGGAGACGGTATTCCGTATGTACGTACGCGCAGTGATTTTGTTTTCCATAGGATGGATAGATGGTGAAATAGGGTTGTTTCATACTTATAATAACATATCAGTATATGAATGATACTTATGTTATTACTTCATAATGAAACAACTAAAGAATAATAAGTAGAAGAAGAAATAAAGTTGAAAGAATCGGTAACGGACATTACCTCTTCTTTGAAGCGCCTCTTCTTAACCTCCTCTTAGGGCACTAAAGATGGTCTTTGAAGAAGACCAGAACCTCTAGTATGTTTCTAGGGAAGTGGAGAAGATAAATTGGTAGGTTTTGGCTGAGCATGAAGGCTCAAAGTGGTGTGAGGAAAAGAGGGAGGAGGTGCCCTTTTATAAGGGAGGAGAGGGGCACCTTAGGAAAACTTAAAATATTATTTTATTATAAAGTCATATTCGGTTTTTAATAGCTCTAAATTGATTTATTTCGAAGCTAAGGTGGGGATGGGTATAAATCCTATCATAAAATAGAATTTAGACAAGTTTAGGTTTCTATTTTAACCTTATCATTTAGATTTAACTTTAAGTTAAATAATTTTACTTTTACCGTGTCTTCTTGTTTTCTTACACTATAAGATTAATAAACTTACTATAACAAGTCAAACAAACCCCAAGTTATTTATTATTAATATATATAACCTTATCTAAGTCATTTGGACGAACTTTAGATTTTTAGGAATAAAATAACAATTAATAATATAATATTTGTTTTAAAAACTATTTTATGTTAATTTTGACACTATTTGGTAATTGATTTTTGTGAAAATCATAACAGAATGATTAGTTCGAAAAAAGTTAATTAAATAAATACTAACATGTAATATTAACCTAGAAAATTATTTTAATTCATAAAAAGTCTAAAATTACATTTATTTGGGTATTTATAACATCAATTATGTCAATATTTCATTAATAAGATAATTACTGCATCATTATTTGTCATAAATGAATTAAATTATTTAATTTATAAAAATTATAAATAAAATACAATTATGTAGGAAATCTTTTTATCTTTTTAATTAATATTTATAGTCGAATTTATCTTATGTATAACCCTATATTAAAAATGTTTTATTTATTAAACTTTGATTTTAACTATTTTAACTATTCTTTAAATAAAATAATATTAAATGTCCTAATCTAATCCAAGTGGGCCTAAATGGTCATATTTTATTCCTAAGGTTGTTTTTGGTTGAATTACACTTATCCAATAGAATTAGGACATGTGTTAGGGTAATAATAATATCATTTTTACCCTTAATTACCCTATTTACTTTTAACCGTGGTAAAAAAAAGTAAAAAGTTACTATTCACCAAAAATTATTTTCATATCATTGAACCACATTTTAGTCTTTGATATTAACCGTGTCTCTCGGATTTTCGAAATTCCACTCACAGAAGCGGTAAAATTAAGTTTTATGTGAATTTGCAAATTCTCCTAGGAGGTGGGTAAAAGACGGTGAAAAGTTCAATAAAACATTTATATATCTAAAATTATTATAAAATGACTCCAATGAATTACTTTTAACTTATATAGGTATTATGTATAAATTTTGACCTAAAATAAATTTAAATAAAATAAATCATTATTTAAATAAAAATTCGGTTTTTAAATAGTAACCAAGTGTTTTCACTATTCATCAAAAATTGAAAGTTTTCAGAAAAATACCAAAATTTCACCCTAGGATAATTTTGATATTCCGAATCCAAAAATGAAGTCCATTTTGAAAGATAAAATTTATAAAATTTTAAAAAGTGGGTATTACTATTCATAACGGCTAGTTTTAATAATATTTTAATAGCATATCGTTGTTTAGTGAAACTCGGTATTACGTACAACGCAAACTATCGAGGAAGGTCACGGTTGCGTGTAAAGCAAGCCAAGCTAGTGTTGTGTGTAGTGAAAGATTCCTTTGATGATTTATATAACATAAAAACAAAATATTTCTCATAAAAATCTTGGTTGTTACATTCTACCCCCCTTAAAATGAATTTCACCCTCAAAATTCGTCACTTTGTAACAAACAGATGAGGATACCTCTCCCTCATCATCTCCTCAAGCTCCCATGTAGCTTCTTCTAATTAGTGGTTCCTCCATAAAACTTTCACCAAGCGAGTGGTCTTATTCCATAGGACTTTTTCGCTACGATCCAGAATCTCTATTGGTTGTTCTTCATAAGAAAGATCTTGCTCTAGCGGTACAACTTCTGAGTTGAGTACATGTGAAGGATCGGGTATGTACTTTCTCAGGAGAGATACATGGAACACATCATGAACTTGAGAAAGATTCGGTGGAAGCACCAATAGGTAAGCTACCTTCCCAACACGATCCAGTATTTCAAAAGGACCGATATACCTAGGGCTCAGCTTTCCCTTCTTTCCAAATCTCATTACTCTCTTCCAAGGAGATATTTGTAAGAACACTTTATCACCCACTTCAAACTCTAGGTATTTTCTTCAGTTGTTGGCATAACTTTTTTGTCGACTCTGAGCTGCTCTAATGTGTTGTTGAATAGATCTAACCTTTTCTACCATCTCATCAACAAGATCAGATCCTAATAGCTTTCTTTCCCCAACTTCATCCCAGCAAGTTGGAGTTCGGCATTTCTTTCCATAGAGAGCTTCATAAGGAGCCATCTGAATACTGGAGTGAAAGCTATTATTATAAGAAAATTCCACCAAAGGTAGATGTTGATCCCAACCACCTTTAAAATCCATAGAGCAAGCTCTTAACATATCTTCTAGAGTTTGAATTGTTCTCTCAGACTGACTGTCTGTCTAAGGATGATAAGCAGTGCTGAAACTCAACTCTGTATCCAGAGTATGTTGAAGACTTCACCAAAAATTTGAGTTAAACTTTGTATCCTGATCAAATATAATGGAAAGTGATACTCCATGCAATCTTACCACTTTATTTACATATATTCTGGAAAGCTGATCCAGAGAGAAATCTTCTCTAATAGCAATGAAGTGTGCAGACTTTGTAAGACGATCAACTATGACCCAGATAGCATTATTGCCTTTGGATGTTTTAGGAAGTCCAGTGACAAATTCCATAGTGATGTTTTCCCATTTCCATTCAGTTATGGGTAATGGTTGTAACATCCCCTTAGACTTCTGTCTCTCAACTTTTACTTGCTGACAAACCAAGCATTGAGAGATATATTCAGCAACATCTCTTTTCATTCCATCCCACCAGAAGTACTATTTTAGTTCCCTATACATATTCATGCTTCCAGGATGAATAGAGAATGAAGAACTATGAGCCTCATCCAGAAGCTCCTTCTTTAATTTTGGGATAGGAGGAACACAAACCCGATTCCTGAACCTTATTATCCCCTCACAATCAAGGTTGAATTCAGGAACATTTCTCACCTTCTTTTGTAACTCTACATCTTCTTTTTGTGCCTCTTTAATCTTCACATGTATAGATGGTTGAACATTCATTTGAGAAAGATAAGATTTTTCCCCTTCCATTATAATTCCAAGATCCATCCTTTGTAAATCCATAAATATTGGATCTTTTGTGATCCTCATCATGGATAAGCTAGCATGGTCTTGTCGACTTAATGCATCTTCCACCTTGTTTGCTTTCCCAAGGTGATAATGAATTAAGCAGTCATAATCCTTAATCAACTCCAACCATCTTCTTTGGTGCATATTCTGCTCCTTTTGTGTGAAAATATACTTTAAACTTTTATGATCAGTATAAATATCACACCTTTCATCATAAAGATAATGCCTCTAAATATTTAATGCAAAGATTACCGCAGCTAACTCCAAATCATGAGTTGGGTAATTTTGCTCATGGATTTTCAACTATCGTTAGGCATAATCTATCACCATATCATTTTTCATAAGAACACACCCCATCCCCTTCTTGTATGCATCACTATAGATCACAAACCTTTATCCACTACAAGGAAGTGTGAGTACAGGTGCATTGGATAACCTTCTTTTCAAGTCCTTGAAATTCTCTTCACAATCCTACGTCCACAAGAACTTAACTCCTTTTCGAGTCAACCTGGTGAGTGGATTAGATAATCGTGAAAAATCTTTCACAAAACGTCGATAATATCTAGCCAAACCAAAAAAACTCTGGATCTCAGTTACTGTTGTTGGTCTCGACCATCTTTCGATAACCTCTGTTTTTTCTAGATCCATAGATATCCCCTATTTTGAGATTATGTGACCCAAAAATGCAAATTTTTTAAGCCAAAATTCACACTTGGTAAATTTGGCATAAATCTTGTCCTTTCTCAGGGTCTTCAATACAATTCTCAAGTGATCTTCATGTTCTTCCTTTATCTTTTAATAGACAAGAATATTGTCTATAAAGACTACCACAAACTGATCAAGATAGTCTCTAAAGACTCTATTCATTAGATCCATGAAGATAGTAGGGGCATTAGTAAGACCAAATGGTATCACTATAAATTCATAGTGTCCATACCTTGTACGGAAAGCCGTCTTTGGTATATCCTCCCTTTTTACCCTTAATTGATGATACCCTGAATGAAGATCAATCTTGGAAAAGTATTGAGCTCCACGTAGTTGGTCAAATAAGTCATCAATGCATGGGAGAGGATATTTTCTCTTGATAGTGATCTTGTTAAGTTCTTGATAATCAATGCAGAGTCTTATTGATCCATCTTTCTTCTTAACAAACAGAATAAGTACTCCCCAAGGTGACACACTAGGGTGTATGAATCCCTTATCAATATTCTCATGGAGTTTCTTCTTCAATTCCTGCAACTCAATTGGGGTAATTCTATAAGGTGTCTTTGAAATAGGAAAAGCACCTGGTACGAGTTCTATTGAAAACTCAACTTCACGATTTGGTGGAAGACCCGATAATTCTTCCTGAAAGACATCATCAAACTCTCATACAATGGGAATATTCTTAGTCGTGAGTTTCTCTCCAACCATTTGAGATAAATAACCTTCATTTAGTGGAATCAAGACCCATAAGATAGAAGAAATTTCCACTGGAAGGTTATGTTCATCCTTGCATCAATAGATGATCATAGATTTATATGGAATATGAAATGTGACTTCCCT
This sequence comes from Viscum album, assembly GCA_963277665.1. NCBI lineage: Eukaryota > Viridiplantae > Streptophyta > Magnoliopsida > Santalales > Viscaceae > Viscum > Viscum album. The sequence goes on from OY728138.1 coordinate 2,006,238,505, forward strand.
TCTTTGGAAATTGATATGAGCTCCATATAAAGAAATCCAATCCATGCCAAGAATCATGTCAAATTCCATTATAGGAAGGATCACAAGATTTACAGGAAGCACTTTCCCACAAACTTCAATCGGAGAAGAATTATAAACTTTTGATGCGATTGTTGTGCCATTAGGGGTTGTCACAGCTAACTCAACATCTAATTCTTGAGGTAATATGGTGATACCCTTATAAAATTATTCAGAAATAAAAGAGTGGGTGGATCCAAAATCAAATAAAACATTTTCTACTTTAGAGTGGATGGTAAGTGTACCTTTCACCACTTCGTTCTCATACTCCACATCGCTGATAGAAATTGCATGTGAATTTACTTTTTCTTTAGCCTTAAGAGTTTTTTGACATCGATCATCATCAACAACCCTTGGATTAGGTCATTGATTGGAATAATGCCCCATTTCCTTGCACATGTAACATTGAAGTGTAGGAGGTGCACCCTGTGTAGCCTTTTCTTTGTTCGCATCACTAGAGATCTTCTTCCCATCATTGCGGTATTCAAACACCTGATGACATTCCTTTCCACATTTGAAACATTTACTTGTCCCTTTAATACAACTCCCTCCATGTTTCTTTCCACACTTTGAGCATAAGGGAAAAATCATCTTCTTTTTAGTGTGCTCTTTAGATTTTCCTTTGAATTCCATTTTCCTCTTCTTATCAAACCCATATGACTGATGGGTTACTTCAATCTCCATCTCAACCTTGAGAGCACATTGAACGATTTCCTCATAGCTATTGAAGTCCCTTATGTCTAATTCCCTTCAAAGACTTGGTTTTAAGCCACTAAATAATCGATCAATCTTACTCTCAGGTTGGATAATAATCCCAGAAGTGTACCTTGAAAGTCTTGTAAAATTTGCTTTGTAGGTACCAACAGATTCATCATCCTTTTGCTTTAGTTCAAGAAACTCCTTCTCCATCTTTGTTTGAAGAATACGAGGGAAGTACTTATTGAAAAATAAGTTCTTGAACTCGTCCCATTCCATGGACTCAATTTCATCTCTTGGCCTCATATTCTTAATAATATTCCACCATTGATCAGCTTCACCTTCCAAACGATATACTGCTAAGATGACTTTATCATCTTCATAACATTGAAGAACTAAAAATATCTTTTTAGTGGTACTGATCCATTGTTCAGCAACTAATGGATCAGTAGACCTGCTGAATGAAGGTAGACGCTACCTCATGAAGGATTCAACAGAATTTTGCTCCTTCCTTTGCTCGTTTGGAAGTCCTACATGATTCATAGCTTGAGAAAGTTGTGTGATCATGGATACAAGATTTTTAATTCCATCTCCCATAACGTTTGGTTGATCAGGGGGATAATAATTTCATTGCCCGTCGCATTCCACGTTAACACGGTTCCTTTGGGTTCCAGCCATTGACTAAAACCAAGAAGAATAGTGTGAGCAACACTAATTATAATAAGAAAACCACATAATCAAGAATAAAATTTTACACTTAAGGTCTTATCTTAGGTTATTCATGGCCATTTCTAAAACACTAAGATTGTGTTCTATGCTTAGATATATCCTTAGGGTTCTTACTAAGTCTTTCACATCCTAGTTTCCAAAGGTTGACTATACCTTTCCTCTGCTACCAACTATAACGACCCATAATTTACATACATTGTTATTGCTTCAAAATTGAAGCACACTTATTACAACATATAACAAAACCATGAAAGGACCATATAGGTATAGTGTCTTTAGAAACTTGGAAACATAAACAACTGGTTCATAAAGCCTCTACTTTTTCTCCCATTTATTTCATCATATATAAAGTCCCTTTTGGAATATCCTACTTAATAACCTTATTCATGACCTGGGGAAAGAAAACATACAAAAGGGTGAGCTCAAATGCTCATTAAGGGTAAGCAAAAGAAATATCAATCACATCATATTCATAAGAACATAACATTTTGGAAATCTTAACCTACAAAAGAAATCATAATTTCATAACATGGGATAAATCATAGTAGTGAAATGTAATCCCAATAATCATAAATTAAAACATAAAACTTTGTGGAATACACACATAATCATAGAGAATCATTTCTTAGTAGTCAAGACTCATTTCCAACACTATCTTAGTGGACAAAGTCCATTTCTGAACCGAGTTCACTCCTAGTTTCAGTCCTATTTCACTGAACCGGATTAACCTGCCATTCCATCCATGTCTATCTCATGAGATATAAATCTTTACCCAATGAATTGGAGGGAGATATAGGTCTCACCCATCTCATAATGATACCATTCTTATGTGTGCCACAAGATCATAAATCATACATCATAGCATAACCCATGTAATAAAAATGGGATTCTTAAACATCATGCCATCATAACATAATACATATAAGATAAAAGTACATCATAAAAATAATTCCATCATAACATAATCAAATAAATGTAAAAAAACAGCGATAGAAACAGAACCCTATATTATCTTAGATGGAAAATAATTTTGATAAAACACTTGAACTTCATTCTTGAGGAAAATATCCTTTCTACTTCAAAAGTATTTTTCCTTTCTTAACATGTCATATAATTTTAAACTAAAATAAGTTGATTAAAAATAAACTTTAAAACTTGTGAAGGAATCTTCATGGAAATAATGTTCTAAAAATCCATTCATGTCGTATAAGTTAAAAAAACATTCTTCTCGTACTTTGGCTGGAAAACTCAAAAAGTACCTCGTAAGAAAAACGACAAAATATTCCTTTCATATCTTTTACTAAAAACTCACCGAAGGGTAAAATTGGATTTAAACAATTTTAGGAGGATAATATTACATATTGAGGAAACATGTATGTGGATGATAAATATTACCCAGTAAATTCTGAAGTATAAACAATCTCGGATAAAAATTGAGATTGCGAGATTTTCCCTTACCTTAGGTCTGATTTGCTTTGTAAGTGTCCGAACCTCCTGTATAATGATTTAAATAATGTCATTTACTTATTCCATAATCATACTTATTGTTATGATATCATATATGGTTATATTCTTAGCTTCTTATTAGTAATATTTCATTGCTACTTGTTATTCGGGTGTTTATTACTTTTTGTTCTTATGCGTGTTTTGTCGAATAAATTCTTATTATTATTTTTAGGTTATAGATACCTCATTTCCAGAATGGTATTATTGGAATATATATCATATTTATTCATTCAATTCATTTATATAATCATTATGCAATGAAGATCATGTAGAATGAGTCGCATCACATCATGGAGACGGTAGGTCGTACGTACGCACGAGCGATGATATCGTTCCCATGATCGTGGAATTGAATTGAAGTGTATGTATACTATTTCAGAATCAATATCACTTTACAATAATCATATATAGTTATTATTTACACCATTATACCCATCCAAGTAAGGTGGTGGTGGAAAATAGATTACACCACGGTGTGGAGACGGTATTCCGTACGTACGCACGCGCGGTGATTTCGTTTTACGTAGGATGGATAGATGGTGAAATAGGGTTGTTTCATACTTATAACAACATATCAGTATATGAGTGATACTGATGTTATTACTTCATAATGAAACAACTAAATAAGAAGAAGTAGAAGAAGAAATAAATTTTAAAGAATCGGTAACGGACGTTACCTCTTCTTTGAAGCACCTCTTCTTAACCTCCTCTTAGGGCACTAAAGATGGTCTTTGAAGAAGACCAGGACCTCTAGGATGTTTCTAGGGAAGTGGAGAAGAGAAATTGGCAGGGTTTGGCCGAGCTTGAAGGCTCAAAGTGGTGTGAGGAAAAGAGGGAGGAGGTACCCTTTTATAAGGGAGGAGAGGGGCACCTTAGGAAAACTAAAAATATTATTTTATTATAAAGTCATATTCGGTTTTTAATAGCTCCAAATTGATTTATTTCTAAGCTAAGGTGGTGATGGGTCGAAATACTCTCATAAAATATAATTTAGACAAGTTTAGGTTTCTATTTTAACCTTATCATTTAGATTTAACTTTAAGTTAAATAATTTTACTTTTACCATGTCTTCTTGTTTTCTTACACTATAAGGTTAATAAACATACCATAACAAGCCAAACGAACCCCAAGTTGTTTATTATTAATATATATAACCTTATCTAATTCATTTGGCCGAACCTTATATTTTTAGGAATAAAATAACAATTAATAATATAATATTTGTTTTAAAAACTATTTTATGTTAATTTTGACACTATTTGGTAATTGATTTTTGTGAAAATTATAACAGAATGATTAGTTCAAAAAAAGTTAATTAAATCAATATTAACATGTCATATTAACCTAAAAAAATATTTGAATTCATAAAAAGTCTCAAATTACATTTATTTGGGTATTTATAACATCAATTATGTCAATATTTTATTAATAAGATAATTACTGCATCATCATTTGTCATAAATGAATTAAATTATTTAATTTATAAAAATTATAAATAAAATACCATTATGTAGGAAATATTTTTATCTCTCTAATTAATATTTATAGTCGAATTTATCTTATGTATAATCCTATATTAAAAATGTTTTATTTATTAAACTTTGATTTTAACTATTTTAACTATTCTTTAAATAAAATAATATTAAATGTCCTAATCTAATCCAAGTGGGCCTAAATGGTCATATTTTATTCCTAAGGTTATTTTTGGTCAAATTACATTTATACAATAGAATTAGGACATGTGTTAGGGTAATAATAATATCATTTTTACCCTTAATTACCCTATTTACTTTTAACCGTGGTAAAAAAAAGTAAAAAGTTACTATTCACCAAAAAATATTTTCATCTCATTGAACCAAATTTTAGTCCTTTATATTAACCGTGTCTCTTGGATTTTCGAAATTCCACTCACAGAAGTGGTAAAATTAAGTTTTATGTGAATTTGCAAATTCTCCTAGGAGATGGGTAAAAGACGGTGAAAAGTTCAATAAAATTTTTATATATCTAAAATTATTATAAAATTACTCCAATAAATTACTTTGAACTTATATAGGTATTATGTATCAATTTTGACCTAAAATAAATTTAAATAAAATAAATAATTATTTAAATAAAAAGTCGGTTTTTAAATAGTAACCAAGTGTTTTCACTATTCATCAAAAATTGAAAGTTTTCAGAAAAATACCAAAATTTCACCCTAGGCCAATTTCGATATTGCAAATCCAAAAATGAATTCCATTTTAAAAGTTAAAATTTATAAAATTTTAAAAAGTGAGTATTACTATTCATAACGGCTAGTTTTAATAATATTTTAATAGCATGTCGTTGTTTAGTGAAACTCGGTATTGCGTACAACGCAACCTATCGAGGAAGGTCATGGTTGCGTGTAAAGCAAGAAAAGCTAGTGTTGTGTGTAGTGAAAGATTCCTTTAATGATTTATATAACATAAAAACAAAATATTTCTCATAAAAATCTCGGGTGTTACAATACCCCCACTAAGACCCCTTGAATCATAGAAAATAACATGTATTCACCGCAAATATGACCTTCAATAGTCCATGAGTTATAACTAGTGCCAACAGTGTAATTCTCACAAATGGGAGGTATTTCCCCTTTTAGATAACACAATGAAGTAAAACTATCATCCTCATCAATTTCATCTCTAAAACAACTATTATTGAATTTTGTTTCTTGATGCTCATCCCTCATCTCTTTTATGTTTCTTGAACTATTTTGAGCAGCAGTCACCCCATGGATTACTAATTTTTAGACTAGTTCAAGCAATATAGGTTCATGTCTACAATAAATGGAGGATGAGTCTCAAACCAAAAAAATACAATAATAACTATTTAGAAGATAAAGTTGATAAGGATGATAGTTGTCTATAACATTCACCTTTGGATGAATTTAAGGGATAACACCTACCATAGTGGAGTAATTTTTTTCTTAGATTTAATTACCCATTTCCTTATAAGCATACTGGAATTATTTTAAACAATCAAATGTTGGTTTTATCTTATTATAATTATCTATAACTTTTACCTTTGATAATGAGTATCTTATGTCTATTTATTTATTTATTATACAAAATGAATATTTTATGAATCTAATAGGATGGATATGGATTGAAAATAGATGCATGCTAATCGTTTGAAAAAAGAGTATGAATATGGAATTAAAGAGTTCATCAATTTTGAAATAAAGCAAGAATATAACCATTCTCAAGCCTTTTTTTTTGTGTTTACGTTGTTGTTATTCAAGAAAAATTAGACCAGAATAGTTGGAAGAACATTTTATTTTTCACGGAATAGATCAAATCTATAAATGTTGGACTAAACATGGGGAATAAATGAATGTGCACACAGATTGGGATGATACTATGGTTTATGAATCATTTTATATGAATACTAGTGTAAATTATTTTGGAAATCACATGGAAAAAATGAAAATAGAAATTGAAGATGACCTTTGTGATTGTCCAAAGTTATTTGAGAAGTTAAATAGTTGTGCTAAGAGACCATTGTATACTAGTTATACTAAATACACAACATTGTCAGCTGTATTGAAGATATATAATTTGAAAGCTAGTAGTGGATGGAGGGACACTAGCTTTATAGAACTACTTGGTCTCCTGAATGATATGATACGAGAAAAAATGAACTACTATATTGAGAATATGATGCTAAAATAAGGGTACATTCAATGGGAATGATCTCTAAAAAATTACATGCTTGTCCAAATGATTGTATGTTGTTTTTCAAGGACCATGAATCACTCATAAAATTCCCTAAGTGTGGTGTGGATCTATACAAAAAAATTAATCAAATCCTTCTAAATATGTATTGTAATTTCTTGTCATTTCACGATTTAGAAGACTATATGGATATCAGAAAACCATGAGACAATTGACATGGAATGCAGATACAAGAATTAAAAATGAGAACCTATTTCATCCAACATATTATCCTCAGTAGAATAAAATTGAATATTATCCTAAATTTATAAGTGAGCCAAAAAAAATTCATCTTATGTTATCTGCATATGGCATAAACCCTTTTGGTGTACAAAGTAGTACACATAATACATGGCCCATCATGTTGGTAAATTATAACTTTCCTCCATGGTTATGCATGAAGTACAAATACATTATGTTGTCTATGTTTATATATAGACCAAAGAAACTCAGTAATGATATTGATTTCTATTTGGATCCATTGGTCAAAGATCTGAAATTGATGTGGGATACAGATGTTATAATGTGTGATTCTCATAGAAGTGAAGAATTCACATTGGGGTCCATGTTGTATGGGACGATAAATGACATTCCTACTTATAGAAATTTATCAAGTTATAGCATTAAAGGGATGTTGGGGTGTCCCATTTATGAATAATGCACACACTCAATTTGGTTGAAACATTCATTGAAGACTGTGTTTTTAGGAAATCAGAAATATTTACAATAAAAACATAAATAATAATCATGGATGACAACATTCGATGGGAATATCAAACAAGGTAAAACATCATCTCCACTAATGGGTGATAAAATGTTTAATAATGTAAAATATATTGAAACTATTTTTGGTAAACCATTTTAGAAAAACCTTATGAAATCAGTTTTTAAGAAGAGATTAATTTTATTTGAATTACCATATTGTAATTTCTTTTTAAATCAGGAATTTTCTTGATGTCATGCATATAGAAAATATGTATTTGATAGTGTTATTGAAATGTTACTAAATGTTCCTAAAAAAATTAAATATGGAATCAAGGCTAGGTTGGACATGATTGACATGGGGATAAGGGAAGATTTAGCATCAGTGAAGGGTAAAGGGTGGACTTTTCTTCCTCCAGTAGCTTATACTTTATCCATATAGGAAAATTTTCAATTTTTTCTTTTTCTTAATTGTATAAAATTTCCAAAGGGATATTCATAAAATATTAAGAATGTTGTTTCAATGACTAATTTGAATTTACAGAGATTAAAATCACACGGCTATCATGTTTTGATGCAAGATTTGATGTATGTTGCTTTCTATTGCATTCTACCTAAAAGTGTACAACATAGATTAATTAGAATCTACTTCTTTTTCAGAGCCATATCTAGTAAACTTATAGACATGATGAAGTTTCCAATCATGAATAAGGAGGTTACAATCATATTATGTGAATTAGAGATGTTCTTCCCACCATTATTATTTGATATAATGGTCCACCTAATTTTTCTCTTGGTTAGAGAGGTTCAATTATGTGGTCCTATTCATTATGAATGGATTTACCCCATTGAATGGTATACGAATATTTTAAAAGGGTATTTCAATAATCAAGTTGTAAAGAAGGTTTTATTGAACAACTATATATTGTTGAAGAAGCTACTGACTTCTGTATCGATTGCTTATCAGATTTTGACAACATCGGTCTCCCAAAGTCTCATCACAACAGATGCCTTATGGGATAAGAGATTTCCAGAAGAGATGTTGTTATAGTTACCTTAATAGAGTATGAGAAATTTCACCTTTACATTTTACATAATAGTGAATATTTTGACCCATACATTGAATCCCACAAATTAATTCTTAGATATTTGAATCCATTAAGGGATGAATGATTTATATAAAATACACATAATAAATACCTTATAGGATCATTCTGAGATCAAATTTATAAGGAGTTATCTAAAAATCCAAATTCAATTTCTGAAAAACTTAGATGGATATCCAGGGGACCGAATGAAAATGTTTTATCTCACACTGGTTTTGTAATCAATGGTTATACATTTTATACAAAAAAACATGATGATTGTAGTACAATCCAAAATAGTGGTGTTACGCTTATGGAGGAAGTGATGTACATATCTAGTTTCAAGGATATAAATCCAATTTATGTAAATATATAATGTTTTAGCATTATCAAATAGATATATGAGTTGGGTTACACAACATTTCAAGTTCTTATTTTCTCTTACAAATGGGTTGAAAAAAAGTGTGCAGTGAAAGTTGATGAAATGGGATTCATTAAGGTGAATTTCAGTGTGAAGGGAAAAAAGACGAGTTGTTCATAATGGTATTATAAGAAGTTAAAGTATTTTATGTCTTAGATACAGCAAACAAGAACTGGTTGATTGTCATACTGGAAACTAAAACAACTGTCAGGTTAGCTAAAAATTCAATCGAGTATGACCCTTTCATTTGGATATCACAATTAGTTAATGTAAGACCCAATGTAGATAATTTATTATACATTAGAGGGGATTAGAAAGAGGGTATTTCAATTCTCGATAGAGGATCCAAATTCCAAAAACCATTAAAAAAATAAATAGAGTTCGATAATAATGTAAAAGTTTTTTGTAATATAATAAGTTTTTCATTATAATATTATATATTCCCTACTACATTAAGAGAATTTAAATTAAATGTTTGACTACTCATGTAGACAATGTCTTTTTCAAATAAAGTTGTTACCAATACTGTGGAAGAACATAATATAATAAAAGAAACCCTTTGGGAAGATACAAAGGTAATGTTAAGATATAATTTCTCTATTTTACTAAAAAATTATATAATAAAACATTGATTTAATTTTTATTATTCATTGCAAAGTTTATTTATTTTAGAATATTTATATCCATATTAAATGACTTTATGCACCAAAACATGCACATAATTCTTCCCCCTCAAATCCTTTTCACCCCTATAGTTTTGTAATTTATCACTTTCCTTCAAGTTCCCTCCACTGCCTTTGCAGGAAGAGCAACGACGCTGCCTCTACTCAATCACATAGGTAATATGGATGTTTTCATAGTAAAATAATTTTCCATAGAATTAATTTATTATTTAATATTTATGTATAATTTATTTCTTTTTATTATTACTCACATAAGAATTATTTTCTTATATAGGTGGATTATTTTATTCGGGTTGGGGTGGTTTGTTCAAAGCTTCTCATGCTCATAAGAGATTGGACTTCAAGTCTACAACTAAGATAATTAAAAAAATTAAATGGGTCAATAATTTATACATCCATCATTAAAAGGTTAATTCCTAATACTTATTTAATTAATTTTTTCATCATTTTACCTACTATTTGTAAGTTAATTTCCTTATCATTTTTATTTGATAATTATTTAGTTTTTTTCAAATATCTTTTGGTAATCCATATTTTTATAGTTCGTTTATTTGAGAATATTTATGTTCATATTTTAGGCCTTTGTGCACCAAAAATTCCATATATTACTTCTCCCTTAAAATCTTTTCACCCCTGTAGTGTGGGCATTTATCACTTTCCTTCAAGTTCCCTCCACTTCCTTTATAGGAAGAGTAATGACGATGCCTCTAGTCAATCATAGAGGTAATCTTGATTTTTTTACATAAAAATAATTTTCCATAGAATTAATGTATTTTTTCATATTTATGTTTAATTTATTTCTTTTTAGTATTACTCACATAATAATTTTTTTCTTATATAGTTTGATTCTTTTGTTCGAGTTGGGGTGGTTTATTCGAATCTGCTCATGCCCATGAGAGATCGGACTTCGTGAATACAAGTAAGATAATGAAAATAAGGAAATGGTTCAAGAATGTATATAACCGACATTAAAAGGTGAATTCTTACTACTTATTTAATTAATTTTGTCATCATTTTATCTATTATTTGTAAGTTAATTTCCTTATCATTTTTATCTAATACTTATTTATTTTTTTCAAAATTATTTTGGGAAGTCATATTTTGATTTCAACTATATGAAAAAAATCCAAAAAAGAGATAAAATTGGAATTTGATATTGTTTTGAGACATTGGGACATTTAGGAATCAGTCTCACCTCAATCTGACACATGGTATGCCTGGTATGACTCCAAGTGATTATTTTTATTTAAAATTGACATTAATTTTAGTAAAAAAGAAAACTAACATACCCAAAACCGAGAAAACACATTTTTATGGTTTTAATAATTTATTAAAATGATCCATAAGTTATTTTTAATATATAAGAAATAGCTTGAACCTCAATCTGATACACAATGTGCTCAGTATGACTCAAAGTGCCTGTTATCGGATTAAAATTTACATTTTAATTCAAAAAGTGGCACTCAATATAAACCAAGAAAACACAATTAAATTGTATTTATAGTTTATAAAAATATTCATTAGTAATTTTTTGATTTATAGTAATCATTATCATGTAAAAATGACACCCGATGTCACCAGTATTACTCAAAGTACATGTTTTCGGTTTAAAATGACATTTTAGTAAAAAGGAGAAGTGACATACTCAAAACCAATAAAAATAATTCATATTGTTTTAATACTTTATTAAAATAATCCATAAGTAATTTTGGATGTTTATTAATTATCCTCACCTCAATCCTAGGTACGTTATGACTGGTATGACTCCAAGTTCATCTTTTTATTTAAAATTGACATTAATTTTAGTAAAAAAAACTGGCATGCTCAAAACTGAGAAAACACATTTTTATTTTTTTATACTTTAGTAAAATGGTCTATAAGTCATTTTTTATATGTAGTAATCAACCACTCCTCAATATGATACATGATGTTCTTGTTATGACTTAAAGTGTCCGTTTTGAGTTTAAAATTGACATTTTATTTCAAAAAGTGCCACTCACTGAAAAATAAAAAAAATGAAATAATTTTGTATTTATAATTTAGTAAATTTATTCATAATTAATTTTTGACTTATAGGAATTAGTCTCACATCAAACTGACACACGATGTGGCCGATATGACTCAAAGTGCATTTTTCCATTTTAAAATGACATTTTAGAAAAAAAGACAAGTGATGTACTCAAAACCAATAAAACACATTTGTTTTTTTTAATACTTTATTAAAACTACTATAATAGATTTTAGATGTTTATGAATTATCCTCACCTCAATTTTATGCACGGTATAACCGGTATGACTCCAAGTGCGTCATTTTATTTAAAATTAACATTAATTTTAGTAAAAAGGACAACTGACATACTCAAAATTGAGAAAACGCATTTTAATTGTTTTTATAATTTATTAAAATGATCAATAAGTAATTTTTTATGTGTATTAATAAAATTCATCTCAATCCAATACACGATGTTCCCGGTATGACTCAAAGTTCCCATTATCAGTTTAAAATTGAAATTTTAGTTCAAAAAGTGTCAGTCACTAAAAACTAAGAAAAAGAACTCAGATTTTCTTTATAATATATTAAAATGATTCATAATTAATTTTTTTATATGTATTAATCATTCTCACAAAAAACCGATACATGATGTGACTGGTATGACTCAAAGTGCGTGTTTCCAGTTTAAAATGACATTTTAGTAAAAAATACCTGTGACATACTCAAAACTGAAAAAAATCATTCATGTTGTTTTACTACTTTATTAAAATGATGCATAAGTAATTTTGGACATGTATGAATTATTATCACCTCAATCTGATTCACGGTGTGCTCGGTATGACTCCAAGTGTGTCTTTTTATTTAACATTAACAATAATTTTAGTAAAAAAGACAACTAACATACTCAAAACCAAGAAAACTTTTTTAGATTGTTTTGATAATTTAGTAAAACTATCCATAAGTAATTTTTCACATGTAGGAATCATCTTCACCTCAATATGATACAAAATTTTCTTGGTATGACTCAAAGTGTATGTTATCAGTTTAAATTTGATATTTTAGTTCAAAAAGTATCACTCATTAAAAACCATGAAAACATGCTCAAATTGTCTTAATAATTTAGGAAAATGATTCAGAAGTTATTTTTGATGTATAGGAATCAGTATCATTTAAAACTGACACACAATGTGATTGATATGACTCAAAGTTCATGTTTTCATTTAAAAATGACATTTTAGTAAAAAAGACAAGTGACGTACTCAAAACTGGGCAAATGAATTTGAATTTTTTTTATAATTTATTAAAATTATACATAATATATTTTATACATTTAGGAATAATATTCACCTCAATATAACACATGGTGTGACTGTTATGTCTCTAAGTGCATCTTTTCAATATATAAGTGTCATTTTAGTTTAAAACACGCATCACATTGCCAAAACCGAGCAAATGTGCCTAGATTTTTTTCTCATCATTATATATGATATTACTTAATTTATTTATTTATAATTTTTATCTTATAATTATTTAATTAATTTTAATAGATATAATAATTGAATATGAACAAGAAATGGTGTGACGTGCAAGAATCAACCACAACTCAATCTGATACACAGTGTTCCTGGTATGACTCAAAGTTTAGTTTAAAATTAACAATTTATATTAATTTATTGTTTTATATTATTACTAACAAAATAATTTTTTCTTATATAGGTGTGTTCATTTTCTTGAGCATGAGTGGTTTTTTTTACAATAACATGAGTCGAGGTCGAGATCAAAATATTAAAGGACGTTGATATTTTTTAATGTATGTAATAATTTTTACATATATAATCGTATAAACCAATGTTTAAAATTTATATAATATATATTTTTTCATGTATTATTTTATAAATTTTATTTCATTTAAATTCTATATTAGTACTTGATTTTTCTGATTTTTGGTGGTGCTTTTAGCATTGCAGTGTGCTGTTATAGCACGCTGCAATATTCCCCTTTATCAGTGCTAAATAAAAGCATTGATAAATTTTTTTATTTTATAAAAAATTATAAAATACTAGAGTTGTTTATCTCACTCTAGTAGTCATATCTTCTTTAGTGTTGATAAAAGACATTTTTAGTGCTGTTAGAGGCCTATTTTATAGTAGTTAGTGCATTGAAAGTCCACTAGGGATACCTCATATAGTTATCAAAGGTGATTATTAGAGAGGAAGAGTTATTGTAGCTCATTTTAGGCTATCTAGAGAAGTTTTCCATTTCCTCCTAGTTCAGGTAGAACTTCTTTTCAGTATCACCATTTTGGGAAGTGAGGCCATATCAAGACAAAATGTTCCTTTGAGGTAAACAAATTCCATAATTATGTACAATATTGTCATCTTTAAAGGTATTTTCTAATTCATTATATCAGGGATAATTGAGAAATAACCTCTGTAAACTTCATCTTGGTAGGGTTAGTCAGATGGTCATTCTATTGTGGGTAGTTAACCACCATTATGGTGGTTATGTCAAGGGGGTCTTTGTGATAGTTGAATTTTGTTGGAATATACATAGGCTTTTTAATAGATATTTATTTCTTAGGGTTAGTTTAAGGATTATGGGAGGACACAAAGGATAGATCCTTCCTCTATTGAGGGGAGTGGAAGGCCTTATACTTTTAGAGATATATTTTTAGTATCTTCTATATTATATTGGTATTTATTTGATATAGGGGAATCACATTCTTTTATATCAAAGTAACTAGTGTATTTTCTTAAGATTAAAGTGAATGTACCTCCTCTTAAAAAACTATTAACACCCCTTTGGGAAAGATAATTTTAAATATCAGGAGTTATCCATCCATTGCTTTAGTGGTAGAATTGTATGAGAATTTCTATGATCTTATGGTGTTGGATATGGAATATTTTGATTTCAATATGGATGTGGATTGAATATCCTTATTTTGAACCTCTATTGAATATTATCAAACAAGGGTTTTATTGTTTTCTCTATATGGTGTTTATTATGTGCTCCATGGGGAGTGGTAATTTCATGCTGGTTGACAAAGACCCTACTAAAAACAAGATAGTTCTATCAAAATGGATATGGAAAGCCTCTTCCTTGAAGTAGTTTCATTAAGGAGTATCATATTTTACCTCATATTTTAAACCTCTATTAATTTTTTTCCTGATGATTTTCTAGGATTACCAATATAATAAGAGGTAAAAATCCTCATTGATCTCCTACCATAAACTGAACTAATATTAATTTCTCTATACCATATGGATCCAACTAAGCTGTGTTAATTGAAAATCTAGTTTGAGAAATTATAAGCAAAGGGGTTCGTTATCTCAAGAACCTCTCCATGGGGTGATCTCATTCTATTCACTAAAAATTCTTATAAAAGATTGATCCATTATATTAGCCATAATAAATTGATTAAGAATAGTTAATCCTTTCTTAGGATCAAAGATCTATTTTACTAATTAAAGGGGGAAATGTGGTTTTCCAATATTGATCTCTACTTAGGTATCATTATCTTTGATTAAAGCCTAATGATATTCAAAAGATAATAATATAAAACTTGTATGGGTGTTTTATAGATATTTTCATTCCTTTTAGGTTGACTAATTCCCCTTTCTATGTTTATAGAATTGATGTATAAAATCTTTCATCCATTATTAAACCTTTTTTTTTGTTTTTGCAGATGAAATTTTAGTTTACTCAATATCTCAGGAATAGAATGGATGACTTCTTTTTATTTTCTTAGATACCCTATGGGAACATCAACTCTATGCCAGTATATCAAAATTTTCATTCTAGATTCAGGATGTTAAATTTATCAAGAATTTGATATTAGAAGCTGGTCTTTATGTTGACACTAAAAATGTAGAGTCTTTATTGTCCTAAAAGGTATCTTCTATTTTTTGAGATATAGAGCTTTATTATGATTGAAATATGATATTGATGCTTCCTCCAAGACTTCTCTAATATTTATTTAATTAATTAACCCCAGATTCTAGGATCTAGTGCATTATTTTAATACATTGGCATGATTTCAAGGAATCAAATCCTGAAGGACTGATTAGTTTAGTAGTATTAGAAAATAGATTACATACATGAACCTTACATTATAGTTCAAAACATAAAATACAACAAAGATAATCCTTTTATAATTCTATTATTATCTTCGATTAACCCTACATATCAATCATAATGAACATCTTTGAAACCTAGGAAAGTAAAACATAATAAAGGGGTGAGCTTGTTTGAAAAATAAGGGCAAAAATATAGAGGAAGCTATTATAAATAAGCAAAAACTTTTAAGGTAAGTTATAAAACTGACACACAATCCTTTTAAACATAATCTTCCATGTAATATAGAAAGAATAAATAAAATAATGTCATTTAAAAATTCACATGAATATTATTCTAGTCAAATAATCACATATAATATCAATAATTAATCTCATAATGAGGGAATGCATAATTTTGGATATCTAAAACTTATCATCAAGGATTGATTCCAAGAATCTAATATTTTCAAGGCTTTATGCCAAGAATCTATTACTTTCAAGGTTTCATGAAAATAATATAAAAATTGGGTAAGGCCTTGTACAAAACCATCTCTATTTTGTTTTATGAAACTGACTGATGCATCGAGGGGATATAGTGAGCCCCACTCGTCACTTATAAAGTCCAATGAATTCCTCACATGAAAATGGATAAACATAACCAACATAAACAATCTTATTAAAATTAGCATATGAAATGTTAATACTTTAACCATAAACTATGAATGGTATCAAAGTAGCACATCTACAGTCAAACATATCATAAACCATTCAATACAATATGGAATATCTTATCATAATAAATCAACCTCAAGTAAGTATAAAATCTATCAAAGTATATTGACATAGATGAAAATAATCTAATGAAATTATTAAAACTCTTTGATAGAAATATCCATTTTTTACTTTAAAATGATTTTAAAAGTTGCGAAATTATAAAAGAAAACATTTCTTTTAAAAATAACCTTGTAATCTTGTAAGGTGAGGTTCAAAACATTAAGGCGTCATAACGGTGGAAATATCCACTCAGACCATATAAGTTAAAAATCATTTTTTCCTCAATTTTTCAAAAAGTCCATAAAGTACCTAATTTAGAAAATTATAGAAATATTCCTTTCAAAACATTTTATAAAAATTTAAAAAATAGGTAAAAATGACTTTAATTTTTTTTTAATAATATTTTGAAATTCATTTTTAAGAAACATTGTCATGGATGATAAATGTGTCCCAATAAATACTTAGGTATAAAAAATCTAGAATAATAAAGAGATTATGAAATTAATCCTTACATAAAACCTTAAAAGAATAATTTTGAAAACATTTGAATGAAATTTGAAAAATACACAAAATTTTCTTTATTATCCTTTTATATCCATATAATAGTTATATAAAATTAGATCAATAATATTGAAATGGAGAATAGATTAATTCTTTAGATATTCAAAGTGTCTCATACCACTTTGAATATTTAAATAATGAGCTAGATATCTTCAAATGAATCTTTAAATACAATGAAGATAAATATATTAATTATATGAAATATTACAGGATAAGTACATACACCATGCATAAGAAATAAGTGGTGAACATGGCTTATATCTCACGAAAATTAAAAGTGAGATGGAATTCCCCTTACCTTAGGTATGATACTATTCTTATGTGTCTGAAACTCATGTATAATGGTTTTAAACATATTATTAACTTATAATAGAATACTAATAATATTTATGATATCATATATGATTCTTTTATGACTTTATATTACCCATTTATTAACAATTCCAAGTTAAAACAATGTTTCAGGTAATAATCGCTTTGTTTATCGTACGTGTTTTGACTTTTTATTCTTGATCATATTACTTAGATTATGATTTAATTACATAAATAATGTAAAAAAAATTATATATCATGTATATTTATTATATAAATATATATAATAGATAGATAAATGAAATGGAACACACCGATCATAGTGTCGGTAAGTCATACGTATGCATAAACGTTGTTTCTGTTTTCTTATCTTATTGAATATAAGCAAGTAAATGGCATATATATATATATATATATATATTATTATAGTATCATTATTATGTCATATATTTCATACTTATTCATTATATATATTTTTATAATCATTCTTTAATGTTTAACCTGGAGAATTAATCTCATCACGTTGTAGAGACGGTAGGTCGTACATACACACACGCGACGATATCATTCCCTTAATGGTAAAGGGGTAAATAAATGGATGGTATGTTAATTATAAAGAATAAATATAATGTCATATTAATTATTTATTTACATTATACTCATCATGATACCTATCCAAATAATGTAGTGTTGAATAAAAAATTACACCACGACGTGGAGACGGTAAGTTGTACGCACGCACGCATGCTGATATCGTTATTCTTAGGATGGATAAAAGGGGGAATATTGTTGTAACATAATAATAATAAAATATTAGAATATATATGATACTATATTTATTAATTTAGTATGGAAAAACATAGGAAGAGGAAGTACAAGAAGAAAATAACTTTGAAAGAGTTGATAAAATAATTACCTCTTCTTCGGGTATCTCCTTTTGATTTGCACAAAAGGACTTCTTCGGTTAAATTTATGCCCAAATTATTTACTCTAGGATGAATTGAGGGAATTTTCTAGGATAATTTGGTAGTTTTTATCTGATAAAAGGGGATTTATAGGTGTTAATAAAAGAGAAGGATAGGTGCCCTTTTATAAGAGAGGGGAGGGGCACTTTTGGAAACTCCAAAACTATTAATTTAATATAAATTTATTTTTGATTTCAAATTGCTCCAAAGTGATTTATTTAGATACTAAGTTGAGTATGGGTTTACATCCTCTCAACCAATGATTTTTAGACAATTTTAGGTCACAAAACAAACCTTATCTTTTAGCTTTAACCCCCAGTTAAACAGTTTAACTCTTACCGTGACTACTTGTCTTTTTACACTATAGAGTTGATATAGTTACTATAAAATACCAAACAAACCCCAATTTAATAATTTATAAAATACTTAACACTATAAAATTTATTTGTCCAAACCATATATATTTATGACTTTTATATCATTTAATAAAATAGTATTTATTTTAAAATATCATTTATGTCAATTTTGACACTATTTAATACATGATTTTTTTAAAGGCATAACAACTTGATTCATTAGAAAAATATATATTAAATCGTCCCTAAAATTTCAATTTTATCCAAAAATTTCGTTTATGTCATCAAATATTTCAAATTATATTTATTTTAAAATTATTAATATCATTTAATTGATTCTTCCTTTAATAAATCAGTTACTGCATCATCATTGTGTCACCATTTAATTTAATTATTTATTTACTAAAATTATAAATAAATTTAAATTATGTAGATAAAAATTTTATATTTATAAATTCTATTTATATTCTACCATATATCACTTATATAACCTCATATTAAAAATGATATAGTTATTAAAATTTTAATATGACATTTTTACCTATTCTTTAAATAAAATATAATAAATGTCCCAATCTAACTCAATTAGTTTAAAAAGGATCATATTTTTTATATAAGTTTTATTTTGGTCGAAAAACACTTATCAAATGAAATTAGGACAGGTTTTAGTGTAATTTTATAATAATATTATATTATTTTGTTTTACCTTTAATCACCCGATTTACCCTTAACCATGGTAAATAAATAAAAATTTACTAAAGTTACTATTCACCCAAAATATAATTTGATACTATTAGATCATAAATTTTATACTAATTATAATAATTTATGAATTTTTTTGAAATTCAATTCATCAAAGCGATAAAATTGTGTTTAATGCTAATATGTATATGTGGCTTAGAAGACGGGTAAAAGAGAAGTTCAAAAGTTCAATAAATTTTTATATCTAATTCTATTATAAAAATGATTCCAATAATCTAAATTGGATTAATATATGTATTATATATCTATTGTGACATTAAAATTGATTTAAATTAAAATAATTATTTAAATAAAAAAGTCGGTTTTTAAATAACAATGCAGTATTTTTCACTATTCATCAAAAATTGAAACTTTTCAGAAAATTACCAAAATTTCACCATAAAATAATTTTGATATTATGAATTCAAAAATTAATTCTATTTTAAAAAACTAAAATTTATAAATTTCATAATGATGTTAATACTATTCATAATCGCTTTTTAAACAGGTAGTTTGATAGGTCATGGTGTGCTCAAACAAGGTGTTGCATTCAGCTCAAGTGATTGAATTATTTAAAAATAAACATACCATAAAATCTTGGTGTGTTGCAATTTATAATCCAATAACAACATTAAATAAGAAAGGGTTCATATTTACATGATCTAAATAATGTGAGTAAGTTTTCTAAGAGTTAAAGAAGAAGTTAACTATAGCTCCAGTGTTTATTCTACTTTATCCAGGTGTGGAGTTCGAGGTGTACTATGATTATTTTTTTTCATTGAAAATGTTCTTATATATTATTAGTGGGTATTATAATATGGTTCCAGCAATTTTTTCCCTCATGAAAAGAATGGCCCTACTCATTACCTTGTTTTAGCTGCCATTGTTCATGAATTAAAGTGTTGGAGGAATTATCTTTTTAGTGAGATATTTGTGGTTTTTATCAGCCATAAAAGATTCATGTAAACTTTCTCCCAGTGGTATTTAAATTTAAGAAATTAATGTTGGCTTGAATATCTCCAGTCATTCAACTATGATATTCGATACCTGGCTAGAAAAGGTAATGTTGTTACCAATGCTCTTAGCCAGAAGATTCATCTTCAGTTGGTGAAGAATTAAAAAATTGGAGTCGATGTTGATGCCACTAATGGATAAACTCTGCCTAGATGTTGTTGAGAATCATGGAGGAGAAAACTTATATCACATTTATCTCATCTCATATATCATGGATCATGTTAAGGATTCTCACATTCATGGAACATATTATATCATTATTTGAGAAATCCTTAATGGAGGGAAGATCATTGATGGTTCATATTATGATTTTTATTCATTTCTATATATTCATGGGAGGCTTGTGTTACCCAAAATATTTATAGAAATGGTCATGAAGTAATTTTATACCTTGAGGTGGGAATTCCACCCTAGAACCACCAAAATGTATCGTTACACCCATCACCAATTCTGGCGGCCTGTTCTAAAGAGATACATCCTGGAATTCATTTATAAATGTATAAACTATCAATAGGACAAAGAATAAAATCATAATACGTAAGTTACTCTTCATTCACTACCCCAATCGGTATGAAAATAGGATGAGGTTCTGGTATAATTTGTGACTAGTCATAATTAATCTCATAGAGGTTGAGATATAATATGGGTAATAGTGGACTGACTAACTAATATAACCCACTTACTACCTATCAGGGGGGGGATTCGTAAATTGATGACATGGAAAAATTATATTTCAGATAAATCATCAAGATTTATGGGGTGCCTGTGAGTGTCATCACTTATAGGAATCTTATTTTTATGTCCCAAATATAGAAAGGGATTCAGTAAGAGGTGGGTTATGAAGTGGATTTTAACACCAATTTGCACACACATACCAATGGCTAGAGTGAGAAAAATATTCATATTTTGTAGGATATAATTTTGGCCTGTATGCTTGAATTTGGAGGACGATTGAAGGATAACCTCTATCTTGTTGAATTATACTAAAATAATATTTACTAGTAAATCATGAAAAAATATCCTTAAGAAGACTTATATGGAAGTTTTTTTCATTCTTGTCTATTTTGGATAGAAATTGTTAATTCATATTTCATTGGTCCTGACATTGTCTGAGATATGATCGTACAAATTAAATTAATTTGGAAGTGAATTGTAACTCCGCCAAGATGAAAAATTTATTCTGTTGATCAGTTAATATGACCAATGGAATTCAAGGTGGTATGTAGTGTGTTTCTTTGATTATCTATGAAATTATGTCACTGGAATGCCAAAAGAAAATGGAATCTATCTCCTTGGTATATCAGTCCTTTCAAGATATTATCCTGAGTCAGAGAAGTGGATTATTAGATTTATCTACTTCTGATATTATTCTCTTTGCATAGCACTATTCATGTATCCAAACTGAGGAAGTATGTTCTCATCCTTTCACATGTGATTTATTATAATGACACTGATCTTGAGGTTGATGCATCTTATACAAAACATTTTATATGTATTGTTGATTGAAGTTATAATGTGTTACATGGAAACATTATTCTTTTGGTTTGAGTGAAATGGTGGAAATGGTACTCCAAGACATGACTTGGGAGCAGGAATCTAAAATGAAAAGTTAATGGATTCAGTTATTTCCTTAAGAAGCTGGTTGAAGATTCTTGAGGTTGATAAGACCAATAGTGGGGATGTTGTAAAGACCCTAACCTCCACAACCATATAAAATATTTTAATTTTTGTTTATAAATATCTATTTTAGTGTAATTTTGGTTGAAGGGGGGTTAATGGAAGGAGGAAGGTGAGTGGTAAAAGGGGGAAGAGGAACGGGGAAGACCATTTTGGGCATGGGGACGAAAACGTAGCCAGTGACCCCAGACTGAGTACCTGGTGGTACCCCAATGGGTACCCTGTAGTCTCCTGATAAAATTTCCTTTAAAAAAGGGATAGATTTTCCCTTTTATACTCAAATTCAATACCCCATTTAGGGTTTGTTCAAGATTTTACCCCTATTCCACACCCATAATATTCCTCAAGAGATATCCAAGTTCTTCAAGCCTCCATTCAGTATCTTTAAAATATTTTCTTGGCTTGGGGTTTCCTAGCCATGGAAGCTCACTTTTGTAGAGGTAGGGTTATGACTCATCTTTAATCTTCTTCTTCCCTCTATTTTTGTAGTAGTAAATACAAATATTGCCTCAAAATTATTATGGATTATAACATATTCCTACCATATTCACCCATTATAGAGGATATAGAGGTCCACCTTGAGAGATCTTATGGAAATTACTTAGTTTTCCTTCTTGATTTTGTGTTTCATGTTATTTTCACCCAAGACAAAATTATTCCAAGGTGTTTAGGTTGAAACTAAAATTAAAGTGGTGGTTAAATATTCTTCCCAAGACCCTAAGGATATTTTTGGTGATTTAATAATTAACTAAACATATTATCCCTCTCATACTCTCATAACATTGGAATAGTTAGGGTTTGGGGGTGAGTGAAAACATAATAAATTAGGTGTTTGAACTTAATAAAATATGTCATGCCATACTTTAAAAGGACTTTAAATTACTTATAGATTTGTACTTATATTTAATCTATATTAACATGATCTTGTGATATGAGATTGATTTTTTTATTGTTAAATTAATTCCATAACATGTAAAGTGAATCTTAAATGTTAGATACATTGTAACACCCTAAGATTTTGTGAAATAATTTTTTTAGATTAATTTAATTTTTTCAATATTTTTCATTTCACACAATACTAGATATAGATTTTGATATACAAAAAACACTATGTTTGGATTGAATTATACGCAACACAAAGTTTATATTTGTCTACACACAATACTTAGATTAGCTTTTGGTATACATAACACTATTATTGGCTTTTGTTATACACAACACTGAGTTCTTTTAATAGCTAGCATTACATACAATACCGAGTTTGACAGAACAATAGTATATTATAAAAATATTATTATTTAATATAATAAGATATATCCTAGCCATTAAATTAGCGATTATGAATAGTGTTAAATAACTTATAAAAATATAAGGTTTATAATATGAATTCATTGGTTACCAATTAATGAGAAATGAAAATATATACTAATTGGTTATAAATGAAATAGTTTTATTTTTAGTCATTTTGTTTTAATAAATTAAATTAATTACAATTAGTGAATGATATTAATGAAATATATAATTTATATATTTAATAAAATGTTTTTTATATTCATACAATAGATTTTATAGGCATGATATAAGAATAAACTCAATATTAAGTGTAAAACCCTATTTTTAAAAAATGGTAATTTTATCGTCTTTTAATGGAGAACCCATTTTAAATATAATTTCTGAAACTTTTGTAATTTTTATATGAAAAAATAAACTTCTTATTTGAAAAAAGTATATAAAAATCTACTTTGATTGAATATTTGGTATTTTTCTGATAAGTTTCATGTTTTGATGAATAGTGAAAAATACTAAATTTTGATTGAAAACAACATTTTCATTGAATTAATTTATAGTGTTTAATTATATATTTTATTGGTTTAAAAATATAATTAGATAATTTTTTTATCATTTAATTTTATTTTGATCATTGGCATCAATTTCACATTGAATTTGGATATAAAAACATGTCAATCTTTTAAATGTTTTTACTTTAAAAACTCATTTTCTCGTTCTATCAATGAGATTAATTTTAAATTAATTTTATGAAATCATGTGTTTTGAATTATGAAAAATGGCTTCCATATTTTTATTTAGAAGAAAAAATTTATTAAACAGACCCCTTTTATTTTTTGGACAACATGAATAGTAACTATAGTAATTTTTAATACAACGGTTAAAGGTAAAATCAGGTAATTAAGGGTCAAAATAATATAATAAAAATTAGAAAACTACACTAAAACTTTCCCAAAAGATATTGGATTAATATAATTATACTCTTAACACATAAGTATCCAAATTGAATAATTTAAGGGAGATTTTTCCGTGAAAATCACTTAAGTATTATTAAACTCAAAAGGAGTGATAAAATGCCACACTCTTACTTTTAATATGTATAATATTTTTAATATGGGGATAAATTGAAGATATTATAGAATATATACATTATTCATAGATATAAAAGTTGTATGTACATAATATAATTTTACTTTTAATTTTTAGTGAAGAAATAATTGTCATAAATAATTACAAAATGATGATGTAGTAATTACCCAATTAATGAAATAGTCAATTAAATGATATTATAAATATTAAAATAATTATAATTTGACTTAATAAATGTGATAAAATAATTTTATGGGTTAATATGACATTTTAGGGGTATGTTAAGTTAATTTTTTTGAAGTTATCTTGTTGTGTGTATTTTCTTAAAATAAAAATTATGAATAGTTTCAAAATTGATACTTATGATATTTTATAAAAATAATAATTTATTAAATTATTTAAAAATAATAAAAATATTAAATAAGTACAAGGGAATTATATATGGTCTAAAATATCTTTAATTTTACATTTATGATCCAATTTTCCCTTTATATGTAAAAATTATATCCTCTTAGTATCAAAAACTTTGTTACCATAGTAAAAATTAAAATAGGTTAACTAAGGGTTAATAAAAAATATAAGGTTTAAAATTAACTCAAAACCTGTCTAAATTTTATTGGTTGATGAGGTTAAAAAATTATATCATATTGTATTTAAATATATGAAATTTTTGAGGTATTTGGATTTATTTTTCATTTATTATAATTTAATATTTTTGAGAGTTTCCAAAAGTGCATCTCCCCTCTCTTATAAAAGGAAACTTCTCCTCTTTTATTCGTACATAAGAAGACCTTTGGCTTGGAAAAACTCTGAAAAAATCTCCTCATAATATCCTTATCTTTATCTTTTATTCCTTTGGTAATAAATCCAACCAAATAAGTCATTTTGTGAAAATAAAAAGGAGACACCCAAAGAAGGGGTAACGTTCATCAACAAACATTTCTATTTTGTTTCTTCCTTAAACCCCTTAAATTACTTTTTTATTTCATGTTTATATAAAAAATAATTATAAAAAATATAATAGGATATTTTTATATTAAGTTTTATACCTAAATTCACACATACTTCCATCTAATGGGTAACGAACTTATTGTTCTTGTGTATGGTGAATTACTGCCTCACGGAATGGTGTTGTTTGTTTTTCCTTTACCACCTCTCATGGTTGATAATTATGATGGAAAATATATTTTTATATTATATTTATGAAATAATTATAATTATTTAATAATAATATAATATCTACCTTTTTACCACCTAATCGTTTGGGAAATGATAACATTGCTCATGCGTATGTATGGCTTACCATCTCCATGACGCGATGCGATTCGTTTCTCATCTATATTTCACATGGATGGTAATAGGGATGAATTTAATGTAAATATATGATATATATATATATATAACATAATTATTATTCTTTAATGATAATATATCATGTAATTTTCTTTCCTTTTAATATGATAAGAAAATGAAAATAATATCCATGTGTACGTACGACCTACCATCTCCATGAACAGTGTATTTTACTTTCTATCTATAAATTTTATGAATCACCATGAATACATATATACTGAATATATATATATATAATATATATATATCATGGTTATAATTCTGGATATGATGAATTTGTGATCTATTTAAGAGGACCAAGGATAACAAGTCAAAACATGAATGAAAAATAAAGCGGTTATTACCAGAAATGTAACTTTAACATGAAATTATTGATAAATAGGTAACAAAAGGCCATAATTAAATCATATATGATATGATATAATTAAATGTGGTTATTTAATATATTTATAATGAAATTATATTTATTATAAAAGAGTTTTTTATGAGTACAAAGAAAGTCAATACATATGGTAAGGGAATTTCATCTCACTTTTTATTTCTGTGAGATACATGCCATATTCAGCACTCCTTTATTTTTTGTGGTGTATATATTTAACTAAGACATGTTATATCATTAATTTATTTTATTTAATTATATTTAAATATTTAATTTATGTTATTATTTTATGGGGTTCATGATTCTAAATTTACTCAAGTAGTAAGAGATTTATGTCTCACTTTTATTTCTATGGGACACATGTCTTATACACTAAAAATTTATTCTATGTGGTGTATATACTAAAAATGAATTTATTTTATGATTTTAACTTAAATATTATGTGTATTTACATATCTATTTTATGATATACCTTTCATGAGGTTTATAGATCTAAATTTACCAAATCAATAAGGTAATTTAGTCACAGTTTTCCTTCTTTGAGACACATGTTATGTTATGCACCTATATTATTTTAGGAGGTGTATATACTACCATTTTACATGTTTTATCATGAATCTATTTCTTTTTTATGATATTTTAATCTTCATGTAAATTTTTTCTCTCTTCGGTCAGAAATCTTTGTTATTTAAAAATAATGTTTTCTAAAAATGTTTTAAAAGTGTTTTAAATGATCTATTAAGGATTTTCAAGAAAATGGATTTCAAATATGTTTAAAAGATTCCTTTATAAGTTTTAAAATTTATTTTCAATGAAAAAGTTTTGATAAATGTTTTATGATTTTAAAATTATTTTTGAAAGATGAAAAGATATTTTCCTCAATAAATCTTTTAAAAAGATCTTTCAAAATTATTTTCAATCTAATATGACATCCTTTTTCATAGTTTATGATTTATTAAGGATATAATCCAATAATACCATTCATATTATTTATTTAATGGTTCATTTTTATGATGGAATTATATTTATGAAACCTATTTCTTTTATAGGGGTTATGTTATGATTGAATGATGTTTATGAAACCCATTTAATTCCATGGGTTCTGATATAATGAATGATTTATGTTCTTCTGGAACACATATGTATGGTTTTCATTATATGATGGGTGGGACCTATATCTCTATCCAATTTATTGGGTAATTATTTATATCTCATGAGATAATTATGGGAATCAACTTTATGGTCTTAATCAACTATAGGAAGATGGGGAAACCCGATCCACTATGGGAAGAAGGGGAAACATGATCCCTTATAAGGAAAGGTATGAGACTGGGGATGGTGGTGTTTCCCACCTAGTAGGTGTAGTCCCCATGAATTTTTCTTTTTAAGTAATATAAATTAATCTTGACTTATATGGAATGATATTACATGTTTATGTGTATGACACAATTCCATGTCTTACTCTTATGTTCTTCTTTCATAGATTATTCTCTTGATTACCTCATGATTCGTGTCTTATGAACTACCAATCTTTATTTCATGATCCATGTTTATGATATTTGAAATTCAAGGAGTAATCTTTTAATGTTATGATCACATTCTAATATCCCTATGCTCATGTTTATGATTACATGTATCTTTTGTTTACCCTTACTGAGCATCTGAGATCACCCTTTATTATGTTTCTTTTTCCCAAGATACAAATAAAGGTATTAAGTTTGATATATAAAAAATTTTTCTAGTTATGAGGAAATAGGTGGGATAAGAAGTATATTTTTTATGAACTAGTAGTTTATATTTCCAATTTTCTAAAGTCATTAAACTAATACGGTCTTTAGCTGTGTGTTTATATAATTTATGAAATGTTCTGAAAAGTGATGTAATGTCTATCTATGTAAATATTGGGTTGTTATAATTGGTATCAGATCAAATGTTTATTCAACCTTTGGATACTAGTTTGAGAAAACTTTAGTGAGATCCCTAGATATATTTATAAGGATATTTCTAGGGATTTCCCTAAGGATAAGTCTAAGTATCAGTTAAAATCTTATAATGTTTGTAACAATCATGAAAAACCTATGATTAAACCTAATATGTTATAGATTGAAATAAATTCCCCCTTATTGTGTGGTTTTCCTGATATTAATAGTGTTAATCACATTATATTTTTGTTTTAGTCAGTGGATGGAACCTGAAGTAACCGTGTTAATGAGGAATACAATGGACAATACAATGATGAACCTCCTAAGAAACCGAATGTTGTGGAAGATAGAATGAAAACCCTCTTTGATATTACCACACAACCATATCAAGACATGAATCATTCTAGACTTACAAATGATCAAATGAGGGAACAAAATTTTATTAAATCCTTCTTAAGGAAACATCCGCCTTCTTTTAGTGGAATAATCGATCCACTATTTATTGAGAAATAGATATGTACCATTGAAAAGATATTTTTAATTCTCCATTATATAGAATGTAAAAAAGTTATACTGGGAACTTATCACTTGAAATGTGAATCAAATCAGTGGTGGAACTTTATCAAGAATACGAAGAAATAAGATAAAATTGACTCCATGGATTGGGAGGAGTTAAAGAACTTATTTTTCAGTAAGTAACTACCTTGTATTCTTCTTACAAAAAGAGAGATTGAATTTTACCATCTATCTCATGGTCATGATAAGAAAATAAGGATAGAATTCAAAGGAAACTCTAAAAACTATGGAGAGAAGAGGATTAGATTTACTTTATGCTCAAATGTGGAAGGGAACATGGAGGAAATTGTCTTAAGGGTACTGGTAAATGTTTTAAGTGTGGGATATAAGGTCCTTATACATTTGACTTCCAAAGTAATAGGAATAAAAATAAATCTCCAAATAGTGAACCTCCTATGATTCAGTGTCTAAATTACAAAAAGTTTGGTCATTATTATAACAAGTTCCCCAATCCAAGGACTAATGATGATGATAAGACACAATAACCACTAAGGATAAAGGGACAAGGGAAATATTATGTTGTTATAATGGATGAAGTGAACCATGAAAATTAGGGAATACTTATCCTACTATCCTTTTTTGGGAATGTCGTGCTTGATTTTTAACGAATAAGCCCTATGAAAATCTTATTATTCATCCATTAGTGAAATTTTATGTGATTATCTAATTAGATTATGGAATAATGAAATAACATATTCTATCAGTATAAGGATGAATCCAATCTTCCAATGAAAACGTTTTTGTATAATAAAATAGCTTATATAGGTAATGAAGAAGCATGTGTGTATTCAATATGGTTTTATGGTAATTAAGTTATTACCATGTATCAAGATAATACATGATGATGGTATTTAAATGTTTTTTATGTGAAAATTAAGAGCTACAACAAGTTTTTTTAGGGATTAATTATAAGTTGATATAGTAAATTTAGTAACCACCTTTCGAAAGTTTTGGATTTTCATCTTTCAGAAGGATTGTAAGATTATCCATTTATGGAAAGTTTGAGTTAAAATTTGGATGAAGTTTTTGAGATTAAAGTATTATCTCACCATAAGTGGATCTATTCATATTTTATAACTTGTGTTAACCTTTTGTTTTGATAAAGATAGATTTAATCATCTATCATTTTATTTATTGATCTCATGATCTGTTAATGCTTCAGGAATGGAAAATTCAACTTCATTTCTTGGAATAAGAGATGAAGTGGAAATTGATCATGGCACAAGAAAGGGTGAAGTTGTCCTAAAAACAAGTAATCATATCCCCTAGTGAAATTTTCTCAACTTTAGTAAAATGATCTTGAAATAAAATGATGTCCTATTATCATCATTATTGATGATATCAATGACCTCTTTCACGTTTCTTTAGTTTATGGTTTTGTGATTATTAACATTCTCTGGATCATCCACTTTTTTGTGATTAGTGATATTTATAAATCTCTTTTATTTTATACACTTTTCCTCTATGCCCAAATTTTTACCTATGTTCTCCAATGTAGAAAACTAGTTATTATTTACATTGTGTAACTATTATTTTCAAAAATTTATTTTCAAAATGAAGTTTTATAATTCATTTTTATGATATGGGTTTATATGAAAGAAACTTTCAAGAATTAAACCGTTGATAACCCAAAAAATATCATGGGAAAATCCATTTTAAGGGGAGAAGAATATAACACCCTGAGATTTTTTGAAATAATATTTTTCGAATTAGTTTAATCTTTTCGATATTTTTCATTTCACATAATATTGAATATAGATTTAGTTGTACAAAAATGCTATGTTTAGCTTGAGTTATACAAAACACCAAGTCAATATTTTTCTACACACATCACTTAGATTAGTTTGTAGTATATGCAACACTATTCTTGGTTTGCATTATACACAACACCAAATTCTTTTGATAGCTTACATTACACACAAGACCGAGTTTTAATGAATAATAGTATATTATTAAAATATTATAATTCAATATAATAAGATATAACATAGCCATTAAATTAGAATTTATGAATAGTATTAACTAACTTATAAAAATATAATGTTTATAATATTAATTCATTGGTTAACAATTAATTAGAAATGAAAATATATATCAATTGGTTATAAAGGAAATAATTTTATTTTTAGTCATTTTGTCTTAATAAATTAAATTAATTACAATTAGTGAATTATATTAATTAAATATATATGTTATATATTTAATAAAATATTTTTTATATTCATTCAATAGATTTTATCAGCATAAGATAAGAACAAACCCAATTTTCTTGCATAAAACCCAATATTTTTTTCAAAAGGGTAATTTTACCACCTTTTAATGGAGAACCCATTTTAAATCTATTTTTTTACACTTTTAGAATTTTTATATAAAAAAATAAACTTCTTATTTGAAATCGTGATATAAAAATTTAATTTGGATGAATTTTTGGTATTTTTCTGATAAGTTTCATGTTTTGATGAATAGTAAAAAATACTGAATTGTAATTGAAAATAACCTTTTCATTGAAGTAATTTATAGTGTTTAATTGTATATTTTGTTGGTTTTAAAGTATAATTAGATAAATTTTTTATAATTTAATCCAATTTATGTCATTGTAATTAATTTCAATTTGATTTTAGATATAAAAACATGTCAATATATTGGATGTTTTTACTTTAAAAACTTGTTTTCTCATTCCGTCAACAGGATTAATTTTAAATTAATTTTATCAAAAAAAATATCAAATTATGTGTTGTTAATTATGAAAAATGGATTACATATTTGAAATCAGAATTTCCAAATTTAGTAAATATGCCTCTTATTTTTGGATAATATGAATAGTAACTTTAGTAATTCTTAATATCACGGTTAAGGGTAAATTGAGTAATTAAGGGTCAAAATAATATAATAAAATTTAGAAAACGACCCTAACACTTGAAAAAAAAATATATTGGATGAATATAAATTTACTCTTAACACATAAGGATCAAAATTTAATAATTTAATAGACACTTTTCTATGAAAATGAATTAAGTATTATTAAACTCAAAGGGAGTGACAAAATGTCACACTCTTAATTTTAATATGTATAATATTTTTAATATGGGGATAAATTGAAGATATTATAGACTATATATATTCTTCAGAACTATAAAAGTTTTATCTATATCATATAGTATTACTTTTAAATTTTAGTGACGAAATAACTATCATAAATAATTGTAAAATGATGATGTAGTAATTATAAAATTAATGAAACAATTAATTAAATGATATTATAAATATTAAAAGAAATATAATTTGACTTAATAAATGTGATAAAAAAAATTTATGGGTGAATATTACATTTTAGGGGAGTGTTAAGTGAATTTATTTGAATTTATCTTGTTGTATGATTTTATTAAAGTTAAAGCTGTGAATAGTATCAAAATTGATACATATGATATTTTATGAAAATAATAATTTATTAAATTATTTAAAATCATAAAATATTAACTAAGGTAAATGGGATGATATATGGTTTAAAATATCTTAAATTGGTCATTTATGGTCCAATTTACACTTTATATGTAAAAATTACATCCTCTTAATATTAAAAACTTTGTTTCCATAGTTAAAATTAAAATAGGTTAACTAGGGCTTAATAAAAAATATAAGGTTTAAAATTATATCAAAACCTATATAAAATTTATTTTTTGATGATATTAAAACCTTATATCATCTTATTTTTTAATATATGGCCCTTTGGAGATATTTCTATTGAGTTTTCATTTATTATAAATTAATATTTTTGAGAGATTCCAAAAGTTCCCATCCCCTATGTTATAAAAGGAAACCTCTGCTTCTCTTTTATTCACACCTAAAAATCCCTTTAGATCAAAAAAACTCTACCCAAGTATCCTCCCAACATTTTTATCTTCATCCTATAGTCCTTCCTTTG
The DNA here is from genome assembly GCA_963277665.1 of Viscum album. Classification (NCBI taxonomy): domain Eukaryota; kingdom Viridiplantae; phylum Streptophyta; class Magnoliopsida; order Santalales; family Viscaceae; genus Viscum; species Viscum album. The sequence goes on from OY728138.1 coordinate 2,006,271,094, forward strand.
GGAAAAAATCTAACCAAATAAGTCCTTTTGTGAAAATCAAAAGGAGACACCCAAAGAAGAGGTAACGTTCATCAACAAATATTTCTGTATTATTTATTTCTTAAAAACCTTCAATTATCTTTTTATTTCATGTTTATATAATCAAATAAGTATACTAAATATAATTTTATGTTTTTATATTATGTTTTTTACCTAAACTCACACACACATCCATCTAATGGGTAATGAACTTACCGTTCTTATGTACGGCGAACTACCGTCTCACGAAACGATGTTGTTCATTTTTCCTTTACCACCTCTCAGGGTTGGGATTTATGATGAACACTCTATTTTTATACTATATTTATGAAATAATTATACTTCTAGAATAATAATATCATATCTACCTTTTTATCACCTAATCATTTGGGAAATGATAATGTCGCTCGTGCGTACGTATAACTTACCATCTCTACGATGTGATGTGATTCATTTCTCATCTATTTTTCACATGGATGATATTCAAGATGAATTTAGTGAATATATATGATATATATAACATAAATATGATTCTTTAATGGTAATATATCATATAATTTTATTTAATTTTAATATGGAAAGAAAATGAAAACAATGTTCATGCGTACGTACAGCCTACCGTCTCCATGAATAATGTATTTTATTTTCTATCTCTAACTTTTATGATTCACCATGAATAAATAAATACTGAATATATATATATATATCATGGTTCTCATTATAGATATGATTAATTCATTATCTATGTAAGACGACTAAGGATAACAAGTCAAAACATGAATGAAAAACAAATAGGTTTTTACCCAAAACGTAACTTTAACGTGGAATGGATGATAAACAGGTAATATAAGGCCATAAGTAAATCATATATGATATGATATAATTAAATGCAGTTCTATATTATATATATAATAAATTAGTATTTATTATATAGTATTTTTTCATGAATACAAATAGAGTCGAGACATAAGGTAGTGGAATTTCATCTCACTTTTTATTTTTGTGATATACATTACATATTCACCACTCCCTTATTTTTCATGGAATATATACTGAACTAATAAATGTTATATCATTAATTTATTTTATTTTATTATATTCAAACCTTTAATTAATGTTAATATTTTATGGGGTTCATGATTCTAACGTTACTCAAGTAGTAAGAGATTTATGTCTCACTTTTATATATATGGGACACATGTCTTACACTACTTGATTCTTCTACATAGTGTATATACTATCAATTAATTTTATTATTCTCACTTTAATTAATGTTATTATGTTATGGGGTTCATTATTCTAAAGTTACTCAAGTAGTAAGATATTTATGTCTCACTTTTATATCTATGGGACACATGTCTTATACACTACTTGATTCTTCTACATGGTGTATATATTGTTAATGAATTTATTTTATTATTCTTATCCTAAATATTATGGTTATTTAAATATACATTTGATGATATCTCTTTCATGGTGTTTATAGATCAAAAGTTACCAAATCGATAAGGGATTTTTTTCTCAATTTTCCTTCTTTGAGACACATGTTACGTTATGCACTTATATTATTTTAGGAGGTGTACATAATTCTCATTGAAATGTTGTATCATGAATATAATTATTTTTATTATATTGTAAGCTTCATGTAATTATGTTCTCTCTTGAGTTGGAAATTTGTGTTCCTTCAAAATAATGTTTTTTAAAAATGTTTTAAAAGTGTTTTAAATGATCTTTTATGCATTTTCAAGAAAATGGATTTCAGATATGTTTAAAAAATTAATTTATATGTTTTCAAGGTTATTTTCAATCAAAAAGGTTTGATAAATGTTTTATTATTTTAAAATCATTTTTCAAAGAGGAAAGGATATTTTTCTCACAAAATATTTTAAAATGATCTTTTAAAATTATTTTTCATCTAAGATGGCATTTGTTGTCATAGTTTATGCTTTATTGGGGATATGATCCAGGAATACCATTCATATTCTTTATTAAATGGTTTATTTTTATTATGGAATGATATTTATGAAACCTATTTATTTTCCATGGGTTATATTATGATTAAATGGTATTTATGAAACCCATTTCATTCCATGGGTTATGATGTAATGAATGATTTATGTTCTTATGTCACACATATTTATGGTTTTCATTAGGTGATGGGTGGGACATATATCTCCCTCTAATGCATTGGGTAATGATTTATATCTCATGAAATAATAATAGGAATCAAGTCGATGGGCTTGATCAACTATGGGAAGATGGGGAAACCTGATCCACTATGGGAAGATGGGGAAACCCGATTCACTATGGGAAGATGGTAAAACCTGATCCCTTACAAGGAAATGGATGAGACTAGGGATGGTGGTGTTTTTGGCCCAGTATGTGTATTCCCCATGAAGTTCCCTTTTAAGTACTATAAATGCATCTTGACTTATAGGGAATGATATTACATTTTTATGTGTATTCCATAATTCCATGTCTTACTCCTATGTTCTACTTTCATGGATTATGCTCTTGATTCTCTTATGATTCATGTCTTTTGAACTGCCAATATTTATGCTATGATTCATGTTTATGATATTTTATATGAAAGGTATGATATTCTAATGTTATGATCACGTTCTCATACCCCTATGCTCATGTTTATGCTTACATGTCTCCCTTATTTACCCTTATTGAGCATCTGAGCTCACCCTTTATTATATTTATTTTCCCTAGGATACAAATAAAGGTATTAAGTTTGATACATAAAAAATGTTCTATTTATGAATAAATGGGTGGGAGAACAATTATATGTGTTATGAACCATTTTTTTATGTTTCCAAGTTTCCAAGGCACTAATCTAATATGGTCTTTAGTCGTGTGTTTGTATAATGTATGAAATGTTCCCTAAAAGTGGTGTAATGTCTATATACATCAATCTTGGTCTTTTATAGACATGTTAAATGGGAGAATTCATATTATAATTTTTTTTGTCCTTAATTTTTTTTGAACAATTTTAGACTTTTCATAATATAGTAATCCATTGATAATTTCTTTTTGAAGCGTGTGGAATTTTCTATCAATGATGAGAATAGAGTTGGAATGATATTATAGTCATACATGGATACTAATTACCATTTTTAAATTCTATTTCATCTTGTTATAAATGTTATGAACATGGATATAGTTTTAATTACTTTCGTATGTGTGATTGTTAACTTTTTTTTTGGAATGTAATAATGAAATGGGTAATACAAGTTAGAATAAAAGGTGATCATGTGCATATTGGTTTGACAAACTGGTTGATTGTATGGGATGGGCTTGCAGTTTCCTTACTCATTTATACCCATTTTCCTATCCATAAAGGGATAGGATGTGATATTTCCCTAACTCGTTTATATATGAATCGTGATCCCTTTTATAGAATGAGTTTTTCATCTAGATGAGTTATGATATTCAAGTGGGAATGACTGTAAGATTTCCTAGTCCCACTCATATCAAAAATTGAGTTAAAGATTATTAAAGGTATAACATGTATGTATTATCCTAGTATGTGGGATATTTATGATGATTCCTATATATTTCTCACTACTTGTATACTACTTATATTCATTAGCTTTGTACTATTGTTGCATACACTTTAGCTTATGAAAAGATGTTATAGGTGTGGTGGTGATTTCTGACTAGGTGTATTTTACTCACACCCTATATGTGCCTTGTTTGGATGCATAAAGACACTTTGGTACATGATTTGAGTAGAGGTAAAGAACTATAATATGGAGGCTAGTTTGACATGGAATCCTAGAAATTGGGTGTTTTTTTTGGACCTCTTGGTGAGAAATAAAAATTGGGTTGTCCTTATAGGTTCTGAGGGTGTTCACATGCATGAGACATCATCTTTTGAGTGTTTAGTCCTTTTCTGACCTACACCTATATGTACATGTGGGTTTTGGTATAGTTTCGCTTATTATGTTTATAGTGGGTCACTTTTATGATCCATTTTTTTATGTGATGCATGATCGAGTCATATTTTCTATTTCTATCATGTTATATAATTTCACCTACTTCTATAGTTGGTTGTTTGTATGCTTGAATAGACCAAAATGAGTTAGGTTGTATCCCAAATTAGTACACACCTCCACATTTTACATTGTATTTAGGAGAAAAATGATTATGTTGACTTGACCTGATACAGTTCAAGTTATCGGGACACAGTTGTTACAAACTTCATCCAAGAATCTTTCTCCTTGAGATCAACACTCCTACGATCAAATGGAGTATCCTACTATATTTTTCCCACATTAAACACATGATGATGATTTCTCTTTCTATCTATACCAATGAAATAAGAACTCTTAATCCAAGAATACAAAATTTATTTAAGATCAAATAATTAAATTCATTTTAATTCCCAAATTTTTTTCAAATTAAATAATAGAATAAACAAGAATGATGCATGAAACACAACTAGGTATTTACATCATAGTTATTATCATCTCAGTTTAGTACATTTAGTAATATTATGGTCCTTGTATTGGATTATAAGTGCTCTGTTTTCATCTTAACCAGTATTTTTTTCCTACTTTACATACAATGTTCAAAAAATGTTGTTACCCTACAAAACCAATATTGTCCTCTCTTGAACCTTACTTTAAACCCCATCATAAGTATCAATAAAATATTTGACACCAATTTTTCACAATCCTTCTCTAATGGAACCCCGCCTGGGCTAGTAGTGAATCCAAGTGTGACTCCAAAATCCCTCATCCAATTGTCCATGGGTTATTGACTATAACAAAGTATATAAAACACAAATATTAGAGTAATTACCCTCACAAATTCCAGGTATATATGATAAAAATCACCTATAAACTCTATCCAATATTATAAAATAAAACTTAAAATACCACCATGCATGTAATATAATATAAAAATATAAGTTTTACAAAATAAATACCAAGACACAACTCCTACGGTGGTAACTCCAACGCCTAATCTAGAAATCACCATGTCACAAGCAAGTAATGTCAAACCTGATCATTAAATCGTACTTGAAAATATTTAAAAACAAGATATAAAATATAAGGGTGGACATAAAATTATACATAGTTGGTTCCTCACCGTATCGTCTCATGAAAATTTTAAAGAATCATACTAAAACCTCTAAGGATAAACAAGAAAACTAACTCATTTCCTAACCTGGTCAAACACTATCTAACCTCACCAAGGATCTCTCACAAAATCAACATATGAGAGTGTTAATATAATATTCAAGAGAATATATAAATAAAAAGGCACCATGTAGCCACTTCCACACTAAAATAGTCACCCTTATGCTCCAACTACATATGTCATGGGGTTTTCATCCCTTCCATATCTATATAACCACATAACCAAGTCACAACTACAACCACATTACCAAAACCTCATATCAAACACCATATCCAAAATTGTATACCATTACATAACCATATCACTAACACATTATCACATCACCCTATACCATAACCTTAGGTCATCGTACCATATACTATGTATGAAAGAGAGAGCGAGGAAGTGGGAGTAATCATCCATCCATATCACCATCTTGGACATTGGAGAAAACACCCAAAATCAAAAATACAATTTGGGTGTCATTTGTGCTACCTAACTCAGGTGGTGGTGTATAAGAAATAACAAAAAATAGTAATAATGAATATATATAATGAAGTCACATACCCAATCTATGGTTTAATTTCTAACAAACACCATTATTTCCAAATACCATCACCTTATCATTGCTGCCACAATAACAATAACTACTACTTTAACATCCTATTTTTTCTATAAACATTCTTTCTTAAAATATAAATATAAATTCTAAATTAATCTCTTTCTTATTTATTAAAATGTTTTTTTAACAAAAGGGCATCCCACGGGCCTCAAACCTATGACCGAATGTAGATAAGGGAACAATTCCTACCACCATCCCACATGTTGTTATACTTTTATCTTTCATTCTTTTCATATATATAGTTTTATTTGATAAATAAATAAATTTTTAGTTTTATTTTCAAATCATCACAGTAATTAATCCATTATATTCTAATGATTAACATAGTATGACACATGATTTCAATGGCACAATTTTGTAATACATTTAAAGTGATTTAAAATAAAATTTTATGTGAAACATATGATAAATTATTAAAAATATATTTTACACTAAAATAATAATTTATCATGAATTTTGAATTTCATTATAGCTTATTTAATTTCTAAATCACTTTTATCGTATTCTGTGTACATAATTTTATTAATAAAAAATATCCTTTTGAAATGTTAAGTAACATGTTTTTTATAGTGTCTTATTATCACAAAATGGTTACAAATATTTTATAATGTTGTTTTTAGAAAAGGAAAATGGTCTTCGATATATAATTTTAATCATAGAATATAAAATTTATTACACTAAAACCATTTTCTCGATTATGTAATTAAAAGATAAATTCCATTTAATTATAAGAATAAATTAATAAAATATATATGTTTTAGAACCATAAATAATAAATTTTCAATCATATAATATGAAAGAGATAATAAAAAATATAAATGTAATTTCTCAAAATAAAAGAAATAGTTTTTATTCTAAATAAACTGTTTTTTCATGTATTATATGGTTTCATTAAAAAGTTAAATTTCTTAAATTTAGAATTTGATAAAATGGGATAAATTTTTTAATTAATTATTTCAAATTTAGCTTATGGTTAATTTTTTGGATTTTTCTGAAAAAGTTGCCTTTTGTGAATAGTGAAAATATTGTTTTTTACATATACTACAACTTTTATGACATTATTATTATGTAACCATGAATTAAAATTTTATAAAAACTTTTTATTTGACAAATATTAATTTTAGGAATAAAATATTGAATTTAAAATTAATATGTTGAGTTTATAAACCTATGTTTGAAATTTTAAAGCCTAAGTTATATTTTATTCAAATAAATAAATATCTTTTATTCTTTACTTTTAATAAGGTGGTTCAAGGATGTAATTTGATTATGGAATGGTTCTAATTTCAATGAACCTTATTTTTTAAATAATAAGTAAAAAAATTATAGGAATCATCACTTCTCAAAAGAATTAGGCCTAAATGATAACCCTAAAATGCCCCTCACCTCAAGTATAAATATTCCCTATCTTTTCCCTTGGAAAACCACTTATCATTCACTTTATCTTAACTAATACCTTCCTAAATACCTCCCCAAGATCCCTAGACACATCCTAGAGATTATAGTCTCTCCAAAAGACCAGCCTAAAAGGCTTAATGTGTAAGCCAATTGAGGTTTTCCAAATAATAGGTATAACTCTTAACTAAGTTACAACCCTTTTTCATCTCCTTTTCCATCCTATGGGAAATGAAAACATCACTCATGAATACGTATAGACTATCACATCCATGAAGTGATGTGTTTCATTTTTAATCACCATATCATATGTTTGGTTAAAATGATGGATGAAATGAAAATATATGATAGTTATGAAATAATTATGATTTTTAAAGATAATAAATTACTTATTTTTTTACCCTTCTATCTATAAGAAAATGATAATGTTGCTCGTGTATACGTGTGGACTACCATCTTCGTGAATTGATATTATTTATTATTCATTTATTAATTTCATGGATGGGCCTAAAATTGTATTTAATATATAAAAATTATAATTATTTCATGATTAATATTCTAGAGATGATAGAACCATGACCCCTTTGACCACGGTCAACCTACCAAAGATGTTTTGGTTTTATGAACTGAACATCCTCAAAACATTCGACATGAACTTTATTGATTTGATAGATATATAATAAATGATAATAAATGAAATAAAATGGATTATCATAAGGAAATAAACCTTAAAATTTTTCTTAAACAATTAAATAATTAATATAAGTTTATTATACATGAATTAAATAATATATATGGAAAATTAGACTCGAGGAAAGATATTTCTCACCTGAATTTCCTTTCATTGAAACTCATGTCATTTTCATCACATGTTTTATTTTATGTGGTGTATATAATACCATATGAATGTATTTTATCATTCATTTACTGAAATTAAAATGGTTTACAAATCCCTTTAATTTCCTCTACTTCAATGTTATTTTTATTTAAAGGTTACTAAATTCGTAAGGTATTTTTCTATAAAAAGTTATTTTAAATGTTTTGAATTTTTTTCCCTCCATATTCATGTTCATTTAAATGTTAAAGAATGTTCTTATTTATATTTAAAATATAGATAAAGGTTATTTTCAACTACTTTTAAACTTTTTTCAGAGGTTTTAAAAGGAATCTCTTCATCATTTTATGATAAATTTATTTTTTACTTTCTTTATAAAATGTGTGAAAAAAATGTCTTTTTAACATATATCACTACTGGAATTTTACACTTTACCAATGGTTCAAAACCATTGGTAAAGGTCTGGAAACCATTGGTATATAGTATACCAATGGTTCACCCAACCGTGGCCAAGTAAGCCATGACAATAGGCCTATACCAACGGTTCTGTGAAAATCATTAGTATAAGTGTCCAAATAGAAGGTATAACAATGGTTTCTACAAACTGTTGGCATATGTCTGTTAAATTATAACATATACCAACGGTTTGTGAAACCATTGGTATATGTGTGTTACACTTATACCAACTATTTGTGAAACCATTGGTATATGTGTGTTACACTTTTACCAACGGTTACAACCGTTGGTGTAGAGGGGATATAGAAATCCATAAGGCTATACCAACAGTTTTGTTATAACCATTGGTATAAACCTATACCAACGGTTATAAAAAACCGTTGGTATAGTTATATTATAGCATCTATACCAATGGTTTAAAACTGTTGGTATACATTTTCTCAACTCCAAAGCAGTAGCAGACCCCTCTCCCCTCTCCAGACCTGCAACAACAAAGCTCCACAGCAAAACGGCAACACACCTCCCCCTCCCCAGACTTGCAACAACACCAATACAAAATCCCCATCCAAAGTATTCAAAATTTAGAATTCATTCCAGAATTTAGAAATTTATAAATTGTTAAATTCAAATGCAGTAACACCCATAAGAGAAAAGGCCTAAATGTTATAGGAAATGAAATAATACCCATAAAAGTATTCTGAATTTAGAATTCATTTCTCCATCAAACCACAACACCAACACACATAAGAGTATTCAAAATTTATAATTCATTCTTCACTTAAACCACAACACCAATACACACAAGAGAAAAAACCTACATGTTATAGGAAGCACATGGGATGTTTAGTCATGGTCTTGGGTTGAGTATCTTAAAACCAACAGAAAAAATTGGTTAGAGTGGACAAGGATCATGATACCCATAAGATAGACAATGGTAGTGGTCATGTGCTTAGACCTAGTATGAGTTATAGGAAGCACATGGGATTTTTATATTCCTCTAATGATTATGTATCCATGTATAAATGGTTCCTGATGTGTTAGTGGGAAACATTTTCCAATCTCGACATATGAGATGGGTTACCGGAATAGCCTACATGTTTTTCATAGACTTTTCAATTAGAATAAGGGGGTATGTGGATAATTGTAATTTTCTCTCCTGGGTGTGATGTGAGATGAATCCCCAACTTGGGTAGTGGGTATGAATATTCAATTAAGTCTTTGGTATTGGGTTTCCAAAGGGACTTTAGTTTGGTCCAAGAACCCACTGTTTTAGGATGGGATTGAGGTGATCCATGGGGCTATGGTGTCACCATATGTATTCCTCACCATTAGGGTATTTTTATGATACTTTGAAACTTATTTTTCAAGAATCTATGTGTAGCCTTGTTGACCAATTTTTTATATGATATTTATTTGTTGTATGTTATTTTATGGAATGAACGACCCGTGATTGAGAATTAGAACATGAGTGTTGGTGCATGTTCATGATGGGATGTCGAGACTCATTCCTAATATATTCAAAATATTAAAACTAAGTTAAGCCTTACCGATTTGGAGTGTAGAACTAAAAAATTGATTGACTTCAGATGGATCTATAGGGAGGAAGGAGTTCCCATCCTGGGTAAAGAGAGAGGGATCTAGTTTAGACCAAATAAAAATAGAAAATAAAAAAAATAGATGAATAACATTAGGACTTACAGATTAAAACTAAATAATTGAGTGGGGGGCTATCCGGGGGGTGGGGGGTTGTCCGGGTGGTGGGTGGGGTTGTCTGGGGGGTGGGAGTGATGTTCGGGTGGTGCGGGGGGGGGGGGGGGGGGCTGTCTGGGGGGTGGGGGGCTGTCCGGGGTGAGTGGGGGGTTGTCCGAGGGGTGGGGGGGATTTCCGGGGAGTGGGGGTCGTCCGAGGTAAGGGGGGATGTCCGGGGGCTTGGGGGCTATGAAGGGGGTGGGGGCCGTCCAGGGTGAGGGGGTGATGTCTGGTGTGCGGGGGGGGGGGGGGGGCTTTCCGATGGGTGGGGGGCTGTTTAGGGGTGGGGGGGAAGTCCGGGGGGTGCGGGGGGGCTATCCAGGGGTGGGGGGGCTATCCGGGGTGGGGGCATTCAGAGTGCGTTTTCGGCCACCACGGTCACACGATACCTCTGATTGACATGTCATCTGGCCGACCATTTCATAATTATTTCACTCTTTGTTGTCATCTGATTTCATGGTATTCCGAGGTCGTTCGACCGGTTTTGACCACCCCATGCATGCTTTTCAAGCGCGCCAAACACCTAAAAAACACATATTCTACCATGTTGTGCAAACCATGCATATAAATGACATGTTTTCTTTTCAAACACCTCAAAAATAATAATTAGGGTGTTTTTGTGTGATTTCAAGTCATTTTGATATCATTCGGTATGTATTTGACCGTAAAACGCTTGTTTTGGTCATTTACGACATGCGGAGTGTGTTTTCGGCCACCACGGTCACACAACACCTCTGATTGACGTGTTATCTACCCAACCATTTCACAATTCACTCACCCTTTGTTTTCGTCTGATTTCATGGCATTCTGAGGTCGTTCGGCTAGTTTTGACCACCCCACGCACGCTTTTCAAGCGCACCAAACACCTAAAAAAACATATTCAGTCATGTCGTGAAAACTGTGAGTATGAATCACGTTTTTTCTCCTCATACACCTCAATAATAATAATTAGGGTGTTTTCATGTGATTTCAAGTCATTCTGATGTCGTTCGGTATGCATTTGACCATTAAACGCATGTTTTGGCCATTTACGACACGCAGAGTGCATTTTTGGCCCCTGCGGTCACACGACACCTCCGATTGACATGTCGTATGGACGACCATTTCAAAATTCACCCACCCTTTCTTTTCGTCTGATTTTATGGCATTTTGAGGTCGTTCGGCCGGTTTTGACCACCCCACGCACGCTTTTCAAGCGCGCAAAACACCTAAAAACACATATTCAGTCGTGTCGCACAAAACGCGTGTCCGAATGATGTGAATTCTCCTCATACACCTCATGAATAAAAATTAGGGTGTTTTGTGTGATTTCAAGTAATTCCAATGTCGTTCGGTATGCATTTGACCGTTAAAAGAATGATTTGGCCATTTACGACACGCGGAGTGTGTTTTCGGCCCCTGCAGTCACACGACACCTCTGATTGATGTGTCGTCTAGCCGACCATTTCACAGTTCAGCCACCCTTTGTTTTTGTCCGATTTCATGGCATTCCGAGGTCGTTCTTCTAGTTTTGACCACCCCACGCACGATTTTCAAGCCCGCCAAACACCTAAAAAACATATATTTAGTCATGCCATGAAAAACGCACATCTGAATGACATTTCGTCTTTTCGTAAACCTCAAGAATAATAATTAGGGTGTTTTCATGTGATTTCAAGTCATTCTGATGTCATTGGGTATGTATTTGACTGTAAAGCACATGTTTTGGCCATTTACGACATGCAGAGTGCATTTTCGGCCACTGCGGTCACACGACACCTCTTATTGACATGAAATCTGGCCGACGATTTCAAAATTCACCCACCCTTTGTTGTCGTCTGATTTCATGGCATTCTGAGGTCATTTGACTAGTTTTGACCACCCCACGCACGCTTTTCAAGCGCGCCAAACACCTAAAAACACATATTCAGTTGTTTTGTGCAAACCGCACGTCCGAATGACATTTCGTCTCCTTGCACACCTCACAAATAATAATTAGGGTGTTTTCGTGTAATTTCAAGTCATTCTGATGTCGTTCGGTATGAATTTTACTGTTAAACGCATGTTTTGGCCATTTACGACACGCGGAGTGTGTTTTCGGCCACCACGGTCACATGACACCTCTGATTGACGTGTCGTATGGCCGACTATTTCACAATTCACCCACCCTTTCTTTTTGTCTGATTCCATGACATTACGAGGTCGTTTGGGTGGTTTTGACCCCCCCATGCATGCTTTTCAAGTGCGCCAAACACCTAAAAAACACATATTCAGTCGTGTCGCGCAAACTGCATGTCCGAATGATGTTTCATCTCCTAGTACACCTCACAAATAAAAATTAGGGTGTTTTTGTGTGATTTAAAGTCATTTCGATGTCGTTCGGTATGCATTTGACCGTTAAACACATGTTTTGGCCATTTACGACACATAAAGTGCATTTTCGGCCACCACAGTCACACGACACCTCTGATTGACGTGTCGTCTAGCCGACAATTTTACAGTTCACCCACCCTTTGTTTTCATCCAATTTCATGGAATTCTGAGGTCGTTCGGCTAGTTTTGACCACCCCACGCATGATTTTCAAGCGCGCCAAACACCTAAAAAACACATATTCAGTCGTGTCGTGCAAACCGCGCGTCCGAATGACGTGTCGTCTTTTCATACACCTCAAGAATAATAATTAGGGTGTTTTCATGTGATTTAAAGTCATTATGATGTCATTGGATATGTATTTGACCGTAAAACACATGTTTTTACCATTTATGACACGTAGTATACACTTACATAAAAAAATAGCACAAAAACCACATACAAACAAACTTAAAACAGTATAAAAAACAACTAAAATAGCACACATGAAAACACATCAAACCATCAAACTCTTCCAACCATGTCATTTACTACAATTCCCTATTTTAATCTTCATATGAAAATAATCATCCAGTAGAGTTAATAACAGTTTCAATAACTCAAACATTATTTACACCCATTTCAATCTTCAAATGACAACCACTCTTCCGGTAGTAATTCACCTCACCCCTGCACAACCCCCCCAACCAGCACAACCCCCCACTCCCCATAAAATTCTAATAGGCAGAATAGTCTAAGAAATACTTATTAGAGTTTAATAAGAGTTTGAAATTGGCTCAAATCCCATTTTTTCTGATCCTAGATTTGGGTATGTAATGATTTGTGATGCATTTTGCATTGAACTTGTATTTTTTATAATATATGGTGAAAAGGTATTTTCTTAGGAGTCTCGTCACTTATGACCCCATGAGTGAAACTGCCAAACTCATGAAAAAGAGTTCGCGACTATCATTGATGAGTTTAAATTTCTGTTGTTGTATTCACTTAAAATGATGTCCTTTTGAAACAAAAGAGAGACGCTTTGAGTGGTGTCGGCCACACCGTTCCTAGTATTGAAGCGGGGTTGGCTCGTACACGTCACAAATGACCCATGGATCGTTTTCCTAAAGTATCAACATAATCCAAATGCGTTTGGTTAGTTTTATGTATGTCGGTTGTTGTTTTCACTTAAAATGTTGTCCATTTCAAAGAAAAGTGAGACACTTTGAGTGGTTTCGGCCACACCGCGCATCGGATTGAGGCGGGGTTGACTTTTACACGTCAAAAATGACTAATGGGTCATTTTCCTAAAGTTTCAAAATAATCCAAATGCGTTTGGTTGGTTTTCCATATGCCAGTTGTTGTTTTCACTTAAAATGATGTCCTTTTTAAACAAAAGAGAGACATTTTGAGTGGTGTCGGACACACTGCCCCTCATATTGAGGTGGGGTTGACACATACACATCACAAATGACCCATGGATCATTTTTATAAATTATAAACACAGTAAAAATGTGTTTGGTTGGTTATAAGTATGCCAGTTGTTGTTTTCCCTTAAAATCATGTCCATTTCAAATAAAAGTGAGATAGTTTGAGTGGTGCCTGCCACATCGGCCCTCATATTGAGGCAGGGTTGACTCATACACATTACATATGACCCATGGATCGTTTTCCTAAAGTTTTAATAGAATTTTAATGCATGTCAGTTTTCCATATGTCGGTTGTTGTATTCACTTAAAATGATGTCCTTTTGAAACAAAATAGAGACACTTTGAGTGGTGTCGGCCACACCGCGCCTCGGATTGAGGCGGGGTTGACTTTTACACATCACAAATGACCCATGGATCATTTTCCTAAAGTATAAACACAATCCAAATGTGTTTGGTTGGTTTTCCTTATGTCAGTTGTTTTTACTTAAAAGAGTATCCATTTTAAACAAAAGAAAGACACTTTGAGTGGTACCGGCCACACCGTGTCTAGGATTGAGGCAGGTTTGACTCATACATGTCAAAAATTACCCATGGATCCTTTTCCTAAAGTATCAACAGAATCCTAATGCATTTGGTTAGTTTTCTATATGCCAGTTGTTGTTTTCACTTAAAATGTTGTCCATTTCAAACAAAAGTGAGACACTTTGAGTGGTGTCGGTCACACCATGCCTTGGATTGAGGCTAGGTTGACTCGTACACATCAAAAATGACCCATGGATAGTTTTTTTGAAGTATCAACACAATTCGAATGTGTTTGGTTGGTTTTTCGTATTCCAGTTGTTGTTTTCACTTAAAATGTTGTCCATTTCAAATAAAAGTGAGACACTTTGAGTGGTACCGGCCACACCGTGCCTCAGATTGTAGCAGGGTTGACTCGTACATGTCAAAAATGACCCATGGATTGTTGTGTTGAATTATCAACACAATCCGAATGCGTTTGGTTGGTTTTCTGTATGCCAGTTGTTGTTTTCACTTAAAATCATGTCCATTTCAAATAAAAGTGAGAAACTTCGAGTGATACAGGCCACACCGTGCCTCAGATTGAGGTAGGGTTGACTCTTACACATCACATATGACCCATGGATATTTTTCCTAAAGTTTCAAAAGAATTTGAATGTCTTTGGTCGGTTTTTCGTATGTCAGTTGTTGTATTCACTTAAAATGATGCCCTTTTGAAATAAAAGAGAGACACTTTGAGTGGTACCGACAACACCGCGCCTGGGATTGAGGCAGGGTTGACTCGTACACATAAAAAATGACCCATGGATCGTTTTCCTAAAGTATCAATACAATCTGAATGTATTTGTTTGTTTTTCTGTATGCCAGTTATTTTTACTTAAAAGAGTATCAATTTTAAACAAAAGAAAGACACTTTGAGTGGTACCGGCCACACCGTGCCTCGGATTGAGGCAGGTGGGGGGGATGTCCGGGGGGCTGTCCGGGGTCTAGGGAGGAGGGTGGGGGTTGTCCGGGGTCCAGGGAGGAGGGTGTGTAATGTATCTAAAACTCTATCTAGGTATCATACATCAAATTCCGACAGGACTGTGAACTGCTGCAGGGTGTCGTCCTGGAGCAGGGCCAAATCACGGCATTACTGCGGCGTGACCGCAGTGTGACCATGGCATGACCGCAGCATGACTGTGGCATGTTGGTTCGGTCCCGTGACATCCGCAGGGCAGTATCTTCCAGCCAGGATTCCAAATAAATCCTATATAGTTGTCCTTCACATTATAGAAACTGATCTTATGTTATAAAAAACAGACTCTTGATTCGGGATTGTGGTATGATAAAGATATATATTTTATATTTGTTGTTTTTAAAAGTGGTACTAGGTAGTTGAAACTACTGATTGAGAGTCAAATTATCACACCATAAACTATCACTGTGAGTTTTCCTAGATAGTGCACCTCCGTTGGAGGGGTTTTATTATAAAAACATGAATTTATTTATCAAATGAAACAATTATATTAAAGAAAAATTATTCAAGATATGCAATTCAATATAATTACGAATAATTAAGAAACAATCTAAATTCAATTTAAATCATTCTTAAATTAAAGAGGCTATGAGAGGGACTCTACCTCAAGGGGTGTCTCACATGGGTGTCTTATGGTGTGTAGTGTCTATCTATGATTTTTGTGGTGCTTCCGTATTGTGGGAAATGTGTATTTCATGGTCAATTTAATAAATACATTATTCAATTAGAAAATACACCCATAGTCAATAGATATATACCCACTTTTGATAGAGAATACCATCTAAATAACCAACTCGGAAATCTGAGACCAACATTTTACTTTACCGATTCCAATTACATAATATATGCAGCATCAACTTATGCTTTATGAACCAATCAATTAAAGGGAAAGAAACTCCTCACAATAAATCATAAAATCTCATATAGCATCACTCACCTCCAAACCATTATAACATCATTAGGCTTCCATATTTGGTAAAAAAATAAAGAGTTATACTGAATTCAAAAATATCCATACAAGAGTGAAAAACCAGGTTCAAAAATAAAGAGTTATACAGAATTAAAAAATGTAATGGATCAATCTTCCCCTAATCACCATCACCATCACCACTGTCATCATCAGCCTCATCCTCACCACCATCTCTGTCCTTGTCGTCATCCTCGTCATCGTCCCCATGCTCATCCTCAGCCCCATCCTCACCCTCAGCCCCATCCTCGCCCTCAGCACCATCTTTGCCCTCTTCCTCATCCTCATCCTCACCCTCATCCTCTTCAGCATCCTCATCATCACCAGGAATGTCATCATCTTGACCGCCACTATAACTGACTCCTAGTGCATTGGATAATGCACCCATCGACGACATATATGTCTGAAAAGCCGCGCTGGCCTCCGATGGAAGTGATGAAGATAAATTTATGATCAGTTTCATAAATTCTTTCTCCCTCATTTGAACCTATTCTTCCAACTCTGTGACCCTTTTATCAGACTGTCTTGCAAGCTCCTTGACCTGTTCCAACTCGATGGTACTAGAATGGATACCTGGAAAGGACCAATACCTCGTCGGGACTATATTCTTACCAAGTTGGCAGCGTACTCGACCAGAGTGCTGATCTCCCAAAACCTGATATAAATGATCATGTGGCCCTAAATTGTCAGGCTCCTGGGCATAAAGGGGCTCTAAATTAGCCTGTTAAAAATATTAATAGATTATTAAATTTCAAAATTATCATGAACCAGCCCGGGTCGACCCCAAACCGGGCACTCGGCCGGCCCGCGACATGGCTCGAGGGGCGTTCCCGATCCCCATGGGCTGGAAACTAGTGTCGGGCATCAAAATTTAACATGTGGGAACAATTTGTCCCAAAAGAAAATAAACTAAGCAGCAGAAAAGAAATAGAACAAAAGTAAATAAATAAAGAACAACCAACAACACTACTAACCTGACTACGACCAAAACTCCACGTGACCCCGTGGGTCACTCTCCAATACCACAACCAAAGTCACTCAAGGCGAAAAACTGAAGCTGGAACCTCCAACAGAACTAAAAACAAGAAAACACTATAGGCGTGAGTATTAAAAACTCAGTAGGCTGGCCTGATATTTATTCCCAATTCACTACCTTTAAATAAAGAAATTTACTAATTCCAGGTTTGAACTAAATATACAAAATATTGGTTTTCACACACACACACTTTCATTTCTAAAACAAGTTTCAGTCCATTGCCCTTTATAATTTAAAATCAATTTTTTTAATGTTTTCAAGTAACAGGTGCATTGCATTTTAGAACATTTTTGTGAACAATTAGAAAACCAAACTTTAGTTATTATCCAAAAAGGAAACTACACATAACACACAACACACACCAAGGGCAATGGAAAAAGTGGCACACAGGGGACAACAACCGAACTAGACCTCTCAACCATCCACAACATACAAATAAACACTAATAGAAACATGGGTTGAACCTAGAAGATCGTGAACTATCCAGAACGTACTATACATGTGACACATCCTGAAGGCATGCCCTAACTCGATGACGTCATAACGCCCTAACGCTCGGCATAGCCCTACATGGCCTAACTGAGGGGCCCAATCCCCATAGCAGCAATAACTCAGTATTCCCCTGCTATGGGGCCACTAGCCAGTGTGTAATCTAAACTAGTGAAGAAATCGTTCTCAGAAGATTCACTCACTATGTCAGGTTCTCATGTCAACAAATATAATAAAAGAGGGATGAGTTAACAATGCCAATCAATCAGTCACGATGCACAAACATCACATACATCTCATGCAATCAACGCACACCAAAGATCACCCCTGAATGGGTTTTCCAGAATAATTTATTTCATTAAAGTGTCAAATGGTTCTTCACCAATTTTTTTGCAAAACCTCATTTCTCGATAAAACCCAAAACACTTGCTCAGAAGAAATCATTTATCTTTAAAACTAGAAGTACATTTGAAATTCCGTGAATTATTTTTAAAGGTCAAACATGTATTATTTCAATACTGGGTGTCTGCTCGTCAAGAAAATGCTTCAAGTGTTCAGTATAAAATAAACGGCTCTTTTCACACCAATTAATAATTTAAAAATTAATTATCTTATTTTATTTCTCATTCATTAAAATTAATAATACATAAAGCAATTAATAAATTTTAAATTTAAAGGTGAGTGTAGTGTGGGGACCTACCTCAGCTCGTTGTCCAAACACAACGACATAACGTGCCTCGCACGGGCGTGCAAGCGCTCGCGCAAGCTGACGATCGCATGAGCGTGGAAAAACCTTGACAACGCGCTGTAGCTGCAAAGATAACTAAAATACATAAACACATACTTAAAAAAATCCAAACGAACAAACAACGCAAATACCACCTCAACATGTTTTCAATACACAAAACGCACCAACACCACCATTTACTAAATACCTTTTAAAAAAATCCACAAAGTGTTTAGAAAAACCACACAACATTAAAAATAACTCACTAATCATTTTAAAGATCCAATCGGAAAAATTTGACTAGAACATGGTGTGCACAACTTAACAAAAACACAACACACATCGAGGTCCAATTTTGAAATCAATCGCTCCTCAAAAGAATTTCCAGAACATGCTTTGCATTATTAATACTATTTAATAAACCATAAAAAGGATTATAAAAACAATTTTAAGGAATAACCCACAAATTTTCACACACACCAAACTCGCTCAAAAACCCCTTTTACGGTCAAACGCACACTCGCAGCGTATCAAAACAGAAAACATACCATTTGCATGATTAAAATCACAAATTGCACAATTTAACAAAACTATTAAATAGTATATAATTGATTTCCATCAAAACACATCTCATTTCACAAGATAAAATTTATTATAACAATATCGAGTGTCTAAATAACAGTCAAGAAAGGTGTAGACATCAAGCAATCGATGAAATCTAAATTCAGAGAAAATGCGGAAAGTGTTCCTACCTCAATTCCAATGCGGCATAAAAACGTACACCTGAGACCAGTGTCTGATCTCATTCGCACCTCAGCTGCATGCTTCGAAAGCATAAACAAACCCTGCTCCATCAAAACAAACCCTAAAACAATGACCCAAACCAAAAATATCAATGCCGGACCTCAAACAACTCAAATCCCGCAAATCAAAACTCAAAGAACAAAGACAAAACCCTAGAAAGGAAGGAGGGAAAAAATACCAAAGAGGGGTGGCTGCCAGAGAGGTGAAACTGGATGGGGATTGTGCGCGCCAGAGGGAAAGGGGTGGTCGCAGGTCGTAGGTGGCTGGAGGTCGGTGCGCGAGCAGGCGAGCGGGGCAGTGCTGCGGAGGCTGGGAGGGCAGAGCGGGGGAAGGCCGAGGGAGCGTAGGGTTGCTGGAGGTCGAGGCACCGCTGTTGAGGAGGAGGAGGCCGGATGGGAAGACGGCGCGGAGGAGAGGACAGGGGAGGCCTAGTGCGCGCGGGGTCCTGCGGCAAGGCGGTGCGACGGGAGGCAAGACGAGGGTAGGGCGAGGGAGAGGGGTTGGCGACTGAGTGAGGCAGAGGGAACACCGGGGGCGGTTGCAGCTGGGCGAGGTGGAGGGAGCGTCGGGGCAGCTACGGCCGGGCAAGGCGGAGGGAGATCGGCAGGTGGAGGTCAGAAACGAGGGGGGGAAGCGTCGTAGGAAGAAAGAAAAAAATGGGGAAGAGAAGGGGGCTGCGCCGGGTGATTAGGGTTAGGGCCATATTTTTTTCATTTTAGAAAAAAAAACTAATTATGATAATAAGACTAATAATAATAATAATAATAATGATGATGATGATGAAACCAAAAAAATAATACAAATAAAATTACAATAATTAAGATAATAATAATAATAAAACTAGAGTGATGATATTAATAAAATTTATTTAACAAAAAAAAATAATAAGAATAATAATAATAATAATAATGAAAATAATAAAGAAGGGGGGATAAAGCCTGACACCTGGGCTGACTGCGCGGCGACCGCCAACCACATGGACACCGCGCAGGTGTCCGAAACCCAGTAAAGGCGTTAAACGACAACAAATTTTAATATGGGGCTCAGCCCGAACCTCGGTGCGAATGCCCGAAACCAAGAAATAATAAAAATAAAATAAAAAAAAGGGCAGTTGTGACAATTCTCCCCACCACAGACACTTCTTGCCCCCTGAAAGTCACTCAGTCGAATGATGGACCAAACAAGAATCCATGCCCAAATAAAACTAGAAGAAACCACAACATAAGAGAATGGGAGAACGCAAGAGGGTTCACCCCACCACAAGAACTCAACTAGCGTGGAAATTTAACACTTAAACATACCACCTTGGGAAGGGGGGTGATACAGGAATTCCCAACCGATCCAGACTAACCTCTATAGCACGAGCAAAACAACACCTCCGCCAAAAATTTGGAACTCTCGACTCAGACCAAAGGAAGCCCGAATACTAGAGAAAAACCTCCGAACAAAACTTAACCCAAGTGGTAAACCCGAGCATAACCCCAAACCTGTACTCCTCCGCAGGCACTTATATCTCCAAACGAACACAACTAAACCAAGATTAACCCATGCAAGGTCTAAACATACTTTTAAGAAAAACGCACGATCCAGAACATCATAATTAGACAAATGAGACTATTTGGATTCCAAACGAGCACGTTCATCCCAACCTCACAACGACACAATGGACCTACAATGATGCCAAAACTTTAATAGTGGAAGAACGAGAACAGAAGGACTTTAAATTTTTCGTTGGCAACATAGAACACCAAAACCTGAAGAGTGGCTTCACACCCCCGTCAACTCCTGACTGCACGCGAGCTTCACCCCAAGACCTGTGGTTGGGGCTCTGATGGTTGAAGCATCTCCTGCCTCACAGTCAGGCATTGGAATCTTCTGGTCACAGTATCTTCCTCAGGCGACGCTTCCTGCAAAGCTTCTCTAGATGATCCATACACCTGCAATGATGGCACATTTTCGGAGGGGTGTGACATAACGGCTCGTATGCCCTAACCTTCCATACTGACGGTACACCATTAGACGGTCCGATGAATTGGAAGTTAGAGCCACCGCAAAGAACTCTTTAGAAACAAATTTACCTGACACACTCTGCTCATCGGATGGGGGACCTTCACGAGCAACTGGATACGGTGGATTGTCAATAGTTTGCACTCCGGAAACCAACTTAGCTAAGAAAACCTCATGCACCAACTTCTCAAAATTGATGCTCCCAAAAAGGGAGGACTCGCTCCTTGATCTATGGACGAAGACCCTTGATGAAGGGAGAAGTCTTCATCCAGTCCTACGACACTACCCCCGAAAAAAGAGACACAAGATCCTTGAAAAGTTCAACATACGCTTTCACCGTCTGCTGGCCATGTTGAACACGCATGAGCTCTTCCATATTCTTCGTCTTCACCTCCACAAGTACAAACCATTAAACGAAGATGGCTTTAAAGACATACCACATCATCCCAACTTGCAGTAATGGCGGGTTGAACAACTCCTACTCATCCAGAGTTGGACCTCCGAACAGACCCAAAACAGTATGCATTATAACAGTTTTGGGAGTTCCCAATACCTTGAAGATGCGCTCGACCTCTTTAAGCCACTCCACTGTCTCTAACAGACTCTAATCACCATGAAGGACAGACAACGTCCGAGAAAGACCAAAAACTGGGCATGACTCATCAAAACTCTAGGGACCTTTTTGGGCGGCATTTCTGAACAACATATATAACACCAAGCCGAAACCAATATCAATCGAAGCAACATCAATAAAGAACCCTCATCTAAAAACAACCAGCTCAAGAAACCAAACAACCACAAGCAAAACCCAAAGTTCCCTGTCCAAAATTCCCGTTCCATTTTAGATTCCAAAACCACATTTTTTTCTTTTTGATTTCAAAACCGCTTTCTTTCAAGAGCACTCTCCAAATACCAAATCCACTTTTCAAACCAAAATCACTTTCCAAAACCATTTTCCTCTTTAAAATCCAATTTAGAAAACAAGGTCAAGCCTTTAATTTCAAACACACCCAGGTAATCCCATAAACTGTTGCACATGTCTTCATCCACTTTCATTCATACGCACCAACACGCACTTTCTCCGCATCCTCTCACATGTGCAAACGTTCATAAGGAGTACCTGAGGTTTCACCCCAAACCATTCTCGACCAATTTCAAAGCAAACACCAGTTTTCCAAACCAAAGGCTTTCAGTTTTAAAACCCATTTCATAAATTTATAGTCATTTAAAAGAAATATGTCCCATTTTCAAAAACCTTTTTTTTCATTTCCAAAAACGCACTTACACCAACCAGAACGAAAATGACACTCAACTTGAATCAAACCAACAGAGGGACTAGCGGTCACATTTAACCTGGAGACATGGTAGTGGGTCATGCCCCAAGTAAGCATCAACAACTAGGAGGAATTCAAACCGTGTACCCGGACTCCACATGGATCACTACTCCATGTGAGATCACAATGTAACATCAGTTTACCTCTTTTGTCATCCCTCAATCCAAAACAAACCAGAACGAAACAAAGACTCAATTCCCGGACTACCCCTGGAGACTCGAGGTTTGGAACAGGCGAGGGTTTATGACGTCTTTCTCATACCTACCTCTCGAGTCCCGATAATCCTAATCTCCATCTACCGAACATCCCAAATAACCAGGGCCTCCTCTGATACCATTTTTTCACGAACCAGCCCGGGTCGACCCTGAATCGGGCACCCGAGCCGGCCCGCGACATGGCCCGAGGGGCGTTCCCGATCCCCACGGGCTGGAAACTAGTGTCGGGTATCAAAATTTAACAGGTGGGAATGATTTGGCCCAAAAGAAAATAAACTAAGTAGCGAAAAAGAAATAGAAAAAAAACAAATAAATAAATAACAACCAAAAACGCTACTAACCTGACTACAACCAAAACTCCACGTGACCTCGTGGGTCACTCTCCAATACCACAACCAACGTCGCTCAAAGTGAACAACTGAAGCTGGAACCTGCAACAGAACTAAAAACAAGAAAACACTATAGGCATGAGTATTAAAACTCAAGAGGCTAGCCTGATATCTATTCCCAATGCACTAACTTTAAATAAAGAAATTTACTAATTCCAGGTTTGAACTAAATATACAAAATATTGGTTTTCACATACACACACTTTCATTTCTAAAACGAGTATCAGTCCATTTCCCTTTATAATTTAAAATCAATTTTTTTAATGTTTTCAAGGAACAGGTGCATTGCATTTTAGAACATTTTTGCGAACAATTAGAAAGCCAAACTTTATTTATTATCCAAAAAGGAAACTACACATAACACACAACACAGACCAAGGGCAATGGAAAAAGTGGAACACAGGGGCCAGCAACTGAACTAGACCTCTCAACCATCCACCACATACAAATAAACACTAATAGAAATATGGGTCGAACCTAGGAGATCGTGAAAAATCCAAAACGTACTATACATGTGACTCATCCTGAAGGCATGCCCTAACTCGATGACATCGTAACTCCCTAACGCTCGGCATAGCCCTACATGGCCTAACTGAGGGGCCCAATCCCCATAGTAGCAATAACTCGGTATTCCCCTACTATGGGGCCACTAGCCAGTGCGTGATCTAAACTAGTACAGTAATCATTCTCAGAAGATTCACTCACTATGCCAGGTTCCAATGTCAACACATATAATAAAAGAGGGGTGAGTAAACAATGTCAATCAATCAGTCACGATGCACAAACATCACATACATCTCACGCAATCAACACACACCAAAGATCACCCCTGAATGGGTTTTCCAGAATAATTTATTTCATTAAAGTGTCAAACAAGCCTTCACCAATTTTTTTTGCAAAACTTCATTTCTCGAGAAAACCCAAAACACTTGTTTAGAAGAAATCATTTATCTTTAAAACTAGAAGTAAATTTGAAATTCTGTGAATTATGTTTAAAGGCCAAACATGCATTCTTTCAATACTGGGTGTCCGCTCGTCAATAAAATGTTTTAAGTGTTCGGTATAAAATAAAAGGCTCTTTTCACACCAATTAATCATTTAAAAATTAATTATATTATTTTATTTCTCATTCATTAAAATTAATAATACATCAAGCAATTAATAAATTTTAAATTTAAAGGTGAGTGCAGTGGGGGGACCTACCTCAGCTCGTTGTCCAAACACAACGACATAACGTGCCTCGCACGGGCACGCAAGCGCTCGCGCAAGATGATAATCGCATGAGCGTGGAAAAACCTTGACAACGCGCTGCAACCGCAAAGATAACTAAAATACATAAACACATACTTAAAACAATCCAAATGAACAAACAACGTAAACACGACCTCAACATGTTTTCAACACACAAAACACACCAAAACCACTATTTACTAAATACCTTTTAAAAAAATCCACAAAGTGTTTAGAAAAACCACACAACGTCAAAAATAACTCACTAATCATTTTAAAGAGCCAACCAGAAAAATTTGACTAGAACATGGTGTACACAACTTAAAAAAACACAACACACATCAAGGTCCAATTTTGAAATCAAGCGCTCCTCAAAATAATTTCCAGAACATGCTTCGCATTATTAATATTATTTAATAAACCATAAAAAGGATTATAAAAACAATTTTAAGGAATAACCCAAAACTTTTCACACACACCAAACTCGCTCAAAAACCCCTTTTATGGTCAAACGCACACCCGCAGTGTATCAAAACAAGAAACGTACCATTTGCATGATTAAAATCACAAATTGCACAATTTAGCAAAACTATTAAACAATATATAATTGATTTCCATCAAAACACATCTCATTTCACAAGATAAAATTTATTCTAACAATATCGAGTGTCTAAATAACAATCAAGAAAGGTGCAGACATCAAGCAATCGATGAAATCTAAATTTAGAGAAAATGCGCAAAGGGTTCCTACCTCAATTCCAATGCGGTATAAAAACGCATGCCTGAGACCGGTGCGCGATCTCATTCGCACCTCAACTGCATGCTTCAAAAGTATAAACAAACCCTAGGCCATCAAAACAAACCCTAAAAAAATGACCCAAACCAAAAATATCAAGGTCGTACCTCAAACAACTCAAATCCCGCAAATCAAAACTCAAAGAACAAATACAAAAACCCTAGCAAGGAAGGAGGGAAAAATATCAAAGAGGGATGGCTTCCGGAGAGGTGAAACTGGATGGGGATTGTGTGCGCCGGAGGGAAAGGGGTGGTCGTGGGTCGTAGGTGGTCGGAGGCCGGTGCACGAGCAGGTGAGCAGGATAGTGCTGCAGAGGCCGGGAGGGCAGAGCGGGGGTAGGACGAGGGGGAGTAGGGCTGCTGGAGGTCGAGGCGTCGTTGTTGAGGAGGAGGCGGCCGGATGGGAAGACGGCACGGAGGAGAGGACCGGGGGGGTCTAGTTTGCGCGGGGTCCTGCGGTAAGGCGGTGCGACGGGAGGCGAGACGAGGGCAGGGCGAGGGAGAGGGGCTGGCGACTGAACGAGGCAGAGGGAACACCGAGGGCGGTTGCGGCTGGGCGAGGTGGAGGGAGCGCCAGGGTGGCTATGGCCAGGCGAGGCAGAGGGAGCTCGGTAGGTGGAGGCCGGAAACGAGGGGGGGGAGCGCCACAGAAAGAAAAAAAACGGGGAAGAGAAGGGGGCTGCGCCGGGTGATTAGGGTTAGGGCCATATTTTTTTCATTTTAAAAAAAAACTAATTATAATAATAAGACTAATAATAATAATAATAATAATAATAATGAAACCATAAAAATAATACAAATAAAATTACAATAATTAAGATAATAATAATAATAATAAAACTAGAGTGATGATATTAATAAAATTTATTTAACAACAAAAATAATAATAAGAATAATGATAATAATAATGAAAATAATAAAGAAGGGGGGGTAAAGCCTGACACCTAGGCCGACTGCGCGGTGACCGCCAACTACATGGAGGTCGCGCACATGTCTGAAACCTAGTAAAGGCATTAAACGACAACAAATTTTAATATGGGGCTCATCTTGGACCTCGGTGCGAATGCCCAAAACCAATAAATAATAAAAATAAAGGGTGGTTGTGAAAAAAATAGATATTAAAATTTTAAATAAGAAAATTAAAACTTACAATCTTTTCTTGTGTCGGTTCGTTAACTGCAGTTCCATCTTTTTTCCTTCTACTCGAGCAAAATAATTTTGCTCGAGGGATACGTCCTTCAATATTCAATTTGTGCTTCTGTAATGACATTGAAACAATATAAATTGCAAGTATAATCATATATTCAATATTCAATAAATCACATAATTTAAGTAGGAAATAATAAAAAGGGAAAGTCCTAAAGAAAAATTATAAACAACTATATCGGACCAGCTGCCTCTCATGATCTGATATAGTTGTGCACCCCAAAGTGTGGAGGTATTGCTTTGAATCAATGTTTTTTTAAGAAGATTACTAAATAATGTTTAATAATAAATAAGATAATATTAATGAAAAATATGAAAATTGTCATTTAAATACCTCAAATGGGATTAATACCTTAAATTTGGCAGTCTCCCAATGGGTAATCATTTGGTGATATTGCTCTATTGGGCAATCATCCATGATAGGTAATTTCTCCAACTCTGTGTCCACTCTATCACACCATCCAATATGCATCTCATGCTTATAAGCTCTCCAAATCTCTCTAAGCTCCTTTAAACGTGTTGGTCGTGCACCTTTTCCATCAAGGAAGTTAAACCGAAGCTGACACCCAATAGATTAATTCATATAAATACAAAAAAATACTACATTAAATCTAATAGATTTTTTACCCATATTTGTGCCCATGCATTATTCTTGACTTCGTGTGGTAGATGTCTCTAAGAGAGAGGGCTGACCGAAATGATGTTGGAGTATTTGGCTAACGTCGCCAAAAAACCCCGACATTCCTGCCCAGATTTATCAATCATCTGTCCATCATCATTGTATTCAACCATCAACTATTTTTGGTGGTTCCATACCACATGCAAGTAAGTACGCCCCCTCCCCCACCTCCTATCAGTAGATGAATCTGTTATTAAAGAAAAAAATATCAGTACAAGTTATAATAAAAATAAATTTTGGTATAGAAATTTGTTAGAGTTATATAAATATACATGTGGTAGTCGGATCAATGGGTGTCACTGGATGTGCAGAAGCTGAAGGAATATCCTATACAGGTGGAGTGTCCCTCTGTGTACGCTCCTTAGCCACATACTGTGTCGGAGCAGGAGTCGAAGAAGGTGGAATATAATAGCTCGGAGATAATGAACCAGAAGCAAAAGATGATGGCACAGACGTCTGTCCAACTGGAAGTGTAAACATCGGAGGTCTAAATATCTCATGTGTCTCTAAAGACACACCAGGATCAAAATGGGGCGTAGAAGATACATCTGTGGTAGGGGCATAGTCCAATCGGGTACGACCAGTGGATCATCTAACTCTCGCACCACAAGCCCTCATACCACCGGCCTCAGTACCGGGACCACTATATGATCGTCTAAATCTGACACCACCCCCCTCCTACCACCAGCCTCTGTACTGGTATTAATATCAGGATCCTCGTCAGATATCTCTCATCTAGGGGGTGGATCTTGAAAAAAAGTTTAACACCAAAGTAAATAGATGGTATTATAAGTTATTGAAATATATATATCTGAAATAAAATACTCGCAATAGGGATGAGTGGAGGAACACCCATCTATGTCATGTGACGATTATTTTCTATCATCTTTTTCTGCTGCCTCTCTTCAATGGGTGTCATTTCCTGCAATGAAAACAAATATGGAAGTAATTAGAAACAGATAACTAATGTGTAACCCAAAAAAACAAAATATAGAAAAACTATTCTGATAAAAAAACATAAAGAAACAGAAGATTTATAGTGGTTTGAAGGTAAGTACTAGGATACACACTCGGAATGATGTAGGTGAAACATGTAGGTGAGAACACGACTGTATGATTCTATATATTTCCCACCACAACTTCGGGTTCACAATCAACTTTGACAATTGATCTATTGGAGTCATCATAAGTAATAAACGGATTGCTTCCAATTGCAGTAGGTATAGTGTAAACTTCATCATCACCATCATCAAAAACATGTCTGGGATTTACTTCAATAATTACACCAAATTTAGGATGATGATGATCTTTGACATAAAAAACTTGTTTCACAATTGATGCCAATACATATGGTTCATTGGTGGCAAGAGTGCGAGTCATGTCAATAACTCGAAATCCACAATCATTAATAAAGCTGCCTTGCCTCGTCATTGAATCAAACCATTGACATTTCATCATTGTGACTCGACCATGCGAGTAATAATCCAAAATTATTATTTTCTCCATGACTCCATAATAAGCTACATTTTCAAAACAAGGTCTAGTATTCGATGAACTGGCATAACGGTCTGTTGTGGCAGTTATCATAACACCATCATGTTGTGTTCTCATGTTTCTTGCTCGTTCAGTGATAATAAATTTGTATCCATTTATCACAAGTGATTTATAAGCACGAACCATGGTATTAGGACCAAAAACCAAAGCTCTTATTTCCTCAGAAATAGAGTCTGCAGGAAAACTCGATACCTGAAATATAAACAAATAGTAAACTTAATTAAATATTATTTTTATTTAGTTATTACAGAAATATTTTTACCTTCAATTTCAACCAAGAAGAAAACCATTTTCTATGAAAAGTCTCTTTCCTTCTCAAAGATAAAGAATGATTCTTTCTATATATCAATTCTTTATATTCCCTATAGATAAAAAAAATAATAGTTTAACAAATATTTAAAATTACAAGGGATAAGATAAGAGATACATGTAAAATTTACTTACTTGATATACTTATCGAACAAATCACAATTGAACAACACTGTGCGATGTGCCATCTCTCGCTCTTCAAGGCTTAATGTGATCAATGTATATGATCCCGGAATTCCTCATTTTTGAGGAAAGGATAGAAAACTGGGTTCAATTTGCTCATATTGTTCTTCTTCATTTCTCATTGGTCTGTTTATTCTCGTAGTAAGATCAGACAAATACATTGAATAGAAATCCATACATTCTTGAGCCAAGTAACTGTTCACAATAGAACCTTTGGGATAATTCCTGTTCTGAACATATTATTTCAATGTGTACATGTTTCTTTCAGTTGGATACATCCAACAGAAAGCAACGGGTCCTCCAATAAGTATTTCGATCGGAAGATGGATAGTCAAATGCAACATGCATGTAAAAAAATGATGGAGGGAATATTTTCTCTAACTCACACAAAATTAATGGTGTCTCTGCCAACGGTTTTTGAAAGAAGGATTTGGACAACTTCTTAGCACAAAGATCTCTAAACAAATAGCACAACCGAAAAACTGAGACTCTTACATTATTGGACAAGATATGATGGATTGCTATTAGAATCAACTCATGAAAAAATACGTGATAATCATGAGCCTTCAAAGATTTCAGCTTCAACTCTTTTCTGTTGACCCGTTTTGATATATTGCTTGAATAGCCATCAGTAACTTTAATATTCTCTAGCACTTCCAGAAATTGATTTTTTTCAGCAGGTGTCATCACATAAGAAGCACATGGAACTTGCCATTTATTTTCACTGATACAGATAGGATGCAATTCTGGTCTGATCCCCCAATCTACCAAGTCACGCCAAGATCGTAAATCATCTTTTATCTTCTCCTTGACATTTAGAAGAGTCGAAAGCAACATTTCACATATATTCTTTTCAATGTGCATTACGTCTAAGAAATGACATAACAAGTTGGTTGAACAATACGACAACTCAAAGAATATACTCTTCTTCTTCCAATTGTAACTGGTATCATTGGAAACATTTTCCCTCTTTCTAGATTTCATTACACCCTTCCCAAATGAATAACTGAAATCTTTCAATTCATTAAGCACATCAGTTCTAGAAATACGCTGAGGTGGATCGTCAGTCTCCATGGTATTGTCAAATCTTTGACGATTGTTTCTATATGGATGGTTCATTGGAAAGAATCTTCGATGTCCCATAAAACTAAAACTATGATGATATTTTAGTATTCTCGATCGAGTATTCTTCATACAAACAGGACATGACAATTTTCCTTTTGTGCTCCATCTAGACATCATTGCATAAGAAAGAAAATCATTGATCGTCCACATAAGCACAACACGCATCTGAAATATGTCTTTCGAACATGCATCGTTGTGGGCACACCCACATCCCAAAGAAGTTTCAACACTTTTATTAAATTTTTTATGTATAGATCTATATCATTGTCGGGATCAGAAGGGCCAGATATCAGTATACTCAAGAAAGTGTAAGGTTTTTTCATACACAACGTGGGGGAAGGTTATAAATGTGTATGAAAACCGGCCATGTGTTGTGTAAAGTAAGAATCTACCCAAATGGATTAAAACCATCACATGAAAGACCCAGTCTCACATTACGCACGTCGGTTGCAAATTCAGGATATCGAGCATCAAATCTCTACCATGAAAATCTATCTTTAGGGTGAACCAACTCTTCGTTATTCTTTTTCCTCTCCGTGTCATGCCATTGCATTTTTACTGATATTTCATCAGACATGAAAAGGTTCTATAATATTTGGATCAATGGAAAGTTCCACATTACTTTTTGTGGCACACGAGATGGTGTTCTATCATCTTTTGGCTTCCATCGGGCGGTTCCACATTTGATACAATCATTTCTTTCAGCAGTTTTTTCCCAAAATAAGCTGCAATAATTCGGGCAAGCATGATTTTTTTGAGAATACAAGTTCATCTACTAACTTTCATGCCATATAGTGGTTTGAGGGAATATCTGCATCATCTGGAAGTAAGTCCTTCATGAAGGTAAGAATGTAATAGATTGCAGTATTTAAAATCTCATACATAGTTTTCCCATGAAACAATCGGATTAAAAATTCCTCTTTTTTCATTTTACCACATTGCCAATATACTGGAGTCGTCACAGCATCATTCAATTCTTTCACCCTATCAACATCATCATTTTCATTGGACGCATCATGTGTGATTGTATAGAAATCTTGTTGGTTGGACATCCTTTCCTTCTTATGATGCCGAATAAATGGAAACCGATCATATATCAAACTCTCCAATTCAGTCCTATCATTTGGATCATCAACATTTTGAGATTCCATTTTCTCTCCATTGTGATACCACACATAATAGTTTGTTTGGAAACCATATTTGGTTATATGATAGATAAATGCTTCACAACTCAACCAAGGTCTTCCAACACAATTAGAACATGGGCATTGTATGCGACCACTATCTAAAGCCTTGTCAAATGCAAAATCTAAAAAGCTGTTCAAATTATTTTGAAAATCGGTTGAAATCCGATCAGTTTCTTACATCCAACTTCTATCCATTCTCTAAAAAATTACAATAATTCATTTCAAATCAATTCAATATTATTGAAGTTCAATCAAAAAAATATTTAGGTAAATGAAAATTGTTTACTTTATATAAAAGCATAACTGACACATTACTCTATATGAGAATCATGTTAAGAAACACAACAAAATACAATGTATATAAGAAAATAAGATACAGAATTTATAATGCCTATATTCAAGGATTGCCCAGTAAGATATTGGAAGTGGATCAAGGAATACATAATCCTTAAGGGTCTTGTTGGGAGTACATGAGTTTTATACTTTAACTTCTTTAGGGAGATCAAGATGAGTAGGATGAGGATCACATCAAAAGTAGTTATGGCCTCATCAAGTTTCACCTTAACCATGGATTAAAGGATCCTAGGTTTGGGGCCATAGATCGTAGGTTGGTGGGGTGTATTCATTAAATCATGTCCTAATTGATTTTGGAGAGGGACCTTCAATATTTATAGGTATGTATTTGATTAGAAACACCTATAAAAAGGATATCCAAGAATTGTGATGTCCCAAACCAGGATGCCACTCATTAGTGACCCGAACCCAGATGGCCACATGGCCTTAAGCACATCTACCAAAATGGTGATTCCCCTTATCTAAACATATAATCATGTAGTTTATCCAGGTACCCAATGGTATCTCGAACAATGTGTGAGATACAATTCATGTAGGTGACCACCGAGAGGTCTATAACTATCCAATATATTTATATAACATTTTAATATAATGATATGATAAATTAAAGTGACAACTAAAAAAACTAAAAGGGTTTTCTAGGTTAAATCAAAACAGAAAAAAAAAATAGTTACACATAAAAATCAAAACTTAAAACTGAAATATTAGATAGATAACAATAAAAATAAGGTACCGCTTAAGAAAACACCTAATTTGGGATAGTTTGGATGAAGATTCAGCAGCTTGGATGGGGGAAGCCGAGATTCCAACCGTTCGAATGGAGGAATCGAGATGAACCCAAGAGAGTTGATGTCCGAATGGGGGAGAGGTGCTATGATCATAGGGAAGAGGTGTCGTTCGAATGGGGGAGAGGTGCTGGATCGCGGGAGAGAGGTGAATTAGGGTTATGTCCGAATGGGGGAGAGGAGAAGGGCCACGTGGGGATATTGGGGCAAAGCTTTACCAATGGTTTTCAAGAAACATTGGTAAAGGGGGGGAATTTAGACCCCTTTACCAATGATTCTAGTGAACCATTGGTAAAAGGGAAAATTTAACCAGTTTTACCAACGGTTTAAGAAACCCGTTGGTAAAACTCTTATATACCAATGGTTTAGGAAAACCGTTGGTATATAAGGGTTGGGAAAACCCCTATTCCAGGTACTGTGCAGAACTGTACAGGTACTGTACAGAACTGTACACTGTGCAGAACTCTACACTGTACGGTACTGTAGTGGTACTGTGCGGTACTGTAGCAGTACTATAACAGCTGGAACTATTCACCTTGGGCCACCGGTTTGGGCGTGGAGTTCTTAAGGATTTTGGACCACCCAGGCCTTCAGGTTAGTAGGGCTTTTGGGTCACCTCAAAGCCTTTGGGCCACATGCAGTTGCCCCAAACACACTACAAAAAAGGAGCAGCCCCAGAAGAGGATTCAGAGCAGGTGCACTCACCAGAGCAGAGCCAAGTGGATTTTTCAGAATGAGAGGGTATAGCTATGCCATTGAGACCAACCTGTGCTTGCACGGGAAGCCTAGCCAGACGACCATGTGAAGGTGGAGAGCTACTATCATGATGTAGATGCTGGGGAGGGGCAGTTTCTTGTAGATAGTCTGGTTGAATTCCCTAAGACCTTCAGGTCATGTAATCTCTTAAGCCTACGGGCCATGTAATCTCTGAGCCTACTGGCCTTGTAAGGGTTCCCCCACATCCCTCGAAAGGGGGGTTATCAAAAATCAATAAAAATGAAGGCCTTCGGGCCATTCGGGTTATTTGTCTTATAATGGAAATGAAATATTTTTGGTGTTTCGTTCATGTTATGGTTCTTGGACATTGTTTATGATAATTGGTGGGTATGATATAGTCCTTCAATGCATTGGGTAATGTTACAGAGTTAACAGGATATAATTTACTCCTAAGAGATATATTGGAATTAACCGTGAAGGTTATTCCTTTGTGATTGTTATTGTAAGTGTTATATAGAGATGATGTTATGAGATACCTACATGACTTTTCTATTATTTTAAATGAGTTTTCATGGATTTATTTTGATTTTATAAGGTAAGATAATGTTCTTACGTTTAAAGGAAAGTGTATGCCCCCTTTTAAGGGTGAAAACTATGTATTTCAAGAAAATGTTTTCATGAGTACTCATGTTTTATAGGAAACCCTCAAGATTATTATTTGTGTATTTGATATTTTTTATGAGATATTTTATGAAAACCTTTGGGAGGTAAAGTTAATTTATTGAGTAAATAATTATGTTGACCTCAAGGTTAATTATATAAATAGAAAATTTTCTATAGGATTTCATGATTTTCAAAATGGACTAATGGGTTTCTTTATTTTTGTATCCCTAACTAGGATTTTTGTTCTCATCTAAAGTTTTTAAATGTTTTGAATAGGGCTTAAGGATGAGTAATAAATATAGTAAGATATATCTTTCCTCTATGGGGATTCATCTTCAAATAAGAGAATGTGTTTTGAATAAAACATGAGTCTAAATTTAAGAATCCTATTTTTGAGAAAAAATGGATATTGATTGGAAGTGTCCATTTTTTCTAAGGATTTGATATGTAAGAGTTTTTTAAAATTATATAAAACTATAAACCTAAAAGATCATGGGAATATAAGAAAATTCAATACTTTCTATTAAACACATTACTATGAGTTAATTAATGTACGAGTCCTTATAGTTGGTATTAGACAAAAGGTTTACACAACTTAAGAGGTTAGGATGTTGTTTGTTGTGAAAATTTTAGGAGTTAATATGATGGTTAGGGATCATAATTCATAATTCTAATATGACCTTAGTGGTTAACACGTTAAGGAGAATTGTGATTATTTGGGGGATTGGATTAAGAAGGATAACAACTTGAATCAACTTAGGTTGAAACTAGTGGTATTATTTATAATGAAGTAATTGAAGGTTAAATAATTATATAATTTCTTTGGAAACTATATTTACTCACATGAAAATTTTTCACTCCATGATGTTCTTTTCAATAAATTTAAAGATCGTTTATTAATATGTAAGGAAAAAAGATCTCACACAAACTTATTATCTCTTCCAAATGATTTAATCATCACTATTATTTCAAAAGATAGTTCAAATGATTTTGAAAGCTTTTCAAATATCCAAATATCCTAAAATAAATTATTTGATCTATCCAACATCTTTTAATTTATCTAAAATTTCTATGGGTCCTGGTATCTATTTTATTTGATTTCAAAATCTCAACTCCTTCATCTCACTCGAAAAATAAAAATGGCCATTTATTTACTGCACTTATGTACTTCATTATAAAAGATGATGGAAATTTCAAAAATGTAAAAAAAAATATCATGATATCTGAATTTAAGGGATGAATTATTAGTTTTTTATCTTATCTGTCGATAAATGAAAACTATGAAGACATAATTTCCATCGGTATTGGGGGGAATGTAACTTCTCAATTTTCCTATAACCTTTCTTTCTTAAACTGTTAATGCAAATTCTAAATGAATATATTTCTTATTTATTAAAATAATTTATTAACAAAAGAGAAACCCATAGGCAAGGTGCCAGCCCATCACATCCGATAAGGTAGCAGGGCTCAAACCCATGACCAAAGGGTGATAAGGGTACACCATATACCGCTAGCTCATGCATTGTTCTTCTTCTATATTACATCCTTTTTTCATATATTATTTTATTTTATAAATAAATTACTTTTATTTTTCTTTTCATATCATTATAGTAATTAAGCTGTTATAATCTAATGTTTAACATAGCATAATACATGTTTTCAAAGTCACAATGTTGTAACAAATTTAAAGTAATGTCATATAACATTTTATGTGAAACATATAATAAATGGTTACATACAATTTTTATACTAAAATAATAATTCATCTCATTTAATTTCTAAATGTTTTTTTATCATATTCTATATACATATTTTTATTAATCAAAAATATCCTTTTAAAACATTAATTAACATGGTTTTTTAATAAAATAAATATTATTTTTATTTGACAATGTGGTTCCTATTATGTAGTGTATTATTTTCAAAAAATATTTACAATTATTTTATAATATAGTTTTTAGAAAAGTAAAATGGTCATTAATATATAATTCTAATCATAACATATAAAATTTATTACACAAAAAAATTTCTCGATTATGTAATTAAAAACTAGATTGCACTTAATTAGAAGAAGAATTTCAAAAAATGTACATATTTTAAAACCATAAATAATTATTTTTTAATCAAATAATAATTAATATATAATGAAAAATATAAATGTAATCACTCGAAGCAAAAGAAATAGTTTTTTATTCTAAATAGTGTCTTTCATGTATATGGTTTTATTTAAAAGTTAAATTTCATAATTTTAGAATTTTAATTTGATAAAATGGAATTCATTTTTGTATTAATCATGTCAAATTTAGATTAGGGTGAATTTTTGGGATATTTTTAAAAATGTTGATTTTTTTGTGAATAATGAAAAATATAGTTTTTACGTTTACCACAAATTTTATGACATCATTATGATGTAAGCATGACTTAAAAATTTATAAAAACTTTTTCTCAACCAAATATATATTTAAGGAATAAAATAATGAATTTAAAAGTATTATGTTGAATTTATAATGATATGTTGGAAATATTGAAGACTAAGTTATATTTTATTCAAATAAAAACAATATTTTTGATTCTTTACTTTTAATAAGGTATTTAAAGTATGTCATTCAGTTTTGGAATGGTTATAATGTCAAAGAACATTCATTTTTTAATAATAAACCAAAACATTGGTAGGAATCATCACTCCTCAAAAGTATTAGTCTTAAATGATAAAATAATCAATATTTTTACCTTAAAACACTCATCTCATTAAGTATAAATACCCTTCTCTTTTCCCTTGGTAAAATAATTTCCATTCAGTTTAACTTCACAAATTCCTACCCAAATACCTCCCCAAAATCTATAGACACATCCTAGAGGTTCTTGCCTCTCCAAAATACCAACATAGAAGTCTTAAGGTATAAGTCAAAGGAGGTTTTCCAAATAAGAGGTATAACTCTTAACAAAATTCTTTCATGTTTATATCTTCTTCTACCTCATTAAATTCTATCATAACCATGATGATATAATAAAATCAGTATCTCCAATATGATTAAATGTTATTATGTTTATGGTATAACCTTTTTTCATCTACTTTTTTATTTTATGGGAAATGAAAACATCTCTTGTGTATACGTGTAAACTACCACCTCCATGAAGCGATGTGTTTCATTTTTCATCTCCGCCTCATAAGACCGGTTAAAATGACGGATCAAATGAAAATATATTATACTTGAAACATAATTATGATTCTATAAAGATAATATATTACTTACCTTCTTATTCTTTCATTAGTTGGAAAATGATAACATCGCTCATGCGTACGTATGAACTACCACCTCCACGAAGCAATGTGATCCGTTTTTGATTTTTAGATTTCATGGTTGGGAAAAATTGAATTTAATGTATAAAAAAGATAATTATGTCATGATTAGTATTCTGTAGATGATATAATAATGACCCAATTAACCATGGTCAACCTACCAAAGTTGTTTTCGGATTATGAACCTAACATCTTCAAAATGTATGACATGAATTTAATAAATTTAATAAGTATATAATACATGATAATAAATGAAATAAAAGGGGTTAAGAAAATGAAACAAACTTAAAAAATATTATTAAATAATTAAATAATTAATATAAGTTTATTATACATGAGTTAAAGAATGTATGTGGCAAGTCAAACTCGAGGTAAGGTATTTCTCGTCTCAATTTCATTTCATTAAGACTCATGTCATTTTCACCACATGTTTTATTTTGTGTGGTATATATATTAAAATTTAGATGTATTTTATCATTTATTTACTGAAATTCAAGTGGTTAAAAAATATTTTTTAAGTTATACCCTTTAATGTTCTTTTGATTCAAAAGTTACAAAAGTCGAAAGTGATATTTCTTTAAAATGTCATTTTAATTGTTTTAAGCTTTTTTTTCCTCCATATCCATGTTCTTTTAATTGTTTTGAACTCTTTTTATTACATATACATGCTCTTTTAAATGTTTCAAGAATTTTCAAATTTATATTTCAAAGATTTTTAATGGTTATTTTCAACTGATGTTGACTTTGTTTTCAAAGGTTTTAAAATGAATCGCTTAACATTTTATGAACAAGTCATTTTTACTTTCTTTATAAAATGTGAAAAAAAATGTTTTTTAATGTATATGACATGAAAAAAAACATCATCATCATTCCCTTTCTTGATTATCAAATTCATCTACAATTTTCAATGGTTTTTTCAAAGAATATCTTATTCTCATTGTTCTGGGAATTTTTAATTTATTTTTTTTTAAAAGGGGTTTTTCTTCTGTTTTTTTGAGATAAATGAAAATGAAAATGAAATATATTATATATGTTTCATTCATGTTATGCTTATTTAACATTGTTTATTATAACGAACGGATCTTATATAGCCCTCCAATCCATTGGGTAATGTGAACTATTGAAACGGTTTTTTCAATGTTTATGGGTTGGTAGTTTAATGTTTAAAAACAAAATCTAGGAAGAAGAGGTTTTGAATCTTAATTAAAATACATATGAAAATTGATTAATCTCACTAGATATTCTTCACTTTTTTACTAAAACACTAACACAATACATACTTATCCTATTTGGATGGCTATCCACACACTAATCATTTTATAGAAATAATAAATCACTTCTTGTCTTTAGCTTCTTTTCATCATTTTTTATAAATTTTTCTTTTAGATTTTGAGGGATCAAATAACTTAAATTAGTGGTGTAAAATACATGACCAATTGCTTATAAAATTCACCATGACATTGTCCTCACAATGCACTACATCCAAAGAACTATGAGAAATGATATCTTCCCCGCACCTAGCGCTCACTATCAACATATCAGTTAACTCAATAGAATGGTGGGATGAAATTTCAATTTTTAATGAGTCCTATAAAATCTCATTCATGATCTTTAAGGATTCAGAGAAGGATAGATCTATGGTAGGATAATTTGGCTCAAAAGGGCTTATTCAAGACAAATATGATCATTATCATCTTAGCACTCATAATCTCCTAGAGTATTAGACAAGAATGTACAAAAGGTTTTAGATTATTAAACATACATCAAGTTCCCTTAAGAAATAAAATAATTATAAAGAATATGAAAAACAGGTTTAGAACCCCTTTTGGGTATGTGATTACAATATCGGGAAAAGATCCTAATGATGGGATTCTCATTTTATTAAAAATACATTAAAATTTTAAATCGATAATATCGACAATCATATGAATTTCACATTAGAATCAAAATAATTCACCAGTATAGATCAAAGATATGCAGATATAAATAATTTCATTTCAACTCAAGACACACAAAAGTTAAAAAAAAAACACACAAAGTGAAAAAGAAATCTTAGCATACTAGGAGGCCTCTCTCCCATGCCAATTTTTTACATTGTCCTTAATGTAAAATAAAACAAATATTCAAAATAGAACATAACAAAATTGAGACTAATAAAATGTTTTGCAATATAACCTAGGTATTTATTTTGATCTTCATTATGGTGTAAAACAAGCTGTTATTTTCATCCTTCCTAAAAAGAAAATAGAAAAGTAATTACTAAAACTAATAAAACAAAAACACTACATGAATGTTTATTTTTAGAATGAAAAACAACATCAATTGATCCCCAGTGAAGTGAAAAACTGTTGTCCTCCTTATTGCTACAAAAAAAAAACCCAGAAAATTGTTATTAATTAAAACTAAACAAAAGTAAGACTAAAAATAAAAGAAAAATGTAAAAAAATGTTGGTATAAATCCCCCAAATGAGTGCTATGTTTTTTAATATCCATAATTGGACAGTAACGGTGGGTCATCCATAGTTTGATGATGGACAAGGCTTATTTGATATAAACACTCACACTATTTTCTTCATTGTAGAGTGCTTCCATACACATTATCTCCTAAGGTCAACTTCAAAAAAGTCTTTCTTGATGTCCTCTGTGATAGTTTAGAATCTTGTCTTCGCCGGTAATTCTTGTTCCACTTCACTTATATGGTCCAATGAAGGTGAATGAAAAAATTTGAGGAGCCTTACCTTTACATGCTCCCTTATCTAGATCTTCAATGAACTCAAGGAGCTCCCCATATTTATTTTCTTCCTTCGCTGGATATAAAAATTCTACATGAAGCTATACTGTTCTCCAACAAGTATATACTCTTCTTCTAATACTACCATCTTCTGCTGAGGGAATTTTATTCTTTTTCATCCTCTAGGGTAGAAAAATTGGTTGTTGAATATACAATTTCAATAAAAGAAATATTTGTAATTAATTTATCTTCTATAAAATTTGTATACAACGAATGGAGTTTAAAATTAACCCCCTCTAATGATTTAGTTCGTAGCTCCTTTTATACTTGAATTGCCACTGGAAAGTCCTCTTTATATCCCTCAACAAGTGCAACAACTTCTTTAAACAATACAAACACTTCCTTAATTCCATCCAATTCATCATCACTCTCTAAGGATGATAGAACTGTAGGAAGGAAATCTTTACTCCTATTCTTTATTCACAAATAAAACAATTAGATTAAAAGAAATGGAAGTAAGACTACAAGATGGATTCATAAACTTATAACAGAAAAACTACTAGAAGCATAAAAACAGGAGTTGGAATGAGAAAAGATCCCCTGGACGAATCTTCTAAGAGCCTAGGCCTTAGCCTCATTCAGCATGCATTGAGCCGAGCAAAAAAATTCTCACCTGCCTCCTCAACCACTCTATCAACTCCCACCTCCTTAAGACTCACCTTGTCCCCAAGGTGAAAATAATGGAATTGAGTGCAAATCAACTAAGAATTCTTCCAAGTGGCCTCTTCAACTAGACGACCACACCACTAATTCATCCACTGTTGATGAAAGTCACCTCCATGGGAATCCAGAATAGCGTCGGGAAGAACCAGATATGATGAATCTTCTAAGAACTACTTTGGGAGATCTGCAGAAATCGAATCCCCAACGGTCATTTTGAGCTGAGAAATATGGAAAAAATGGTGAATTTTGGTGCCCTCCGGAAGCTCAAGTCGATAAGAAACATAACCTACTTTACCAATAACTGGAAAGGGTCCAAAATATCACGCTGAAAGTTTTGGGTAGATCATAGAAGTTGTACAAGCAGGTTGAGGAGAATATAGTTTAACAAAAACAAGGTCACCGACTTGAAAATAATGGTCCCACCGTTTCTTATTAGCAGAATGTTGCATAGATTGTTGTGCTACTTGAAGGTGGGTGCATAACTACAGAAGGGCTTCATCTTAGTCCAACAATGCAAAAGTGACAAGAAGGGGAGATTCACCCTGGAAATAATGTGGTAAAGAAGGTGGTTTCTTGCCATAGATGACTTCAAAAGGTGTGATACCAGAAAAAACATAAAAGGTTGTATTGTAAAAAAATTCATCCCAAGGTAGCCAACGAATTCATTGTCGAGGCTTGTCGGAAGAAAAGCAATTCAAATAGGTTTCCAAATTATGATTTGCAACTTTAGTTTTTCCATTCATTTGGGGATGGTAGGAAGAACTCATTTTTAGCATAGTACCGTGGAGGTGAAATAATTCCTTCCAAAATAGACTTGTAAAGAGAGGGTCCCAATAACTGACAATGGCAGAAGGCATGCCATGGAGGTGAACTACTTCTTTCATGAAAAGTTCCTTGATATCATGAGCTGAAAGGGGGTTTTTGAGGGGGGGGGGATGAACGTGCTTGAAAAAATGATCCACAACAACAAGAATTACCTTAAAGCCTTGTGACTGTGGAAGGTCAGAAACAAAATCCACTGAAATTTCTTCCCAAATCAAACTTGGAAGAGGA
Source organism: Viscum album (assembly GCA_963277665.1). Classification (NCBI taxonomy): domain Eukaryota; kingdom Viridiplantae; phylum Streptophyta; class Magnoliopsida; order Santalales; family Viscaceae; genus Viscum; species Viscum album. The sequence goes on from OY728138.1 coordinate 2,006,313,161, forward strand.
AGGGGCTGAAGCAAGCCAACTGGACTAAGAGTTTGATACTTGTGGCATTGGCATAAATAACATTCTCAGGCGAACTTTATAACTGAATGAGTCATGCCAAACCAATAAATACTAGCTTCCAAACCTTTATATGTTTTCAAAAAAACCATTGTGACCACCAACCGCAGTAGCATGGAAATAATGGAGCAATCATGGAAGGAGTATAGAATCCTAGGATAAAACCAATTGTTCTTTAAAAAACAATAGTTTATTATGCAACGAATAACCTGATTTTACAATAGCATGTTGTTCTATTTCTGAACAAATAGCATGTAAAGAAGTATCATGGCATTGTTCATCGCAAACCACTGCAAATTTGACCCAATAAGGCTCATAAATGGCCATCTAAAAACTGTGTACATCCACCTGGCGCGACAGGGCATCGACTGCCGAATTAGAGCTGACAAGTTTATAAAAAACATCAAAATCAAAGCCAAGGAGCTTTTCTTGCCAACATTGTTGGTTTATTGGGGGAATATGTTGGCTAAGAATATGCTTGAGGCTCTGGTGATCCGTATGGACAACAAAGTGCCTACCCAACAAATATTGTTTCCAATGTTGGACAACATGGACCAAGGCCATTAACTCTTTCTCATATAAAGATTTTCCCAAATTGGAGTCAGAAAGAGCTTTGATAAAATAAGATATTGGTCACCCATCTTGCATTAGAACCGCCCCAATGTCAGCTCCAGACGCATCACACTCTACACAAAACTATTTTGAAAATTCTGATAATCGAAGCATGGGTGTTGTGACCAAAAATTTCTTTAGTGTCTCAAAAGCTAAATAAGCATCAGACTTACAACTAAAATTGTACTTTTTGGTGAGCACGGTAAGAGGTTTTTCCACTTTTCCATAATCACAAAAGTTTTTTTGATAATATCCGATGATACCTAAAAATCCATGGACTTATTTAGCATTTTTAGGCACAGGCCAACTGAGATCACTAGCAAATTTTTTTTCAGGTCCATGGTTACCCCTTCGAAAGAAATGAGATAGCCTAAATATTGAACCGTTTTTTATCTGAAAAAACATTTTTTTTCTTGTTAATATGAAAGTGGTTTTCCTATAAGACAAAAAATACGTGAGTCAAATACTGGAAATAGTCTTTCCCAGTCTGGCTATAAACAAGAATTTCTTGAAAAAACACGAGAACAAATTTCTAAAGAAAAGGATTAAAAATTGAATTCATAGTTTCTTGGAACGTGGAAGGAGCATTCATAAGACCAAACAATGTGACTAAAAATTTGTTGTGTTCCACATGAGTACGAAAGACCTTTTTCTATACATATTTTTCCCTAACGCGGACCTAATGAAAACCATACCGTAAATCAAGTTTTGAAAAGTTTTGGACTCCACTGAGTTCATCTAATAATTCTTCGATAATAGGAATGGGAAATATGTTCAGAATAGTCATTTTGTTCAATGCCCAGTAATCGACACACATGCGCCACCCATCATCCTTCTTTGTAACCAAAATGATAGTACTATAATACGGAATAGTACTATCCCGAATTACTCCATGCTGCAACAACTCATTAATTTGGCAGTTCCACTTCATCTTTAAGGTGATGGGATATTTTATATGGTTAGATATAAATTGGCCGAACAGGTTCCTGTAAATGAACGGCATGATCAGTAGAACAATGAGGTAGTAATCCACTAGGTTTTTCCAACACTGAAACAAATTTTTCCAGCAACTGTAATAAATATGTTTGAAAAACCAAACCAGGAGAGAAAGTGTGGTCTGTAATGTCCACACCAGGCTGCCTTAGTAAGCCTTGCGTGAGACAGATTTTTCCTGCTAAAATGGACTGCAAAGACAATGGTGCATCTTACCAGTTTCGCAGCCCCTGTGGGGTGACCTGCTTACCTTGAAATTCAAAACTCATTGAAATATTTTTCCAATAATAAGTCACATATCCCAAAGTTTTCGGCCATTCCATGCCCAAAATTAAGTCTATCCCTACAGCGTCAAATAATTATGCATCCACTGTTAAAGTATTTCCCCTCAATTGCACTGGCAGTTGTTGGAACTTTACACTAGACGCCACATGGTGTCCATCCCCTAACCGGATAGCAAAAGATTCTATCTCGGTTATCGAAAGATGTAAAGATTTTAATAGGGCCTTTGGAATAAAGTTTTGACTAACCCCGCTGTCAATAATTACCAATACTGGCATGCTGGAAACAATTCCTTCTAGCATCATCGACCTTACTCCAGTAGCAGACCACCCTTCTAATTCTCCAAGCAATAATTCTTGACAGGTCATCTCCAACTGACTATCTTTTTCAAGATCTTCTGGGGGAACTGCAGCAGATTCCTCATCGTCGTTGTCTTGGGTGGTCACACTCGCCCAAACCATAAGGCGAAACCAATTACAGACTCAATTGCAAAAACCCTACTTTCCATTTTTGGTGGCATTCACAATCAGAATTTCCAACCAACGATGGCAGACTGGAATCTCAATGAATGCACCAAAATGACATAACTGTAAGAAGTAAATCTTTACTCATATTTTTTATTCACAAATCAAACAATCGGATTATAAGAAACAAAAGTAAGACTACAAGATGGCTTCCTAAACTTCTAACAAAAAAAACTACTAGAAGCAGAAAATAGTGATTTGAATGGGAAAAGATCCCATGGACGAATCTTCCAAGAGCATAGGCCTTGACCTCCTTCAGCACGCGCTGACCCAACAAAAATAATTCCTGCCTACCCCCTCAACCACTCTATCAAAGGTGGTCTAAAAATCAACTAAATTAATAATATCCATATAACAAGAGAAGGGGTGCAGTTCGATTTCACCAAAATTAAATGAAAATGAATTAAAAACAAATTATCTTCCTTATCGTATTAAACTTTCACTTCTTCATGCATGTGTAATTCTTCTGGAAGGATTTTTGAGGCAATAGGAAGCAAGGTATCCTCATCTATTTTTTCTTCAAAATACATAATCTCATGTGATCCTCTTTGGGAAAAGGAACAAGGGTTCTATTTTTTCATCTCCAAAGTTGGAAGTTTCATACATAATTTCATCTTAAACAAAATCTACCCAAAATCATCAAAACTACTTTGATCTCTCAAATCTATAACAGTTGGGATGTATTCCTTATATTTTTTCCTTTGGAAAAGAAAATTTTACCTTCCATAGTGGATTCTCAAGTTTTCCTTCAACTTCTAAAATATATTCTTCAGCTATTGGAGGAAATTTTAATTCTTCCTTTTTTCCTTTGGCTTTTCAATTCTTGGAGCTTACTGGATACTTAAGTTGTTATTTCCTATAGCTTCTTTATGTCAGCCCACATCCTCTCACAAATCCACCTCATCCAATCCTTACCAGTAATTAGTCTAGTATAAGTGTACTGATATAGTGAAGATAGATTTTCCTATTGAAGTGGCCATGGTTGATGCTGTTGATAAGACCACCAACTACAACTTAAATCTTCATCCCAATTCAAATTGTGCACTGATTATTGACATAATTGTTTCTCCCACTGATTTTCTCTTGCAAAGGCATATTTTTTCCACATTATCAGTGGGTTAAAATTTGATTTAACATATTGATTCATTGAAAGTAATTTAGCTAAAGATTTAAACTCATCCAATCGTGTTTTTCATGATAAAGTCACCATGAACACATAGAAAGTTTAGTTCAAATTAAAAATGATTAAACAATGGTGAACTCCCTAAAAACAAATCCAATTTGATGTTGAGCCTTGTCGTGAGGCTCAGTCAAACTTTTTTATCCCCTAAGAGTGCAATGATAGCAGCCTCTATGTTTGTTTCTCGTGGAGGTTGCATGACTAAGTTCAATTATCAATTCAATATTGTTTTAATATTTTATAAATGATTGAGTGGGTTTGGACATGTGTATACTTGTGATAATATGTAACAACAACTATATATTTGAATATGATGAAACAAGAATATAGAAATCATTAGTGGGAACTTGTTTAAACCTTTTGAAAACTTCTTCTTCATTCTCATAATGTGTTTTCCTTACTAAAAATCATTCTATGTATAATCTATAACCATATACTATACAACTAACACTGTTTGGAAATTCACACAGAAACTCAGTGTAGGGACTTCTTCCTATGAGAGTTCATCTAAACACATAGTAACCACCAACCAAATAGATACAACCAAGATTCACTATGATCATACCTCTCAACTGAGATTACTGGTCACATCATTGAACGTGTCAAATTAATTGTTTATTTTTACTAGAATTTCTACAGTATAATAGGAAAGCTAGGTCGTCTCCTAACAAAGCCTTAGGCCATTAGTTTTAAAGGAAAATTTAAATTCTAGAAAATAAAAGGGATTAGAGAAAATGAGGAATTTGTTGATTTAAGAAGAAAACAATTATAAAGCAAGAAAAGGATACATAAATGATAGTCATGATCAAACATGTTCAACTCAGGGAAATCCTTTAATGCTCATTCATCATCTCTCTAAGGAAAGAGTTTGTATCTTTCGATCCTTTATTATAAAATTCTGAAACCACATTATTATGTGAGTTCAACATGTATACCTCCTAGGGTTCAGTTTGAAATGCAAAGTGATTAACCGGTTACCACCAATGATTGAGTGATTTGCATCCAACCTCATAATCCAAACTCATCAAGGAAACACATGATAAATTAAACATGTTGTCCAAATTTTTATGTTATCTTTATCATGATACCATGAATCACTTGTGATATTTCAATCAACTAACTGATTTGATCCATACAAACATCATGCATGAATAAAATAAGGAATATAGAAATGATTCAATGAATGAGAATCCCCAAATATTATCCATTGAATTAGTGTGACATACTAGTGAAAAACTCAAATTGAAAAAAAGAAATGTTGATGAAACACAAGATATAAACTTGGAATTTAAACGATCATTCAAAAAAGTAAAAACACAAATCTCAGGATTTACATCAAGTTCCTCCCATAGTGATGACAAGGATCTTAGAACACCATAGAGGGGGGAACCAAATGATTTCTAAATGGACTTCTCAGGCACTCTTCTCCTACCTTCTCCCCAAGAATCCTTTGATAATGAGGGAGTTAAGTATTTTTATTAACATTTTCCACAAGATACTGACAAATAAAGTCAATCATCTTGGGATAGAGGTGAGCTATCAATGAAAGAATCTTCTATCCACTTGATTTGTAGGATGATAGACTTATCCACTGAATGTTGATTTGATTTTTTTTTATAATTTTGATTAGTGTACATAATATTATGATAAAATGTGAACATGATGTTGAATTGGGTTACAAGGTAAAGTGTTCCCCTTTTGTAAGGCCCAAAATATGATGATAATGTAAGCATAAGTCCCAAACACAATTTAGTGGTAAAAAATAATAGAGAATAAATATTTATCTATTAAATTTTCAAGACAAAAATATCAAATCCTTCCATTACAAAAATAATAATATTAACTTTTCCAATTTGAATGCATGTTAAAATAATGAATATAAAATAATGAAAAAGGCTTTACTAATAGGATTTTAAAACCCATAAACAATGTAAATTCTATGTATAGAGGTGAAAATATATGATATATCACTGTGCGATCAATTGTGAAGTTTAAACTGAGAAAACAATATCAAATTTACCATCAAAGTATGATATTACACATCATCATTCAATAATCCAATATGTGCCACCACATGCATTAAAAAATTGAAAAATAAAATAGGCACTAAATAGAGTCAGGATAATGAATCATTCATGATCAAACAACAAACATTTATCTAGGAGTAAAAAAAATCCATGAATAGATATTAAACAAGGATTAAAACGAGTTATAAAGAAAATATCACCATATAAATTCCCTAGATCATGGCCACTTGATCTTAGGTGGTCATGGAGAGGAAACATGAGCTCTCTATATTTCTCTTCTTCTGAAACCTCCTAACTTCTCTAGACCAAATGGCTGTAATGGTAGACAAAATGAATATAATTTAAGTTTCGCTCGAAGTACCTCAATGTTAACTATTATTCTTCACTTTAGAAGGCTCCATGTGGCATGTGTTGTTGTTCGGAATTACTCTAGGTGAACTCCAAATGACTATAAAAATCTAACCAAATATTATCCTCTACATGTTATATAGTCAACTCCATATCAGAAGGTTCTCCAGGACATACTCCTGATCATTATTTAGCTTCAGGTAACTTAGTTTAACTCCACCTAAACAGCTTCGGTCCAATAGCTAAACTCCACCAAGCCGCCTTTTGGTGGACAAGGTGAAAGGGCCACAGAGCTTCTAGGATTGGTACACACGGATGTGTGTGGACCATTTCTAGTAGAAGCTAGAGGTGGATATTCTTACTTCATTACTTTTACTGATGATTTGAGTAGATATGGCTATGTCTACTTAATGAGGTATAAGTCAGAGTCCTTAGAGAAATTTAAGGAATTCAAGAATGAAGTAGAGAATTAGATTGGTAAGAAGATAAAGAAGCTTTGATAGGATTGAGGTGGAGAATATCTGAACCAAGAGTTCATCAATATTCTACGGGAGTCTGAGATTCTATCTCAGCTCACTCCTCCCTATACACCACAGTGGAATGGTGTTAGTGAAAGGAGGAACCACACATTGTTGGACATGGTGAGGTCGATGATGAGTCATGCGGATATTCCATTATCCTTTTGGGGATATGCATTACAAACTGCAGCATACACATTAAACTGAGTACCAACAGAGGCGGAAAATGGAATTCCCTCTGAGTTATGGAATGGAATGAAACCCATTTTGTCGCATACACGTGTATGGGGATGCGAGACATTTGTTAAGGCCTTCTTAGGCAACGAACTAGCACCCCGGGGCACGAAGTGTATCTTTATAGGATATCCTAAGGAAACGAAATGCCACGACCCAACCCTAACCGGGCTCGAGCCGCAACTACCTCAAGCCCGCCTCCATAGGCCAGGGGCAGGCGACAAGCACTGAAGGCTAAACAACTCAGGGAGGCCTTTGCCTATGTACCCGTACACACACACGTAGCCCACTCAATGCAGAAGTGTAGAATAAAAAGAAAGGTAAAGTACCAACTGCTATAAATAAACCACAAAGTGCATCGACCTCTAAATAGTATGAAGCAAGTGCTAAAGGTAAACTGAAAAGAAAAGGGGCAAAACACACACCCAACCAGTAAAGTGCCACAACCCGGCAACAGGTAAACAAAAGTAAAACAGCTGGGAGAGTCTCACACCTGGAACCCGACTACGACCACCGCACGCGGTCCAAACTCCCGAACTTCTAAACTCCTCTGACGTCACGACCAACCTGTCTGTCGCCTGCAAGGGCACACCAGTGCGGGCAAATCCCAAGCAGGGGTGAGTATAAAAATACTCAGTAGGATGCCCCGAAGGCTCGAGGGAGCAACAAAGGAGGTACTGAAGAGGTGAGCAGTAGATCGAACAGGGAAAAGTAAAGGAGTACAACCGAGAGTGCAGTAAAAAGTACAGATCAACCCACCAAAAGGAAGGAAGTAGACTCGTCCAAACACAAACAGCTAGAAACGGTGAGAAGATGGACTTCTCGTCAAGTCTTCGCTACCTATAGAAGAAGAGTAGCCTCGTCCAACCACGAAAAGCTAGACACGGAAAGCACGTGGCATACCCCGTGCGTCTTCACCTCTCCTGGAAGGAGAGTAACCGAAACCCAAGAAGTGGGTACTGGAACAAGGTATATACATATCCATATGCTCAATTGCATTGGCAGTTGTTGGAACTTTACACTAGACACCACATGGTTTCCATCCCCTAACCAGATAGCAAAAGATTCTGTCTCGATTATCGAAAGATGTAAAGATTTTAATAGGGCCTTTGGAATAAAGTTTTGACTAACCCCGCTGTCAATAATTACCAATACTGGAATGCTGGAAATAATTCCTAAAAGCACCATCGACCTTACTCCAGTAGCAGACCACCCTTTTAATTCTCCAAGCAATAATGCTTGACAGGTCATCTCCCACTGACTATCTTTTTCAAGATCTTCTGGGGGAACTGCAGCAGATTCCTCATCGTCGTTGTCTTGGGTGGCCACACTCGCCCAAACTATAAGGAGAAACCAATTACAAACTCAATTTCAAAAACCCTACTTTCCATTTTTGGTGGCATTCACAATCAAAATTTCCAACCTACGATGGCAGACTGGAATCTCAATGAATGCACCAAAATGACATAACTGTAAGAAGTAAATCTTTACTCATATTTTCTATTCACAAATCAAACAATCGGATTATAAGAAAAAAAAGTAATACTACAAGATGGATTCCTAAACTTCTAACAAAAAAACTACTAGAAGCAGAAAATAGTGATTTGAATGGGAAAAGATCCCATGGATGAATCTTCCAAGAGCATGGGCCTTGACCTCCTTCAGCACGTGCTGACCCAACAAAAATAATTCTTGCCTACCCCCTCAACCACTCTATCAAAGGTGGTCTAAAAATAAACTAAATTAATAATATCCATATAACAAGAGAAGGGGTGCAGTTCGATTTCACCAAAATTAAATGAAAATGAATTAAAAACAAATTATCCTCCTTATCGTATTAAACATTCACTTATTCATGCATGTGTAATTCTTCTGGAAGGATTTTTGAGGCAATAGGAAGCAAGGTATCCTCATCTATTTTTTCTTCAAAATACATAATCTCACGTGATCCTCTTTCGGAAAAGGAACACGGGTTCTATTTTTTCATCTCCAAAGTTGAAAGTTTCATACATAATTTCATCTTAAACAAAATCTACCCAAAATCATCAAAACTACTTTAATCTCTCAAATCTATATCAGTTGGGATGTATTCCTTATATTTTTTCCTTTGGAAAAGAAAATTTTACCTTCCATAGTGGATTCTCAAGTTGTCCTTCAACTTCTAAAATATATTCTTCAGCTGTTGGAGGAAATTTTAATTCTTCCTTTTTTCCTTTGGCTTTTCAATTCTTGGAGCTTACTGGATACTTAAGTTATTATTTCCTATAGCTTCTTTATGTCAGCCCACATCCTCTCACAAATCCACCTCATCCAATCCTTACCAGTAATTAGTCTAGTCTGAGTTTACTGATATAGTGAAGATAGATTTTCCTATTGAAGTGGCCATGGTTGATGTTGTTGATAAGACCACCAACTACAACTTAAATCTTCGTCCCAATTCATATTGTGCACTGATTATTGACATAATTTTTTCTCCCACTGATTTTCTCTAGCAAAGGCATATTTTTTCCACATTATCAGTGGGCTAAATGTTAATTTAACATATTGATTCATTGAAAGTAATTTAGATAAAGATTTAAACTCATCCAATCGCGTTTTTCATGATAAAGTCACCATGAACACATAGAAAGTTTAGTTCAAATTAAAAATGATTAAACAATGGTGAAATCCCTAAAAAAATCCAATTTGATGTTGAGCCTTGTCGTGAGGCTTAGTCAAACTTTTTTATCCCCTAAGAGTGCAATGATAGCATCCTCTATGTTTGTTTCTCGTGGAGGTTGCATGACTAAGTTCAATTATCAATTCAATATTGTTTTAATATTTTATAAACGATTGAGTGGGTTTGGGCATGTGTATACTTGTGATAATATGTAACAACAACTATATATTTGAATATGATGAAACAAGAATATAGAAATCATTAGTGGGAACTTGTTTAAACCTTTTGAAAACTTCTTCTTCATTCTCATAATGCGTTTTCCTTACTAAAAATCATTCTATGTATAATCTATAACCATATACTATACAACTAACATTGTATAGAAATTCACACAGAAACTCAGTGTAGGGACTTCTTCCTATGAGAGTTCATCTAAACACATAGTAACCACCAACCAAATAGATACAACCAAGATTCACTATGATCATACCTCTCAACTGAGATTACTGGTCACATCATTGAACGTGTCAAATTAATTGTTTATTTTTACTAGAATTTCTACAGTATAATAGGAAAGCTAGGTCATCTCCTAACAAAGCCTTAGGTCATTAGTTTTAAAATAAAATTTAAATTCTAGAAAATAAAAGGGATTAGAGAAAACGAGGGGTTTTTTGATTAAAGAAGAAAACAATTATAAAGCAAGAAAGGGATACATAAATGATAGTCATGATCAAACTTGTTCAACTCAGGGAAATCCTTTAATGCTCATTCATCATCTCTCTAAGGAAAGAGTTTGTATCTTTCAATCCTTTATTATAAAATTCTGAAACCATATTATTATGTGAGTTCAATAAGTATACCTCCTAGGGTTCAATTTGAAATGCAAAGTGATTAACCGGTTACCACCAATGATTGAGTGATTTGCGTCCAACCTCATAATCCAAACTCATCAAGGAAACACATGATAAATTAAACATGTTGTCCAAATTTTTATGTTATCTTTATCATGATACCATGAATCACTTATGATATTTCAATCAACTAACTGATTTGATCCATACAAACATCATGCATGAATAAAATAAGGAATATAGAAATGATTAAATGAATGAGAATTCCCAAATATTATCCATTGAATTAGTGTGACATACTAGTGAAAAACTCAAATTGAAAAAAAGAAATGTTGATGAAAGACAAGATATAAACCTGGAATTTAAATGATCATTTAGAAAAGTACAAACACAAATCTCAGGATTTACATCAAGTTCCTCCAATAGTGATGACAAGGATCTTAGAACTCCATAGAGGGGGCAACCATATGATTTCTAAATGGACTTCTCAAGCACTCTTCTCCTACCTTCTCCTCAAGAATCCTTTGATAATGAGGGAGTTAAGTATTTTTATTAACATTTTCCACAAGATACTGACAAAATAAGTCAATCATATAGGGATAGAGGTGAGATATCCATGAAAGAATATTCCATCCACTTGATTTGTAGGATGATAGACTTATCCACTGAATGTTGATTTGATTTTTTTTATAATTTTGATTAGTGTACATAATATTATGATAAAAATGTGAACATGGTGTTGAATTGGGTTACAAGGTAAAGTGTTCCCCTCTTGTAAGGCCCAAAATATGATGATAATGTAAGCATAAGTCCCAAACACAATTCAGTGGTAAAAAATAATACAGAATAAATATTTATCTATTAAATTATCAAGACAAAAATATCAAATCCTTCCATTACAAAAATAATAATAATAACTTTTCCAATTTGAATGCATGTTAAAATAATGAATATAAAATGTGTATAGAATGAAAAAGGCTGTACTAATAGGATTTTAAAACCCATAAAAAATGTAAATTCTATGTATAGAGGTGAAAATATATGATATATCACTGTACGATCAATTTTGAAGTTTAAACAGAGAAAACAATATCAAATTTACCATCAAAGTATGACATTACACATCATCATTCAATAATCCAATATGTGCCACCACATGCATTAAACAATTGAAAAATAAAATAGGTACTAAATAGAGTCAGGATAATGAATCATTCATGATCAAACAACAAACATTTATCTAGGAGTAAAAAAAATCCATGAATAGATATTAAACAAGGATTAAAACGAGTTATAAAGAAAATATCACCATAGAAATTCCCTAGATCATGGCCACTTGAGCTTAGGTTGTCATGGAGAGGCAGCATGAGCTCTCTATATTTCTCTTCTTCTGAAACCTCCTAACTTCTCTAGACCAAATGGCTGTAATGGTAGACAAAATGAATATAATTTAAGTTTCGCTCGAAGTACCTCAATGTTAACTATTATTCTTCACTTTAGAAGGCTCCATGTGGCATGTGTTGTTGTTCGGAATTACTCTAGGTGAACTCCAAATGACTATAAAAATATAAACAGATATTCTCCTTTACATGTTATATAGTCAACTCCATGTCAGTAGGTTCTCCAAGACATACTCCTGATCATTATTCAGCTTCAGGTAACTTAGTTTAACTCCACCTGAACAGCTTCGGTCCAATAGCTAAACTCAACCAAGCCGCCTTTTGGTGGACAAGGTGAAAGGGCCACAGAGCTTCTAGGATTGGTACACACGGATATGTGTGGACCATTTCTAGTAGAAGCTAGAGGTGGATATTCTTACTTTTTTACTTTTACTAATGATTTGAGTAGATATGGCTATGTCAACGTAATGAGGTATAAGTCAGAGTCCTTAGAGAATTTTAAGGAATTCAAGAATGAAGTGGAGAATTAGCTTGGTAAGAAGATAAAGAAGATTTGATAGGATTGAGGTGGAGAATATTTGAACCAAGAGTTCATCGATATTTTACGGGAGTTTGGGATTCTATCTCAGCTCACTCCTCCTTATACACCACAGTGGAATGGTGTTAGTGAAAGGTGGAACCACACCTTGTTGGACATGGTGAGTTCGATGATGAGTCATGCAGATATTCCATTATCCTTTTGGGGATATGCATTACAAACTGCAACATACACATTAAACCGAGTACCAACAAAGGCGGCAAATGGAATTCCCTCTGAGTTATGGAATGAAACGAAACTCATTTTGTCACATACACGTGTATGGGGATGCGAGACATTTGTTAAGGCCTTCTTAGGCAACGAACTGGCACCCTGGGGCACGAAGTGTATCTTTATAGGATATCCTAAGGAAACGAAATGTCACAACCCAACCCTACCCGAGATCGAGCCGCAACTACCCGAGCCCGCCTCCATAGGCCAGGGGCTGGCGACAAGCACCGAAGGCTAAAAAACTCAGGGAGGCCTTTTCCTATGTACCTGTACACACACACGTAGCCCACTCAATGAAGAAGTGTAGAATAAAAAGAAACGTAAAGTACCAACTGCTATAAATAAACCACAAAGTTCATCGACCTCTAAATAGTACGAAGCAAGTGCTAAAGGTAAACTGAAAAGAAAAGGGGCAAAACACGCACCCAACCAGTAAAGTGCCACAACCCGGCAACAGGTAAACAAAAGTCAAATAGATGGGAGAGTCCCACACCTGAAACCAGACTACGACCACCGCACGCGGTCCAAGCTCCTGAACTCCTAAGCTCCTCTGACGTCACGACCAACTTGTTTGTCGCCTACAAGGGAACACTAGTGCGGGAAAATCCCAAGCAGGGGTGAGTATAAAAATACTCAATAGGATGCCCCGAAGGCTCGAGGGAGCAACAAAGGAGGTACTGAAGAGTTGAGCAGTATATCGAATAGGGAAAAGTAAAGGAGTACAACCGAGAGTGTAGTAAAAATTACAGCTCAATCCACCAAAAGGAAGGAAGTAGACTTGTCCAAACACAAGGAGCTAGAAACTGTGAGAAGATGGACTTCTCGTCAAGTCTTCGCTACCTATAGTAGGAGAGTAGACTCGTCCAACCACGAGAAGCTAGACACGGAAAGCACGTGGCATACCCCATGCGTCTTCGCCTCTCTTGGAAGGAGAGTAACCGAAACCCAAGAAGTGGGTACTGGAACAAGGTATATATATATCCATATACTCAATTGCACTGGAAGTTGTTGGAACTTTACACTAGACACCACATGGTGTCCATCCCCTAACCGGATAGCAAAAGATTTTGTCATGGTCATCGAAAGATGTAAAGATTTTAATAGGGCCTTTGGAATAAAGTTTTGACTAACCCCGCTGTCAATAATTACCAATACTGGCATGCTGGAAAGAAATCCTAAAAGCATCATCGACCTTACTCCAGTAGCAGACCACCCTTCTAATTCTCCAAGCAATAATTCTTGATAGGTCATCTCTCACTGACTATCCTTTTCAAGATCTTCTGGGGTAACTGCAGCAGATTCCTCATCGTCGTTGTCTTGGGTGGCCACACTCGCCCAAACCATAAGGCAAAACCAATTACAGACTCAATTTCAAAAACCCTACTTTCCATTTTTGGTGGAATTCACAATCAGAATTTCCAACCTATGATGGAGACTGGAATCTCAATGAATGCACCAAAATGACATAACTGTAAGAAGTAACTCTTTACTCATATTTTTTATTCAAAAATCAAACAATCGGATTATAAGAAACAAAAGTAAGACTACAAGATGGCTTCCTAAACTTCTAACAAAAAAACTACTAGAAGCAGAAAATAGTGATTTGAATGGGAAAAGATCCCATGGACGAATCTTCCAAGAGCATCGGCCTTGACCTCCTTCAGCACGCGCAGACCCAAGAAAAATAATTCCTGCCTGCCCCCTCAACCACTCTACCAAAGGTGGTCTAAAAATCAACTAAATTAATAATATCCATATAACAAGAGAAGGGGTGCAGTTCGATTTCACCAAAATTAAATGAAAATGAATTAAAAACAAATTATCTTCCTTATCGTACTAAACTTTCACTTCTTCATGCATGTGTAATTCTTATGGAAGGATTTTTGAGGCAATAGGAAGCAAGGTATCCTCATCTATTTTTTCATCAAAATACATAATCTCATGTGATCATCTTTGGGAAAAGGAACAAGGGTTCTATTTTTTCATCTCCAAAGTTGGAAGTTTCATACATAATTTCATCTTAAACAAAATCAACCCAAAATCATCAAAACTACTTTGATCTCTCAAATCTATATCAGTTGGGATGTATTCCTTATATTTTTTCCTTTGGAAAAGAAAATTTTAACTTCCATAGTGGATTCTCAAGTTGTCCTTCAACTTCTAAAATATATTCTTCAGCTGTTGGAGGAAATTTTAATTCTTCCTTTTTTTCCTTTGGTTTTTCAATTCTTGGAGCTTACTGGATACTTAAGTTATTATTTCCTATAGCTTCTTTATGTCAGCCCACATCCTCTCACAAATCCACCTCATCCAATCCTTACCAGTAATTAGTCTAGTCTGAGTTTAATGATATGGTGAAGATAGATTTTCCTATTGATGTGGCCATGGTTTATGTTGTTGATAAGACCACCAACTACAACTTAAATCTTCATCCCAATTCAGATTGTGCATTGATTATTGACATAATTGTTTCTCCCACTGATTTTCTCTAGCAAAGGCATATTTTTTCCACATTATCAGTGGGCTAAATGTTGATTTAACATATTGATTCATTGAAAGTAATTTAGCTAAAGATTTAAACTCATCCAATCGTGTTTTTCATGATAAAGTCACCATGAACACATAGAAAGTTTAGTTAAAATTAAAAATGATTAAACAATCGTGAACTCCCAAAAAACAAATCCAATTTGATGTTGAGCCTTTTTGTGAGGCTTCTCAAACTTTTATATCCCCTAAGAGTGCAATGATAACAACCTCTATGTTTGTTTCTCATGGAGGTTTCACGACTAAGTTCAATTATCAATTCAATATTTTTTTAATATTTTATAAATGATTGAGTGGGTTTGGGCATGTGTATACTTGTGATAATGTGTAACAACAACTATATATTTGAATATGATGAAACAAGAATATAGAAATCATTAGTGGGAACTTGTTTAAACCTTTTAAAAACTTCTTCTTCGTTCTCATAATGTGTTTTCCTTACTAAAAATCATTCTATGTATAATCTATAACCATATACTATACAACTAACACTGTTTGGAAATTCACACAGAAACTCAGTGTAGGGACTTCTTCCTATGAGAGTTCATCTAAATACATAGTAACCACCAACCAAAAAGATACAACCAAGATTCACTATGATCATACCTCTCAACTGAGATTACTGGTCACGTCATTGAACGTGTCAAATTAATTGTTTATTTTTACTAGAATTTCTACAGTATAATAGTAAAGTTAGGTCGTCTCCTAACAAAGCCTTAGGTCATTAGTTTTAAAAGAAAATTTAAATTCTAGAAAATAAAAGGGATTAGAGAAAACGAGGGGTTTGTTGATTTAAGAAGAAAACAATTATAAAGCACGAAAAGGATACATAAATGATAGTCATGATCAAACATGTTCAACTCAAGGAAATCCTTTAATGCTCATTCATCATCTCTCTAAGGAAAGAGTTTGTATCTTTCGATCCTTTATTATAAAATTATGAAACCATATTATTATGTGAGTTCAATAAGTATACCTCCTAGGGTTCAGTTTGAAATGCAAAGTGATTAACCGGTTACCACCAATGATTGAGTGATTTTCCTCCAACCTCATAATCCAAACTCATCAAGGAAACACATGATAAATTAAACATGTTGTCCAAATTTTTATGTTATCTTTATCATGATACCATGAATAACTTATGATATTTCAATCAACTAACTGATTTGATCCATACAAACATCATGCATGAATAAAATAAGGAATATAGAAATGATTAAATGAATGAGAATCCCCAAATATTATCCATTGAATTAGTGTGACATACTAGTGAAAAACTCAAATTGAAAAAAAGAAATGTTGATGAAATACAAGATATAAACCTGGAATTTAAACGATCATTCAGGAAAGTATAAACACAAATCTCAGGATTTACATGAAGATCCTCCCATAGTGATGACAAGGATCTTAGAACTCCATAGAGGGAGAACCATATGATTTATAAATGGACTTCTCAAGAACTCTTCTCCTACCTTCTCCTCAAGAATCCTTTGATAATGAGGGAGTTAAGTATTTTTATTAACATTTTCCACAAGATACTGACAAAAGAAGTCAATCATATAGGGATAGAGGTGAGCTATCCATGAAAGAATCTTCCATCCACTTGATTTGTAGGATGATAGACTTATCCACTGAATGTTGATTTGATTTTTTTATAATTTTGATTAGTGTACATAATATTATGATAAAAATGTGAACATGATGTTGAATTGGGTTACAAGGTAAAGTGTTCCCCTTTTGTAAGGCCCAAAATATGATGATAATGTAAGCATAAGTCCCAAACACAATTCAGTGGTAAAAAATAATACAGAATAAATATTTATCTATTAAATTATCAAGACAAAAATATCAAATCCTTCCATTACAAAAATAATAATATTAACTTTTCCAATTTGAATTCATGTTAAAATAATGAATATAAAATGTGTATAGAATGAAAAAGGCTCTACTAATAGGATTTTAAAACCCATAAACAATGTAAATTCTATGTATAGAGGTGAAAATATATGATATATCACTGTGCGATCAATTGTGAAGTTTAAACAGAGAAAACAATATCAAATTTACCATCAAAGTATGACATTACACATCATCATTCAATAATCCAATATGTGCCACCACATGCATTAAACAATTGAAAAATAAAATAGGCACTAAATAGAGTCAGGATAATGAATCATTCATGATCAAACAACAAACATTTATCTAGGAGTAAAAAAATGCATGAATAGATATTAAACAAGGATTAAAACGAATTATAAAGAAAATATCACCATAGAAATTCCCTAGATCATGGACACTTGAGCTTAGGTGGTCATGGAGAGGCAACATGAGCTCTATATATTTATCTTCTTCTGAAACCTCCTAACTTCTCTAGACCAAATGGCTGTAATGGTAGACAAAATGAATATAATTTAAGTTTCGCTCGAAGTACCTCAATGTTAACTATTATTCTTCACTTTAGAAGGCTCCATGTGGCATGTGTTGTTGTTCGGAATTACTCTAGGTGAACTCCAAATGACTATAAAAATCTAAAAAAATATTCTCCTTTACATGTTATAGAGTCAACTCCATGTCAGCAGGTTCTCCAGGACATACTCCTGATCATTATTCAGCTTCAGGTAACTTAGTTTAACTCCACCTGAACAGCTTCGGTCCAATAGCTAAACTCCACCAAGCCTCCTTTTGGTGGACAAGGTGAAAGGGCCACAGAGCTTCTAGGATTGGTAAACACGGATGTGTGTGGACCATTTCTAGTAGAAACTAGAGGTGGATATTCTTACTTCATTACTTTTACTGCTGATTTGAGTAGATATGACTATGTCTACTTAATGAGGTATAAGTCAGAGTCCTTAGAGAAATTTAAGGAATTCAAGAATGAAGTAGAGAATTAGCTTGGTAAGAAGATAAAGAAGCTTTGATAGGATTGAGGTGGAGAATATCTGAACCAAGAGTTCATCGATATTTTACAGGAGTTTGGGATTCTATCTCAGCTCACTCCTCCTTATACACCAAAGTGGAATGATGTTAGTGAAAAGAGGAACCACACCTTGTTGGACATGGTGAGGTCGATGATGAGTCATGCAGATATTTCATTATCCTTTTGGGGATATGCATTGCAAACTGCAACATACACATTAAACCGAGTACCAACAAAGGCGGCAAATGGAATTCCCTCTAAGTTATAAAATGGAACGAAACCCATTTTGTCGCATACACGTGTATGGGGATGCGAGGCATTTGTTAAGGCCTTCTTAGGTAATGAACTAGCACCCTAGGGCACGAAGTGTATCTTTATAGGATATCCTAAGGAAATGAAATGTCACGACCCAACCCTACCCGAGCTTGAGCCGCAACTACCCCAAGCCCGCCTCCATAGGCCAGGGGCTGGTGACAAGCACCAAAAACTAAACAACTCAGGGAGGACTTTTCTTATGTACCTGTACACACACACGTAGCCCACTCAATGCAGAAGTGCTGAATAAAAATAAACGTAAAGTACCAAATTCTATAAATAAACCACAAAGTTCATCGACCTCTAAATAGTATGAAGCAAGTGCTAAAGGTAAACTGAAAAGAAAAGGATCAAAATACGCGCCCAACCAGTAAAGTGCCACAACCCGGTAACAGGTAAACAAAAGTAAAACAACTGGGAGAGTCCCACACCTGGAACCTGACTACGACCACCGCACGTGGTCCAAGCTCCGGAACTCCTAAGCTCCTCTAACGTCACGACCAACGTGTATGTCGCCTACAAGGGAACACCAGTGCGGGCAAAGCCCAAGCAGGGGTGAGTATAAAAATACTCAGTAGGATGCCCCGAAGGCTCGAGGGAGCAACAAAGGAGGTACTTAAGAGGTGAGCAGTATATCGAACAGGGAAAAGTAAAGGAGTACAACCGAGAGTGCAGTAAAAAGTACAGCTCAACCCACCAAAAGGAAGGAAGTAGACTAGTCCAAACTCAAGGAGCTAGAAACGGTGAGAATATTGACTTCTCGTCAAGTCTTCGCTACCTATAGCAGGAGAGTAGACTCGTCCAACCACGAGAAGCTAGACACGGAAATCACATGGCATACCCCGGGCGTCTTCGCCTCTGCTGGAAGGAGAGTAAGCGAAACCCAAGAAGTGGGTACTGGAACAAGGTATATACATATCCATATGCTCAATTGCACTGGCAGTTGTTGGAACTTTACACTAGACACTACATGGTGTCCATCCCCTAACCAGATAGAAAAAGATTCTGTCTCGGTTATCGAAAGATGTAAATATTTTAATAGGGACTTTGGAATAAAGTTTTGACTAACCCTGCTGTCAATAATTACCAATACTGGCATGCTGGAAACAATTCCTAAAAGCATCATCGACCTTACTCCAGTAGCAGAACACCCTTCTAATTCTCCAAGCAATAATGCTTGACAGGTCATCTCCCACTGACTATCCTTTTCAAGATCTTTTGGGGTAACTGCAGCAGATTCCTCATCGTCGTTGTCTTGGGTGGCCACACTCGCCCAAACCATAAGGCAAAACCAATTACAGACTCAATTTTAAAAACCCTACTTTCCATTTTTAGTGGCATTCACAATCAGAATTTCCAACCTACGATGGAAGACTGGAATCTCAATGAATGCACCAAAATGACATAACTGTAAGAAGTAAATCTTTACTCAAATTTTTTATTCACAAATCAAACAATCGTATTATAAGAAACAAAAGTAAGACTACAATATGGCTTCCTAAACTTCTAACAAAAAAACTACTAGAAGCAGAAAATAGTGATTTGAAAGGGAAAAGATCCCATGGACGAATCTTCCAAGAGCATAGGCCTTGACCTCCTTCAGCATGCGCTGACCCAAGAAAAATAATTCCTGCCTACCTCCTCAACCACTCTATCAAAGGTGGTCTAAAAATCAACTAAATTAATAATATCCATATAATAAGAGAAGGGGTGCAGTTCGATTTTACCAAAATTAAATGAAAATGAATTAAAAACAAATTATCCTCCTTATCGTATTAAACTTTCACTTCTTCATGCATGTGTAATTCTTCTGGAAGGATTTTTGAGGCAATAGGAAGCAAGGTATCCTCATTTATTTTTTTTCAAAATACATAATCTCATGTGATCCTCTTTGGGAAAAGGAACAAGGGTTCTATTTTTTCATCTCCAAAGTTGGAAGTTTCATACATAATTTCATCCTAAACAAAATCTACCCAAAATCATCAAAACTACTTTGATCTCTCAAATCTATATCAGTTGGGATGTATTCCTTATATTTTCTCCTTTGGAAAAGAAAATTTTACCTTCCATAGTGGATTCTCAAGTTGTCCTTCAACTTCTAAAATATATTCTTTAGCTGTTGGAGGAAATTTTAATTCTTCCTTTTTTCCTTTGGCTTTTCAATTCTTGGAGCTTACTGGATACTTAAGTTATTATTTCCTATAGCTTCTTTATGTCAGCCCACATCCTCTCACAAATCCACCTCATCTAATCCTTACTAGTAATTAGTCTAGTCTGAGTTTACTGATATAGTGAAGATAGATTTTCCTATTGAAGTGGCCATGGTTGATGCTGTTGATAAGACCACCAACTAAAACTTAAATCTTCATCCCAATTCAGATTGTGCACTGATTATTGACATAATTGTTTCTCCCACTGATTTTCTCTAGAAAAGGCATATTTTTTCCACATTATCAGTGGGATAAATGTTGATTTAACATATTGATTCATTGAAAGTAATTTAGCTAAAGATTTAAACTCATCCAATCATGTTTTTCATGATAAAGTCACCATGAACACATAGAAAGTTTAGTTCAAATTAAAAACGATTAAACAATGCTGGACTCCCTAAAAACAAATCCAATTTTATGTTGAGCCTTGTCGTGAGGCTCAGTCAAACTTTTTTATCCCCTAAGAGTGCAATGATAACAGCCTCTATGTTTGTTTCTCGTGGAGGTTGCACGACTAAGTTCAATTATCAATTCAATATTGTTTTAATATTTTATAAATGATTGAGTGGGTTTGGGCATGTGTATACTTGTGATAATATGTAACAACAACTATATATTTGAATATGATGAAACAAGAATATAGAAATCATTAGTGGAAACTTGTTTAAACCTTTTGAAAACTTCTTCTTCATTCTCATAATGTGTTTTCCTTACTAAAAATCATTCTATGTATAATCTATAACCATATACTATACAACTAACACTGTTTGTAAATTCACACAGAAACTCAGTGTAGGGACTTCTTCCTATGAGAGTTCATCTAAACACATAGTAACCACCAACCAAATAGATACAACCAAGATTCATTATGACCATACCTCTCAACTGAGATTACTGGTCACATCATTGAACGTGTCAAATTAATTTTTTATTTTTACTAGAATTTCTACAGTATAATAGGAAAGCTAGGTCGTATCCTAACAAAGCCTTAGGTCATTAGTTTTAAAAGAAAATTTAAATTCTAGAAAATAAAAGGGATTAGAGAAAACGCAGGGTTTGTTGATTTAAGAAGAAAACAATTATAAAGCAAGAAAAGGACACATAAATGATAGTCATGATCAACCATATTCAACTCAGGGAAATCCTTTAATGCTCATTCATCATCTCTCTAAGGAAAGAGTTTGTATCTTTCGATCCTTTATTATAAAATTCTGAAACCATATTATTATGTGAGTTCAACAAGTATACCTACTAGGGTTCAGTTTGAAATGCAAAGTGATTAACCGGTTACCACCAATGATTGAGTGATTTGCGTCCAACCTCATAATCCAAACTCATCAAGGAAACACATGATAAATTAAACAAGTTGTCCAAATGTTTATGTTATCTTTATCATGATACCATGAATCACTTATGATATTTCAATCAACTAACTGATTTGATCCATACAAACATCATGCATGAATAAAATAAGGAATATAGAAATGATTAAATGAATGAGAATCCCCAAATATTATCCATTGGATTAGTGTGACATACTAGTGAAAAACTCAAATTGAAAAAAAGAAATTTTGATGAAATACAAGATATAAACTTGGAATTTAAACGATCATTCAGAAAAGTACAAACACAAATCTCAGGATTTACATCAAGTTCCTCCCATAGTGATCACAAGGATCTTAGAACTCCATAGAGGGGGGAACCATATGATTTCTAAATGGACTTCTCAAGCACTCTTCTCCTACCTTCTCCTCAAGAATCCTTTGATAATGAGGGAGTTAAGTATTTTTATTAACATTTTCCACAAGATACTGACAAAAGAAATCAATCATCTAGGGATAGAGGTGAGATATCCATGAAAGAATCTTCCATCCACTTGATTTGTAGGATGATAGACTTATCCACTGAATGTTGATTTGTTTTTTTTTATAATTTTGATTAGTGTACATAATATTATGATAAAAATGTGAACATGATGTTGAATTGGGTTACAAGGTAAAGTGTTCCCCTTTTGTAAGGCCCAAAATATGATGATAATGTAAGCATAAGTCCCAAACACAATTCAGTGGTAAAAAATAATACAGAATAAATATTTATCTATTAAATTCTCAAGAAAAAAATATCAAATCCTTCCATTACAAAAATAATAATATTAACTTTTCCAATTTGAATGCTTGTTAAAATAATGAATATAAAATGTGTATAGAATGAAAAAGGCATTACTAATAGGATTTTAAAACCCATAAACAATGTAAATTCTATGTATAGAGGTGAAAATATATGATATATCACTGTGCGATCAATTGTGAAGTTTAAACAGAGAAAACAATATCAAATTTACCATCAAAGTATGACATTACACATCATCATTCAATAATACAATATGTGCCACCACATGCATTAAACAATTGAAAAATAAAATAGGCACTAAATAGAGTCAGGATAATGAATCATTCATGATCAAACAACAGACATTTATCTAGGAGTAAAAAAAATCCATGAATAGATATTAAACAAGGATTAAAACGAGTTATAATGAAAATATCACCATAGAAATTCCCTAGATCATGGCCACTTGAGCTTAGGTGGTCATGGAGAGGCAGCATGAGCTCTCTATATTTCTCTTCTTCTGAAACCTCCTAACTTCTCTAGACCAAATGGCTGTAATGGTAGACAAAATGAATATAATTTAAGTTTTGCTTGAAGTACCTCAATGTTAACTATTATTTTTCACTTTAGAAGGCTCCATGTTGTTGTTTGGAATTACTCTAGGTGAACTCCAAATGACTATAAAAATCTAACCAAATATTCTCCTCTACATGTTATTGTAGGACCCCGGGACACCCTGAGAGGGGAGGGGTGAATCAAGGTGGCAACTTTTTCTTCTTTTAGTTGTGGATCTTGTTCCCACATTGGTAGGAACTACTTAAACCTGTATGATGGATATGAACAGCAATTAAACATTCACATGCAGAGAGATGACACAGCTATTTTTACTTGGTTCACCACTAAGGGCTACGTCCAAGGAGCATACGCCGATAGGTTGTCGGCCGTACCTAAATCCACTATGCTTCACTAGCTGCGGATTACAAATGTTCGGGTACAGACACTCTGTCCCAGGCCCACTGCCTTTACAATTGTTCGGGGATAGCTCACTGCGTCCCTCGGGTCACTCCCGTTGACTCCCCCTGGCTCACTGCCGTTGGTGAAGTCTCACTCAGTTTATAGACGTGAAGGTCTCTTCAATA
The DNA here is from genome assembly GCA_963277665.1 of Viscum album. Lineage (NCBI taxonomy): Eukaryota > Viridiplantae > Streptophyta > Magnoliopsida > Santalales > Viscaceae > Viscum > Viscum album. The sequence continues at coordinate 2,006,336,891 of OY728138.1, forward strand.
GGTGTGCATTGAAGTTCTTCGTCTCCTGTTTAGCATGAGACATTGCTTGCATCAGGGTTCAGATTTGATGCTCCTTTTAGTTCAATCCTTCTTCTTTAGTGCAATGAATGAATGCACTAGATCCCCTTGTCTTCGTTTGCCTGAATCACAATCACTGATGTGATTGCTTACCTAATGAAGCTCAGCTTACTCGGCATTGTCAGAATCATTTCTCCATGTATGCATGAGATCATGCATGTATCATTTAGATTTCTTCTTCAATCTCACTTTGCACCAGAAGTATCAGGCAATATTTCAGCTCTTGTGCAGCTCCAGAAAGGTGGGCGTGCTTTAACAATATCTGGCTCTTCTTTTCAAGCCCAGCGCGCAAGTCTCCCCCGGCGCGCAAGTCTTAGGTGCGCAAGTATAAACTGGCGCACAAGTGTCACAAAATCACCCGCGCGACTCTACCTTCTTGAACTTTAAACCTGCGCGACTCACTTCCTTTCTCGCCCAAATTACCTAGGGCGCGCAACCATAAATCGGCGCGCAATCACCACTTGCGCGGCTCAACCACCTGCGCGACGAGAGCTCGAACAATCTCTAAGTCTTGAGCTTCGTGAGAAATGAGGAGGGGTGGTCCAGTATTTATAGGCAAACTGGACCCCCTGCACAGCGGCGCGCAAGTCATCCATCGGCGGGCAAGTCTCGACCCCTGCTAGGCACTTGCGTGATCAACATCCAAACTTTATGCGAACATCTTGACTTTGCCAAATTTGGATCTTCTGGTCTCGAAAAACCATAGGCGCACAAGTTGTAATGCATTCAAGGCATCGGCGCGCAAGTCTCTTCCCAGCACATAATTCACCTGCACGACCTCACCAAAACATGCGCGACCCTTATCCCTTTGCCATATTTTGATGCTCTGATCTTCAAAAACATATGGCGCACAAGTTTCCTATCCTCCAAAAGTATGGCGCGAAAGTCCCTTTGACAAAATCACTCTTCTTCATTTTTTGATTTTGAGGCCCTGAAATTTGGCAAACACTGGAAAACGGCGCCACCTTGTATCTACTCTTTTTGTACTGCCTCCAGATCATCCATTCCTTTGTCGATGTTCATGAATCAAACATAGATCGTTGACCACAACTCTTGAACTCGACATGTCACCATGGAATCTCCTTTGTCAACAAATTTGTATGTCGTTTGTTTGCTTTTTCAACAAGCACGATCACCTCAACAACACTTCATCTTGGTGATCTGTATCCTTCAGCAACTCTTTTGCTTTTATCACAAACTCCACAATTGTGATATGTATTCTTTGAAGGAACAACTTTAGTACCATCATCTTCTATGTCAATGTGATGTGCATGGCCATTCCATAAGTCAACTCATTGGCACATTGCCTCCTTCATCAACCGTTATGATCAACTTCATGCAAACCATGTGATTCAATCCGTCAAGAAGTCTCTAGCATGGTTCTCACGCAATCATGAGTAATTGCATGGTCTTCATCCAAAAACACTATCCTGCTTTAATCATCCTTGGATGGATTACTCCTCACATTCTTCATTGTTGTAAACAATGTATCATCTTTGACACATGTTCTTTGAACTTACGATCAGCACAACAATCGTCTGAATCACTACTCCTCTACTTCATCGGAGTACTTCATGATCTCCTGCATTGTGAGCTTCCATTCCTCCATTTTATTGGAGTACTTCTTGATCTCTTTCATTTTGATATTCCATTGACAACTATTGACAACAAATACAAACCTATACACAAAGTGGTTCCAACAGTTATATAGTCAACTCCATGTCAGCAGGTTCTCCAGGACATACCCCTGATCATTATTCAGCTTCAGGTAACTTAGTTTAACTCCACCTGAATAGCTTCGGTCCAATAGTTAAACTCCACCAAGTCGCCTTTTGGTGGACAAGGTGAAAGGGTCACAGAGCTTCTAGGATTGGTACACACGGATGTGTGTGGACCATTTCTAGTAGAAGCTAGAGGTGGATATTCTTACTCCATTACTTTTACTGGTGATTTGAGTAGATATGACTATGTCTACTTAATGAGGTATAAGTCAGAGTCCTTAGACAAATTTAAGGAATTCAAGAATGAAGTAGAGAATTAGCTTGGTAAGAAGATAAAGAAGCTTTGATACGATTGAGGTGGAGAATATCTGAACCAAGAGTTCATCGATATTCTACGGGAGTCTGGGATTCTATCTCAGCTCACTCCTCCTTATACACCACAGTGAAATGGTGTTAGTGAAAGGAGGAACCACACCTTGTTGGACATGGTGAGGTCGATGATGAGTCATGCGGATATTCCATTATCCTTTTGGGGATATGCATTACAAACTGCAGCATACACATTAAACCGAGTACCAACAAAGGCGGCAAATGGAATTCCCTCTGAGTTATGGAATGGAATGAAACCCATTTTGTCGCATACACGTATATGAGGATGCGAGACATTTGTTAAGGCCTTCTTAGGCAACGAACTAGCACCCCGGGGCACGAATTGTATCTTTATAGGATATCCTAAGGAAATAAAATGTCATGACCCAACCCTACTCGGGCTCGAGCCGCAACCACCCCAAGCCCGCCTCCATAGGCCAGGGGCTGGCGACAAGCACCGAAGGCTAAACAACTGAGGGAGGCCTTTGCCTATGTACTTGTACACACACATGTAGCCCACTCAATGAAGAAGTGCAGAATAAAAAGAAAGGTAAAGTACCAACTGCTATAAATAAACCACAAAGTGCATCGACCTCTAAATAGTACGAAGCAAGTGCTAAAGGTAAACTGAAAAGAAAAGGATCAAAACACGCGTCCAACCAGTAAAGTGCCACAACCTGGCAACAGGTAAACAAAAGTAAAATAGCTGGGAGAGTCCCACACCTAGAACCTGACTACGACCACCGCACGCGGTCCAATCTCCCGAACTCCTAAGCTCCTATGACGTCACGAACAACCTGTCTGTCGCCTACAAGGGCACACCAGTGTGGGCAAAGCCCAAGCAGGGGTGAGTATAAAAATACTCAGTAGGATGCCCCGAAGGCTCGAGGGAGCAACAAAGGAGGTACTGAAGAGGTGAACAGTAGATCAAACAGGGAAAAGTAAAGGAGTACAACCGAGAGTGCAGTAAAAAGTACAGCTCAACCCACCAAAAGGAAGGAAGTAGACTCGTCCAAACACAAAGAGCTAGAAACGGTGAGAAGATGGAATTCTCGTCAAGTCTTCGCTACCTATAGCAGGAGAGTAGACTCGTCCAACCACGAGAAGCTAGACACAGAAAGCACGTGGCATACCACGTGCGTCTTCGCCTCTCCTGGAAAGAGAGTAACCGAAACCCAAGAAGTGGGTACTGGAACAAGGTATATACATATCCATATGCTCAAATTAGAAATCCGAACAAGATCGTAAGGGGATCTCCATCTCATAGCTCAGCCCAAGAAAGTGAGTCGCCAATAGTCCCAGAAATAAACATCATCGATACCAAGAATCCCACATGTCTACCCCAAACTGCAAGCCAAGGGGCTCAAATCACCGGACCCTGACACTATCCGCTTTGGGTGGCACTGACTCACCCGCACAATTTTAGGTCGCGTCTCAAGGACGTGACTTGGTGGGGAAAGTGCCCCTCATTCTTGAGAGTCCAAGGGTAAGTCAAACCACTCCATGTCGCTGCCAAAGTTGTCACATCACTGACCCGTACAACCAAGGGTCCCGCTCCGATAGTCACGGAGAAAAGTCACAGACTAGCCTAGTAGAAAAGACTGAGTCTGAAAGAAGTCGTCGGGTGACCCACTGCTCAGTCTCTGCTGGAGGGTAAACCCTAAGAGGTCGTCGGGTGACCCACTGCCCAGTCTCTACTGGAGAGTAAACCCTAAGAAGTCAATGAGCAACCCACTGCCCAGTCTCTGCTGGAGGGTAAAACCGAAGAAGTCGGTGAGCAACCCACTGTCCAGTCTCTACTGGAGGGTAAACCTGGAAATGCTCTGGTTATCCCTACAGGATGGTACAACACTGGCCAACAGAACACAGAGTGGGTATCGCGCAACCACCAAACTCCAGAACAAAACCAGGGAAAACCACTCAACCCTGCTTGTCTAAACCATCATGAACAGGACCAGGGGGAAACTCACTCAACCCTATTGGTCGAAACCATAGAGAACAGGAGGACCATCTACGTCACGAGAGGTCAAAGGTACGAAAAGTAGAACACAACACACACATGGGGCCCACGCAATGTGTGGCCCCAACTCATCTCCAAACGAAGCGCACAAACATTCTCAAGTACAAACTACAACATGTACTTCCAAGCATTCTCATATACTCCCAAAGTATACTACATTTCCATCCCAAGGGCTATCGTGCACACGACACCCAAAGTCAACGCAAAAAGGCATAAACACAGTTTCGCCAACCTGCTTCCTCCACGGCTCTAGCATAGCCAACCACATCACTTCAAACATCAACTTCACTCACACGGGAGTGAATGCGATCACACGCCAAGGGTTTTCTACAAACACCGTAGGAAGAACCACCACTGGTACACCTTTCATGCTTCCACATTTAATAAGATCTCAAACGAGGCTCCACATGCCCAAACAGATCACACCGTTGCAATCTTCGCGAAAAAACTCGTGAGATGGACCATTTACTCGCCCGAAACGGTCAACCAGTGAATAAGGTACTATTCACCATAGCCAGCCCATATGGGGCCCACACAACAATCCCAAAAACGGTCAGGCGAACTGCGTCATCATGATGCTCTCGAAAAAACACGTCAAATCGACTATTCATTCACCCCGAAAGGACATCTGATGAAGAAGTCGTAGTACGCTTCACACAGCTTAAAAGACGGATCATGGGGCCCATACCTCGACTCAAATTTAGGCGGGCAAAATGCGCTGTTGCAATCCACTCAGAAAAACACACAGAAACAAGTGCTCAAACACCCCAAACGGATGTCGGGTGAAAAAGTGATGTTTCACCGTAAAACGTGCAAATCGGGCCCTGTGGGGCCCGCACCCTTTCTCTAGCCCAAAAACTGAAACAAGCATCTCAAAAATTCTGCATGAGGACTAGGATCACACTGCCGCTGACGGAACGTCGATTGGACATCTCAAACAGGAGTTAGGTCCAACGCATAAATAATCAATTGATTAAATAATTAATTAATTATTCACATTAAGCCTCTCATGTCACTGAGCAACGAAACCAAACCGCAAAGGCTCTGAACCATCTTTGGAAGGGCCGTCTCAACTCCAGGGTCACAGCGCCTCTGACGGCTCGCCAATCTGATGTCGTATGAGAGAGTTACAACCGATGCAATATTACGCGACAATAATAATAATATTATTGGGGTGATTCGAAAGCTTGTGCCAGAAATCAGAATTTAATATTCAACATTGGACTTGAATCGATCGTCTTAATGACAGGATCACACCATCGCTGACAGCAAGTCAAACGCACGTCGCACGTAGGAGTTAGGACGGGTCAAAGATTTAATAATAATAATATATTATTATTATTTTAGCGTTTCGGGTACCCGATCCACAAACCCAAATAAGACATCAAATATTGGACTCAGAATGTCCGTCTCGGAGTCAGAGTCGTACTGGCGTTGACAGTTCGTGAAACCGAGGTCGCACGAAGAAATTACAGTCAAAATACGGTTTTCCCAACAAAAATAATAATAACATTATTATATTATTATCATTTTTAATTTAATTTAATTCTTTAAATTATCACATCCAAAAAGCCAGGCACCACCAAAAGCGGCGCAGGCCCCATCACTTGATTGATTTCTTTTCACTTTTTTTTTAATTTATTTCTCGTATTTTCTTTTTTCTCTCCAATCCACTTCTTCTTCCCGAATTTACTCACGCTCCAATCTTTCATCTTCTTCCCCAAGTTCCCGCGTCAACAGGAGACCCCGGGTCGCCGCCTCGGTCTGCCCGCTAGACCCTGCTCCAGTCGGCGTCCTGCAACACCGGACTACCGCAGCTCCCGTCGGCCTCCGCCTTCTGGAAATCCCATCTACACCCGTAAATCACGGATCTATGGTGATCGAGTCTCGCCGTCAACCTAGATCGCCAGACGCCGCTGCCCCAAACCGCAGGAATACGCTCGTCCCGAACCATCGAAGGCCACTCTCCCCGACCATCTATGCCGCTGGTTGCCCAGGCCGTTGGGATCCGCCACTCACCGCTATGCACCAGGGGCCGCCGGACGCCGCCAGGGAAGGAGGGTCGCACCACCTCCAATCGCCGGTCGCGGTCTCCATCGCTTCCGGCGTCAATAAACTCAAATATGGGACTTACCACACCATATCTGATCTCCTGTGAAACTATATCGCAACCCCACTGGGATCTTGATCCCAAATCTGTATCTGCGGAATCGTTCGATTGTATTAAGGATGGATTGTTCAATGATCTATTATCATTTGTCCAATCATCGCCAAACGAGACACCCACGATGAACGCACGAAGGACGGAGATAGGAAATTGCGAAACAACAACAAAAATTAAACTAGAATAAAAATCTACAAAGAAAAATCCTACCTCAAACTTGAATCTTCTTTCGTCGAAGAACGCGCTCGCTAACGGAGTAAGATCTGTTGCGTTCGATCCACCTCGAGCCAAGGGTTTTTCTAGAGTAGATTTATGTTTACGTGAAATGCAGGGATTATGAGACCAAACTCTTAGTCTATGTTTGGTTATATTTTAGTAAAAGAAAAGAAATGATTTCCTATTTCATAAAAGAAATGAAATGAAATGATTTTGATTTCTCACCTTCTTAGTAAAAGAAAATAAAAGATTGTAATTTCTCTCCATAATTTTTAAAAGAAAAGAAAAGAAATATTCTGAAAATATGACAGAAATACCCCTTATTAAAAAATATAGTTTTACAATACTTAATTATTCCAAATAAAAATTATTATAATTTCAAATTGTATCTTTGGTTTTTATATCATGTTAATTAAATATACATTTAATTTTGAAAAATATATTTGTAATGGTATTTTCTTTTCAATTTTATAATTATTTATGTAAGATGTGTATGCATATGATAATTGGTAGTATCTTCACTGTTTTTATATCGCAACAATCATATATACATTTTACTTCAATAATATAATTAATTAATTTTTTGAAAAAAATTGTTTAGTTACAAGAAACTATACATTAAAAAAATTACATAATCACGAGACACAATTATTTTAAATTAATTATATTTTACCTTGATACCTTATTTTCATTACAGATACATTATTTTTGAACTTTTAATTTCAATAATTATAAAAAATATTAATATACAAACATAAAAAATTTGAAAAAATATGATTTACATATAAATCAAAATAAATACAATTTTAAATATTAAATAGCATTTACGAATATATATGATTTTATATAATTTACTAATGAATATTAAAATAAATATAATTTTATCATTTATGAATTCATATTAAAATAAATATAATTTTATAATTTACGAATAAATATAATTTTATAAAAATATAAATATCTGAATAAATATAATCTTTTAATTTAAGAATTATTATAAAAATAAATATAGTTTTATTATTTATGAATAAATATAATTTATGGATATATAATTTTATAAATACAATTTACTAATAGATTTAATTTTAAAATAAATATAATTTATGAATAAATATATTTTTATAGTTTTATCATTTATGAATAAATACTAAATATAATGTCATAATTTATGAATAATTAAAATAAATATAATTTTATATTATTTTAAATTTCAATAACCATCAAAATTATTTATAGGTTAGGTTGAAATTAGAAAAACAATTTTTTGTTGGTATTATTAGACATAAAGAGAACTATTATTTATACACATATAGGGGCAATATGATAATTTTCAAAAAACATCCAGCAGGGGCATCATTTCCGTCCAAATCATCCCAATATTGGGATGATTTGAAAGGGATGGAGGGAGAGAAATATTTCTCCCCGTTTCTCCCCATTTCTCCCCCTCAATCTCTCGCTATTCCTCACCAAACAACGAAAAGACCTTTCCGTCCCCTCAAATCATCTCTTTTCCTCTCATATCGCGCCTGCCAAACGAGCTGTTAAACCTCAGATTTATAACCTCTAATTAGGTTAAAATAATTTTTAATTAAATAATTAAATAATCATTTAATTATTTAATTATTTTCCCATGATGGCGCATAAGCCGAACACCCGACGCCAACAAAATTTATAACCTTCCTAGGGTAAAGCCTATATTTTGAGCTCATCGGTGGTTTCATATTTCTCATCTGAGTCCCCGTTTGAGAGGTATTTGGGTTTGAGCTATTGGATGAATAAATTAATAATTTAATTTATCCATTTAACACACCACAAACGAGTGAGGGGTCCAAACGTCCCGCGTCGACATGCTTTATGTCGTTCTTGGGGTAAACACCCCATTTTGGACCCATCTGTACCCTCAGTTTTATGATCCGAATTACCGTTTAGGATTTATTTCATTTATTTGGCGTGGCCAGTGTGAACACACTGAAAATTTAATTCCGACCACACCGGGGCTCGGAATCGCACGCCGTCTGAAGGCGCTGCTCTGGAATAACATCAAGAATATTCCAAAGTCTTTTATAGCAAAAAAATGTTCTTACATCATTCCCTCCTTCAAGCTTTTCGTCCCCAAAAATCAAAACTAGGGAAACAACTCAGGGTACTAGGACCACACCTGGCTCTCTCGTACCCATAAAAACTCTTGCACAGTCTCGCGTCACCGCACACAGACCAAAGGATTTGATCTGTTCACGCGAGATCTTCCCTTACCGATGACGTGCATAGAAGTACGCACACATCTCCTCAGGTAAGCCACGTAGGAGACGTCGTGCACTCACTCCCAACTTTGGGGTTAGGGCAAGGCAGTAGGGAACCTTGTCATCCCTTCACACGATCTCAAACAGCCCGAAGGCCCTCGGGGATAGGTCACCTCCCCTGCCAAACCCTAACGTCGCACACCGCGACTGGGATCACTGTTTGGACTTGGGACAAAGCCCGGTGATTCCCTCCTTCAGAATATCCATGTGGTGAAACACCCAAGGATATCTGGTCATGCAAGATTTCACAGTCTATGTCCCACGAACAAGACTCTATTTCACGCTCGAAGAGAAAAGGAGTCGACACCATCGACTAAAGAAAAAGGTCTCACACCTTCTACCTTTCCGACACAGGGTTACACCGACACCCCGCGTCACTCTGGTAACACCTCAATAAATGAGCAGGGAGAAAAAAAAGCACTTCATACACAAAGTCTAACAGTTCTACTGCAAAAGTAGAAGAGCCGTAGAGCGTACCTCTTATCACCTCATACTCTGCAGGATCATAGACATCCAAAGCTTGTGACTGTCCGTGGTCCCAATTGTCAACTCCTGAAGCCCGACGTGGACCGCCTAATGGTGATGGGAAGACCTCGTAGTGTCGTCTCCCACTTCCAGCTCCTCTTGCTCCTCTAGAAGCACCGCCTCTCTGAGAACCAGTTCGAGTAAAAATGTGCACAATCCGCGAACCTAGTCGCGTACTCAGTCACCGTCATCCCTCCCTGCTAAAACTGCAGGAGCTCTTGAATCTGAATAGAGTGTAAGCCAGAGGGGTAAAACTCCTCATGAAACAGCAGCTGAAAGTCATCCCACGAGAGTGACGACTTATTGAGTAAACTGAGTCACCAGACTCCACCAACGTCCAGCTGCTCCATGGAAAAGGCTGGCTGCCAAAGCCACCCTCTGATCTGCTGGTGTCTGCACAAGCCTGAAGAGGCGAATCACTGTCTCGAGCCAAACCTCTGCTGCCTGAGGGTCTGGCTCACCACTGAACCTCAACGGTCTCTATCGCTGGAACTCACGGAGCGCGCTTAACCTACGCTCAAAATCACCCTGCTCTGCTGAAGCTGTCTGCTGCTCACTAGGTGGGGGTGCTGCTACCGGCCCACCCGGAGAAAGGGACTTGCATGATGGGTTCTGGACTGAGGCCTCGTAGCTCGCAGGGTCGTCGTCACGAACCAAAGCTGGTATTCTGGCTGGCTATCTTCACGGAGACATCCTGAATGTTATCAAGGAGTGCCACGGTTAGATGAGAATATATGTATATAACAGTAACAACAATGGGGAGATGACTCAAGAAGGACAGTCAAGACTCAATCATCTATGATGCACAAACCAATTTTCCCTCTAACAAGTATCTCTGCATGCCCAGTCGACAAGCGGGTTTATCAGGGTCCTGGTGAATGGATACGTCGGCCACCACACCATTACTGGACTCCCTGGCCTGAGAGCCGCTCTCAAGACACGTTAACATTGTTGCCCTAAATCCCAACCAATTCCTTTTTAGGGATGTCCGAACAACGTCCCAAGGAACGAACCACCTCTGATACCACTTTGTCACGACCCAACCCTACCCGGGCTCGAGCCGCAACTACCCCAAGCTCGCCTCCATAGGCCAGGGGCTGGCGACAAGCGCCGAAGGATAAACAACTCAGGGAGGCCTTTGCCTAAGTACCTGTACACACACACGCAGCCAACTCAATGCAGAAGTGCAGAGTAAAAAGAAAGGTAAAGTACCAACTGCTATAAATAAACCACAAAGTGCATCGACCTCTAAACAGTACGAAGCAAGTACTAAAGGTAAACTGAAAAGAAAAGGGGCATAACATGCACCCAGCCAGTAAAGTACCACAACCCGGCAACAGGTAAACAAAAGTAAAACAGCTGGGAGAGTCCCACACATGGAACCCGACTACGACCACCGCACGCGGTCCAAACTCCTGAACTCCTAAGCTCCTCTGACGTCACGACTAACCTGTCCGTCGCCTTAAGGGAACACCAGTGCGGGCAAAACCCAAGCAGGGGTGAGTATAAAAATACTCAGTAGGATGCCCTGAAGGCTCAAGGGAGCAACAAAGGAGATACTAAAGAGGTGAGAAGTAGATCAAACATGGAATAGTAAAGGAGTACAACCGAGAGTGCAGTAAAGAGTACAGCTCAACCCACCAAGAGGAAGGAAGTATACTCGTCCAAACACAAGGAGATAGAAACGGTGAGAAGATGGACTTCTCGTCGAGTCTTCTCTATCTATAGCAGGAGAGTAGACTCGTCCAACCACGAGAAGCTAGACATGGAAAGCACATGGCATACCCCACGTGTCTTCGCCTCTCCTGGAAGGAGAGTAACCGAAACCCAAGAAGTGGGTACTGGAACAAGGTATATACATATCCATATGCTCAAATTAGAAACCTGAACAAGATTGTAAGGGGATCTCCATCTTATAGCTCAGCCCAAGAAAGTGAGTCACCAACAGTCCCAGAAGTAAACACCATCGATGCCAAGAATCCCACATGTCTACCCCAAACTGCAAGCCAAGGGGCTCAAATCACCACACCCTGACACTATCCTCTTTGGGCGGCACTGACTCGCCCGCACGGTTTTAGGTCGCGTCTCAAGGACGCGTCTTGGTGGGGAAAGTGCCCCTCATTCTTGAGAGTTCAAGGGTAAGTCAAACCACTCCACGTCGCTGCCAAAGCCGTCACATCACTAACCCGTACAACCAAGGGTCCCGCTCCGATAGTCACAAAGAAAAGCCACAGACTAGACTAGTAGAAAGGACTGAGTCTGAAAGAAGTCACCGGGTGACCCACTGCCCAGTCTCTGATGGAGGGTAAACCCTAAGAGGTCATCCGGTGACCCACTGCCCAGTCTCTGCTGGAGGGTAAACCCTAAGAAGTCAATAAACAACCCACTGCCCAGTCTCTATTGTAGGGTAAACCCAAAGAAGTCAGTGAACAACCCACTGCCCAGTCTCTATTGGAGGGTAAACCCGAAGAAGTCGGTGAGCAACCCACTGCCCAGTCTCTGCTGGAGGGTAAACCCGAAGAAGTAGGTGAGCAACCCACTGCCCAGTCTCTGCTGGAGGGTAAACCCGAAACTTCTATGGCCATCCCTACAGGATGGTACAACACTGGCCAACAGAACATGGAGTGGGTATCACACAACCACCAAACTCCAGAACAAAACCAGGGGAAACCACTCAACCCTGCTGGTCTAAACCATCGTGAACAGGACCAGGGGGAAACCCACTCAACCTTGCTGGTCGAAACCATCGAGAATAGGAGGACCCTCTACGTCGCAAGAGGTCAAAGGTACGTAAAGTAGAACACGACACACACATGGGGCCTACACGACGTGTGTCCCCAGCTCATCTCCAAACCAAGAGCACAAACGTTCTCAGGTACAAACTACAACATGTACCTCCAAGCATTCCCGTATACTCCCAATGTATGCTACATTTCCAGCTCAAGGGCTATCGTGCACACGACACCCAAAGTCAACGCAAAAAGGTGTAAACACAGTTTTGCCAACCTGCTTCCTCCACGACCCTAGCATGGCCAACCGCATCTCTTCAAACATCAACTTTACTCACACAGGAGTGAACGTGATCACACGCCAAGGGGTTTCTACAAACACCGTAGGAAGAACCACCACCGGTACACCTTTCATGCTTCCACATTTAATAAGATCTCAAACGAGGCTCCACATGCCCAAACAGATCACACCGTTGCAATCCTCACGGAAAAACTTGCGAGATGGACCATTTACTCACCCGAAACGGTCAACCGGTGAATACAATACTATTCACCGTAGTCATCCCATGTGGGTCCCACACAACGATCCCAAAAACGGTCGGGCTAATTCCGTCATCGCGATGCTCTCGAAAAAACATTTCAAATCGACTATTCATTCGCTCCGAACGGACGTCTGATGAAGAAGTCGCAGTATGCTTCACACAGCTTAAAAGACGGCTCGTGGGGCCCACGCCTCAACTCCAATTTAGGTAGGTAGAATGCACCGTTGCAATCCCCTCGTAAAAACACACAGAAACGAGTGCTCAAACACCCCAAATGGATGTCGGGTGAAAAAGTGGCGTTTCACCGTAAAACGTGCAAACCGGGCCCTGTGGGGCCCGCACCCTGTCTCTAGCCCGAACACTAAAACACGCATCTCAAAAAGTCCACACAAGGACTAGGATTACACTTCCGTTGACGGAACATCGATTGGACATCCCAAACGGGAGTTAGGTCCAACGCAAGAATAATCAATTAATTAAATAAATAATTAATTATTCACATTAAGCATCCCATGCCACCGAGCAACGAAACCAAACCACAAAGGCTCCGAACCATATTTGGAAGGATCGTCTCCACTCCAGGGTCACAGTGCCTCTGACGGCTCGCCAAACTGATGTCGTATGGGAGAGTTATGACCGATGCAATATTCCGCGACAATAATAATAATATTATTAGGGTACTTCGAAGGATTGAGCCACAAATCAGAATTTAATATTCAACATTGCACTTAAATCTATCGTATTAATGACAAGATTACACCATCGCTGACGGCAAGTCAAACGCACGTTGCATGTAGGAGTTAAGGCAGGTCAAAGATTTAATAATAATAATATATTATTATTATTTCAGCATTTCGGGTACCCGATCCACAAACCCAGATAAGACATCCAATATTGGACTCGGAATGTCTGTCTCAGAGTCAGGGTCACACTAGCGCTGACGGTTCGTGAAACCAAAGTCGCACGAAGAAATTACAGTCAAAATACGGTTTTCCCAACAAAAATAATAATAACATTATTATATTATTATCATTTTTAATTTAATTTAATTCTTTAAATTATCACATCCAAAAGCCATGCACGCCCCGTCACTTGATTGATTTCTTTTCACTTTTTTTTAAAATTTATTTATCTTATTTTCTTTTCTCTCTCAATTCTTCCCGAATTTCCTCACGCTCAATCTTCTTCCCCAAGTTCCCGCGTCAACAGGCGACCCCGGGTCGCCGCCTCGGTCTGCCCGCTAGACCTTGCTCCAGCCGGCGCCCTACAACACTGGACTACCGCAGCTCCCGCCGGCCTCCGCCTTTTGGAAATCCCATCTACACCCGTAAATCACGGATCTATGGGGATCGAGTCTCGCTGTCAACCTAGATCGCCAGACGTCGCTGCCCAGAACCGTAGGGATCCGCTCATCCCGAACCATCGGAGGCCAGCCGCCTTGACCACCGATGCCTCTGGTTACCTAGGCCGTTGGGATCCGCCACTCACCGCTATGCACCAGGGGCCGCCGGACGCCGCCAGGGAAGGAGAGTCGCACCACCTCCAATCGCCGGTCGCGGTCTCCATCGCTTCCGGCGTCAATAAACTCAAATATGGGACTTACCGCACTATATCTGATCTCCTATCAAACTATATCGCAACCCCACTGGGATCTTGATCGCAAATCTGTATCCATGGAATCGTTCGATTGTGTTAAGGATGGATTGTTCAATGATCTATTATCATTTGTCTGATCGTCATCAAACGAGACACCGACGATGAACGCACGAAGGACGGAGATAGGAAATTGCGAAACAACAACAAAAATTAAACTAGAATAAAAATCTACAAAGAAAAATCCTACCTCAAACTTGAATATTCTTTCATTGAAGAACGCGCTCGCCAACGGAGGAGGAAGATCGGTTGCGTTCGTTGTCGATCAATCCGCCTTGAGCCAAGGGTTCTTCTAGAGTAGATTTATGTTTACGCCGGGGAAATGCAGGGATTATGAGGCCAAAACCGTAAAGCATCATATTTATAACCTCTAATTAGGTTAAAATAATTTTTAATTAAATAATTAAATAATCATTTAATTTTTTAATTTTTTTTCCCACGATGGCGCATAAGCCGAACACCCGACGCCAACAAAATTTATACCCTGCCTAGGGTAAAGCCTATGTTCTGAGCTCATCGGTGGTCTCATATTTCTCATCTGAGTCCCCATTTGAGAGGTATTTGAGTTTGAGCTATTGGATGAATAAATTAATAATTTAATTTATCCATTTAACACACTGCAAATGAATGAGGGGTCCGAACGTCCCGCACCGACATGCTTTATGTCGTTCCTGGGGTAAACACCCCATTTCGGACTCATCCATACCCTCAATTTTATGATCCGAATTACTGTTTAGGATTATTTCATTTATTTTGCATGCCTAGTGAGAACACATTGAAAATTTAATTCCGGCCACACCGGGGCTTCGAATCGCACGCTATCTGAAGGCACTGCTCTAGAATAACATCAAGAATATTCCAAATTATTTTATAGAAAAATCTGGGTTCTTACACGAATGGATATTACCTATATAACCCTCAATACAATAAAGTGATTGTCGCTAGACAAGCCATCTTTCTTGAGAAGGAGCACATCCTCAAAAAGGATAGTGGGAGCAAGATTGACTTCGACGAAGTTAATGCTCAAGATACACAAAAGTTGGTACAAGAACAAGTTCCATAGGTCCCCGTGGAAAAGGTTCCAGAAACACAAGTACTGCGTAGGAGCTCAAGAGAGGTAAGGGAACCAGAGAGATTTTGTTTCCTAGTCACCGAGGATGGTGAATCATTATTATTGGACAATGATGAACCTCTCTCCTACAAAGAAGCAGTATAAAGCTCAGAAGCTGCAAGATGGCTAGAAGCTATGAATTATGAGATGGATTCCATGTATCAGAACCAAGTCTGAGTTCTGGTCGATGAGCCAGTTAATGTAAAGCCTGTTGGATGCAAATGTGTATTCAAGAGAAAACTGGACATGGAAGGTTAAGTTAGAACCTGTAAAGCAAGGCTAGTGTCTAAAGGATTCAGACAGCGTCAAGGAATTGACTATGATGAAACCTTCTCGCCAGTTTCCATGTTTAAATCCATAAGAATCATACTTGCCATATCAGCTTACCATGACTACGAGATTTGGAAAATGGATGTCAAAACAACATTCCTTAATGGGAACCTTCAGAAAGATGTCTATATGACACAACCAGAAGGGTTTGTGACACCAGGTGAAGCCAAACGGGTTTGCAAGTTGCAGAAATCCATTTATGGATTGAAGCAAGCATCCAGGCCATGGAACATTCGATTTGATGAAGCCATAACGGAATTTGGTTTTCATTATGAACGAATGTGAGCCATGTGTTTATTAGCGGTTTAATGGGAATGCGATCGTTATCCTAGTAGTATATGTTGACAATATATTACTTATTGGAAACGATGTACCGGTCTTACAGCCAGTTAAAGACTGGTTGAACAAGTGTTTCTCCATGAAGGACTTAGGAGAAGCAACCTACATTCTAGGGATCAAGATCATTCGTGATCGATCCAAGAGGCTGTTTGGACTAAGTCAGGATACATACATTAACCAGATAATAAAGAGATTTAGTATGTAACAATACAAGAGGGGATTAGTTCCAGTGTCACATGGCCTACATCTTTCTAATAAAATGTGTCCTCAGACACAACAAGAGAAAGATAGAATGAGTAAGATCACATACGCTTCGGCTATAGGATTCATCATGTATGCCATGTTATGTACCAGGCTTGATGTTGCCTATACACTAATCATGGTAGACAGATATCAAGCAGATCCAGGAGAACAGAATTGGATTGTTGTTAAGACTATCCTTAAGTATCTGAGAAGAACTAAGGATACGTTCCTGGTGTATGGAGGAGACGAGGAACTTGTCATCAGAGGGTATGTTGATGCTGGTTTTTAGATAGACTAGAACGATCTGAAGTCACAATCTGGATATGTTTTCTATCTCAATGGAGGAGCTGTGAGCTGGAAGAGTTCAAAGCAGCCAGTTGTCGCCGATTCTATAGCAGATTCTGAATATATAGAGGCTTCTGATGTAGCCAAGGAAGCCATCTGGATTTGGAACTTTGTCCAGGAGCTTGATGTGGTTCCTATCATTAAAGATCCCATTACATTGTATTGTGATAATACTGCAGCGGTGGCTCTTGAAAAATAACCAAGGTCACACCAACGAACAAAGAACATACTCAGGAAGTATCACCTCTTGAGGGATTTCTATCAAAGGGGTGAAGTTGTAGTGAGCAGAGTGTCCACGAAAGAGAATGTGTTAGACCCCATGACTAAAGGCCTATCTCAGCAGAAGCATGAATATCATGTGAGAGCTAGCGAGTTAAAGGTTGTTAGCAGTTGGCTCTAGTCCAAGTGGGAGTCTGTTGGAGTTGGTGGCCTAGAACCAACTAATTTGTACTTTATTAATTAATAAAATCTTTATCACATCTTGATTGTTCTTCTGAGTGACAATGCATGTGATAATATCCTAAGGACAACTGTTGCATTAAAGGGTCATGGCGTATCCCTGCTATGATGAGAACCCAGAAGTGCCATAACACTGTTCTTGAATATATGTTATATGGCCGGATGATATTATTTGAGGGGCACAAATAATACAGGTCATTAGGGGTGAGGACTCATAAAACTTTGAGGCACCTTCTCATGGTGTGCGCCCTTGGTAATATCCAGGAGGATATTATGAGAACGAGACCCGCCAGTAGGAAATCCACATTTCATAGTGTCATTGGATGTTTCTATCTGCGGACATGTGTATTGGTCCTTAGACTTTAAGATTATTATTAATGGGTATTACAACTTGCACACTTAGATGTATTGACGAAAACTGTGACGACACACTGTTCGCAGCGAGGTAGGATACGTTGGGTGTGTCATGAGTAATACTGCATTAATAGATAATGCGAGAAATTATTTGTCCCTTCTGTTCCATAATAGAAGTAGATATCTTAGGCCCTTTGATGGAATTGATATAGCCTAAATAAATCCATGGCCATGGTGAGGTATGAGCGAGTTCAATTCTGGGATGTCAAAGAAATAATAATCGATCACATGGGTTGATGTCACTAGCATGCAACCCGCTTGATTATAGATATCGAGACAAATGGATTATATTACACAGTAAGCATTCGTATGAGGTGACGCGTCATTGCAGCATTAACTTCTTTCTCTATGGGTGCCTTGGCATGTTGCTAGACGCTAACCTTGGACTTTAGGCAGGCTCCGCCTAATGCCACTTAGAAAGAGGCTTAGAGGGTCACACACTAAGTGTGTCCATGTATCTCAGTTAAATATTAATTTAACAAGTTAAATAAAGATTATTCTCGACCGTGGTTTAATAATTATTTAAGGATGCCTGATCACATTTATTTCGACACTAGTTATTCGAGATAATATATTGTGGGTGAAATAATATGTTTATTAGCTAGTAATGTAGTTACATTTATTTAAGAAATAAATATCCATTACACAAGGTCTAATAAATGTGGTGGAGGAAATAAAAGAAAATAAAAGTACACGCCGTGTATATTAAATATACACGTTGTGTAGTTTTATGGAAAACAAGTATACGCCATGTATTAATGATTACACACTGTGTAGTTTTTTCAGTTGGGATTTTGAGGATATAATATTGTTTTATTAAATGATATTTATTATAATCTGCGTGGGCACATGTCAAGGAATTAATAATTCGACATAGGGGTTTTCAATAAGAGTTAATGAAATAAATAAAACGCGTAATGCATTTATTTATTGTCATAACTCTATAACCTCAAACCTTATTATAAATATCCTCACAACCCCAACACTTTTCCACAAGAGAATCGTTGTCCACAACAATTCTGAAGAATTCTTTCAAGCCCGAGAGAACTCCTTCCTCCAAGAACGCTCTCAAGACCGAGAGATCAAGGCGATTGAAGGCGGACATCGCAAGCAAAGGTTCTTCCACGCTAGCACCCAGAGATCCCTTCGGCGATGTCTGAAGATACTTGGGACATGTGTGTATCACCACTAGAGGAATCCTACACTTGGATTCTACGATGCAATGACGGATCACCGAATCGTGACCGGACACATCAACAAAGAAATAATTCCACCAAGGTAATTCTTGTGAATTAATTAAATTAATTATAACCAACATATGATGATACTATCTCTATGGTTCCGGGATTCCCTCTTTTGTTTTTCGTTCTTCGTTCTATTCCGAAGATTCGACATTTTATATCATGACGGATCTCGGTTTTAACGTTGTTTAACGCTAAAATTAAAGTTGGGAAAACACACCAATGTGCTTCCGCTGCGCCTGGAACCTACAATCATTATTTATCCTAAACCCACCATACAATATGCATCTCATTTTAATGGGGGTGTATTTTCAATACCATTTCCATGGATTCCTCAATAAAAAGGAAGAGGTTAAAGATGGAAAGAAGTGTTGGTGGTTTATGGGAGAAAAACTCCACCCACCATCATATTGGGTACAACCAATTGGAATTAACCATCTAGAGGCAGTCAAAACCTAGGGAGATCTATCCTTATTTTTCTCACTATATTTCTATTTAATTTTATTTTCATAATTTCCAATGTTATTTTCTTTACTTTTGGTTATAGGTTTTTATGCGTGCAACACTTAAGAGCTTAACTCAACGCTGCACTACCAATAAGTCAGGTTGTACATCTCATTAACACTTTCTTGTCCATTGTGATTTAATTAAAAATATAATTACATGTTAAATCAACTTGAATTAATTTAGGACACTACATCATTTAAGTTTGGGGGAGGGAACCAATGTAGTTTAGGAATTTCATTTTTTTTTGTTTTTCTGTTTCCACATAATAAAGGTTTGTTTTTTCAAATGTTGGTGTGTTTTTGAGACTTTTGAGATAAAATTATTATCATATCCATTTTGGAAACCCATTTCAATTATTGAAATAATTTATTTCATAAAACCTAGCTTTAATGAATGCTGAAAATGACTTTTCTTCAACTTCAAATGTTTGGGAATTTCATGAAAAGTACTCTGATTTTTGAATCCCATGCCACATATCACTATCTTTATATTTGAAATCAATTTCCTATGAGGATTATGAACCATTATTTTCATATTCTTTTCATTCACCTCACTTTTTGAGAGAACCAAACCATGCTTGATTTAACCAGAATTTGATTTATTTATATCAAAATATGAGAGTTTGAGGTACTTCTGTTTTAAATGATTGAGTACTTTATTTAATTTTAAACCCCCCTTTTCTATAAAATCCTTCTTATTATGGCCTACCATGAACATTTAATCATTTTATCCCTAATAATCCATGAACAACCTATTAGTTAGCGATATTACAAGCCAGTTTTCCTTATCCAACTTGCTCTTGAAGTGAAATTGCATAATCTAGTTTAACTTAAGTGAGGGGTAAACTATCTTGTATTGTGCTACCTAATTTGGTGATAATTTGGGTGGAATATTAAATTTTAAATAGATGATTTAGATACTAAATAATTAATTCAATAGAATCTTGTTCCATTTTTAGAGCTTTCATGTATGAGAAGTTGTTCCTTTCTGGAGCTTCCAAAGGAAAAAAAGTTGTGTCTATCTGGAGATTTTGAGAAACAAATATGTATGAAATGATTGGAATTTTTTTCTACTGAAATTATTAATGGTGTGTGAATTAATTTATTTTTCATGACGATGAATCTTAGTTGATAATAATGGCAGCAAGGAGGATACCACACTTGATTGAAAATTAGAATCTTATAATTTTTATTCAAAAAGAGCCAAGCCCCCCTTATTCTACCTCAATTTTGTTTCACATAAAAATCATACCAACTGAAAGCCACAAAAAACCCTGAAAATTCCTCATACTAAACAAATTTTCTAACTCACATCAGATGTATATGTAGTAATATTTCAAGCCTATGGTGACCCTTGCATGAGTATTGGTTAAGAAATTCTTTGTTTAAAATTTACATTTGTGTGATAAGAGAAAATGAAACTGAGGTAAGTGTTTTGTGTGCATGGGATAATAAATGAAGTCAAAACATATTTAATGATATGAATGAAGAAATTTAAATAATGGATTTTTTCTGATCCATGATATATTTTACTTCTTGGTGTTAAATTGGTGGATCTCATGGATATGTGTTTTAAATTTTATTTAATTTGATTTTGATGTTTACTTTTCCAGGAGTCCAAGTTCTACGTGGAGGGAATTGATAGTTATAATATTTTAATTATTATTAATATGTTTTTAAATTATTTAATCCCTTAAAATTAATCAATGTGAGTTTATTTTCATCATTTTTTTTATTTTTGGTGAGTTTTGAGCTAAAATGTGAAAATTGGTTAATTCTGGAAATTTATCATTTTTATATTGCTTTTGTTTTTTGAGAATAAATTCTAAAATTTTGAAACAATTGAAGTGATTAATTTTTCTAGGATTACTATGTTCATGGGGTAAAAATTATTCTTACAGACCAAGAGGCCATTCAAAATCCCACATGCCCAAAAAAATCACCCAAGTTGAAGAGTTATTCTGCTCGACAGAATTGACCCTACCTCATTAAATGAAGAATATCTCAGGACAATGACCTCCAAATGGGATGAATCCATTGGGTTTAGAAATATGAATCTAAGGGGAATATTTAATTTAAATTTCATATATAAATTCATTCATTAAGGCTTCCATTGAATCAGTCAAAGTGGGGTTTGTGGAATGGTGATTGACGACCATAAAAAGTCAGATATTTAAATTCAGCCATAACTTCTTTGAAACGACTCTAAATGATCTAAAATTTCGAGGGTATATGGGAAACTAAATTTGTAAAATCTTATAAGAATATACTTCTGAATTTTTTAGCAATCTATTTGGAAAAACTGAATCCAACTTCTGGAAGATATATTATGGAGGATTTATTTTTCTCTTATTTATTTTCTTTCTTTTGTTCTTGTTAATATTGCAATGCCTTACTCTTACCGATTATTTTTAGTTACCATTACCATGGTGGGGTAAATATTATGAGTTATTCGGGAAGGTTAGTTTTTACCTTTTTCAATGTTTGAGTTCATACACTTAATAGTTTGAAATATTTTCTCTCTTTTACAAAGTTGGTTTCAATTTTAAAAACGTTTTTTATTATCTTATGAGATCGTATTTGATTTCATATTCTGTTGTTATTATTGATTTTGTAAAAGATAATTATCTCCCTCCACTAGGTTTTGTCTAAGTACTCAGAAATCATCAGTACGTGTGGGGTGAGTAGTGCATATTCATGATTACTTGGGATAAAGAAGACCCAATAAAGAATTTCCCAAATCAATTGAGGTTATTAGCTAAAACTCTTGTAAAAAAGTAATGAGATTACACCAAACTAATATCTTGGTAAGGTTTACTCTCACCATCACCATTGACCAAGGGAGTGAGAGGAAGTGATCATGAAATCAAACATTAATTGGCTTAGTAGAAGAGGATCAGATAAAGTGGAACTATGATAACATTGTAATTGGAAAACCAAACCCAAGCTGATCACCCAATTTATATCACTATTTCCAATAACTTACATTTTCAAATTTCGTTTAATATTTTTATTTATTTCTTTCTTTTTTTCATTGCTTTCTTTTCAAAATCAAAAAATTTCAAAAACACTACATTTTCCCTCTAATTAAAGGTGAAAAATTGATTGTTGAGAACTCCTCTCTAAAGAAAACCTAGATTAACCACTTTAATACATTTTAAATTAAGAAATAATTGTTTTTGACACACCCCATTATAGGCCCATGTCATGAAACGGTGTCTGACTAGAAGATCCTAAAATTCTGAGGTGAAATAACGTCCGTGTTTGCAGACCCTAAATTGCGATTGACATTAGGGGTCTGCAACATGGAGAATTGAAGAACCTGATAGAGGAAAATCATTTATTATTCACCAGGATGTATGCGATCAAGGATAAAATTTGATAGATTCGACCAGAAAGGGGGGTATGTGATTTCTTTTCATGACGGAACTGGTGTGGATCGCTGTGTCTGGGAACTGTTTCAGTTTATTTTGAGTGTTGATGTAAAAAAATTAAACTGAAATTAAATCTGGGAATAAATGCGATGATTAAAGACAGTGATGTATGTATCGAACACCAGGAATGAGATCTATTGATGTTCTCTCCAACTTTCTCAAAATCTGAATCACCATGCCATGCTGCGAGCAGATGATTTTCTGCTATGCCCAATAAATCACCTCACCAGTGTAAAATCGGGAGATGATGGGGGGGGGATTCTATGATGAAGGGATTGACCCTTCAAAGGGAAGGGCTATTGTGTAGGAGGATCCGTCGATGGTGGGGTTCCCAAAGAGTGAGAATAGATGTGCGAGGGTGGCCCAACACACATGATCTTAAGAGCAGAAGGGGGCCAACACACGAGAGTTGCTAACCCGGTAGGTGATGAAGTGGGGTGGTTGGTGGGGAAGTAGATGGGTAGAGGAGCTGTCACATTGGGGATCATCCCGTTGGGAGGTGGCTCACCTGGTTTTTCTGAATTCGCAGGAGGAGGGAACGTAGGGAGGTGACGTCCTCCTGGAGGGAGGAGTGGCTCATCATAGGAGAAGAGCGACACAACATGAGGGGGTGTGGAAGACTCATTCGGCTGGGTGCCACCACCCCCAATGGGGGGATACAAAGGAGTCCTTCAATAAAAAAAGGAAAAAAAAGTAGGATGGAGTTAGATTAGGACCTTTGATACCATATATAAATGGAATAGTGGATCAATTACCCAAGGTATCTCTTTAAGGGGGGCCTTGGGTTTATTTTATAATGAATAAAATGGATTACATGATATGTAAAGTCTGATGTGGGACTTGACATAACCAAATATCTGACAACCTAATCTCTAACAAGTATAGTGATTGAGAAATCTTGTGTACATTTCATGATCATATTTCATTACAAGTCTTGTGTAAGTGGTTTAATGCGCTATTTTGGAACAAGATTCAATTGTATGGGAATGCTGGGGTTCGACATCATTTTGAGGGGAATGTTCATAATTCACATTTGTTGTAAAATTATTTTATTCCTATTATAAAATAATATAAAAAAAATAAAAATAATGAAATTGACAATTATATATAAAAAATTAAGTAAATATATAAGAGTAAAATTCCATCATTGTGTTTGACTTATCATGAACAATTTTCCTTAGTTTGAAAAGGGGAAATTGAATTGGGTGATTCATGTGTAGATAAAATGAATGTGAAATCTTCATCACAAATAAAAACTCACGTTATAAAAATAATATATTATTTTTAATATATTACTATCAAGGCCATGCATGCTCACAACTTTTCACCGGACCAGCCCGGGGGTAAACAACACACCCTAGAATCAACGAAACCATCAAGATATTTTTTTGAGGATGTATATTGGAGTAAATATATCATTTTATCCCCGTGGAGGTCCAAGGACTCATAAACACCAAATTAAACTAAGTCTAAGTTAGGAAAAACCTGGGTAACTACATTCTCCATAGTGCTTGAGATGTCAATCTCAAATCATTGGGTGTTAGTGAAAAAAATTAAGATCTCTCCAACATCCCCATGTCAATCATTAATAAATCTCCCATCTGTATCTCTCTAGATCTGAAGAACAATTATGAGATATCTCTTTTTTCATGTCAAGCATGAAAGATAGCTATATCGATTAACCCTAAATGACACTACATGATGACATAGTATGTTTAGGGTGTTAGAATTAGAAAAATGCAAAAAGGTCCCTATACTTTTACCTATTCATAATCTGAACTCCATATCATTGAAAATTATTTATTTATGAACTAAATAGTAATAAAACTGATAATTAAGTAACTATGTTTTCATTTAATATTTACTCAATTTATCATTTCTAAAGTAATTAACTATTTAAGTGATATAATTAAATGAATCTCATGTTATAATTAATTCAATTAAATAATTAGATGTAAATGGACCATTAGATCAGTCAAATATACCCCCATTAAATAAATATTCCCTTATTCATTAACTCAAACAACTTGTGAATATTTATTTGAGAAATATAAATCTAACTTTTTAAATTCCTAGTCAAGAATATCTTGGAATTTTATTGTGATTGATAGAACTCGAATAAACATCAATCCTCAAACTAAGATTAATTATATTATAAACAATAAAATTCAACTAAATCTAATGAGCTTTAGAATACACTTTGTGTGTGACCTTCAATACCTTTTCCTCAGTGTAAACGAGTCCAAATCAGAAAAATTCAACTCAAAAACATGTAGGCAATCAATGATGAAAGTTTAGATTTAAAGTTCCCAGTTGATCATGCAAGTACACTGAGGGGGGGATTAATGTACACAAGTTTTTATCAATTTTATTTTCTTATCTCTTACCCCTTTTTAATTCGAACCTATGAACTTGTTAGAGTGAATGGATTTTCTCTGTTTACAAACACAATTATACCATATGCAAGACAAAAAGTAAATTAAGCACAATATACAATATTTTTACAAAGTTTTCCCTTGATGTGGGTGACTACATCCTTGTTGTGTTCAGGATGATCTGAGACATATATTCTCATCAAAGAATGAATCACTAATTATAACTTGGTTGGTCAGGTATCACCCTAAAACCATTGTGGGTAGGTATAGACCTTTCCTAAATTATATTGTCATCTCACTAGTGTTATTTTTACTCACATCCCACCAGTATTTCACAAATAAAACACTTAATACAATGATAAAGATCATAAGAACTTCAATATTCCACTACAACACAAAACTAATCTTCCTTTACGAGCCACTTAAATAAACTGATTCTTCACTTGATCACTTCAACTAAAACTCAACGACTACCACTGACTATAATAAAAAACACTACATGCAAGTCAATTTAGTACAGTCTTCTGAATTAGTAGAAGTTATCACTTCCACTTAAACTCACTACAATTTCACAATGAACAATTGAAGATTCCTCAATACTTTTCAAGTTGACTTTTAATATAATGTTCCATCTTAAATCTAAAAAACTCATTGCACACTTATCATGGAATGTATATTGCATCTGCCTCATGCATTTAAAAAATAAATGCATGGTCTTCTTTATTTTTTCATGCATTATTTCATGTGCATGAGAATTCACACTATGCATATACTTATTTTGATTGTAGTGTTTATGTTCACATGCACAAACACAAATCTTTTACAAATTAGGACATCTGACAATTATTTCACTTTATATTTACATCATCTTCATGATTTCATAATGCATACATCATGCATTTTATACACTAACGATTTCACAAATAATAATTGTTATGCACTAATTTGTTTCTTCTTCTCAAAGATCTATCACATAAAAAAACACTACCTATGTTTTAAGCATGTAAATCCTGCATGTGCATGTACTTCCTCTCTTGCACGCACCCAGAAGTGTGTTCACTATAATTTTACCTTGTAAAAACTACTCCTTTTCACTCAACATATGTTTTCACTGTTTTAAACTGCATTATATTCAAAATAGAATACATGGAACTACTCTCTTATTTGTGTAAATGAAATACATTGTGTGTACCCTTTGGATAAATCTGACTCAAGCATGAGTCATAAATCCTTTGCGTAATAGGTTATTCACATGTTTATCAATTCGTGAGAATTTTGGTTTGAAAGAGAATCAGTTTGTGAGAACATTATGTGATATCTCCATTCATCCACATACAAATACAATGGTACTCTTCTGATTCACATAAATAGTTTGTAGTATCTCAATATACTTTGTGGAAGACACAAGATACACTTTCAGTGCTACCCCATGTGCTTCTCTGATAAGTTCTTCGTGAAAGAAACGCTTCACTGTAACTTTACTTCTCCTTTGTAGTGTATATAAATTCTTCATGTAACAATAGTGTTCGTGATGTCTCCTTCAACTTTGTAAAGCATAGTTCATTGTAACTCAAATCTTCATGCAACCACACAACTAGAAATGAATCTCAAACTCAGGGAACTATGTTGTGGTTTACTGACCACTAAGAGAGATTATTGTAAGGGGAAACCAACTTGAATTAAACCAAAAAAAATATTACAATGTACCCTCTCCCCACACCTCTCTTTTTTCTCACACATGGATCTCTCAAGGCTCTCTTGGATGGAAGAGATCTCATGGATCTGATTGGTGATTTAAGGAAGCACCCTAAGACCTCCTTAAAAATTAATGGTGGGAGGTGTCATGTTTGACACAAATCCCACCAACCCCCTACCTACCATGGAATTCTCCCATGGATTCTACCAACCATGGTTGGTGGATTTGGTGCACCAGCCTCCTTTGAAGAAGTGGTGGGAAGTAGCTAGAAATCTCCATCAATTCTCCCCCTCCATCTGTAATCCGCTAAAGCATCTACAAAGGTCTAGCTTCTCCCGAGCTACCACATTTGTCAGCATATATTCTGGGTTTTCCTTTGTTTGGATCATCGCAAGTCGCAACAACTATTGATCCATCACTTCACGTATACAATGATATAAAATATCAATGTGCTTTATCTGGGAATGGTACATAGAGTTCTTGTTTAAGTCCAAAGAACTTTGATTATCGCAATGAACCATGTACTCCTTCTAGAAAAATCCAACCTCCTGGAGAAAAATATTTAGCCAAAACTTCTCCTTTCCAGCTTCTGAAGCAACAATGTACTCTACTTCTGTCGTGGAAAAAGTGACACACTTCTGAAACCTAGACTTCCATGATACAACTCATCCTATAAATTTATAGATGTATCCTGGTGTAGAAATCATACTATTAGGATCTCTGGCCATATCTGCATCTGTATAGCCCTCCAAGAGAGGTTTAACTCCCCCATAGCACTAAAATATATTTGAAGTACCTTTCAAATACCTCATAATCCACTTCCTAGTGCTGCTTCCCAAGATTGGAAAGAAATTAGATCATGATCTCTATTTCATGGGAAATGTCAGGTCTCATACTCACCATAACATACATCAAGCTTCCAACTACTGAGGAGAATGGTATCATCTCCATCACCTCAATTTATTTCTTTGATGATGGAAGTGAAATATTACACAACATAAAATGGAAAGGAAGAGGAATACTCATAGGTTTGGCTTGTTCTATGTTGACACTTTTCAAAACACGTTCAACTTATTTCTCCTAAGATAGCCATAACAACTTCTTCTTTCTATCACGAATGATTTGCATCCCAAAAATCTATTGATCTTCCTAAAGTATTTCATATCCAAAGACTTGGATAACTCCTTATTCAACTATATAATATTCACTCTATCCTTCCCACTGATCAACATGTCATCAACATAAAGTAGAAGAGTAATAAAGTTACCATCCAGAAATCTCTAGATGTAAACACATTCATCCACTTATGTCTGCTTGTAGCCTTAACTCACCATGAATGAGTCAGGCCTCTTGTACCACTATTTATGAGCTTCTTTCAGTCCATAAAAACTCTTCTTCAATTTTAATATGAGGTTTTCTTGTCCAGAAACCTCAAAAACTTCAGGCTGCTTCATATAGATCTCCTCGAAGAGGTCATTGTGAAGAAAAGTTGTCTTCATGTCCATTTGTTCGAGCTCCAAGTCTAAGATGTACATCAATCAAAAAATGATTCTGATTGAATCCATCTTCACCAAGGGTGAAAATATCTCATCAAATTCAACTCCTTTATTCTAAAGTAATCCCTTGACAACTGACCAAGATTTTTGCTTGACCTCCTTTTTGCTGGCATCATTCTTTAGCCTGAACACCCATTTGTCTGTTAGTGCCTTCTTACCTTTGGGTATGTCCACCAAATATTATGTTTGTTTCTTCATCAAAGACACCATATCATCTTCCATTGCATGCATCCACATGAGTTTTTCAGGTCGAGACACCCTTCAAGGCATCCTTATGGATCCAAATCATTATTCAGAAACAAGTACTCTGACTCTGAGTATTTTGTTGATGTAATCATTTCTCGAGAAGATCTTAGAACTTGTAAAATGTTAGGTTAGAGAGTTATAACATCACCTTTCTCCTTTGATTGTTTTGAAACCTCTTGTGGAGAGGATTGAGTCTCCCCTGCTCAATATCCTCTTCCACTACCTCCTGGTTCACTGTTGATGAGTCTTCTTGCACCTCTTCCTCTACATTGATAGGTGGCTTCGGTATAAGTGTTGGATCATCAATTGATTCCTAGACACCTTACCTTTGAGATAATATATGATTTTGAATTTCCTTTATTGTCTGGTTCTCTTGGAATACAACATCTATGCTTCGGATCACTTTCTTCTCCTTCAGGTCCCGAATCTTGTATCTGAACTTCTCATCTACATTTACAATGAAGATGAACAGAGTATATCTCCCATTTAGCTTCTGATCGAGTTCCTTGGATACATGTGCATATTCCTAACATCCAAATACTCATAAATTAGAGTAATAGGTATGTTTACTATACCATATCTTCTGTTGAATCTCAAAATTCAGCGGGACCGACAGTGATCTGTTAATGAGGTAGCATGAAACCTGAAAAGTTTCACCCCAGAATGTCTTAGGGGGCTTATCCAAACTCAACATGATTTTGACATTCTCCATGATTGTTCTATTCATCCTTTATGTAACTCCACTGTGTTGTGGGGTGTGTAGGACCTTCTTCTCATGTTAGATGCACTAACTCCTATAATAGGCATCAAATTATCTAGATGTGTATTATCCTTGATTTTTTAAACAAAGAAACTTCCGCTTCCTTCCAATTTCAAGATCCACCATGGCATGGAACATATGGAAGTATTCTAGTACTTGGTCCTTATTCCTCATGAAGAACACCCACACCCTTCGAGATGCATCATCACTAAAGGATATTGAATATTTTTTACCTCCTAGTGAATCCATCTCTATGGATCCGTATACATCAGAGTGAACTAGATCCAATAACTCTGATCTTCTTGATCATGAAATATTGAATGAGACTCTATGATTAATCCCATACAATCATTATTTACAAGGTTCAAGTGATGCATTCTTGTCAATACTGATGTATTTCTTTTTTTTTTCAGGGTAGATGACCCTTTTTCACTCATGTGGCTGAGTCTCCTATGCCACATATTGGACGATGTCTCTCTTTCCACTGCATTTAGGCTGTCTGCACATATATTCACATGATTTTTGTACAACATACTATATATGTGTCCTCAGGAGATGATGATGGATCCTTTTTTCATCTTCCATGCTCCATTGCTAAAGATTTTGTCATAGCATTGTTGATTAAAGGCTATACCTGATAACTAGTAGAGTCAAAAACTTGGAACATGATGAAAATAATTTATGGTGATTGTGTATCCAACATTCATCTTGACATGGATATCACCCATGCCAACAATCTCCACTGAACTATTATTCCCCATCTTGACTACACCAAAGTCACCAACTTGATAAGTCATGAAATACTCACGATGTGGAGTGACATGGTACAATGCTGCAGTATTGACCTCCCATTCTGTTTCATGTCCTGAGGTATGAAACCATGTCTCTTCTTTATATTTGGTGCAAAGAGTGATTTCTCCAAATATTGTCATGTGTGCGTCTCCATTTATTATTTGTCAGTCACTATTTTGACCCCTTTCTTGTAACAACTTTCACCATTTCTTCTTCATATGACCCATCATGCCACAATGATAGAATTTTTATGATGGTATCCTGCCATCTATAGAGCTTCTCTGGCTTTGAAATCCATTTTTGGCCCCTCGACCACCTCCCATGGATGGTCCCTCCATGGAATTTCAATTCTGAAAAATTCAGTGTAGAATCGGAAAAAATAGAGCTCACCGTTGCGTTCGGAACGGTAAAAAATAATGGAATAGACTCCTGGATCATCAAAACCAGACACTGATTGATCAAGATATGATCAAAATAGTATCAATGATTAAGATCAACCGATGACATGCCACTGATGTGGCACACCGTAGCATTTGCCGAAAACTCGTCGGAAATGTCACTGGTGCCAGAACAGTACCTTCTTCTCCAGAAAGGGGGTACTATAACACCCAAGGTTTGACCGAACTTTGAACGAGCATAAGAAGCTCATTTTAGCTTCGTTTGTGATGCTTTTTAAGTCGTTGGAATCGACTCACTGTGAACTTTCAGAATCTTCCTTAAAACAAGATTTTGAGTAACATGAATTTTCCAGTCACCAAAAAATTTCCACTGCTCACCATTTATTCATAACAAACTTATCTGATACCACTTTTTGTGGTTCACTAACCACTAATAGATATGATTGGAAGGGTAAACCAACTTGTATTACAGAAAAAACAAATATTACAATGTACCCCTCCCACACATCTCTTTTTTCTCACACATGGATCTCTCAAGGCTCTCTTGGATGGAAGAGAACTCCTGGCTTCGATTAGTGATTGAAGGAAGCACCCCAAGACCTCCTTATAAATTCTTGGTGGGAGGTTTCAAGTTTGACACAACTCCCACCAATCCCCCCACCCACCATTGACTTCTTTCATGGAAGCCACCAACCATGGTAAGTGGATTTGGCGCACTAGCCTCCTTTGAATAATTGGTGGGTAGTAGCTAGAAATCTTTATCAAACTATTGGTTCACAAATACAGAGCACATGATTTTTTTTGTTTCTCTCTCAATGCTTCTCTCATATGTAAGATAAGATCTCGAATGAGAGATAAGAAACACTAATCAAATCTACTTGACCAAGATATTTTGCAGGAAACATACATCATATCAGAACCTTCTAGAATAAAATATTTGTTTGTTTTTTTCTTAATAAATTGTTTTTTTCAAGATACACAACACAAACCACCACCATCACCAAAAATAATATATTTATCTCAATTATTATTTTTGATAGTTTGATCTACACTTCATCATGCAGAATAGATCAGTAGATTATTTTGATCATGTTGGAGTCATCAGAATGAAGTAATGGAGCTCATATGTGTCAGTTGGTCTTTCTGTTGACGATGCATGAAGGAGGCCTATCAAACTGCTGCACTTGGACCGGCTCGATGAAGAAGACGATGTAATATAGAGAACAAACGACCTGGATCATCAAATCGATAGATTTTAGAGCTCGGATGATACGGTCAGATGACCAGTATAAATCGATCATTGAAATAGATGGAAGGTATTATTTCAGAGCTATAGTAACATGAAAAATCTAGATCCCACATCAAAACGGTAACTCACCTTGCTCTCCATTATAATATAGTATGTGGATCAATCCTAACAGAAATGGTTATCGCACATACTAGCATCACTCCATGTCAACACCTGCCTCCACCATAATGGCGCCCCCAGACGATGGTTCACCACCCTCTTATGTGTCTCCCTTGGGCATGCTGTGAGCTCCTCTCTCCTCTCTTCCACCATGTTTTCTGGTTGAGAGGTAGAACCTACCCTCTTCCAATGGTGGTGCAGGTCCCTCATTTCAGGCCAGTATGGTGGAAAATTGTTTTTGGGCACAAACCATTAAAAAACTGAACCAAAAAACTTCATCAAGTGAAAAGAGAATTATTCCAACCCTCTCAAAATATTCATCATGAAAAATAATATTTTTCATGGTCATAATGTACCAAAATCAATTCTCTATTTAGAATTCAATCATAAATTCGAATTATTCCAATGTTGTAAACACTGTGTCAATAACCAATGACACAAGTTTTCTGAAATATTGACCAGTTCAACAATATTCACAATTATTATTGCTTTATTTAAAGCAACTTCTTCAAATGAAAACAACCTTTACAAAACATGAATGATTCTCAACAATAATTCAAAGATAGAAAACCTACCTTTAATTAATGTAACATTGACTTTTTATCAAAAAACTATATTGAAAACAATTGCAACACAAATATTACATTCAAAAAATTTGGGTTCTTCGAGATTGTGGAATAAATGATAGTAACACTTAAAATCAAATCTTAATAAAAAGTCAAAAAAACTACTTAAAAATAAATTTATATTCACTTGACATCATATTTTTAGACTCAGAACCCTAGGAAAATTATATAAATAACATTACAAGGAAAATGTGCATTAGAGAGATGTCCAACCTTTCCATGGAGTAATTAAATTTCTTCTTCAATATTGCACCCTTTCATGGAACTATGCATTAAAAAACAATTATAAAGGACAATAATTTATGCTAATGTTGTGAATGGTTCAAATAAATAATTAAAATTAAGGAACCCACATCTATTAGTTGCAACGTCCAAATCCCCAATGATTCAATCACCCCAAACAGGTTAAACTTGTTCAACAAAGGGTTTTTTCACTTTCAATTGAAAATTTCCCAGAAACATTTTCCACAAAATCCTACCTTCAAATCCTTCTTCTCAGACTAGAATATCAACATCATTATCCACTATCTTTTTCTTCTCTCCTATAACTAGTTTAGCACCCTTTTTTTGAGGTATATAACATTTTTATGGATTTTTACATGTATAATGTGGTTGGGGATAGTTTGGGAGAGTTTGGAAGGGTTTAGGGAATATTTTGAGGCTTTTATAAGGACAAAAAATTTGAGAATGATTAGTGTAAATTGTTTAGAATACCCCAAAAATTGTGAAAGTTGAGGAAGAGGGCTATGAGATGGTGCACGGTTTACAAACTGTATAGCCACTTCAGGTAAACCATGCAACTCAATATAGTGGGATTTCACACGATTGGTGTACGGTTTGTCTAACTGTGCAGGCCAACCATGTGGGGTACCCTTTTAGGATAGTATTAGTGGCATGGTCATCACATGGTTTGTCTAACCGTTTGAGCTAACCTTGTGCGACATTAAAAATGAGGTTTTAAAAAATGAGGTCACTCAGGATTTACCCTAAAGCACCCATTTCTTCTCCCACTCGAACACCACTCAATATTTTTTCTTCTTAGGGGTTAGGGAACCCATTCCACTCATCTTGAAGGCATTTATAAAGGGTTTGTTGGTGCGTTAAAGGCGATTCTCCTTTGGTATGTATCTTATCTTGGTTGTTTCTTGGTTTTCCTTAGATTTAACTCTCTCTCTCTCTCTCTCTATTTTCTAGATATACTTCTGTTTCATGTAGATCTAGGGTTTATATTTCCTAAAATGGAGAGATTTGGGATTTTTTTTATTTTAGATAAATGGATCTAAGGCGATTTTTTAGAGGTTTCACCCAAATTTGGTGTGCGGTTGGTCGATTTCTCCAAACCCTAAGTTGGTTGGCTTCAATATCATCTCCATTTTTCTAGAACTAGAAGGATTAATTTCAAATTGGTTGGGTTTTCTTAAAATTTATTGTGATTGTGATGTGCAATGCTTGGTGGAAACCCATTTTTGTGTTGATTTTGAGATTTTGGAAAAAATTGGTTATTGTTGTGAAATGGACTTTGTTGTTTGATTTTGAAATATTGATTTTAAAATTGGTGGATTGGTTTATTTATGGAAAATTGTTTATGAAATAGGGTTTTCAATAAAAATTGTGTTTTATTGGAATGTGGTTTGACATGGAAAATGGTTTAAGGGTGTTTTCAATAAATGCGTGATTTATTGAAGTGTTTTTGAATGATGTTGGAATTGTTGATGTGCATAAGGGATTGTTTGGTTGGGAAATTTTTGGGTAGTATGACTTGACATGTGTTGGTTGATATGAACTTGGTAAACATTGATTGGAATGTTTTTTGTATTTGGTAAATGCTATATTCTTGTTTGTTGGATTAAGTGGTTATGCCTATGTTGAAATAGATGGATATTGGGTGGAAAAAACCACTATAAAAAGCATATGGAAAGTGGATGTGAAGGACCACCATTAAGGGTAAGTGGTCATGAATTACCACTATAAATAAAGAGGGTGAACGGGCTTGGCATGAAGTTCTACCATTATGGGTGCACCGAATTGGGTAAATGGAATTTATGAATATGATTGGAAGGTGCATGTGGCCACACAATTTGATTTTGTATGTGATAATATGTATTGGGAAAATGGTTAATTACATGTTTTGTTGCTTTCCTAGGTTTTATGTTGATTTGGGTGAAATGGATTGGTAAGGGTGTGATTACCTTGACAAAAAATTTTGTATTGTTTAATGTTTTTTATAAATTGTTTATATAAATTTTCTAATGGTTCTATCCTAGTGGCGAGTGTAGGGAATTAATTTGGAGAAAACCTACTAAGTATTATTACTCACCCCTTGATTTGAAACTTTGGTGCTTTTATAGATGTTGTACTTAGGGACACAGGTAAAGGTAAATCATCTCATTTCTTTAGTGGTCCATCGTGTTGCTTGAGTAGTATTGTGGTGTTTGGAGCATGGAGCTTGGTGTGGAGTTATGAAGTTATGTCATGGATTCTTTAGGTTTTGTTGTTAGTATTACACTTGGTACTCTGAATATAGATTATTTTGGGTGTATTTGTATTAGTCTTTGGGAATTGTTATGAAATAGTTTGGTTGTATGGATGTCTCTTGGTAATGTGTTGTATTGGTTTACATTGTTGACATGCATTATGTAGTCGTGGTTGGTTAGGGATCATTTGGTTGTTTCTTTTATTATAAGAAAAAATCATTCCCCAATTGTTCTTGAATCCCTTGACATTTATTACCAGCCTTTGGATCCTTGGGAATGTCGCCTAAGACCTAGTAGCATTTCACCGGCTTTTCAAGCCAATGAGGAGGGGAGGGGCATTACAAGCAATATCAATTTGTTCGATCCTTGACTTCCAAGTGAGACCAGTCTTGTTCGAATTCTTTGGTGTTGATTATCATCCTTGTAGTTGACATTCATTATTATTTTATTCCTTGAGTTGGGATGGTATCAAGGAGTAGGATTGTCAGAACATGAAATGTATAATATAAAATGATGTAACTAACCCTTTTATGCTGAACTTTAAGTTAGCAGGGAGTTGGGTACATAAGTGTTTTGGAGAAAATTATAGGCATTATAAATCTCATTGTCGTGGGTTTAGATAATGAGATGAGCATTAAATGCATGGTATAAATGGATCCCCACTAGTATTATATATATTTCATTAAGTATAATGATTTATGTTGTGGCATAAATGTGTTGATTTTGAAAAATCTGGATTTTTTTTTCAAATGTACGATTTTGAAAAGTGAATTATTGTGGTATTTTGAAAATTGTCGATTTACAAAACATGGTGGATTTTTTTTTCAAAAATGGTTGAATGTGAGAAATGTTGGATTTTGGAAATCCTTGTTGTGATAGTTGCAGTGTAATTGAATTTGAAATTATAAGCTTTCAGTTGCTAAGGAGTGAGATTTATACTGATTCTTGTGTTGATAGAAATGTCACCAGGTAGGCATCGTAGAGACCAACAAGAGGATGATACTGAAAATGTGGTTACAACTGAGCCCTAGGTGAACCAGAAGCTAGTATAGAGCATAGTGAAATATTTATATGTTGTGGAATGTGGGGATAGAGTGGATGAGACAAAGCATGTGGATCACGCGGTTCATTTTCAAAAGTAGAATCCACTCATCTTTAGGGGTGATTTGGAATTGGAAAGGGAAGAGGCATGGTTGAAAATTATGAATTGAATATTCTATTTCCTAGAAACACTGGCAGAGTTGAAAGTAAAGTTAGTGATTCATATGTTGGAAGATCTTTCATGATTGTGGTTGGAGTTGGTGGTCTCAGCTAGAACGGACCAAGGTATGACATGGGAGATTTTTGAGGAATATTTTAACAAAAAATTCCACCCTCACACATTTATAATTAAACACACAAAATATTTCTTCAGCTTTAAGAAAGAGAACCTCTTGGTAACAAAATATGTAGCTAACTTAGTGTGGTTTTCACCCGAGGTGGTGACTAGTGCATCGTTGAAGGAATGTATTTTTGAAGTAGGGTTGAGGCAGGAGATCCATTCCAAAATAGAATTACTATATATAAGTGATTATACATAAATAGTGAATAGATAAATAGTTGCTGAAAGGGATATCTTGGGGATTACAGACGGGGGAAGAATGTTGGTACCCATAGAAAATACTGGGAAATCTAATGTAGGGAGAAAGTGGAAGAGGGATAATTATTTACAGGGTGGGATTATGGCTCATAATTCAATGATAGGTTCGGTGAATCTTTACTCGAAGCCTCAGAGAAAGCCCAGATGTTTTTAGTGTGGTTCTATAGGCCACATGAAGTGGGATTGTACGACATAACCTCAATCATGTCATAACTCCAATCAGATGGGACATCTTCAGCATTATTGTCACAATGCTCTGAGGTCATATGTTTGTGAAACTCCCCTGGGTCACAGGCATACTATGCCTAGATGAGATAGGGGAAAGAATATACCCCTCACCAGTAGAGAAGAGTAAGTCATGGTGATTCTAGAAATACCACGAATCCTCAGTAAGGGAAGTTTTAGAAAGGTAATAAAGAGAAGAGTGTGGAAAGTAAGAAGGTGTTTGGAGCTAAGAAAGTTATAGTGGACGATCAATAGGGACCATACATGTTTAGAGATATGATTCTTTTGAATTCTACCTTTATATAAGCATTGTTTGATACAGGTGTGTCACATTCTTTCATTGCTTTGTGTGCTATTTATTTTTTCATTTTAAATGTGGAAATGATGCCTTCAGTTTTAAAACTTCAAACTCTTCTTGGTTAAAGAGAGTGCCAAGCCTTTCTATGTAGAGCATGTTGAATAACTATTGATGGGGTAGATTTGATGTGTTATTTCTTAGTGCTTGACATGGATGTTTATTATGTAATCCTGGGTATGGATTAGTTGAAAATGTTTAAGGCCTGCATCGACTGTTACATACGAACAATTATTTTCATGACTGGTGATGGCATAAAACATCTCTTTAGGGAAGAGAAGAGTGAAAGGGCAGGTGAAATAAATTTTTTGGCACCAACAGTTGGGAAAATCTCATATCAGTTGGCATCTTTATCATTGGCATCAATAGAAGAGGTTGATGTAAGCATTTTTATGGAAGTTTTTTATCATTTTTTGGATGTTTTTTCTGAAAAAATCTCAGGGTTGAAACTCATAAGAGAAGTGGAATTTATGATTGATCTCCTCCCAGGGAATAGTCCTATATCACTTCTGTCCTACCGGATGGCACCAAAATAATTTAGGGAATTGAAATTGAGATTGAAGGAGTTAGAAAACAACGGGTTCATCTATCCTAGCATGTCTTAGTGTGTAGCACTGGTTTTGTTTGTTAAAAAGGTATATGAAACTCCACAACTATGTGTTTATCATCACAAGCTTAACCATTCTATGATAAATAACCGATATCCACTTCCACACATTGATGATTTGTTCAACCGGTTGAGGGGAGATATGTGGTTCTCCAAAATTGACTTGCGATCTGGATATCTTCAGTTGTTGGGGTGGAAGGAAGATATTCCAAAAAAAACTTTTAAAAGTAGATATGACCATTTTGAGTATGCGGTTATTCCATTCGGTCTTAAGAATGAACCAACGGTCTTCATGCAATTGATGAATCTGATATTTTAGAGATATCTGGATTCCTTCATGGTGGTGTTTTTGGATGATATATTGGTGTATTCAAAAAAAGGGTGGATCATGAGAAACACTTGGCAGTAGTGTTGGGAATCTTGATAAACCATCTGATGTATTCCAAATTATCAATGTGTTACTTTAGGATACAATAGGTTTGTTTCCTTGGCAATATTATTTCTCAAAAGGGTGTTTTAGTGGATCTGAAAAAGATAGAGGTTGTTATCTATTGGAAAATTCCAAATAATGTTTTTGGGATATGGAGATTCCTTGGTCTAGCTGGGTATTATTGATTCTTTGTTCATGAATTCTTAATATTTCCCTCACTGATGTAGCTTTGACAAGGAATAATGGTCCATTTCAATGGAATGAATAGTGTTAAAATTCTTTTGAAAATATTAAGGGTCACCTTACATCATCACCAATCTTGGGTTTTCCAGAATTAGGGAATGGGTATTTGGTGTATTGTGACACATTTGGGATCAGGGTTTGGGGGTGTTCTCATGAAAGGGGTCATGTGGTTGTGTATGGATCACAAAAGTTGAGGTTGAATGAAAATAACTACCTAATGCTTGATTTGGAGTTGGCGGAAGTGGTTCATGCTTTGAAAATTTGGTGTTATTATCTCTTCAGTGATAAGTTCATGGTGTTTGCTAATCATAAGATCTTGAAACATATTTTCTTGAAAATAGATTTTAATTTGAGGTAGAGGATATGGATTGAGTATCTTTAGATATTTGACTTCGACTTTATGTAAACACCGGGAAACAGAAATTCTGTAGTGGATGCATTAAGTAGGAAGTCATATGCTCAGGTGGTGAAACATGCATTAGATCAGTGGTAGTCGATGTCGGTTATAGATGACATGTGGTTGGAATGTGAAGGTCAGGGT
Organism: Viscum album; assembly: GCA_963277665.1. Classification (NCBI taxonomy): domain Eukaryota; kingdom Viridiplantae; phylum Streptophyta; class Magnoliopsida; order Santalales; family Viscaceae; genus Viscum; species Viscum album. The sequence continues at coordinate 2,006,376,001 of OY728138.1, forward strand.
GATGTAGTAGTTTTCTTTCCAATCTCATTGGTTCATGACTTGGTTGGTTTGGTTAAAGAGGCATATATGTCTGATTCTGAGTGCGTGGATATGATGTAGATACTCGATGGTGGATAGAACATCGAGGGATTGAAACTATATGGGAATTTAGGGTTGTTCTTTCAGAATTGGATGGTTGTACTAGTGAGTTGTTAGGAACAACTTCTCAGTGCTTATCATCATTCCAAATGGACTGTTCATCTTGAAATTTTGAAAATGTATAAGGCATTATAATCATAGTTTTGGTGGGATGGTATAAAAAGGAAAGTGGATGAGTTTGTGTTGAAATTCTTGAATTGTTAGCAAGTTAAGGTTGAGCATCAGCAGCCGACATGAATGTTTCGGTCTTTACTTATACCTGTGTGGAAGTGGGAACATATAACGATGATTTTTTTTACAGGTCTCCCAAGAACGAAAAAGAAAAACAATTCCATATAAGTGATTGTGGATCAGCTCACAAAGTTAGCTCATTTCATCCATATTTTTGAATCTTATACAGTATAGGATCTATCCAAAATATATATCTGGGGGTGGTAAATAGGCATGGAGTTCTAGTTTCAATTATATCATATGGAGATATGAGGATCACATTTTGTTTCTAGAAATACTTGTAACAATCCCTTAGAACTCAATTGATGATGAGTATGGTGTATCATCCCAATATGGATGAAAAATATGAGATGATGATACAAACATTGGAAGATGTGTTGTGGACTTGTGTGATTGATTTTGATGTCTCATGGGAGGATCACTTTCCATTGGTGGAGTTCTCATATAATAACAGTTATCAAGCCTTGATGCATATTGTAACGCCCCGACCCCAGTTACCCAGAGTCGGTGTCTTATTACATAACATTGGAATGATCACAAGAAAGATAAAATCTCGAAAGACCAATTGGTTTAGTATCCTTGGAAACACTAGATATATTCATAAAGTTTTACATTACATCAATAAGTGAAAAGCTACAACAATATATTGTCTTCATATTCCACACTCATATCCCCACATACTATCCCTGCAGGTCATTCATAAATTAATTCTTCACATCTTGGGAAAAATAAAACATAGAAAAGGGGTGAGCTCAAATGCCCAGTAAGGATAACAATAAAGCGGAAACTTTCATAAATAAGAATAAAAATTTAAGGCAATGTATAACTAAAACAAAAGCCTTTTAAACTTGAACTTCAACATAGTATGACAAAAGTAAAATGAAATAATGCCATTTACTTATTCACATGGATATTCTACTAATCGAATAATCACATGAAATATCAATAACCACTTTCATAATGATGGAATGCATAATGCCAGACTATCATAACCACATAGCCAAGGCCTCGTGCCAAGACTACAAATAAGATTTTGCCAAGGCCTTGTGCCAAGACACTAGTTTGTCTCATGAGACCTACCGATGCATCGAGGAGCTATAGCGGGCTCCACCCGTCACATATTAAGTCAAATGCATTCCCATATAAAAAGGTTTAAACATAACATAAACATTCGTATTAAAACTAGCATACGAAATGTCAATATTCTCACCATAAACCATGAATGGTATAAAAATAGCACATCAACAGTCAAACATATCACAAAACCTTAAATATAATATAGAAGTTTTGTATCATAAAATAAACTTAAAATCCATCAAAGTATGTTGACATAGATGAAATCAAAACTATTTGAGAGAAATATCTCTTTTCTCGAAATCATTGAAAAGTCACACATTTATAAAGGAGGTAATTTAAAAGAGATTTTTGAATCAAAGTGTCCCATACCACTTTGAAACTTTTGAAAAGAAATATCATTTCAAAACCTTCATGTCCATATAAATAAATCCTTAGACTAATTTTGAAAACATGGACATTAATTAAAAATATTTAGAAAGATAAATCTTTAAAACATTTAAAATTATGATCTTGATAAAGAGTACCTTTCAAAAATTCTTAAAATATTCATTTTGAAATCATTTAAAAGTCACATAATTATAAAATAAAACATTTACTTTGAAAATATTCTTATAATCTTGTAAGGGAAGCTTTGAAAATTTTATAACGGCGGTAAATAACCGCACCCGCCGTATAAGTTAAAAAAAACATTCTTACCTTAAATTTGTCGAAAGGTAAAAAGTGCCTTGTTTGGAAAATGATGGAAAGATTCCTTTAAAAACACATAAGGGTATAAATGAATTTAACCCATAATCTTTGTAAATAGTAAAAATGTTTTGAAATACATTTCGAAGAAACATGGATGTGGATGATAAAGATATCCCAGTAGATAATTGCGTATAAACAACCTCGGATAATGAAGAGATTGTGAAATAAACCCTTACCAATTTGGTAACTTACGAAACATACAACCCATGAAAGAGGTATCATACAATTAATATGTAAATACATATAAATTAAAGTGTATTACACAAAGAATATAATTATGGGAAGTACATACACCACACAAAAGGTAATGGTGGCAATATGGCATGAATCTCACGGGAATAAGGAGTGAGATGAAAACCCCTTACCTTGTACTTTTCCTTGGTTGAGGGTAGGTTAAAATCCTGTATAATGGTGAAATAATTGTTATTAAATTATAAAAGAATCATATATATTAATATGATATCATATATGATCTTTTAACATTTCTTTGTTAATAATATCTTAGTATTATCGTCGTTTCGGGTGTTAACTTACTCGTTTTATTTTATATGTTTTGTTACGTAAGCCATGTTTGTAATGGTTAGGTTGTATATTTTTCATATTCAGAATTATATAAAGTCCTTAAACATTATTTTTAAATCATCAAATGATAATTATACTTGAATGGATATGATGGAGAATGAATCTCATCGCGTTCATGGAGACGGTAGTCCGTACGTACGCACGAGCGACAATATCATTCTTTTTTTATTAAAATAATATATAATTGGATAGTATATCATATATACAGAATCATTATCATGTTATATTTATTATTTACATTATTTAAACATCATTATTATACCCATCCAAATAATAATATATTGAATAACAATTACACCACGACGTGGAGACGGTAAACCGTACGTACGCACGTATGGTGACATGTTATTCAAAGGGTGGATAGAATACTGAATATGGTTGTACCATATTTAGAATAACATCACAGTATATATAATATAATGTATTTATTATTTTATAATGGTAATAACAAATAAAGAATAAGTGGAAGAAGAAATGAACTTGGAAAAGGGTGGTGAAATCATTACCTCTTCTTCGGGTTCTTCCTTTTGATTTGACCAAAAGGGCTCCTTAGGTTAGCTTTTGGATCAAACTAAGGCCTCTAGGTTGTATCGAGGGAAGTTGGGAGAGTATTTGGGCAGAGTTTATCCGAACCAAAAGGCTTTGAAGGTGTGAAGTAATGAGAAGGGTGAGTGCCCTTTTATAAGAGGGGTGAGAGGCACCTTTGGAAAAGCTAGAAATATTAATTTATAATAAATTCATATTCGGTTTCTAATGGCTCCAAAGTTTATTATTCAAAGGTTAAGGTGGGGATAGGTCGAAAACCATTCAACCAATAGAATTTAGATAGGTTTGGGTTACTATATTAACCTTATCTTTTAGTTTTAACTCTTAGTTAATTAGTTTGACATTTACCATGTCACTTTGTATTTTTATATTATACAGTTAATAAACTTACTATATAGATCCAATATACCACCAAGTGGTACATTAATGATACAAATATCATGATATAAGTCTCTTGTCTGAACCTTAGATTTTTAGGAATTTAATATCAATTAATAATATAATATTTGTTTTAAAAACTCTTTTATGTCAATTTTGACACTATTCAATAGCTGATTTTTGTGAAACTCATAACAGAATGATTAATTCAAACAAAGTCAATTAAATAAATCCTAATATATCATATTATCCTAGAAAATTAGTTTAATTAATTAAAAGTCTCAAATAATATTTATTCGGGTATTTATAATATCAATTATTTCAATTTTTCACTATTATGGTAATTACTGCATCATCATTGTGTAATAAATAAATTAAATTATTTAACGTCTAAAAATTATAAATAAAATATATTTATGTATGGAATCTTATTAGATTTCTAAGGAATATTTAAAATCGAATTTATCTTATGTATAACCCTATATTAAAAATGTTTTAGTAAATAAACTTTGATTTTAACTCTTTTAACTCTTCTTTGAATTAAATAATAATAAATGTCCTAATCTAATCCAAGTGAACCTAAATGATAATATTTTATTCCTAAGGTTGTTTTTGGTCAAGATAAACTTGTCCAATAGAATTATGACATGTGTTAGGGTAATATTAATATCATTTCTAGCCTTAATTACCCTATTTACTTTTAACCGTGGTAAATAAAAGTAAAAAGTTACTATTCACCAAAAATTATTTTCATCTCATTGAACCACATTTTACTTCTTGATATTAACCGTGTCTCTCGGATTTTCGAAATTCCATTCATAGAAGCGGTAAAATTAAGTTTTATGAAAAATTTAGTTTTTTTAACTACCACTTAGTAGTTTCACTATTCATCAAAAATTGAAGTTTTTCAGAACAATGCCAAAATTTCACCCTAAGATATAATTGATATTCCGAATTCAAAAATGATTTCTATTTTAAAAAATTCCAAACATATAAGTTTCATTAATTAATTTTATAATTAATTCCCACTGTCACAACAAATAGCATGTTTTTAAGAAATAATATATATCAAAAGATTGACAATTGTTTAGGTCCAATTTCAAAGTGAAATTAATTCTAATGAAAAACATTGGATAAAATGGTAAAAATATATTCTAATTATAATTTTAAACCCCTAAAATTAATAATTTATCACTATTAATTATTTTGATTAAAAAATTTGTTTTTAATTAAAATTTAGTAATTTTCACTATTCATCAAAATATTAAAGTTATCCGAAAAGTACCAAAATTTCACCTTAGGCTAAATTCGATACTCCGAATCCAAAAATGAAGTCCATTTTGAGAGATAAAATTTATAAAATTTCAAAAAGTAGCTATTACTATTCATAACAGCTAGTTTGATTTGGTTATGGTGTGTGTTAGAACTCGAAGTTGCGTACAACACACGCTACCGTATTATTCAAAGAGAAGCGTACCGTGGAAGCTTGGGATGTTTCATTTTAAATTTTTGATGTCCCCATTTAGTAAAAAAGTTTAAAATATTGTATTTAAAAAGGGTTCACTGTTAAAAGTTGGTAAAAGTGCAATACTAAAAATGAATTTGTTCTTACATTATGTCTAAGAAACTCATAATATGGATTCTAAAATTATAAGGATTATATAAAGTTTAAAATTTAGTTAATACTATTCATAACCTCTTTTGAACGGCTTATTTGGTAAGTCATGGTGCGCTTGAACTCGGTGTTGCATATAGTGCAAGTTATTGAATTATTTTGAAGAAATAACACACTATGAAATCTTGGGGTGTTACATTCTCCCCTCCTTCAATAAATTGCGTCCTCGCAATTTGAAATTGTTCTTCAAAAATAAAAGTTTGAAAATAAAAAATATCTTTGTGGGAAAACCCACATCGGAAATTGGGTTACTAAAATTTAGTCTTAATATGAGGAAAAGAGAAATGAAAGGGTCACCACCAAATTATGATCTCGATCAGGAGAACATTGGTGGAAATTAGAGACATATAATTGGAGGAAAAATGTAAATATTTATAGGTAGTGATTGAGGTAATAAATCACAAACAAGTTTAAAATTGAGGTCCTTAAATTCATCAATCTATGATGATTTGAAATACCATTGGTCCAACAAAACATAGGGTATTAGGATAACACATTTTTGGTTTTAGGATTCCTTAAATAAAGTATAAGAATTAATTTCTTTATAGAATAAGAGAAGAAGAAAAAATATATTCTTGACAAGTAGAGTTCCATCCTTTATCTAATTTATTCCACAGACTCATCTTTCACTCTAAAAGATAATAGAACTTAAAAATAATATTCTATTTATCCTATTCGTATAGGGTTAAAAAATGAATTTATAATTCATCTAGTAGAACCATTAAAAAAAATGACATTATTCAATCCAGGACATCACGCGGGTCAGTGGTAGGTGATACACCCTTGTCGCCCTTCGGTTGTGGGTTCAAGTCTCGCGGCCTTGCCGGACGCGATGAGTTGCCGCCCGACCTCTGGGTTGTACTTTTATGGCAATCCAAAATAATCCAAACTAGAACTATCCAAAATACTTCAATCCAAAATTTATAAGGAAGGTAAACACAATAAAGATCCCTTTTTCCGCGTAATAACATGTGAACACCTTCATCATGTATTCTTTTAAAACACTGCAACATCCTGAATTACTATAAAACCTTATTGATTACATTCATGATCCCTTATTCCTTAAAGAATAATATATATATATTCCTTCAATCCAAAAATGTTTTAAACCCAAACAATGATGGAATATACAAATCATTAATCAGTTTCAAGGTAGTCAAGAATATCCAATATAATTTATCCAAATCAATCATGTATTATTCCAAAATCACTACCTCGGTATCAGAACTATATTATGGTTTATCATTCTCTCAACCATATATTTTCCAAAAATTTATCCTACTATTGAGTCACTTTTCTTTGTTCCACACAATCTCAAGTCCTTAATGAAATAGTACTGCAGTACAATCCTTATATACTCCATAATTATTATAACAAGTACATTGTTGATATAACACTCAATTGACATAATAAACATAAGAACTCTAATCATTACTCTTCATCTGTGGTAGTATCATAACTTGATTATTATCTAATAGCATCATTTGCAGCATAGTCTGATGACTGGGACATAGGTTCGCGTAGTGTCCAAACTCCTTGCAAATGAAGAATTGTACATTTGAAACTATTTTCTTACCCTTACAGTCACGTACTTTGTGCCCTTTTCCTCCACATTTATAACAAACTCCCATTCCTTTCAGGCAAGTTCCAGGGTGTTTCTTCCCACAATTATCACATATGGGAAAATTCTTCTTTTCCCTCTTCCCTTTATCCATATTTCTCTCTTCCATCCTTTTCTTCTCTTGCTTCCCTTCAAAGCCATAGGACTCAGTAAAATCTTTACTTATCTTATCAACACATGATATTATTTCTTCATATGATGATAATACATGGGAGACTATTTCTCTTATAAATTCTGGCTTAAGACCATGAAAGATATGATCCTTCTTTCTCTTTGGATCATGTGCATTGCTGGAGTTATCATTCCTTATACTGGGCGCCATTTCTAAACAATTGCATACACTAGATTAGTTTATGAATAACAATACCTAATCCCAAACTTGTAAAACACATAACATAAATTAAATAGTTTATAGATATAATCCATAATCATAAAAATGTCTTCTTTGAGGAAGTATATACTCATAAAACCTTAATAATGGTTTGTAAAGAAAATGAAAATTATCCTAAGAATATCCCCCGGGAGTGTCGTAACCAAGAGTGAAGCAAGGCCCGTTGTCATGCACCAGTTCCCGTTCGAGTCTAGATCATAGCAGTGTTTTCGGGTTTTACCCATAGGTACATCTGTGCCAGAGCCGCCTCTACCTGCTCGTATCCAGACAGGGATGTATTGCTCGGAAAACTCACAAAATCTCTACAATACCAAAATTCAAGGAAGTTATTCTATACTAATCCTCAAGGTCCATCTTAGGTCTATGTGATCTAATCAAAGTTTATCTAAATCTAGCTTCCAAGGTTTGTACTAAACTTCCTCTGATACCAACTGTAACGCCCCAACCCCAGTTACCCAGAGTCGGTGCCTTATTACATAACATTGGCATGATCACAAGAAAGATCAAATATCGAAAGACCGATTGGTTTAGTAGCCTTGGAAACACTAGATATATTCATAAAGTTTTACATTACATCAATAAGTGAAAATCTACAACAATATATTGTCTCCATATTCCACACTCATATCCCCACACACTATCCCTGCAGGTCATTCATAAATTAATTCTTCACATCCTGGGAAAAATAAAACATAGAAAAGGGGTGAGCTCAAATGCCCAGTAAGGATAACAATAAAGCAAAAACTTTCATAAATAAGAATAAAAATTTAAGGCAATGTATAACTAAAACAAAATCCTTTTAAACTTGAACTTCAACATAGTATGGAAAAAGTAAAATGAAATAATTCCATTTACTTATTCACATGGATATTATACTAATCGAATAATCACATGAAATATCAATAACCACTTTCATAATGATGGAATGCATAATGCCAGACTATCATAACCACATAGCCAAGGCCTCGTGCTAAGACTACAAATAAGATTTTTCCAAGGCCTTATGCCAAGACACTAGTTTGTCTCATGAGACCTACCGATGCATCGAGGAGCTATAGCGGGCTCCACCTGTCACATATTAAGTCCAATGCATTCCCATATGTAAAGGTTTAAACATAACATAAACATTCGTATTAAAACTAGCATACGAAATGTCAATATTTTCACCATAAACCATGAATGGTATAAAAATAGCACATCCACAGTCAAACATATCACAAAACCTTAAATATAATATAGAAGTTTTGTATCATAATAAATCAACTTCAAATAAGCTTAAAATCCATCAAAGGATGTTGACATAGATGAAATCAAAACTATTTGAGAGAAATATCTCTTTTCTCGAAATCATTGAAAAGTCACACATTTATAAAGGAGGTAATTTAAAAGAGATTTTTGAATCAAAGTGTCCCATAACACTTTGAAACTTTTGAAAAGAAATATCATTTCAAAACCTTCATGTCCATATAAATAAATCCTTAAAATCATTTTGAAAACATGGACATTAATTAAAAATATTTAGAAAGATAAATCTTTAAAACATTTAAAATTATGATCTTGATAAAGAGTACCTTTCAAAAATTCTTAAAATATTCATTTTGAAATCATTTAAAAGTCACATAATTATAAAATAAAACATTTAATTTGAAAATATTCTTATAAGCTTGTAAGGGAAGCTTTGACGATTTTATAACGGCGGTAAATAGCCGCACCCGCCGTATAAGTTAAAAAAAACATTCTTACCTTAAATTTGTCTAAAGTTAAAAAGTGCCTTGTTTGGAAAATGATGGAAAGATTCCTTTAAAAACACATAAGGGTATAAATGACTTTAAACCATAATATTTTTAAATAGTAAAAATGTTTTGAAATACATTTCGAAGAAACATGGATGTGGATGATAAAGATATCCCAGTAGATAATTGCGTATAAACAACCTCGGATAATGAAGAGATTGTGAAATAAACCCTTACCAATTTGGTAACTTACGAAACATACAACCCATGAAATAGGTATCATACAATTAATATGTAAATACACATAAATTAAAGTGTATTACACAAAGAATATAATTATGGGCAGTACATACACCACACAAAAGGTAATGGTGGCAATATGGCATGAATCTCACAGGAATAAGGAGTGAGATGAAAACCCATTACCTTGTAATTTTCCTTGGTTGAGGGTAGGTTAAACTCCTGTATAATGGTGAAATAATTGTTATTAAATTATACAAGAATCATATATATTAATATTATATCATATATGATCTTTTAACATTTCTTTGTTAATAATATCTTAGTATTATCGTCGTTTCAGGTGTTAACTTACTCGTTTTATTTTATATGTTTTGTTACGTAAGCCATGTTTGTAATGTTTAGGTTGTATCTTTTTCATATTCAGAATGATATCAAGTCCTTAAAAATTATTTTTAAATCATCAAATGATAATTATACTTGAATGGATATGATGGAGAATGAATCTCATCGCGTTCGTGGAGACGGTAGTCCGTACGTACGCACGAGCGACAATATCATTCTTTTGATATTAAAATAATATATAATTGGATAGTATATCATATATAAAGAATAATTATCATGTTATATTTATTATTTACATGATTTACACATCATTATTATACCCATCCAAATAATAATATATTGAATAACAATTACACCACGACGTGGAGACGGTAAGCCGTACGTATGCACGTATGGTGACATGTTATTAAAAGGGTGGATAGAATACTGAATATGGTTGTACCATATTTAGAATAACATAACAGTATATATAAGATACTGGAGTTATTATTTTAGAATGGTAATAACAAATAAAGAAGAAGTGGAAGAAGAAATGAACTTGGAAAAGGGTGGTGAAATCATTACCTCTTCTTTGGGTTCTTCCTTTTGATTTGATCAAAAGGGCTCCTTAGGTTGGATTTATGATCAAACTAAGGCCTCTAGGTTGTAGTGAGGGAATTTTGGAGAGTATTTGGGCAGATTTTGTCTGAACCAAAAGGCTTTGAAGGTGTGAAGTAATGAGAAGGGGGAGTGCCCTTTTATAAGAGGGGTGATGGGCACCTTTGGAAAAGCTAGAAATATTAATTTATAATAAATTCATATTCGGTTTCTAATGGCTCCAAAGTTTATTATTAAAAGGTTAAGGTGGGGATAGCTCTAAAACCATTCAACCAATAGAATTTAGATAGGTTTGGGTTACTATATTAACCTTATCTTTTAGTTTTAACTCTTAGTTAATTAGTTTGACATTTACCATGTCACTTTGTATTTTTATATTATATAGTTAATAAACTTACTATATACATCCAAGAGACCCCCAGGTGGTCCATTAATGATACAAATATCATTATATAAGTCTCTTGGCCGAACCTTAGATTTTTAGGAATTTAATATCAATTAATAATATAATATTTGTTTTAAAAACTCTTTTATGTCAATTTTGACACTATTCAATAGCTGATTTTTGTGAAACTCATAACAGAATGATTACTTCGAACAAAGTCAATTAAATAAATCCTAATATTTCATATTATCCTAGAAAATTAGTTTAATTAATTAAAAGTCTCAAATAATATTTATTTGGGTATTTATAATATCAATTATTTTAATTTTTCACTATTATGATAATTACTGCATCATCATTGTGTCATAAATAAATTAAATTATTTAATGTCTAAAAATTATAAATAAAATATATTTATGTATTGGATCTTATTAGATTTATAATTAATATTTACAATTTAATTTATCTTATGTATAACCCTATATTAAAAATGTTTTATTAAATAAACTTTGATTTTAACTCTTTTAACTCTTCTTTGAATTAAATAATAATAAATGTCCTAATCAAATCCAAGTGAACCTAAATGATAATATTTTATTTCTAAGGTTGTTTTTGGTCGAGATACACTTGTACAATAGAATTAGGACATGTGTTAGGGTAATATTAATATCATTTCTACCCTTAATTACCCTATTTACTTTTAACCGTGGTAAATAAAAGTAAAAAGTTACTATTCACCAAAAATTATTTTCATCTCATTGAACCACATTTTACTTCTTGATATTAACCGTGTCTCTAGGATTTTCAAAATTCCATTCACAGAAGCGGTAAAATTAAGTTTTATGAAAAATTTAGTTTTTTTAACTACCACTTAGTAGTTTCACTATTCATCAAAAATTGAAGTTTTTCAGAACAATGCCAAAATTTCACCCTAAGATATAATTGATATTTCGAATTCAAAAATGATGTCTATTTTAAAAAATTCCAAACATATAAGTTGCATTAAATAATTTTATAATTAATTCCCGCTGTCACAACAAATAGCGTGTTTTTAAGAAACAATATATATCAAAAGATTGACAATTGTTTAGGTCCAATTTCAAAGTGAAATTAATTCTAATGAACACCATTGGATAAAATGATAAAAATATATTATAATTATAATTTAAAACTCCTAAAATTAATAATTTATCACTATTAATTATTTTGATTAAAAAATTTGTTTTTAATTAAAATTTAGTAATTTTCACTATTCATCAAAATATTAAAGTTATCCGAAAAGTACCAAAATTTCACCTTAGGCTAAATTCGATACTGCGAATCCAAAAATAAAGTCCATTTTGAGAGATAAAATTTATAAAATTTCAAAAAGTAGCTATTACTATTCATAACAGCTAATTTGATTTGGTTATGGTGTGTGTTAGAACTCGAAGTTACGTACAACACACGCTACCGTATTATTCAAAGAGAAGCATACCGTGGAAGCTTGGGATGTTTCATTTTAAAATTTTGATGTCCCCATTTAGTCAAAAAGTTTAAAATATTGTATTTAAAAAGGGTTCACTGTTAAAATTTGGTAAAAGTGAAATACTGAAAATGAATTTGTTCTTACATTATGTCTTAGAAACTCATAATATGGATTCTAAAATTATAAGGATTATATAAAGTTTAAAATTTAGTTAATACTATTCATAACCTCTTTTGAACGGCTTGTTTGGTAAGTCATGGTGCGCTTGAACTCGGTGTTGCATGTAGTGCAAGTTATTGAATTATTTTGAAGAAATAACACACTATGAAATCTTGGGGTGTTACACATATGGATCCCTTTGAAGCATTATATGTGTATCTGTGTCATTCTCTACTTTTTGGGTGGAAACATGTGAGAATTTTATGGTTTGGCTAAGCCTTTTCCAAGAGAATATTGAGAAGATTATGTTTGTTAGTAAGAGAATAAAGACAACTCAGAGTCACCATAAATCATATGCGGATCATTTTCGATGGTCGTTTTCATTCGAGGTGGGTAATCATGTGTTCTTGATAATAACTTATAGGCTTGGACATTTTCAGTTTGGAAATTAGGGTATGTTATATCCAAGGTATATTGGTCCTTTTGAGATACATTAGTGGGTTAGAGAGGTGGAATATTAGTTGTCTTTTCTGCCATGTTTTATTGTGGTTTATAATGTTTTTCATGGTTTTCCTCATACACCCTCTCGATTTCATCACTCTTATTTTTCTTTTACCTTTTGCACTCCTTATTCATCTCCAGATCCCCCATTTTTCTAAATGTAAAACCTAAATTACAATTTTTCCAGCGTCACTATTACATTCCATTAGATTCAGAATCCAAGCCAGGGAACCCAACCTTAACTTTCTATTGAGATCCCAAATCAAGGCTACCTTCTTTCTTCCTCTTAAATTTCTTTTTCTCCAAACATTCTCTAAATGAATCTGAATAAAGATGAACCGTCCGACCCTTTTTCCTCTTACCAAGCTTCTTCTCACCCATAGCATGGTTCTTTGAACCATCATTCTCAATTTCTTCCCTGGTCAAAGCCAAACCATGGATTTGTGCGGTACGTTCACTAGGATTTCTTAGAAAGGGATTATTGTCAGAGAAAAGCAAAGTGGATCATATAGTGGGCTCTGATGTTGGAAATGATCGATAGATCAACACAAAACACAATCAAAATTCTTGGAAATATTGAAAATTCTAGAAAACAATAGATGTTTTTCACACCAAGTGGGATGATTTTATAGAGAGATTTTCATTGATTTATATACACACATAAAATCAAGATGTATTTACAACGTAATTAAAATCATGTGGCACCCTTAATGAGGTCAAACCACGTTGAACCATAAACGTGGGAAAACAACCAGGGGAGGGAAAAATAATGGCAGAGTTAATATTAATTATTGAAATTAATCAATAATAACCCCCTAATTCATGTCACATTCACCATATCTAAACAACGTCAAACTTTTTACAAAACTCCAAAAATGTGGTGCACCCAAGTGACTTTGTGAGAATGTCCATGAAATGTTTCCCCCTTGAATCCTTCTCTTTGCTTGTCACCAAATTCTCTACAATGAATGTGTCATGAGGGTGGGTGGGCTTGGATTAACTCACTAGAGAATAGCTCACACAATGCAAACCTAGTTGGCACTCTCAGACCGATAATATTATCTATGCTGCAAAACCGAAGTGGGGTTTTGATATGATTGACATCTAGTATTTTCTCCATGTTGGATGGAAGTGAAGAAAACTCCATTGCAACTGATGGTGCGGGCATCACCTTGACCACGTCTGGTATTTCAGCATCTATAGAGTGCACGCTAGTGGGTCTGAGTGATGATATCTAGTCTTTAATAGTGTTTCCGGTCTCATTATTCTATAGTTTACCTATCGTTGTGTGTTCGATGATGAATGGATCATCCCTATTCAACACACCTTGTTCATTACGAGCACTCCAATCTCACTGCTCCGCCTCATCAAAGCTGACATCATGCATTACATGCATTCTCTTGCTGAAAAGTTTGTACACGTGGTATGCTTTGGACCTTGACTCATACCCAACAAATATCATCAGTGTACTTCGGTCATCCAACTTCTTCAGGTGAGAATTTATATTCTTAACATGTGCGATGAAACTAAAGGTTCATAAAAAGTGAACCACTGGTCATTTTCCATTGTAGTCCTCATATAGTGTCATCCTATCAAGGTTGTGTGTCAGCACTCAATTAAATATAAAGATGGAGGAGAAGATGGTATCACCCCAAAACATCTTGGGGAGACCCTTATCCTTTAGCATGCATTGAGTTGTGGAAACCATGGTCTGATTGTGTTGTTCAATGAATCTATCATGTTTTTGTGAATTGGGATCCCCGAGTTGTCATTGTATGCCATTATTTGTATAGTATTTTCCAAATTCCACTAAAGGAAACTCTTCACCATGGTCGGTGTGGAGGACCTTCAACTTGTGACCTATCTCCTCCTCCACTGTGTCTTGAAAGTGTCTTATTTCTACTAGATCATGGTCCGTATTTGTGAGTATACTGAGTTGCATGTAGCGGCTCATGCCATCCACGAGTACTAGAAAGTTGCGGTTCCCACTTGGTGTCGTTGGCATGATCGGCCCAAATAGGTCTCTATGAACAAGTTTGAGGGTTTGTTCCGAGTAATGATTCAATTTCTTGGGGAAAGATACTCAACGCTAATTCCTAGCATGACAATTTTTGTAGACTTTATCCACCTGATCAATCCATAGAATCCCACGCACTATTTCATTTTGAGCGTGCTTATGCAGAGCTTGGAAATTCAATTGTCCATACCTTGTGTGCTGGAACCATTCCACCTCCGACCTCCTTGTAGAGAAATAAGTAGGCCATACAATGTTGATTATTATCTTGTGCAACCGACCAGGGAAGCACTGCGCCCTGGCTAGTAGGCGTCATTTCTTATCGTGGATCTTCATATTTCCTCCATTTATTAGTACTTATCAACCATTCTCGTCAAGATTTTTGATGCTGATGATGTTGGGGGTGAGCCTCAGGATGAAGTACGCCCCTGTGAGCACGTGGTGATTATTGGTCTTGCAGGTGAACAAGATCATCCTACACCCCTCAATATTGATAACAGATCTGTCACCAAACTTGATGATGTTGCAGATCCCAAAATCAATCTTGGAGAAGAAAACATGGGAACCAGTCATGTGGTTTGTGGAACCGGTGTTAAGGTACCATACATCTTCATCACACACCTCCTTATGAGAATGTTGTGCAAATACCTTTTCCTCGACCACCAAGAGAGATCTGTATTGTGGCAGTGGGGAATTAGAAGTTGCAGATCGTGGTGGTGGGGTATTGGGCACCGCAGTGTATGCCCTTTCCATAAGGAGTGCAGGATCATCATTTTTACCATGGGTAAAAATATACTTATCACGTTTCATCCTTCTGCAAAAATATTTGGCTCAATGACCCATTTTTACACAATAGAAACATTAGTCTTTTGAGACATCATTGCCGTCGTCAGATCCCCTGTCATCCCTTCATAGTTGTCGGTGATGACATTTGACGATCTTGGAGCTGTTGAAGGGTCCCTCCCCCATTTTTTGCTCCTTCATTAATGCAACCCACTCCTCCTCAGTGGTGGGTGCTGACTAAAAATGGTCCTATTCCACTATGAGTCTCTTTATTACCTCATCCAAAAAGAGAGTTGAGATGTTGAGTAGCGTCTTAGTTGAAAGATCAATTTGGGAGAACCTGGAGCGGATGTCGCACATGTAATTTTCAACAACCTAGTCTTGAGGCTCTGGATCATCGAGGATTATGAGTTTGTTGGCCTACTCTATGGGCCACATTGCGAAGTCTTCCACTGATTTGTTGTTGTAAAAAGAAATTCGTTTGTACTTCTTGCAGAGCTTCTAAGCATTGGCCTTGTGTAAGAAATCAATGCGAATGCGTATGGTATTGAAAATGTCTCACACTTCCTTAGAGGTTTCCTTGATAGTGAGAATGGGGATCATCTCCGGTGGGACAACGTAGAGGATGGAATCCAATGCCATCTGATCTTCCTGTAGTTTGACACTACCAGTGTCGATGAAATCCCAAGGTCTGCGTGCTTAGAGAACAACCTTCATCATCAAGGACCAGTCACTGTAGTTTTTCTTCATGAGGATCTGATACTTCATTGATCCCCTGACCTCCTTCACCACCTGATGTACCACTATAGGGTCTCTAACATCATCAACAAGGGTTCTAGGATGTGGTGATGATTTTTGAGAGATTTGGGGTGATGAAGGATCATAGTGTGTCATTGCGGATCAAGTAATTTCCATGATACCAAATTTTGGAAATATCCAACCGATCAACACAAAACGCAAGTGAAAGTCTTGGAAAGATAAAGGAAAATGATAGATCACAATAGATATTTTGTGCACCACCAAGTGGGATGATTTTATCACTACTGGAAAAGGGACCTTTCCCAACAGTTGTGTACCAACGGTTCAATGAACCGTTGGCATATCTTGTTTTTCCCAACGGTTTATAGAAACCGTTGGGAAAAACCCCTCAATGCATAGTTTTCCCAACGGTTTCATACAACCGTTGGGAAAGATAGGTTTTTCCCAACGGTTCCTAAGAACCGTTGGGAAAAGTGGTGAAAAATCTTGTTTTCCCAACGGTTCTATGGAACCGTTGGGAAATGTTGGTCATTCCCAACGGTTTTTAATAACCGTTGGGAAAAAAAAGCCCCAAATACCAAATCGAGCCAGCGGCCTCCCCACATTCCAGAAGCATTCAGTTCATGTCCTCCTGGAGCGATTCCTTGCAGAAGGACCTCCCAATCCCCACATCTTCCATCAGATCAGCACCTACCAGGTTAGACTCCTATATTTTATCAACGATATAGTTCCAGCTCTTATAAATCATATACTTCTATTCTTGATTTCGTTATTCCCAATTATTAGGGTTTTTGTAAAAATTTATGATTGTTTCATGGTGGTCATGTGCACCACTATAGGTACATTGATTCACTAATTTATTTTGGTATTTCCATAAAATTCGAATACAATTTATTAATGAATCAATGTTGAGTGTTAACATGACATTCATGTTCTTTATTTAAAGTGTAAACAAATACTTATATAGAATTTCCTTGTAAAACCTGATGGTTTAACTCTAGTTAAATGGAATCATAATTTTGTATGTTATTAATATTTAGTAATTGGTGAGGTGAATCATATATGTATATGAAAAATGGATCAAGATCATTTAGTATTGGATAGAATTATTCCCTAGTAATGTGAGACCCTTATGTTGTGGGGTGAGTATGGAGTAGTGAGATATATTGCTTGTTACTTACCTTTTTTCAATTCTATGAGGTAATGATGGCATGCACTCATTTTTTGAGATCTGTCAATGTTTTTATGGTTTTGATAGTGATCCATGATGTGTATCCTAGTATGTATAAATATGATTCTTTTGTAGATTTAAAACTAATTAAAATTTATTAACATGAGGTTAAATACAATTACGAGGCAATGAGAACTTGAGGTAAGGGTTTCTCATCTCACGTTGGTTTCTAAGAGACATTTCATATTCAACACAAGTTTATTTCATGCAATGTATATACAAAAACTTTGATATAACATATCATGAATCAATTTATATTTATTTTATTTAAATTTTCATTTGAATTTATTTCTTTCATGGGGGTTATGATTCAAAAGTTACAAAATAGTTAAGGGTGTTGTAAGGGCCCAAATCCATACAACATGTTTATTATGTATTTTATGTGTTGGAGGTTCCAAGGGAGGATTATAGGAGGAATAAGGGAAGTTAAGTTGAAATTTCAGCTTTAGAGTAGGATTTTAGCATGGTGAGTTATGTTATTCCATAGAGTCTAGTCGGGAGAATAGGTTGTGGTGTGGATTAAAAGATGTGGCGTACAGGCTTAAAAGGAGAGTCTTTTGTGGTTATTCCAATTATTTAAACACAAAGGAGTGGGGATAGGATGTCAAGTAAAATATGGGGAGGTAAGTTTTAGTGGTTCTACCTTTTTCAGTGTCACTACATCATAGAGTTGAGATGTGGTTTAGCCTCATGCATTAGCTATTAGGATTATACAGCATAGTGATTCCTTTGGGTCATATTCCTTATCCTAATTTAAAGGATCTTCAACATAGACCATGCCATGTTTCTTGGATACAAAATTGACCATGAGTGATATAGTGTAAACTCTTCCATTATTCCATAGTTTTTTTCATGTTTCTCCCTCCTTGCCTCATGGTGTAGGGTGTTATGTTGTGGTCTTCTAATTTCTAGTTTTCCTAAAAATTTCTGAACCCTCTTTGAACTTTTCATCCTCAAAAAAATCCTGAAACCTAGGAATCTAGTAGAGTTTTTTTTAAGGAATTTGAATCCCCTTTGATAGGATTCAACACTCTTATTCTAGAGATAGATCTATGATGATCTGAGGTAATTTTTAACTCTTTCTCTTGTGGTTTCTTATATGTTTGGTTCTATTTTCTTTTGTGCAATATTTTAATGTTATTTTGGTTCAAATTATTCATTATTAGGGGAATTATTTTGATGTTTAAATATGTTTTCATGGTATGGTGTCCATAGGGACCATCGGTTCCTTGTGGGAGATGTGATCAAGGAACTGTGCTTGTTATTCCATTCTTGTTCAAATAAAATTGAAAGACTTGATGTAAGGTATTCATTAATTCTACCATATTAAAGTTCATTTTCGAAGTTATTAAGATTTATCCCATTGGGTAATGGTGGAATTAAATTTAATTAATATTAAACCATAAACAAATAAAGAGTTGGTTTTGGGTTGTAGAGATTTCATGTGCTTATTATGTGTTAACAGTTTACCTCATAATTTGCTAGATAGTGTGCTATATTTTTTTATTTTATGGTTTATCATTTTTTTATATTTGTAAACTAGATAAGTAGTGTAAATATAGTAATTATTTATGACTAAATAATAAATAATCATGTTTAATTCTTAGCGTTATTCGTTATATTTGATGGAAATCAAAGTGATACTTGAATCAAGTTTAAATTATAATTATTTATAGTTAATTACATAGGTTTCCTATGGTTATGACCTATGATAAATTAATTGGTTAATTCATGATGGTAAATAATTATTTATTGAATAATTTTTTTTTCAGTTTAGTGAGCCCATTTTCTTATGAAGACTAAATTCCTTGGTTATAAAGCTAAATTCCCTATTAAATATTTTTTGTCATATTCCTTACTTGTGTGATTACTCTTGTTGGGGAGGCTTGTTGTGTTATGTGTTCCTAAGATGTATGATGGTTTACAAAGAAATGGGTGGGTATTTTAGGGTTTTTGGTAGTGTTTGGAGTCTGTGATGGTAGGATGGATTGTGATATACATAGTGGTGTCGGGGATAGAACCAGGACTAGTGGAGAAGGTTGAAACTAGGATTTTCCAATATTTTTTGTGCTAAGAGTTGTGATTCTTTCTTATTAATGAATCTTATTTAATGTTCTGATAGTTGAGTTTCTTGTTTCTTCACTTCTTATCCCCACTAAATAACATATCTGGTTGTGCATGGTTATGCATGTTTTATAGTAGCTTAGGGTGAGACCTAGAGTACCTGGAATTATGGAATGGTAATGCTAAATAATTTAACCCATGGGGTTGGATGCTTAACAGACTTTTGTAATAAAGATAAATATTGAGGAATCATGGAAGAGGTTGGATTATGCCTAGAGGGCATGGATTTAAGTCAATAATTATGAAAAATGAAATGTTATTTTAAATAATTAAAGTCAAAATCATCTTGAAATGGTTGTTTTCTTATAGGTTATCTAGTACCTGCCTCTAAATGGTTGTTTTCTTATAAATAAGGTTTCATGGTGGTCATGTGCACCACTATAGGTACATTGATTCACTAATTTATTTTGGTATTTCCATAAAATTCGAATACAATTTATTAATGAATCAATGTTGAGTGTTAACATGACATTCATGTTCTTTATTTAAAGTGTAAACAAATACTTATATAGAATTTCCTTGTAAAACCTGATGGTTTAACTCTAGTTAAATGGAATCATAATTTTGTATGTTATTAATATTTAGTAATTGGTGAGGTGAATCATATATGTATATGAAAAATGGATCAAGATCATTTAGTATTGGATAGAATTATTCCCTAGTAATGTGAGACCCTTATGTTGTGGGGTGAGTATGGAGTAGTGAGATATATTGCTTGTTACTTACCTTTTTTCAATTCTATGAGGTAATGATGGCATGCACTCATTTTTTGAGATCTGTCAATGTTTTTATGGTTTTGATAGTGATCCATGATGTGTATCCTAGTATGTAAGATCCTCACTACTGGAAACTGGAGTTTTCCCAACACTTACATACCAACGGTTGAGAGGTTTTGCCAACGGTTCTTGGAGCCGTTGGGGATCAAGTGGGCAAGTCTGGTCAAGCTCTAACGGCTAGTTTGACTTTGCTTACCGGCTGACCGGTGCTTGCCCACCGGCTGGCCGGTGCCTTGGAAGGTGGAGAGAGCTTCTGCCCAGGAGCCACCGGCTGGCCGGTGGGAAGGCCACCGGCTGGCCGGTGGTGAGACAGTAGGTCTCACTATTCCAAAGAGTTCCACCGGCTGGCCGGTGAGGAGGCCACCGGCTGGCCGGTGGTCTGGACAGAAGACATCCCATTCTGTCTGGGCCCACCGGTTGGCCGGTGGCCAGACACCGGCTAACCGGTGGCACCTGGCAGAGGGCAAGCCCTTCTGCCTTGTCCACCGGCTGGCCGATGGGCTGGATCCGGCTGGCCGGTGCCCTTACCGGCTGGCCGGTGGTCCTACACCGGCTGGCCGGTGGACTTGAAAAAAGTCCACTTTTCCTTTTTTTTGCCACTTCTTGCTCCTGAAATCATGCCTATTAACAAGAACACTTGAAACAACATTAGATCACTATGAGAGTGATTGTGATCATTAAAATCCAAGAGAGTGGGGTACAACATTCCCTACTCTTCCTTCAAAAGTGATTGACCATGTGTTTTTAGGCAAGATGCGATGTGATTGTCCATGTGTCTTCAGGTGAGATGTACTATGATTTCCCTAGTGTTTTTCGATGAGGTGTGATGTGATAAGGCTATAATAAGATGTGGCATGTGGTTGGGGTCATGTAGGGTAGGAGGATGGCACAAGGTTGATGTTATTCATGTTCATGATACCCTACTAATATGGTTATGGGATGAGTCATGCTGTTATGTGATATAACACATTAAGTTCTTGTTGGTTTTACATTTTTTCAATAACACATTTGTATGTTTTTTTGACATGTGTAGTTGATACCTTGATTATTTTCTTCCTTTATCGTTTACTTAAATGTATATTCTATTATAGTTACTGCCTATTGAATTGTTTATGACAAAATGACTTATATAAATTCTTTTTACAGAATGGACAGAAGTTGGATGTATGAAACCGATCGGATCTCAGATGATTTTCAAAACAATTTGGAGAGCTTTATAGATTTTGCATTTGACAATGCTTCAGATAGTGGTCGCATACACTGCCCATGTTCCAATTGTGTTGGTAGACCTTGGTTGAGCCGTGAAGAAGTCAGCTACCACATAACCAAAAATGGGTTTCAAGCAAACTACTTTCTGTGGTATCACAATGGGGAGAAAACGAAATCTCAAATTGGTGATGATCGAAATGAAAAGACTGGAATGGAGAATTTGTTAGATGATCGGTTTCCGTTTATTCGTCATCATGAAAAAGAAAGGATTTCGACTCAAGAAGACTTCGATATGAGGACAGCTGATGCATCTAGTGAAAATGATGATATTGATAGGGTGAAAAAATTGAATGATGCTGCCACGACTCCAGTATATCGGCAATGCGATAAAATGAAAAAGCTGGAATTTTTAATCCGATTATTTCATGGGAAAACTATGTATGGGATTTCTAATACAGCAATCGATTACATTCTCACCCTCTTGAAGGATTTACTTCCAGATGATGCAGATATTCCCTCAAACCACTATATGGCATGGAAGTTAGTTGAGGAACTTGGATTTTCAAGAAACAAAATTCATGCTTGCCCGAAAGATTGCAGTTTATTCTGGGAGGAAACCGCTGAACGAAATGATTGTATAAAATGTGGCACATCCCGCTGGAAGTCAAAATCTGATGGAACACCATCCCGCGTTCCACAGAAAGTAATGTGGCACTTTCCATTGATTCCCAGACTCCAGAATCTTTTTATGTCTGATGACATATCAATAAAAATGAGATGGCATGATACCGAGAGAAAGAAGACTGATGATGAGTTGGTTCATCCTGCAGATGGATTTGCATGGAAGAGATTTGATGCTCGACATCCTGATTTTGCAGCTGACGTGCGTAATGTGAGGCTGGGTCTTTCATGCGACGGTTTTAATCCGTTTGGGCAGATGCTTACTTCGCACAGCACATGGCCAGTTTTTATACACATTTATAATCTTCCCCCATGGTTGTGTATGAAAAAACCTGTCACTTTCATGAGTATACTCATATCTGGTCCTTCTGATCCTGGCATTGATATTGATGTATACATGCAACCTTTAATAAAAGAGTTGAAGCTTCTTTGGGATGTGGGTGTGCGCACATACGATGCATGTTCGAAAGACATATTTCAGATGCGCGCTGCGCTTATGTGGACAATCAATGATTTTCCGGCTTATGCAATGATGTCTGGATGGAGCACGAAGGGGAAACTGTCATGTCCAGTTTGTATGAAGAATACACGATCCAGAAGACTGAAACATCGTTGTAGTTTCAGTTTTATGGGACATCGACGATTTTTGCCAAAGGATCATCCATATAGAATGAATCGTCGAAGATTTGATAATACTATAGAGACCGATGATCCACCTCAGCGTATGTCTGGAACTGATGTGCTTAATGAATTGAAAGATTTCAGTTTTTCGTTCGGGAAGGGTCAAATGAAATCTGGAAAGAGAAAGAATGTTTCCACAGAAACCTGTTACAATTGGAGGAAGAGGAGTATCTTTTTTGATTTGCCTTATTGGTCAACCAATTTGCTACGTCATTGCTTAGACGTAATGCATATTGAAAAGAATATATGTGAAATGTTGCTTTCAGTTCTTCTAAATGTCAAGGGGAAGACAAAAGATGATTTACGATCTCGACGTGACTTGGTGGATTGGGGCATCAGACCAGAATTGCATCCTGTGCGTATCAGTGAAAATAAATGGCAACTTCCATGTGCTTCTTATGTGATGACACCTACTGAAAAAAAAACAATTTTTGGAAGTATTAGAGACTATTAGAGTTCCTGATGGCTATTCAAGCAACATATCTAAACGGGTCAACAGAAGAGAGTTGAAGCTAAAATCTTTGAAGACTCATGATTATCACGTTCTACTGCATGAGTTGCTTCCAATAGCAATCCGTCATCTTTTGTCCAATAATGTAAGGGTGGGTGTTATTCGGTTGTGCCATTTGTTTAGAGATCTTTGTGCTAAGAAGTTGTCGAAGTCTTTCTTGCAAAAAATGTTGACAGATGCCCCATTAATTTTGTGTGAGTTGGAGAAAATATTTCCCCCATCATTTTTCACATGCATGCTGCATCTGACTGTCCATATTCCAACTGAAATACTTCTCGGAGGACCTGTTTCTTTTCGTTGGATGTATCCAACTGAAAGAAATATGTTCACATTAAAGTCTTATGTTCGAAACAAGAATCATCCCGAAGGTTCTATCGTGAACGGTTACTTAGCTCAAGAATGTATGGATTTCTGTTCAATGTATTTGTCTGATCTTACTACAAGAATGAGCAGACCAATGAGAAATGAAGAAGAACAATATGAGCAAATTGAACCCAGTTTTCCATCACTTCCTCAAACAGGAGGAATTCCTGGATCATATACATTGAAGACATTAAGCAATGAAGAGCGGGAGATGGCACATCGCACAGTTTTGTTCAACTGTGATTTGTTCGATGACTATATCAGGTAACAAAATTGAATATGTATATCTTACATATATATCTGTTAAACTATTCATATTTTTTTATCTACAGGGAACATAAAACAATGATAAATAGGAAGCATCGTTCTTTATCTTTGAGAAGGAGAGAGACTTTGCATAGCAAAGAGTTTTCTGCTTGGTTAAAATTGAAGGTAAAAATATTACTGTTTAAATTAATTATTTCAATATTTACTTAAGTTTAGCTGTCATTTATATTGCAGGTATTGAGTTTGTCTGCTGACTCTGTCTCTGAGGAAATAAGAGCTTTGGCTTTTGGTCCTAATACCGTGGTTCGTGACTGTAAATCAATTGTTATCAATGGGTACAGATTTATTGTCACTGAACGAGCCAAAAACATGAGAACACAACATGATGGTATTATGGTTACTGCCACAACAGATTGTTATGCCAGCGCATCAGATAGTAGACCGCGACTTGAAAATGTGGGTTATTATGGAGTCGTTGAGAAAATAATAATATTGGATTATTACTCTCATGGACGAGTCACAATGATGAAATGCCATTGGTTTGATTCGATGACGAGACATGGCACATTTATTGATGATTGTGGATTTCGAGTAATTAATATGACCCGCACTCTTGCAACCGAAGAACCATATGTGTTGGCATCAATGGCTAAACAAGTTTTTTATGTCAAAGATCAACTTCAACCTGAATTTGGTGTCGTAGTTGAAGTAATTCCAAGACATATTTTTGATGATGCTGATGATGGAATTGACACTGTCCCTATTGCCATTGGAACCAATCCATTTATTTCTTTTGATGACTCCAATAGCTCAATTGTCAGAGTTGATTGTGAACCTGAAGTTGTGGTTGGAAATATATAGAATCATTCATCCATGTTCTCAATTCTTTTGGTTTACCTCGAGTTGGGTTGTTAAGGTTGGTAATATTCATATTTATTTAGTATTGATCACAAATATGTTTTAGCTGACTTGACCGTTATGTGAATTTTCAATGTTTATTGGTTGCTGTTTTATTTGAATTGCATTTTCTAATTTGGAATTGAACTGTATTCAAACCAAATCAAACAATATTTCAAACTTGGTGAACATTACAACTTGTATGTTTTATTAAATTCATTCAAGCTCTTCTAAAACAATTGATAGCTAAATTACCAATGAATCCCCTCATTCCCTCATATATTTAGTTTTTTGGTTTACACATTAATTTTCTTTTTCTAATTAATTACATATTTGTTTTCCAATGCAGGAAATGAAGCCAATTGAAGAGAGACGAAGAAAAAAAATGGCGGAGAACAATCGTCGGATGGAGGAGCTGGGCATTCCACCATTAGTGCCTACAGTGAGTACTTTATTTCAAATATATATATATATATTTACAGAATATATAATGTCATGTGATTAATTTTTTTTGTAAACTTTTTTGTAGGATCCACCATTACGTCGACAGTTATTCGACGAGGAGCCTAGTACTGGTCCGAGTACTCAGGCCGGTGGTACGAGGAGGGTTCGTACCAGAGGTGGACATAGAGCTGCGCGTGCCCGACTAGACCCTGCCCCTCCCACTGACATTTCAGCCTTCCCACATTCTGATCCCGGTGTGTCGTTAGGGACACACGGGATATTTAGACCTCCCATGTTTTCGCTACCTTCTGCATCTTCTGCCCCATCATTTTCACATCCCATGATGATTCCCACTCCCCAGTCAGCATCAGGTCATACAGTTGTTCCATCTTCTTTTCCTTCTACTTCTGTCTCTCCGAGCTTTTATATTCCATCGTCTTCGACTCCCGTTCCACCAGAGGGTGTTCCATCAGGTTCTGTGGATCCGACGCCACTCATTGATCAGACTAGCACAGGTATATTTATAAAACCCTATCAAATTTTTATAGTAATATTTATTTTCATTATAACATGTTTTGATAAAATATTTGTTTTTCTTTCATGACAGATACATCTACTGAAAGGAGGCGGGGGCGGGGCCGTACACGCATGCGTTCGGTGTGGAACCGTCGCACACAGGTTATGGTGGAATATAATGAAGACAATCAGATGGTTGAGAAAACAGGGCAGCAATGTCGGAGTTTTATGGCGACGCTTGCCAAATACTCCGACATCATTCCCGTCAGCCCGCTGTCGTGGAGACATTTGCCACATGAGGTCAAAGATAGAGCTTGGGCAGAGATATGGGTAAAAAAATCTGTTGTATTTAATGCCATGAATTTTTTTTGTATTTATATAAATTAATATTTTCATTTCAGCTTCGATTTAATTTTCCTGATGGTGAGGGTGCACGAATGGAACGTCTAAAGGATTTAGGCGAGCTTTGGAGAGCCTAAAAGCATGAGCTGTATATTGGCTGGCGTGCTAGAGTTGGCACTGAGTTAGAGGCGGTACCAGTCGTGGATGATTGTCCTATAGAGCAGTATCGTCAGATGATTACTCATTGGACGAGTACCCAGTTTAAGGTATGAATTACATTTGAGGTATTTAAATAATAACTTTCAAGTTTTGCATTAATATTATCCTTTGCATTATCGAATTTTATTTAGGAATCATCTGGTAAAAATAAAAAAAACATTGATGCAAAAAAATACCTCCATACACTAGGACGCACGACGATGCCGGATCATGAGAGGCAGCAGGTATGACAATTGTTTATAAGTTTTCTTTACGACTTACATTTTCTTTTTTTTCCTCAATTATTTAATTATTTGCTGAAGTCTTTATATAAATTTTGTTTTCAATGTCATTGTAGAGGAAAGTACAAAATATTGAAGGACGTGTGCCTCGAGCAAAACTGTTTTGCTCGAGTAGACGAAAAAAGGATGGACGTGCTGTCAACGAAGCGACTCAGCAGCAGATTGTAAGTTTTAATCTGTTGATTTTATATTTTAATATCTATTTCGTAACTTAACAATATATTTATATTTGTAACAGGATGCTTTAGAGGCCCTCGATGCCCAAGAAGCAGACAATTTTGGGCCATCTGATCACTTACATCAGGTGTTGGGAGATGATCATTCTGGCAGAGTACGCTGCCGACCTAGGATAGCCCCGACGAGGTATTGGCCTGCCTCAGGTACGAGTTGTAGTGCCACCGAGCTGCAGCAAGTTAGGGCACAGGCAGAACAGGCTGAGAAAAGGGCCACAGAGACGGCAGAACAGTCTGCAAGGGCAAACAGTGCATTTATGAAATTTATTGAAGTTCTACGTCCAACACTTCCAGCAGAGGCCAGCCCAGCGATTGATGAATACATGTCGTCGATACATTCTATATATGGTGCACCAGGTGGCAGTTCCAGTGGTGGTCAGGCCGATGTCGAGCTTGAAGATGATGATGACGAGCAGTCTGATTCGGAAGAGGATGGAGATGAGGAGGGCGAGGAGGAGGGCGAAGGCGAGGAGGAAGGCGTTGAGGAGGGTGATGACGATGAGGAGGACGATGATGAGGGCGATGATGATGATGATGATGGAGATGGTGATGCTGATGTGGGACATATTGATCCGTTACATTTTTGACTTGACATGTGATGTTTAATCTATTCTAGTTGTTGGTTTTATCTAGACTCGTAGTATAGTATTGGAGTTGAATTATTTTAATCAGTCGCCCGTATTTGTCGTCTGATTTCAGGCCATTCCGACATCGTTCGGCCCGTTTGGACCCCCCTCACGCGCGTTTACGAAGCGCGCGCATCACTTAAAACACGAATATTGAGCCGTACCGCGCAAACCGCACGTCCGATTGAGGTGCCGTCTGCGCGTACACGTCACGAATAATAATTAAAATGTTCCACGGTGGAGCCAGAGAAATCCCTTGCTTCTGTCTGGTGCACCGGCCAGCCGGTGGATCAGCACCGGCCAGCCGGTGTGCTCAGTCAAACTGACCAGGCTTGCCCACTTGATCCCCAACGGCTCCGAAAACCCTCCAACGGCTATTTTGAAGTATTTGGGAGCATTTCTCCTATAAATAGACATCCATGGATGCCGGGAACACTACCGATCATATACCGAAGCATACCAAAGCTATTTTAATCATTTGAGGCTCCTACGACAATTCTCAAAGGCTACTTGAGATCCAATTGCCATCCTTGAAGCTTGGGCTGCCTCTACATCAACTACACTCACCTCTTGGCGCTCAAGTCTTCCTCTAGTTTGTTCTAAATTATTTACTTCAATTGTTTAGTTCTTAATTGGGTTTGTATTAAAACAAACCACCCTTTTTCTTCTTTCAATTTGGGTTTCTTGCTACAACCATAATAAAAAAGCAAGCTGTAAGAAGGTGATCTAGCCTACCTTAAAACGGCTAGTGGGTTTCTTGCTATAACCATTAAAAAGCAAGCGGTCGTATAAATCTCCTAACGGTTGAGTTGGGAGCGGAGACGTAGGCTTGAGTTTAAAGCCGAACTCCGTTATCAATTGTGTCTTGCCATTTTACTTTCCGCTGCATTTAAATTTGTTTTAAATTGTTAATTAATTTTAAAAAGGCAATTCACCCCCCCTCTTGCCATCACCTCCGACCCAACATCCATCAGTCATATGTGACATGTACGAGCCCACTCGGGCTCAATCCGAGTCGCGGTGTGGCCGGGATCAGTCTAAGTGGCTCTCTTTTGTTTAAAATGGACATCATTTTAAGTACATACGGAAAACCGACCAAACGCATTCGGTTTCCATTGAAACTTTAGGAGAACGATTCATGGGTCATATGTGAGGTGTACGAATCATCCCCGCCACAATCCGAGGCGCGGTGTGGTCAACACTGCTCTAACTGTGTCTGTTTTGTTTAAAATGGGTAGGATTATAAGTGAAAAGAACTGGCATACGCAAAACCGACCAAACGCATTCGGTTTCCATTGAAACTTTAGGAGAACGATCCATGGGTCATATGTGACGTGTACCAATCATCCCCGTCTCAATCCGAGACGCGGTGTGGCCGACACCGCTCTAACTATGTCTCTTCTGTTTAAAATGGGCATGATTATAAGTGAAAAAGAACAACTGGCATACGCAAAACCGACCAAACGCATTCCGAATCTTTTGATCATTTATCACAACAATCCATGGGTCATATGTGACCTGTACGAGGCAACCCGGGTTCAATCCGAGTCGCGGTGTGTCCGAGATCAGTCTAAGTGGCTCTCTTTTGTTTAAAATGGACACCATTTTAAGTACATACGGAAAACCGACCAAACGCATTCGGTTTCCATTGAAACTTTAGGAGAACGATCCATGAGTCATATGTGACGTGTACGAATCATCCCCGCCTCAATCCGAGCCGCGGTGTGGCCGACACCGCTCTAACTGTGTCTGTTTTGTTTAAAATGGACAGGATTATAAGTGAAAAGAACAACTGGCATACGCAAAACCGACCAAACGCATTCAGAATCTTTTGATAATTTATCACAACGATCCATGGGTCATATGTGACGTTTAAGAGCCAACCCGGGTCAATCCGAGTCGCGGTGTGACCGGGATCAGTCTAAATGGCTCTCTTTTGTTTAAAATGTACACCATTTTAAGTACATACGGAAAACCGACCAAACGCATTCGGTTTCCATTGTAACTTTAGGAGAACGATCCATGGGTCCTATGTGACGTGTACGAATCATCCCGCCTCAATCCGACATGCGGTGCGGCTGACACCACTCAAAGTGTCCGTCTTTTGTTTCAAAAGGACGTCATTTTAAGTGAAAAACATCAACTGACATACGGAAGACCGACCAAACGCATTCGGATTCTATCGATACTTTAGCACAACGATCCATGGGTCATATGTGACGTGTACAAGTCAACCCCGTCTTAATCTGAGATGTGGTGTGGCCGACACCGCTCTAACTATGTCTCTTTTGTTTAAAATGGACATGATTATAAATGAAAAGAACAACTGGCATACGCAAAACCGACCAAACGCATTCGGAATCTTTTTATAATTTATCACAATGATCCATGGGTCATATGTGACATGTACGAGCCAACCCGGGATGAATCTGAGTCGCGGTGTGGTCGGGATGAGTCTAAGTGTCACTCTTTTGTTTAAAATGGACAACATTTTAGGTACATACGGAAAACCGACCAAACGCATTCGGTTTCCATTTAAACTTTAGGAGAACGATCCATGAGTCATATGTGACGTGTACGAATCAACCCCGCCTCAATTGGAGACGCGGTGTGGTCGGCACCACTCATAGTGTCCGTCTTTTGTTTCAAAAGGACGCCATTTTAAGTGAAAAACATCAACTGGCATACGGAAAACCGACCAAACGCATTAGGATTTTGTCGATACTTTAGCACAACGATCCATGAGTCAAATGTGACGTGTACGAGTTAACCCCGCCTCAATCTGAGGTGCGGTGTGGCCGGTATCACTTCAGGTGTATGTATTTTGTTTAAAATGGACATCATTTGAGGTAAAAATATATGGTATAGAAAAAACCGATCATATTATGAATTGAATTTCAGATTCCACGTATAATTGTCATCTAAATTTTAAATTGAATTCTATATGAATTATGTATGTTTATGAATTGTAATTTAATTATGGATTTGTATAGTTTCAGGATCCATTATATGTTAAATGTGTATGAATTTGTTCGTAATTGAATATGTATGTTTTATTTTATTACTGGTACAATAGTTGGATCGAAAATGAGGTGAAAATGAGGTGAAAATGAGGGTGGTGATAGAAAGGGGACAGGGGCTGTGCAAATTGCAGGGTGCTGCAATTTGCAGCATAGGGTATGCCAACGGTTTCAAACCGTTGGCATATAAGTTTTAGCATGTCTTTTCCCAACGGTTCTAAACCGTTGGGAAAGACTTCAACCGTTGGGAAAAACTATCCCAACGGTTCACCCAAACCGTTGGGGTAGGGTAACTTCTATGGGCCTATTGCAACGGTTGCAAGTAAACCGTTGGGAAAACCTTTCCCAACGGCTTACTTCCCAACGGTTATGAGAACCGTTGGGAAAACCTTTCCCAACGGTTTGAGGGGCTTTCCCAACGGTTCTGAACCGTTGGGAAATAGTTTATTTCCAGTAGTGTATGGAGTGGATTTCATTGCTTTATACACACACATAAAATCAAGATGTAGTTAAAATGTAATAAAAACCATTCAGTAACCTTAATGAGTTTAAACTGTGTTGAACGATAAATGAGGTAAAATAATGAGGGGGTGGGAAAACTAAAAATAGAATTAATCCCCATTATTTAAATTAGTAAACATCTGAAAGGTCACCAAACAAAGACTAGAAAATCGATGGATTAGAAGAAAAATCATTATTGGCATTGTTCACCATCCAACAAACATGTTTCTTATTCCCAATCATTTCTCCTATGGTGTGCTTGGTTCGATTGAGGACGTGTCATGGAATTTTATGGGAGGGTAACCCACATCTCAACTCATGGATATGGATACAAAAGGGACTCGCCTGACCAGATTGATCATTATCCACCCATGGATAAAGTGGTGGTGTTTTATTTATTTTAGAAAAATTCCATTTAAAAATTCCATTAATTTTATTTACTCGGAATTTTCTTAATAAAAAAATAAAAAATCATTTTATCTTCTAGAACTAAAGAGGATAATTTACCTGGTTCATACGTCACTCCGGTGAAATTTTTTAATAGAGAGAAAGGATTAAATGTTTTAATTCATTTTTTAGGGAAACTTGTTATGAAATTTTTCCAATGGAATATTCCAAAAAAAATGAACTAAAAATGTAACTTTTCCCTAAAAAATTTGGAGGGGGATAAAACTCATGCTTGAACCTGATTTGGTAGCCAATATATAAAAATAAATCACTTTTTAATAAAAATATCAAGTAAAACCCTAAAGTTTTTAATAAAAATTAAAATTTGAGTATCAAGATTGAATTTATGCTAAACTTGGAGCCCCAACCCCTTTGTAGTGGTTCCTATATGATCCTTTCACATTTTTCACCATGGAATGTGAATAATCATGAAATAATGTGTGAAAATTTAATATGAATTGTTAGGATTGGAAAAAAATAGAATATTATAAACTCTTTTCAAACTCAATCCGATCTACCTACAAAATCATAAAACTATGAAGTCCCCTAGAAAATGTTGAACCAATCCCCCACCATCCCCTATCAGGTCAAGGATGATGTTTTTTTATTGTTGGGTTGATCCAATCTATTCACTTATAAAAAACCTTTTCATGCACAATTTTAATTTTTTTTGCAATTAAATCAAATATAACTAATATTTAATATGAATGGTCTTTTTTAATTGATTTGGAGTTGAAAATTATTTTGTTAAAAAATAAGTGGGTAAATTATCACATCTCATCAAAATTAAATTTATAAATACAAATTGTATATCATGCTTGACAGTGAAGGACTTGTGTTTTGACCATGTGTCAGAACCTTCTGAAAGTCATGATTTCGAAAGTTCCAATTTGAAACCGAATGAGGTAGGGTGCAGTGGAACCAGGGTGTCCAAAACCAATCAGTGGTGACATAAATTTTTGAAAGTGAAAAATATGTTGAAGGAAAAGTTTTAAAGAATACACTATTTAAGGAAGCTACAAGTGGAGTCAGTGTGATTAGTGAGATTCTATCGGTTGTCCTGATCGAGAAATGGTTAACCGAAAACATTAGATGGTGATGGAATTAATGAAACTGCATAGAATCATTTATAAATAAATGGTTGATATCACTTCTCTTGTGTGACTATTTGGAAGGTTTCATCATTTATTTTTAAGTATAGTTATGGTATTCAGGGATCTTGTGACTTGGGGGTTTTTCTCTCTTAATCCAATGGTTCCAATGTTTCTTTAGTGGAGTAGGACTAACTCTAAAAAATGTAATTCTACACTATTTTTTCTCATTTATTACTCATTTTTTATTTTCCTTTGGAAGTTATCATGTGACTATTAAGTTATTTAGTATGGAGATTCAAGATTCATTTACCGAAGTTCAGTTGATGACATCAGGTGTTGTCTGTCTTGGATGTTCTGAGCCTTTATTTTATATTTGAGTGTTTTAGATAATAGCTTACGAATTAGTGGTTATAGAATAATAATTGGTATCAAAGATCAATTGTAGAGTTTCTAGTGGTCTTACCTTGGTGAAGAGTTCAATGATCAGTGTAAATCATCCTTTTGTGGTTGGACATGTAGTATAATTTTAGTAAGTAGTTCTTTCCCCCTTTAAGTTTCAGATTTAGTATGAGTTCATTAATTCTAAAAGGATGATGTTAGAAGAGGGTAAGGTCTGAATTGATAAATCTGATGGGTTAAATTTTTTATTTTTTATAACATAGATTGAAATTTATCTATTCCAGAGAGATTGAGAGGTTTCGTTTAAGGGAGTCAAACCAGAAGCGACGTCAAAATAAGAATGAGAAATACTTGATTAGAAAACACTAGGAGTCATTTGGATGATGTTGGACTAGAATTTGGCCTTCAATATTCGGGAAGTGAAGACCACTACTGAGTTGACGACTATATGAAGTTATAAAGGATCAAATAACAACAAAGAAAGGAGGTTGAATCAGTTGTTCACTTTTTATAAGTTTCAATACGTTTTAAAACTTAAACCATGTGCTTGATAAGATTTATTTACTTATCAAATTTTTAGTAAAGAACCATTTATGAAAAAGTACAAAAAATGTAATGCACACAATATTTACAAGGATCATCCTCATTGTGAGAACCTACATTCTTACCATAGTCACTCATACGGGTCTATAGAAATCCACTATTATGATGAAATGAATAAAACATGTGAAAAATTCTATTAGACACCTTCTATATCCTAATATGAAATATTATATTGACTCCCATTAGTTTACAAAGTTAGATTACAATAAAATTGAGACAAAAAAAGAATAATAATTTGTTCAATTTTCTCTACAAAATCTCAGTCTAGATCTTCCGTTTGATTTGGATGGATCCAATTCTCTCAATATGATGAGGTCAATAAAATTCTACCTTACTTAATATACACTTCTCAAAATCTTCTCAAACACTCATTCTGATCTTCCTCAGTCCAATTAAATCAATACGATAGACTCAATATGATGAACCCATTCTCAATCTGGAAAACTAAAACTTTTCTTAAATGATCAATACGATCTTCTTTAGTCTGATGGGAACTTTCACATCCATTTATTTAGTTCTCTGACTTTTATGCTTACATGAAAAGTTACAATGAACTAATGATCTGGTAAAGTATTTATAGGTTACTCGGAAAACTAAGAGTGGGAAACTTTAAATCTTTCCCTCCTTCCTTATATTTAAAAACTCCAAAAATCTATCACATTTAAACTTAAAATTTGACTTATTAAATCCTCCTTATATTTCTCTGAGATTTATGCAAAAATTAATTTCAAGTTTGAACTCTTAAACTCTTCATGAAACTTCTCAAAACTTATTTTCAAGTGTTCTTTTTATTCAACCTTCTTAGACTTTCTAACCTTTCTTCAGTCTTATGTAACTTACTTAGCTTCAATACAATGTAACTTCTTTAGCTTCAATAAAATGTATCTTCCTCAGGTTACTATGATCTTACTTACTTTTGTATCTCATTACAATCTGCCTTTCTTTTTCATCTCATTACGATATGCCTTTCTTTCTCAGCTCATTACGATCAACTTCCTTTCTCATTTTATTACGATGAACTGAAATTACTTCTCAGATCTAGTCTGATGGAATCCTCATAATGATGGAATTTCTTTTATGATGGATTTCTCATAATGATGGATTTATCATAATGAGGGATTTCTCATAATGATGGAATTCTCATTATGATGGAATCCCCATTTCAATGGATTTTCCCATTACGATGGAAATCCCATTTTGATGATTTTCCATAAATATGGAAAGTATTCAATGATGAATCCACTTAGAAAGTTTGAAATTCTTCAAACTTCATCAGCTTCACATATTATGAATTCTATATCCAATCTTCTGTGTCCAGATTTCTTGAATCTGATGAAGATTTTTTCTTGATCAATGGAACCAAGTCAATCATTATGATTCCTCCATTTCTTCAAAAACTTTTATTATGAGTATGTTTCATGATTTATAAGAACTTCATGATCAGAAAATCATCATCTTACTTGGTTAGAATGTTTGAGAAATTTCTAACTCTTGACTTCAATTTTTTCAATAAACCTCTTTAGCAACATTACAACTTCTTCGCTCAACAACATCTGACTTTTTAACCAATGTCAAGTCTAATGAATCTTCATAGAGATGGATCTATATCTGATAAAGCATCAAATTAACAACTTCATATTTCTAACTTATTCTACATCCAATGTTGTTTAGTACAAAAACATGATTCTTAAAACCTATGTTCATAAAACAACTTTCTTAATGATAAAATTTTTTCTCCCCTTTATGTTTAGATTTGACCATTCAACAACTTTAAACCTTCTTATAGAACTCATTACGATGGAATGGGTCCTATTCCTGAATAACAAAAACATTCTTACATAAAAAAGTTAGGTGTCAAAAAACAAAAAAACTTTGCTCAAATAATTTATCACAAATTTTATTCAATCCCCCCTTTGGATTTATTGATAACCCTTGTTAACAACTTTTTCAACTGTTGGAAATTTTTCACAACTCAACTTTTGTAAACAACTCACGTTTTTTTGACTTTTATCAAAACATATCTTTTCATAGAAGAGAGTTTCCTGAAACCAAACTATTGGATAAATTAATGTTTTTGAAGGAATTTCATCCCTCAGTGGAAAGAAATTTTTGTGGCCATGTAAAGATAAAATTTCCTCACTTTTATCATCTCATCTATCTCTTTTTATTTTTCTCTCACTATTTTTTCTCTCCCCCATTTTATGATTACCACAACATCAGATTCATGAAAGAAAAATAAGTTAAAATTTATTAAAAAATAAATTTGTTACTCTCTCTCCCCCTTTGTCAAAATAATCCAAATCACACAACATTCACTTAATAAAAACGTTCCTCCTAAGGTTGATTTTCTATCATCACAATCTCCAACCTAATCAACATTAGTATAACCATGAAACTTCATCTCATAATTTATTTTGTATAATAACCCATGTCTAGTTTTACCTTTGGAATGTCTCAAAATCATCTTTGCTACCAACATATATGATTCTTTTGTATTACATTGATATTTTACACACAAAGTCATAGAATAAAAAATATCATAACTTGAGACTATAAGGTAAAGAAGACATCCTATCAACTTCTGAAAGTCTTTCTGATTTACAATTATTTTGGTTTTATCTTTAATCAAATTTGTGCACACTGAAATAGGAGTAGAAACTTCTTTTGATGTTACCATCTCAAACTTCTTTAACAATTCCCTGACATGATTTTCTTGAGATAAGGAAAATTATCTTTCTTTTTTAAAAACTTATATGATAAAGAATAAAGTTAATTCTCTTAACATATAAATTTTAAAATTATTCTTCGTTACCTAAAAAATGTTTTACAATTATCTTCTCTATCCACCAAAAAAATTATATCATCCACATAAGTAATTGAAATTAGAGTTCCAGAGTCAACATATTTAACATATAAGTTGCTATCAACTTTATATTTAGAAAAATTTAATATTTTTTTCAAGTTTTCAATAGCAAGAATGTGGTGTTTGTTTCATCCCATACAAAGATTTATTAATTTTACAAAAAAAATTTCATCCTCATCAAATAGAAACCCATAAGGTTGTTCACTGTAAACTTCTTACTTAATCTCACCATTTAAGAAAGCTGAATTTACATCTATCTGATAAACTTTGTAATTACTATGTTCAACCATTGAAAGAAACATTATAATATTTTTTAATCATGCAACTAGGGAAAAATTTTCTTTAAAATCCACACCTTCCACTTGTACATAGACTTTACAAACAAGCCTGGATTTGTTTCTTGAAACAAATCCATTTTTATTTAACTTGTTTCTGTAAACCCACTTGGTTCCAATAAAAATGTTATTTTCTGGATGTGAAACAAGTTCCCAGGTTTCATTCTTCTCAATCTGATC
This sequence comes from Viscum album, assembly GCA_963277665.1. NCBI lineage: Eukaryota > Viridiplantae > Streptophyta > Magnoliopsida > Santalales > Viscaceae > Viscum > Viscum album. The sequence continues at coordinate 2,006,413,214 of OY728138.1, forward strand.
CAACTCTTCATTCATATAAACTACATGTTCTTTCTGTTCAATAGCTTCTAAAACTAATTCTGGTTCAACTTTTTAGATAAGTGAAGTCTGATATTCTAATCTCAACTTTCTTCTTTTCTGAACTAGAGCCTTATGATTTCCAATAATGTTTTGGGACTCAACATGTTTTTGTAAAGTAGGAAATTTCAAAGTTTCTTTCCCAACTGAACTTTCCTCATCACATGAATTTTCTAAATCTTGATAAGGATGTTTTGACTTACTTTCACTATCATTGGAAATCTACAGTATATAATCCTCATCATTCTAAAAAAAATTTGTTAAGAAATTTTGATTTTCAATTACCTTCACATCATATGAGTCCACCAACTTTTGTAAATATTTTTTCCAACATTTGTAACTTCTTTCATTTTGTAAATAACCCATAAAAGTTCTTTCCTTAGCTTTCTCATCAAGATTTACTAAATATGTATTTTTTATTTTAAGTAAGCATGGACTTCTAAATTTTTTGAAGTACTTAAATAAAAGTTTTATGTTATACCACATTTCATAAGAAGTCATTTTGGATTCTGGTCTAAGAAAACATCTGTTCTGAACATGTACATCAGTAATAACAACTTCTTTCTTGTAAAACTTTCAAAGTTTGTAGTATGATAACATACCTCTTCCCATTTACACTAAGATTCAATTATTTATTTCTACAACTTCATTTTTTTGTGGAGTATAGGGAGCACTATAATAATGCTTGATTCCATGTTATCTTAGATAAGATTCAAAAGCATTGCTGGTAAATTCAGTACTGTTATCTATTCTAAACTTCTTTATATAAACCCCCCATTTATTTATCAAATTATTTTCTAAAAAACTACACTGAATTTTATTTCATAAGCATGATGGTTTTTATTAAAATGAAATCATCAATAAAAGTGATAAAGTAAAAATATCCTTTTTTTATTAATGTCTCGTCAACCCATATAAATTATAATGAATAAGTTTAAGAGTTTTGGTAGACTGAATCTCAGCTCTCTTATGACTTTTATTAGTCATTTTTACTTTCTAACAAGTAATCCAAACATATTATTCTATTATTTTAAATTCTAGAAATTTTTTGACTACATCAACTTTAGGAAGTTTGTTCATGTTTTTCTATCCAAGATGGTCAAGTCTTCGATTCCATAATTTATTTTCATCTTCACCACTTAAGCAATAGGAGTTGTGAAATTATCATATTTGGAAAATATTCCCACTGGTTCTTTCTTATTTTGTAATAAATTTATCATATTTCACACTTTTTAAAACACAAGAATCTTTTTTAAAGATTACTTATTTTTCATTATCAAAAATTTGACTTACACCAAGTAAGTTATGTTTTATCCCATAAACAAATAAAAATTCCTTAGATTTAAACTTTTTTGATTTAATCTCATCAATTCTGATTCCTATGATTTTTAAGGAACTATCATTACCAAAGGTAACTACTCCTCTATCATGACTTTAAACATATTTCAAGATTTTCATCTAATCTATAATATACAAAGTAAAACCACTATCAAGTATCCATAGTTTGTTCCTTTTACTTTCTTTTAAATCTACCTCAATAAAAAATTTATTTATTTAACTTTATTCTTTACAACTTCCTTTTCTTTTCCACCATAAGAAACTTATTCCAGAAGGAGTGTCATGCATTTTTCGGTATGATGAAAAGCCTCATCACATCTTTCACAAATCTATTCCAGATATTCAAATTGATTTTTTGGATGGTTTTTACATCTTTAGATTTTTATTTTCTATCTTCATGTGGATTATGAAATTTATTCATTCTTATTTCATAAAACCTTATATTAAAGTAAAATATTTCTTGGTATACGCCTTGTTGTAGTTGATAACTTCTTATTTCAACATACTATTTTCATGTACCATCTTACCTCTTGGGTGAGTTTTCAGCTTTTGTAAATGTGATAGGTTTCTCACATCCTTTTTCCACCAAATATTTCCTAATAATTTTTATAGAAACTAAAATGTTAGAAAAATCAAACGAAACATTATTTTTGGTGGGTGATGATTTCACCTGATTCTTGATTTGATTCTTCTCAGCAAGTTTAGAATTCTCATCTTTTACTTGAAAGACTTTGTTGAAGTTTCCATTCATCTTTCTCAAGGTATTTTCAGACTCAAATTTTTTTGATTGAAACTTGTTAAATTCTTCTTCCTTAACCACCAGCTTCTTACTGAGATCTCCAACCATCTTTCCATTTTCATCAATTATAAGTTTTTAACTTAATATCTCCCAAATGTATTATTCTTGATGACATCTTTTTTTACATTAGTAACTTCTTTACAATATTTCTTTATTATTCTGATTTATTTCTTGAGAGATTTGTTTTCCTCAAGAAATGAAAGAAGTTATGTTATGAGCTGATACTCTCCATAATAGTCTTCACCTCTTTCTTCACTATTTTAGGAATCTTTAACTTTCTCAGCTTTTTCAATGAAGTTTCTTAATTTTTATGAACTTTTATCTTCTGAAGAATTGCTTTCAGTTGAGTCTGATTCATATTTCTTACTCAATATACTTCTCTTATTCCCAGTGAGATTATTTTTGGATTTTTTGGATGAATTTTCATCTTTAGAACTTTTATTCCACTTTTTACATAATGTTTTTTAATTAGAATCATCTCAATATTCTCTAATATTCTTCTTGGGGTAATTCAAAGAAAAGTGTCCAATTACACCACACTCAAAACATTTGAGAGGAATTTTACCTCCACAATTTCCTCTCCATCATCGATAATTCTTGGTTATAAGAGACTTGACTTTATCATTCAAATCATTATCCTATTTACCTTTGGAGTCACAAGGATCAACATCTTCAACACTTTTAATTTTCAAATTTCTCAAAGTTTCAAAATCCATTTCATCTTTCATTTTATTTTTAAACACTGGATATTTTTTCATTTTATAAGCAACAATAAAGTTACCCAATTCATAAAGAGATAAATAATCCTTATCTTATAAAGAGGAAAGTTTAAAATCAAACCTATCTGGGAAGTTCCACATACATTTCTTCATGATTGTAGAATCTTCCAGGACATCTCTGAATCCTATTATGTTGCAAAAAAAATCATTTACTCTGGTGAAGTATTCATCAATAGTTTCTTCATCTCTCATTCTAATGTATTAATACTTACTACACCATATTTTTATCCTTGATTCCTCCACTTTAGTATTCCATTAAAAAATACTTTAAAACTTGTCCCACATACGTTTTGATGTATTGAGATCCATCACCTTCTGATAAACATTACTTAATAAGGACATAAGGATTGTATTTTTATCCTTTCCATCAACTTCTATATTTATCTTATCAGAAAATGTCATTAGAGAATCTTTCTCAATAGGTGGAAAACCAATCGTAACAACATCAACGACTTCTAGGCTAAGAGATAGGAGATATGGAATCATCCTATTTTTCCATCCATAATAAAATTTTCCATCAAATATAGGAATTCCTCTACTATTGAAAAAATTGATATTATCCATGATAAGGATTAAACAAGGTAACCTTTCCCTATGATACCAATTGAAGTTCCAAAGGATCTAATAACAACTGAGAAGGGGGGGGGGGGTTGAATCAGTTGTTCAATTTTTATAAGTTTCAATACTTTTTAAAACTTAACCCCTATGAACTACTAATATTTATTTCTTTATCAATTTTTTAGTGAATAATCTTTCATGAAAAATTAGGAAATAAAGTAAAGCACACAATATTTACAAGGTTTGACGTAAGTGTGAGAACCTACATCCTTACCATAGCCACTCCTTTGGGTCTATAGAAATCCACTATTATGAAGAAGTGAATACAACTTGTGCCAACTCCTGTTAAACACATTCTATCTCCTGATAGTAAATATTATATCAACTCCCACTAGTTTAAAATTATTTATTACAAAACAATTGATCAAAAAAAAAGAATAAGACTTTGTTCAATTTTCTCCACAAATGAAAATTCTAGATCCTCAATCCAATTTTGATGGATCTGATTCTTTCAACCAGATAAGGTCAATATGATTATCCCTTACTCAATATGAACTTCTCAAACTCTACTCAAACACTCAGTTCGATCTTCCCTAGTCCAAATGACTCAGTACGATGGACTCAATATAATGAACTCATTCTCAATATGAAAAAATAAAACTCTACTCAAATTCTCAATATGATCTTTCTAAGTTTTATGGGAACTCTCACTTCCAATTCTTCAGTTCTCTACCTTTTGATCTTACATGAAAAGTTACAATGAATGAATGATCTGATCAAGAATTTATAAGTAACTCAGAAAACCAGGAGAGGAAAACTTTAAAACTTTCCCCACTTCCTCATATTTTAAAAATCCAAAAATCTAATGCATTTAAACTTCAAATTTTAATTCTTTAATCCTCCTTATATTTCTATGAGATTTATAAAAAAATGATTTTCAAGTTTGACCTCTTCAACTCTTTCTAAAATTTCTAGAATCTTATTTTTGAATCTTCTTCATAATCATCCTTATCAGTATTTCTAACATTTATTTAGTCTAATGTATCTTACTTATATTCAATATGATGTATCTTACTCAAGCTTCAATACAATGTATCTTCCTTAGGTTATTACTATTTTCCATTATTTCTTAGTTCATTATGATCTACCTCTCTTTCTCATCTCATTACGATCTTCTTTTCTTCTTCAGCTCATTAAGATCTATCTTTCTTTCTCATCTCATTACTATATGCCTTTCTTATTCTACTCATTACGTCCTACATTTCTTCCTTAGCTCATTACAATCAACTTCCTTTCTTATCTTATTATGATGAACTGAATTTCCTTCTCAGAGTTAGTTTGATGGAATCTTCATAACTATGGAATTTCAATTATGATGGATTTCCATAATGATGGAATTATCATTACGATTTAATCCCCATTATGATAGATTTTACCATTATGATGGAAGTACCATTATGATGTTTTTCCATAATTATAGAAAGTATTAAATGATGAATCTACATAGAAACATTGAACTTCTTCAAATTTCATCCGCTTCACACATTCTGACTTCTAGATATGATCTTATGTGTTCATATTTCTTGAATCTGATGAAGACTTTTTCTTGATCAATAGAATCGATTAAATCATTACAATTATTACATTTATTCAAAAGATTTTATCATGATTATTTTCATGATTTATAATAACTTCATGATCAATAAAGCATCATCTGGATTGGTTATAAAGTTTGAAAAATTTCTAACTCCTGACTTCACGTTCTTCAACAAACCTCTTCAGTAACATTATGAATTCTTCACAAAAAAAAATACGACTTTCTAACCAATTCCAAGTCTAATTAATCTTCATATATATGGATCTAAATATGAAAAATAATATGATAAAAAACTTCATTTTTTTGAATGATTCTACATTCAGGGTTGTTCGGTCCAAAAACGTGAGTCCAGAAACTTGTGTCCAAAAAAACAATTTTCTTAAAGGAAAAAACTTTTCTCCCCCTTTATGTTTGTATTTTAATATTCAAAAACTTTCAAATTTATTATGTAACTCATTATGATGGACTGGGTACTATTACTGAATAACAAAAACATTCTTACACAAAAAGGTTAGTTGTCAAAAAATATAAAAACTTTGTTAAAACAATTTATCACAAAGGTTCTTTACTATAAATGACCAAATGTATGAGAAGTCAACCACTATATTCAAAGTGTTTTTGATGTAGAAACTTTTTGGTGTCAGGATGTCTGAAAGTAAGTTAGTGGGGAATCATGTCAATGACTTCAATGTGATTTGAAGTCAGTTGGAATCAGTGGGTGAAAATTTGTTGGGGGTGATGTGGGCATTTATAAATCTATCATAGTTTATGGAATCATTAGATGAAATGGTTACCATAATTATAAATTACAACATAAATTATGACATACAATTTTTGAATGTTTAAGACCTAATTCTAAATGAATAAATTCAGAGTAAGGAAACTCATACTTCAACTAGAAATTCATTCAGTGCAGAAGGTAGGGGGCGTTTTGTTTCATAGAAAATTCTGAGGAAGGGGGAAACTAAGAGAGTGAGATATGTCAACGTAATTTAGATGAGATTAGACCAACATGGAGGCACTATAGGAAGAAGAGGAATGTGATGAAATATTATAGGTACCGAAGGGTAAATTATCAAAGGTATTCTTTTGGAAGTTCATTCTAAGATATTGTTTTGAAAGATAAGTGCAACATTCTATTGAGTGTATTTACTCATCTTTAATCTTGTATAACTGACTCTATGGATTATTTTCATTCTAAAACTAGTGGGGGGGGGGGGGTCATGATAAAATATGTTTCTAGAATATTGGGCAGGTTTTTTTGGTTCTTAACATAAGGGAAGTGTACAGTGGTGGCGGATATATTAAAATTTATTTTAATATAGAGTTACATGAAACCCTAAGAAAATATATTGCTAATCAAATTTATAATTAATTTATTTAATATCAAAAAAATGAATACCTAATATGAGGATTCTTTCTTCGATGTAGATTTTGATTATACAAAAAGACCCTTTTAGTTTTCCTTCCACTATTGGAAACATACCCTATACCTAGGTTTAAAATTGTTGATATATCCCATAAAACCATGGTATAGGCTATACCCACTATTCATTGAACCGTGAATACTTAGGCCATTAGTATTTCTTATTAGGTATTCATAATACCCACGGTTTAATGAAATTTATGGGTAAATATCTATACCCATGGTTAGGAGAATTGTGGGTATAGCTTGTCCTCCAGACAACATATACTAATGGTTCATTGAACCATTGGTATAACTACTCTCCCTCAACCAGCAGCAACACGCCATCCATCCCCACCACACAAACAATTCCAGAACCTATAAACAAAATACAAACCACAATACACATTCAATGCAATACATATATTGTATATTTATGATTCAACCAAATACTTGTAATAATTTTCAAACCATTTACAATGATATAACATACATATACATCCGCATAATTTATCAATTCAATTCATTAAAAAACATCCACACGTCTCTTTACTGCTAACTCAAAAATTGAGGAGATCAATATCTCCTCCATTAACTACATCTTCATCCTCATCACCATCACCAAAATCCTCATCACCACCATTACCAACATTGTCATCTGGATCACCAACATCATCACCATCACCCCCACCACCACCACCAGTATCATCACCTAAACCGCCACTATGACCCTCATTGACATTACTCGGTGCATCTTATATAGAGTGCATTGTTTCCAAACATGAATAAAAAACATTATAATCCTTTGATAGATGTTATGGACATATAAATAACATCGCTTTTAGGAACTATTCAGCGACTATTTTACCTCTTTCACACTCATGTATAACTATTTTTTTGGCCTCAGTTGCTTCTGCACAAGTGTTTTACAAATCAGTGGTGTGAGAGGTTTGAAAGGCGCCCGATGAGGGCCAATACCTAGTGGGGATGATTTTTTCCATGAGTCGACATCAGACTATCCCCTGATGCTCCCCACATAATACCTATCACAAATGGTCATTTGGCCTGAAGTTTTCATCTTATTTGTCATCAAGGGCCCTATGAGCACACTTTTGAAAAAAATAATAAAAAATATTTAATTTTAATTTATATATCAAAATTCAAAATATAAATAAAAATATTTGCAATATTTTCTCATGTCTATGCATTTACAACACTTCCATCCTTTTTCTTCTTACTTGAGAAAAATAATTTTGCTCAAGGAACATGACCTTCGATGCCCAATACCTCTTTCTAAATATGCAATTGATTATTACAATAGTATATTATTGAATAATATGAAATTTATAAACCTATAATGAATTAAAATTTTAGATGATAAAGAAATCCATAAATTGAAGAAGGATATAAATATATACTTAATTATAAATTTAATACTAGTGGCATAACATAATCAATACATACTAATTATCATGCTAAAGATGGGTATGATATGGATTTCTCTTTTATGTTAATTTTGGTCAAATTATATTTGTGTTACATTATTTGGTTATTTTTTCACTTGGTAATTTTTATCATATGGTCATTAGGTTCATTTTTTGGTTTGGTTTTTTGGTAATTTGGTAATTTGGTCAATCAATTAGAGTTTTTTTTTATATTTTTTGGTTTGGTCATTTGATTAATTTTGTATGGGGGTATTTCTTTTATTAATGATTTATGTCATTTGGATCATTTTTGGGTTATATCATTTGGAATATTTGGCCATTTGGTCATTTGGTTGATCATTTGGTTCATTTTAGGTTTGGTTATTTTGGTTGATTGGGGTTAGGCCATTTGATTCATTTCTGGGTTAAGTCATTTTTGAGTTAGGTCATTTGGTTTATTTTTAGTTTTTTCATTTGGTTCATTTATGGGTTATGTAATTTTTGGTTAATTTATTTGGTCATTTTTTCATTTTATAATTAGAAAATTTTGTTTACTTGGATTTTGGTTATTTGGTTTTTTGGATTCTATCATTTTGGGTCAGGTCTTTTTAGGTTAGTTTGTTTTGTTCATTTTTGGGTTATCTCTTTTTTATGTTAGGTTATTTGGTTTATTTTGGGTTAGGTAATTTGGTTTATTTTTGGGTTACATCATTTGGTTCATTTTGGTCATTTTGTCATTAGTTTGTTTTGGATTAGGTCATTTGATCAATTGTTCATTTTTTGGTTTGGTTTATTAGTTCATTTTGGGTTAGGTTATTTATTTTTCTTTGGGTTAGGTTATTTAGTTCATTTTTTATTAGGATATTTACTTCATATTTGGTTATGTTAATTGGTTAATTTTGGGTTTAGTCATTTGGTTAATCTATGGGTTATGCCATATTTGAGTTAGGTCATTTGGTTTATTTTGGGTTACATCATTTGGTTCATTTTAGGGTTATGTATTTTTTGGTTATTTGTTAATTTTTTATTTAAAACAATTGGTTTAAATGGGTTTGGGTTATATATTTTTGTTCATTTTGGGTTAGGTATTTTTTAGGTTCGGTTATTTTGTTTATATTTTGGTTATCTCTTTTTAGGTTAGACAGAATTCCCACTTTAACCTAATCCACTAGGGCATGGGTTTTTACAACCTATCTACAAAAAAACTTATCATCCCTAAAAAGATGAACCGATTCCATATTCAAGATCTAATGCAAACCAAAATTATTAATCCCTAATTACACTTCAAAATAGTTTCACCAAAGCAACATTATTGTTTAAAATACCCCAAAAATATATTTAAAAAATATATATTATGCCTCAAAATAAACTTAATTTAAAATAAAATTTGACAAAACAGTATCGAAAATCACATTACAAAAGTAATCATTTAAATATAACCACCCCTTCAATACTAATTCTAATTCAGAGAATAATTTTATAAAAAAAATATTATTTTTTAAAAGGAAACTATTTAAAGGTATTGAACCCCTATAAATACCTTTTCCCCATTTTAAAACAAAAAAATAATAAAAAATATCTCCTTAGTTTAAAGTGGCATTTCCAGACTTATATTGAAGGGATTTATGAGAAGGAAACTTAAATCTCATTTGGAAAATCTAACTAAATGGGGGCATTTACATCCTTCTGTATTAATGTGGAATTTATGGACTTTATTATTATAACTACATGAGTTTTTTTAGGACTGTTTTATGACTTAATATTAAATTTTAAATCATTTTTATGACTATTTGTGTTTTTATACTTTTTGAAAATCCAAATAAAATTAAATGATAACTTTAGTAAGATTATAAATATACATATTATTTATATTCATATTAATGTACCTGAGGCCTCTCATGATCAAGCATTATAGTGCGCCCCAAAGTGTGAAAATATATCATAACAACTTTTTTTTTCTGACACATCCTAAAAAAATTCAATCTAATTAATAAGAATTTAATTTTCAATGAATAACATTAAAGATTAAGAATACCTTAAACTCATTACTATTCCAATATGCGATCATTTTTTGATATTGCGTTGTTGGACAATTGATGAATATTGGTACACCCTCTAAATCAGAACTGACTCTAATCTTCTAAACAATATATAACTCATGATTATATGTTTGCCACATCTCCCTAGGATCCATCTATCATGTGACCTTATCAGCTTCACTATCGGGAAAGTTAAATCGATGCTATAAAAAACATGATTATTCATATAAATACAAAAATAATATAGATATAAATTTAACAAATTTTCTTACCCATATCTACGCCCATTATTTCTCCTTAATTTCATTACTGATATGCCTCCATGAGACTAGTTGCACTAGAATGATATAATTATATTTGGGTAAAGTTTCCATAAAACTTTTATATTGAATGAAATATTTACCTATCATTTGATTGTCTTAATTGTAATACACCATTATTTGTTTTTGATGATTATAGGGTTCACGCATACGAGTGCACCTGCACCACCTATTAGAATATACCACTGAATAAAATAAAAGAGAAAAAAGGAAAAATTAATTCACAGTACAATAGGGAAAAAACATATGATATAATTTGACACACATATAAAAAAATGGATGCAAGATGCTCATTAGGCTCTGATAGATCCATGGGCTATCTTGGACTGGTATCCCCTAATGGATGTGCCTATTCTAGTGTATGAATTGGGTCATCTGCATGAACTTGAGTGGAAGTAAAAGGAAAAAAATCATTAGATCCTAAATGGATAATAGGAAATGGAGGTGGCGTAGACATGGTAGGATAATGATAGAAGGGCAGAAGATACATCATAGGATATGGATATGGTATAGGTGGGAATATACATGGAGGTGGCACAAATATGCTATGAGAAGAAGAGGATAAATAAGATGATGATGGAGGCATGGGTGAGAACATCCCTAGAGGATCAAGTGGAGGATGAAAAGGTGTGGTAGATGGGGTGTTTTCTAGAGGCTCAGGGTGTGAATGGGTATGACGGGTGATCCATGTTGCTCTAGAAGCACACTTTATCGGACCCATACTAGTAGGCCAAAGAGAATCCAAATTTGGTTCAGATGAATGTACCTAATTATTATTTTGATAATGAAAAATAATATGACATTAAATGTAATGTAGAAGAAAAATATTACAATTATTATAATTGTAACGACCCGAATTCGGAGCCACAAAACAAGTGCCCCATACCCGGTTTTCCATATTACCTCAAGTGCATTTCCCCAAACACCAGAGGATACTGACTAGTAGCGAGGGACTTGGTGAGTCTGTGGGGAAACTATACCCTCATTTGGTAAAGTATATAGTGGAAGAATAAACATAAACAATAGCGGAAGCAGTAAACAACATACAACAAATGAACTAAAATTCAAAGCAATGTCCGATATAATAATGATGAAGAATGGTACATGTATCTATGGAAAGCAGTAAACAAATCAACGTGTTGAAATACAACTAAAACCAAGTACTAAACGTAAACAACAACTCCAGCAGCATCGCGAGCCAAAGCCCAGTCCCATGCTCTCCAGCTCCAACTAGCAATCAAGTACCTGAGGTAGAAGGACCACAATCCCTATCTACACCTGCAACCATATAATCTGTTTGGGCCGAAAAGTAGGACCCAAACAGGGTGTGAGACTAATCCCAGTAGGCAATCACCACAAGATTTTTGCCCTACTGTCAGTGAGTAATATAGAAAAAGTAAAGGAAAAAAAGTACAGTAATGGACTAAGAGTATACCAATAAATAATCCTACCAATTACCATTCACATTCATTCAATTAAACAACCAGGGAGAACTAGCAAATCCTTCTATCCCAAGGTAAAGCAAGTAACACAACAGGTATCATAAAATACTACCTAAACACAAGCAGTACAAAACCCAAGCTTGTTCTTTGGCTTGGTGGACCCGTCACAACCAACCATCAAAAAATTCACACTGACTCTCTGGGTGGATCAAACTAGCAAACCCCTATGGTCCAGTAATCAAACAAGGCACAAACACTCTAGGAAGCTCTCATGTCAATTCCCCTATGGTCTTGCAATGATAGTTACAGACTCTCTGAGGAAGCACTTACGTCTAATTCCTCATGTGGTCTCGATGCTTTTGTAAACTAAGAACACTCTTGTGAAGCACAAATACCTATTTCCACAGGTCCTGAGTACAAAACTAAAACCAACAGACCCTCTTGGGAAGCACTTAATCGTCTATTCCCTCTTTGATCTCCCGCACCAGGTTCTCACAGCCCTGAGCAGTCCAGTCGTGCATAATCGACTGTCAGCAGCCCTAATTAAGTTCAACAACCACTTGGATAATATCTACCATGCATCAAAAGAATTTAAACAGCATACAACACATGAAAAAAGTTATAACAAGTAAACTAGCAATTGCAATAGGGGTTGCCTCACAAGAAAACAGTTTCGAACGACGATAAGCATCCAAACAGGGAGAAAACACCCATGGGGTGATCCTAAAACATGAAAAAAAGCATACATTAGCAAAAATTAATCATAATCTAACAGGAAATCTAGGGAAAACAAACAATAGGATCAAAATCCTAAACCCGGGTTACCTGATACATGGGTATCTGGCACTTTTGCAACCAAAACTCAAAGAACTTCAACGTAGGGAAAAAACCACCTACCTCGATCCTCGAAGATCGATATACTTGAACCTCGGCCCTTGAATCGTCCTAGAACGGATTAGATCTGCAAAAATGTCTAAAAATTTCAACCTCAGATAACTCACACAAGAGGAAGAATCGGGAAATGAGGCCAAAGAAGAACCAAAAACTCACCGCTGCGATTCTTCTGCAATCGATGGAGTTTGATTCGGACAACCGATGATGGATCGGTGGCTCGGATAAGAATCAGCCTCCTCGGATGCTCTGGACAGAAATAGGAGGAGAAGAAGACGTTTATGATCATTAGGCACGACCCCGGTCCGATTAGTGAAATAAAAAAGAAAGTACACAACATGTACTTTTAGAGTACACGACGTGTACTTGGCTTTTCCGTACTCTACTTTAAGCAGCCTCCACATCATCCCCACACACCGTGTGTGTGGCCCAGACACTGGCAACACAAAGCTTCGAGCGGCAGAGGAGTACACAACATGTACTCATAAAGTACACGGTGTGTACTCTGAAAATTTCCAAATTCTCCATTTTTACTTAAAAAGCCCATAAAAGAGATCCGTACCTAAAACTGAATATCTGGGTTCTTACAAACTTCCCGCCTTAAAAAAAATTCGTCCCAAAATTTCCCTCATAAGGCGTAAAAGATGAAACCTCGAACAACTCTGGCCACTATGGTTGCATATCCGCCTCCCTCTCCCAAGTCTCGTCCTGTATACGGTCGTGCTGCCATAGCACTCGTACCAGAGGAACAGACTGTCCACAGAGTACCTTTTCACTAAGATCAACAATCCTGATAGGATGCTCCTCGAAAGATGCATCCTGCTCTAGCTCAACCTCCTCGGGTTGAAAAACATGAGACAGGTCTGAGAAATACCGTCGAAGCTGAGAAACATGAAAGACATCGTGCATAGCCTGGTACCTCTGAGGTAACTGCAACCTGTAAGAAACTAGACCGACTTTATCCAGAATCTCAAACGGACCGACGTATCTCAGTGAGAGTTTCCCCTATCTCCTAATCCTCTTATATCCCAACCTTGGGGTAACACGCAGGAAAACCTGGTCTCTAACCTTGAACTCCAAAGGTCGTCTCTGCTGATCAGTATAAGACTTATGCCGAGACTGTGCAGTATCCATTCTCTTCCAAATCAACTTTATCTGTTCTGAGGTCTCCTAAACAAGATGAGGTCCCAAAAAAGTTGCCTCTCCTGCCTCCAGCTAGCATAAAGGTGATCGACATGGCCTACCATACAAATCCTCATAAGGTGCCATCTGAATAGTCTTCTGAAAACTGTTGTTGTAGGTGAACTCCAATAGAGGGATATGCTTCTCCCAAGTGCCGCCAAAGTCTATAATGAAAGCTCGGATCATATCCTCAAGCACCTGGATCGTACGCTTGGACTGGCCATTAGTCTGGGGATGGTATGCTGTACTCAAAAGTACCTGTGTACCCAAAGCCCTCTGTATCCCCTGCTAGAAGTGCGAAGTAAAACACGCATCCCTATCTGAAACAATGGAGTGTGGAACTCCATGCAGAAAAAAAATCTCTCGGATGTATAACCGTCCCAGCTCATCAACACTAAAGGTCTCCTTGATTGGAAAGAAGTGTGAAACCTTCGTGAGCCTGTCCACTACTACTGAAACCGCATCTTTCCTCGAGGCGATCTTGGTAACCCTGTTACGAAGTCCATCGCGACGTCATTCCATTTCCACTCAGGGATGAGTAACTGCTGTAAAAGCCCTACTGGTCGCTGATGCTCTACCTTCACCTGCTGACAGGTGGAACACTGCATAACAAAACCAGCCACATCCTTCTTCATACCTGACCACCAATACTGACGGTGTAAGTCTCGGTACATCTTGGTGACACTAGGATGAACTTCCCAAGCTGAAGAATGAAACTCCCGCATCAGCTCCTCACATATGTCCACTGAAACCCATATGTGGCCATGAGAACGTATCACCTCATCATCACCCACTATCCACCCTGGAGTAGGGTCTCTATATGACACACCCTCCCATAAGACTAGGCCTTCTGGGACTGATAGATGCCTCATTAGAACTCGATCTAAAAGAGTAGAGGTAACAACTATAGAAGAAAGAACTGTCTGTACCAGTTTGTCATGCACCTCTAGATGCATCTCAAAGAACAGATCCATAAACTACCACTTGCTTCTGGCCTCCTGAACTGCCTGCAACTGAGTCATCCTGCTCAGTGCGTTAGCCACAGCATTGCCTTTCCCAGGCGTATAAGCAAGCTCAAAATCGAAAGACTGTAGGTACTCGACCCACCTCCACTGTCTCAGATTTAAGTCACACTGCGTGAATATATACCTGAGGCTCTTGTGGTCAGTATATACCACAAAATGCTCTCCCATGAGATAGTTCCTCCAACAACGCAAAGCATAAACAACCGCATCCAACTCCAGGTCATTCGTAGGATAGTTCTTTTCATGGGGCCTCAACTGTCGAGATCCGTACGCAACAACACGATATTCCTGCATAAGCACTACTCCTAGACTGATGCCGGATGCATCGCAGAAAACTATATAACTCTTGGCTGGATCTGGCAGAACTAGAATCGGTGCTGAGGTCAATCTCCCCTTTAGCTCCTGGAAGGATGAATCGCAAGCTTCTGACCAAACGTACTTAAAACCTTTCTTAGTCAAGCCCATCAATGGTGCTGCTAAGCGTGAGAAGTCCTGTATAAACCACCTGTAATAACCAGCCAGTCCCAAGAAACTCCGTACCTCGAAGACATTCTTCGGCTGCTCCCAGGTAACTACTTCTCTCACCTTCTCTGGGTATACTGATACTCCTGTCTCTGAGATGACATGACCCAGGAAGTGAATCTCGTCCATCTAGAAGTGGCACTTTGAGAGCTTAGCATATAACCGATTCTCTCTCAGTGTACTCAATATGATCTCAAGATGGGTATCATGATCGTGTCAAGTGTGAGAGTACACCAAGATATCGTCCACAAAAACAACGATGAAAGAGTCCAAGTAAGGATGGAAAACTCTGTTCATCAGCGCCATGAAAACTTCCGGTGCATTCGTGAGACCGAATGACATAACTAGATACTCGTATAGACCATACCTGCTTGGAAAGCTGTGAGAGGTATATCAGATGGTTTGACCCGCAACTGATGATAGACGGATCTCAAGTAGATCTTTGAGAATACCCTGGCTCCTAGAAACTGATCAAAAATATCATCAATTCTTGGCAATGGATATCGGTTCTTGACCGTCAATTGGTTTAGCTTCCGATAGTCCACACAAAGCCGTAAGGTACCATCCGCCTTCTTCGCAAACAACACAGGCGAACCCCAAGGGGAAGTACTGGGTCAGGTAAAACCCTTCGCCTTCAACTCCACCAATTGCTTCTTGAGCTCTTGCAACTCAGGCGTAGCCATCCTATAAGGAGGTATGGATACCGGTGCTGCTCCTGGCACAAGATCAATAGAGAAGTCTACCTCATGCTCCGGAGGCAACCCTGAAAAGTCTTCTGGAAAGACATCCAGAAAATGGTCAACTACCGGAGGGAAGTCCATCTGAGAAGTCCCTTGATCATCCAGATATAAACTAGAAATATGGGTTGTAACACTGCCCAACCCATGATGCTCTAGTCCATCTCTTCTTGCCTGGAGATCCCATTCGCCCTTGTGAAGAAAAGAACCGCCCTCTAGTGACGTGAAAATCACCCTGCGGCGATAACAATCAACAAAGGTCTGGAAAGGAACTATCCAGTCTATTCTGAGAATGACATCATAACCCATCATCTCAAGGACATAAAGATCCCACAAGAAGTGACACCCACCAAACTCAAGGGGGAACTCCCTACACTGACACACACTAGTAGTTATATGTCCCAAAGGAGTGTCTAGTGCCAACGTATCCTCGGAAGTAAAGACAGTAAGTCCAAGGCTATACAAAGCGTGCACAGAAATAAAGCTATGAGAAGCTCCGATATCGAAAAGTGAAGAATATAAAACTGAGGATACTAAGATTGTACCTCTAACTGTGGAAGGTCCAGGATCCTTCTCCTGATGAATTTTCTCTATCGCAAACGTCTGGCCAGTACCGCGGCCCTGTGTAGCAGCCTGATATCTCTGAGCTGATCCTCCCTGAGCCTGACCACCATGTCCGTGACCTCTACCCTGGCTTGAACAACCTAAAGAACTCTAGCCCGCAGTCTACTGCGGAACTGGTAGTCCTTCTTCTGTATGAGGAGTAGAAACCGATCCTCCTTCACTAGTTGCTGGAAGAATAACCCTACAAAAACGCTGCAAATGACCCATCTTGCCGCAAGATCAGAACTCTAATGAATCTCTCGGGCACTAAGGATTCTTATGACCACTATTTCCACACTGATAGCACACCACATGGTTTCCAGAAGGAAGATCCCATCTTCTAGAAGAATTTCCTCGCTTCCTTGAGTCACCTTGAGTAGACTCTCGGTGGCACTTCCTGCTGTCAGTATGCAATGAATCAGTCTTGGATGCCGAACCGCCCTGGTCAACAACTCCATTCTCCCTCAGATTCCATTCGGTGATCAGTTCCTGGTTGACTATTAAGGTAATATAAGTCAACTGTAAGACGTTCACCTATGATCTGATCTCTGTTTTGAGGCATTCCTCAAACTTCCTTGCAAAAAACAGCTCGTCATTTCCCAGAACGGGAGTGAAACACTGTAACTCAGTGAAACGGGAGGAATAATCCATAACCGAAATAGTACCCTGCTGCAGGTTCATGAACTCTCTGGCTCTGTCGGCCCTCAGCGTCGCCGGGTAGAAGTAGTTGTAGAACGTACGCTGGAATTCATCCCAAGCCATAGTCCGTTGGCACCCTGCCTGCGAGACTACATCCCACCACCTCTTGGAATAATCTCGCAGCATGTAAGTCGTGAGCTTCACCCTTATATATGGGGGTGTCTCCAAATTCTCGAAGATGGAAAGCATGGTTTCTATCCATGACTCTGTAGCCTGAGGTCCTCCATCCCCTGTGAAAGTGGGAGGATGCTTCTACTGGAAGACTCGCGTCAGCTCTTCCATAGACGGGGCAGGATGATGATCTCCCTAGAAGGTCTACATGAACATCATGAAACCCTATCTGAACTACGCATTGGAACCATTGTATGGAATCACTGCAGGTGCCATGTCCGGAATGATCGAAGGAACTACAGGTAGTCCCTAGTCTACCGTATCAGGCGTACAGTCACTGCCTGGTTCTTGGCGTGCAACGGGAGGATGTCTTGGTGCCATAGCTCTAAGAAATCAAAAGCACACTTCAGATTTTGGATTAACAAGGACAGAAAACACAAGATTACAAAACAAGAACAGTAGAGAGAAACACTTAAGTTTTCAAAACAAGACTACACGGCGTGTATTTAAAATACACGGCATGTTTGCTAAGCCTTCCACATGGGCGTGTAACTCTGCCACCACTGGTCGTGTAACATCCTAGCTACACGGCGTGTTGTCACAACACACGACATGTACTTGGACTCCACTCCCCTGCCTGAGTCTCTTTACATGGATAACTTACACGGTCCTCTTAATCCTAAACTACACGGCGTGTTCACTAAGGACACGACGTGTACTGGACAGGTTCCGGTGACCCGTGTAGCGGTTACACGACTGGCTACACGGATGACCCCTACATGGCATGTTCCAAACAAACACGGCGTGTATAATAATAGATAACACTGACCCGTGTTGTTCGTGACATGGACGGGTACCTAGAAGAAAACTACACGGTGTGTTCGTATAAAACACGACGTGTACTACACGAGTTTCCCCGACTTGTGTTGTTAGTGACACGACCGGGTACGCGGTTGAATACTACACGGTGTGTACTTATCGTATACGGCGTGTCCCCGAAGACTCTCCACCACCCCGTGTTTCTATTCACACAGTTAGTAACATAGTTTTTTTTAAAAACTACACGATGTGTATCAATAAGTACACGCCGTGTATTCTAGGTTTTTCCGGGCAGTAGCTCAGAAAATACACCGAAAACTAGAAACACTGAAAAAAAAACAAGAATCTATGTGCCAAATTCTGATCTGTGGGGTCCCATACTCACCAGGAATCAAAGATGGGCATCATAAAAATGAATATAACAAGTAAACGACATAACAATCCAATGTTCCTCCAAATTCTGATCCTCGAGGGCCCATAACACCTCTAAGACCTGAGCTTGGCGTCCATGCTAAATAGGCTGTAAAATATAAAATAATCTATCAGAACGACAAGTATGTCTATCAAAACAACTATCACAATAGCATGCATAATTTATCACGACATCTATCACAACAACATGAAATTCTAATTCACCCTAGATGGCATGGTAAAATGCATAACATGTGATTTCCTATCCAGTTCCTATATGATGCATGAGATGGAACACCCTCATCTCATCGGGTTTCAACAAAATAGAACCATAATCATATAACTGTAACAACACAAAACATGTGCATCACCCAACGATGAAATATAATAAACTGTAACACTTGCAAAAACTAAAAATTGCAATTACGAGGTAATATAGCTTTTCCCTATACACAGGTTAATTACTCCCAGGCATAGTTAAGTACTAACTACCCATTTCTTCATATCCCTGTCTATTGTCGCAAAGCAGTAAGGTAATAGAAAAGAATAAAACTCCTCTGATACCACTTTGTAATGACCCGAATCTGGAGCCACAAAACTGGTTCCCCGTACCTGGTTCTCCACATGACCTCAAGCGCGTTTCCCCAAACGCCAGAGGCTTCCGACTAGCAGTGAGGGCCTTGGTGAGTCTGTGGGGAAACTATGCCCTCATTTGGTAAAGTATACAACGGAATAATAAACATAAAAAATAGCGGAAGAAGTAAACAATATACAACAACTGAACTAGAAGTTTAAGTAATGTTTAATATAATAATGATGTATAATGATACATGTATCTATGGAAAGTAGTAAACAAATCAACGTGATGAAATACAACTGAAACCAAGTACTAAACGTAAACAGCAACTCCAGCAGCATCGCGATCCAAAGCCCGGTCCCATTATCTCCAGCTCCAACCAGCAATCAAGTACCTAAGGTAGAAGGACCACAATCCCTATCTACACTTGCAACCATATAATCTGTTTGGGCCGAAAAGAAGGACCCAAACAGGGTGTGAGACTAATCCCAGTAGGCAATCACCACAAGATTTGTGCCCTACTGTTAGTGAGTAATATAGAAAAAGTAAAGGAAAAAAAGTACAGTAATGGACTAAGAGTATACCAGTAAATAATCCTACCAATTACCATTCACATTCATTTAATTAAACAACCAGGGAGAACTAGCAAAGCCTTCTATCCCAAGTTAAAGCAAGTAACACAGCAGGTATCAAAAAAGACTACCTAAACACAAGCAGTACAAAACCCAAGCTTGTTCTTTGGCTTGGTGGACCCGTCACAACCAACCATAAAAAAATTCACACTGACTCTCTAGGTGGCTCAAACTAGAAAACCCCTATGGTCCAGTAATCAAACAAGGCACAGACACTCTGGGAAGCTCTCACGTCAATTCCCCTATGGTCTTGCAACGATAGCTATAGACTCTCTGAGTAAGCACTTACATCTAATTCCTTCTGTGGTATCGATGCATGTGTAAACTAAGAACACTCTTGGGAAGCACAAAGTCCTATTCCCGTAGGTTCTGCGTACGAAACTAAAACTGACAGACCCTCTAGGGAAGCACTTAATCGTCTATTCCCTCTTTGATCTCCCGCACCAGGTTCTCACAACCCTGAGCAGTCCAGTCATGCGTAATCGACTATCAGTAGCCCTAAGTAAGTTCAAAAAATACTTGTATAATAGATACCATGAATCAAAAGCATTTAAATAGTAGGTAACACATGAAAACAGTTATAACAAGTAAACTAGCAATTGCAATAGGGTTTGACTCACAGGAAAACGGTGTCGAACGGTGATAAACAATCACAAAGGGAAAAAACACCCATGGGGTGATCCTCAAACATGAAACCAAGAATAAATTAGCAACAATTAATCATAAGATAACAATAAATCTAGGGAAAACAAACAATATGATCAAAATCCTAAACCCGGGTTACCCGATACATGGGTATCCGACACTTTTGCAACCAAAACTCAAAGAACTTCAACATAGGGAAACAAACCACCTACCTCAATCCTAGAAGATAGATATACTTGAACCTCAGCCCGTGAATCGGCCTAGAACAGAGTAGATATTCAAAAACGTCTAAAACGTTCATCCTTAGATAACTCACACGAGAGGAAGAATCAGGAAACGAGACCAAAGAAGAACCAAGAACTCACTGCTGCGATTCTTCTACAATCGATAGAGTTTGATTCGGACAACCGGTGACGGATCAGTGTCTCGAAGAAGAATCAGACTCCTCAGACACTTTGGACAGAAATAGGCGGAGAAGAAGACATTTATGAGCATTAGGTGCGACCCCGGTCCGATTAGTGAAATAAAAAGAAAGTACACGACGTGTACTTTTAGAGTACACGGCGTGTACTTGGTTTTTTCGTACTCTGCTTTAAGCGTTCGCCACATCATCCCTACACACCGTGTGTGTGGCCCAGACATGGACAACACACGACTTCGAGCAAAAGAGGATTACACGGCGTGTACTCATAAAGTACACGATGTGTACTCTGAAAATTTCTAGATTCTCCATTTTTACTTAAAAATCCCATAAAAGAGATCTGTACCTGAAACTGAATATCTGGGTTCTTATAATAATCACTAAGGGAACTAAAGGAGAAAACATTAGCTCACGCATCTGTCGATCATGATCAAATAATATCTTCCTTAAAACTTCTTCAATATCTTTCATAATATACATAATAATGAAATGTACATTTTTTAGAAACAGTTTTTAAAAATTCTACATACAACTTAGAAGTCAAAGAAGTCATAAACAATATATCTATTTATTTATGGAATTTTAATTCAAGTTGGTTTCATTTTTGAAGGGTATGTTTGGTTTAGTTTTTTTGTTTTATTTTTATTTAATTTTATTTATTTATTATTAAAAAAACTTGTTTTAAAAACAAAATTTCCATAATATTATTATTTAAAAATATTCTCTAAATCCATTTCAAACTAGTAAAAATATATTTGTGGTTTTAAATTGATCTATTAGTCAATTATTTTTTCTTGAATTTTGAGTGTCTACATATTTTGGAAATTAAAAACCCATGTTTATATTATTAAGTTACTATACTTTGTGTTATGTGTTGATCGTAATTTAGATATATTTGGTTTAATTCATGTTATATTGTATATGGTTTTTCATTTCAATTCCAAAATATTATCTAGAGAGAATAATTTTGGTTCTTATTATTTGAAAGAAAAAATCATTGGATTGAGTATTTAAATTCATTTCAAGGAAATGTGCATTGAATTATAATTTTTTAGGTGTGTGTAAATCTTTTGCAATCCATCTAGTGGAGTCAAAATTGATATTTTTTGTGTATTTTATAGAATAATTGTTTTCACTAAATTAAATTTAATAGTCTGTGAGTACCACATCTGAAGGCTAAACTATGTTTGAACATTAATTTATCAATAAACTGTTCAATAAATCATGGTTGTGCACCTATTCTGGAATATGATATTGTAAACTACAATTGATATTCATGTGAGGTAAATTTTTTAAAAACATCTATATTAATGATTTTGGGCCTATTATAAGATGAACTTTCTAGATTTAGAGATATGATTTTTTTTTTATTTTTTCATTGGATGTGCTCGCATAGGTTTAAAATGAAATATTACTTACTATTTTTATGAGCTTCTAAAATTAATTATTTTGTTATTTGGGTTTGGAATTTTTCATTTTTTAATTACATATAAAATGTTAAAATAGTCTAAAAATAGTTAATATGTAAAATATAAACACATTTCACATGTAAACTTAAACACATTTTACATGGAAAATTTAAAAACAAATTACATGTAAATTGTAAACAATTTACATGTAAACATTTATATTATGTATAAAGAAATGAATAAACTTATCTAGAATAATAAAATAATATAAAGCTTCAATTAATATTTTTTATAAGATTTATTTCAATTAAATTAATTTAATATCATTTCATTTTTGTTCCTTTGGTTCAGTTCCTTTGAGTTCTTGTTGGCTTGGCCGAGACTGGACCAAAATGAACCAAATTACCAAAATGAATCAATTAGATTGACACAAAAAAAATGAACCAAATTAATTAAACTAAATTTATCCAAGTGAATATAATGAATGAAAATACGTTCAAATGAAAAAATGGCTGAATAATGAAACTTAAAAATGAACCAAACAACCTAACCCAAATGACCAAAATTTTCTAAATGACCTAAATGAATATCCAAAATTAATCAAATAACTAAAAATGATAGATTACTTAACCCAAATGAACCAAAAATAATCAAATTGAAACACAAATTAAACAAAAAGAAAAACAAACAAATATATTTAAAATACATAAATAACAAAGATATAAACAAATACATTAAGAACAATGACATAAAGAACAAACACATAAACAAAACAAAGGCAAGAAGCCACTCAATTTTCAAAATAAAAAATAAAAAATAGGAATAGAGAAATATATATATATATATATAATAAACAAAGAATAAATCAATGATATAATCATTGAAGATATAAATTCATAAACAAAGAAAAAAAATTCAAAAAACTAACCAAACATTACATTTTAAAATCACCAATCATAAACAAATAAAGTAATATAATCCTCTTTCATCTTACACACAATGTAAACCTACAAATTAATGTATTGAGAAAAAATATGAAATATTTTTTGTTCTAGTCCAACTAGATTGAAGATTTAAAACTAACATTCATCTTAGGTAGTAAGAGGAATTCATGCTTGCTAAAATTTCAAGTATAAAATGGAATTTCCATTATGATATTTTTATAATAGTGATAAACATAAATTAATTTAATTTGAGAAAGAACATGGAAATGTAGATAAAAATTAATCACCTTGAGAAAATGAAATCCAAACATTCAAGGAATGACAAAAATGTGGAAGTATTAATAAAAATATGAAATTTCAATGGTTTTTTCATCATGATCCTTTTCAATTTCATTGTTCATTAAATCTAAAATTTTAGCGGGTTTGTTAATATCTAACACCCCTTCATGAAACTCAAGTGGGATGATTTCCTCAAAATAAATTACACTCATATAAGTGAAGTATATGAAAAATTTAATTGTATAAATTTTAGCTTGGATTGACATTATACTTTGACTCATCTCACTATTTGGCTTCACAAGTTACTCAAACAGAACTTAAAAATTTGTGGTGAAAGCTTCGGAATTTTGAGAATGATTATCAATTATTGAATCCATTCTTGATAAATTAGTATGGGTATACTAGATATGGTCTTATGTAGTTTCAATGAATCCCTTTATTCATAAAAATTATACTGGTAATCCCCTATAAACTAAAATTTACTAATTGAAATACACCTACCCAATATGAACTAGAAAAAATAGAAAAAAATGTAATGAACCAAAATTATTGAATTAATCTGAGCTTAAGAAAACCTAATTATACCAAAAAATGATGTATCAAACCAAATCTATGAAAAAAACCTAATAAAACTAAATTAAACTATATTGGAACCCAAAAAACCCAAAAAAATACAAATAAACAAGATATAAAAAACCAACAAGAATTTAATTGTGACATAAATGTATCATGGTTAGTTTTTCATACAAAGATAAAAATGAAAAAAATAGTCAATATAAGGGAAGAAGGATTCAAAAATAACTAATATTTTGTCAAATAATATCAAAATAAAAAAATCCATGAATTAGGGGAGAACATAGGAGGAAAATAAAACCACCCATCACTCAGGTGAGGGGAGATTAGGGCTCATGAGTAAAGGGTGTGGAGGGTGGGAGGGCGAGGGAATGTGGAGAAGGCTATGCTAAAGGTTTTAAAAAAACTATCGGTATATATATCAACCTATACCAATGATTTCTATTAACCATGGGTATAAATGATTGGAGATAGCCCCAATTTTCAATAGTGTTTATTGCATTGTGAGGATCTAAGGATAGAATACCACTAGTAGTGATCCACACATGATCTGTTGATCTCTGAGTAACACCAATTGATGTTTAAGTGATAGTAAGATGAAACTATTATCTTGAATTATTCATATTGATCACTCATCCTTCAATTTTGAAGGAATATCTCCCACATTTCTCATTCTTGAGAGGGAGAGATAAGGAGGTGTCATGATAGAATTCATTGTGCACAACAATTATCTATTATCTATTATACACTCTACAAAATAAACATAACCGTATATTTATAGATCTAGGGTTTAGATTAAAATAATTATTTAAATGCATGTCAGCCCTTAAATAATATTATAAATTTTAACAAACCTCATGCCACATAATAATAATAATAATAATATTTTTTTGGTGTGCGCCAACTTTCACAATAACAAACATTATTTAACTGACTTGTTAATTACTATTTATCACCGGACACGGTCTTGGTCTGTTCGAACTCCTATGGAATTTATTGAATGACCAAATAAATATTTAATTTAATTATTTCATTAATCAATAAATATTTATGATTGATAAAAACGTGAATAAAATTATCCCTCAGTCTTGAGAATAATATTTATTCAATTAATTAAATTGAAGTAGAATTTTATTGATATCATCAGAAACACTTAGCGTGTGACCCTATAGGATTCTTTCTCATTGGAATTAGGAAAGATTACATAAAGTCCAAGATCACTATATAACAATGGGTCAAATCACCTAAGAGAAAGAACTTAATATTGTAATGAAAAAAAACACATATGAACACTCACTGTATAATATAATCCATTTTTCACAATATCTCATCAAGTAGGTTGTGCATATATATCTCCAACCTATTTTCTTGATATATTTTTATTTGACTATCTGAAATAAACACGTCATTACAAAATGGCCATGGAATTTAAGGTGACATTTCTATTCTAGTCAAAGGGTGGAGATATCAACTTCCATAAATATGGAAGGTAAAAATAATTCATCAGCTTATCCATTAATGTCATTTAAATATTGATACACCAAATACACCCTAACTCACCACGAACACATGTCATCATGATTTTTGTCAGAAAATCTAAGTGTGTGAGTCATTAAATTCACTAATGATAATATTAAAGTCTAAGGACCATTACACATGCTCACATATAGGAATATCCAATGAAACCAAAACATGAGGAATTCCTACTAGAGGTTCTATTCTCATAATGTCTCATATTAGATATTTCTAAGTGTAAAATTCATGAGAAGAATCCTCATCCGTCTACGATTACTCAAACCTAATTGTCTATATACTATGTGTCCCATCATAGTATGTTATTCGACTATAGAACTATATTTAGGAATATCATCATAACATTTAAAGATTCTCATCATAGTGGGGAACTACCATGACATTATGGAAGAGCGTTGTCGCACGCGCTCTCAAAAGAACTTCAAAAGTGAGTTACGTTGGATAAAACTCCAAGCACAACACTCTATGAAGCTAATGTTTAGTTTACTTGGTGTAGCATAGGGGGCTAACCAAGGTCGTCTCTCAAAGGAGGAAGTGAATTAAAACATCTTATTAGAGGTATTCTAAAAATAAAATAAAAGAGAATAAAAACACTACTAGAAAAGGATGGGGGTTGTTTATAGTTTATGAATCTAGAAGAAGTTTGCTGGAAGAAGATTGTATTTTTTTTGTTTTTAGTTTTGAAATGAATTCCGATTAAAATAACACAACAAGAAGATGTTTTTTTTTAGAAAATATTTTAAAAGGCGTAATCGATCTAACTCTACCTCTTCACTTTATTATTAATCATTATCATTTAAATTAACATTCACTTAATTATGATCCCTTAATTTGTTAAATCCCGAACCCTACGAGAATTAACTTTACCACAAAGATGATGTGAATTTAAACCTAGGCTAACTTTGGAACGTGCAATCGCAGCACCCTGCTTTGATTGATGTTCTAAGATTAGCTTATGATCAGTGGTAAATTAAGGCACATATCCATTCTGGAAATGAGGATGAATTGTGTTTAGGGATTATATTTGAACTCTACAAATTTATCCCGTGTGGTCTTGTATTACCGATTAAGATCGCACTCTCACAATTTACACAAAATCCCGACCTCGCGTGTTTTTGTGTTAATTGTTCAATTGCTTGCTTAGTTTCTTACAATTTAAAAACACAATTCATGGATCATATTAAGTGAATTACAGTAGCTCATTGATTCAAAATAATTAAATGAAGAGGGTAGAAGATAGATCGATTACTAAAAGACTACTCTTCCATGGGTGGCGTAATCATCGTAGAAGCGTTTTGCATGTGCAAAGGTTTATAATGGGTATAACCCAATATCGCTTCTACTCAATAATTCCAGCCCCAAGAGGAAGATTAAGAGAAGAATAAATTTAAATAAAACAGAGGAAAAGAGAAGAAATAAAAGAAGAACAAAGAAGTTTATTACACAAACAAAACAATTACAACATGAAGGAGAGAAGGAGGCTTCGATGAGAGGATCCTTGCTTCAAGAGCTACCTCTCTTACAATGGTTGTAGAATTTGGTTGAAACCAATTCTCCTCTGACTCCAATCTCCCAATGCACTAACCAGCCTCTCCAAATGAGAAAATCACTAATTTATAGAGTGGAGGGGAGGCTAGGTTTAAAGTGGTTTCAAGTGTGAATGCAAAATCTCGGCCAAATATTTTAATGAAACTTGCACCGCCCATTTGACCTCCAAAACGCGTGAATTGACCGTCCTTCCAGAAGGATGATTTGTGCCACATCATGTCCTCGAGCTTTCCTCAAAATATGGGCTCAATCCAAGCCCGTATGTAGAGGATATGGCCCAAATACAGAACCTTCTCCATTCTGGCGAGCCCAGCCCAACTTTGACTTCATGGCCCAATTTCAACAACCAAATTAACTCTTTAGCTTTAGTATCCTGAATAAAAGTTGTAGATAATTAAGTTAGGAACACTGTTACAAAATTTCAAATTCAAATAATAAATATAAAAATATTTATCTTCGAAATAATACAGTGCACTATTAAGGGTAAAACTGGAATTTTCACCAAATTTTCAAATGAATGATCAAATCCCAAATATTTTATAAATAAACATATTTAACACAATGTGAGGAAATTATATCATTTATTATCAATAAGATATTCAATAAAATAGTGTTTTATCAACTCCCCCACACTTACCCTTTTGCACACCTGGGCAAAACCTCATATCAAGTAAACATCAATATCAAATCAAAACCAATTTTAAAACACATATCTTTAAGATCAATCAATTTCACACCAAGAATAAAAAAAGATATCATGCCTCATAAAAAACCTTATTTCAGGTTCTCCATTTATATCATTCAATATATTTCCACTTCATTTATCCACCCATGCACAAAACACTTACCTCGCTTGAATTTTCTCTCATCACTCAAATATCAATTTTTTTGCAATGTCTTTCTCATCCAAACTCATACAAGGGTCACCATAGGCTTGATAGATTCCTACATCGCTACCCGATGTGAGTCAAGGACATATGCTTATCATGAGGACTTTTCAGGGTTGTTCTGTGGCTTTCGGTTGGTAGGATTAAGATGTGAAAAACTCTGAGGCTGAATGAGGAGGGCTTGACTCTTTTAAAGCAAAATTGCATTAATCTAATTTTCACTTAAATATGGTCTTTTCTTCAATCCCCATAGTATCAATTCAGCTCCATCATCATGAAAAGTCATGAAAGGTTTACACCATTCATCATTTCAGCATAAAAAATGTCAATCTTCTAGAACATGATTTTCTTGAAAGCTCCAGATGGGCACAGCTTTCCACCTCAATTAGAAGCTCCAGAAAAGGCACAGCTTCACTTGTCATGAAAGCTCCAGAAAAGGCACAGCTTTCAATATAATGACTTTCTTTAGCAGCAAACACATCTCTTCAGAATTTAATTTTCCACCCAAAGTATCACATAATGTGGTGGCACAACACAAGACAACTTCCCCCACACTTAAGCTCAACTAGATTATGCAATTTCACTTCAAGAGTTGGTTGGATAGGGAAAATTGGCTTGTAATGTGGCTTAACCTAACAGGCTGTGCATGGCTTCTAAGGGCTACAAGGATTAAATATTCAAGGTAGGCCATTATAAAAAAAGGATTATTTGAAATAGGGGTTTTAATACCAAACAAATGCCTCAATCATTTAAACACAAGTACCTCAAACCCTCAAGTTTTGACAGGAATAGATCAAATTCTGGTTAAATCAAGTATGGTTTGGCTCTCTCAAGAAGTGAGGTGAATGTAAAGAATATGAAAATAATGGTTTAGAAGCCTCACAGGAAAGTGATTTCAAATATAAAGACAGTGAGATTGGCATGGGATTCAAAATTCAGCGTACTTTGCATGAAATTACTAAATATTTGAACTTGAAACAAAGTCATTTCAGCATTCATTTAAGCTTAGTTTCAAGGGGTAAATTGTTTCACTTATTGATATGGATTTAAAAATGGTGATGAGAATCATTTCAGCTCAAAAGTTTCAAAAACACACAGAAAATTGTAAAATAAACACACAAATTTTGAAAAACACACAATTTTTGTTTTTTGGTTTTTTTTTAACAGGAAAACAATTGAAATTACTAAACTAAAAGGTTCCCTCCCCCACACTTAAAATATTGCATTGTCCTCAATGTGAACCCGTGAGATGATATATGCACATGAAATGCAGAATTTTTAAATAGGACAAATAATATAAAAGTGAAAGGGTTAGGAACAGCCTGATGTGATCAAGTGATGATGGGGTCATGCAGTGTGATAAAATCCACTGCATCAGTAGGATGTCCCTCAATGTATCTCTTCAAACGTTGCCCATTGACTGTAAAGATCCTTCCAGTGTCCTCTTGTGTGATCTCCACTGCACCATAAGGAAAAACATTAGACACAATATAAGGACCTAACCATCTGGAACGCAACTTACCAGGAATCAACTTCAGTCGTGAACTATAGAGAAGGACTTTCTCTCCAATATGAAACTCCCTTTGTTGGATCATTTTGTCATGAGCTGCTTTTGATCTTTCCTTGTAGAGCCTTGAGTTCTCATATGATGACAGGCGAATCTCCTCAAGCTCTTGAATTTGCAACTTCCTTTGAATTCCAGCTTGGGCCAAATCCATGTTACATTTCTTTATAGCCCAATATGCCCGATGCTCGACTTCCACGGGGAGATGACACGCTTTCCCAAAAACAATCCGAAATGGGGACATACCAATGGGGGTCTTGTATGCTGTCCTATAAGCCCACAATGCATCATCCAAGCGCTTGCTCCAATCCTTCCTATTTGGCTGCACGGTTTTCTCCAAGATTTGTTTCAACTCACGATTTGAAACCTCAGCCTGGCCATTTGTTTGGGGGTGGTATGGTGTTGATGTTTTGTGAGTCACCCCATACTTCCGAAGGAGGGAAGCAAAATTCCTATTGCAAAAGTGTGTCCCTTGGTCACTGATGATGGCCTTTGGTACTCCAAACCTGCAAAAAATCTGTGCTTTGACAAAATCCACAACAACATGAGAATCGTCAGTCCTGGTGGCCTTGGCCTCCACCCATTTACTCACATAATCGACAGCAACAAGGATATACAAGAAACCAAATGAACTAGGAAAAGGTCCCATAAAATCAATTCCCCAAACGTCAAAAATCTCACAGAATAAAATGGGTTGTTGGGGCATCTCGTGTCTTCTTGAAATGTTTCCAGTGTGTTGGCAACGAGAGCATGACTTACAAAATACATGGGAATCATGGAATAAACTAGGCCAATATAATCCTGAGTCTAAAACCTTCCTTGCTGTCCGTTGGGGTCCAAAGTGTCCACCACAAGCAAGTGTATGACAGAAATGCAAAACAGACTCAAACTCATGATCGGGAACACACCTCCTAATGACTTGGTCACTACACATGCGCCAGAGGTATGGATCATCCCACACATAATACCTAGACTCACTTTTTAATTTTTGGACTTGATGCTTCTTCAAATTTACTGGGATTTCAGAGCCAACAATGTAATTAACTAAATCAGCATACCAAGGATGCTTACCTGAGATGGTATAGAGATGCTCATCGGGGAAAGTGTCCCGAAGTGGTACCTGGTCCAAGGTGTCACCCTCTAGTGTGTGAGTAAGCCTACTCATGTGGTCTGCCACCAAATTCTCTGACCCCTTCTTGTCCTTTATCTCAAGGTCAAACTCTTGAAGAAGTAGCATCCAACGGATAAGTCGTGGCTTTGCATCTGGCTTCTTTAGGAGGTACCTCAAAGCTGCATGGTCAGAAAAAACAACTACTTTAGAGCCCAATAAATATGAACGAAATTTATCTAAAGCAAATATAACAGCAAGAAACTCCTTTTCTGTTGTGGTGTAGTTTGATTGGGCTGAATCTAGTGTCCTCGATGCATAGGCGATCACATGTGAACGTCCCTCCACCCTCTGAGATAAGACAGCTCCAACCGCGAAGTTGGAGGCGTCACACATAAGCTCAAAAGGAATCTCCCACCGTGGGGGATGTATGATCGGTGGAGTGGTCAGACACTTCTTTAGCTCATCAAATGATACCCTGCATGAATCATCAAAATTAAAGTCAATATCTTTTTGAAGCAATCGAGATAAGGGTAGAGCGATCTTACTAAAATCTCTGATGAAGCGTCGATAAAATCCAGCATGTCCAAGGAATGATCGAACATCACGCACACATGAAGGGTAGGGTAAGGATGAAATGATGTCTACCTTAGATCTATCAACCTCTATCCCATGTTTTGACACTACATGCCCTAAGACAATGCCATGCTCTACCATGAAATGACACTTTTCAAAGTTCAGGACTAGATTCTTCTCAATACAACGATTCAACACATTTTCCAAACTACTTAGACATTCATCAAATGAAGATCCATACACTGTAAAATCATCCATAAATACCTCCATGCAGGTCTCAATAAAATCAGAAAAAATACTCACCATGCATCTCTGGAAGGTACCTGGGGCATTGCAAAGTCCAAATGGCATCCTCCGATAGGCAAATGTCCCAAAGGGACAGGTGAATGTAGTCTTCTCCTAATCCTCCGGAGCTATAGGAACCTGAAAATATCCAGAAAATCCATCCAAGAAACAATAGTGTGTCTTCCCAGCTAGTCTCTCAAGCATCTGATCAATAAATGGGAGGGGGAAATGATCTTTGCGAGTGGAATGATTTAGTTTCCTATAATCAATACACACGCGCCAACTGTTTTGTACCCTCATTGGAACTAACTCATCTTTCTCATTTTTAACAATAGTAACACCACTTTTCTTAGGCACAACCTGAATAGGACTTACCCACTGAGAATCTGAAATGGGATAGATTATACCTGCCTCGAGCAATTTTTCAACCTCTTTTTTAACAACCTCCAGAAGGGTTGGATTGAGTCTCCTTTGTGGTTGCCTCACCGGTTTAGCTCCATCTTCCAAAAGAATCCTATGCATGCAAATGGAGGGGCTAATACCTGATATGTCAGCCAAGGTCCACCCGATTGCCCTGATGTTCTCCCTCAAAAGATTCAAAAGTTTTTCTTCATGTTCAAAAGAGAGATTGTTAGCAATGATAACAGGTAATTTTTCACCACTTAACAAGTATGAGTATTTGAGATTTGGTGGCAATGGCTTTAGTTCCAGTGATGGTGGCTGCTGAATGGATGGAAGCATGAGTGGCGTAGACATCTGTGCACAATCATACATATCATCTGAATGAGAGAACAATGCATCAAATCCATCAGAAAAATTAGCAGCCATATCATAATCAGAGTATACATGCTCAGAATTCGAATATGATTGGACAAATGAACCAATCCCAAGATCAGAAAGATCATGAATTAAAGGGGATGAAGTAGAATGAGACATCAAGTTGGACCCAATACTCATTATTTCATTAAGAAGTGAATAGTCCCCAAGAGATTGGGAATCAAAAATAGAGGGACTATCACATGGAGACTCAGAATGAGAGATAAAGAATGCTGAGTGTTCCTCTAGTGGGTACTTCATAGAATCCAGGATTTTAAACCTCACGATTTCATCCCCGAATTCCATGGAAAGAGTACCCTCATGAACATTGATAATGGTCTTAGCTGTTTTGAGGAAGGGTCTACCAAGAATGATAGGGGCATGAGAACTTACCTGGTCATCTTCCATGTTTAGTACATAGAAATCAGCAGGGAAGATCATGTCCTTTACCTTTACCAACACATCTTCAAGGACACCAGCCGGATATGCTGTAGCTCTATTCGCTAGCTGCACCACTACCCTTGTAGGCTTGAGCTCACCAATCTGCAATGAAGAGAAAACAGAGTGAGGCATCACATTTATTGAAGCTCCTAAATCACAAAGAGCATCAGAGAAGTGAAACTCCCCTATGGTGCATGGGATGGTGAATGTTCCGGGATCCTTGCACTTTGTTGGCATTGCTAGAGTTGGTGTAATGAGTGCTGAGACATTCCTTCCAAGGTTGATCCTCTCATTTCCCTTGAGCCCTCTTCGATTGGTACAAAGTTCTTTTAAGAATCTGGCATACCTTGGGATTTGCTTAATGGCTTCGAGTAGAGGAATGTTGATCTCCACACGCTTGAATGTGTCCAAAACCTCCTTTTGCATTGCTTCTTCAGCCATCTTCTTGGTTTGAACAACCCTGTTTGGAAAAGGAAGTGGTTTAGGAGGAACATCATCAATCTTTTTCTTACCTTTATCTTTCTCCTTGGATTGTTCATCAGTTGGTATGGAATGTGGCTTCTCTGAAGTTGAGGTGAATCCCGGTGGAATGGTAGGTACAGCTGTATCGTTCATTTGCTTCCCACTTCTCAATGTTATGGCACTAACATTCCCCTTTGGATTTGGAGTGGGTTGGGAAGGTAGATTTCCAGAATTCTTACTTACAAGTTCATGGAGGGCGGTGGCAATCTGGCTCATTTGAGTCTTCAACTCCCTCAGCTCCGAACCTTGACTTTTCAGCTCATTCTGTTGATTAAGAAAAATTTGTTTCAAAAGATCATCAGTGTTAGAGTCTACCTTGGGTTGGAGATTCCCTTGTTGCTGACTTGTTGATGTTTGAGCTTCAAATCTCCTTTGGGGTTGTTGGAAACCCTGTTGGTAAGGTGGAGGCTGCTGGAAGTTTTGTTGAAAGGGGGGCCTTTGTTGTTGTCCAGAGCCATACCTCATGTCCAGATGATCTTTCCACCCTTGGTTGAATGTTGGATCGAACTTCTTCTGGGGATATGGTTGTTGCTGCTGCTGCTGATATGGTCTCCCAGGGAACACTGCTGCACAATCTTCTGTTTCTTGGAGTTGTGGGCAACAGTCAGTTGGGTGGCTTGTCTCAGTGCAAATACCACAAGGCCTTGAAGGAGGAGGTAAAGATGTCTTTTGTGCCAAAGCAATCTGCCTTACCATAGTTGTCAATTCTTCTAACTTGGTATCAATCAAATGACTCTCAAGAGAAGAAGGACTTACCTGATGTACTCCCCTAACATGTAGTGTACCTCTATCGCCAAATTGTTGGGAGTTTTGGGCCATCTTGTCAATCAATGCACGTGCGGCTATTGGTGTCTTGTCCACCAATGCCCCTCCAGCTGCGGCATCCACCATGCTTCTCTCCATAGCTGTGAGTCCTTCATAGAAGTACTGAATGAGGAGTTGCTCACTGATTTGGTGATGTGGACAGCTTGCACACAACTTCTTGAATCGCTCCCAATACTCATACATGGACTCCCCTTGTGCTTGCTTGATCCCCGAGATCTCCTTACGAATGGAAGTGGTCCTCGATGCTGGAAAAAATCTCTGCAAGAAAAGTCGTTTCAAATCGTTCCAACAAGTTACATCTTCAGGTTGTAAATAATACATCCAATCTTTTGCAGCTCCATCAAGTGAGAATGGGAATGCTCTTAGTTTGATTTGATCTTCAGAGACATTTTTAGGTTTTAGGGTTGAGCAAACCACATTAAATTCTTTCAAATGTTTATTCGGATCCTCACCAGAGAGGCCATGAAACTTTGGAAGTAAGTGAATTAACCCTGATTTTAGTTCAAAGTCCGATTCAAGATTTGGGTATGCAATACAATTTGGTTGATAGTTAATATCAGGTGCATCCAATTCTCGAATGGTTCTATTAAGTTCATTTCCATTATTATCAGCCATTGGTTCCTCTTTTATGTTTGAATTTGAATTGCTTCCAATTTCAATGTTCTGATATTGGAGTAATTCTCCAACTGGTTGAATGTTGAAACTTCCCGTAGACTGAGAATGTCTGATTCGTGCCCTAAGGCTACGTTCAATCTCAGGGTCAAGATCTAAGAGATCTTCGGGATTAGTTCGTGTCATAGATCAAAAAATGAAAAGAAAGAAGGTGGACCATAGTAAAATAAAAATGAGAAGTTTGAGTTGATGGTCCACAAAGAAGTAGGAGAAAATAAAAGAAGAGGATGAAAAATCAGATTGGGTAAAGAAGGAAGAAAGAAGAGAGGAAAATAATAAAATGTAAAATAAAATAAATACCTCTAGTTGGTTGAAATAATTACTTGCCTCCCCGGCAACGGCGCCAATTTGGAAGAGCGTTGTCGCACGCGCTCTCAAAAGAACTTCAAAAGTGAGTTACGTTGGATAAAACTCCAAGCACAACACTCTATGAAGCTAATGTTTAGTTTACTTGGTGTAGCATAGGGGGCTAACCAAGGTCGTCTCTCAAAGGAGGAAGTGAATTAAAACATCTTATTAGAGGTATTCTAAAAATAAAATAAAAGAGAATAAAAACACTACTAGAAAAGGATGGGGGTTGTTTATAGTTTATGAATCTAGAAGAAGTTTGCTGGAAGAAGATTGTATTTTTTTTGTTTTTAGTTTTGAAATGAATTCCGATTAAAATAACACAACAAGAAGATGTTTTTTTAGAAAATATTTTAAAAGGCGTAATCGATCTAACTCTACCTCTTCACTTTATTATTAATCATTATCATTTAAATTAACATTCACTTAATTATGATCCCTTAATTTGTTAAATCCCGAACCCTACGAGAATTAACTTTACCACAAAGATGATGTGAATTTAAACCTAGGCTAACTTTGGAACGTGCAATCGCAGCACCCTGCTTTGATTGATGTTCTAAGATTAGCTTATGATCAGTGGTAAATTAAGGCACATATCCATTCTGGAAATGAGGATGAATTGTGTTTAGGGATTATATTTGAACTCTACAAATTTATCCCGTGTGGTCTTGTATTACCGATTAAGATCGCACTCTCACAATTTACACAAAATCCCGACCTCGCGTGTTTTTGTGTTAATTGTTCAATTGCTTGCTTAGTTTCTTACAATTTAAAAACACAATTCATGTATCATATTAAGTGAATTACAGTAGCTCATTGATTCAAAATAATTAAATGAAGAGGGTAGAAGATAGATCGATTACTAAAAGACTACTCTTCCATGGGTGGCGTAATCATCGTAGAAGCGTTTTGCATGTGCAAAGGTTTATAATGGGTATAACCCAATATCGCTTCTACTCAAGAATTCCAGCCCCAAGAGGAAGATTAAGAGAAGAATAAATTTAAATAAAACAGAGGAAAAGAGAAGAAATAAAAGAAGAACAAAGAAGTTTATTACACAAACAAAACAATTACAACATGAAGGAGAGAAGGAGGCTTCGATGAGAGGATCCTTGCTTCAAGAGCTACCTCTCTTACAATGGTTGTAGAATTTGGTTGAAACCAATTCTCCTCTGCCTCCAATCTCCCAATGCACGAACCAACCTCTCCAAATTAGAAAATCACTAATTTATAGAG
Organism: Viscum album; assembly: GCA_963277665.1. Classification (NCBI taxonomy): domain Eukaryota; kingdom Viridiplantae; phylum Streptophyta; class Magnoliopsida; order Santalales; family Viscaceae; genus Viscum; species Viscum album. The sequence continues at coordinate 2,006,449,813 of OY728138.1, forward strand.
TGGAGGGGAGGCTAGGTTTAAAGTGGTTTCAAGTGTGAATGCAAAATCTCGGCCAAATATTTTAATGAAACTTGCACCGCCCATTTGACCTCCAAAACGCGTGAATTGACCGGCCTTCCAGAAGGATGATTTGTGCCACATCATGTCCCCGAGCTTTCCTCAAAATATGGGCTCAATCCAAGCCCGTATGTAGAGTATATGGCCCAAATACAGAACCTTCTCCATTCTGGCGAGCCCAGCCCAACTTTGACTTCATGGCCCAATTTCAACAACCAAATTAACTCTTTAGCTTTAGTATCCTGAATAAAAGTTGTAGATAATCAAGTTAGGAACACTGTTACAAAATTTCAAATTCAAATAATAAATATAAAAATATTTATCTTCGAAATAATACAGTGCACTATTAAGGGTAAAACTGGAATTTTCACCAAATTTTCAAATGAATGATCAAATCCCAAATATTTTATAAATAAACATATTTAACACAATGTGAGGAAATTATATCATTTATTATCAATAAGATATTCAATAAAATAGTGTTTTATCACATTATCAATGAAAATTATATTCTAGGACATTATTATATTAGAGTTATGTAGAATAATAAGCTATATGTAATAACACAACCTCTGATCGGCTTCTCCTCTCCCCTCCGTGGTAACCAGGGTTTCCCCTTTGGCCTTTCTCCCCCTTCCCTCTCCAGTCTGAATCGGTCTCGAGTCGGATTCATCCGGATTGTATCGGCATAGATGTAGCTTGGAGATGGTGCGACAAGGTGGGGTTTCAGCTTAGTTAGATGGTGTCTTTGACTTTCGTAGTGAAGACATGTCTCGAAGTAACAGCGTATTATCATCTTGGTTTGGAGTGTTGGTGTTGTCAGATCAGTGTACAGCTCAGATTAGTAGGGATTGATCCACGTAGAAAATGTTGTACGAATTGGATCTGGCTTTAGTTCAACCTGGCCCAGCTAGGCACCGCCTCTAGCGTGCTTCCAGTGATGGTCGGTGATGGATCTGAAGTGTATTGGACAGTGGAGGTCATGGTTTTCCGAGTTTTTGTAAAGATTTATCAGGTTTAAAGATTTTGTGATGTTCTTATTTTTTTTGGTTGGATGTGATTTTTGTGATCTTATGGTTGTTTTGGATCATCTGAGTTAGATTTGGGGCTGCACTGTCACTGGTGTGGATCTACTGCTGGTCCCTGCGAGTTTGCAGTGGAGTTGTCTTCTGGCATCAGTTCTGGCTTCTATGATGCAGGAAATGTTGGTGATGGTTTGAATGGATTGACGTTACAGTTGAGTTTTGTGACATTTTTATATGGTTAAAATCCATTGGAATGGAGATGCACCTGGACTTGACCACGTGGATCAGGCCCCATAGGATTTTCTAGAGCTAGTTGTTCATCATTTCAGTGCTTCATGTATTTGGATGTTTGAGAGGGTATGGCTCCAGCCATCAGATCGGGCCTGTGTTGTGAAACAAGAAACTTTCTTGCTATTCGGACAAGAAATGATGGATAGATTTACCATGATTTTATGCTGGGGAGGGGTGCTCCATGTTGTCTATTTGGTTTATCTCTCTTGAACTTCGGGTAGTGATTTGTTTTAAGTCCATGATGTCTGTTTGGGTTCTCCCCCTTATTCCCTTAAAAGGAGGTTTGCTTATAATAAAAAAATTTGAAGGCCTTCGGGACATTGGATGTAATAATATGTTTTATTAATATTCAATATATGAAATATAAATGTAATCAAAGTATAAAAAGTTAGTCCTATGACACCAAATCCAACAAACCCCCCACTTGTACTAGAGCCAAATGCCTAAAAATTTTAGTCTTCTAGACCTCACATTATAATCATGTTTATGATAAGTCAAAGATTTAGTCAAGGGGTCCACCACATTATCTTCCATGTAAATACTTATCACTAAAACCTCACCTCTCTGAGAAAAATCCCTCAAGGGATGATACCTTTGAAGTATGTGCTTCGTCTATTGATGTGGCCTTTACTCTTTTTCCAGAGCCACAATTGTAGTATTATCACAGTAGGGTCTGATATGTTCTTTAATGATAGTTACCACATCATGCACTGGGATTAATTTTCACATCCATACTAATTATTTAGTGGCCTTAGAAGCCGCAATATACTTGGAATCTGTTGTAGAATTTACGACCACAAATTTCTTTGAGCTATTCCAACTCATAAGTTTTTCATTCAAAGTGAATATGTATCCCATATATGAATTCATATCATCTTGATCAGTTTGGAGATCAATATCTACATATCCTATGATGAATAGTTCCTCATCTCCTCCATAAAACAGAAATATATCCTTAGTACACCTCAGATACTCAAGAATAGTCTTGACTGTCATCCAATAGAGGTCACCTTGGTCATCTTGATATATTCATTCCACACTTAATGTGGAGGAAACATCTAGCCTATTACATAGAAAAACATAAATGACTAACCCGATCACTGATGCGCATGGAATACTTGTCATTATATTTATTTCCTAATTTGTATGAGGACACATTTTCCTAGAATGTTGAATGCCATGTGATGCATGAAATAATCCCCTATTGGATTATTCCATACCTAATATATTCTGTACCTTATCAATGTACATACTTTAACCTAGTCTAAGAAACCTCTTAGATATATCACTATAGATCTTGATCCCAAGAATATATGTTGGCTCACCTATGTCCTTCATAGAGAAGAATTTATTCAATCATTCACTAATAGAATGTAAGACTGGTATTTCATTTCAGATGAGTAATATGTCATCAACATATACTATTAAGAAAACAACTACACTCTCACTAAACTATTTGTATACACAAGGATCACACTCTTTCTTTATGAAACCAAATTCCATTATGGATTCATCAAAATGAATGCTTCCTGACCTAGATGATTTATTTAATCTATAAATGATTTTTTTCAATTTGCATATGGAATCACAAACACTTTGGGTTGTGTCATATAGAAATCTTCCTAAAGGTTACCATTAAGGAAGGATATTTTGAAATCCATTATCCAAAACTCATAGTCACAGTAATCCAAAATGGCCAGTAGAATTATGAGGTATTTTATAATTGTAACTGGTCAAAAGGTTTCATAGTAGTCAATTCCTTGATGCTATTTAAACCCTTTTACAACCAGTCATGCCTTATAGGAACTGAACTGTCCTTCCATGTCCAGTTTCTTCTTGGATACCCATTTGAAACCAACGATATTTATATCTACTAGAGGATATACCAAAATCTCGACTTGAATTTGGTACATGGAATCCATTTCATAATTCATGGCTTTTTTCCACTTGGAAACATCTGTGCCACATACGGATTCCTTGTAGGTTATAGGATCATTATTATCAACTAATAATGAATCACTATCCCTGGTGACTGGGAAATCATACTATTATAGTTCTTTAACATCTCTTATATTCATAATCAGGACTTGTGTCTTTGGAACCATTTCTTCTTCCATGAGTAATTGTGGCATCTGTTCCCCTTCCAACTCTTGTGTACCTTGAGCCTCAAATTTATCAAAGTATATCTCACTCCCACTATCTCCTTTAGATATGTTCTCCCTATCAATGATTACTATGTGTTTTTAAACTATTAAATTTTTGTATTAGGGGTAATATAGGTAATATTATAATGCCCCATGTTTTTAAAAGAGAAAACTATGTTCGATAACGTATGCGATATGCAACACTGAACCCAAATAAACAATGATTATTTAAATATGTCCGTTTTAACCTCTCCATTAAATTCACAGATACTATTAGGGTTAAATAATTTATGATATATATATATATATATATATGTCCTACTCATCATAAAATTATTTATAAATTCTTAGATAATAATCACTCAATTTTTTTGGTAATGTCCTTTTATTCTTCAAAATATATTTTCTTCAAAAATGATTTTTATTTATTTTTGTGAAAAAAATATTAGAATTATTTTATAGAACATTTAGAATATGTATTTGATAAAAGGATATCCATTTTTTATATCATCATATCAAATTTAACTTAGGGTGAAATTTTAGGATTTTCCAGAAAATATGGATTTTTAAGTGAAAGGTGAAAAATACCATTTTTTGGTAAAATTGTCATTTATTTTGATAAATTAAGTAATTTAAAAGTCAAATTATTATTTTGATTTTATTTATAGGTAATATAAGTATTATTTAGTTATATTTAATTCAATTAATTAAATTTAAATATTCTTTATACCGAATTTTAGTATACATTTATTTTAGGCTTAAAAACAATTTTTTTTGAAATTTTTTTAAATGAATAATGTTTTTATGTTATAATTAATTAAAATAAACCCAAATTAGGAATAATTTAAATGAATTTTTATATTATATATCTATCTTTAAGAATTTAAATTCATATAATGAAGAATACTAGTAATAGTGTTAAAGTAAAATAATCTTTTCCTTGAAAAATTCATTTTTCAAAAAACCGCTTTCCATCACGCTAGTGGGTTTTATATTAAATTAAATTCTTCTTTATATGTGAATTTATTTTGATAAAATGGATTCCATATTTAGAATCATCATAATTAATATTATTTAATAAGGTCAACTTATTTTTTGAACAATACGAATAGTAACCATAGTAAATATTTATTACCATGGTAAAAGGAAAATATGTCAATAAAGGGTAAAATTATTTTAATAAGGACTAGAAACTAAGTAACCCTAAGGTTATGAATATTTATGTTTTAATTTCAATATAATATTTACTATATCTATCTTTTTTTACTTTATAAATAATTAAATAAGTATTTTGATAAGAATTTGATTTTGATATGTTAAAATATAAATTTTATTTGGGGTAAAATATTGTTTTAATGAATAATACACTATAGGAAAACGGCCGTTTAGCGGAGGTTTTTTCGCGACGGTTGTAAAAACCGCCGCAAAACGTGTTTCGGGCCGCCATTTCGCGACGATTTTTAAACCGCCGCGAAAAAACCGCCGCAAAATGTCTTAAATTTTTATATATATATTTTTTTTATTTTTTATTTTTTTTAAATTTTTTCGAGGATTAGCGGCGGTTTTTCCGCGAAATAGCGGCGGTTTGGGTAAAACCGCCGTTAAATGAAAGGAAAAAATAAAAAAACATGAGAAACCCCAAAATCACTAAAATGACCATAACTTTTGATCCAGGTGTCCATTGGACCGCCACAACCAGTCAAATCGAAGCTCATGAAGAGATACAGAGGCACGTATAATCAAAACTATGAGATGTTCTAAGGCACGGAAGATATGAGAGTTATAAGAAAGTTGAAAAAAGTTCTCCAACTTCAAACGACCATAACTTTCTCTCCTGGTGTTCGTTTGGGCTCTACCACATATTAAATCAAATCCAGCAAAGAGAGTTACGCACCAGTTCGATAATAACAATCCTCTGTCATGTTTTTAATCCCAAAAACCCCTCTGAAGGCCTCCGAAACCCTGTTTCCGTCACCGGTGTCCCGTCGAACTTGTCTTCAAATGGACCTAACTTTCGATCCGCGTGTCAGTTCAGACTCCTCCACCTGCCAGATCATAGCTCATTCCATGAGATTCAGTTTGACTAGTCGCATCGCCCACATGCACTCCTGGATCACAAGTTATGACCTTTTTAGTGGGTATCGGGTTTGTTATGTTTTTTGATGCCTCGTTTCTAGCACCCGTTCCCCGTCAGCTTTTTTTTAAATGGTCCTAACTTCTGATCCGCCTGTCCATTCAGAATCTTTCGCCTATCAGGTCGAAGATCATTTCAGGATCTTTGATTTGACAGGTCGCGGATCTGAAACGGACTCTCGGATCATAAGTTATCTCTATTAATGTGAGTCCAATGTTTTTATCACTTTATGACCGTTTTGACGGGTTTTAACGGTTGCTCCATTTATTAATGTTTATTTGGGTTTCCATGACTTGTTATCTTTATCAATGGTTTTTTGTGGGTTATTATGATGATTATGTTGAATTATTAAGGGGTTTTCCAGAGTTGTCATGAGTTTTCATGCGTTCTCATTCTTTCTAATGTCTCATTCTTCATATGCTTCTCCATCCGTTTTCATGCGTTTTCATGATTTTTCATCCCTTATCACGTATTTTCATACTTTTTCATGTGTTTCCTTTATTATTTATTATTTATTATTTATTATTTATAATATACTTTAATTTATTTATTATCTATTATTTTTTATTGGTTATATATTATATATTATTTATTATTTATATTTATTTATTATTTATATTTATATTTATTTATTATTTATTATTTATTATTACTAATAATAAAATAATAATAATAATAATAATATTTGTTACTGATTATTTATTATTTATTATTTATATTTATTTATTATTTATTATTTATATTTATTTATTATTTATTATTTATATTTATTTATTATTTATTATTATTATTTGTTATTTACATCTGGTAATGGGAATGGTAATATGGGAACCGGAACAGATACAAAAAAGAATAAACCTAGAAAAGACTACTCCAACATGCCGAAGACGGTGTCTACGAGGTCCTCTACCAAAATTGGAAAAGGGAAGGAAGTAAACACAAAGAAGGGACAGAATAAGGTAGTGTTTAGGACATCTCTGTCTGAAAGGGAGTTATGTCTTAGGGAGCAATACATCAATATGCTCAACCAATATGCTCCATCTGAGTGGGAATTAGCAGATCCAGATGACTTGGATGGTGGTGATGATGGGGAATTTGATGTCTTTTGAGTGGCATTGTTGTTGGGGGTGTTTTCTCTTTCTTTCCTATGTACTTTGTACTACTTTTTTCTTTTTTTAATAAAATTGGGACCGGGCATTCAGCCTGGGCCTGCATCTTTTTGGTATATTATTTATTATTACTAATAATAAAATAATAATAATAATAATAATATTTGTTACTGGTTATTTATTATTTATTATTTATCATTTATTATTTATTATTTATATTTATTTATTATTTATTATTTATTATTTATTATTTATTATTTATTATTTATTATTTATTATTTATTATTTATTGTTTGTTTATTATTATTTATTGTTTATTATTATTTATTATTATTTATTATTATTTATTATTTATTATTATTTATTATTTATTATTATTTATTATTATTATTTATTATTTATTATTATTTATTATTTATTATTATTTATTATTTATTATTTATTATTTATTATTATTTATTATTTATTATTTATTATTATTTATTATTTATTATATATTATTTATTATTATTATTTATTATTTGTTTATTATTATTATTTATTATTTATTATTTATTATTTATTATTTATATTTATTTATTATTTATATTTATTTATTATTTATATTTATTTATTATTTATATTTATTTATTATTTATATTTATTTATTATTTATATTTATTTATTATTTATTATTTATTATATATTATTAATTATTTATTATTACTAATAATAAAATATTATTAATAATAATAATATTTATTACTGTGTATTTATTATTTATTATTTATTATTTATTATTTATTATTTATTATTTGTTTATTATTATTTATTGTTTATTATTATTTATTGTTTATTATTATTTAATATTTATTATTATTTAATATTTATTATTTATTATTATTATTTATTCTTTATTATTATTTATTCTTATTTATTATTTATTATTTATTATTATTATTTATTATTTATTATTTATTATTTATTATGTATTATTATTATTTTATTATTATTTTATTATTATTTTATTATTTATTATTTGTTTATTATTATTTATTGTTTATTATTATTTAATATTTATTTTTTATTATTTATTATTTATTTTTTATTATTATTTAGTTTATATCTATTATTTATGTATTATTTGTTTTTTCAATTAAAATATATAAGTATATTAAATTCTGTTTATTAACCACATGACGAGCTTGCTGGAGTGGTAAAATCTTTGGAAAATATGCAAGAGGTTAGGGGTTTAAATCTCACCAAACGCAGTATTTCTTTATATTGCATGGATATGTGCATGGATATGTGCATGGGCATGTGCATGGGCATGTTCATGGGATGTGCATGCATGGATAAATAAAGTAAATAAAGTAATACAAAATAAATAAAATAAATACGAAATAAATAAAATAAATAAAATAAATAAAATAAATAAAATAAATACGAAATAAATAAAATAAATACGAAATAAATAAATAAATAAATAAATAAATAAATTAATTAATTAAAAAAAATTTAAAAAATTTAAAAAAAATTAAAAAAAATTAAAAAACCGCCGCAAAACATTCTACGACGGTTTTAAAAACCACCGCAAATAGTTTCCCGACGCACGATTTCACGACAGTTTTTCGAAACCGCCACCAATCTATTTAGCGGCGGTTTAAACCGCCGCGAAACGTAAAACCAAATGGCCGATAAATGCCTGTTTTTCCATAGTGATATCAATTCAAGAATTATTTAAATAAATTATATTTTAATAAAATAGTATATTAAATGGTATATATTAAATACAAATTATAATATAATTTTATGAAGTGCAAATGTAATTTTTATTAGGGCCGTAAAACTGTTAGTGTCAAAAAAATTAGTATTTGTTAATAAATGGATATTTTAATTTAAAAGTTTAATTTCTTATATTTAGATAATTATTTTGATATAATAACTATCATTTTTTGGAATTAAAACGTCAAAAATAACCAACTGTGTTTTTTTCAAAATTTTCCAAGATATTCAAATTTTCGGATAAAAATTAAATATAGTATAAGTATATGGTGTATATTAGGACATCATAATGACCAAAAATATATATTATATATTACATATAAGGTATAAATGACCAAATCTATGTTTAATATTTAAAATAATGTGTTTTGATGTTTTTTTATTAATTTTATAAGGCCTTCATGAATCCTCCAAAACCTTTATTATGTTTTAAGGTTTTAATATCATTTATTTATGAACACGACTCACTTACACATCACCAAGGGTAATATTTTAGTGATTTAGGCCCTTGAAATTATAAAATAATGAAAAAAAATCCTTTATGTAGAAAAAATGGGCAAAAACCGTGGGAAAGTTTGTGGTTTTGAGTATTTTATTATTTAGAATCCAAAACCAATGTTTGGTAAATAATAAAGAACCCCCATCTTTTCCAATATAAACCACCCAAGGTCCCATTAGTCTTCACTAAAAGACCATTTAGCACACATTTAATCTTACCTCCCCTCTCTAGAGTCCTCCCAAGGTTCCCCAATCTCTCAAGAATCTCCTCCCAAGCTTTTGGAATCACCCACTCAAGGTAAGGGATATCCCTCTCTTCTTTTTATTCAAGAACCTCTTTTATGTTATGCCACTTAATTCCCATTTGTTTTTATTTGGGTTTGTTTTCATAAATCCATTTCACTGAAATTATCACGATCCATCCCCTGTGGCTTGTACCGTGACATACCTCAAGCCCGTCTCCTGAAGGCCAGGGGATGGAGACTAGAACCGAAGGAGTCAACCTACAAGTGGGAGGCATTTTCCTGGATACCTGTACACACATGCACTCAAAAAACAAATCCATAAAACTAAAAGGTGAACACTAAGTAATCGGAAACCAGATTACAACAGCAATTAAAGCACTGAGTGGTAAAACCAGACCAGTATACAAGCCCAATAAAAGAACTGGAAACAACAAGGTACAAAGGGAGCACTGATGTCCATCTATGGAAAAACAAACCCACTTGATCGCTAGAGTAGTGAAGCTACTGGAAGCTGAAGTAGTATGTCCTATCTACCTAGTCCTACTGTGCCCCTCCTGGTCTTAGGCCACCATGTCCACTGTCATAATGTCCGTTGATCCTGTCTCCCTGAGCGTCTCTATTGAAACGTCAAACGTATACACCAGACACAACACGTGCGGGAGAAGCCCATGCAGGGGTGAGTAACTCAGTACTCATTAGGGGACCCCTAGAACCTCGATGGTCTCTCAGAAATCCAAAAAGTAAAACACCACAAAAACAACCACGAAGTAAACCACAAATCCACAACCAAAAAGTAAGCCACAAAACCAAAACCACAATGTAAACAACAAGGCCAAAACCACAAAGTAAAGAAAAAATATTATGCTTAGTCATATCTACTCAGGTACTTTCCCATTCATATACCTAGGTCATCTAGATATACGAGTCTCATCCATAAAGAAACATATGGCTCCAAACTCAAAGAAATTACCATGATTTCTAAATAAGGCTCAAAGCATAACCCAAGGATTAGAAGTATACACTCCATGTGCTAGCCATCCCTGATGGCACCCATTTGAGAGATGTACTCCATCAGGTAAAACTCAACCAATCTTAATGGAATGTCCAAAAGGATGTGCTCCATTGGGAACATTCTACTAGAACATTCTCTAGTGCCCAGAACTAGAGGTCTCGCTATCATAGTCTTGTTCCTGAGGAAAGACCAAGGGAAACAAAGTGAATATGCCCACTCCTCGACATTACATTCAGTTGGGGGAGCACTGCTCTAGTCTAACCCATGATATCTCAGTCGCTCCAGTAAGAAGTTTCCCACACCTCAATCTGTCAAGGGAGCACTAACTTCACCATGGTATCTATTACATCAAGTGGAGGGGTTCTCTCCTCGTAACTGTGTCCTGCAGTCGAGGGAGCTACAACTCCCATGAAGGACCCACTCTCCGTTTCTACTAAGAGATGGTGGAGTACTAATCCATAAGTGAGGACCCGCACCCTACCCGGTAGGGGAGTACAACTTTGGTAGTTTGTTCACTATGGGGGACACACACACTAGTATGTCAGGGGTGTACCGACCCTAGGCTAGAGGGCCCGCACCCTGGCACGACGGGGGAGTACTGACTCTACTGGAATAAGGTGTAAAGAGGACCCGCACCCTGAATCGGAAGGGGAGTACAACTCAGTGACTAGAAGACCCGTGCCCTGGTAAAGTAGGGGAGTAACCGACTCTGTCACAGTTTCTACTATGTGGGACCCACACCCTAGTATGTCAAGGGTGTACTGACCCCATGCTAGAGGGCCCGCACCCTGGAATGACAGGGGAGTATCGAATCTTCCGTAGAACTGTGTAAGGAGGAACCTCACCCTAGGTCGACAGGGGAGTACCTACTCCTAACATAGTGGACCTGCACCCTACTCGATAGGGGAGTACCTGACTCTATGCGAGTTAACTATGGAGGAACCATACCTTATTCCAACATGGGAGTACCAACTCCAAAGTTATAAGAACCTGCTCAGAGGAAAATGAACCCACACCGATGACGTGGGGAGTCCCATCTTTACCGGAGCAGGGGGTAAGGAATACCCACGCCTAGAGTCGTCAAGGGAGTAGCCGTCCAAACTTTTACCATAAGAAACACCCTAGTTTTTATCCTCATTCTATCAGTCATACATCAACTGACATGATGTTCCACAAATAAGTGAACCAAAGGACCTCCATGTCATAAGGGTTCCAACACAACAGATGAAACGTCAATCAGACGCTTGATCTGTAAGTTATATGCATTTTAGTACCGAGGTCCTAGTTGGATTCTTGTTTGATCCAACCTGAATGTACTTCAACTTTCTTCAAAACTCAATCAGAGTATCTCAAAAGGACCACCTCGTCCCAAGGATTTCAAAGCCACAGACGATTATTCAAACATACACCTGGCTTAGGAAATATGGCCCTTTAAGCGTAACTGGGTTGAAAAGGGTCCGAGAACGATCTGACCCGGTCATGCCAACCCAACCTGACCCGATCTAGGTTGACCCAACTTGGGTCAACTCGGACCATCTCGACCTAGCTGAGTTGTGATTCTGGCCCGCTGGGCCTGTGGGTTTGGCCCGCTGGGTCGGCCTGATCGGTTCGGCCCGCCTGGCAGCGTGGCCCTCCAGGCTCACCCCGACCCGCAGTTGAGGGCCATGACCCTTCTCCTTGGACGCAACATAGCTACATATGACACATGCCCACATGGATGGCCCCCCCGACCACATTCCCCAAGTCAACCCACATGGTGGGTTGACTTCTCTATGTGGCACCACGCTAACGTCGTGGCCCATCGCGACCACAGCTTCCGCCGCCAGGGCGCACCTCCTCCTACGACTACCGGACAAGCTGGTGGTCCGTCTCTTCTCCGTCGGGCACACAGCCGGCGTTGCATGCCGTGCACCGCCGCCAATGCCAATGCGCTAGCCGTAGCCTCATTGGGCCGTCGAACGCACTCCAGTGGCCCGTTTTTCACACTGTTTGCACCTATGGCCTCCAGGGGATTCCCTCTTCACTGCGATAGATCCAGATCCACCTTTCCATCAATTTCAAAGATACGATCACAAGGAATGAACATATGGAGGGGCTTGATCCTTTTTTGTGTCTACCCACACCCTCCGCGCCAGGGGACAAAAACTGCGGAGGTTTTAGGGAGTGTAGTGCAATCCAAAATAAATCAATCCCAACGTTGAACCCCCAAAGATACTATACCACATAAATGAGAAACTTATGGATCAACCTGTTCATGCGTTGATCTGCATCCATCTTTTTAAAAGGAATGGAGAACATGGAAGTTATTTAACAAACATTTCCCTATCTCTTATGACGTATGATGCACGTCGACATCACTTCCTGACTCCAATCTTCGAAAGGCATTGAAAATGAAGACGTCCCACTGATGTTCATCATTGTTCACTGGGGTGGAAGTCCATCAGAGGTAATCCATAAAATCCTCCAAATTTGTAATCCATATTTCCCCAGTGTGTCAAAATATAAATAGGATCACGTTTTAGCATTCCCATTATGATGTGATGTCACGTTATTACACTGTTTTAATTAAGAAACAACTTCATTGTTACGCATCATCAAAGCTTTGTTATGCTAGGAGTTTAACGATCCATTAATGAGCCTCATTAATGTGCATCATCGCTTCCCTATTGCTTCCCCACAACGTCGCCATCCACCACCCAAAATAGAGAAAGAAAATAAAACAATTATTTTAAATTATTTTATTATTTTTTTCAAAAAGTTTGAATTTTTTTTCCCGCTCAGCCCTTTATGGCCGAAGTTAATTCATTTCTAGGTGAATCCCAACATTCTAAATTCAATGGTGTCCTCTTATTTTTTATCCAAGAAATGGTTCAAAAGATAGAAAATCCTATTTGAAATTTTGTTGAACATACCTTAAAAAAATTTCAAAATTCCATTCCGGGCTCTCCAGACCTCAGAATCACGTGCCTTCAAATTTAACGATCTAGAAAAAAACTTCCCATGGAATTACAGGACATTACATCCTCCCCACCTTTAGAATTTTTATCCCCGAAAATCCAAAAACCAAACTTATGAGAGGAAAATGACTCACAAATGTTTCTACGCTGCTTCTAAGCACGCGCCATGAAGAAACACTGAGATCAACTACTCTCATGTCTAGCTCTTGCTAGGTCAACATCGTACCGCAATAGGCACGTGTTTCTTTAGATATGACAAAATGGAAAAAACTAATTACTACGATTCATCTGCAATCATGAGGTTCAATGTCTCACCTCCACCCTATCCTGACATAGATTACAGAAAGAACCCCACAGTCCACATCTGCCCATGAATGAACTCTGCTAAAACCACCATGAGCGTTATGCCTTCAAGGTTTATTTTAACACGTGGGAGTAATTAGCAACAAAGATGGGCTACCCACGAGCGAACATTTGGTCTTATTGGGCCCTCTTCCTAGAACCTCTAGTGGCCACACCAAAAGACAAAACAAGGACACAACCACTCTAACTTGTGGAATCTCTAATGAGTATGGATTGTTGGGAACCATTCTTCACTATGAAAACATCTTGTGGTCTAACTCTACCACCACAACATGACTCAAGTGGGACTCTTTACGAGAGTCCAAACTGTGCTGCCTGGGATTCTATTTTTAGAAAAGAAAATACATTCTCCATCACCCAGATATACCGCATCTCTTTCCTATTATCGTCATTTTGGGCACGCACGGTAGAAATCCATACCTAGAATGATGTCATAAGGACTTAATGGCATGACTTAGAGATCCCAATAGAAAATCTCACCTCCAAGATCCAGGTTACACTATCAATGTATGTGTGTGATAAGAAGGTATCCTCCATCAGGAGTCTCTAAGCGTGAGGGTCAAGTCCTCGATCCAACAAAAACCTCAAAGTCTCGAACATAACTAACCAAAAAAAGGAATGTCCAACACCTGTGTCTATTTAGAAAGGCAGCAAAAGAAAAGACACAGGTCATGCCTCAAACTTCTCTTAGATCTTCTTGTTCACGAGGCATGACAGCGTGTAGCTGTCCTCACCCACGTCCCCATGCTCCCTGGGCTTGGCGGGGACCACCCCCTGCTGCTTGTACAACTCCTCTACCTCTCCTGATGACTTGCGGAACTCCATGCTCCAAGCACTATCCCTACCAATGAGGTTCTTATGTCAGCTCCCTCTTAGTGGTATGGTGGGTTGGGAAATCGCTAGAGAGATTCTCCCAGTCGTTAAAATCATAACAATGCCTCTCCTGTGTCTGATCTGCTCCTTGGAGATACTTTTATGCCACATACCCATGTGTCTATGTCTGGGCATGGGTATGCCTCCTACGTTGCGATCCCGTCACCACTCGTCAAGTAGCTCCATTAGAAACCACTACTCTGTGACCTGTTTTGTAGGTCACATCCACCTTCTACTCTTCTAGGAAGCTCTCAACCACTAGGGCTAATTCTAGTACCCCAGCATGCGTCAGAATGCTAAGAGGTATCACCAATGCCTTGATTTCCCAGCGTAGTCCCTGCACGAAGGTATGGGCCTTGAAGTAAGGGTCATGCACCATATCTGTAGAGTATTGTAAAAAATCCGTGAATGTCACTGAGTACTCTGCTACAATCATTCTACCCTGCCGTAGGTGCAGAATCTCTGGTACGTGTATAGAGTGAAAAGTCTCTATAAATAACTCCTCTCTGAAGAGGATCTCAAAGTCTATCCAAGTGAGGGTTGCCTCATCATGAGTCTGGATCATCAGGATCCACCATATCCCTGCTAATCCCTAAAGAAGGCTTGCCGCCAAGACTATCATATGGTCGGGCGGTGTCCTCACTAGGCGGAAGACACACATAACTGCCTCAAGAAAATCCTTCGCTACATGAGAATCTGTCTCTCCACAGAACCTATGAGGTCTCTACCACTGAAAATAATGTAGAACACTCAGCCTGCGCGCATACTCACCCTGAACTGCTGGTGGAAACTGCTACTTGATGGGTGGTGGCATCACTAGTGCACCACCTGAAGGTAACACCCCCATATCAGTTACCTACACCTAAGCCTCTAATTAGGGAAGATCATCATCATGATCCTGCTGTGGAATCCTATCTGGCTATCATTGTGGAGGAATATTGAAATGAGTCAAGATGATCCATGATTAAGAGTATATATGGAGAGCTCAATCAAGAAGGAAATGGAAATCACAATCATTCCTACAATTTTCATAATCCATTTATTTCCCTACAACCAATGTTTCCATGTTCCAAGTCGGGTAACAGGTGTCTAGAATACTGGTGTAAAGATACATAGGCCGCTGCACCAACACTAGAGTCATTGACCTAAAATATGAACTCAAAACACTTAACACTGTTGTTCACAAACAAAAACAACGTAACCTTGGTCATTGAGATAGAACCGATCACCTATGATACCACTTTGTCACGACCCATCCCCTGGGGCCCGTACCTTGACATAACCCTATCCCACCTTCTAAAGGCCAGGGGTTTGAGACTAATGCAGAAGCCATCAACCTACATGTGGGAGGCATTTTCTTGGATACCTGTACACATGTTCACTCACAAAACAAATCCAAAAAACTGAAAGGTGAACGCTAAGTAATCGGAAACCAGAGTACAACATCAAGTAAAGCATTGAGTGGTAAAACCGGGCCAGTATACAATCCCAAAAAAAGAACTGGAAACAACAAGGTACAAAAGGAGCACTGATGGATATCTACGGAAAAAAATACCACCTGATTGCTAAAGTAGTGAACCTATTGGAAGCTGAGGTAGTATGTCCTATCCACCTGGTCCTACTGGGCCCCGCTTGGTCCTAGGCCACCAAGCCCACCGTCGTAACGTCTGTCGGTCCCATATCCCTAAGTGACTCTATCAAAACGTCGAACATATTCACTAAACACAACACATGTGGGTGAATCCCGTGTAGGGGTGAGTAACTTTGTAATCAGTAGGGGACCCCAAGACCCTCGATGGTCTCTTAGAAATCCACAAAGGAAAATAACACAAAACAATCACAATGTAAACCACAAAGCTGTTGGAGTTGGTGGTCTAGAACCAACTACTTTGTACTTTATTCATTAATAAAAGACTTATCACATATTGATTGTTCTTCTACGTGAAAATGCATGTGATAATGTCCTAAGGACAGTTGTTGCATTAATGGGTCATAGCGGATCCCTACTATGATGAGAACCCAGAAGTTCCATAAAACTGTTCTTGAATATATGTTTTATGGCCAGATGATATTATTTGAAGGACACAAATAATACAGGTCATTAGGGGTGAGGGCTCATAAAACTTTGAGGCACCTTCTCATGGTGTGCGCCCTTGGTAATTTCCAGGAGGATATTATGAGAACGAGACCTGCAAGTAGGAAATCCACATTTCATAGTGTCATTGGATGTACCTATATGCGGACTTGTGTATTGGTCCTTAGACTTTAAGATTATTATTAATGGGTATTAAAACTCGCGCACTTAGATGTATTGGTGAAAATTGTGATGACACACTGTTCGCAGCGAGGTAGGATACATTGGGTGCATCACGAGTAATACTGCATTAATAGATAACACGAGAAATGATTTGTCCCTTCTGTTCCATAACAGAAGTAGATATCTGAGGCCATTTGATGGAATTGATATGGCCTAAATAAATCCATGGAAATGGTAAGGTATGGCCAAGTTCAATTCCGGGAAGTCAAAGAAAGAATAATCGAGCACATGGGTTGATGGCACTAGCATGCAACCCGCTTGATTGGAGATATCGAGACAAAGGGATTATATTACACGATAAGTGTTCGTAGGAGGTGACACATCATTGCGGCATTAAATTCTTTCTCTATGGGTGCCTTGGCGTGTTTCTAGACGCTAACCTTGGACTTTTGGCAGGATCCGCCTAATTCCACTGAGAAAGAGGCCTAGAGGGTCACACACTAAGTGTGTCCATGTATCTCAGTTAAATATTAATTTAACAAGTTAAATAAATATTATTCCCGACTGTGGTTTAATAATTATTTAAGGATGCTTGATTGTATTTATTTCAACACTAGTTATTTGAGAGAATATATTGTGGGTGAAATATTATATATTTATTAGCAAGTAATGCAGTTACATTTATTTAAGAAATAAATAGCCATTACTCAAGGTCTAATAAATATGGTGTAGGAAATAAATAAAATGAAAAATAAAAGTACACGTCGTGTATATTTATATACACACCGTGTAGTTTGTTTTTCGGGATTCGTGAGAAAATATTGTTTATTTAATTAAATGATATTAAATGTAATACGTTGGGTGCATGTCAAGTAATAATGATGGTCAACTGTCATTATTAAGACATGGGGTATTACTAAGAATTAAATGAAATGATTAAATGCTTTTGGGAAATTAATTAATTTTATTATTCTAAGTATTATAATCCCAATTACATTATTCTCATAGAATGAGAGCCATTGTTGTGCACAACGGATTTGGAAAATACTCTCAATCCAAGAGAGAATTCCCTTTCCACCAAGAATGATTTCAAGTTACGAGAGTGAGATCCTCCACCGGATTAAGGCGGTAGAAGGCGGACATCGCAAGCGAAGGTTCTTCCATGCTAGCACCCGGAGATCCCTTCGGCGACGTCTAGAGATACGTGGAGCACGTGTGGATCACCACTAGAGAAATCCTATACTTGGGTTCTACAATGCAACAACAGATCATAGGATCGTGTCTGGAGACTCCAACGAAGAAAGAATTCCATCGGGGTAATTCTTATGAATTAATTAAATTAATTATAACCGACATACGATGATCCTATCTCAACGGTTTCGAGACTCTTCTTTTCTTTTAGTTATTCATTCTATTCTGAAGATCCGGCATTTTAAATTGTGACGGACCTCGGATTGAACGTTGTTAATGTTAAAATTAAAGTTGGGAAAACCCCCACCAATGCGCTTCCGCTGCGCTCGGAACCTACAAGTGGTATCAGAGCGGTCATATCATTGATTATAATTATTTAGTTTTTCGTTAGTGATTTATGCATTTAATAATTTAGTTATTTCAATTCATGTTTAATCGTTCTGGAAATCTGAATCTTGATATCTGTTCCTCCTCCATCATTTCTCATTCACCTCACAAAAACGAATTTTTCTTTTAATTTTGATTAAAATAAAATAGAGGAACTCATCCAGAGGAGCCAAAAGTTTCTGGCCGTACAACACCAGAATACACGGCGTGTATTTGGAAGTACACGCTGTGTAGTCTAGGTTCAATGCATTGAATGATTCGACAAATCAGGCTGTGTATTGGATTCTTTCTAAGAATTTAAGACACCGTGTGTTGAGCAGAACCAGGTGGCACACAGTTTCTGGATTACACGCCGTGTGGTCCAATGAACACAGCGTGTAGTCCCTTCAGGTTAGGGTTGGGCTGTGTACCCCGTACATGGCTTGCTTGGCTGGAAACCGTGTAATGTGGAAACTACATGGCGTGTGTCCCACAGAACACGCCGTGTATTCTGAAAATTTCTGAAGTACATTAACACGCCCTGTCCCTGGGTGTGTACTTCGGATGGACGGTGAAGAAAAAGTACATGCCGTGTAGTCGGAACTACACGCCGTGTACTCACCCAAATTATACAGATTTATTAATTTTATTATTATATTATACAAACCCTTGAGACTTGTACCATGGTGAAGGCATAAAGCTGAGACACAACACGTGATAGGTGTTTTATATATATTTGTTTAATTTAACATCTGCGTAATGAACAGGAATTCACCGGGTTGCCTCCAAGGTACAAGTTACATACAAGGATAATTTTAAATGAATTTATTTGTTTAAAATTATGATGGATGAGAATCTCAAGGAAATTCAAAAAAAGGATTTAAGTTAAAAGGATTGATTAATTAAAGATAATTAATTGTTTCGAGTGTGATTTATCTTAAACAAGAACAATTAAAGAATTGAATGCTAGTTTTATTTATGCGTAAATATCGTTGCATGTATGTATGATCATGAGCTAGACCGAGACATTTGTATGTGAATGGTTTCTTTTAATTAATTTATTTAAATTAAATTTTTTGTCCTGCGATCCATCTCCTCATTAATATGTAGGGCCTGCGCGCCCAAGGATTCTTTTTGTAAAAACCCATTTTTACACCTCACCTGCATGTGAGATAAATACATATGTAATGTATGGAGATCCCAAGCTAGTGGAGGCGGCTCAAGTCAAGAGACAAGGTGAAACGAATCCAAGGAGATACAAAGGTGGATAGGTGGAAAGATGTAAACACGAACCCGAAAGGTTCAAGGTGTTTCTCCCCTAGGTCTTGGGATAGTTTATTAATCTCTAGATAAACTAACTAATAGAAAAGCTCATGATCATACCATTTATTTTATTTTTGTTAGTTGAATGGTTTATTTATTGTTGGTGTGTTGTCACGATCATAGTTAATAAATTAAACGAGCATGCAAGATGGAACTAAAATAAAACCGGCTTATACATAAATATTATCTTAGACATGGTAAATCACTTAAGTATATCCCACTTAATATTAACAAGCATGTAATCAAAGATAATAAAATGGAAATTTACGTATAAGGATAAAATCCCTCAAAAAGAAATATTAAGTCGGTATAGCCTTTCATAATCTTGGTTAGAATCGAACCATAGTTCAAAGTGCTTGACCAACCCTAGTTGGGGTGATTTCAATTATCGGGGAATTATAATTCAAGGTTTTGGGTTGACTTGACTTGGTTCACATCAAGGGTTGAATGCCACAGCAGGACTTGGTGTGACCAAGAGGCAAAGGTTGAGTAAATCCAAAATAAAAGGATTTTAGGATTGGGGAGTCCACTTAGCGGATCAAGGAGCTGCGAGTTAATACAGTTGGCATTTGGAATGCCTACCTAAAACCCTTCAAGTTTCTTGACCAACCCTATTTGGGGTAATGCGAAGGGAAATATGGATCCTTTCCACTAGAATATTCAGGAAACAGAATATTCCTAAGTCAATGGTTAGGGCTATTGGATTTCGATAAAATAGTGGGAGACTAATAAGTATTAATTTATTTATTTGTCTCAATTTTTGTAATAAAGTAATAAACCTTTTCTCATCTTAATTTGTAGAAACAGAAAGAAAATTACTTCAAACATATCATTGCGCACCATACTCAAGAAGGAAAACCTTCTCACCGGCACCAATTTCCAAGAGTGGCAGAGGCGTTTACGCGTCGTCCTTCGCCACGAAAGGAAATTGTATGTACTAGAAGAGCCTATTCTAGTTGTGCCTGGGAAAGAGGCTAATGATGAGGAATTATCTCTCTATATGAAACACATGGATGATGCTATAAATGTCCAGTGTTTCATGCTATCAGCCATGTCCAATGAGCTCTTGAAGCAACATGAAAACATGGACGCGTATAGCATGATGTCTCACCTTAAAGATCTCTACCAAGAGAAGGTGAGACATGAGAGGTATGAGATCTCCAATGCTTTATTTACAACTAAGCTTGGAGAGTCTGCGCCATCTGGGCCTCATGTAGTCAAGCTTATTGGCTACATTGAATGCCTGTACATCTTAGGGATTAAATTCCCGGATGAGTTGTGTACAGATCTCATCCTATCATTACTGCCCAAGACCTTCTCTAGCTTCATTGTCAACTATAATATGAGCGGAAATGAGAAGAGTCTATCAGAGATTTTGACCTTGATTCTCTAGGTAGATAAGGACATGGGGCATGACAAACCCGCAGTCCTTATGGTGAACAAGAAAAGGAAGGACAAGGCAAAGGGGCCAAAGACTTATAAACGGTCTGAAGCCCCCAAGCACCGTCCCTCCAAGAAGGGGAAGATCCAGAGGCAGGGCAAGGAATGGGAGGTGGTGTGTTTTTCATGTGGCAAGTAGGGCCATTGGAAGAGGAACTGCACCCAGAAGTGTGGGGATGCTAAAGGTGCGTTCGTTATCGAGTGGAATCTTTCTATTTCTACATATTGGGTATTAGATATAGTTTGTGGGGCTCACATCTATATTCAAATGTAGGAACCAAGTAGATTTAGAAAGATCTCCAGAGGAGAGGTGGATCTTTGAGCTGCCAATGGCGCAAGGCTGACTGTGTTGGCTATTGGCGACTACCACCTCTCATTGCCAACTGGTATGATTTTGGTTTTACAAAACTGTTATTTTTTTCCTATTGTTACCAAGAACATAATTTCTGTATCTTTTTTGGATATGGATGGATTTGTTTTTAAGTTTGGAAATAAGGGTTGTCTCTTTTATAAGAACAACTTATGTTATGGTATGGCACATTTGAATAATGGTTTGTATGTATTAAATTACAAAAACCAAGTGTTGGAAATCGATAATGAAACAGAATCACATGACTCATACATCACCCAGTTGTGGCATCACCGCCTTGGTTATGTGAACGAGAAGCGCTTGACGAAGCTCTGCCAAGATGGCTATTTAGACTCAACTGAGCTAAAACCACTTGATAGATGTCACGCTTGTTTACAAGGTAAAATGACCAAGACACCTTTTGGTGGACAGGGTGAAAGGTCCACAGAGCTTCTAGGATTGGTACACACGGATGTATGTGGACCATTTCCAGTAGAAGATAGAGGTGGATATTCTTACTTCATTACTTTTACTGATGATTTGAGTAGATATGGATTTGTCTACTTAATGAGGTATAATTCAGAAGCCTTAGAGAAATTTAAGGAATTCAAGAATGAAGTAGAGAATCATCTTGGTAAGAAGATAAAGAAGCTTCGATCGGATCGAGGTGGAGAATATCTGAACCAAGAGTTCAATGATCTTCTACGGGAGTCTGGGATTTTATCTCAGCTCACTCCTCCTTATACACCACAGTGGAATGGTGTTAGTGAAAGGAGGAACCACACATTTTTGGACATGGTGAGGCCGATGATGAGTCATGCAGATCTTCCATTATCCTTTTGGGGATATGAATTACAAACCAAAACATACACATTAAACTGAGTACCAACTAAGGTGGAAAATGTAATTCCATCCGAGTTATGGAATGGAAGGAAACCCACTTTGTCGCACACATGTGTATGGGGATGCGAGGTGTTTTTTAAGGCCTTCTCAGGAAACAAACTAGCAACCCGGGGCACGAGGTGTATCTTTATAGGATATCCCAAGGAAACGAAAGGATATTACCTATATAACCCTTTAGACAAGAAAGTGATTGTCTCCAGACAAGCTGTCTTTCTTGAGAGGGAGCACATCCTCAAGAAGGATAGTGGGAGAAATATTGAATTCGATGAAGTTGATGCTCAAGATACACAGGAGTTGGTACAGGAACAAGTTCCACAGGTCCCCATGGAAGAGGCTCCAGAAACACAAGTACTGCGTAGGAGCTCAAGAGAGGTAAGGGAACCAGAGATATTTGGTTTCCTAGTCACTAAGGATGGTGAATCATTATTATTGGACAATGATGAACCTATCTCCTATAAGGAAGAATTATAAAGCTCAGAAGCTGCAAGATGGAAAGAATCTATGAACTCTGAGATGGATTCCATGTATCAGAACCAAGTCTGGGTTCTGGTCGATGAGCCAGTTGATGTAAAGCCTATTGGATGCAAATGTGTATTCAAGAGAAAAATGGACATGGAAGGTCAAGTTAGCACCTATAAAGCAAGGCTAGTGGCTAAAGGATTCAGACAACGTCAAGGAATTGACTATGATGAAATCTTCTCGTCAGTTTCCTTATTTAAATCCATAAGAATCATACTTTCCATAGCAGCTTACCATGACTACGAGATTTGGAAAATGGATGTCAAAATAGCATTCCTTAATGGGAACCTTCAGGAAGATGTCTATATGACACAACCAGAAGGGTTTATGACACTTGGTGAAGCCAAAAAGGTTTTCAAGTTGTATAAATCCATTTATGGATTGAAGAAAGCATCCAGGTCATGGAACATTCGATTTGATGAAGCCATAACAAAATTTGGTTTCATTAAGAATGAATGTGAGCCATGTGTTTATAAGCGGTTTAATGGGAATGCGATCGTTATCCTAGTAGTATATGTTGACGACATATTACTTATTGGAAACGATGTACCAGTCTTACAGTCAGTTAAGGACTTGCTGAACAAGTGTTTCTCCATGAAGGACTTGGGAGAAGCAACCTACATTCTAGGGATCAAGATCATTCGTGATAGATCCAAGAGGCTGCTTGGACTAAGTCAGGGTACATAAATTGACCAGATACTAAAGATATTTAGTATGGAAAAATCCAAGAGGGGATTGGTTCCAGTGTCACATGGCTTACATCTTTCTAAGAAAATGTGTCCCCAGACACAACAAGAGAAAGATAGGATGAGTAAAATCTCGTACGCTTCGGCTATAGGATCCATCATGTATGCCATGTTATGTACTAGGCTTGATGTTGCCTATGCACTGAGCATGGTAGGAAGATATCAAGAAGATCCAGGAGAAAAACATTGGACTGCTGTTAAGACTATCCTTAAGTATCTGAGAAGAACTAAGGATATGTTCCGGGTGTATGGAGGAGATGAGGAGCTTGTCATCAGAGGGTATGCTGATGCTATTTTTCAAATAGATCAGAATGATCTGAAGTCATAATCTGGATATGTTTTCTATCTCAATGGAGGAGCTGTGAGCTGGAAGAGTTCAAAGCAGTCAGTTGTCGCCGATTCTATAGCAGAGTCCGAGTATATAACGGTTTTTGATGCAGCCAAAAAAGCCGTCTGGATTCGGAACTTTGTCCAGGAGCTTGATGTGGTTCCTAGCAGTAAATATCCCATTACATTGTATTATGATAATACTGCAGTGGTGGCTCTTGCAAAAGAACCAAGGTCACATCAACGGATAAAGCACATACTCCGGAAGTATCACCTCTTGAGGGATTTCTATCAAAGGGGTGAAGTTGTAGTGAGCAGAGTGTCCATGGAAGAGAAAGTGGCGGACCCCATGACTAAAGGCCTATCTCAACAGAAGCATGAATATCATGTGAGAGCTAGCGGGTTAAAGGTTGTTAGTAGTTGGCTCTAGTCCAAGTGGGAGTCTGTTGGAGTTGGTGGTCTAGAACCAACTACTTTATACTTTATTCATTAATAAAAGCCTTATCACATCTTGATTGTTCTTCTGTGTGACAATACATGTGATAATGTGGATAGTTGTTGCACTAATGGGTCATAGTCGATCCCTACTATGATGAGAACCCAGAAGTGCCATAACACTGTTCTTGAATATATGTTCTATGGACGAATGATATTATTTGAAGGACACAAATAATACAGGTCATTAGGGATGAGGACTCATAAAACTTTGAGGCACTTTTTCATGGTGTGCGCCCTTGGTAATATCTATGAGGATATTATGAGAATGAGACCCTCAAGTAGGAAATCCACATTTCATAGTGTCATTGGATGTTCCTATCTGCAGACATGTGTATTGGTCCTTAGACTTTAAGATTATTATTAATGGGTATTACAACTCGCGCACTTAGATATATTGATAAAAACTGTGACGACACACTATTCGCAGTGAGGTAGAATACGTTAGGTGCGTCACGAGTAATACTGCATTAATAGATAATGCGAGAAAGGATTTGTCCCTTCTGTTCCATAACAGAAGTAGATATCTCAGGCCCTTTGATGGAATTTATATGGCCTAAATAAATCCATGGCCATGGTAAGGTATGAGCGAGTTCAATTTCGGGAAGTCAAAGAAAGAATAATCGAGCACATGGGTTGATGACACTAGCATGAAACCCTCTTTATTGGAGATATCGAGACAAAGGGATTATATTACACGATAAGCGTTCGTAGGAGGTGACACGTCATTGCGACATTAACTTCTTTCTCTATGGGTGCCTTGGCGTGTTTCTAGACGCTAACCTAGGACTTTAGGTAGGATCCACCTAATTCCACTAAGAAAGAGGCCTATAGGGTCACACACTAAGTGTGCCCATGTATCTCAGTTAAATATTAATTTAAAAAGTTAAATAAATATTATTCCCGACTGTGGTTTAATAATTATTTAAGGATGCCTGATCGCATTTATTTCAACACTAGTTATTCGAGAGAATATATTGTGTGTGAAATAATATATATTTATTAGCGAGTAATGCAGTTACATTTATTTAAGAAATAAATAGCCATTACTCATGGTCTAATAAATATGGTGGAGGAAATAAATAAAATGAAAAATAAAAGTACACGCCATGTATATTTATATACACACCGTGTAGTTTGTTTTTCGGGATTCATGAGAAAATATTTTTTATTTAATTAAATGATATTAAATGTAATACATTGGGCGCATGTCAAGTAATAATGATGTTCAACTATCATTATTAAGACATGGGGTATTACTAAGAATTAAATGAAATGATTAAATGCTTTCGGGCAATTAATTCATTTTATTATTCTAAGTATTATAATCCCAATTACATTATTCTCATAGAATGGGAGCCATTTTTGTGCTCAAAGGATTTGGAAAATACTCTCAAGCCAAGAGAGAATTACCTTTCCACCAAGAACGCTTTCAAGTTACGAGAGTGAGATCCTCCACCAGATCAAGGCGGTAGAAGGCAGACATCGCAAGTGAAGGTTCTTCCACGCTAGCACCGGGAGATCCCTTCGGCGACGTCCAGAGATATGTGGAGCACGTGTGGATCGCTGCTAGAGGAATCCTATACTTGGATTCTATGACGCAACGACGGATCACAAGATCGTGACCGGAGACTCCAACGAATAAAGAATTCCATCGAGGTAATTCTTATGAATTAATTAAATTAGTTATAACCAACATATGATGATCCTATCTCAACGGTTCCGGGACTCTTCTTTTCTTTTCGTTCTTCATTCTATTCTGAAGATCCAGCATTTTAAATCGTGACAGACCTCAGATTGAACGTTGTTAACATTAAAATTAAAGTTGGGAAAACCCCCACCAACGCGCTTTTGCTGCGCTCGGAACCTACAAAATCCACAACCAAAAAGTAAACCACAAAGACAAAACAAAAAAGTAAACCATAAGGCCAAATCCATGAAGTAAGACACAAATATTGTGTATAGTCAGCTCTACTCAGGTACGTTCCCATACATATACCTAGGTCATCCAGATATACTCTTCTCAACCACAAAGAAACATAAGTCTTCGACCCCAAATTCATTACCAGGATTTCAAAAGAAGGATCATAGTGTAACTCAAGGATTATAAGTACACTCTCCATGAGCTAGACATCCATGATGGAACCCATCTAAGAGATATACTCCATTATGTACAACTTAACCTTTCATAATGTCATGTCTGAAGGGATGTGCTCTATCAAAAAATTCTGCTAGAACTGCCTCTAGTTCCTAGAACAAGAGGTCTCATTGTCATAGTCTTTCACCTAAGGAAAGACCAAGGGAAACCAAGTAAAGAGGCCCACTCCTCGACACTGCGTTCAATTGGGGGAGCACTTCTCTAGTCTAACCCACGATATCTCAGTCACTCCAGTAAGAAGTGGCCCGCACCTTAGTCCATCGGGAGAGCACTAACTTATAACTTGGTATCGATTACATTAAATGGAGGGGCCCACTCCTCGTAATTGTGTCCTATAGTTGAAGGAGCTCCAACTCCCATGAAGGCCCCACTCCCAGTCACTACTTAGAAACAGGGGAGTACTACTCCCTAATTGAGGACCCTCACCCTACCTGGTAGGGGAGTACATCTTTGGTAGTTTGTTCACTATGGGGGACCCATTCCCTAGTACGTCAGGGGAGTACCGACCCCAGGCTAGAGGGCCTGCACCCTAGCATGGTAGGGGAGTACCGAATCTGCTGGAACAAGGTGTAAAAAGGACCCACACCCTGAATTGGCAGGGGAGTACAACTCGGTGACTAGAGGACCCACGCTCTGGTAAAGTAGGGGAGTAAACAATTATGTCACAATATCTATTGTGGGGGACCCACACCCTAGTACGTAAGGGGAGTACTCACCCCAGGCTAGAGGGACCACACCCTAGAATGGTAGGGGAGTACCGAATCTTTCATAGAACTGCATAAGGAGGACCCACACCTTGGGTCGACAGGGGAGTACCTACTCCTAATATAGAGGACCTGCACCCTACCTGGTAGGGGAGTACCTAACTCTATGTGAGTTAAGTATGGAGGACCCGTGCCCTAGTCCAATAGGGTAGTACCGAATACAAATATAGAAGAACCTTATTAGAGTAAAACGAACTCGCACCCATGATATGGGGAGTCGCCTCTTTACCGGAGTATAGGAGTAAGGAATACCCGCATCTAGAGTCATCAAAGGAGTATCTGTCCTAACTCCCACCACAAGAAACAACCCGGTTCTATTACTCAGGATATCATTCATACCTCAAATTCCACAAATTTCTCTAAATAAGTGACCTGATGGAACACCATTTCATAAGGGTTACAACACAATAGACAGTGCATCAATCAGATGCTCGGTCTGTAAGTTATAGGCATTTTAGTACCGAGGGCCTAGTTGGATTCGTGTTCGATCCAACCCACCCGTACTTAAAATTTCTCCAAAACTCAAGTGGAGTATCTCAAAATGACTACCTCGTCCCAAGGATTCCATCACCAAAGACGGTTCGTCAAACAAGAATCTGGTTTAGGAGATAAGGCCCTTTAAGCGTAACTGGGTCGAAAAGGGTTCGGGTCCGGTCCGTCCTGGTTGGACCGACCCAAAAGAATCCAGGTCGATTCAACCCGGGTTGACCCAACCCATCATGGCTAGGCCACGGGTCTAGCCTGGGCCACCTAGTAGCATGACCTTCCAGGCTCACCCCAGCCCGTTGTTGCGGGCTGGCCCCCTTCTCCTCGGACGCGGTGTAGCCGCGTCCAGCACCTGCTCACACAGCCAGGCCCACCGGCTATATCCTGCACGTCAACCCGCATGGTGGGTTGACTTCTCCACATGGCGCCACGCTAGTTCCATGGGACTCCAGCGCCGTGTCCCGTCGTGGTTGCAGCTTCTGCCACCTAGGGGCGCCACTAGGGCACTCATCCTCTTCCGGCCGCTAGTTAGGCCGACAACCTGTCTCTTCTCCGAGGGGCATGCGGCCGGTGCTACCGCTATCCATAGCCTCATCAGGCCGCCAGACACACTCTGGTGGCCCATTTTTTGCACTGTTTTTGCCTGCAACCACCAAGAGATTCCCTATTCACTACGGTGGATCCAGATCCACCTTGCCGTCAATTTCAAGGAGCCGATCACAAGGAACAAACATGCGGAGGGGCCCATGCCTTGTTCATGTCGGGCCACACCCTCTGTGTTAGAGTATAAAAGTCGGGAGGTTTCGAGGAGTGTAGTGCAATCCAAAATAAATCAATCCCAACATTGAACCCCCAAATATACCCTCTTGTATAAACGAGCAACTTGCGGATCAGCCTATTCATGGGTTGATCTGCATCCATCATTTTAAAAAGAATGGAGAATAGGGGAGATCTTTAACAAACAAACCCCTACCTCTTATGACATCCGATGCACTTTAACTTCGCTTCCAGGATCCGATCTTCAAAAGGCATCGAAGATAAAGATGTTCTGCCGACGTTCGTCGTTCTTCACTAGGGTGGAAGTTTCTCAGAGGTTTTCCAGAGAATCTTTCATGTTTTTAATCCATATTTCCCCAGCGTGTCAAACTATAAATAATTTCATGTTGTATAATTCCCATTATGATGCCACATCGTGTTGTTACACTATTTTAATTAAGAAACAACGTCATTGTTACGCGTCATTAAATCATCATTATGCCACGAGTTTAACAAGCCATTAATGAGATTCATTGATGTGCATCATCACTGCCCTGCCACTACCCCGCAACATCATCATCCACCACCCAAAAGAGAGAAAGAAAATAAAATAATTATTTTAAATTATTTTATTATTTTTATCAAAAATTCCAAAAAATAACTTTTCTGCTCAGCCCTTACCGTTTGAAGTTAAGTCATTTCTAGGTGAATCTCAGTATTCTTAATTCAATGGTGTCCTCATATTTTATATCCGAGAAATGTTTAAAAAGATAGAAAATCCCATTCAAACGTTTATTGAACATACCTTAAAAAAAATCAAAATTACATTCCGGGCTCTCCAGACCTTGGAATCACGTGCCGTCGAATTTCGCAGTCTCGAAAAAAAATTTCCATGTAATTTTTGGACATTACAAATTTTTTTATTTCCATGTGATGATTTACCCATTTGAATCTCATTAACCCCTCCCATCAACCTTTATGTAAACCCATTATGCTTCTGAAATTGTCTTGTGACTTTCCATACCAAAAGTGAGGGAGCTCTCCCTATTCTTTTCAATTCAAGAACCTTAATTATATTTATCCTTTGGAATATAAATTGTTAATTTTTTCATGAACTTATAAACATCACTCTAATATCCAATTTATTTCATAAAAATGAGATATCATGCATCTCCTCTCATTATAACATTTACCTAAGTCGTTAGCTAGTTGAAATCCTCACTTTCTCTTCTTTATTCAAGAATATTCTCCATTTTATGTCTCTTATTTCCATTTACTAATGTTGGTATATATTTATCTATATACTTATTAATTTCCATTTTATTTTCAAATGAAAATATACCCCTTTCTCTCTCATTAAACCATTTTATGACCCTTCGGTATACTTCCAAAATTTCACTACAATTTTTCCATGCCAAACATTTTTATTGTGAATACCATATTTATTTACACTCAAGGGTATTCACCAAGACATACCTATACTTATTTTAGTTGGTAATTCCATGTATGTAACCTAAAATCCTTAATAATGAGATTAAATGTGATGTAATGTGTTCTTATGTTATATGATCTATGTGTCACACTTATGCATGTACATGATATGATTATAATGGGTGCACCCAAACAGTGCTCCAATGCATTGAGTAATGTTTTAGCCTCATGAAATTCCATGTATAGTGTAAGAGAGGATATCATAAGTACATTATGTTATTATGTCTTGGTGGTTAACCTTGACCTATATTTATAATGTTAGGTTTAAAGTTGTTTCCACATTTCCCATGTTTCCATTATGTTACTATGTTATATCATGCCTTATTGTTCATGTTTATGATTCTCAACCATTTTATGTTACATTTAAATGGACATTGTATAACATGTAATATTTCTCCATGTTATTTTTATTTTATATTATCGTATAGGTATTTATAAGTCACCTATTTTTTATGTACATCCCCAGGTTACCCCATGAAACTTTTGAGGACCGATGATTTCTTAGAGAATGTTAAAGAAGTTTTCAATAATGTTTTTTCATCCCATGTTCAATATGTTATTCTATGTACCTAATCCCCAAATACAATATAATTATTGATCTTACAAGTTTTATTATGTGTAATATTATATTATAAATCATGAATTAATTATTAATAAAGACATAGGTTATCATAGTTGGTATCAAAGAAAATTTTAGTTATTTTTTGGGATTAGGATTAGAAAATTATAGAAATTTCCTTAGGGATAAGACTAAACATAAGAAAACATCCCAAAGTTTTGGTAAAGTATAGAGTAAGTGGTTTACACAAAAATACATCCTTTTTTGGATAATACAAGTGGATGTGGCTCTAGCGCAGATGTAACTAGGGGTAACACCTGAAAAAACCATATAGAGATTGACTCATTTGGGAACTAGTGCATGATAATGGGCCTTGCTGCACACCTGGTCTGATACTTCTGGGGGATATGCTTTGGTAAATTCATAATATCATTATGGAACATTATTAAGGGATCAAAAATTTCCATAAGATTATATGTTATGAAATTGAGAATAGATAACATAGATTGAATCATAGAAATTCATAAGTTAAGGAAATACGTGTCAATTATATGTTATCCATTTAATGTTGTTGGATTCCCATTTTTATATTTAATAGTTTAAATTACTCATCCCTAATTTTACCTTTATTATAGTTAATATATGGAAATATTAGGAACCAAGTCAATAACCAATGTTATGGGTGATGTTATGAATTCCCAAATGAGATACCAAATATGATGGGAGCTTAAGTAAGACATCTTGTGATTATGCCAAACTAGCTATCAAAAATCACAATTAACAACTGGCATATAGATGAATGTATAAATACATCAAAGAAGATGAGGATGAAGTCTCAAGGAAGTTTAACTAATATAGAATATAAAATAAAGAGGACTAAATTTCCCGTGTATCAAAAATATGGAAATAGGAACCAATGGAAATGACACAAAGAAAGTCAAAGGTGTTTTAAGTGTGAAAAAATAGGGAATAAAGTAGCTAGTTTCCATAAAAAATGATGAGTTTGATGGAAGGGAATATATTACATCCTATGACTCCATTTTGTTTTCAATTTCTTATTCATGGATTATATGGTATTTATTTGAGTCAATTCCCTAATCCAAGGGTTAAATCCTAGAGTGAGGAAGGACCTATGTTATGGAAATCATTTAAGTGTAAGGATTAAAGTGTTTATGTATTAATATTTGATAGTTATGTTTTAGAAGTAGTATATAAATAAAATTATAGATATAAGAATCATGAAACATCTAAGGATTGTTCCATAGTAGTTTTTCTTTAAGAATTTGAAATATATGTTTAATGGTACCAATAACATATAAAAGTGATTTAGTGATAAGGCTATTGATAACAATTAATATGTGTTTGATGTGGGGATAAAACTAAAGAGTATTGAGATGATATTTCTAAGTATAATCTTAGGTTTAAAAGCATTGATACAAATTTTAAAGATTTATTTGATAAAATTTTAGTATGATTACATATATTTTGGGAAAAATATTTTAGGATCAAATCCTTTTTTTATTTTGAGGCAATTAATGATATTTTAGGAGATGTTTTATTGGGTTAAGGTATATATACCGATTCAGTTAATATAAATGATTATTTGAGAACAACTATCTCATGTTTTTGGAGGTGTAAGATAAAGGGTATGAGATAATCTTTGAGGATGAAACATTCTTTAATGTTGAGGTTATTAGTGTTATTGGGATATATGGGTATTTATTTAAGGAATGATCTATATTAAACCTTTGGGATTATTTGTTTAATTTTAGAGATTATTGTATTAATGTTTATTTATTTTCTGTATTATCTTTCATTACACAAACCATTTTGGATTTAGTAGAGATAGAAGGAATAAATTTTTATTCATTGGTTTATTATATGATCCATTAGAATATTATTTTAGTGCTTCAGGAATAAAAAAACCATCTTTAGTATTCATCATTTGGAGAAAAGATGATATTATTGTATAAATTTATTAAATGATGAAATTATACTTGTTAAGAAAGTATACTTATTTATTCCCTTAGTCTATATGGTAATAAAATTCCTTAAATCTAGGAAAAGATTCTTAAAATCAAAATGTTGCCATATTGAGATCATTTCCAATGAATTGATGGTCTTTTTACCCATAAAAAATTTGCGGTTTTGTGGTCATTGGATTTCTCTTGACCATGTTCTATATCACACTCTATTAGTTATTTGGTGTTATTTTTCTCTTTCATGTCCATGTTTTAACTTCCCACTAATGTTCTATTACTTGGAAACCTAGTTATGTGATGAACTTCATAATTTCCTTTCCATCTTTTAATGTAGATGTTTTATTAACCCATTTATGATGTAGGTTTTCAATAACGATATTTTAAAGTGTCAAAAAATTGCATACCAAGTTCAAGTTTAAATTGAGAGTATGAAATTTATTAAAGGGATGAACAATGAAACACCCCATGTTTTTAAAATAAAAGGTTTCCTTATGACTTTTCCATTTCTTTATGTTTTGAAAATCACAAACACTTTAACTTAAGGGAAATTATATTTCACTAGGGATTAATTTCTTAAGAAAAATTTATTTTATCTAAGGAAAGTTTTTATCCTTACCCTTAAGGAAAATTTCCTTTCTCTATGGATAATTTTTATCCTTACCCTTAAGGAAAATTTCCTTTCTCTAAGGAATATTTTTATCTTTACCCTAAAGGAAGATTTCCCTTCTCTAAGGAAAATTTTTATCCTTAACCTGGTTTTTATTGTCCTTCCAAAACCAATTTAATTTTATCACTAAGTCAAAAATTAAGATACTTATCTAAAACCTAAAAATATTATAGTTCCTTAGACTCTGAATTCTCAAAAATTCAGACTCTGAAATCTATAGAATTTAGACTCTGAATTCATTGAAAATTTGAATATGAATATCCATGTTTCTAGAATCCGATTATTTATATGTTTAGAATCTGGATTATATTTTTCCTTAGACTATGAATATTCAGATTTTTTAAGCTATTTAATTTTTCTTACACATGATTTTGTAACTATAAAATGATGTCATATAATTTGTTTCTAACTAACCGTCGGTTGAGTGACACATGTACAGGTCCCTCTGATATTCAAGGAAAAATATGACCGTTGGAGGAGGGACTTGACCGTTGGAGTTTTACCTATAAATAGGATCTCATTTGAATGAGCTCGAAATACATCTATCGACTGATGATCCTAGATATTACATGCTGTGAAGTGATTTATAGAGAGAGAAAGACTCTCGTACTTTGTGTGTTTTATGAACATCTTGTTCAGCCATGAGCATCTTGTTTAGCTTGCTTCATACGACTCTACTTGTTGCTGAGTACAATTGAGGGCTTCCAGGGATAGAAAGACAGAAGTTTCGACTACCTTAAAGATCGAGGGCTTGTGGGGATAGCAAGATAGATTCTGATATTCTTATCAAGGGCTTACCTTAGTGTGGGTAATACAAACTTTCTTGAAAGTATAAATCAAGGGACCTTTATCTAAGGTTGTCAGATACCGTACTCTTTTGGTTAAAAGATTTCCTAATTGTTACATGTTCTAGTTTCAAGTTTTATTTCTGCTTTATTTTTTTAAGTAAAGAAAGTATAACTTTATTATACTTTCTTGTTATTTTACTTAATCTGATAAATACTATTCTATACACTTTAAGGTAAAACCTTTCTCTAAGAAAATTGTTCTTAATTATCTTTTCCAGATTCTTATTTTTGGACCCTAAGCAAGTTTATTTCATTAAGTAAGAACCAAAGAGGGTTTGTGAATTTACCTTTTTTAACTTTGCTAAACATAATTTTCCTTAAGGTTAAATACAGAAGTTTTTAAACTTATAATTCACCCCCTCTTGTAATTGAGCATCTATATAAAATATTTCGATCCTATAATTTGTATCAGAGAAGGTTTCTGACATACTTATACTCACATATATGTTTTCTGTCTCAAGTTTTATTTTCTTACTGAAATTTTATTCCTCAAGATTTGCTTAAATATTTATATCTTTGTTTATAAACTTTTTCTATTAACAAATTTTGTGGAAAATATATTTTGTTATAGAATGACAGGTATGGATATTGATTCCATTGATAATATAAATCCTACAAGAGCACCAATTTTTGATGGTAATGATTATGAGTACATGAGAGATATAATGAAGACCTTTTTTCATTAACATTGGAGTAGATAATTTTGTAATTCACACTAGAGACTATAAAATTATAGATGAAGAAGTCATAAATTTCACTAACCAGGAGAAACAACATTATCAGCTAAATTACAATGTATGCAATACTTTGTTGTGTTCTATGACCAGAAATATATATAGTCCAATATCTTATTTTGAAGCTTCCAAATACATCTGGAAGAAACTTGAAGTTACTCATTTTGGGACTTCTAATGTGATAGAAACTAGAAGAGCTATGTTGAGAGATGAATATAATGGATTCTTATTTCTTTATGGAGAACCTATTTGTAATGAAAAATAATTATTCATAACCATTGTCAATAGTATTCAATCTATGAGAGAGAAATTCCTTAATGATGGAGTTATTTTAGATAAAATAATTAATATCATGACAAATTAGTGGGAATAAAAAAGAACAGTTATTAATGAGAACAAAAAAGTATCTAACATTAATCTTGATGAGTTATTTGGAACTCTTCCTCAGCATGAAACCAGGATGAAGAGAAATGCTTATTTCAACAAAAAGAAGAATGGTAATGGAAGTGTAGCTTTCAGTACTACATCAAAATCTAAGAATCTAGAAAGGGTAACTAGATCTAATGGAGAGAAAGATGTTTTAATATCAAAATCAAGTGATAGTGATCAGTCTGAGAATGAATTAGCAAATATTTCTCGAAGGATGAACAAGATTGTGGGAAAGAAAGATTTTCAGTATATATATAAGAAGAAAGATAAAAAGGACAAGAAATATTATGAAGTAACTTGTTATGAATGTCACGACCTGTCCCCCAGGGCCCATGCTGTGACTACCCCAATCCCACCTTCTATAGGCCAGGGGCTGGCGACTAGCACCGAAAGGCGTATCCCCTAAAACCAGGAATGCATTGACTTTATATCCTATAATCACACTCAAACAAGCACACATCAAGATACAAACACAAGTAAACTATATAATAAAAAGAGTGATGAAAGTAAGAGGGGCCGGAATACAATCCCAATAGTAAAGGTACATGTACAACTGAAAATACAATACAACTGAAGAAAGAGAGAGATAGCTACTGGGTCGTCCTCCGAGGTTCCTACCTGAAGGGTAGGTAAAGACCACCTCCTCATCACTCCACATACACCCGTCTCCTCTGCGTACCGACACACCATATGGTTTACCTATGGGCACCGTCCAGTCCTGGTACCCTCAGCCTCGATCAGCGTTGTCTGTCGTCTGCACCAAACACAACAAGGTGCGGGCAAAGACCGTGCAGGTGTGAGTATAACGATACTCAGTAGGGATCCTGAGGCCCTCAAGGTATCACAAAATCCACAAAGAAAAAACCACAAATCATGTAAACCAACGACAACCCTACTTAGGTATATTCCCATACATATACCTATGTTATCAAATATTACCCATCTCATTTAGGAGAAAACACAAGGCCCAACTCCTTAGCCAAAGTACAATTGTTCCATGAAGGAAAGATTTCCACAAAGGTAAGTACCACATAGGTATTCCACACAAAATAATACCACAAAGGTATCACCATGAAGGTAAGTACCACACAGGCATGCCACACAGAAGAATTCCACAAAGGTAAAGGCTCAGCTCACACCAGGTATAACTTAGGTACAATAGTAGAGATGATTATATGTAACTACTGAATCATCTTACTCTGTTAAGAGGAAGACCCACGTAGGATCCTAAATCCTCAGATCCACATAGGATCCTAGTACATCATCAGACCCACACATGATCCTAGTACAGTAGACCCACACAAAATCCTAGTACATTATCAGACCCACACAAGATCCTAGTACAACAGACCCACACATGATCCTTGTACATCATCATACCTACACATGATCCTAGTATAGCAGACTCACACAGGATCCTAGAGTAGTCCCACATGGATTCATAGAGTGGATCCATGTGGGATCCTCGAGTACAGACCCACGAAGGATCCCTTTCTCATGATACAACCAGCTATAGGGTTCCCACACTAAGTTCGCTTGATTTCAGGAGGATTCGATCCTGAAGCCACATTTAGACACTCCAACTGTCACAAAGTACCATGGAAAAGTATCCCAAAGTACCTCCACGTAAAAGGGGTCTCAACTCAATAGACGATTCGTCAATAGGACGCTCAGTTTGTAAGTTATTATCCTTTTAGTCTCGAGGGTCCAGTTGGATTCGTGCTCGATCCAACCCGACCATACACCAACTTTATCCAAATCCCAATTGAATGCCCAGTGGTGGGGATCACCCAAGCTAGAAAAACCCCCAATTCAAATCCATGGTGGTGGGGACCATTTGAACCCCTCTTAATGGGGGGGGGGGACCTCTCAACTCCACATTAATTTATCCTCCCATTTATTTGAGCCAATTAATTGTGCCAACAAATTAAATTGTTAAACTTAATTTAATTTATATTGGAACCTAATTCCTATGAGAGGATTGGTTGGAAAAGGACAAGGGGATAACTTGTGGAGGAACATTATATCCAATGAAGAACACCTCCCAATGAAGAACGTACCATCTTATTCAACGAAGAATGTGCCACCTCCAACGTGGGATGTCTTCAATAACGACGAACCTACGTTTGTCCTTCCATCCTCATTGATGTCAAAAATCTTTGAGGTAGGGGTTTTGTTGTTTTTAATGGTTTGAGTTGAATTAATCCTCTTGATCTGCCTGCTACCGATCTAATACAGAGGGTGAGGGCCAAACAAACATGGCCCAAACCCTCCACTATTCTTTATGGTTGTTGTATTCTTCACGGCAGAGAAAGGTGGCGACTGCCTCCCAGGCTAGCCACACGGAACCGGGGCGGCGCGTGCCCGCACTACTGGTAGAGAAAGTGGGTGCACGGAGGACGGAGGGAAACTGGATATTTCTGGCCGTGGAGGTGGACAGAGGGCGGCTAATGCTTCGGCCAGCCGCGGAAGCACGAGCGGTGCGACCGCGCGCCGCCATCAGAGAAAGTGGTCGCGGCCCGCCTGACTGCGACGGATGGTGGAAGGCAGTCGATGTTTGGCCAACCGTGGAGGGGTGGAACACGATGCAGAACCGGGAGGAGCAAGAGGCTGGACATTTCGACCGACCGAGCTGTACTGAGCGAGACCCGTAGTGGGTCCCACGTGCTGGCTAGCGACTGAACGACTTTGGCCGTTTGGTGATTGAAGGCAGGGGGCATGCGACTCCCCCCCCCACATGCGGCTAGGCCAGGCCGCCCAGCGCGGGCTAGGCTTAACCGTGACCCAGCCCAATCGGGCCAGACCTGGGTCGACCCAAACCGGGTCGGGTTGACCCAGGCCTGGTCGGACCGGACCCGGGCCCAACTGGACCTAGAAACACCTTATTGGACATAACTTTGGTACTAGGAATCCATTTTAATAACCGTTTGTGGAGCCAAAAAAATTGGAGTGAGAAGGTCCTTTTTGTATGACCCACTTAATATTTTGATAAAGTTGGGGTACGGTTGGGTTGGATCGAGCAAAAATCCAACTAGGCCCTCGAGACTAAAAGACTAATAACTTATAGATCGGGTGTCCGATTGAAGCATAATCTGTTGAATTGAGACCAATTTTATGAGGCGGTCCATTGGGATACTTCTCCATGGGAATTCATTAAAGTTGTAGTATCGAACTGTGGCTTGAGGATCAGATCATCCCAGAATAAAGCGAACTTAGTGCGGGAATCCTGTAGCTGGCTGTATCATGAGAAAGGGATCCTTCGTGGGTATATGCTTGAGGATCCCACATGGATCCACTCTAGAAATCCATGTGGGACTACTCTAGGATCCTGTGTGGGTTTTCTGTACTAGGATCCTATGTGGGTATGATGATGTACTAGGATCATGTGTCAGTCTTCTGTACTAAGATCCTATGTGGGTTTGATGATGTACTAGGATCCTGTGTGGGTCGGCTGTATTAGGAACCTGTGTGGGTGTGATGATGTACTATAATCCTGTGTGGGTATAATGATTTAGGATCCTATGTGGGTCTTCCTCTTAACATATTAAGATGATTCAGTAGTTAAATCTAATCATCTCTACTATTGTACCTAAGTTATACCTGGTGTGAGTTGAGTCTTTATCTTTGTGGTATTCTTCTGTGTGGCGTACCTGTGTGGTACATACCTTCGTGTTGATACCTTTGTGGTATTATTCTAAGTGGCGTACCTGTGTGGTACTTACCTTTGTGGAAATCTTTCCTTTGTGTAACAATTTTACTTTGGATAAAGAGTTGGGCCTTGTGTTTTCTCCTGAATGAGATGGGTAATATTTGATAACTTAGGTATATGTATAGGCATATACCTAAGTAGGGTTGTCACTGGTTTACATGCTCTGTGGTTTATCCTTTGTGGATTTTGTGAGACCTTGAGGGTCTCGGGGTCCCTAATGAGTATCTTTATACTCACCCATACACGGGATTCACCCGCACCTTGTTGTGTTTGGTGTAGATGATGGACAACGCTGATTGAGGCTGAGGGTACCAGGACTGGAGGGTACCCAGAGGTGGACCATATGGTGTGTCGGTACACAGAGGAGACAGGCGAATGTGGAGTGCTGAGGAGGTAATCTGTACCTACCCTTCAGGTAGGAACCTCGGAGGACGACCCAGTAGCTGTCTCCCTTTTTCTTCAGTTGTATTGTATTTTTAGTTGTACTTGTACGTTTACTGTTGGGATTGTATTTCGGCCCCTCTTACTTTCAGTACTATTTTTGATATATAGTTTACTTATGTTTGTATCTTTCTGTGTGCTTGGTTGAGTGTGATTACTAGATATAAAGGCAATGCCTTCCTGGTTTTAGGGGATACGCCTTTCGGTGCTAGTCGCCAGCCCCTGGCCTATGGAAGGCGGGCTTGGGGTAGTCACGACACAGGCCCCGGGGGACGGGTCGTGACAAATTGTTATCATAGGAGTCGGTTCTACTATAGAACATAGGAATATGATCTTTTTAATATCAATAGTTTTAACTATAGTGAGTGTGGTTATCAGTTTAGGGAATCCAATGTTGGTGCGGTGGATGACGTATCCATACACCAGGACCCTGACTTCTGATTTATGACTCAGTGCATGAAAACACTAATTGTGTGTGTGTTTTGAAAAGTTGTATTTGGGATATCTTTGAGATATCTCACCAGGTATAACTTGTTGACCGTGGTGCACCTGTTTCTTTTTAGGATACCTCCATGAAGATAGTCAGCTAGGTTTCTAAGTGTAGTATGTGATGATGGCACACCGAGTGATGAGGCCTCAGTACAGGGCCCTCTTTTAGTAGAGGCACTAGCGGAGGCACCAACGGTACCATTACCTATTGGTCCACCTATGCCCCCAGCCCTAGCAGCGAAGAGTGAATGTCGCTTGAGCACATTGCACCAGTTTCAGTGCTAGAGGCCACCAAGGTTCTGGGGTGAGACAGACCCACAGGCGGTTGAGAATTGGTTGGAGGCCATGCTGAGAGTCTTCCGACTGGTAGGGAAACTAGTTGATCTCATGGTTATCCTTGCCACCAGTCATCTACAGGCAGCAGCAGGCAGATAGTGGAGCTTGATGCTCTAGGTTCATGATGAGGTGACACTTCTTTGGGCAGACTTTGAGAGCCTATTTCGGGTAGAGTTTTTCCTAGAGACCCTTCGTGTTGTGCGCATATAGAAGCTTCTTCATCTGCAGCATGGAAACATGACAATGGATCAGTAATCAGCAAGGTTCATCGACCTCTCACGCTACTCCACTGATATGGTGCAGGACCCATTCTTTAGGACCCAGACCTTCAAGCAGGGACTCAGGTGGGATATCAGGGTTTCGATGATTTCTCTCAGCATCCCTACGCAGGCGAGGGTGTTAGAGTGAGCCCTCTTAGTGAAGAGTTTTCTTGTGGATCAGACACCAGCAGCGAGACCCACCACCGTTCATCACGTAGTGGAGTCTTCTATAGATGGAAGTAGACAGATGTCACAGAGGTCCAAGAGAACCAGACCTATAGGTGGATGACCTCAAGATTCAGGGTCGGTTCTGCGGGGAAACGGAGATAGAGCCAATCATGAGAGGAGCAGGAAATGTTTCACATGCGGAAGGCAAGGCCACATGGCTTGTGACTACCCGACCCACTGCACGGATGATCATAAGATGGTCGAAGGACCTCCTCGGAAGTGACAAAGGTTCGACTGAGGAGGTCCACATGGATAAGGTGGACATGGTAGAGGAGCTATCTGTGTAGCTGGAGGTGGGTGACTATTCGAGGTTTTACCGCCACCACCACCAGGTGGTCCACTCCGACCACAAGGAGTTGGTGGACAAGGGTGAGCACAGCTCCAGGAAGCTAAGGCCTATGATCACTATGCTCTAGAGATAATATGAGGTACGATCTATGTCTACTCCACCTTAGCTATAGTACTTATAGACACAGGTGCCCGTCATTCTTTTATTTCCACTACCCTCATTCGAAGCTCTAAGATTCCGATGGAGCCATTGGCTCGATCCTTATAGCCAGAGACTCCTACAGGAGAGGATTCAGAAATTACACACTGGTGCCAATAGTGTGAGCTTACTCTAGGAGGAAAGAGATTCAGTTGGGATCTCCTATTAGTGGCATCGAGGCCTTACGATGTCATCTTGGGTATGGACTAATTATCTACAGTCCATGCCCAAATAGACTGTATTAGGTGCAAAGTGTAGTGTGTCCCTACATATGGGACCAAGTTTACCTTCACCAGTAATAGGGGAGCCTTTGCAGCATAGGATGGACTTACACAGAGGAGAGTGAAACCGATCACTCATAATTTGGCTAGCCTTACCCTCGAAGTGGTTGATATGAAGAGTTTGAGCTATCCTATCGTAGTGGAACAGTACGCGGATGTCTTCCCTGATGATGTACCAAGCCTAACTCCTCATAGAGAGGGGGAATTTTATATTGACTTATACCCCAGGATGGAACCGATATCTACACCAGCATATCAGATGGCACCCATGGAGCTTCATGATCTGCGGGTACAACTAGAGGACTTACAGGGGAAGGGATTCATCCGACCCAGTGTTTCTCCTTGGGCAGCCCTGATTTTGTTCACCTAGAAGGCAGATGGGAGCTTGAGACTTTTTGTTGACTATCGGCACCTAAACCAGGTGACCGTGAAGAACAAGTACCCACTCCCGAGGAATTGACAACCTCTTTGATCAACTGAAGGGAGCACGGTAGTTCTTGAAGATAGACCTTAGATTAGGCTATCATCAGCTCCGAGTACGAGACGAGGATGTGAAGAAGATGACTTTCAGATGTCAGTATGACCATTATGAGTTTTTGGTCATGACTTTCGGCGTGACCAACGCTCCATCAGTGTTCATGGGACTCATGAATAGGATATTCCAGTCATACCTTGATCTCTTTGTAGTAGTCTTCATCAATGACATCTTGATCTACTCGACTACTGAGGAGGAGCATGCCTATCATCTGCAGATAGTTCTGGACACACTCTGGGAGAACCAGATTTATGGTAATCTCTCTAAGTGCTTGTTATGGATCTAAGAGGTTCACTTTCTGGGACACATCATCTCAGAGGTTGGATTTTCAGTGGATCCAGCGAAGATCGAGGCGGTACTTGCTTGGGAGCCACCCAGGAGTGTGACAGAGGTATGGAGTTTCCTGGGTTTGGTCAGATACTACTTGAGGTTTGTGCCATATTTCTACAGATTTTCAGCACCTTTATCAGCATTGAAAAAGAAGGTGCAACTGTTCGTGTGGTCGGAGAGATGACAACGGAGTTTTTAGGATCTGAGGCAGAGGCTGACTAGTGCCCCCATCTTGAGGCTTCTGGAGGAGGGCGTTGGGTACGTATTCTACTACGATGCATCAGGGATTGGACTCAGATGTGTCTTGATGCAGGAGGGAGTAGTGATCACATATGGTTCTCGACAACTGAGACATCATGAGAAGAACTATGCTACCCATGACCTGGAGTTAGCAGCAGTGGTGTTCACCTTGAAGATGTGGTGACATTACTTGATGGGTGAACACTTTACAGTCTAATATTATCACAAGAGTCTCAGGTATATCTTCTCTCAGAAGGACCTAAACCTGAGACAATGACATTGGCTTGAGTTCCTCCAAGACTATGACTTTGAGATAGTCTATACTCCTAGGAAGAGGAACGTTATAGAAGATGCACTTAGTAAAAGATATGGTATACATCTGCTAGGTGAGGCGATAGAGCAGTTGACCACTTTGTAGATATCCTTTGTGGATCGAGATGGAGTAGCTTTTCTTCAGTCTCTTATAGTCACTCCGCCACTTCCTCAGTGAGTCTGGGAGGTTCAGCATGAGGACAATAACTGTGAGGCTCGACGTGCTCATATATCCACAGGATAGGCACCTAATGGATTTTCTTAAGGTGGGGAGCACATCATCCTCTTCAGAGGATGTACTATGGTACCAGTGTCGCTTCAGAAGGAATTATTGAGGGAGTTCCACTCATACCCTCTAGCGGTACATCCAGGAGTGGTGAAGATGTACCAGGACCTCTGATGACAGCACTGGTAGCCAAGAATGAAGAAATCAGTAGTAGAGTTTGTCTCTCGGTGCCTCATTTCTCAGCAAGTGAAGATGGAGCATCAGGTACCAGCAGGATTAGTTCAGCATTTAGAGGTCCCAGAGTGGAAGTGGGATGGGATATCCATGGACTTCGTGATAGGACTTCCACGTACATACATGGGCCATGATTCTCTTTGGGTGATCGTTGAACGACTGACCAAGTCAGCCCACTTCCTATCAATTAGAGAGCAGGGTTCAGTAGAGAGGTTGGGATGCCTCTATGTACAAAATATTGTGGGGAAACATGGAGTACCCTCAATGATTGTCTCCAATCGTGATGCATGTTTCACTTCTAGGATTTGTAAGGGGTTGTAGGAGGCTTTCGTGATGTAAATTTGTTTGAACACCGCCTTCCATCCTTAGACAGATGGCCAGACTGAGCGGACCATTCAGACCCTCAAGGACATGCTGCATGCTTGCGTCCTTGACTTCGGTCGCAGCTAAGAGGAACACTTGCACTTAGTGGAGTTTTTATACAATGACATCTATCACTCCACCATTGGGATGACACATTTTGAGGCTCTGTACGACCGACCTTGCAGATGGCCTTTGTGCTGGACTGAC
Organism: Viscum album; assembly: GCA_963277665.1. Taxonomy (NCBI): domain Eukaryota; kingdom Viridiplantae; phylum Streptophyta; class Magnoliopsida; order Santalales; family Viscaceae; genus Viscum; species Viscum album. The sequence goes on from OY728138.1 coordinate 2,006,493,753, forward strand.
CTTGGGGAGTCAGCACTCATGGGACCATAGATGGTACAGGCTACCATAGAGAAGGTGCAGATCATTAAAGAGTGGATGAAGACTGCACAGAGCATGTATAAGTCTTATGCCGATAGGATATGGAGACCTTTGGAGTTCGAGGATGGTGACTATGTCTTTCTATGGGTCTCACCCCAATGAAGTTTTGGAGATTTGACCTGGGTATCAAGTTATCTCCGAGGTTTATTGGACCCTTTCAGGTCCTCAGCAGAGTTAGCAAGGTATCTTACCACCTCACACTTCCCCCTTAATTGAACCGGGTGCACGGCATTTTCCACGTATCCCAGCTGAGGAGATACGTTCATGACCCATCAAACATCATCGACCACGAAGAGTTGGACATCGACGATGGGGTGACGTTTATAGTGGTTTCTGTGGAGATTGAGGATCGATAGGATAGAGTCCTTCGTGGGCGGTTTATACCTTTGGTGTGTGTTCGTAGGCTGCACAGGAACCTTCAGAAGAGCACATGGGAGCAGGAGGCTCAGATTTGTGCTCAGTACCCCCACTTGTTCCCTTAGTTTGAGTTGTGGCTTATGGGGATGCAAAGCCCTGAGGTGGGGAGAATGTAAAGATCCAGGAATTTCCATGTAATTTTTTTAAAATTATATGGGAATATTATGAGTCTGTGAAAATTTATGGCACATGATTCCAAGGCCTGGTGTGCCCGTAATGAATTTCTAAACTTTTTTTGGTACATTCAGTAAACGTGCGAGCGGGTTTTTTTAGCTTTTGAACCGGTGCTCGGAATTTAAATCCAAGGACACCGTAGAACTCACAATGCCGGTATTATCTTAAAGAGATCTTCACCTAGACCGCAGTTGGTCGAGGGTGAAAGTTAGTCTTCATGGTTTTTTCGTGGAAATAAAAATAAAATAAATGTTTTTATTTCCACAAAAAACATGAAAACTAACTTTTACCCTCGACCAACTGCGGTCAAGGTGAAGGTCTCCTTAAGTGAATACCAGCACTGTGAGTTCAACAGTGTCCTCATATTTCAATTCCAAGCACCGGTTCAAAAGTTACAAAAACCCGCTCATACGTTTACTGAACGTACCAAAAAAAAGTTCAGAAATTCATTGCAGGCACACCAGGCCTCAGAATCACACACCGTCAATATTTGCAGACTCATAATATTCCCATATAATTAAAAAAAAATTTAATATAAATTCCCAGGTCTTTACAATGAATTTAAAGGGGATGGAAACATCATACTTTATTTTCCTATGCTTAAGAGAAAAGATAGGAATAAAAAACATTTTGAGAAGAACAAAAAGAAGTATTATAAGTCTAAGGCTAAGAAAGTATTGAAAGAAAATGACACCTAGAGTGATAGTGATAGAGATTCCTCAAATTAATCTTTATATTATGAATCTTATGGTCAGAGGAATATTGGTCTTATAGCCAGAGTACCTATTGAAAATCATTATCTTATAGATAAGGTACACAATACTGAATCCTTAACCAATATTTCATTAAATGATAATTTTCAAAATGATGAATATTATGAATCTTCAGATGATAAATCTTCCTCATTTGAAGATAATAAATTATCTTAATTTGAAGAAGTTTCTAGATTTGGGAAACTACTTGAAAATGAAAATTGTAAGATAAAAAGGGAAGTTTGAGAAAGAAAATTATAGAATTTATGTTTTAACAAAAGAAGTATCAAATATTTCCAAGGATCTTTATTAGAAAATTTTTGATTTTAAAAGTGTTTCTAAAAATCTTAAGGAAGTTAATTCTGAGAAGGATAAAATTTCTAATGATCTTGAAAATGTTATTTCTAAGAAAAACGTTTTGGAGGCTAACTCAAGTTCTAAAACTAATGAATATGTGGATAATAATTTAGTCATTAGACTAAAATACAAATTTTTTCCCTCAAATAAACTTTTATCAACTTTCACATTAGGAAGAAAAGAATTTGATAAAATGTATTCTCAAATTCATCCTCTAAGGAATAGTTGAAGAATTGGTTATACTCACTCAAAAACTATTTTTAGTAATAATTATTTTTACCCCAAAGTGCTACATTTATCACCAAATGTCAATGTGGTGGACATTGGAAGAGAAATTTTTGTTTAAATAAAACACAATCTTTAGGTTTTCAAAAATCTTATTTTTCGATGAAAACGTGGATTCCTAAAATTTTTCTTTATAAAATTTTCGGATCTAAGAAAGTTTGGATTCTAAAAGTATAACTCTTTTATTTTCATGAAAATAATGAAAGTACCAACTACAATAAATGGTACATGGATAGTGGATGTTCCCGGAATATTACTAGTAATAAAAACCTCTTTGAAAATATTATCAAAACTAAAGGAGGAAAAAGAACTTTCTGAGATAATTCTCATGGAGAAATTATTGGTATATGTTACATTGTTATTCTTAGAAAAACTTTGATTTCAAATGTATTATTTTTTAAGGGTCTTCAGCACAACCTCATTTTCATAATTCAATTATATAATGAAGTTTACCTTTTGAATTTTAGTAATGATAAATGCTTAGTACCCAATTACAAGAAAGAGTTTATTCTTTCTGCCCATAGGTAGGAAAATGTGTATACACAAAACCTAGAAGACCTTAGGAGCCATGTTCTACCTTTACTGAGTGCAATGGAAGATCAATCTTGGTTATGGAATAGAATATTAGGACATTGTAATCTTAGGAGCCTATGAAAACTCTAAAAAAAACTTTTCAAGGATCTACCCGAGCTTAGATTTGATTATTCAAAAGTTTTTGATCCTTATCAATATGGAAAGAAACACAAATCAAGTTTTAAATAAATTAGTGAAGTCTCAACTTCTGATGCATTACAATTAGTGTGTATGGATCTTTTTCGACCAACAAAAATAGGAAGTATTGGAGGAAAATACTATTTATTTGTTTTTATTTTTGATTACACTAAATTTATGTGGGTTTATTTTCTAGCAAAGAAATCAGAATATTTTTCTTATTTCAAAACTTTTAGATCTGAAGTTAAAAATGAGAAAAAACTTACATTGATAACTATTCATAGTGATCATGGAGGAGAATTTCAAAATTCATATTTTGAAACTTTTTGTAGTAAGAAAGGAATTAATCATAACTTCTCAGTTCCAAAAACTCTTCAAAAAATTGTGTTGTTGAAAGAAGAAATCAAATTCTTTAATAGATAACTAGAACCATGTTGAGTGAATACTCTATTTCTATTTTTTTGGGATGAAGCTGTTAGTACTACTTGTTATACTATAAATCGAGTTTTAATCAGACTTTTTTTTTAACCAAACACCTTATGAATTGTGGTCTGGTCGTAAACCTAGTATTTCTTACTTCAAATTATTTGGTTGCATAGTGTTCATTCTGAATACTAAAGATAACTTACATAAAAATATATTTATCGTTGAAGAAATAGTTCATGTTAAATTTCATGAAACTAATCCTTTTGTTTTTAAAAAACTTAAACCTACATCATCGAATGTGTTTTCAAAAACTAATTATCAACCTTTGATAGAAGACAATTCTAATAAGAAAAATTTTCAAGAAAATATATATGAAGAATTTAACCCAGAATATTTTCTACCATATGCTAATGAACAGGTTTTACAAAACCAAAATTAGTTGTTTCTTAATAATAATCCTAGTGATAGTATCATTGGTGATGTAAATCAACCCATAAGGTCTAGAAGTTCCTTATGAAATAAATTAATAAATCTAACATTCCTTTCCCAATTAGAACCAAAAAGCACCGATGAATCTTTAGGTGATGATGATTGGATTAAATACATGCAAGATGAGATAAATGAATTTGAAAGGAATAAAGTATAGACCTTGGTTGAAATACCTAAGGAAACTTCCATAATTGGAGTAAAATGGGTCTTCAAAAATAAATGTGATGAAAATGGAATCATTGTAAGAAATAATGTTAGGTTAGTTACTAAAGGCTATAATCAACAAGAAGGTATATACTATTAAGAAACATGTTCTCCAATATATAGACTTGAATCTATTTGTATTTTACTTTCCTTGGTAGAATTCTTTAATTTCAAATTTTTTTAAAGGAATGTGAAGTGTTCTTTCCTTAATGGATATGTTCAAGAGGAAGTTTATGTTGAACAAACTCCTGGATTTGGGGACACAAAACATCCTAAACTTGTTTTAAAACTTACCAAATATTTATATGGAATTAAACAAGCCCCTAGAGCCTGGTATGATAGACTTATAGGATTTTTGTTACAAAATAATTACGTTAAGGGAACCTGTGATCCAACTCTTTTTATAAATAAAGATAAGAATTTTTTTTTGATTTTTCAAATATATGTTGATAAAATTATATTAGGATCAAATCAGTAATATTTAACTGATTCTTTTGAAAATATCATGAAATATGAGTTTGAGATGAGTATGATGGGTGAGTTAACATTTTTTCTAGGTTTTCGAATTTATCAAAAACCAGAAGTAACTTACATATCTCAACATAATTATATTAAATATATTCTTAAAAATTATGTATATGACAACAATAAAAGTATAATAACTCCAATTGGTACCTCAAATTATCTTGATTTTGATGAACCTAGGAAACTAGTAGATCAAACATCTTTTAGAGGTATGATAGGAAATTTGTTATAATTGATAGCTAGTCATCCAGACATAATGTTTTTAGTATGATTATGTACAAGAAATCAATCTAATCCAAAGTAACATCATTTAAAAGTAGTGAAAATAATTTTTCACTATTTAAAAGGAACCATGGATTTAGGACTTTTCTATACTTCTGGAAATGATTATGTTTTAAAAAGTTTTTTGGATGCTGATTTTGGTTGATATAGAATGGATAGGAAAAGTACATCTAGAAATTTTCATTTCATAGGAGATTTGTTAGTTTCTTGATCATGAAATAAGCAACACTCAGTAGCACTTTCCAATACTAAAGCTAAATATGCAGTAGCTGAAAGTTGTTGTGCTCAAGTATTGTGGATGCAACACACACTTACATACTATAGAATGAGTTTTACCAAAACACATATACTGTTTGACAATAAAAGTTCCATTTCCCTAAGTAAAAACCCATCACATCACTCTTGTGAAAAACACATATATATTAGGCACCACTTTCTTAGGGATCACACACTTAAAGTAGATATTATTTCACAATTTATTATAACGGAAGATCAACTTACTGATATTTTAACAAAATCTTTACCGTCTGATATATTTGAATACATTGAACAAAAGTTAGGAATGATAACCATAAGGTAATATTTCATATTTTTTTTTGAAACCTATCTAATTACATTAAGAAACTCATTATCATAGGGGGAGTATATTTGGTTATTTTCCAAATTTTTTTCTTAATCAATTTGTTTTTCATAACCAATTTTTTCCTTAATCAAATTTTTTGTAACCAATTTTTTTTCTCTCTAAAAAATTTTCAGAACTCAAATTCCCAAAACCTAGATTTTCAGGAATCCAAAGTTCTTTAAGAATAAAATTTTACATTACTGAAAATATTCCTAGAAATATGAAAGGTATGTTTTATTACTCAAAATTTCATAATCATTTTTACTTTTTGGTATTGTTATCTTCTTTTAAGATATTTATTGGATTCACTTTCCTTAAATCCAATTTTTCCTTAAAACCTCAAAATATCGGAACCTACCAAATCCTTGTTCAACTTTCATATCAACTGTCAGATTGAATCAAATTATTTTCAACCATTGGATCATTTTGGGATTTCGAACCTTCAACTCAACACCTATATAAAGGCCCCCAATATTGTCATCCCACATCAGTTTTCAATTCTTTTTATGCCGAAGCTTTACTCCTATTCAAGTAGATCATTTCATTTTTTCCACATTTTCTTAGACTCTAGATGTCGCTAGAAGCTTCCCCACAGAAACAGATGTCTTCAGTCAAGGAAATCAAGGATTGAAAAATCTAAAATGAAAGGTTTGTTGATCTAAAATTCTTTGCTAAGTATAATTCCTTGATTACAAAAAATATTAAGTTTAATGGTTTGGAGAGTTTTTGTGTAGCCAAGCCAAAAAGTCAGGATCCGATTTAACCTGAGTTGCTTATATAATTCTATGAGACAATAAATTTTTATAATGAAGGTATAAGAGACAAATTTTCATTCATGAGATATTAGATAACCTATTCCCTATATTTCAATATGGTATCAAACATTCTTGGAATTCTGTATGAAGATGAACCAACTTTCTATACTCATAATTTTCTAGATCAATCAGGAAGTTTTGAGAAGGAAAAGGAAATGGAGTGCCTTGGAATCCAAGGAATAAAGTCACCTAATATAAACAATATTTCAACAAATCTAAGGATGTTATCCTTATGGGTATAAGGGTTTCTCATTCCGAGAAAAGAAGGCAAGGACTCTATAAAGAAAAGTGACATCTTTATTCTAGATCTTTTGGTTAACCTTAGAAAGGTAAACCTGGTTAATTACATCCTCCTAAAAATCACCAACGTAAAGAATGGAAATATCAAATCTCAGATCCTCATGTATCTGACCATCTTGTCGAAGATTATAGTGCTCTGCTTAGAATCTTTCAAAATTCCCTATAGTTATAAGCCCTGAAACTTCAAGATATTGTTGCTAAGTGATGATACCTTAAGGAGAGTGAAATTCGATTTCAATACCAAGTATGGATAATTTTATGATCTTTACAAAAGAGAGATTGAATCTTTATCTAAGAAAGTGTAAGTAGAATAAACCTTCAAGAAAGAATAGAAGAATAGAAAAGAGAAGGAACCAAAAATCAAAGAGAATCCTACAGTTTTAGAAACTCAGTCAGCACCACCAAAGCTGAAAAAGAAAAAAAACATTCCCTGTTAATGTTGTAGAAAAGTGTAGGGTGTAGAAGAAGAAGAATAAATAAAGAGATCCAAGCTTTGGCCTAGAACTTACTGAGGCAATGGAATTGAAAATTAAAGCTACTGAAGATCTTGAAAGGAAACAAAAAGAAATGAAGTTTAAGGGAAAATGTCTGAAGTTGAGTTCATTAAAGCAATTCTCAAGGATACTGAGAAATCCTCTAAATAGATTTAGGTACCAGAATCCTTTCTCAAAGAACTAGTACCAGTGGAGACTTAGAGAAATAAATTTTTAATTCTGGAACCTGAAGTAGAAGAAGAGATTGTTCAGGAAGAAGAAATATAAGAAGAATAATATGAAGAAGAAGATGAGAGTGATGATGTCATAAAGCAAGTAGAATAATACCATGAGAAGGAAATCCCTTCTGGCAAGAATTAAATCTATATTTATTAGGTTGAGTTAACCAAGATTATTTCTCAAGGAAAATAGGATGAGGGACATAAATAGGCTGAAAAACCTACTGATGATGAAAGTAGAAATCATGAATTCATCCAACCTCATGATGATAAGAAAGATGGTGAGAAAGAAGAGGTGGATGAAGATAAGATATTCCAACTTTTAGATAGTGAGCATGAGTCTCCAAAGGATGAGAAAGAATTTTTCCAGAGTGGATAAAGGAAAACAAGTGGTTGTTGATATGCCTATTAAAGTTGTGGTTGATAAGGCTAAAAATGATGTTGGTGGTTCATCCAAGAGGAAAGCTAAAGAAATAGACAAAGAATCTTCTTCTCCAATGGAATCAGATTCCGAATCATCTTCAATGGCTCAGGATTTTGTGGTGCATTATTTTAAGAAGTTAGTAAAAAAAATACCCCTATTTCTTAGTATTGATTTTAGATTCCAACTGCTTAAACACTCTTTCAATCAGAAGTCATATTCAGTAAGCATGATCATGGAAAAATTCATTAAAATTGAGGTAGATTTCAAAAAAAAAAATATTGGTTATGATGCTCATAAGAGATCATGCAAGGAAATAGATTAGTGGTCTAAAAGAACGATTCAAGATATGAAAATTCTTTATGACTTCCAAGATTTAGTGAAATGTGTTTTTGATAAATCAAGTGATAGAATCAAAAATATTTAAACGAGTTTTATAGAGAAGCTGAAACTTGAGAAAATAGCCTGAAAAAAAGAGGATAAAGATCTAAATGGGAAGTTGAATTCAATTTATTTAAATCTAAAGAGAGAAAGGGAACTCAGGGAAGAGTTGTGAGAAATGTTCAACCAGAAAGAAGAAGAAGTGAAGTCTCATAAATAAATCCTTAAATCTCTAGATGAAAAAATCAAGGCTTTAGAAAAGAAAAACCAGGATCAGGAAAATTTGATCAAATGGTTTGAGTAAGATCATATGGAGCTAAAGAAGTTAAAGTATACCTTGAGGAAGATCATGCCTAAGGAAAATAAGGACGAATAATTTTTATTGCGAATTATGATCTTTTTTTGTAGTCTTACCCTATATCAATTTTTCGTATCTTAATGAAAATTTTGTTATCTTTCAATTATTTTGTTTTTCATAGTTATAATCTTTCATGTAACATTTTTTTCATTTTACTTATTCCTTTTTGAAAATCACTAATGGGGATAAAATAATGATAAATATAATATTAATTATAAAATAAGATAATTCGTTAAGTAAGGGGGAGTTTACTTAAATAAGACTTTCTTGTGCAAGAAAAATTAAAATATCTCTAAGGAAGTCAAGAATATGATCCTTAGGGATTTAAAAACCTAAGGGGGAGTTATTCATATTCATCATGGTTCATAATTTAATGGAGATAAGTTTTTTTAAAGTTCATAATATAAATTATTATTCCTTATATTCTTTTTTGAATGTTTGTTTGTGATTTCCAAAAAAGCGGAGATTATTGAGTCAATAAGGTTTACTTATTAATTTTCCATTTCTCTATGTTTTGAAAATCACAAACACTTTAGATTAGGGGAAATTATCTTTCTCCAAGGATTAATTTCTTAAATAAAATTCCCTTTCTCAACAAAAGATTTATATCCCTACCCTTAAAGAAAAATTTCCTTTCTCTAAGGAAAATTTTTATCCTTACCCTTAAGGAAAAGTTTCTTTCTCTAAGGAAAATTTTTAACCTTACCCTTAAGGAAAATTTTATTTCTCTATGGAATATTTTTATCCTTACCCTTAAGGAAAATTTCCTTTCTCTAAGGAAAATTTTTATCCATACCCTTAAGGAAAATTTCCCTTCTCTAAGGAAACTTTTTATCCTTACCTTGGTTTTCATTGTCCTTCCAAAACCAAGTTCATTTTATTACTAAGACAAAAATTAGGAAACATATTTAAAAATTAGGAATCTTATAGTCCATTAGACTCCGAATTCTCTGAAATTAAGACTCTGAAGTCTATAGAATCCAGACTCCAAATTATTTGAAAAATAAAATCTGAATATCCAAGTTTCTAGAATCCAATTTTTTATATGTTTAGAATCTGAATTCTATTTTTCCTTAGATTATAGATATTAATATTTGTTTGTGCTATTTAATTTTCCTTACACATTCTTTTGTAAGTATAAAACAATGTTGTACAATTTGTTTCTAACTAACTATTGGTTGAGTGACACAAGTATAGGTCCCTCTGAGATTCAAGGAAAAATATGACTGTTGGAGGAGGGAGTCGTTCATTGGAGTTTTTCCTATAAATAGGAGCTCATTTAAATGATCTCAAAATACATCTATCGATTGATGATCCTAGAGATCACATGCTGTGAAGTGATTTCTAGAGAGATAAAGACTGTCATGATTTGTTCATTTTATGAACATCTTGTTCAGCCGTGAACATCTTGTTCAGCTTGCTTCATGCGACTCTAATTGTTGCTGAGTACAATCAAGGGATTCTGGGGATTGGAAGATAAAGGTGCTAACTACCTTAAAGATTGAGGGCTTTCGGGGATAATAATAAATATTCTTATATTTTTATCGAGGGATTACCCTAGTATGGGTAAGACAGACTTTCATGAAATTATAAATCAAGGGACCTTTATCCAAGGTTTTTGGATACCCTACTCTTAGGGTTAAAAGATTTCTTACTTGTTACTAGTTCTTGTTTCAAGTTTTATTTATACTATATTTTGTTAATGAAAGAAAGTATAACTTTATTATACTTTCTGTTCTCTTACTTACTTTGATAAATAAGATTATATATTCTTTAAGGTATAATATTTCTCTAATAATTTTTTTCTTAAGTTTCTTTTTTGGATTTTTATTTCTGGATCATAAGCATGTTTTTTTTCATTAAGTAAGAACTATAGAGGGTTTGTGAATTTACCTTGTTCATCTTTTTTAAACATAGTTTTCCCTAAGGTTAAAAATGGATGTTTTTAAACTTACAATTCACCCCCTCTTGTAATTGAGTATCTATATACAATATTTTGATCCTACAAACTATGTTTGATAGTGTATGCGATAGGCAACACCGAACCCAAACAAACAATGATTATTTAAATATGGCCATTTTAACCATTCCATTAAATTTGTGGATATGAGTAGGATTAACTAAATTATGATATATATATATATGTACTAATAATAGTAAATTAATTGATAAATTATTAGTAAATAATCATTCAATTGTTTTTGGTAATGTCATTTTTCTCTTCAAAATACATTTTCTTCAAAAATGTTTTTTATTTCTTTTTATGAAAAAATTTTATAATTATTTTTTATAAAATTTAGAAAATTTATTTTGTTGGATGGAGTAGATTACTCGGGGGGGGGGGGGGTGAAATGAGTATCTATAAAAATATCTATTAAAAATTTTTTCTTTGAAAACTTCCTCTTAAAAATGAATACAACCCAGTTAATCAAGGTAATAAGGTTATAATAGTTTGACTATTCAAATAAATTCTTAGATGATTGATTAATTATCAGTAATATCAATGTGATTTATTGATATAAATTTTCAAGTTATTTTAATAAGGAAAATAGTTATAACTTCTATCCAAGACTAACTATCAAAGTAAAATATTGTATTTTCTGAAATATATAGTAAAGAATAGAAAAAATAAATTAAAAGACATAGCGGATAAAACAAGTGGTTCAATCACAAGATGAGACATAATCCACTCCACTTAGTGATCACCTACCACCAAGAAGTTCATATTAATTAACTTGATCCACACCCAGGATCGGGGTAAACAACAGTACACATGACTGTCCAGGTTACACGACCTCTTCTATTATTCATCATGGGTATAAACAATCAGGTCACACAAGGGTGTCTTCTAAATTTATCTGTGGGAGTAAACATATGTAAGAAGATATGAAAATAAGGATATCTTATATCCTTCAATTTAATATAGGAGACAATGTTCGTTTTTAATACAGACACATACACACTGCTCTAAAGATAAAAATAGTACACAATAGAGAAAAGATTATGAGAAAGGGTTATAAGTGATCTAAGTGTTATTTTATGCATCTATGGACTTGTAGGATAAAGTAGATGCAAGTATCAATTCCTCTTGTGAAAAATAGAGTATCGCAAGTCTGGTGCTCTGGTTTCCAGTTTGTTGGTGTAAGTTGTCTAGATCGTGTTATTTGTGGAATATGTTTAAAGCTCTGATATATGGTAGTCTAGTTTTCTGGAATCGAGATTGCTTTGTGTGTTCTTTAATCGTATCTTGTTGCATGTGTCAATTCTCTTTTCAAATGATCTCCCCTGTACCTATGTATATTTTGGAGCCAGACTTATCTTTCTTTTTAATTTTGGGTGCACCCATTGGAATCGACAAGATGCTTGTATTCTGCACCTCATACCTCATACTATCAGATGACATGTCTACAAAGAAACATTAATTATTTCAGTGACTTTAAATGAATCAAATATGACTGTTAGAAATTAAATTTAAAATGAAAAAATAGATTAAAGAACGATGTCACAGTTTTTCTTGAAACAATATCACTTGGAAAAAGTGTCACCATGAAATTGTGTCTTCTTCTTTGCATTTTAGAGGTGAGATAGTCATGATGCTATAGTTACATTGAGATCAGGAACCGGTAGCACATATGCGGTGTTAGGATCACGGTGTCTGGTCCTTTTCCAAACTTTGAATGGTGTCTTTGTGATGGTAGCAAGGAACCAATGTCACATACTTCATGAGATATGAAACTGGTTACAGTTTCTTGGTCACAGTGTTTGGGTCACGGTGTATGGGTCACAGTGTCTGGTTCACGATGTCTGGGTCATGATGTCTCGGTCACAATGTCTGGGTCACGATGTCTGGTCCTTTGCCAAAAAATCAGAACAAGTGGTAGACTTATGGTTTCTCAGACATAGCCAAATATCTGTATATAGTCTTAGGCAGTAATATTCACAGAATAAATTAGACTTGAACATTAATATAAGAGAAAATTATGGAGAAAATTAAATATAGTTTACAATAATCAAACATGATTTATAGTAATCAGGATCTTGTGAAAGTTTATTTAGAGCATTGGGAAACCAACCATCTCTAAACATGATTTGAGATAGAGTAAACATGTTTAATATGATTTGTGATCATTAAAACATGATTAAAACATGAGGAGTCCAAAAATATCCTCCTTTTTGATGATCACAAATCATATTAGTTAGATTTCTATTCTTAGTGTGCTTTATCCCCCTTTTGGGATTATCAAAAAGATTATAGGAAAAAGAAAAAAAACAATGAAAGTTAATAAGAGAATAGGAAAAAATAGTGCACATTGCATTAGATGGAAAGATATTTGTTAGCACAAGAAGTGGAAAAAGTATAAAACATCCCTATCAAAGTACAAATTTCACTTTTTTTCAGTAATAGCTGTATTATCTTTTCCCTTGGAAGTATCATCATAAGGAGCCACAGGAGCAGAAGTAGAGGTTGAAGAAGGGAGTGAGCCAATGGTCAAAGAAGTAAGAGTTAGCCCTTAAAAAAAAGAAGAATCCAAAGTGGGTTTGGTTGAAGATCGATGTAAGCTTTGGTCAAGGATAACAGGTCTGATTGGGATCATATCCTGAGATACAGACATCAAGTAAGGAGCAAAGGCAATGGATGAGGAAGGAGTTAAACTAGGTCACAAGGGTGCAGCTGCAAGAGCCACAATGGAATTACTTTGCACATTAAGATAATGCTTCAACAATTTAATGAAATCAGTAATGATATCACCACCATACTGTATTGCCTTCTCAAAATCATCTTTTTTCTATACGAACTTCTCCAATAGAGGAGTGGAATCTTTCAGATTTTAGACTTGAGTCTTGAAGGCTTGAGTGACAGGAGTACTTTTCAAATTCTCTACAATATATTTGAAATTATTGGTCATATCATGCATAGAGAAAATCCTATTAAAGTAGAAATCCAATTTCTTAGTAATTTCTTTTTGAGCATCATTGGAAATATTTGAATGAATCCTTACCGAGTCAACTACTCTGTCACTATTCTTGAAAACGGTTGAAAAACTTTCCTTATCAAAACCACTTACCCCTGACTAAAGTTCCTCTATAACAATAGTTCTAAGAAGATCACTTTCAAAGGGTTGAGATGACTGTCCAGAGGCATTAGAGGCCGTAATAGATGAACCGAGGGACTTGAGATGATTTAGAACTTTCTGTAGACATCCCTTTTACTCATCATTAAGTTTGTTGAGACCAACAATAAGGTCATGCATCTCATTGACTATCTGGATGTTTCTCTCAGCCACTTTTTCAAATATTGAAGTCAAGTTTGGTTGAATCCGAGATGCAACTTTCTATGGAATATGACCACTAACATCCTCAGTAGGATGAGAAACATGATCTTGTCTTGGTTGCATCATTTTTTTCACATCTTCAACCATAGCCCAGAGATACTTCACCTCACCACTCAACTTCTTGTTATCAATTCTAACCTCTTGTATTTCATGAATCGTTTTTTGTTTAATCTTCCATATAATTTATCTAACAACAAGGAACCATATCTTTCAATAAGATTTTTCACAGGAGAAGGTTTTGTGTTCATGATATTTTCAAATCCTACTAATAAAGTAACTCCAAAGGCTTTCAAATCACTATGAATAACGAAAGTAAAAGGTTCTTTTGAAGTTTTAGGAATAGGATTTGAGATAGGATCATACTCCTTAGCAAAGATTACTTCTAGATAAGAAACTAGTTTCAATCAAAACACAATGGAAAGTTTTATGCCTTTAACCAAGGCCTATTGGGAATTATCCACATAAAATTAGTTAGGAAACTTATACCACATATCCATAGTTCTTTGATCAACAGGATTAGGAACTTCAAAACTTTCTTGACTGGGGTGCTTCTACCCCTCAATAGGGAATCTCTTACAGGACTAAGAGATTCAGTCCCTTGATCTGTTTCTAAATTTTCATCTCTAATAGTTTCAACCATTTATTTTCTAGCTAGCTTAAATTCTTGTTTCATTCTTTCCTTAGTAGATAAAATAATTTCTAGATCAAATTTTTCCTCTAAATGTTCCTCAAAATCATCCTCTTCCTCAATAGTAAGGTCTTCTTCTAGATGATCCTCAGGAACAACATTTTCTTTTACACCAACAATAGATTCTTTTCCAGAAGGAGGTTATTCTTCTAAATCAACCCTTCTTTTAGTAATAGGCGCCTCCTTCTAAAATACATTTTGTGGAACAGATAGACCACTATATTCTTTTTCCAAGATAGTTCCTTCCATAGGTGAAACAACCAACTCTTATTCTTCTTTATTAGGATAGTCAACAACTTCTTATGGCTCTAAAACAGGATCAGATATGTTCATGGGTCTTAAAGGATTCACAACTAGATTAAACTTTTCATATAACCTTTTATTTTCCTCTAACCATGAATTTTTCCAAGGATTAAAACTTATTTTAGTCCTTTTGACTATATATTTTGAGATACAAAACTCATAATCTTTGATAAATTCATCATTCGGTCCAACCAATCCTTCAGCATACAGCACTGCAGAGATTAACCTTGAATATAAAAAATAGGTATGCTTTGAATTTTTTAATCAAATCACACGTGTGAAGTATTATATACTTTCACAGATTAATATTGTGCCCATTTTTCATAATATGTATCAAGAATACATCTTGATACTTGAGAGTTAAAAAATATCCATTCCTTGGACTAATAAGATTCTAGAAAAACTTAAACAAAAATCTCATTTCACCATCCAACTCAGTAGCAATTGCTCTTCTTTTCTTCTTATTGTCAGTCAAACTTCCTAGGACCTATTCTAAGACAAAAAAATCACAAGAAGGAGGAGGACCTCTCTGGTAGTCCTAAAAAATTATTTCATGAGGTATCCCAAGGAAACCATCCCATAACATCACAGAAAAATTATATCTTTGACCATTAATCCATATTCTTACAACAAACCATCTTCAGTATTGAATGAAAACTGAAAAAACTGATAAAACTGAGAAACATGTTTTGTATAAATTGGTCTTGTATATTTTGTGAACTAATTCATCTATCCCTACTCTTACAGTATTTTCAAAACTAATGACTTACTATTCATAAACCTCTTTGGACGAATTTACTTTTCTAGTACTACTATTCTATCAACAAGATTCGGGTTCAGCGGTCCTTCGGGCGCTACTTTCAGTGCTCTTTTCACTTTCTTCTATGATCTACACTTCTCGGAAGTTGATGAATATGGGAACTTCATTCTGGGCATTCAATGAGGATTCGAGAGAGAGAGATTAAAGGACTGAAATAGGACTTACAGTTTGAAAAATATGGATTTCAATTTCGATAGATGACAGCTCGAGTGAATAAATGAGTGAAAAAATATTTGGTTTTTATCTTTTAGGGATTTTAAGCATCACAAATTCAAAATCATGGGATGAAAAAAATAAAATAATCAATAAAGTGATATAGGTAATAAAATACAAATAAAATGAAAATGAGTCATTATGGTGAGACCGGAATAGATTGTCACGGTGAGACCAAAATAGATTGTCATGGTGTCATCTTTACGACGTGACTCCAAACAGTGCGACCGTATTATTTGAGACATTAAGTGCAAGATAGTAACTGAGAGAAGTAACTGTGAGACAATAAACATGAAATAGTAACTTCAAGACAGTAATATGTAGAACTATGATAGTGATATAGTAATTCTAAGAGAGTGATTTGTGAAACCGTAAATCAAAAAACTTTAAATTATGAAATAGTAAGTTGTGAGAGAGTAAGTTTTGGAATAGTACACTTTATACTTGAGATTTATCATTCCTAATTTATGTATGATGTAATATATCCTTTCATAATATAATGGTTTAGTGAATATATCAGCAATATGACATTCAATTACAGTGATTTCCAAGGTGATATCACTTTTTTGATAATGGTCTCTAAAAAAGTTATGTCTTACATCAATATGTTTTTTCCTATAGTGAGAAAAAAGATTCTTTGAAATGTTAATTGCACTTGTATTTTCACAATTTATTGGTATATGTTTGAATTTATATCCATAATCTAGTAATTCATGTTTCATCCAAAAATTTGTGCACAACAACTACCATCAACTATGTATTCAGCTTCAGCTATAGATAATGCAACGGATTTTTTTTTACTACACCATGATACTTGATAACTAACTAAAATGTGACATGTTCTAGAGGTTATTTTTCTATATAACTTACAACCACCAAAATCAGCATTAGAATAGCTAATTAACTCAAATTATTGTCCTATAGGATAGAACAATCCCAAATTGGGTGTATGTTTGAGGTATTTAAAAATCCTCTTAACAATATTTAAATGATATTCCTTACGGTTTTCTTGAAAACAAGCACACATACATACACTAAACATAATATCAGGTCTTCTAACAGTTAAGTAGAGTAAGCTTCCAATCATTCCTCTGTAAGTGGCTTGATCAATATAATTTCCATCTTCATCAAGATCCAACTTATAAGTAGTACTCATTGGAGTATCACTACTTTTAGTGTTGTCCAATCCAAAATGTTTTAGAATATATTTAGTATATTTTCATTGATTTAAAATAATACCATCTTTATTTTAAAATATTTGAAATCCAAGAATGAATTTTATTTCACCCATTAAACTCATTTCAAATTCATTTTGCATCATTTCAAAAAACTCAATACATAAATAATTTTTTTGAAGATCCAAAAATAATATCATCTACATAAAATTGAAATACTAAGACATCATTGGAAATTAGTTTTATAAAAAGTGTAGGATCATATATACCTTTTTTAAAACCTTTGGAAATAATAAAAGTACTTAATCTATCCTACCAAGCTCTTGGAGCTTATTTTAAGACACAAAAAGCTTTTGATAATTTGAAAGCATGATTTTGAAAGAGAGGATTTGTGAAACCATGGGTTGTTCAAAAAAAAACATCCTCAGCTATATACCCATTTAGGAATTTACTCTTGACATCCATTTGATATAGTTTGAAATTTAGATGGGTAGCATAAGAAAACATGATTCTGATGGATTCAAGTCTAGAAATAGGTGAAAAGTTTTCCTCATAGTCAATTCCTTCTTCTTGACTATAGCCGTGTGAAACCAATCTAGCCTTATTTCAAACTATGTTACCAACATCATCTAACTTATTTCTAAACACCCACTGAGTGCCTATGGTAAATATGTATTTGGGCCTTTCAACAATTTTACAAACTTTTTTCCTTTCAAAATGATTAAGTTCTTCTTGCATTTACATCACCCAAAATTCATCATTGATAGAATCATTAATGTTTTTATGTTCACATTGTGACAAGAATACTTGATGCTCAACCTAATTTCTATGAGAAGCTCTAGTTTGTGTTACTTTATTTAAATCTAATATATCAACATCTAAAGGATGGTTCATTAGTGTTCTAAAAGCTCTATAAATAGAGGGGCTAGTGATTTTAGGTTCTTCAATAGGTTCAGGTTCATTATGACTTGAATCTGAAGAATTTCCAAAACTGGAAGTTTTTAAAGATTCCTTTATAGGATAGTTAGAGGACAAAGAGTTTTTGTCCAAATTTGACATATCATCCTCAATGTTCTCTAGAGAGGTCTTAGGCTCATGTAGATCTATCTCATCAAACTTAACATAGACAGATTCCTCTACACATTTAGTTCTTTTTTTAAACACTCTATAAGATTTACTAGAGCTTGAATATCCTAGAAAAATTCCTTCATCACTCTTGGATGCAAATTTTTCAAGATTGTCCTTAGTATTAATGATATAAACTTTGCAACCAAAGACTTTGAAGTAGGTTACTTTGTTTTTTCTATTATTCCATAACTCATATGGAGTCATTTTAATAATTGGTCTAATTAATACCATATTAATAATATAGCATGTTGTATTTACAGTGTTAGCCCAAAAATAAATAGGTAAGTCATATTCACTAATCATGGTTCTAGAAAGTTCTTGCAAGGCCCTATTTCTTCTTTCTATAACTCCATTTTTTGAGGTGTTCTAGGGGAAGAGAAATTATGATTATAGAATTTTGTGAGAAAAATGATTCAAACTCTTGATTTTCAAACTCACGACCGTGGTTACTTATTAAATATTTAATTCTAAGTCCACTAAGGTTTTCTATAGTTTTATCATATTTTGTGAAATTAGAAAAGGATTCACTTTTGTGATCCAAGAATAAGGTCCAAGTATATCTAGAAAATTCATCTACAAGAACATAAACATAGTTATTCCCATTTAAACTAGAAACTCTAGATGGTCTAAACAAATCCATGTGAACCAACACAAGAGGTTGAGAGGTTGAAACTTCTTTCTTTGGTTTGAAGGAAATTTTGTGTTGCTTTCCCTTTTGACAAGGATTACACACATTATCATTTGGAAACTCTAGTTTGGGTAGATATTTGATTAAAAATTTTCTATTTAGCTTTTAAAGGGGGTGAATATTATAGTGTCCTAGTATTCTATGAAAAAACCAAGACTGTTTGTGAAAAACACTTAAACATGAAGCATTTTGAGAAAATAGTGAATCTAGATTTATAGAATATACATTTTCATTTCTTAATGCAGAAAATACTGATTTGTTTTTATAATTAAAAACATTGCAAGCATCATTTTCAAATTTAACATGAATTTAGTTATCACATAGTTGTGAAATACTAAGCATATTATATTTCAGTCCATCGACAAAAAGTACTTTAGAAATTAAAACTAAGTTAGAGTTATCAATTTGGCCAAGTCCAATGATTTTTCCTTTTGAATTGTCACCAAAGGTGACATGTCCACCATCAATTTTTATTAGGTTCATGAAACATGAATAGTCTCTTATCATGTTTCTTGAATACCCACTTTCAAAGAACCATAAGATTTTACAAGATCTCTTAAAACAATTTTCCTATAAAATAGTCAAATAAAAAAAAGACTTTGGTACCCATATTTGTTTGGGTATAGTAATATTAGTAACTAGTGCTTTAGGAACCCACATTTACCTCATAGGTTTCCTATAAGAATTATGTAAATTATTTAAAAAATATACTCTATTTGGTCTAGAAGAACTTGAAAAAGTAGAGAGTGTATCACAGTTTTAACTAGTAGAATGTTTTTCTGAACTATGAGTAAAGCCATATGTTCTATATATAGAAACAAAATTGGGTTTTCCAAAATTTATTTTACTAGGTTTCTAGACAATACCAGTAGTATATTTAGGGGAAATATTTTTACCTATAATTTTTACCAAGGTATCTTTACCATTAGTAAACCTTTCAAGATCCTTTTTCAATTTCTCATTAGATAGCTTTAATTCATTGTTTTATTTGAGTAATTGACCATTTCTATCTCTTTATACAGTAAGTTCATATTTAACAATTGAGGTAAGAGCATAATATTTCTTTAAATACTTTTATTTATATTTTAGGTCATTACATGTATCTTCAAGCATATTGAAATTCTCAAAAATTTATTCTTTATACATATTTTCAGAATCACTGTCATCTTCAGAATAATAGAAATTTTTCATAGGATATTCTAGGGTTACCTCAGATGTGTTTTTCATCAAACACATATTATCTTTGTTATCTTGTTCATCATGTGAAGACTATGAGTCACTTGAACTGTCTTCAGAATCACTCCAAGTTTCTTTCATTCACTTTTTATACTTTCTATATTTCCCCTCATATTTCTTTTAATACTTTAGCTTGGGATAGTCATCCTTTACATGTCCCTTTATATTATATTCATAACATACTATTTCATCAGACTTGTCATTTCTTTCCAAATATTTATTCTAGCTTCCCTTTTGATCATATATTATATTAAAGTTAGGATTTCTGAATAATTTCATTTTGTAATTTTCTTAAACCTTATGGCTAATTGATCCATATCGTCATTGCTATCAGGTGATGACTTTTCACTGTTGTAACTTTCTACAGAGACCTGTGGTTTCTCATTTTATTTGTATTTAGAGGTTGTGGTCATGAATTCCACATATTTTCTTATGGGTTTATCCTACTCTTGTTTACTTTCATCTCTTCTTTGAAAATCATTAGTTTCCCAATGATTTCTATGACAGGTAATTTGCTGATATCACATGAGTCTCTAATTGAGACAGAGTTTCCTCTCCATCTATCAGGTAGGTATCTGAGAATCCTCTTGATTTTTTATTTAGTAGTGACATCTATTCCAAGAGAGATCATTGTGTTGTCAGTTTCATTGAACTTGAGATACATATCAAAAATAGATTCATCAGGATTCAGTTTAAAGTTATCATACTTAATAATATAAGTATTAAGTTTAATTTCTTTCACATTAGTGGTTCCCTCATTAGAAACAGACAAGGTGTCACAAATTTCTTGGGTAGTTTTACAAGCAGAAATTATGTTGAATTATTCATCTCCTAAGGCACAGTATAGAGCATTCATTGCTTTATAGTCATTATTATAGGTAGTCTTTCTATCTTCATCCCATGTGTTTTTAGCAGTTTCAAGAATTTCATATTTACTTTCAATAGCATCCCATATTTCAAATCCCATGCTTTCTAGATGTATTTTCATTTTAATCTTCCACTGATCATAGTTTGTGCCATTAAATAATAGCGGTATATTAGTAGTATCTCCTTATAGTTTATTATCCATAAGAAATAAATACTTTTAAATAGATCAAAATTTAGAATTAACAGAAATTTATAGATCTTTAAAGTACAACAAAAATCACAGTTGAACAGATTTTAAAACAGATCCTCAAAAATAATAAAACCCTTTGAAACCAAATGTTGGTCAGAGTATATTACTCAAGTGGGGGGGGGGGGGGGTGAATTGAGTATCTATAAATATTTCTGTTAAAAATTGGTTCTTTGGAAACTTCCCCTTTTAAAAATGAATACAACCCAGTTAGTCAAGGTAATATGGTTATAATAGTTTGACTTCTCAAATAACTTCTAATAAGATTGATTAATTATCAGTAATATCAATGTGAGGTATTGATATAACTTTTGAAGTTATTATAATAATGTAAAATAGTTATAACTTCTATCTAAGACTAACTATAAAAGTAAAATCTAGTATTTTATGAAATATACAGTAAATAAGAGAAAAACTAAATTAAAAGACACAACGGATAAAACAAATGGTTCAATATCAAGCCGAGACCTAATCCACTCCACTTGGTGATCACCTACTACTAAGATGTTTATATTAATAAGCTTGATCTATACCCTAGATCGGGCTAAACAATAGTGAATAAGACTGTCTAGGTCACATGAACTCTTCCATTATTCTTCATGGGTATAAACTATTAGGTCACAACAGGACCTCTTCCATGCTTATCCATGGGAGTAAATAGATGTAAGAAGATATGAGTGTAAGGATATCTTGTATCCATCAGTTTAATACAGGATAAAATGTGTATATTTAATACAGATAAACACACACTACTCGAAAGCTAAAAACAATACACAATAAAGAAAAAATGATGAGAAAGGGTTATAAGTGAAATGAGTGTTATTCTATGCTGCTCTAGACTTGTAGGATGAAGCAGATGCAAGTATCGAGCCCTCTTGTGAAAAACAGAGTATCGAAAATCTGGTGCTATGATTTCCATTTTGTTAGTGTAAGATGTCTAGATCATGTTCTTTATGGAAGGTGTTTGAATCTATGATCTATGGTAGTCTAACTTTCAATAATCGAGAGTAATTCATGTGTTCTTTAGTTGTATCTTGTTTTATGTATTAGTTATATCTTGAAATGATCACTCCTCTTCCTCTGTATTTTTTGAAGACAGGCTTATATTCCTTTTTAATTGTGGGTGCACATGTTGGAACAAACATGATGCATTTATTCTACACCTCGTACCTCGTACTGTTAGGTGACATGTCTACAAAGAACATTAATTATGTCACTGCCTTTAAATGACTCAAATATGACCGTAAGAAATTAAATTGAAAATGAAAAAATAGATTAAATAAAGGTGTCACAGTTTGTCTTGAAACAATATTACTTGGAAACAATATCACCACAAAATCATGTCTACTTATTTTCCTTTGAGTGGTGAGATAGTCATGATGCTATAGCTGGATTGAGATTAATATCAGGTTGCACAAATGAGGTGTTAGGATCACGATGTCTGGGTCACGGTGTCTGGCTCACGATGTCCCGGTCACGGTGTCTGGGTCATGGTGTTTGGATCACGGTGTCTAGTCCTTTCCCAAAAAATCAGAACTGGTGGGAGACTTATGGTTTCTCAGACTTAGCCAAATATATGTATACAATCTTAGGGAATAATATTCACAGAATGAATTAGACATGAACATTCATATCAGAAAACATTATGGAGAAAAATTAAATATAGTTTACAATAATCAAACATGATTTATTGTAATCAGGATCTTGTGAAAGTTTGTTTAAATCATAGGGAAACAAACTATCTCTACATATGATTTGAGATAGAGTAAACAAGGATAACAAAATTTGTGATCATTAAAACATGATTAAAGCATGATGAGTCCAAAATATTTGATAAAATGAGATATATTTTCTATATCATCATATCAAAATTAACTTAGGGTGAAATTTTCTAATTTTTCAGAAATATGGATTTTTCAGTCAATAGTGAAAAATACCATTTTTATTAGAAATTGTCATTTATTTTGATAAATTTATTAATTTAAAAGTAAAATTATTATTTCCATTTTATTTCTAGGTAACATAAGTATTATTTAGTTATATTTAATTCAATTAATTAAATTTAAATCATCTTTATACAATATTTTAGTATATGTTTATTTTTAGGCATAAAAACACATTTTTCTAAAAATGTTTTAAAATACATAAGGTTTAACTATTATAATTAATTAGAAAAACCCTAATTATGAATAATTTAAATTTAAATTTTAGATTATATATTTATATTTATACCTTGAAATTAATCTAATTAATATTACTAGTTATGGATTTAAAGTAAAATCATATTTTCCTTGAAAAGTTCATTTTTCAGAAAACTGCTTTCAATTACACTTGCGGGTTTTATATTAAATTAAATCATTCCACCCCTACCGATTGATTTTGATAAAATTTATTCCATATTTATAATCATTATAATTAATATTATGTAATAATATCAACTTATTTTTCGAAAAATATGAATAATAACCGTAGTAAATATTTATTGCCACAGTAAAAGGAACATAGGTTAATTAAGGGTAAAAATAACTTAATAGGGACTAGAAACAAATTAAACCTAATAGTATGAATATTTATATTTTAATTTAAATATAATAATCACTATATTCGTATTTTTTTACTTTATAAATGATTAAATAATGATTTTGATAAAAATTTGATTTTTGATGCGTTAAAATATAAATTGTATTTGAGGTAAAATATAGTTTTAATGAAGAAATATTTTTTTTGATTAATTAAATAATTTTTGAAAGAAATTATATTTTAATAAAATATTATTATTAAATATTATATATTAAATATAAATGATAATATAATTTTATGAAGTGAAAATGTAATTTTTATAGGGGTTTGAAAATTGTTATTGTCAAAAACCAATATTTTTTAATAAATAAGGAATTTAATTTAAAAGATTAATTTAAAATATTCAAATATTTTTTTTATAAATTAAATATCATTTTTTAATTCATCACTTTGAAATTATCCAATGGATATGTTATCATAATTTTCTGGGTTAATTGAATTTTCGATTAAAAATTAAATTCGGTATAAGTATAAAGTGTGTAATAAGACACCATAATTAGAAAAGAGTGATGTAATATATACCATATGAAGTAACCAAGACCAAATATATGTTTCCTATTTAAAATAATTTGTTTTTATTTTATTTAATTAATTTTATAAAGCCTTTATGAATCCTTAAAAACCTATATCATATTTTAAGGTTTTAAAATCATTTCTTTATGAACATGACTCACTTCCACATCACCAAGGGTAATATTTTACTGATTATAGACCTTGAAATTATAAAATAATGAAAAACAATTCCCTTTATGGGAAACAGTGGTTAAAAACTATGTTAAGGTTTGTGGTTTTGAGTATTTTATTATATAGTGTCTAAAACCTATGTTTGGAAAATAATAAAGAAATCCACTCTCTTTTTCTATATAAACCCACACAAGACCCTATAATTATTCAATGAAAATAAATGAATCACGTACTTACTATACCATTTACTCTCTAAAGTTATCCCAAGATACCCAAATGTCTCAATAATCTCCTTCAAAGTTTTTGGAACCACCCTCTCAAGGTAAGGGATTTCACTCTCTTCTTTTTATTCAAGAACTTCTTTTATGTTGTGCATCTTAATTTCCATTTGTTCTTGTTTGGGTATGTTTTAATACATCCATATCACTTCCATTTTTTCCATGTTATTATACACCCATTTCACTCCCATTAATCCCTCCCATGAACCTTTATGCACACCTGTTATGCTACCGAAATTATCCTGCTATTTTCCCTACCAAAAGTGAGGGACCTCTCATTCTTCTTTTCAATTAAAGCACCTTAATTATTTTTGACTTTTTAATATAAATTTGTTATGTTTTTATGAAATTATAAATATCACTATACTGTCCAATTTATGTAATAATAATGAGATATCATTTATCCACTCTCATTATAGCATTTACCTATGCCATTACTATGCAAAAATCTTCTATTTCTTCTCTTTATTCAAGAATATTATTTATTTTATACATTTTATTTCCAATTCATAATGTTGGTATATATTTATAAACATACCTATTAGTTACCATTTTATTTTCAAATGATTAGATACCCCTTTTTCTCTCATTAAACCATTTTATGAATCTTTAAGTACTGTCGTTATGCTATAAGAATTTCACAACGTTTTTTACATGACAAACCTTTTTGTTGTTAATACCATCACTATTTCCACTCAAGGTTATTTACCTAGATATACCTATAATTCTTTTATTGGGTATTTACATGTATTTAACCCACAATACTTAACCATGGGATTAAATGTGATGAAATGTGTTCTTATGTTATATGATCTATGTGGAACACTTATGCATGTACATGATATGATTATGATGGGTATGCCCAGATAGTGCTCCAATGCATTGGATAATGTTTCAGTTTTATGAGATTCTATATATAGGGTATAATAATTTATCCTAAACACAATATGTTATGATTTCTTGGTGGTTAATCTTGACCAATGATTATAATGTAATGTATAAAGTTGTTGCAACATTTCCCATATCACCTTTATGTTACCATGTTATATCATGCCTTATTGTTCATTTTTATGATTCTCACCCCTTTTATGTTCCATTTAAATTACCATTTTACAACATGTAATAATTTATTTATGTTAGAATATTTTTATTTTCCATTACTGGTATTTATTGCTCATTCCTTTCTTATGAATGTCCCCAAGTTACCCCATGCATTTTTAAGGACTGGTGGTTTCTAAGATAATGTTAAGTAAGTTTTCAATAATTTTGTTGTATCCCATGTTCAAGATGTTTTTCAATGTATCTAATTCCCAAATAGACTATAATTTTCAATCTTATGGTTTTTATTATGTGTGATATTAAATAATAAATTCTAAATTAATGTGTAATAAGGGCACATGTTATCATAAATATCCCCTTTTTTCATTGGGGTATCCTATAATGGTATACTTTATGCTTTGGTGTGAATTTTTTTTACCTAAAGAGACCTTAACAAATTATTTGCAACCCCACACATATAAGTATGAAAATACTAGTTTATTTTCATTCCATAAATGGTTTGGGATACCATCTGTCACTTTAGTTGGAACTTGGTTTAATATTTGTACTAATATTTATAATGTCTATCCCCAAAAATATAATGGAAGACCTACATGACATATCTTTGATCTCACTATGTCTAACAAGGTGTGGTTTATACATTCACTTGAACCATTCCATTGAGGTTTATAATGAAAAGTGAGTTGATATAGGACCCGAAACTACCGTAAGTAATCAATAAATTCTTGATTAAGATATTTTACACTATGATATGAGCGTTGTTTCTTAATCTTCTTACCAAGATGGTTCTCAGAATTATTTTTTATTCCTTGAATTTATCAAAATAATCCAACTTATACCTCATTAAGTATACATATTCATATCTACTAAAATCGTCAGTAAAAGTTATTAAGTATGAGTACCCACCCCTTGCGTCATTAGGAAATAGTCCACACACATTTGTATTAACTAATTCAAGATTCTATTTAGCCCTGTCACCTTTTCCACTAAATGGGTATTTGGTTATTTTACCATGTAAAAACACTTGATATAGAATAAGTGATTTTAGATCAAAAGAATCTAAATATTAATCTTGTTATAATTTAGTCAAGCACTTTTTGTTTACATGACCTTACCAATGATTCTATAGTTGTGTGTGGTATGAGTTAGGTGAATTAACTTTGTTATTGATTTCTATTACTTGGTTTATGTAATCCAACACATAAATGTAGTTATTTAAATGTTTCTTACCATAAAAAATTCTATCTTTATAAAAGAAGAAATTTTTTTTCCATTTTTTTAAAATAAATCTATTCGTATCAAGTATAGATACAAAAATAATGTTTTTGGTAATGAATGAAACATAATAACAACCATTTAAAACTAAGTTCATTCTAGTCAGAAATGCGAGGTGGTGGTCCTCGATAGCTACAAAAAAATTTAGATCCATTGTATTCTCATAGATCTACTTCTCCTTGGTCAATTTTTATGAATCTACATTGTTCTTATATTTGAGTACAATTGTGAGTACCACAATCTATGTCTAATACCCAATTTTTAGAAATAGATAAATTTCACCTGATAAAAAATTCACCTGAAGATTCCACTTGCTTCTTTAATTGGGTTCATTTTTTCTTCCAGTGGCCCTTCTTTCAACATGTGAAACAAAAAACATATTTCTCCCATGATTTCCCCTTAATATTCCTCTTCTTGTAAGGGTGAAAATTTTGGCTTAAATATATTTTCTTTCCCTTTCCATTTGTTCACCATAAGGATCAAAGGCTTTTCATGCTTCATCTCCTTATTTACTTGGAGAAGAAGAGTGGGAAGATCTGGTAGAGATATCTCAACATTGTTCATATTAAAATCTACAATAAAGCTAGAGAATCTCCGAGGTAGTGATACTAGAATTATATCGGTTCCCAATTCTTCAGGGAGTTTAATCCTTAAAACCTCCAGGATCTTAATGTATCTGACAAGATTGACTACATGAGGCCCAAATGGGGACCCCCTCCATGATTTCTCTGAAATACCACCCTATAAATATCAAACCATTTCTTTCTAGCTCTCTCTTAGTAAATACCACATAGGTGCCCACGCTTGCTATACACATCCACATTTTGATGAGATTTTATGGGTTCACTAGACATAGAAGAAAGCATCAAGCATTGAATATGAATCGCATTGCTCAAATGTTTTTTGTATACTAGGAACTCTTCATCACTCACCTTCTTGGTAGGCAGATCATGAATTGAGGATGCAAGAATATAATATTTCCATTCATGGTGTAGCACAACTAGAAGGCATCTAAACCACTCCTGGATGTTACAGTTAGTGATTAGGTTGTATTTATCAAAAGTTTATTGTAGGTGATATGTTTATTTCATGCATATATTTTTGAGTAGTTTAATGTGTTAATTATTTAATTTATTAAATAATGTTTCCAATTTTGGAGTATATTTTCATGTTTGATGTTTTTTGGCAGTAAATAAAGGATTCATGAATAAGGAACGAAAAGGAGATGAAATATGAGTTTAAAAACCCTTCACACCGCTAGCGAAGCGAAGTGTTGTGAGACCATATTTTAGGAGATAAAGAGGAGCTGGAAACTGAAGAAAAATTCATTACATGTCGTGTACCCAAAGTAAACATCGTGACCATTTAAAGGAAATCAAATCTACATGGGAGAAGTTGTGACAAAAGAACACAGTGTAAAAACCAAGTACGCATCGTGTACCAGCAATACATGATGTGATGATAGTCAAACCAACATATGAGATTTTCACAGATTCAACGTGATAGAGGAAAACGCTGATCTAAGGTACACATCGTGTAGGTGGTGATACATAGAAAGAATAACGCGATGTGGGCCACATGTTTTGATGAGAAAATCCTATAAATACCGGTCCTAGGATAGATTCCAAGACATTTTGGGATGATTAGAAGGCAAATAAACACCATCGGATGAAAGAGTGATGATCCAGAGCCGTTATTCACCACCTTTATTCATTGTATACCCAAAATTCTCACTCGCAACATGAGCGAGTAATCTCTCTAGTGCCGAGTAATTTGATTTGTAGGGGGATGTGATGCTAGGGATTATTTTATATATTTTATTCAAGTTTTTGGATTTTGGTAACTCATTATTTCAATTCCAATTCATCTTATTTTCATATTTCATGACCATTGTGTGTGATTTGAGGTATTTCATTTTGTTGCATCAACTAATTATCATACCTTTCCCATGACCATTGTGCAACTTAGGTTAGTTATGTTTAAACATGGTTTTGGGTTGCCTATTTTGGTGATTAAACCAAGTAGTTGACCATTGAAAAGGTGTAATAATGAAATTAGGATGAGATACCAAGACCAAGTATCCCTACTAACTCAATTTAGACACCAAAACTGAATAAACACAATCTCATGTAAGTCCCCAGCACATGCCTCTGAAAATAATTGAACCGAGCATGCCTCCCATCTTGATTCAAACCCCATCCAATCCTGTTATTTTTTTCTATTTTCTCACAATAACCAATCAATTGAAATTTAAATTTTCAAATTAATTTAAATCATATGGATTATCCTTATGGGTTTAACACTCAGGATATCCAGATACTATAGTTTTCGAGTTAGGATTGTCTGAGTTTTATAAATTTTATTTTTTTCATAGCATTGTAGGGAATTAACGACACCTTGTGGGGTTGTTAGTAGGTATAGTGTGTATGATGAAATTTCCATTTTATTCTACAATTAAATAAAATATTATGAGTAAATTTTATTGATTATAAATTATGTGAGGAATAAAAAATTAATTGTTTTTTCTTAAATATCCCACTATTTTATTATGTCCCAATATCCCTCACCATTGAATTTGTAATGTTTAGTTACTAGAAAATTCTTGTGGTAAGGATCCATATTCCCCTTTACATAACCCCAAAAAGGGTTGGTAAAGCTACTTGAAGGTATTTAGGTACACATGTCTTTTCCAACTACGGGCTTGCAGGTCCTTGATCCATTGAGTAGACTCCCCTATCCTGAAATCCTAACTTGGATTTTCTCAACACTTGACTCTATGTTACATCAAGTCTAGAGAGGGATAATTATCTCTATGTAATATGGTTAAGTCAACCCATAAACTTCATAAGAACTCGATGTAAAAAATAAGTGTCCTAGTGAGGGTTGGTCAAACACTTTGTTTCCTGGAATTCATTCTTAATCAAGTAATGGAAGGCCAAATCTGACTTAATATTTAATTGATGGATTTTAATTTATTATGCATAAATTTTATCTTGTTTTATTCTTTATATATCTTGTTAATATTAAGTAGATGTTACTTAATTAATTAACTGTTCTAGATAAAATATTTACATATAATCCATTTCATTAAATTTCCATCCTTTCCCATTAATTAA
The DNA here is from genome assembly GCA_963277665.1 of Viscum album. Taxonomy (NCBI): domain Eukaryota; kingdom Viridiplantae; phylum Streptophyta; class Magnoliopsida; order Santalales; family Viscaceae; genus Viscum; species Viscum album. Next base: position 2,006,523,752 of record OY728138.1, read on the forward strand.
TTTATTTATGTGATCATAGTCTTGCATCCATAAAATAAATAATTGCATAGATTAAAATAAATAAATAATTAAATGAACCATTCATGATATTTATTTAATGGTTGATTTAATGAGTGGACATTAAATCAAAGGGGAAATTTCTCATGTTGTCGATCTTGGCATGTGTTACAACATTACACCTATCTACCTATGTAACACCTGGGTTGACATCATTATGGTTCCATCTTGAAATTCTTCCACATGCCTTAGTTAACTCCCTTAATTTCAAGTATCTATAACTCACATGCATGTGAGGGGAACCAAAGGATTGGTTAATGGGGGATTACATAAATATCATTAGACACACATGTCCTACATAATAATGGTGAGAGAAGACTCTCATGAAATAATATTTTATTTAATAATAAATAATTGCAAACTCATTAAATAAATTAAATTTAAACATCCAACACATACACAAGTCTTGTACCATCTCTTTAACGTCATACATACAACATATATGTAAAAGTAAATGGCTAACATTCATTTATTATTCATTCCTTATTTTTTAAGATAAACATGCTTACATTAATTAATTAATTAATTAATTCCCTTTCATCTTAATGACCATTTGAATACTCTTGGAGATAACCATCATAAATTAATTAATGTAAAATAAAAATAAGAACCAATATTTTCATATTTATTACAATAAATTAATTGAACATGTAAAATTCTTTAAAAACCTTATTAAATTGTCCGACACTGAAAGTTCCAATAAAATCAATAAGGTTTCAATGATACAATTTTCAATTTAATTTAATTTAATTCTATCATTAATTGGGACACTACACAACATATAATATTCTGTTACATGCTATGCAGCTCAATTTTCATGTATCCAGGTCACTTTCCTAGGGATTCAGTGTGTTGAATCAGTCAGAATACACAATGTGTACATGCCACCTACACACTGTGTATTCACTTTCCGTGTTCTTGAGATACTCTCTTGGGAATTTTATGTGTATCTTAGTAGGATCACATAGTTTTTTTATGCCAACTACATGTCATGTTTTCTGAATATAGTGTGTTCGTGAAACCTTTTGAAAGACTCAGCATGTTCTCGGGCGAGAGACTACACGATGTGTGCCACTGGCTACACACCATATATCAATAATTCTATTTGTCCAGATAACTCAGTGTGTATACTGGAAGAAGGAATTTATGAACTACATGTCATTTACATCACATACATGTCGTGTATATCATAAATTCTCTATATTGTTTTAATCACATAGTTTGACCATGTATAATGACAACAAAGATTGCATGATTTACGCCGCTAACCAATCTAGACTACATGGTGTGTACGCTGTATACACATTGAGTAATCTGACAACTATGTTCTATGTAACAGCCCGAGATTTTATGAAAAATATTCTTTTTAATTTCATTAATTTATTGTGTTGTACGCTACACCAAAAGGATCTTGCACAACACACATCCTTGACTTGCCTTGCATTACACGCAATCGCGACCTTCCTCGATAGTGTGTGTAGTACGCAATAACAAGTTTCACTAAACAAAAATATGCTATTAAAATATTATTAAAACTAGCCATTATGAATAGTAATAACCACTTTTTGAAATTTTTTAAATTTTATTTTTCAAAATGGAATTCATTTTTGGATTCGTAATATCGAAATTATCTTAGGGTGAAATTTTGGTACTTTTCGGATAACTTTCATTTTCTGATGAATAGTAAAAATTACTAAATTTTAATTAAAAAAACCTTTTTAATTGAAATAATTAATAGTGATAAATTATTAATTTGAGTGGTTTTAAAGTATATTTAGAATATATTTTTACAATTTAATACAATTTTGTTCATCGGATGTAATTTCACATTTAAACCAGACATAAACAAGTGTCAATCTTTTGATAGTTATTATCTCTTAAGAACACGCTATTTGTTTTGACGACGGGAATTAATTTTTAAATTAATTAATGCAACCGATATGTTTTGAATTTGTTAAAATAGACATCATTTTTGAGCTCATAATATCAAATATAGATTAGGCCTAATTTTTGGTATTTTTTTTGGAAACTTTCATTTTTTGATGAATAGTGAAACCACTAAGTCGTAGTTAAGAAAAATGAATTTTTCATAAAACTTAATTTTACTGCTTCTGTGAGTGGAATTTCAAAAATCCAAGAGACACGGTTGATGTCAGTAAGTAAAATGTGGTTCAATGTGATGAAAATAATTTTTGGTGAATAATAACTTTTTACTTTTTTTTTACCACGGTTAAAAGTAAATAGGGTAATTAAGGGTAAAAATGATATTATTATTACCCTAACATATGTTCTAATTCTATTGGATAAGTTTAATTCGACCAAAAAAAACCTTAGGAATAAAATATTACCATTTAGGCCCACTTGGATTAGATTAGGACATTTATTATTAATTTATTTAAAGAAGGGTTAAAATAGTTAAAATCAAAGTTTAATAAGTAAATCATTTTTAATATAGGGATATACATAAGATAAATTCGACATTAAATAGTTATTAGAAAGCTAAAAATATTTCCTACATAATGATATTTTATTTGTAATTTTTAGACGTTAAATAATTTAATTTATTTATGACACAAAGATGATGCAGTAATTATCTTATTAATGAAATATTGACATAATTGATGTTATAAATACCCCAATAAATGTAATTTCAGACTTTTTATGAAATAAATTAATTTTATAGGTTAATATGACATGTTATTATTGATTTAATTTACTTTTTTCGAACTAATCATTCTGTTATTATTTTCACAAAAATCAATTACAAAATAGTGTCAAAATTGACATAAAATAGTTTTTAAACAAATATTATATTATTAATTGTTATTTTATTCCTAAAAATCCAATGTTCTGACAAATGACTTGGATAAGGTTATATATATTAATAATAAACAACTTGGGGTTCGTTTGGCTTCTTATAGTAAGTTTATTAACCTTATAGTATAAGAACACAAGAAGACACGATAAAAGTAAAATTATTTTACTTAATGTTAAATCTAAATGATAAGGTTAAAATAGGAACCTAAACTTGTCTAAATTCTATTGGATGAGAGGATTTAGACCCATAACCACCTTATATTCGAAATTAATCAATTTGTAGCTATTTAAAACCGAATTTTACTTTATAATAAAATAATAGTTTTAGTTATTCCAAAGGTGCCTCTATCCTCCCTTATAAAAGGGCACCTCCTCCCTCTCTTCCTAACACCACTTTGAGCCTTCAATCTCGGCCAACCACTGACAATTTCTCCTCTACACTTTCCTAGAAACATCCTAGAGGTTATGGTCTTCCTCAAAGACCAATTTTAGTGCCCTAAAAGGAGATCTCAAAGAGGCACTTCAAAGAAGAGGTAATGTCCGTTACCGATTCTTTCATCTTTATTTCTTCTTCCACTTCTTCTTCTTTAGTTGTTTCATTATGAAGTAATAACATAAGTATCACTCATGTAATTATATGTTATTATAAGTATGAAACAACCCTATTTCACCATCTACCCATCCTACGGAAAAAGAAATCACCGCGCGTGCGTACGTACAGAATACTGTCTCCACGCCGTGGTGTAATCTATTTTCCACCACCACCTTACTTAGATGGGTATAATGGTGTAAATAATGACTATATATGACTATTAAATATTGATATTGATTCTGAAATAGTATACATACACTCCAATACAATTCCACGATCATGGGAATGATATCATCGCTCGTGCGTACGTACGGAATACCGTCTCCACGATGTGATGCGATTCGTTCTACATGATATTCATTGCATAATGATTATATAAATGAATTGAATGAATAAATATGATATATAGAACACTAATACCATTCTGGAAATGATGTATCTATAACCTAAAGAGAAGAATAAGAATTTATTCGACAAAACACATATAAGAACAAAAAGTTATAAACACCCGAATAACAAGTAGCAATGAAATATTACTACTAAGAAGCTAAGAATATGACCATATATGATATAATAACAATAATTATGATTCTAGAATAAGTCAATAACATTATTTAAATCATTATATAGGAGTTTCAGACACTTACGAGGCAAATCAGACCTAAGGTAAGGGAAATATCACAATCTCATTTTTATCTGAGATTGTTTATACTTTAGTATTTACTAGGGTGTATTTTATCATCCACATCCATGTTTCCTCAATATGTATTATTATTTCCAGCCACCTAAAATTGTTTAAATCCAATTTTACCCTTCGGTGAGTTTTTTAGTAAAGGATATGAAAGGAATCTTTTGTCGTTTTTCGTACGAGGTACTTTTTGACTTTTCTGACAAAAGTACGAGAAGAATGTTTTTTTAACTTATACGGCATGAATGGATTTTTAAAAAATTTTTTACAAGAATCTTCCTTTACAAGTTTTCAAGTTTATTTTTAATCAAATTCTTTTAGTTTAAAATTGTATGATATGTTGAGAAAGGAAAAAATGTTTTGGAAGTAGAAAGGATATTTTTCTCAAGAATGGAGTTCAAGTGTTTTATCAAAATTATTTTCCATATAAGATAATAAAGGGTTCTGTTTCTATCCCTATTATTACATGGATTTTATTATGTTGTTATAGAAATATTTTTATCTTATATGAATTTTTTTATGATGTTATGATGTTTAAAGATTCCCATTTTTATTACATGGGTTATGCTATGATGTATGGTTTATGATTTTGTGGCACACATAAGAATGTTATCATTATGAGATGGGTGAGACCTATATCTCCCTCCAATGCATTGGGTAAAGATTTTATATCTCATGAGATAGACATGGCTGGAACGGTAGGTTATACCGGTTCAGTGAAATAGGACTGAAGCGAGGGGTGAACTCAGTTCAGAAAGGGACTTTGTCCACTAAGATAGTCTTGGCAATGAGTCTTGACTAATAAAAAATGATTCTCTATGATTATGTGTGTATGACACAAAGTTTCATGTTTTAAGTTATGATTATTGGGATTACATTTTACTACTATGATTTATCCCATGTTATGAAATTATGATCTCTTTTGCAGGTTAAGATTTCCAAAAGACATGTTCTTATGAATATGTCGTGATTGATATTTCTTTTGTTTACCCTTACTGAGAATTTGAGCTCACCCTTTTATGTTTTCTTTTCCCCAGGACATGAAGAAAGGATTTAGGTTTAAAAAAAAGAAGATCTTTATGGGAGATTTTGAAGATCTTTCACCTCGATTAGAAGATTATATTCCGAGTTTCCAAAGACACTAAACTGTTATGGTCCTTGTGTGTGTGTTTTTGTTATGTACTAAGTATTCCGCAAAAGTAATGTAATGTCCATGTACGTTAGGCTTCGGGTCTCTACAGTTGGTATCAGAGGAAAGGTTTAGTCAACCTTTGGAAACTAGGATGCGAAAACGTTAGTAAGATCCCTAGAGATATTTCTAAGGTATGTATAGGGATGTTCCTACGGATAAGTATGCGTTTAAGATATAGTCCTAGAACTACGGTAATGATCTTAGAATTTAACCTAAGATGTTAGATATTGAGGGTGATCCCCTTTACTATGTTGTTTTCCCTAGAATGATTTTTGCCTCTCACACTATTCTTTTTGGGTTTTAGAAAATGGCTGGAAACAGGAAGATTCATGATAATGGAGGATATGAAGGACAATGGAATGATTTTCTTCATGAGAAACCAAATGAAACAGGATCTGGAAGTCCAAACATTGTTATTATGCCTAATCAGAAATCTCATAATATGATCAATAATCTCAACTTTGGTAAGTTTCCTGACTCAGATAATAAGAGAAAGATGGAGTTTCATGTTGATCATAGAGGAAAGAAAGTTCAATTTCCCTAATGTAAATCATGTGGGAAGAGGCATCAGGGAGATTGTTTCAAAGGAACTGGAAGATGCTTTGGGTGTGGAAAAGAAGGACACAAAGCCAGTAAGTGCAAAGGAAAAGGTTCAGTTAACACCAGGGATGAGGATAATGGTATTGCTATGACATCAAAAATGGTTAAATGTTTTAAATGTGGAATGTACGGGCATTATGAAAACCAATGCCCTAAGGGAAAGTCTCATGAAGAGAATCAGTATGGTTGTATGGGTAGTATTTATGTTGATGATGATGAAGAGACTACAAATGATATGTGAGATGAAAGAATTTTTGAAGCTTGGTCAATGGTTTAAGAATGTAGTGGAATGATTACATGTTTATCATGTGTAATGTTGTATAAGTAATCTCATGGTACTATGGAATAAAGAGACATCTAAGGATTGTTACACTGTTGTCTTTCCTTGAGTTTTGAAAGTGTATGATTAATGGTACCAGTATCCATGAAAGGTTATTCAGATATTTTTGGAATGTAGATGATATGCGCAAAATGAAGGGATAAGGAGAAAATTAAATGTTTGATAGTATTCATGAGCTCATGACTGATATAAGGAGAAGGTTATATCATGGTTTGAGTATATAGAATTTTTGGATTTTGGTATGTGGAAAGATTTAACTTTTGACTGCATTCATGTTTTCACTAAGGTTCAATGGGTATTCATTCTTCAAGATAATACATGATTAAGGTATTTACATGTTTGTAATTTTACCAACAAGATATATCTTATGATATATAGGGGATAAATGATGGCATTCACGTGATCATTTTCTTTATACTATGAGCTTAGACCGAAGTATTTTAGATAAGCCTAAAGATTGTAATGGATTATGTTGGACATAAGTTAGTATTGTTTAAGGATAAAACTTTTTTGATATTCTTGATGAGATGTTATAGTAATATAGCTTTAGAAAAAGGACAACCTACAGGATGGGCGACAGCCCATCGCGTCGGACAAGGCTGTGGGAATCGAACCCACAACTGAAGTGCGACTGGCCTTTATCGCCTACCACTGGCCTACAAGAAGTCCCTGTTTAGTATAAACTAGTTTTATTATATTAAGCAGTATGATATATGAAGTATAAGTCCATTTTAGGAACCATATATGATTAATCTCACTATAGATGGACTTATGTATTTTTTGATAACTTTTCTAACCTTTTGTTTGAGACAGATGGAATGACCCATCATTCTATCACATGATCTTCTAACACATCATGAATAAAAAACTAAACTTCATTTCTTTAAGAGATGAAGTGGAAATTGTCCAAATAACGACAAACGATGAGACTATACCAAAATCAGGAAAGTATTTCTTCTAATTCCAATTTCATCAACTTTAGGGAAAAGATCTTGAAAACCAAAAATGTTGTCCTAGTGCTCTTAAATCTGATGAATCAGATGGTACCTTAGATTGTCAAAAATTTATGGCTTTGTGATTGCTGGATTTTCCATAGCCATGTTCTCTACCACTCTCCATCAGAACATGATGGTTAGATTTCTCTTCCATATCCATATTTTCACCTATGTGGAAACCCAGTGATTAGTTTATTTGGGTAACCATTACGTTTCATACTTTTGTTTTTAAAGATTTGTTTTGGTATTCCCTTTTATGATGTGGGTTTCTATTAAAGAAACTTTCGAATAGTAAACCATTTATAACCCCGACGAATTTCGAGGATGAAATTTATTTTAAGGGGGGTAGAATGTAACGGCCCGAGATTTTATGAAAAATATTCTTTTTAATTTCATTAATGTCTTGTGTTGTACGCTACACCAAAAGGATCTTGCACAACACGCATCCTTGACTTGCCTTGCATTACACACAATCGTGACCTTCCTCGATAGCGTGTGTAGTACGCAATAACGAGTTTCACTAAACAACAATATGCTATTAAAATATTATTAAAACTAGCCATTATGAATAGTAATAACCACTTTTTGAAATTTTTTAAATTTTATTTTTCAAAATGGAATTCATTTTTGGATTCGTAATATCGAAATTAGCTTAGGGTGAAATTTTGGTACTTTTCGGATAACTTTCATTTTCTGATGAATAGTGAAAATTACTAAATTTTAATTAAAAACAACCTTTTTAATCGAAATAATTAATAGTGATAAATTATTAATTTGAGTGGTTTTAAATTATATTTATAATATATTTTTACAATTTAATACAATGTTGTTCATTGGATGTAATTTCACATTTAAACCAGACATAAACAAGTGTCAATCTTTTGATAGTTATTATCTCTTAAGAACACGCTATTTGTTTTGACGACATGAATTAATTTTTAAATTAATTAATGCAGCTGATATGTTTTGAATTTGGTAAAATAGACATCATTTTTGAGTTCATAATATAAAATATAGCTTAGGCCTAATTTTTGGTATTTTTCTGGAAACTTTCATTTTTTGATGAATAGTGAAACCACTAAGTGGTAGTTAAGAAAAATGAATTTTTCATAAAACTTAATTTTATTGCTTCTGTGAGTGGAATTTCAAAAATCCGAGAGACACGGTTGATGTCAGTAAGTCAAATGTGGTTCAATGAGATGAAAATAATTTTTGGTGAATAGTAACTTTTTACTTTTTTTTACCACGGTTAAAAGTAAATAGGGTAATTAAGGGTAAAAATGATATTATTATTATCCCAACACATGTCCTAATTCTATTGGATAAGTGTAATTTGACTAAAAACAACCTTAGGAATAAAATATGACCATTTAGGCCCACTTGGATTAGATTAGGACATTTATTATTAATTTATTTAAAGAAGGGTTAAAATAGTTAAAATCAAAGTTTAATAAGTAAATCATTTTTAATATAGGGATATACATAAGATAAATTATACTATAAATAGTCATTAGAAATATTAAAAGATTTCCTACATAATGATATTTTATTTGTAATTTTTAGACATTAAATAATTTAATTTATTTATGACACAAAGATGATGCAGTAATTATCTTATTAATGAAATATTGACATAATTGATGTTATAAATACTAAAATAAATGTAATTTCAGACTTTTTATGAAATAAACTAATTTTCTAGGTTAATATGACATGTTATTATTGATTTAATTTACTTTGTTCGAACTAATAATTCTGTTATGATTTTCAAAAAAATAAATTACAAAATAGTGTCAAAATTGACATAAAATAGTTTTTAAACAAATATTATATTATTAATTGTTATTTTATTCCTAAAAATCTAATGTTCAGAAAAATGACTTAGATAAGGTTATATATATTAATAATAAACAACTTGGGGTTCGTTTGGCTTCTTATAGTAAGTTTATTAACCTTATAGTATAAGAACACAAGAAGACACGGTAAAAGTAAAATTATTTTACTTAATGTTAAATCTAAATGATATGGTTAAAATAGGAACCTAAACTTGTCTAAATTCTATTTTATGAGAGTATTTCGACCCATACCCACCTTATCTTTTAAATTAATCAATTTTAAGCTATTTAAAACCGAATTTGACTTTATAATAAAATAATAGTTTTAGTTATTCCAAAGGTGCCCCTCTCCTCCCTTATAAAAGGGCACCTCCTCCCTCTCTTCCTCACACCACTTTGAGCCTTCAATCTCAGCCAACACCTGCCAATTTCTCCTCTCCACTTTCCTAGAAACATCCTAGAGGTTCTGGTCTTCCTCAAAGACCAATTTTAGTTCCCTAAAAGGAGATCTCAAAGAGGCGCTTCAAAGAAGAGGTAATGTCCGTTACCGATTCTTTCATCTTTATTTCTTCTTACACTTATTATTCTTTAGTTTTTTCATTATGAAGTAATAACATCAGTATCACTCATATACTGATATGTTATTATAAGTATTAAACAACCCTATTTCACTATCTATCCATCCTACGGAAAAAGAAATCACCGCGCGTGCGTACGTACGGAATACCGTCTCCACGCCGTGGTGTAATCTATTTTCCACCACCACCTTACTTGGATGGGTATAATGTTATAAATAATGACTATATATAACTATTAAATAGTTATGTTGATTCTGAAATATTATACATACACTCCAATACAATTCCACGATCATGGGAATGATATCATCGCTCGTGCGTACGTACGGAATACCGTCTCCACGATGGGATGCGATTCGTTCTACATGATCTTCATTGAATAACGATTATATAAATGAATTGAATGAATAAATATGATATATAGAACATTAATACCATTCTGGAAATGATGTATCTATAACCTAAAGAGAAGAATAAGAATTTATTCGACAAAACACGCATAAGAACAAAAAGTTATAAACACCCGAATGACAAGTAGCAATGAAATATTACTACTAAGAAGCTAAGAATATGACCATATATGATATCATAACAATAATTATGATTCTGTAATAAGTCAATAACATTATTTAAATCATTATACAGGAGGTTCGGACACTTACGAGGCAAATCGGACCTAAGGTAAGGGAAATATCACAATCTCATTTTTATCCGAGATTCTTTATACTTTAGTATTTAATGGGGTGTATTTTATCATCCACATCCATGTTTCCTCTATATGTATTATTATTTCCATCCACCTACAATTGTTTAAATCCAATTTTACCCTTCGGTGAGTTTTTTAGTAAAGGATATGAAAGTAATCTTTTGTCGTTTTTCGTACGAGGTACTTTTTGACTTTTCCGACAAAAGTACGAGAAGAATTTTTTTTTAACTTATACGGCATGAATGGATTTTTAAAACAAAATTTCCAAGAATATTCCTTTAAAAGTTTTCAAGTTTATTTTTAATCAACTTCTTTTAGTTTAAAATTGTATGACATGTTGAGAAAGGAAAAAATGTTTTTGAAGTATAAAGGATATTTTTCTCAAGAATGGAGTTCAAGTGTTTTATCAAAATTATTTTCCATCTAAGATAATAAAGGGTTCTGTTTTTATCCCTATTATTACATGGATTTGATTATTTTGTGATGGAAATATTTTTATCTTATATGAATTGTTTTATAATGCTACGATGTTTAAATATTCCCATTTTTATTACACGGGTTATGCTATGATGTATGGTTTATGATTTTGTGGAACACATAAGAATGGTATCATTATGAGATGGGTGGGACCTATATCTCCCTCCAATGCATTGGGTAAAGATTTTATATCTCATGAGATAGACATGGCTGGAACGGTAGGTTATACCGGTTCAGTGAAACAGTACTGAAGCGAGGGGTGAACTCGGTTCAAAAAGGGACTTTGTCCACTAAGATAGTCTTGGCAATGAGTCTTGACTAATAAGAAATTATTCTCTATGATTATGTGTGTATGCCACAAAGTTTCATGTTTTAAGTTATGATTATTGGGATTACATTTCACTACTATGATTTATCCCATGTTATGAAATTATGATCTCTTTTGCAGGTTAAGATTTCCAAAAGATATGTTCTTATGAATATGACGTGATTGATATTTATTTTTTTTTACCCTTACTGAGCATTTTAGCTCACCATTTTATGTTTTCTTTTCCCCAGGACATAAATAAAGGATTTAGGTTTAAAAAAAAGATCTTTGTGGGAGATGTTGAAGATATTTCACCACGATTAGAAGATTATATTCCGAGTTTCCAAAGAAACTAAACTATTACGGTCCTTGTGTGTGTGTTTTTGTTATGCACTAAGTATTACGCAAAAGTAATGTAATTTCCATGTACTTCAGGCTTCGGGTCTCTACATTCTAGGTTTCCCAATAAACATGTGGCATTCACTACCTGAAATAACTGCATAGTATATTGTGTATCCTGCGACATGTCCAGGTACTGTGTACTAGGGTAAACGACATGTAATTCTGAGCACACACCATGTAACCCTGTATTACTGGAAAAAATTGGAAATTCCCTATGGAATATCTGGTCATTATTTATTTGTTCTTAGAACCTTAATAAAATGTAACACTGAACAAACATGATTAATATATTGATAATATGTTAATTCAAATCGAATTAAAGAGTGAATAATATAAAATAAAAATTCAACCATGATTGTGTATGGATCAACAATATAATAAATAATTATAAATTTAAACATGAATGATCTGACACCACTTATTAGTTCCAAGTATAGTGGAAGCATGTGGTGGTCAGTGATATATTAAAATTCATTTTAATATAGAGTTTCTTGAAACCACGAGTGAGGATTTTGGATATAAAATTTATAATTAATTTATTTAATATCAAAATAAATGAATATCTGATCTGAGAATTATTTTTTCGATGTAGGTGTCAATCATCCAAAAAGAACCTTTCAATTTTCCTTTATTTTTTAGTGATTATTCAAGTATATAACCCCTCTAGTGGCGATTCACATGCGATCCTTTAAACTCTGAGTAACATCAATCAATCACTGATTGTTAGTGAGGTGAATCGAATGACTTACCTTATTTGTATTGATCTATATTCCTTCAGTCTTGAAGAAATCTCTCTTTCATTTCTCATTAGTAAGATGGAGAAATAAGGAGGATTCAAGAGATAATTTTTTGTGCCCAAAAATTCTAAATTCTTGATTTCACATAACTATCTATTTATAGAGCTAGGGTTTAGGTCAACATAATTTTTTAATTTCATTTCATCCCTTAAATAATATTATAACTTTTATTAAACCGCATGCCACATAAAAATAATAATAATATTATTTTGTGTCCCATTCCAACTTACGCAATAACAAATATTATTTAACTAACTTGTTAATCAATATTTGTCTCCAGACATGGTCTTTTACTGTTTGAACTCATCTATAATTTATTAAACACCCAAATAAATATTTATGATCTATAAAAATGTGAATAAAATTATACATCAGTCTTGATAATAATATTTATTTAATTTATTTAATTATAATAGAATTTAATCAAGATCATATGAAACACTTAGTGTGTGACCCTCTAGGATTGTTTCTCATTGATATTAGGTGATCTTGCTTAAAGTCTAATATTAACATCTAGAAATAATTCAAGGCACCAAATAGAAATAACTTAATTATGCAATGATGACACCTCATAAAAAATGATCACTGTTTAATATAATCCCTTTATCACAATACTTTATCAAGTAGGTTGGACATTTGTGTCACTAACCTATTTTATTGATACATATTTCTTTGACTATCATAAATAAACACATCATTACACCATGACAATGAAATTTAAAGTGATGATTGTATTCCAATAAAATGGATTAAATATCATCTTCTATAAATATAGAAGGGACAAATCCTTCATTAACTTATCCATTAACGACATGTTAATCATGACACACCCAACGTACCTACCTCACCAATAACATATTTTGTTACATTTTTTATCATAAAATCTAAGTACATGAATCATTACATACCCTAATTACAATCTTAAAGTTTAAAGACTATTAAAAGTGATCATAGATATAAATATATGATGACACAAAAACATACAGAATTCCTATTGGTGGGTATGTTCTCATAATCTTTCATCTTAGAGATTACCAAGTACGATCTTCATGTGAAGTAGCCTCGTCCGCTTATGAGTACACACACATGATAGTCTATATACTATGTGTCCTATCATAATATGTTATGTAACCACATAACTATATTTACAAATATCATTATATCAATTTAAGGCTCTAATCATATCGGGGAACTACTATGACCATATCAATATAAAATGTACACTAGGAAATTATTACATTAAATTCATGTCGAATAATGAAAAATATGTAAAAATATGTTTTATTAATATTCAATATATTAAATATACATGTAATAAAAGTACAAAAAGTTGGTTCTAGCACACCAAATCCAATAGGTTTCACCTTATGGATGATGAAACTCTTGATATTGTGGGAAAGGGTGATATTTGTGTATGAAACTTGGATGAATTCTTGCTATAATTACAAGGGGTGTAACACATATCAGGGTTATGGAATATATTTATCTTGGCAGGATAGCTAGATGATGAAAGTTTTTATATTATGTTTATAAATGACATGTGGAATGTCACATGAGCTTCGATGGTGGTGGCCAAAGGATTGAAGTATGGGGCATTGTTTCTTATTAGGAATTTGGAAGTAGAAATGTATGTTAGACAATTAACTTATGGATTTGTAAGGTTGTGGCATGAATATCTCAGTCATATGGTTGATAAGGGGATAAATGCGCTAGCTACAAAGGAAATATTCAAACTCAGAAGCATGGAGTATAGAACACGTGGGGAGTGTATCTCTAGAAATAAGTGGAATGTTTCCTTTAATGTAAAAGGAAATTTTCACACCCATGATATCATTTTTAGGTATAAAAACTATTTTTTATTAATTTTTATTTCAATTTATTAATTTCTTTCTCCTTACAATGTTTTTGGATATCTTTAGAATTTTTCAAATTTAAATAGTAATTGGATATTTCATGATTCATGAAACCACAATGTGGTGAGTCTTTTTTTTTCAGATAGGTTATTTTCCCTTTCATTTCTTGGGTAGACGGGTTTGCACTAGGTGGGTGTACGCTACACCGTGGTTGGGGTCTCTTAGGAAATGATATTATATGGAGTAGGAGAACCATGTCATGGAGACCTAATCTCAAGGACCTCATTTATGCCTTATGGAGGTGTGTTATGATGTGGACTAGGAGAACCTTATCATGGTGGCCTAAGCTAGAAGATCTTAATTCTTCCATGAGGTGGTGTGTTGTGAAAGCCACCATGCAACCTTTTTTTATTTATTTTCTATCATTTTAATTTAATTTGCCCTAATTAAAATATTCTGATGTCTTAGTCTTACGTTTTTAAAAATTTTATGCATCTTGTGTTGTGCATGGTTAAGAGTAACCATGAAATAACCATGCATGGAGGTTTTTAAACATGAATTTTTTTATGGTTGGTGCATGATTTTTCCAATCGTGAAATTCCTAGGAGAAACCATGTGAGATGGTGTTTAGTGAGGCAATTCCTTGCCCACAATTGTCACATGATTAAGAAAACCATGTCGTCTACTTGGGTTTTTAATTTTTTTTGGGTTTTATTTTTATTTTTTAATTATTTTTTTATTTCAAAAACCCTAAAATAAAACACTATAACTCACCTCACCCCATTACTCTCATGAGGAACCCTAGAGACTCCCTCCTTCGTCTCGTGTGACACCCTCAGGCTTCCCTCCTCCTTGCAAGAAACCACCTTCCCCCAGTTTTCTCTCTTTCCTCTATTTCTAGAATTTTTATCTTGATATATTAATATGGTAATCTATCATCTATTCCAATTCCTTAATATCCTTTATTATCCCTATAATTTCCACTAATTCATTAACCCTAATCTCTATTGGGTGTTGTCTAGGGTTAAGGGTGATTTTAAAATTCCTATCATGGGCATTGAGGGTTCAGAGACACTCTTTCTAAAATTTGGGATCCCTTGTCTTTGAAGGTGACATGTTTCTACTTGACACATCTTGATTCTCTATTGTCATAAATTAATTATATATCAATTACCATTGGTCTGAGGTAGGTGTTTCTTCATTTTCACTTTCTATTACATTCCATTAATTTCATGATAGTCTGATAATATTTTTTATTTAAAGTTATTCTTATATATATGCCCCATGAGAGACTAAATTTGATTTAAAAGAGGTTTGAAACCTTGGAATAGGATTATAATCCTTTCCAAGTGTTTATAAAAATGAAGATTGGATTTTAAATAATTCTTTTGGTTTTTAAAGCGGTAGTGAGCACCAACTAGATGTTTTTAATGTATTATTGATTTAAAGCAGGTTATAAAACAAGTTTGTGTGTTTTCAAATGGATGTGATAGCATTTTTTTGGGTGTTTAAAGATTTTGAGATTTCTAAATGAGTTTAGTGATTTAAAAAGGGTGTGTTATCCCACGAGGATTGTATTTTGAAACTCATTGTGGCTTTTAATGTTTTCAATTTTGTTTTTATAAAGGGGTGAGTGAGTTTCTATTTTATTTTCAAAAATTATTTGGTGAAATGGCTTGGAATTACAAGAATATTTTGTTTTAAATAGATGGTAAGTTTAAAATTTTATTAAAATGATTTTTCATAAATGATATGAAACCCTCTTGATCCCCTTTGTGATTTTTGTGGCCCGTAGTGGCATGTGATCCCATGCGGTGATGTTTACTTTGTTGCACTATATGTGCTATTTATGTTTTTTGTGCATGGGGATGATTTTATGAGGGTGGGAGGTGGTGTTTTTTTAAATGATTTGTCCTTTATTAATGGATTCTTGATTGTGCAAAAATCTGTTGAGTCATGGAAATGTGGTAGGTAACCAAGGTGGATGATTCCCTAACCTAGGTTAGTGATTAGTAAAATTTCCCTCAAGACTGAGAGACACCATTATGGGGACATTCCACCTTGAGACCTTGTGTTCTCATGGGTGATTGGGTACTGAGATCTCCCTAGTGGGGATCATGATATCCTAGGGAGAATCATGCAATCCTCCAGGTTTTGTAGTCACATTATGCTCTATAGTTTAGTCTAGGGTGATTATGAGTCCTGATAGTGTCCGTTTAGAGCTTATTGGTCATTTACATGACAACAATATCCATTTTAGGATCATTTATGGGATTAAAATTTGTGTATAGATTACATCCCATATTATTATTTTATTTTTTGGTACATACTTGTCATTTTTTATCCCATATTGTGTTACTTGACATAGTGTTTTATGCTTGTGTTCTTTATTCCTTCTTATATGGTTTAATTTTAAAATGGTTTGAAAAGAGTTTGTGGAAGGTTTTAAAGAATGAAAAATGAATATTTGTTTTTCAAGTGTTTTCAGACTATTTTTAATAATATGTTTTGAAAATAGGGTTTTAGGACATTGTGCCTAGTTTTTGTAGACATAGTTAGTTTTCAACATGTTTTAGTAAACTGTATGATTTCAATTGAAAATCTATTTGAGTTTTGAAATGTCTATTTTGAATGAGGTGACTATGAAATGGTTTTAATGTGATACTTTAAAAAGGTATTTTTCCAATTATTTTAGGTCGGAGAAAAGTGATTTCCAAGATATTTCTTTTATTTAATAAAAATATTGGAAAAGGAGTTTTAACACACTTGCGATGTGTTGTTGTTTCCTTTAAATCCTTATAAAAAATATATATTTTTATATTGTTTTCCAAACTAGAATAGTTAGGATGTAATATGAAAGTGACTGCTTAGTTAAGATGTGTTTTGGTGGACCATTGGATGCTCATGTGATTACACCTACTTTATCTTAGTTGTTGGTTCTTGGTTCCCATTCAGACCTATATTTGGGAGTTTATTGATCTATAGTTAGTTTTTATTTTATTTCATTTGTCCAGTGTTCCTATTACCTAATTATGATAGGACCTTACTTTATTTTCCTTGAATGCATTTCAAGTTTCCCTTTAAATGATTTACCTTGACCAACTAGGCTTTTATTGATTTCTATGGTTTGAGGTGTAGTGATATTTTGGTATCCAAGTACATGCATATGGTGTGAATATTTTCCTTATAAGATAGGGTAATCGGGGTGGTGAGGGAGGTTTTTGGTGCTCGTGCCATTTACCACCTTACTTATATATATATTTTGTTTATTTCCATATTTTTTATTTAGTTTGGACATCTGATATATGGATTGGTCATTCTATATTTTTGTTATATTATTATTGTCACATTTACTCTGATTATTGGAAGAAACTATTACCAAATGTGTTCCAATGATTCCTAGGCACTAGTTTCTAGCTCGTGGGGATTGGTAATTCCCTTCGATCTAGTGTTGAACCAGTTTGAACATCCGTTGGATGGATAGACTAGACTGGTTCATTATAAATGGAATCATAACTTTGGATTATTATTTTCTATATGATCCTAATACTTTGGAACAAACTCTTTTATTTTTGTATTTGTTTCTTGGAAATTAGGTTTTCAAGACTTGGGTGGTGAGTGTAGGGAGAATGTTGTGAGCTATTTCTTACACTGAGCCTCGAGTTTCCATGGGAATTTGGGGTTTTCCCTTTGACTATAGTTTTATGTTTGATGGAATTTTTGGATTATGGTTTGAAACCTATGGTAGTGGTGTTTTAGTCCTCAAAAAAATTACTTGAGCTTCCTTGGGGGTTGTATGTGATGTTTTGGGATAGGGACACAAAAGGGGGAATCAAAGTATAGGTTTGGATTGTAGGGTCTGAAAAACCATATGATAACCAAACACATGATGCTCAAAATATTGTAGGGACTAATGAAATATTAACATGTGGCTATCAAATATGTGTCCAAGTCGGGTAGGGTTCCGCATCCTGATTGATTTTTCTATTTAGATAACTTGACCCTTAGATTTAATAGAGTGTAAGGAAAATGAGATAGGGTCCATGGTTAACCTTGTGATATATTAGATTTTTTTATTGGGGACCCTGTAATGACATTGTTTATGCTATACTGAATGTGATGTGAAATTCATTATGTTGGTGAAAAATTGATTGCACAAGAAAAATGTTTTTTGGTTTTAAAACAAATCCTTAGTGATTGTTTTTAAAATGAGGATGGTTTCATGATTTTTTTAAATAGTTGATTTTATTTGGAATTTGGAAAATGTTTCACTGTGATTTATTTTTTTAATCAAGTGAACGTGCTGTTTTAAATATGGGTTTCCCATTTTAATGGAAACTTGTGTTTTCCTAATTGGGATTTCACCCTTGGTGAGTGTATTTTAAAGTGGTAAAGTATTTGAAAACTATTTTAAAAAAGAAAAGTGTGTGTTTCATTTTGAAACCATGAATTGTGTTTTAGTTTTAAAATAAGTGGTGTTTGTTTTGAAATCAGTTTTTGAAATTTTATAATTAACCAAGTCGCATAAGGTCTTGGTGTTTGAAATTGTAAAATGATTTCCATTTGGTTTTGAAAGAAATTAGGACCAATTTTAATGGTTCCTTGGTTTTCAAAAATGGGATTTTGGGATGGATTTTCTTGTTTTAATAAATAATACATTTCATTTTTTCCCTTTTGTTTTTTGGGATAACTTGATATGATTTTAGGGAAATTATTGTGTAAGGGTCCATTCCTTATGTTGTTTGATGTGAACCCCCATCTCCCAGAAAGGTCTAGTATGAAAGTAATGTTCATATTAGGGATTATTACTCTTTCTATTTAATATTTTCCAAGATCCAATTAGAGTGGTATGTTTGGTTTCCTTTTTGGAGTGTTATGCCTTTGTTTTACCTAAGGTAGTGCTTATTTGACGGTTCCTTTAGAGGTTGTTGGGTCTAGTTGTTTGGACCCATGAATTTTGGTTGATGGTTGGATCCCTAAGGACCAGTTTTCTTAGAGATTCTTGTGTGAGATATTGTTTTTATGTTTCCTTGGTTCTACTTAGAGATGTTTTAGGTTTTATGAATGAGTGGGAATCATTTTATGTATAATTCAGGTGTTGGTTTTTTTTTCTTTTAGATGATGATCCATTTGAGATTTATACTCGTTGATCTTAGAGCATATTTGGATTGAGGAAGCCATGGGCTAGTGCTTCTTAGGTTATTCATTGATTTCTCATTGCTAGAAATGTTCTCTTTAGGAGTTCTTTCATACCTCATTTATTGATGTTTATTGTTTCCCTTATATGGTATGGACAATGGGATATTTTTTATTCACTAGTTTGGATATGGGAATAATCTAGGGTGTATTTCTGGATAATTTGGGTGAAGTTTAATTTTTGGTTATGTAGTGGATGCCATAGGGATGTGTTTTCCATCAGATTTACTATGGGATAGTATTATGAGGAGTTGGATATAGACACCTTCATATGATGAATGTGGCACTTTGATTAAATAACTATTGTTTCTTAATGATTTATGTATCATGTTCTTGATATTCTTATCCTTTAGACACCTTGGGTTTGGTGATCTAGTTTTATGATCCTTTGGGATGTTTCTAGGAGCAGTGATATCCCTATGGTTTTGAACCAGTTTATTGTGGTTGGATTTTCCCAGTAATATTTTGTGATTTCCCATAGGATATTTTGGGAATATGGTTACTCAATGATGTTATTTTGTTCCATGAAAAGTGGTTTCTAGTTGTTCCCCCATTTAAATTATTTCTAAATCATGGTGATACCGATGGTCGGCCTCTTTCTCTTCAGAGTTTCTCCTTGAGTTTTGTGGACTCTTTGTTGTTCAGGTTGATCAAGGAATCTTGGTTTCTTGAAGATTCTTATTTTATTGGAATTTGTCTTATATTTCATTATTTTTTGACCTCTTCTTAGACTTGATACTTTCCATGGGTAATACGTTCCATGGTAGAGAGTTTTTTGAAGGTTCCAAGCATAACAAAAGAGACATATGGGGCATGAACAACTCATTTTTTTGTCGTAATTGATGATTAATATGAGATTTAAAAGACAATAAATGATATGGTCAATAGAATATATCAAGTAATAATTGAATATTTAACACCAAAACCAAGATGTAGGATCATCACATATTATTTATAATTAATTCAAACAAGTAAATAATTATGTTTCGATGAATTGTTTCTTCATAGATGGATATGACAATTTATATATGTTGTACCATTGTTTCATTTTAGGAATAAAGAGTATATTCCATCCATTGGAGATCCACATGTGTTCCAAGACCTCCAAACATCATTGTAAGAATCTCTGGGTGCTAGTGTAGTAGATCCCGATGCTTGCAATATTTTCCTTTGATCACCTTATGAATCACTTGATGAAGGATTATCTTTAATCTCTATAGAATCGAGAGTGGAGGAGGAGGAGGATCACTCTCTATTCATGAGACAGTTCTTAGAGAGGGATCTATCTAGGGCTTTGAGAGTATTCTCTCCAGATGTCATTGTACACAACCAAAAGGAATTGACAACCCCTATATAAAATAATATAATTGGGTTTATATACCGCTAGTGTTAGAAAATAATAATTTTGCATAAAAAATTATTATTTTTATTAATTCCCATGGAACCTCTATCAATAATAATAATAATATTATTTCTTGATATGCAGTTAACTCACAAATTAAATTAAATACCATTTATTCAAATAATATTCAATATATATTATTTTTCACCAGACCATTAATCTCAGTTTTCTATTCCTCTAAAATCTTTATCGGACCTTTAATAATGAATATTTATTTAATAAATAAATTCCACCACATTATTCACCAATAAATTATAAATATTATAATCAATAAAAAGAAAATAACTATTTATTAAATATTATGCTCACAAAATATTCTCTCGAATAACCAGTAATGGGATATATGTGATCAAGAAAACATGAATAATTATTAAATCATGTGTGAGAATAATATTTATTCAACTAATTAAATAATAAATATTATTATTATTTAACTAAGGTTCTGGATACACTTAGTGTGTGACCCACTAGGCATCTTTCTCAGTAAAATTGGGTGAAATATCCTAAAGTCCAAAGTTAGCATCAAAAAACACACTAAGGAACTCATAAAGAAATAATTTAACATCACAATGACATAAAAAAACATATAGATGCTTAATATGCAATATAATACATTTATCTCATTATCTCTAATAAAAAACGTTGCATGTTAGTTCCATCAACCTATGTTCTTGATGTCTCTTTATTTGAATTTTTGAATATTGATGTTGCCTACAGAACACCCTGAATATTTATTTATTTAGGATATATCATTTCAATAAAAGTTTCTAAGATATAAAATTTAGTTAAAGAAAATAAAGGAAAAATAATTTCTCACATTATTCATTAATGAAATATTACTTGTGACACACCCAACATATCCTACTTCATCATGAACATATTTCATCACAATTTTCATCAATTCATCAAAGTACATGACTCATAACATCTAATAATAATAATAATAAATTATAAGGACCAATACACACATATGAGGATATAAACATCCAATGAAACATATAAATTTGGATTTCCAACTGGAGGGTATCATTCGCATAATTTCTTATAATAGAAATTAACAAGGGTATACACCATGAGAAGGTGTCTGATGAGTTCATATTTTTTGCATAAATTTTAAAAAATTTAAGTAAATTATGTCATTGTTTTTAATTATCAACACCCATGTATTAATTTAGAATTTTTTTTTGTGTATTTCACATTTTTTATTTATTTTCATTTATATTTTTTGTATGATATTTTATAGAATAGAATTGAAAAGGAATACTTTGGCTAAAAAATGGTCCACCAACCAACCAAACCTCAACCAAGAGGGAAAGATAAAGAGTAGGCCCAGAGGGCCTAATGTCCAAGACTTACCTCAGGAAGGTCATTAGGATGGGTATGTCCCCTACGTGGGTTGACACAGGGGTAGAGATGATCATATTCAGTGCATCATAAAATGGGGAAACTCCATGTGGTGGTGAGATGATAACATCATCGGTGTGGGATTATATCAACAATGTACAATATCCTCCAAAATACATCTGACTTAATGCAGTGTCGGAGGGTTGAATTTACTAAAATAAAAGAGTAAAACCACTTAATTTTTTTAATGTGGGATGATCCATGAACTTAGTACTATTTATTTTTACAAATATGATTATGTTTCATTCAGATTGAGTTTCGTTGTCATCAATCATTTCATGCATGTTGATGCTCATTTTCACTACGCCATAACCGATGTCGAGCCACCAAAGAACCACCATGAAATCCATTGAGGAAGATTAGTATTGAGACATATTCTATTTCAAAAACCTAGAACCACTATAGATCACCTCTTAATCCTGATAAAACCTCCATGAAATATCTATAAAATAAGAAGAAAGCACACAATATTGGTGAGGGAAGAGATCATGTGTGACTGCTAATTCGAGACCACTACACCATAGGCTTTCCCCTTGTAGTGTAGTCATAAGGGGAGCCCTAACAGAATTGATACTATGGTATAGGATCTCCACTATGATGTGAGGATTCCAAAAATGGTATATTTGATGATTTTTTGCAAGAAGGTAAGTTGTGCCAAAATAAATAATGTTGTTTCATAGATTATATAGCTCGGTAATATAAGAGTGACCACTACGACATCATCCAAATAGACATGTCATCATCACTGAGGACCCAAAATAAGAAGAAAACTATACACCATATTACTATCAATTCACTATGGAGGGTGTGATTGTTGAAGAAACTTGAAAAATGAGGAACTCAATCCTGTGTTGTGGATAATGGAGCTATGTCGCACTATTTACGTGCCCAACATGCCCATGCACATGATTTTACTTAAAGAGGAGACCCATGTTGTGGAAATTTTGTTTTCAAAATTTGAAACTCAATTATTTTGGGATTTCCACCTGATTATATGCTAACACTTTGGGAGATTTTAATATATGCATACATGTGGTGGAATCACCTAATAACAAGGAGTTTTAATCACTACATTAAAGTGAGGAAGTTCAATCCAAATTGTAATAATACCACCATGGATATAGTGAATTTATGTTCAAGTAGAGGAAATAAAAGTATTCAAAAGGGATATTTGAATTAAAAATTATAGAGAGATAGAATTATCTTGATGAGAATAAAAATAGGATAAGGTTGTTGTACAAAGGGTCATCTCTTTTTGGGTTCTTGAGAACTAGATGACTGAAGGAAGCTTCTAAAGACCTCTGCTGCTACTACAGGAAATATTTTTATTTTTCTATATTCCCTAATGACTAACATGAGGGTTTAACCTATTTTGTTACAAGATATATTAATAAGGGAAGTGCTAGTGGTTTTTAGGATTATTTATTTAAATTTTAATGGTCTATTAATTTTTTTATTTAATATTCTATTTATTGCCCTTCTCCATCAGGCACGAACAATGCTAAAAGAGAAGGGTATTGCATTTTAAAATGCTTCAACCAGTTACCATTTACCATGGAATAACCAACATATGAGTATGAGGTAATTGTGATTAAATATAGTTCCAAAAACCTATTTATGAACTAACCTAATATATGAGATGGGAAGGGGAGGTTCATAATTTAGAGGGTGAGAAATGTGAGAAGATAATAACTAGAAATAGGAATCTAAACTATTTAAATTAAAAATCATAGAAAATTTTCAATCACTAAGTGCACAAACCAGAAATTTCATATTCTTGGTACATCCATCTCATAAAATTTAAAAACCAACCAATCCAATCTCTTATTTTCTTTTTTAAAAGTATTATTAAACATTTTAAGAGAATTATACACCATTATCTGTGTATTGACCTCAATAATACACTACACTACATTTTAAATCAGTCAGTTATAGTTGAGCATATAAATTTGTTCTTTGAAATTCCCAAGAAAAGCAATGAAGATTTTGGCGATGTAAAAACTGGAAATGTTTCAGGGGAAAAATGGTTCATTATGATTAAAGTTTTTTAGAATTTTTCATTTATATTTTTAATCTTTCATATTTTTACACTGGTCCTTCTATTGGTGTGGTTTTAGGATCAAATTTAGTGCATGTATTTTTAAAAAAGAATAAAAAATAGGGTAGGAGATCTAGCCTTTGATCCCAATATCTGAAGGAAAATAAAAAGACAGAAGAACCACCAATAAGAAGATGTGAACCCCATGTTTGGTATAGAACAAGGACAAGGAGCAGGTTAGGGATAAGTACAAGAATTTTAAGGAGGAAATCAGAGGATACAAGTGTTTTGGGATTATAAAAGACCCTCAAACTAGGGGGTTCATTCTAGTATATTGGTATCTCTTGTTTCTTTCCAAAACATTGAGATCAATTCAATAATATTTTAAATGATCACATATTCAGTACAATTATTTGGGCTAAAACATAAATACCCTAATTCTCATATTGGATGTTTTTTAGATCTTTGAGACACATTTAAATTTAATAAAATCCTAAGTTACATGGCGAGACTACGATTATTTAGGTTCTCACTCAAGGAAAAGGTGCAAGAATGAATTTATATCCTACATCCACACTCAATTAACACCTAGGAGGATTTGTTAAGGATGGTTTTAATATGGTTTTTTCCACCATTTAAATCAATGGACTTATGTTTAAGTATACAAAATTCTGAAAAATTTACTAAAGAATCATTATATAGTTTATGGAAGATGTTTAAAAGTGTTATTAATATGATGACCTCATCATGGAATTGAATCATTGTTCCTAATACAAGCGTTCTATAAGAAATTATTGCATAAAAATAGGTCAATTATTGATGTAGATCCTAAAGGTTCCCTCATGAGAAAATTTATTGAAAATAGTTATGAATTTTTATATGAAATTTATAAAAATATTTTCCAATGGAAGCGAGAGGAAAAAATTGTTCAAGGTGTTCACATGGTGGGAAATAATTGGGTTTTCATCCAAATTAACAAAATGTCCAGGAAATTTAATATAATAATAGATAATATATATCCCTAATGAAAATTTTGTGAATATTAAAATTATGTGAATTTTTATATTTAAAATTATTTCTAGAGATGGAGGCTAAAATAGACACAAAAACAAAAAAATAAAAACCAAGAAAAATGAATTTTCCAAGGTCAAGGATTTCAACTAAGTGCATAATGATTTTATCCCCAACACCAAGGCCCAACACTCACAAGTCAAGTAAATTATTTTGAGGTGATCTTGGTAAGTTTCATGACCAAAACAAGGGATGCACTAAAATAATTGACAACCTTTCAAAGAATTAATGTAAAACCATATAGTAATTGAAAATGACTCAATAAATAAAAGGTCTTACATTAGGAACTTAGATATCCAAGTTGGATTGATTACCAACAAATTGGAGTAAAGGCCTAGGAGAGTTCTACCCAGAGACACAAAAGTCCTAAGACATGGTGAGCTAAAATATATCACTTTATGGAGTGGTAATACAACCAAATAGTTTACTGGAAAATATAATAGAGTTTCTAAAATAGTTGTAAGTCAAGCTGAAATTAGGTTGAAGAACAATAAATGGAAAGAAAAATACCAGTGAAGGAAAGAATGAGAAAATAAAATAAAGTCGAGATATATGTTCAAGAAGACATGTCATTGTATCAGCCTCCACCACTATTTCTAGAGTGATTAAAACAAAAAATGTTTGACAGGAAGAGGAAAAATTCCATGGAGATGTTCAAAATGTTTTATATCAATATTCTATTCATTGAAGTAATTGAAAATATTCCTACCTATTCCTAGTTTATGAAGTAGTTGGTGACAAACAAAAGAAATCATAAGGAATTGAGAACCATACCATTGATTGGATATTTCTCAGTTTTGGTATCAAGGAGCCTATGGGTCATGTATTGGGAATGGTATGCCTTTGGGCCTTTGAGTCATGTATTGTGGGTCAGTCTGACCTTGTGACCTGGGCCTATGGGTCATGTACTGGTTCCCCTTCAACCCTTAAAAAGGGAGATTATCCATAATAAAATAAAAAAGAAGGCCTTTGGGACATTCGGGGGAAGAGAGTATGAGTTTCATTAAGTACAATATTATGGTATCATTGTAGGAAGATCTGGGTTTGTTACTATAAAATTGAAAGAATTAGTTTAAAAAGAGGAGAATAATTAAAAAAACTACTCGAAAATTTTGGAAATAGTGGGGACAAGGATTTCTAAAAAGAGTTTAAATAATAATAACAAGTTTAGGAAGTTAGTGATCTCAATTTGATTATTCAAGAAGGTAAAGAACTCACTATATTGGTCCCATGTATATTGAGAAGTTTTTAACCAAAGGATAGGTAAAGTTAGTTTCTAAAAAAGGGAGAGGGTCCATCTACATGCAAGAATCATAACTTCACCCATTTGTTGATCCGGACAGGGTAACCTCATTCCTAGATTTGATCACTTGATGACGAGAGGTAAGGTCGAGTTGAATGAAAATAAACAAATAAATTTTATTTGGAAACCCACATATTTTATGCATTTTTAATTTCATTTATGTTTTAAGAACTAGTGTTGGAGTGCATCCACTTAATGATTTTTGAACTTTCATATAATAGGCCTACACATTCACTGTCTGTATGAGATTTTCAAGTCCATTGTGATTAATAGTACAAGGACCTACTAAAAAAAAGAATAAAAAAAATAAGAAATTCAAATAAAAGGGGAGTAAACTTTAAATTCAATAATTTAATTATACTCCCCTATTTTTTCAGAATATATTTATTTTGAGTTTTAATGAAAAAAATTCATTCCCAATTTAGATTAGTACTTTACTTTTGATAAATAATTCTTAGGATTTTATTAATAACCCCAGGATTCCACGTATTAATTTTTAATTTATGGAATTAAAAAAGTAAAATTGGAAAATTAGATCTTTATTGTGAAGAATAGGAATTTTAAATCAATGAATCTTGTTTTTTTATAGTCACTTGTTTTTAAAAATTCCATTCCCTATTTTATGATTTGATTTTATAAAGTTCTTATTGACTAATTTATTAATGTAACACATTCCATGACTGACTATATTTAAATTACATTCTCTTATTCCTGAGAGTTTTTTAAGTCAATATTTACAATCAGTCTAAGTAAATTTATTGAGACAACTTGGGGCATGTCACCTACTAGGATTTGATTTTAATCTTGTTAAAAATATGATGGTGAAAAAGCACTATAAAAAATATTTAGGAATTTTTATTTGATTTAAGCCATTATACTTGAGACCCAACTTACATTTATCCTCCTTTTATACCTTAGAAACCATGAATGTAATTTTATAAGAATATCCACATCTCAAGCCAATTTATCCATCCCTACCATTACTCTAATGTTTTTCATAATTTTTAAAGTTCAAGTGTTTGGTTAGGGTGTAGCACCGACCCCAAAAATCCCAAAGATGATGTCTACTACCATTAAATTGGAATGATTTCAAGGAATAAAATCCCAACTTAATGAAGAGTTTAGTATCCTTGGTAAACTAGATACATATATGAGTCTTGTATTAAAAATGAATACACTAGTTACAACATAATTTTTTTCTTTCCAGGATGATAACTTTATTACATCTTGAATATACTTGAATGTATTTCTTAGTATAATTATTATATTCTTGGGGAAGGTAACTGAAATAAGGGTGATCACAAATTCATTGTAAGTTCATGTATAGCAGAAGAAATAATGATTCAATGAGAATAGTAAATATGGAAAGGTAATAACAGAACACACATTACATATAATCAATAAATTTAATGGATAAAAAATATAAAAAGGTAATAAATAAAAAAAAATTCCATTAAAATAAATAGATAAGGAATAATCAATATGGAAAGGTAAATATCTAAAACACATGTCATTTAATCAATGAACTTAGAATGAAATGCATCCAAAGATAGATTGACACAAAATCTCATGGATAAATAATTACTAAGTCTGAATGAGGTAAATATTTAATTATTGGATGCCAAGTTTCCTAGGTACATGGTACCTTTAACATCAAGAATTTTCACAAGAAAATTTAGCATATCAGGTAAAAACACATATAAGGCTAGCCAATTGATTCGTCCAATGAGTCCATCAATTCATCAAGGGGATATCTATAACCAGGCCCCATTCGTTTCATAATAGTCCAAATCATTCCTCATATATCAAATAATCGATTTAACAGTGCACCTTATCAAATATCATTATGGTGTATAAGATTCATATTTTTCAATATTTTATAAGTTAATAAAATAAATGTCAAGTACATACTGTATGTAAAAATTGTATACATTTTAGGAAATAATCATATTCATGAAAAATGATATGGATATTTAGGGAAAACTTAATGTTCAATGATGACTGAAGATTGAATACTTCAAAGGGACTAACAAAGGAATTAAGGACGTAAGTTCTAATACTATCCTTGAAAAAATAAATCAAAAACCATCCAGAGGAATAATAATGATGGTATCAATACAATTTATCCCAAGTGGAGTAAAATAAAGGGTTTTTGTCATTGATGAATGAAAATATTATAAAAAAGATCTTTTAAAAATTTCCTTGAGGAAAATATCCTTTTCAATTTTGAAAACATTTAAAAAATAATTTTATTTGAAAATAAATTTTAAAAACATTTTCTTTAAATATTATCCTTTAAAATTTGAAAAGTATTCTTTGAAGAAATTATGATGGGTAAATCTATACATTCCATACAAGGTAAAAAGAACATTCCTTTTGCATGGTAAAAGGATTAGAAAAAATGCCTTGTTTGGAAAGAAAAAAGAAGATTCCTTTGAAAAAATTTATAAAAAACAAAAAGGGTAAAAATTTATTTAATAAATATTTTTTAATGTTTAAATATATATTTGAAAATCTTTTTAGAAAACAAGTTTTTTATAAGAAAACAGGTTCTCCAACTAAACATAGAAATGAAGTTGGGTTTTATTAAAAAGATTTTTATAAAACATTTTACGTACCAAAGAGTGTAAAAATGTTAATATTACTTGGAAAAGATAATTAATAACCAGATTAGAAGAAAATTAAAGGATTTATTAAATAATTATTCAATAATTTCCTCTGATGAAAATTCAAGTGTAAATAATCCCGAACAAAATGAGATTTTGAAGTAAACCATTGAAAAGAACATAATGTTGATGTGAGAATCAATAAATGAATAGATTATGTGCGTAAAATTTAAATCAAATAAGTGTAAATTAAATTATATATAGTAAAAATTGATTACACATGTAATATTATAATATTAATGATGATGAGGAAGTAATATATCCCAATGAAAAAAATTGGGTTATGAAATTCTTTACCACTTGGTAAATTTTAACTAAAATTAAATTAGAAGAAATAATTAAAATTGAAACTCAAAATAAAATGATGAAAAAAAAATTCATGATATAATATATCTAAATGGGTATTAGATAAACCAACCAAAATAATTAAGTGGTGAATATGACATTTATCTCACAAATGTAAAAAGTGAGATGAAAATCCATTACCTTGTATTTATCTTTATGTGAATGTCCTTTAAATTCATTTATAATGGTTTTAAACATGTAACTAACCTATAATAAAACCATAATATTATTTATAGTATCATATATTAACTTCTTATAACATCTTATTATCCATTTGTTAATAATCTTTCATTATTTTCATTATTTCGGGTATTAATTACTTAGTTTGTTGGGTATGTTTTAACTTGTTATTTTTGTTCCTATTAATTATATCATGATTTAATCATCACCAAAATGTAAAAAATGATTTAAATTATTTATATATTCAGTATATATGTATTTATAATATTCTATTAATTTTAGAGATAAGAAATGAAATGCACTATTCATGGAGACGACAGGTCGTACGTACCCATGGATGCTACCTTCATTTATTTGTCATATTAAAAGAATAAAAATTAAATGATATATATGTATATTATAATTATATTATAATATATATTTCATATAATACACATAGGTTTAATAAAACCATACTTTATATGTTTCATATATAGTGTGAATGAATCACTTTGCTTTGAGGGGGCGATAATCCACATTTCTACAAACTATGTTATCGTATTTACAAAAAATGCAATGAATAGGGGTATATGTTATATTAAAATTATATAATTATAAATAAATAATAAATATCATATATTTTATATATAAATATTATTCCCATCATAATTCCCAATCAATATAGGTGGTAATGGAAAAATGAATGACATCATTTTGCGAGGTGGTAGTTCACTATACACAAAAATGATAAGTTCGTTACCCATTAGATGTAAGCATGTGTAAGTGTATTTAGAAACTTTATAAAATAAATATCAGTATATTTAGTATAATTTTTTTTATATAATCACATAAAAATAAGAGTTTAGGGGGTGGAGACTGAAACTAAAACAAAAGAGCTTGATGAAGGATGTTAGCTATTTTTTGGGTAACTCATTTTGGTTTGCACCAAAGGGATTCCTTGGATGGATCATTACACAAAGTTATGATTCTAGGATGAGGGGTGATATTTTAATAATACACTTGAGTAGATATTGGTTGATCCAAAGTGGCTTGATATGTGTGAGGAAGAGGGAGGGATGATTGCCTTTTTATAGTGGAAGAGGAGTGACATTCTTATAAATTTTTGAAAAGGGAATTCCACCCCTATTTTTCCTATGAAAAGTGGACCCAATAATTAAAAACATTCTATAAAATGAAATATAGGGTATAAATATTTCCATAAATTGGATTTTTTATAATTTTCTAGTTCATTTTGGCCCTTAAGTTTAAGGTTTAGTCCCTTGTAAGCTAATTTTTCTCTTAATAACTGTAATTTATTTTAATTACTTTCAATAATATTTTTGGTAAAAAACTATGTTGAACTTATTAGAAATTATAAAATATAATGATTCAAAATATTTAATCCATTTTTCCAAACTCCAATCATAAATGTGACAGAAATTAATTTAAATTTAATCCTGTGGATGGGACGATAAAGCAAATTTTTATAGTAAAAACGTTCAAAAGTTTGAGATGTGTTTATATCCAATTTCAATGAAAAATTAATTATAGTAACCTAAATTGGATTAATAATTTTATAATTTATATAATTTTACTAAAAAAAATTTAAAATATAATTTAACCTTATAAATAAATTAGATGAAAAAGAAGTTCTGAATTAAAATTCAGTATTTTTTACAATTCATCAAAAAATCAAATTTCACAGAAAAATACCAAAAATTAACCCTAACATAATTTTTATCTTTCAATTTAAAAAATAAACTTTATTTTTTCACATTAAATTTATAAAATTTCCAAAAAGTGGATTTAAATTTTTTTCACTATTAAAAGGCAGTAAAATCATCTTTATAAAAATATTGGGTTTTATGCGAAATATTAGGTTTGTTATTATCTTATGCTTATCAAGTATATTATATGAATATAAAAAATATTTGATTGAATATATAAAATATATATTTAATTAATATTATTCACTAGTTTTTATTTATTTAATTTATTATGATAAATAATCTTTATGGCATAAAAATAATTTTCAATAAAAACAATCTCTTTATATCCAATTGCTTCTTATATTCATTAATTTGTAACCAATGAATTGATGTTATATTTTTATAGACCATATATTTTAATAAGTTAGTTAATAATATCCATAAGATCTAATTTTAGAACTAGGCTATATCGTTTTATATTAAATGATAATATTTTTAATAATATATTGTTGTTCGGTAAAACTCGGTCTTGCGTGTAATGAAAGATATCGAACAATATTGTTCTTGTGTGTCTGGAATGCAAGATTATTGTTTGTATGAATCAAAAACTATAAAATATATTTAATTTACTTAAAATAGTAATTATATCATAACATCTCAAGATATTATATTCCTTTACATTCTTGATGTTTTATGTCATACACATTATCAAATACAATATTATTATTTTAGAATTTTTGTGTGTTACATTCTCCCTGCCTTAATTAAATCGCATCCTCACAATTTAAACTTGATATTGGTAATATATTGTTTGGTATTTCCTTTTTTTAAATCTTACATCATGATAAGGTTCATAAAAAATCCTCTAGAAAAGAGATAATGGGAAGTGAAAAGTTCACATAGACTGTTATATAACTAGGTATCTAAATAGGAAAACATTAGTGGTAAGTAGGGATATGTACATGGAGGAAAATAATAATATTTGTAGGGTTGATTGTGTTCATAAATAGAAAATTACAATGGAATGTTAAGTACCTCAATTACATAAATCTTTGATGATTTATAAGACCATCGGTTCAATAAAAAATGAGGTATTAAGAGAACATTTTTTTGATCATTCTCATAATGTTGAGTAATTATTTTAATACCTAAGAATATAAATAAATTTAATTGAAATATTAATATAAAAGCAATTTAAATTATTTTTTTGTGCTTTGATAAATTTCTAATTCATCCATTACTTCATGATATTGATATAAAAAAACTAACTTTGATTCATGAAGAACTAAAATACAGTTTTAACAAATCATAAGGCCTATAAAAGAGTGAAAAGTCTAACTACTTGTTTCTAAATATTATCCAAAGTCAATATAGTTAATATAATAATCACTAAGCCTAAAAATTAACACTATTGGTTCATCATTAATATTTATTCATTAAATTGTTTAGCTTGAAACAATGACATATTAACTGGGACATTGCATAGGTCAGTGGTTAGCATTAAACCCTTATCATCCTTCAGTCATGGGTTCATGTCCTGCGACATTTCCAGATTTGATGGGTTGTCACCCGATATATAGGTTGTCGTTTTCGAAAAACCATATTAATAAATATAATGAACATCCTTGAAATTTAATCAACATATAATATTTTAACTAAGGTTTTCAATACAACCTCAATATAGAAATACTTCATCCATTTATTTCCATATAGGTACTTCCTTGGTATAGGTTTTATCATTTAGAAGTTTAGATTTACTAAAACCAAAAACCATAGTGTGTCCATCAATTATCATATTAGAAAAACTATATAATCATTTTTAGGAAGTATAAATCTTGACACATTATTTTCAATCTGTGAAAGCTCAGGTTTAACCTAGGCCATTAATTTTTATTATATTTTCAAATACTTTATAATGGTTCGTAAAGAAAATTTGAATTATCTTAATCATATCCCATGGGAGTGTCAAACTAGGTACGTAGTAAGGCCCGTTGTCAAGTACCAAGTTAAATCGAGTTAGGTCCAACACACCTTGTCAGAGTTGTTACCCATAGGCACATCTATGCTAGAACTATTTACACTTATAGTATATAGACATGGATTTATTAATACAAATACCAATATAATCTCTACCTTATAAAAATTCTAAGACGTTCCTATATACTTATCCTCAAAGTATATCTTAGGGTTATGTTATCTAATCTATGTTTTCCTAAATCTAGTTCTTAATGATTCTACTAAATTTCCTCTGATACCAACTGTAGTGACCCAACCCTAGAAAGTCTGGAGTCAGTGTCTAGTACCATTACATTGACATGATTACAAGGAATCAAATCCTTAAGGGCCAAAAAAGTTTAGTAGTCTTGGTAAAACAGATACATACATGAGTAATTTATTAAAAAAGAATACATTAATTAAAACATTTTTTTTTAATTCTTGGATAATAACTTTATTCCATATAGTGTATCCTTGAATGTATTTATTAGTATACTTCTTGGATTCTTGGGTAAGGGAAACAAAATAGGGTGGGATCAAATGATTAGAAATTTGAAGTATAGTAGAAGTAATAATGAATCAATGAGAATATACAATATAGAATGTTAATAAATAAACACACATGATATATAATCAATAAAATAAATAAATAAAATATATGGAAAGGTAATAACTAAAAACACATACCATTAAAATAACTAGATAAGGCATAATAAATATGGAAAGGAGAATAAATAAAACACATGCCATTTAATCAATGAACTAAGAATAGAATGATTCTATAGATATGTTGATGAAAAATATCATGGATAAATAATATATGAGTCTGAATGAGGGAAATACTTAATTATTGGATTCAATGTTTCATAGGTACATAGTACCTTTACCGTAAAGACCATTAAAAAGATAGTTTAAAATATTAGGTAAAAATCCATCTAAGGCTAGTCAACTGAATCTTCCCATGATTCTATTAATACATCGAGGGGTTATCTATAATGAGGCCCCACCCGTGTCATACCTGTCCAAATAATTCCTCATATATAAAATTATCAATTTAATAACGTGCCTTATCAAATATTTGTATGGAGTAGAATATCCATATTTATCAATATTTTACCACTTAATAAAATAGCTGTCAAATACACACCGTATGCAAAAATGGTATATGATTTAGGCAATAATCATATCTATGATAAATGATAAGGATATTTAAGGGAAACTTAATGTTCAATGATCACTGGATATTGAATACTTCAAGTGGACTAATAATGGAATAAAATATGTGAATTTCAATACTATCCTTGTCTAAATAAAAAAATCATCCAGAGGAATAATAAGGATGGTATCAATATAACATATTCACAGTAGATTAAAAAAAATTATTTTCATCATTGATGAATGAAAATATTATAAAAATGATATTTAAAAAAATATTGAGGAAAATAAAGTTTTTTATTTTGAAAAACATTTATAAAGTAGTTTTATTTGAAAATAAAATTTAAAAATATTTTCTTTAAATATGACAATTTTAAACTTTCAAAGGAATATTCGACGAAATGATGAGCGGTAAATCCGTAAATGTTATACAAGGTAAAAAGAACATTCATTTTGCACTGTAAAAGGGATAAAAAGATTAATTTTAAAACATTTTTTTAAATAAAAAAGGGTAAAACTTTCTTTAATAAATCATTTTTAAAGTTTAAAAACATTTTTGAAGACATTTTTAGAAAACCACGGTTTTTAGAAGAAAATAGGTTCTCCGACTAAAGAGAGAAATGAAGTCAGGTTTTCATAAAAATATTTTCTAAAACATTTTAAGTACCAAAGAGAGGAAAAATGGTACTATTACTTGGAAAAGGTCATGAATAACCATAGGATAAGAAAATTAAAGTATTTATTAAACAATTATTAAATAATTTACTTTTATGGAAATTCAAGTGTAAACAATACCGAACAAAATGGGATTGTGAAATAATCCCTTGAAAAGACTATAACGTTGTTATGAGAATAAATAAATGAATATATTATGTGTGTAAATTTAAATTAACATAAAAAAATGGATGAAAAATATTATATATTAAAAATTTATTACACATGTAATCTGAGAATATTAATGACAACGAAGATGTAATATAACCTAATGAAAAGGAAGCTGGTTATGAAATTATTTACCACTTGGTAACTTTTAAACAAAATAATATTGGAATAAATAATTAAAAATTAAAATAAAAGTACCATGAAAATAATTAATAATATAATATATTAAAATGGGCAGTATACCACATAAAAAAAGTAAGTGGTGAATATGACATTTATCTCACGGATGTGAAAAGTAAGGTGAAAATCTATTACCTTACATTTCCATTTGGGCGAAAATCCATTAAATTCATGTATAATGGTTTTGAAGATGTCAATAAATTATAACATAACAATAATCATTTTTATAATATCATATAATAACTTCTTATAATATCTTATTACTCTTTTGTTAATAATATTTCATTATTTTCATTATTTTGGGTGTCAATTGCCTAGTTTGTTGAGAATGTTTTAACTTGTTATTTTTTTGTTACTTAAATCATGATTTAATAATATATATAATTTAAAACATGATGTAAATGTTATATATATTTAGTATAAATTTTCTTATTACAATCCATTAATTTTGGAGATAAGAAATGAAATACACCGTTCATGGTGATGATAGGCCATACGTATGCATGAACGCTACTTTCATTTCTTTGTAGTATTAAAAGAATGAAAAGTAAATGATATATATGATATTATAATTCCATTATAATTTCACATTTATATATATATCATATTTTTAATAAAACAATCCTTTATATGTTTCATGTATAGTGTGAATGAATCACATCGCTTTGAGGGGGCGGTAGTAAACACTTCCACAAATGATGTTATCATATTAACACAAAATAGAAAGCATAAGGGTATGTGTTATATTAAAAATATATAATCATAAAGAAATAATAAATATCATAAATATCATATATAAATAGTGTGTCTATCATAATTTCCAAACCTGAGAGGCAATAAAGGAAAAACTAACGACATCGTTTTTCGATGTGATAGTTCACCGTACACATAAACATTAAGTTCAATACCCATTAGATAGAAATGCGTGTAAGTTTAGGTAGAAAAATTATAATAAAAACATCTAAGTATATTTTTGATACTTTTTTTATTATATAAGAATGTAATAATAATATTTTATGGTGTGGATAATGAAAATAAAACAAAAGGGGTTGAGGAAGGACGTTACCTCTTCTTTGTGTAACTCCTTTTGTTTTGCACCAAATGGTTTAATTGGATGGATTCCTTAAGAAATTGAGGCTTAGAAAATAAGGGGAGGTATTTTTAGGAGATATTTGGGAATATCATAGTCGATACAAAGTGGATTGAGATATTTGAGGAATAATGAGGGGTGAGTTCTTTTTTATAGTGGAGGAGTGATATTGCTGTAAATTTTTGAAAAGGGAATTCAAACCATGTTTTTCAAATGTAAAGTGGCTCAAATAATGAACTAAATTAAATAAAAGGGATTATAGGTTCAAAATATTTCCATAAAATGTATTTTCTACAAGTTTCCAGGTCATTTTCCCTTAAGTTTAAGGTTTAGTCCCATGTTAAGCTAACTTTTCTCTTAATCATTGTAATTAATTTTAATTAATTTCACTAATATTTTTTTTATCAAAAACTAAGTAAAAATTATTAGAAATTATAAATTATTATTACTAAAAATATAGAATATATTTTTCCAAACTCTAATTACATAATTGTCTAGAATTAATATAAATTTAGTCCCATAAATGGGACTACAAAGCAGGTTTTTAAAATAAAAACATCCGAAAGTTTGAGATGTGTTTATATCGAATTTCAATGAGAAATTGATTCCAATGACCTAAATTGGATTAATTTTTTTATAATTTAAATAATTTTAATTTAAAACCAATTTAAAATATAATTGATCCTTATAAATAAATTTTATGAAAAAGGTGTTTTGAATTAAAATTCAGTATTTTTTACTATTCATTAAAAAAATTAAACTCTATAGAAAAATAACAAAAATAAACCATAACTAATTTTAATGTTTAAAATTAAAAAATGAAGTTTATTTGGTCATATTAAATCTATAAAATTTCAAAAAAGTGTATTTAATATAGGTTCACCAATAAAACGTGGTAAAATTGCCTTTATAAAAATATAGGTTTTTGTGTAAAATATTAGGGTTTTCTTTATATTATGCTTATAAAATACATTTTATGAATATAAAAAATATTTTATTGAATATATAAAATATATATTTTATTAAAATTATTCACTAATTGTAATTAATTTAATTTATTAGGATAAAACAACTTTGTGGCTTGAAAATATTTTTCTATAAAAACATTCATTTTATATTAAATTGGTTCTTATATTCATTCACTTGAAACTAATGAATTCATCTTATATATTTATTGACCATATAGTTTCATAATTTAGTTAATACTTTTCATAACATATAATTTAATATCTAGGTTACATCTTATTAAATTAAATAATAATATTTTCAATAATATATTGTTGTTCGGTAAAACTTGGTATTACATGTGACACAAGCTATCGAACAAGGTTGTTCATGCATGTAAGAAAATATAACTTATTATTTGAGTGAATTTAAAGATTTATAATAGATTGAATTTAATTGAAATAGTAATTATATCATAACATCTTAGGATTTTATATTCCCTTACGCGATCGTTGTTGCATGTTATTCATGTTATTGAATGCAATATTATTTTTTTATAATTTCATTATGTTACATGGGGGGAGATTTATTTCATGGGAAAAAGTATATGATTTATTGATAAAATATATTTTCAAGTATCATTGGGTTTTTGGAAGAAGTTTCAAGTTACTTTTCACTATTTTTATTGCTTACCCCTCTTGAAAAAAATGAAAAAAATAAAAAATAAAAAACATGGGTTGAGTTATGGAGGATAAAAAATCATTATTATTTGAACTATTATTTTTATCATTTGGGGTTGTTTTATATATGTGATACTTTTACTAGATCAATTTTCAAAAAAAAAATTAAAAAAAAAGAAAAAGAAAAAATAAGGGGTTAATTCCTTATAATCATATGATCCTAATTTCATATTCCTATTTGTTTTTAGTGAAATTTGTCACTACAAAGTGGAGAAAGTATATCATTTTAAAATTCTTATATTTAGAGAATATAATTAATGTCTGATAAAACCATCATATTAATTTTACCTTAAGTGATGATAGATAAAAAAGGTAAGGAAAATCATGAAGGGCATGTTAATAATGATAAATTAAGAGACTTGAATGGAAGAGATGAGAAATACCATCATTTTTCATTGGGAATTTCAAATGCATTGTGTATTGTGATTTATTAGAATCATTATTTATATTTGAAATTTAAATCTCATTTCACCAATTGATAATTTTTTTATTTCATTGATTTTTAATGTTTAAATATTGGAATAATGGGGGTTTTCTTTTAATTTATTTGTTGAGATTTATGCTTCAGGACAAGCATGGTTTAAAGTGGGGGATTTTCCAAGTTTATATTTTGTGCATAAATTTTAAAAATATAAGTAAATTGTGATGTTATTTTTAATTATCGATAACCATGTTTTAATTTAGAATATTTATTTTTTTGGGTATTTTTTATTTTTAAATGATATTTTGGAAAAAGGAATTAAAAGAAATAATTTCATGTTTTGATTTTTTTTATTTTCATTTATATTTTTGTGTGTTATTTTTTAGAATGGAATTTAAAAGGAATAATTTAGTCAAAAAACGGGCCACAAAATAAACAAACATTAACCAAGGGGACAAGCCACATAGTAGACCTAGAGGGCCCACTAGCCAAGCCCAACCTTAAGAAGGTCATATGGTAGGGGCAGGTCCTTACAAGGGTCAGAACAGGGGTAAATACAAGAAATTCCAGTGCAATAGGGCATGGGGAAACTCCATACTGAAGTGGGATGATAACATCACTGGTATGGGGTGGTATTGGAAGCACAAGGAGTCCTTTGTCACCCATCCAACTTGACACGACATCGAAGGGATGATTTTACTAAAATAGTAGAGTGTTACTGCTAAAATTTTCGATGTGGGATGAGTCGTGCACTCGGTACTATTAATTTTTACAAATATGATGATGTTTTGTCTAGGTCATGTGTCATCATCCTCAGAAATTTCATCCACATTTCCACCCATTTCCATTAGGCCATAGCCAATACCGATCCACCATAGAACCTCTTTGCGAGCCACCGAGGAAGCTCAGGCTCGATCTATATTCCATTTCTGAAACCTATAACCAAAATGGATCACCTCTTAAGCCTGATATGACCTCCATGACACCTCTATAGAATAATAAAAAATCACACAAGGCTGAAAAAGGAAGAGATCTGGCACCCCTTCTAATCCGAGATCGCTGCGCCACAGGTTTCTCCCATACGATATAATCAGAATGGGATCTCGAACCTAATATCTATTGTATCATAAGATCTCAAATACTACACATATATTCCTCAAATTATAGAAACAATGATTTTTATAAGAAGTTAGGTTGTTCCGTAATGAAGAATGTTGTTTCATGGCCCCTATAGCACTATAATGGAAGAGTGACCACTGTGGCGTCATCCAAACAGCTACATTGGCATCACTAAAGTCTGATAAGAAGAAAAAAAATATGCATCGTAGCACCTTCAATTCTCTATGGAGCGTGCGAGTATGAAAAAAAACTTGAAAAATTAGGAACTTGATCCTGTATCATAGATAATGGAGCTACACAATAGGATTTATGTAGCTAGCATTCCCATGCATGGGCTTTTCCATAAAGAGGAGACCCATTCCATGTAACTTACATTTTCAAAATTTGAAACTTGATACTTTTGGGTTTTCCACCTAATTATAGGATGAAAATCAATGAGATTTTAATAGATACATGCATATAGAGGCCACAACCAATAAGAATGAGTTTTAATCACTCCTTTAAATAAAGGAAAATCCGGCCAAATTGGAATAATACCACCATGGAGATAGTAATGACCCGGTCAAGATGAGGAAATAAATGAATACAATTGGGAGATTTGATTTCAAAATTGGAGAGAGGGAGAGTTATCTTGATGAGAATAAAAACAAAATAAGGCTATTCAATAAAGGGTTAAATATTTTTGGGATATTGGGAACTGAATAACCGAAGGAAGGTATTAGTGACCTCTACTACTGTTGTAGGTTATCTTTTTATTTTTACATATCCCATGAGGACTAGATTTAGGGTTAATCTCTTTTTAATAGATATGTAAATAAGGGGAGTGCCTGTAGTGTAGGGGATTATTTTTTTTTTTGAAATTTTAATGGGTTGTCCACATTTTTCATTTCAAATTTTTTATCTTATCATTCTATATCAGGAACAAACAACATGTAAAGATAAGGGTATTCCCTTTTAAAATGATTGAACCAATGACCCATAATAATGACACAACCAATGCATGAACATGGGTTCACTGTGTTTAAATATGGTTCCAAACACTTATTTACGATCTAACCTAATACTAAATAGGGGAGGGGGAGGTTCATAATTTAAAGGGTGATCACTCTGAGAGGAGGATCACTAAAAGTAGGTCCCAAAACTATTTAAATTAAAAATAACCAACACTTTCCCACAATAAGTGCTCAAAATAGAACTTTAAAATTATTGGTAAATCCATATCATGAAATTTCAAAACCAACCAATCCAATCTATTATTTTCTTCATAAAAATTTTTATTAAAATTTTTAAAATATTTATTAAAAATTTTAAAATATTTATACAATGTTCTTAGTTTATTAACCTCAATATTCAACTACACTATGTTTTAAATTAGTTAGTGATATTCAAGTATATAATTTTTTTATTTGATAGACACAAGAAAAGTAACAATAGTCTTGGATACATGAGTGCCACAAAGTTTTATGAGTCTCCACCCATGATTACCTATATAATTTATGTCTGTAAAATAATTTCATTGAACTAAAAAACATATATTTAAGAATACTATCATGACACTTCTGGGTTCTTATCATAGTAGGGAACTGTTATAAAATTCTAGTTCGACAACTACTCTTATGACATTACTACATTATATATCATACAGAAGAACAATCATTATGTGATAAGGTGTTTATTAATATTAAAAACAATTAATATAGGTTATCATAAAGTATATTTAAGTTGGTCACAGGGCACCATATCCAACAGATACCAACTTTCACTAGAGACAACTGCTGACAACCTTCAGTCCACTAGCTCTCACATGATACTCATGCTTCTTCTAAGATAAGACATTAGTTTAGGGGTATACCATGTTTTATTTCATGGAAAAATTGATTATTGAAACTTCATACATTTAATAAAAAACCATCAAGAGGTGATACTTATGGAATATATTCTTTGTCTGTTTGTGTGGTGTTGGATCCTTTGTAAGATCCACCACTGTAGTATTATCACTCTATAATGTGACAAGGTCTATACTGCTAGGTACCACATCAAGCTCCAGGACAAATTTTTGTATCAAAATAGCTTATTTTTATGCATCATAAGATGCTATATATTTTTACACTACTATAGAATTAGTGAAAACTGGATACTTTGAACTCTTTCAATTCACAACTCCTCTATTGAGAGATAAAACGTATCCTAACTATGACTTCAGATCATTCTAATCTATTTGAAAACTTGAATCAATATAACAGAAGTTGAATAGATTCTCATATCCTCTATACATTAAGAGCATATCATTAGTTCTTCTTAGATACTTAAGTATAACCTTAACATTAGACCAATGTTATTCTCTTGGTTCGTTGTGATATCTACATACCATGTTCAATACATAGAAAACATCAAGTCTAGTACATAACATAACATACATTATTAATCCAATCACTAAATCATATGAGATCTTACTCATTATATTTTCCCCTATTGTGTATTAGGGAGCATTTTCTTAGAAATATGTATTCCATGTGACACTATAACCAATCCCATTTTGGATTATTCTATACTAAATATCGTTAGTACCTGGTCAATGTATGTTCCTTGAATTTGTCCAAGAAAACTATTGGATCTATCACAAATGATCATGATCCCTAGAATGTAGGCTACTTTACCTAAGTCCTTCACGGAGAAACACTTTTTTAAACTATAATTAACAGAATATAATTCTGGTAAGTCATTTATAATAATTAATATTCCATTATTTTATACTACTAGGATAATGATTGCATTCCCACTAAAATTCTTATAAACACATGGATCACATTCATTTCTAATGAAGCAAAAATATTTTATATCTTCATCAAATCAGATGTTCCCTGATGTGGATTATTAATTCAATATATAAATGGATATATTAAACTTGTATATATATTTCTATCATCACTTAGAGTCACAAACCCTTCTGGTTATGTCATGTAGAAATCTTCCTAAAGGCTTCCGTTAAGAACAGATGTTTTGACATCCATATGCTAAATTTCAGTATCATTGTAAGATTATATAGAAAGTAAAATTAGAATTTATTTAACATGGTTATGAGATAAAATTTTTCTTCATAGTCAATGCATTGATTTTATTTAAATGATTTATCCACTAGACTTTCTTTACCAGTAATTACTATACCTTCCATGTCAAGTTTTATCTTAAATAACCATTTTCACCCAATAGGATTTGCATCAACTAGAGGATTGACCATAACCCAAACTTAGTTATGATATATGGAATCCATTTCAAATTGCATGGAACCTTACCATTTTGAAACTTATGATCTCTCTACTTCCTCTTTGTAGGAAGAAGGTTCATTATTTTCAAACAATAAGGAGTCATCATCTTTTGTGACTAAAAAAACATATATCTCTAGTTCTCTTACCACCCTGGTGATTCTACATAGTACATGTGTTTTAGGTAAAACTTCTTCTATGAGGACCTATGAAATATGTTCCTATACTAACTATTGTGTATCTGGACCATAAACTTCATCTAAATCAAAATTAATCATACTTTCCTTCTTGAAGATGTTCTCCCTCTCAAGAAATATGGCTTGTCTAGTGACAATCACTTTATTGTCTGAGGGTTTGTACTGGTAGTATTCCTTTTTTTATAAGAATACCCTATAAAGATACACTTTTTACCTTGGGGTGCTATTTTATTTCCTACAATGGCCTTAAAAAACACCTCAAAAATCCATAATCATGTATGTGAGATAAAATGTTTCTTTCCACTCCATAAATTGAATGGAATTACATGTTATACTTTATTTAGTACCCAGTTTAGTCTGTATATTGATGTTTGTAATTTATATCCACAAAATCATAATAGAAGATCTATAAAAATCATCCTTTACCTTACCATGTCTAGCAAGGTACAATTCCTTATTTCACTGAAACCATTCCATATTTGTGTGTAAGGTTAAGTGAGTTGAGATTGAATCCCAAATTCCCATTGAATGTTGATAAACTCTTGGTTAAGATATTCACCAACTTGATCTGATTGAAGCCTCCTTATCTTATTACAAAGATGATTATATAATTCATTCTTGAAATCTTTGAATTAATAAAAGGACTCAAACTTATACCTCATCATGTAGACATAACCATATATACTCAATTCATTAGTAACAGTTATGAAGTAAGAATAACCACCTATAGCTTTTACTAGAAATGGTCTACATACATCAGTGTGTACTAAAGATCTATAGAACTTTCAACCTATACAATGAATTATAGTTTAGTCATTTTTACTTGTAA
Source organism: Viscum album (assembly GCA_963277665.1). NCBI lineage: Eukaryota > Viridiplantae > Streptophyta > Magnoliopsida > Santalales > Viscaceae > Viscum > Viscum album. The sequence continues at coordinate 2,006,568,097 of OY728138.1, forward strand.
ACAATCATGATATATTTCAAGTGGTTTTATCTAAAATTCTTCTCATTTACATGACCAAGATGGTGATTCCATAACTAGGAGTTATACGAGTTATGAGAACATGCTTCATTATTAAGTTACAATATTTTTATCATAACTTAATACATAAATAACATTATTTAAATGTATCAAACCATAACATATTTATTTTTTATAAAATAAAATATTTTTATTTAAAAATTTAAAAATAAAACCATCTATAACTGGATATGATTTAGAAATTATGTTCTTGGTAATAATCTATACATATTAACAATTTCTTAAAACTAGTATCATTCATGTTGGTAATAAAAGGTGTTAATATCAAATGGATAGAGCATCTAGCCTCACACCATTTACACCTTGAAAATCTACCACTGTTATGTAAGTATTTTGGAATATAATTGGTTCCTGCATTTGGATACATATGTGGGCACCAAAAGCTATATTTAATACCCAATGTGTATATATTAAAAGATTACACTCGATAAAGAACACACCTTTAGTTTCCCCTTTCTTTTTGGGGAAGTTCCACATCAAATTTACTTTCTTGCCGCATAAAAACATACTTCCTTTTCCTTTACATTCCTATGGATTTTATCTTCTTGGAAGGGAAATTATCAAGAACTTTAGACTTGTTATGATTCTTAAGCCCCTTTTCCTTGTTCTTCCTTTTGTTATTTACCATATGGACTTTGGGTTTTTTATGCTCCATGTCCTTGTATACATGGATAATTAGAGTAATATTTTTTGAAAGAATCTTTTCATTATTATTTATATTATAATTTAAAATAAAATTAGAGAAGGTTTTGGGAAGTGAGTAAAATATAAGATCTTCACACAACACATCTAGGAATTTAATCCCTAAGATGTCTAAACATTAAATGTAGTCAATAAGCTTGACTACAGGGGGCCCAGTTGGCACCAACTTTAAAATATTTTGTTTAAAAAGATCAATAGAGATCTCATAACTATTTTTTCTCACCTTCTATTGATATATATTATGAAGGTGGGACATCATGCTATATGAATACATGTCCTCATATTTCTTCATAACCTCATTGTTCATGGATGATATCATGAAACACTAAAAATATATGGCATAATTAAAATGTTTCTCATAGAGAGATAACTATTCCTCACTATTCCCTTTACTAGGTGCTTCTAGAATTGGCTCTTCAAGAACATACAATTTCTTTTCATGGAGTATGATAACGTGTAAGCACCTCTTTCACTCTTGGAAATTTGTGCCTGTGAGAAGGTTGTCCTTCCCAAGTATGTATCATAGTTATTTGTTTGAATTAATATTTATTACTATTTATATAAATATTAAAATTTTAATTTTAACACCTTATATAATGAAATTAGACAAATAAATAAATATTATATTTATTATTCTTCCACTATTTTATCAAAACATAATAGACCTCGCTATTGGATTCAGAATATAATGTTTCCTGGTAATTTTTATGGATAATATCTGTATTCCCCTTCTAATCACTCTAACTTTGGTCATTCAAGAAATTTTAAGGGTTTTAGGTAGGAATTCAAAATTCCAACATCATTAACTCACAGTTCCTAGATCTGTTAACTAGACTCCCCAATCCTGAAATCCTTAAATTTTATTTCCCCAAACTATTAGCCTTAGTTATGCCAAGTAATTTTTTATTAGTCAACCCTTGATGTGAACTAAGTTAATTTAATCCAAAAATTCAAGTTAGAATTCCTCAATAATTAAAAGCACACAGACTTTGGCCGGTCAAGCACTTTGAAAAATGGTTTGATTTTAACTTAAGTAGTAGAAGAAAATACCAAATTAAAATATATAATTGAGAGATTTTAGATTTATGTGTTAATTAACCATTTTATATTTATTTCATTCTTGCTAATATTAAGTGGATTTACTTATGTGATTAACCATGTATTAGATAAAATTTTCACATAAGATAATTTATTTTAGTTCTATCTTAAATGCTTATCAATTCATTAATTCATGTGATTGTGATAAAAAATCCATAATGAAATAACCACAAAACTTGATAGAAATAAATAAATATAGTGGTATTATCATGATATTTTACTAATTATTAGTTTATATAGTAGATGATAAACTAACCCTCTACCTAGGGAGAAAACACCTTGAACCATTTTATGGCTCGTGTTGAAGCTTTCCATCTATCCACCCATGTAACACTTAGATTTGTTTCTCCTCATCGCATAACACGAACTGCCTCCACTATCTTGGGAGCTCCATCCATTATACATGTTTTTACTCACATGAAATTGAGTGGAACCAAAGCATTGGTTAAGGGGTTTACTTAAAAGAAATCATGGGCCCATAGGCCCTTAAGAGGAGGGATGAAACACATGCCATAAATTTAATTTAATAATAAATTAAAAGGAAACCAATCAATACAAAATTCTGTTCTATTCTCATGACCATCCACACACATGCAATGAATTATGCATTTAATAAAAAATATAATTCAATTAAAATCATTCTTATTTAAGATAAATAAAACTCAAATAAATTAATTATATTCTTTAATTAATCAATTATTTTGTTTTAATATTCATCTGAATTTTTCTTAATATTCTCATCCATTATAGTTTTAAACAAATTTAATATTTTTTTTAAAAATTAACCAAGCCTAAAAATGTACCTTGGAGGTAACATGGTGAGTACTCATCCAAACTAACTAATATTTATTATACCCATATACTATTTACTCATGCGACATGTGGAATACACATCTTAGCACATAATTTTATGGCATGTACTATAAAATTAATGACCACAAGGAACACATGGTATTTACCTAGAATTTTATGTTTCAATATAGGTAGAGTAATGACCATATTACGAATTATACATGATATGCAGTTTCAAACATTATACCGAAATTAATTAGAAATTTAATTTATATATATAACCTATTACATAGAGTGTGATATGAAGTTAATGATAAAATTAAACACATGATGATATGTTTTAAGCAGTATAATAAATTAATATTAATTCGATGAAATTTGGTAATATACATGGCGGGTACAATCCAGCTTCATGGAGTGTATTTTTGTCACCATTTATCCATGGAAAACACCTAGGGACTCGGTGTGTAACCATTCAATGGAAAATAATGGAGTAAAATGGGCGTAAATGGGAAATTTGGCATGTGGTCTTTGAGTTAAATGATCCCCCGTTATGTAGGTAGTGTATGGAAATATATGACCCATCTTTGAATAATTGACTTCATGTTGTGTATTAATGTTACACGAAATGTAGTCCAACTGACCATGTGCTAGGTTGGCCCAATCAACACGTGACATCTTTAAATACACACCACATAAAATAAATACACATGGATCAACTTAATTATGAATTAATCCTTAGTGCATTGAACATGGGTACATGGTGTGTACCAATGAGCCACACGACCTGTACTCTTGTGTTATCAATCCAGAATCTCCGACACCTCTTGGTGAGTTATTCGAATCTATTTTATTCATCTAATTCACTATAGGAAAATGAACATTTTTGGTGATTATTTTTTTGATATGGAAGCGGTTTAATTTTCTGCTAAATTGTGTGTTGGTATACAATATGTGGAAATTTCCTTGATTTAGCGGCAGTTTATGGTAACCGTCCTAGTGGATGCATTTATCATCGATTTATTTATGGTTTTATAGGCGGGTTTTTATGGTTTTAGTCATGGTTTTTTATGGTTTTAGTGGAAGGTTTTTATGTTTTTAGCATCTGTTTTTTTTGGTTTTAGTGGAGGGTTTTTATGGTTTTATCAGCGGTTTATGTTAACCGTCGTAGGGGATGAATTTAGTTGTGGTTTTTTTTTTTATGGTTTTAGCAGAGGTTTTTATGGTTTTAGCGGTGGGTTTTTATGGTTTTTACAGTGGATATTTATGGTTTTAACAATGATTTTTATGGTTTTATCGAAGGGGTTTTATGGTTTTAACAGTGGTTTTTATGGTTTTAGCAACGATGTTTTATGGTTTTAGCGGCGGTTTTCCTAGTGAAAATGATTTTGTTAGCAGCGGTTCAAACTGCCGCTAAAAAAATAATTTTTTCCTAGAAAACTGCCGCTAAAACCAAGATAACCATCGTAAATTAATAAAAGATTATAAAAATTGTGTAGTGGTGGTATTAACCGCTGCTAAATTATTGTTCGTAGCGGCGGTTTTAACCGCCATCGATAGAAAAATTATCAAATGGTAGCAGCGATTAAAACCACTGCTAAATATAATACATTTATTTCACAGTGGTTAAAACCACCACTAAATCCTGATTTAAAAACAAAAAAGCAGCTGATTCTACAGCCCTAGTACTAGTGCCCTGAAAAAAAAAACCATTCCAATTTCACATGCACATACCTCCCACATCCAAAAGAATACCGGGAGACCAAAATTTTTATAGGAATCACATGATAGACACTTGAATAATAGTTTTAGTATTATTTTGGAACATAAAATTTATTCTAATTACATGAAGTGTGACTTTTGTATATAGTGGTTTCACAATCATGGATATTAGTTGATCTCGAGTATGTTGATGTATTTTGGTATCAGTCATAACCGGGAAATGGAATCAATAGTTTATGTTTTATTGGATTGTGTGGGAATTAAAGGATAATTATTTTGGATATCTCTCACTTAGCATTTACAATAACCACAGTTGCCATGAATGGATTCATGTTTGATTTTACATATAGGTGTGAGGAAGTTTCCATAGTGTTGAAGAAGTGGTTGTTTCCAACTCTGATCCTAATAATTCCTGAGTCTAACATTGGAAATGTAGTGAAATGTGATGCATGTGGTTCTGGATTAGGATATGTTATGATGTATAGTGATAAATTAGTCACTTTGGGTTTCATCAGCTTTTAACCCACAAGATGAAATACTTTAATCCTGTATTTTAGTTTGCAGTTGTGGTCCATGCATTGAAATGATCGTGACATAACCTCTTGGAAGAGAGATTTGTTGGGTACTTTGGCACCTAGAGTGTATACAATATTTTTTCACTACATGGACATAATATTTATCAGATGAATTTCATAGAGTAATTTTATATGTTTGACATCGACAAATAGTATTCAACTAGAAATGGAAATGTAGTGGTAAATGCGTTGGGCTAGAAAATGTAGGAGATGGGAGAAGATATTTCACTAGATGAATAGAAGATATTATCTTCACTGTAAGACTAGTTGGTGAGTGTAGTTAAGGGTTTAGGGGGATCGATGTGGGTATACTTAGAGATAATGTCTTAATTGGTTAAATAAGTAAAGACAAGTTAGAATATTGTTATGGAATGTATCATGATGTGTGATAGGTTGGAAGAATGTGAAACTATTTAGGGATTGAATTTTAGTATACGTGGAGTGTTTATAGTTTGTAGCATGTTAATGGTCACATATTTCATGAGAGATGAGTTTATGAGATCCTATAATGCTTTTAAGTGGGATGTTCACCCAGGGACGACCATGATTTATAATAATGAAAAGTGGATGTTCTGGTGGGCCTCCATAGTAAGAGATATTGAAGTCTTTGTTTCCCATTGACTGACTTGTCCAAAAATTATCACCATGTGTCATAGTTGATAGTTGAAGTGGGGTGTTCACCCAGACCTGACCTGTTTTACCTCATAGTTTTGGTAATTATAATAGAAGTCTATGAGTTGATAGTTGAAGTTATGTATAACCTTTTATCCTCAGATCGATGAGATATCAGGAAGGATGATCCAAAACATATAGGACATGCTTCAGTATTGTATTATAGATTTTATCAACAAGATTCATCTTTTGGGGAGATAAAAATTCTAGTAGTGTAAGACACTCAAGTGTTCAATAGATATTTGTAAATTCTACTTTTAATGATGTGGACAGTCCCTCTACCTTAATAGGATCAAGACACTCAAGTGTTCAATAGATATTTGTAAATTCTTATCAATACTATTTTGAATAAGAGGAAAGCATAGGTGGGAGTGATCACATGTCAACTATAAAACATGAGAAGAGAATACTATAAAATTTAAAGAAATAAGGGATATCCAAAAAACAAGTTGAATGGAGTTACAGAACTGGATATTCCCAAGAAAATCAATAAGAAGGTTGATCATTCATCCTTGGAAAACAAACCTAATAAATTTTGGAAAATTGAATCATAAAAAATGATTCATGATAATAAATAATCAACATATATGGTGCATACCACACTCGAGAAATCAGGACACAAAAGGAAACATCAAAAATAAATAAAACACATAAAAGGAATCATGAGAAATAAAGAAAATTTTAGGTCATTAAAATGTTTGGTGGCAACTATGTGCCACACATGATACATATACAAACCATCATTTATCATATTTTTCCAACATATCAACAATACAACTAATCACGGTCTGATGATGAACACAACTCTTAACCATCTCCACCTCCATCTCTACTTCCTCCGACCACCTGTAAGAACATTATATTGAAAATTAAATACTGTTGTATATTTATATTTAAACTTAAACCAAATAAAAGTTTTCAAACTAAATGATTTTGAATTTTTGTGATTTACCTGCTCACTACCATTCTATGCAATACCACCAAGGTAAGATCTGGTCATCTTCTAATATAAATCAATCAACGCTTTCTGCAAAGAGGATATCTAAGCCCCCGGGTCTTGAATTGTGTTTCATAGAGAAAAAATCACTCTCTGAGTATCTTAGGGTATGGACTGACAACAACCAGGAGTAGATGTAGTTGAAATCCCAGGTGTCCGACCAAAGACCTCAGATGATATGGGTCCCAAACAAACCCCGTGCACTCTACCAGGATGCTTCTTCCCAAGGACTTTAACAACCAGGTCATCCTGGGAGACTGAGTTGGACTTCAAAGGATTGACATCCCACAGTTGTTTAATTTTTACCTATAAATAAAATAATAGTCATATTATAAGAAATATATATTAACATATTAACAACTAAAAATAAGTTATTATAATGAAAAATTAGTTCATACCCCAACTTCTTTGGCAGGCTCATTAACAAAACTTTAATCATATTTTTGGTGAACATTCAACCGCACTTCTATTAAGGATGCTTCATGCCCTAAACTCTATGATTGATTTAAACAAACATAAATAAAAAATTTAATATATTAAACAAATAATATTTCCTTATAAATATTTAAACTAATGAAAATATTACCAGAGTAGATCGGCTTCAAGAAAAACTCTTTGACCCCGCAGTGTGAGGGATGACTTTCTTAGCCCAACTTGATAAATTCTTTCTTGAAAGATCTTGAAATAAATAAAATGAAATTTAATAGTAATTTATTAATGTCATCACCTATTCATATACATGTAAAAATATAAAATGATATTAATATAGTTATATATATTTTAATACCATCTGCTTCTCATCACGATGTCTCTCAACAAAAACATTCCATTTATCTTTGGATACCCCATTAGATAGCTTGTCATACATTTTTTGGGTCGTCAATGAAGTATCGTTGAAATCACCCCACAATATTTAATTAAAGTCTTTCCATTTTTGGCCAAGATTTTTCAATTTCCACTTTCGTGCTATCACATTAGCAAACATAAAGTCGAAAAGCAACTATACACATAAATTCATTTTGAAAATATTAATAACATGACATTAAATTACACAATAATGTATTAAAATTACCTTTATTTGGGAATAAAAAACTTCATTTTTCCAACTTATAGGCATATGACTCTAATCACTATATGAAATAGAAAGGGAAATGGGCTCCGCGGCCAGCTGGCCTAAAATATGGCCAAGTAATCCTACAAAGTTATCCATAGGGACCCCATATAAATCAAATGGGACAACTATCTTCTCTCCAGTCAGATTACATACATATAAAATTTTTATATTTTCTCCACAATTTCATTGTTTCCATCTTTAATTAACAAATGGTTAGTATAAAAAAGTTTAATAAATTTATTTATATTAAAATTTGTACATATAACAGTTTCCCTCCAGTGTCCCTACGAAGAACTAGAAGTGGTGCACCGCTCCCCCAATGCAGAGGCTTCTAAAGAGGGAGGTGAAGACTGAGCTGTTGTAGGGATGCTCACATAGGGTGTGAGAGATGGTGTAGGGGGGAAAGAGGATGGTGGCTCAGATGCTGTAGGGATGGAGACAGATAGATCATCATCTATCGCAGTGGTCTATGAAACAATATATCGCTTCATCCTTGGAATTTCTGTCATTTAATCAAATAAAATTAAGTTAAGAACATATATTTAAAAAAATTTATGCATAAAAAAAAATTATAACAAATGAACAGTAATAATAAAGTAAATATACATAAAAACGATAATGAATGATTACACAAATGAAATAAGTGTTTTCTAAATGAATTCATAACTGTACATACAATAATTTTATCCTTCAATAATTTCAGTTTCCCACTCCAATACTTCATCCACTTCATTCATCCTTTCTTGACTAATATTTTCAATATCATGATGGACAAATAATTCCTCTTCTTATTGTTGATGAGATTCAATGTCAGAGGTCAAGTCTTCCAATTCATCACCCATATCATAAAAATCAATTTGTTTTACATGATCAACTACACTCAACCCTTCATCCACAACATCATTCACATAATATACCATTTTGGATTGCGATGTTAAGATATATAGATCATGCAGTTCATGATCACCAACATCCATCAAGTGAGAGAAGTTCACAAAAGTAAATTGCAAGGAATCTCTTTTAAGACCTATGATAATATCGACCCAATTAAATTTAAATAAAACAACTGAAAAATGCCCATAGTTGTTTAATTATATAATATCGGTCATCTTTCCATAGTATCCCACTTTAGAAAATGTAAATATACCACTATTCAATGCTTTCAAAACCTTTTCTCGATTGACTGTACAAAATCTAAAGCCATTCATGCTGTAAGTGTCAAACTTTATAACTTGTTTTAGAGGACCTCAAGCAAGTAACTTTAAATATTCTGACAACTCTGCCTGAGTATCAGTAATAATGATCTAAAAAAATAAATATACTTTATTATAATTAAAGAATATATATTTCAACCTAATATTCATATTTATTTTAATATTTATGAATTTACATGTCATGCAAACCATTCTAAAAGATCTTTATTAACAACTTTCTTTATATATTTCTCATTTTGTGTTACGTCTCTCATTCATATCTTTGTTTGTATCCTCAAATCCTCAATTAATGGATCTTCAATTTAACTATTTAGCATCGCATATCTATGCGCTTGTAATAATTCCATTTCTGTCAGTGTAACATTTGTGGTCCTCCTAACTGATCAACCAATAGTAGGAAGTATATTTAATTTCCCTTGTATTTGAGATTGAGTCAATGTGTTGTCAACATGTCCAACTCGATTAAATCTTCTCTCCATATCATCCAAGTATGTAGAACAAAAGGTAAGACACTCATCTACCAAATAGCCTTCAGTAATAGAGCCTTCGGGTTGAGCTTTATTTATCATGTATGATTTCAAATGCCCAAGATATCTGTGAAATAACATAAAAAAAATAATTATGAATTTAATTAACTTTCAAAAATTGTTTCCTTAACTTAAAAACATATAAATAAAGTACCTCTCAATTAGATTCATCCATCAATAATGAATGGGTCCTCCCAATTTATCTTCCTCAACCAAATGCACAGTTAAATGCATCATGACAGTAAAAAACAATGGAAGAAAGATCATATCCATTGCATAAAGTGTCAATACAAGCCTCTCCTGAAGGTTGTCAAGTTCAAATGGATGTAGATATTTCTCACATAGTTGTTTGAAAAATGTTCAGAATTGGAGTACAACAACAATAACTTTTTCAGGTAATAATGAACGGAATGCCAATTATAGTAACTGCTGTAATAAAATATGTGAATCATGACTTTTCAATCCATGAAACTTATAATTATTTAAGTCAACACACCTTGATATGTTACATGAATACCCATCAGATACTTTCACATGCTTTAAAAATTTATGGAATGTATCTTTATCCATATTTTTCATTGTAAAAATTTCTTGAGCATACTTTCATTCTCATCTGGCCAGAGATCACGTTTTATGTTCCTTACTTAAAAGTCTTTTAGAGCATTGAGATGATACTTAGAATTTCCATTCTCATTAAGAAATGTGAAGATGAACTTTTTACATATATTCTTTTCAATATGCATCACATCATTTTTATTCACAACAAGTTAAATTACCAATATAGAAGTTGGAAGAATATACTTTTTTCTTCCATTGTTGTGTTCTGATTTCACTTGACAATGCACTACGAACCCATTTCATTCTATCATTCAAATGACGAACCTTCCCAAATTCTATTTAAACATTTCCAAGTTGTGTCAATATTTCAAAACCATTTACCAATTTTGGAGGTGGTCTAAGATCAATTAAACTATTAAATTATGATCTGTTCATCCGAAATCTATGAGATGCATCAATAAATCTTCGCTGACACAAGAAGCACCATTTTCTACTGTGAGGTATCCATTTGGGATCAAAATCAAAGTTACAAAAAGGAAAATGCAAACCCTTTTATGTGTTCGAACTAGATAAATTCCCAATCCCAGGGAAGTCACTAATGGTCCACATTAAAGCAGTATGGATTCTGAACATTTTTTTAGAAGAAGCATCAAAATTTTCAACACCGTTTCTCCATAAATCCTAAAATTATTCAATTAAAGGATACAAGTATACATGAATATCATTTCTAGGAATTTTTTTTCTAGGAATAATCATAAAAATGATAAAATATTTTTTTTAATACACATCCATGGAGGAAGATTGTAAGGGATCAAAACAATTGGCTAAATGCTATAACTGGTACTCAAAGTCCCAAATGGGTTGAATCTATCAACAACCAATCCCAATCAAACATTCATAAAATCAGTTAAGAAATATGGATGTAATGAATCAAATTTCTTCCACGATTGTGAATCTCGTGGATATCGTATTAACCCATCATTGTTATTATCTACAGAATTCCACTTCATGTGTTCAACGGTTTTCGATGACATGAATAATATTTTCAATCAAGTCTTTAAAGGAAAGTAACAGAAAACCTTTGCAGGTGTGTTACTTTTCTTCTTCTTCATGATAGAATATTGATTCAGACTTCCAAGATCACCCATTAACTACCATATAGAAGGAGAACATTTTTTGTAATACCGTCTACTTGAATCCTCTCGAAAATAAAGCATACAATCATTAGGTCACACATGTATTTTTTTATAATTCAAACCAATCATGTTAACAACTTTTTTAATATCATAAAAAGACTTGGGGATGTTTTCTTCAGGAAATGAATCACACAAAAATTACAATATCATGGACATTTCCTTATTTTTAATTCCATATAAACATTTGATATGGTACAACAACATTAGAAAAGAAAGTTTTGAATATTTTAAATATACACTATACAACCCTTGATTTCCATCATAAACTAAATCACGAAATATATTTTCCTCAATGAAGTTTTCTCTTAAATTAGTCTCTACATAATCAAGTGGGGGATCCACTGATATGTTATAATCTTGATCTGGTTGTCCTACAGTCTAAAAAACATCACTTGTCACGTTGATATTTGTAGCACCCTCATCTGGTTGTTTTGATAAGTTTTGATGTTGATGGTGGTGTCTTGCAGTGCCGAATGCATCATTTATATGGGTTTTCATTTTATTTTCCACTATTGACGAAGTTGTGAGATCATTATATGGATTAAAATCAGTGCTCAACCATTTGGTAACGTTCAATTATCCTTGCCAAATCCAATACAATTATTGACCAGGGAATTGCTTAAATATTAAATGTTCATAAACTTCATCTCACTTCAACCATATTCTAAATTTACATTTAAGACATTTATATCTTATTATCCCTTTAACGAATCGATTAAAATTTTCAAAATCTAAAAACTCTCCCAAACCCTTAACATATTGAGGTGTATTACTCAGTAATGTGATCCAACTTTTATCCACGTATATCACAATGTTCCTACACAATATTAAAAAAATTAAAACACATAACTATTACTAAACAGGGAAATATATTCATATATACTAGTTTAAAAAATATATAAATATGTTAAATAAGGTTTTCCAATATAAATACATATGGTAAATAATGAACCCACCCACTAGAAAACCAAAGCATGAAAATTAAAAAGTTGCATAAAAGAATAGGAGGACAAGGATAACAACCCTGTAGTTTTTTGTATGTCATGCTACACCAAAATATATTGAGAAACTGATGATGTAATAACTTTTATATCACTAAGGTAAGGGCTTGATAAATCGTATAATAATTGAATAGAAGTTAAGAATATGAAATGGAAACAAACTATTACCTTAAACATGACTCACTAGTTTAGAAAATACATGGGGAACCAAGATGTTGAACATTCCATGAATCATCAGGTGAAAGGATTCATGGCTAGGGTAGATGAATCCATGTCTTATAGAAAGTGGGAGAACCTGTTAAATATAAATTATTAATTTTCCATTATTTTTTTTTCAATTATAGAAAGTGGGGGAACCTATTAAATCCATAGTCTTATGTAATTCATATAAAATATTCAATCCCAAAAAGAGAAAATAGGGGTAGTATTAAATATTGTGTATAATAATAATTTTTGGCTACTTTGTATGTTATTGGTGGCCTCAAATTAGGATTAAAAGAGTTGGGTATGGTATGGGGCTGAGAATTTTATAACATGTGGGGTATCATGGTGAAGGGTTATGGGTAGAAACATGTTGTGACCCTTCGTGTGATTAATTGTTTCAGATATGGGGTGGATCATGGAATATCAATGGGGGTAGAAATATAAGGTGGACCTCTGTCCAAAAGAAATTATAGTTAGACCTACGATGTTTCCTTTTAGTATCTAAGTATATAGGTAAGTATAACCAATAATAGGAAGAATTACATGTTTGGGATGATCTTCATAGATGATTCATGTAAATATTTTTTCCCATCACCATGATTAAAAAAATATAAAAAATTATATATCTTATCTAACAGGAATCTGGATAGACTCTCTATAAGTATTAAGAGATGTTCAAAAAATATGTGTACCGGTTATTCTCATCAAATTGTTGAAGAGAACCATTTCATTGTGTTCTTATAAAAACACCTAATAGAAATTGATAGAAAACTTCTATATGCCTCATAATAAGGATCCTTTATATTAAAATCACATGTAGATTCCAAAGGTTTAATTGAAATGATTAATCAAAACTAATAACAATTTGTAACCATAGGTACTATCATAAGATGAATTCATGAGGTAATAACTTTTGATTAATCATATTTACTTGAAAATAAACTTGTGGAGTTAAACATTTTGAAGATATTGATGGATCTAAATCAAGTCCTTGAACAAAAAACACATTAGGTATACATTTTATGATCATATTCTAGACATTTCACTGACAAGTGTCTTGATGTTTAGGGCACGGAAAGTTCTACAGTAAAGTTTCAGCCAAGGAAATTCTAAAAAAACTAGGAATTGAGAGAACCTAACCATATCTATTATGGATTTTAAAATCATGATATCTAGGATAGAACCACCTTATCAAAATCATTACTCAAACCAACCACCATTCCAATAGAAAAACCAATAGTTCCAACACTCACCACCCTTCTAAAAACACCATAAATATCCTTAAAACCAATTCGACCAATAACCCTCTATCCTACAAAATATAAAATATGACCATTCATCCACTAGTGTAAAAAATCTGATTCATCCACATAAAATACATAAATATAAGATCATAGGATTTAATTGAAATAGATAATAAAAATGTTGAAAGAAATGTCTAAAAACCATGAAAACTTCTTACAAAAATAGTGCCTATACCCTGAGAGGCGCGGTAAGGGGTGGAGAGAAGCGTCGAGTGGTGACACGGGTCAGGACTTGTAGAGGGGAGGTGAGCTAGGGATTTGGGGGGTCAGCGGTGATGTGCAGTGAGCCACGCTGAGGGGCAGTAAGGTGCACTAAGGAGAGGCGATACACATAGAGGGGTGGAGAGGTGCATTGAGGAGAGCAGAGCTAGGGCTTATGGGGTCGTAGGGGGGGGGGGAGAAGCGTCAGGTCTATAAAAAAATAGATTAGTGGTAGTTTTTAAGAAAATACTGCTAAATCATTTATAAAAAAATTAGCAGCGGTTTAGTAAACCGCCACTAAAAAACTGCCGCAAAAAGGATATTTATGTTGTAGTGATTAATCTATTTGATTTTATTTGTAATAAAGAAGAAGAAGAAGAGAATATATCATGAATCATATTAATTAATGATTAAATCATAATTGAAAACTAATTATAAATTCATAAATCAATCAATGATCATTAAATAATTTTAAATAATTATGTGACCCCTCTAATACCATTGAAGGTTCCAGGAATAGTGGAAGTTCTGAATGGGGAATGCCCAACTCAGTTTTTTCCCATAATCTATGATTAATTTGATATTTACATGATGATAAATTCCATGATCAATAAAATGAATCAAAGAATAATTGATTATTGAACACCAGAACTAAGACACATGATCATCAGATATTATTTATAATTAATTTAAATATTTATGGAATTATATTGTGATTAATTCTTTCTTCATTGATGGATCTAACAATCTATATACTTCATATCATCATTTTTTGGTAGTAATCAAGAATAGATTCCCTCTTGCGATGACCCAAACGTGTTCCAAGAACCTCAAAATATCACTATAGGAATCTCTAGGTGCTAGTATGGTAAATCCTCATGCTCGCATCATTCAACTTTGATTCCTATAAGAATCTCTTGATTAATGATTATATTTGATCTCTATAGGCTCGAGAGTGGTGGTGGAGGGGGATAAATCTATGTTCTTGAGAGTGTTCTTAGAGAGGTATCTCTCTATGGATTTGAGAGGATTCTCTCCGGATGTCGTTGTGCCCAACCAAAAGGAATTGACTACCTCTAAAAAAATACAATTGGGTTTATATACTACTAGGGTTAGAAAATAATAGTTTTGAATGCACCATTATTATTTTTCTTAATTCCTACAGAACCCTATGTTAATAATAATAATAATAATTTTATTTATTGACATGCAAAAAACCTTCAAAACAAATTCAATATTATTTATTCAAATAATATTCAATATATATTATTTCTCACTGGAAAATTAATCTCAATCCACTATTCCCCAAAATATTTATCAGACCATGAACAATAACTACTTAGTTAAAAAATAAATTTCATTACATTATTCTATAATAAATAAATAAATATTACATTTACTAAATAGAAAATAACTATTTATTAAATATTCTACTCATAAAATATTCTCTCGTATAATCGGTGAATACATATATGTGATCAAGAAAAAGAGAATAATTATTAAACCATGTGTTGTAATAATATTTATTTAACTTGTTAAATGAAAAATAATATTATTATTTAACTTAGGTTCTAGATATACTTATTGTGTTACCCTTTAAGTCTCCTTCTCAGTGTCATCTCGCGAAGTAGACCAAAGACCAAGGTTAGATTATAACAACACACCTAAGCACCCATAGATAAAGAAGTTAATATAAAAATTATATAAAACCACATACAAATGCTTATTTTTTAATATAATAACCTTATCTTAATATCTCAAATCTAGAAGGTTGCATGCTGGTGTTATTTACCTATGTGCTCGATGTATCTTTCTTCAACTTTTTGGAAATTGAACTTTCTTACAGAGCACCATGGACATGGGTTTACTTAGGCTATATAATTTCCATAAAAGGTCTAATATATCAAATTCCATTAAATAAAATAAGATAAAAATAATTTCTTATATTATTCATTAATGAAATATTACTCATAATGCACCCAACATATCCTACTTTGCCACAAACATATGTTGTCACAGTTTTCATCAATACTTAAAAATAAATGACTCATAAAATATATTAATAATAATATTAAATTCTAAGGACCAATATAAATATACATATATAGGAACATACAATGACACCTATAAATGTTAATTTCCTACTATTGGGTCATATTATCATAATTTCCAACACTGGAAATTACCAATGGGGTACACCATGAGAAGGTGCCTCAAAGTCCCATGAGTATCCACCCCTAATATCCTATATCATTGTATACCTAAAATGATTTTATCTAGATATATAATATTATTTAAGAATACTATCATTACACTTATGGGTTCTTATCATAATGAGGAACTGCTCTCAAATATTTGTGTGACAACTAATCATAGGAAATTATCACACATAAGAATAATAGTGATTTGATAATGTTTTTATTAATATTCCAAAAAATTAATATAGTTTATCATAAATTACACATAAGTTTCTTCTAGGGAACCAAATCTAATAGACTCCCCCTTGAAATAGATCCAATCGATAACAAACTTTAGTATACTATCTCTCACATGATACTCATACTTTTTCTAAGATATGTATTTAGTCAAGGGGTATACCATGTTTTATTCCATAGAAAATATGATTATTTAAACTTCAACCATTTGAGAAAAATACCTTAAGAGGTGATACTTCTGATGTATATGCCTTTTCCATTGGTGTGACCATGGATCCTTTTCAAGAACCACCACTACAGAATTATCACAATACAATGTGGTAGAGTCTTTACTTCTAGTTACCAAATCAAGCTCCTGAGAACTTTTTATATATAAAGTTCATATTTTTATGCATCATAAGTTGATATATATTCATACTCTATAATATAATCAGTTAAAATTAGATTTCTCAAACTCTTCCAACCAACAACTCCTCTGTTGAGATAAAAAAATATCCTGACTACAAATTCAGATAATCCAGATCTTTTTAAAAACTAAAATCTGTATAAACCATGATGAATATCTTCTCATCTCCACCATACACTAGGAAAATATCCTTATTTCTTTTTAGATTCTTAAGGATAACCTTAATAGTAGAACAATGATTTTTATTAGATAAAATTGATATCTACCTACCATGCTCAATACATAGTCAAAATCAAGTCTAGTACATAACCTGGAATACATGATTGATCCTATCACTAAAGTGTATGGGATAATACTCATTATATATTTCTCCTATTATTTCTGAGGAAAAAATTTATTATAAATATGCATACCAGGTGACACTAAAACCAATCTCCTCTTGGATTTTCCATAATATATCTATTTAGAATCCGATCAATGTATGTGCCTTAACTCAGTCCAAGAAACCTCTTGTATATATCATGAATGCTATTGATCCCTAGAATGTAGGCTACTTCACCTAATTACTTCATGAGGAAACATTTGTTTAATCAGTATTTAATATACTATAATACCAATATCTCATTTACCATAAGTAATATTCCATCAACATACACTACTAGGATAAAAACTGCATTACCACTAAAAAACTTGTAAACAAATGGATCACATTAATTCTTAATGAAACCAAAATATTTTATAAATTCATTGAATTGAATGTTCCATGACCTGGATGACTGATTTAATCCATAAATGGATCTATTAAAATTACATATATTTTTGGTATCACCTGGATTCACAAACTCTTCTGGTTGTGTCATGTATACATATTTCTAAAGTTTCTCATTAAAGAACTCTATTTTGAAAACAATCTTCCAAATTTCATATTCATGGTAAGATTCTATATAAAGTATAATTATAATGGATTTAAACATGGAAATAGGGGGAAAAGTTTCATTATAGTCAATGACTTAAATTTTTTAAACCCTTTATCCAATATCCTTTCTTTATATGTACTAACTTTATCTTCCATGTCCATTTTAATCTTGAATACCCATTTATACCCAAGAGGAATTGCATAAATTTTTTGATCTACTAGAACCCAAGATTGGTTCTGATACATGGAATTTGTATCAGAATTCATGGAATATTTCTATCATATAGCTTTTGATATCTCTACTGCCTCTTTAAAGGATAGTGGTTCATTATTTTCTACTAATAAATTTTCATAATATTTTGTGACTAAAAATTCATATCTATTTGGTTCTATGACCTCTTTGGTGCTTCTATGAGGTACTTGTGTTTTAATAACAACTTCTTCCAAGGAGACATGTTGATTATCTTACTATGCCAAATCTTATGTATCTTGAGAATCAACTTCATCAAAATCAATCTTTCTCCCAATATCCTTATTTATGTTATGCTCCCTCTCAAGAAATATGGATTTTCTATTGATAATCACTTTCTTGTATGGGGGGTTTTATAGGAAATATCTCTTTGTTTACTTAGGATACCCTTTAAAGATATAAATTAGGCCCCATGGTATTAGTTTGCTGACTCATAAGGCCTTAAAAACATCTCAAAACCCTATACAGGTGTATGTGATAGAAAAAGTTTCTTCCCACTCCATAACATAAAAAAATTACATTTTTCTATTTAGTTGGTACTCGGTTTAGTGTGTATGCAACATTTTGTAATGAATATCCCCAAAATGATAATATAAGATATGCATGACTCATCATCAAAATTAATATTTCTAGAAATGTATGATTTCTCCTCTAAGTAACACCATTACACTGTGGTGTGTAAGGTAGAGTGATTTTAGATATAATCCCAAACTCCCATATAAAGTTGATAAAATCTTGGTTAAGATATTCACCGCCTTGATCTGATGTAAAATTCTTTATCTTCTTTCCATGTTTACTCTCCACTTCAGTCTTCAATTATTTGAATTTCTCCAATTACCCAGCCTTCTACCACATCAATTATATATAACTATATCTACTTAATTCATCAGTAAAAGTTATGATATAAGAATACCCATTATAGATTCTACTAGAAATGGACCATATACATCAATGTGTACAAATCCTAGAATCTCTATGGCCCTTTCACCCAATCTAATGAATGGTGGTTTGGTCATTTTACCTTGTAAGAAAGCCTGAAATCTTTTAATTGGTTTAGCTTAATGGAGTCTAAATAATGATCTTGAAAGATATTTTTTAAATAGTTATCATTTATATAACTAAGATAGTGATTCCACAACTGGGTGTTTTATGAGTCGTGTGAACATGATTCGTTATCAATTTCCAATACTTGGTTTTTATAATTTAATAAAAAAGGCCTTTATTTAAATATTCCATACCATAACATATGTTGTATTTATAAAATAAAAAACTTTTATTTCCAAATTTGAAAATAACAACATTTTTATCTAGGAAAGATAAACAAATTCTATTTTTTTGTAAGATTTAGTATAAAATAAAAATCTATTAAAACTAGTATCATTCCTATTGGAAATAAACGGAGGTGATAAAAAATGTCTAGATTATCCAACCTCACACCATTGATAGTTTAAAAATCATCCTCTCCTATGGAAATCTTTCAAAATATACTTTGTTCCTATATTTGGATATAGATGTGACAACCAAAACCTTTGTATAATATCCAATGTAAAGATATTGAAAGATTACACTAAATAATGAGAACACATTTATCTTCCCCTTACTTATGGTTTTAGTTCCTCTACCAGTGGCCTTGCTTGCCACATGAAAAACATACTACTTCTCTTTCCATTCCTTACCTCTGGATCTTCATCTTCTTAGAAGGAAAATTATTGGCATCTTTAAACCTGTTATGATTCATGGACCACTTATTCTTATTCTTATTTTTCTAATTCACCATAAGGATGAAGAATTTGTTACACTCCATGTCCTTGACTACTGAGAGAATCAGATAAATAAGTTTCAATAGAATTTGATCATTATTTCTCATTTTATAATTGATAATAAAACTAAAGATGGTCTTGGGTAGTGAGGAAAGTATGATTTTTTTTCAAAAATCATCTAAAAATTTAATCCCAATGATTTCTAAGTATTAAATGTTTTCAATAATATTGATGTCCTAAGGCCTAGCTGGTGTGGACTCACTAAGATCGGTTATAAATAGATCATTGGATATCTCATATCTCTCTTGTATAACCTTTTCTTGATAGAGATCCCTAAAGTGAGACACCATGTAATACACATCCATTTTCTCATGTTTCTTCAAAATATCATTGGTTATGGATGATATAATGAAAAAATGAACATCTATGGAATTGTTCAAATGTTTCTCATAAAGATATAACTCTTCCTCACTATCCTATTTACTAGGTGATTTTGGAATAGGTTCTTCAAGCACATACAATTTTGTTTCATGGTGTAGGATAATGTGTAAGTTCCTTTTACACTCTTGGAAATTTATTTCTATGAGAATGTTACCCATCTCATGTATGGATCATAGTGATATGCTTAAAGTCATATTTATTTCCATTTCTATAAATACGATTTTTTTAACACTTTATCTAATAATATTAGACAAATAAATAAATATTATATTTATTAATCTCGCACTATTTTATCAAAACCCAATATCCATCACTATTGGCTTCTAAATATCCCATTTCTTGAATATTCTACTGGCAATGATCCATATTCTCCTTCTCACCACACAAAATTTGTTTGGTCTTGAAATTTAAAGGATTTTAGGTAGGAATTCCTAATTTCAGCTGCATTAACTCACAAGTACATGATCTATTTAGTAGAATCCTCAATCCATAAATCCATAAATTATATTTTCCTCAACCTTTGCCTCTTATTTACACTAAGTCTTAATTTGGATGTAAACCCTTGATTTGGATTTAGTTAAGTCAACCCAAAATTTCAAGTTAGAATTTCATGATAATTGAAAGCTCTCCAAACGTAGAAGGTCAAACACTTCAAACTGTGGTTCAATTTTAACATAAGTAATTGAAGAAAATATCGACTTAATATATAATTGAAGGTATTTTATATTTACAAGTTAATTTCCCACTTTATCTTTATTACATGCTTGTTAATATTATGTGGATTCACTTAAGTGATTAACCATGTATTAGATAAAATTTATACATAAACCAATTTATCTTAGTTCTATCATGAATTATAACTAATTCATTAATTCATATGATCATGAAAAACATCTATAATGAAATAACCATCAAACTGTATATACATAAAATAATAAAGTGGTATGATCATGAGATTTTACTAATGGTTAGTTTTTCTAGAGGATGATAAACACACCCTCGACTTAGAGGGAAAACACCTTGAACATTTTTATGGTTCATCTTGAAACTTTACACCTTCCCACCCATGTACATACTAGATTAGTTTCCCTTCGTCTCCTAACTTGAAAAACCTTCACAAGATTGGGAGCTTTATCTATTACATATATTTTTACGGACATGAAGTTGAGGGGAACCAAAGGATTGGTTAAGGGGTTTACTTAAAAGAAACCATGGGATTTCAAACCATTAAAAAATGAGAAGAGGGATGAAATACATTCCATAATTTAATAATATGTTAAAATTAAACCAATCAATAAAAAAGTTTGGTCTATACCCATGATTATCCAAATACATGCAATGAATTACACATTTAATAAAAAATAAAATTCAATTATAATCATTCTTATTTGAGATAAATCACACTTGAATAAATTAATTATCATATTTAAATAATAAATTATTTTATTTTAATTACCATCCATTATAATTTGTTTTAAAATTTTATTCAAAATTAACTATGCACAAAAATGTATCTTGGAGGTAACACGGTGATTTCCCATCCAAACTACCCAATAGGTATTATAATCATATAATGTTTACTCATGTGATATTTCCCATACACATATTAAAATATAATTTCATGGCATTTACTATCAACTTAATGACCATATAGAACACATGGTATTTATGTTGTGTGTTATGTTTCAATGTACAGAGAGTAATGATTGTATTATGACTTATACATGATATAAAATTTCAAAAATTATGTAGAAATTAATTAGAAATTTAATATATATATATATATATATATATATAACTTGTTACATGGTATTTACTATCAATTTGATGACCGCAAGAAACACATTTTGATAAGGTTTAGGAAATATAATAAATTTATTTTAATTCTACGTAATTGGTAATACACACGACATATGTAATCCAACTATGTGAAATTTATTTTTCTCACCCATTATATATGGAACATGACTAGGGACTTGATGTGTAACTGTGCAATAGAAAATAATGGAGTACATAGAATGTACATGAGAAATATAGTGTGTGGTCTCTGAGTTACATGATCACCAGTCATGTTGGTCATGTACAAAATTACATGACCTATATTTGACTAATGGACTACACATCGTGTACATATGTTACATGATGTGTTGTCTGACAGACCATGCACCAGGATGGCCCCATCAACACACGATAAATTTAAATATACATCGTATATAATAAATACACACTTCTCTAATTAATTTCAAATTAATTCTTGGTGTATTGAACAAGGGCACCTGATGTGTACCAACGAGATACATGACATGTACTCTTGTGTTATCTAGCCAGAATCCTCGTCAAATGATGGTGAGTTCATTTAATGTATTTCATTCATAAAATTAATTGATTTGTTTATATTTTCAAAAAAGAATAAAAATAAGATAATATCTCATTATTTAGATTAAAGAATGATTAAATAAGAATTGAAAAATAAGGATAAATGTGTAAACAAATCAATGATCTTTAAATATTTTTAAAAATTTATGTGACCCCTATGATACCACTTGAAGGTTTCCAGCATATTGGAAGTAGTAGATGAGGCATGACCAACTCAGTTTTTTATCATAATGAACGATTAATCAAAAATTTACATTATAATAAATGCCATGATCAACAGAATGAATCAAAGAGTAATTTATGATTGAATATCGGAACCAAGATGTAAGATCATCAAATATTAATTATAATTAATTTAAAAAATTAAAGAATTACCTTGTGATTAATTATTTCTTCAATGATGGATATAAAAATTTCTCTATGTTATTCCATTGTTACATTGTAGGAATCAATAGAAGATTCCCTCTAGTGGGGATCCACACATGTTCCACGAACCTCTAAATGTTGCCCTGGTAATCTTTGGTTTCTAGCATGATAGATCATACCTGAATGGCCTGAATTCCTATTTTTTATTGATTTTTGATAACAACCCTTTCAAGGGATGAGTGGGAACCCTTAAAAGGCCCATAGCTCAGTGATTACATGGCCTGTAGGCTTAAGAGACATTACATGACCCGAAGGTCTTAGGGAATTCAACCAAACTATAACTACAAGGAATTGACCCTCCCCAAAATTTGAATCGTGATGGTATCTCTTCACCTTCACATGACCATTTGGATAAACATCCCGTGCAAGAAAAAGTTGGTCCTGATGGCATAGCCACACCCTCTCATTCTTTCCCAATCCATTTGGTTATGCTCTGGTAAGTGCACCTACTTTGAATCCTCCTATGGGGATGATCTTTATTTTGTACAATTTTTCTAGGGAAATTGCATGTGGAAGAAGGCCTTGAGGTGGCCTAAAGGCCTTAAAGGTGACCCAAAATCCCTACTGACTCAAAAGCTTGGGTGGCCCGAAGGACTTAAAGACTCCAAGCCCAAACTGGTGGCCCAAGGTGAATAGTTCTAGCTGCTATAGTACCGAACATTACTTGCTACAGTAACTGCTACAGTACCCACACAATGGCTGCTACAGTATACTATAGTTCCTACTACAATACTGATATAATACTGCTACAACCCCTAGAAATATGCCTCCTCCTAGTTTCGAACCTGGGTCTCGTGGATGAACTTAATGATACCTCACCAATTGGGCTGAGGTTCATGTGCCTAGCATGGTAGATCACGATGTTTGTGTTGTTTGCCTTTGATAACCCTGAGAATCACTTGAAAAAGTATTCTCTTTGATCCCTCTAGAATTGATAGTGGTGGTGGAAGAGGATCATTCTCCATTCTTGAGAGTATCTCTGGGGTTTCAAGATAATTATCTCCCGATGTCATTGTGCATAACCAAAAGGAATTGGAAACCCCTAAAGAAAATAATATAATTGGGTTTATATAACAATAAGGTTAGAAACTAATAATTGTGCATGCACACTTATTATTTTTCTTAATTCCCATGGAACCCCATGTCAATCTTGACATGTGCTAAAATCAAAAATTAAATTAAATAATATTTAGTCAAATAATATTCAATATATATTATTTTTTACTAGACCATAAATTTCGATTGACTATTACTCCACAATATTTATCAAACCTTGAACAATGACTATTTACTTAATAAATAAATATATATGCATTAATCACCAGAAAATAAATAAATATTTTATTCACTAAATAGATAATAACTATTAATTAAATATTGTTCTCACAAAATATTCTCTTAAATAACTAGTGATAAAATATATACGATCAAGGAAACATGAATAATTATTAAACCATGTGCGGGAATAATATTTATTTAACTTGTTAAATAATAAATAATATTATTATTTAACTGAGGTTATGGATACACTTAGTGTATGAATCTCTAGGCCTTTTTCTCAGTGGAATTAGGTGAAGCAGCCTAAAGTCCAATTTTAACATCAAGAAACATGCAAAGGCACCCATAAAGAATGAATTTAATGTCACACCAATATAAAAACACATACCTGTGTTAATTGTGTAATATAACACCTCTCGATATCTCTAATCAAGTAGGTTTCATGCTGGTGAAAACAACCTATATGCTCGATGTCTCTTTCTTTGAATTTATGGAAATTGAACTTTCCTACATAACACCATGGACATGGATTTATTTAGGCTATATCATTTTCATAAAAGGGACTCAAATATAAATATTATTTAAAGGAGTAAAGAGAAAAATAATTTATCACATTATTAATTAATGAAATATTTCCTGTGGTGCACTAAACATATCCCACATCACCACAAAATATATGTTATCATAGTTTTCATCAATCCATCAAAGTACGCAACTCAGAACATATATTAATAATAATATTAAATTATAATTACCAATAAACATTTATGTAGATAGGAAAATATGAAAAAACTTATAAATGTGGATTTCCTATGGGTGGGTCCCATTAACATAATTTCTTACACAATAAATTACCAAGGGAATACACCATGAGAAGGTGCCTCAAATTTCAATGAGTCTCTGCCCATGATAGCCTGTATCATTTGTGTGACAAAATTTATTTCATTTGGCTATAGAATATATATTTAATAATACAGTCATGGAACTTATGGATTATCATCAAAACGTTGGACTACTATGACCTTTCAATGCAAAACCACTCTTAGGACATTATCACATAATATATCATGTATAAGAACAAACATGATGTAATAAGGAGTTTATTAATATTCCAAATAGTGAATATATGTTATCATAATGTATACAAAATTTGGTTCTAGGGAACCATATCCAACAGAATCCCACTTCCACTAGTTCCAAATGCTAACAACCATCATCCCATTAGCTCTTACATGATACACATACCTATACTGAGATAGAGCTTTTGTTAAGGGGTTGAACACATTTTCTTTAGTTGAAATTCTTATTACTATAACTTTACCCATTTGATAAAAATACCTCAGGAGTTGATACATATGTAGTATATGATTTTTCTGTTGGTGTGACCTTGGATCTTTTTCAAGATCAACCGCTGCAGTACTATCACAATACAACGTGATAGGGTATTTACTTCTAGGCACCACATCAAGATCCTGGTCAAATTTTCATATCCAAATGGATTATTTATATGTATTATAAGCTAATATATATTTTAAATCGACTATATAATCAATGATAAATGGATACTTTTAACTCTTCCACCTCACAAATCTTTCATTGAGATTGGAAACATATCCTGATAATGACTTTAGATTATTCTGATCAATTTGAAAACTAGTATCATTATAACCTATGATGAATAACTCCTCCTACCCTATGTACACTAGGAACATATCTTTAGTTATTATTAGATACTTATGTATAACCTAAATATCATACTAATGTTGTTCTCCTAGATTAGTTTAATTTTTGACGACCATGCCCAATGTATAGTCAACATCAGGGCTTATACATAACATGGAATACATGATTGATCCTATCGCTGAAGCATATGATATCTTACTCATTCTCTCTTTCTACTGTTTTATCTAAGGACACATTTTCTTAGAAAGATATATAACATGTGATAATAGAACCAATCCCCTATTGGATTTTTATAGTAAATTTCTGTAGTATCTGGTCAATGATTGTACCTTGACTTAGTCCATGAAACCTCTTGGATCTATTATGAATGATCATGATCTTTAGATTGTAGGCTGATTCACCTAATTCCTTTATATAGAAACACTTTTTTAACTAGTAATTAATAGATTATAATATTAGTATGTCATTTATAATAAGTAATATGTTATCAATATATGCTACTAGGATAACAACCAAATTCCCACAAAAAATATTGTAAAAACTTGGCTCACATTCATTATTAATGAAACAAAAATATTTTATGTCTTGATCAAATCAAATTTTCCATAACCTGGATTCCTTATTTATTATATAAATAGATATCTGCAACTTGCATAAATATTTTGGCTCACCTTTAGTCACAAACACTTCTGGTTGTGTCATGTAGAAATTTTTTTAAAGGTTCCCATTAAGGAAAATATTTTTATATTCATCTACTAAATTTCATACAATAAAAAAAAGGGTAATAAAAATGGTTTTATAAATCCACACTAATCTTTTTTCCATATATTTAGTGCTGGTTCTTTAAACACTTCCACTAAATATTTTGTTTAAAAAAACAACTTCCTCCCCCTCCCTGAGCCCCACCTCTCCATTCCTCCCTCCCTCCCCTGATCCCCTCCCCAATCCCAATCCCTAGCACTGGCTTCCTATCCCCTCAATTCCCTATTTACCGCCCCATTCCAACCCACCATCTCCTCCCATTCCCCCTACCATGGTTCCCTATTCCCTATCACCACTTATCCTCAAGCCACTCACATGTCCCCTCACAGCCACACCCTATCCCCCCTTGGTGCCACCCTCATTCCACCTCACCACTACCCCCATTACCCCTTTCCAATTCTCCCTCATTTCTCCATTATCCATCCTCCCTCTCTCCTCCTCCCATTTTTGGTTCATCATAGCCCATGGTTGAACCCTAAAAAATTTGGTTGATTTATTTTGTATATTTTTTGTTCTTAAGGTTTGTGATGAGTGATTTGAGACTCGTTCTGGTGATGTTCATTGAAGGTGAAAATTTTCACCCTATTTAAGGGAGGTTTTTATCTTGTTCTTAAATTTTGGATCAAATTAAATTAGTTATTTTATGATTTTTAGGTTCCCCTTAATTTGTTAGGGTGTCATTGGCTCTTTTGAGGTGAAATTTCATCATCATTTTAAAGGGAATCGAGTTTCAGGTAATTTAATTATATTAATTAATTAATTACTTCATAAACTTATTCATGGTTTTATAATCATGATTATTCATTTTAATTCATGTATTACCATTTTAATATTTATTTATAGGTCTAATTTTTTTTCGTCAGTCAATTTGATTTTTTTCAATTCATAATTCAAAATATATTTTTATGTAATGATAATAATTTATGGTCACTATAAAATTGTTCCATAATATCAAAAAGTGTTGAGTTATAGTTTTCCTTTCAATCCATGATTAATTGTGGTCAATAGTTTAACATATTCCACAATGGGGTTCCAAAACAAAAAGTGATTCTTCATAAGATTGTTGTAAATGATTAAAATGACATTTATTGTTTACTTTTCATAACATTATTATAAGGAATTTATTTCCATTCCAAAATTATATATAAGATATTAATTTATTATAAATATTATATTAAATAATAAAATCAATTTTAAGAAAATCCATAAAAGGTTTATGTGAAAATTAAACTCCATCACTCACTTAGGTATTGTACAACCAACATGGTGAATGATATTTTTTAAGAGTTTTAAGAAGTGTAAACTAATATATATTTTATTTGATATAATTATTATATTATAATTCTATTATTTTCTTATAGTTAATTTTAATTATCACTTATATTTTATAATGGAAAAGATTAGAATCAAAATGAAAATACTTTGGTTTTGAATAATTTTATTTGAAAAAGTAGTGGCTTATGAAAAGGGATTGATGATAGTAAATTAATAATATATAAATAATAATAGAACCAATGGACGAGAATAACATGTAATTATAATAATAAAATATATAAGTATGTTGTTTATATGATATTATAACTAAATAGTTCTGAAATAAAGGTGTCAAAAAAGGAACCCTTACTATTCTCTTCGAGAAACCTTCATTAATAATCACATTTAATTTAGGATATATAACATTTTTCGGTAATTTAGGGAAAAAACTTTGGAAATTATTTCACATTGATATAGTTAATGTGATATTATTTTTGTATGTTTTTTAAGGTTGTTTTATAAATATTATTTTAATTTTTATTACTGGTTATGTCATTTTTATTAAAAAAATTATGCTTTTAAAAAGAGAAATATGTATGTCTTAAAAACCTAAAATTTTAGTAGTTTTAAAATTATATTTCATAATATATAATTTTGATATATTATATAAGAATTATGATATGATTTGAATGATTAATTTCAAAAAAATTGATGGATTAAATGATGACTCGTTAGAAGTGTGATAAATTAAAATATTGACATGAAAAATAGATATAATTGAATATTATGTCTTGTGTTAAAAGATTAACAATCAAGGTAAAATTTTTAATTGTTTTTTTGAGCATGTTTATAAAAAGTTTATTCATTTACTTATAATAAAAATATGAAAGTAAAATTATACATGTTAATTTTGGGATGATATGTGATTATCATAATTTTATAATTTTTAGCTCAACATTTTAATTTTTGGGGATTTTTTGTTATTACTATTTTGGTTAAAATTTAAGTATTTTTTGTTAAATAGAATGTTAATTTGAACTAGTTAGTGGGGATTGAGAATGTTATAGAATGTTATTAATTCAATAATCATAACACTGGAATAAATTTAATGTGGGTTTTGATAAATATGTTATGTTATTTTATATGGGAAATGAAATGTGTTTTATTGTTTTAAAAGTTTGATTGGTGTTTATTGAATTGTTTAAGGAAGGTAAAATGAATGTAGTGAATGAGATAAAAACAAATATTTTATCATGAATCGTGTTGAAATGTATAGTTTTTTTTTATTTTAGATAATTTTTTTGACCAATTGATAAAACTTAAAATTAATATGGGTTGTATCTGTTCAAAAATAATAATTACATTATTTCTATAAGTTAGTTATTTTGATTTCAAATAAATAATTATATATTTTTTATGACCATTTATAATATATTTTACATTTATTTTTTATGCACAATCATTTGTTATCATAGTTATTTTTATTTTTTTGTCATTACTGTGTTATTATTTCATTTTTTTCTGTATTAATTTTTTGAGATATAAGTTCTAAAGTTAATTTTATATGATTAAATGATAGGAATTTCATGGAGGAAAAATTTTATTGATCCTATTTGACTCTCATTCAACATTACCTCAACCACACTAATAGATGATGGTATATCTGATTCCTTCCCTACAACATCCAAGACTCCCTCTCTCTACCCCTACACCGTCTCTCAAACCCTCCATTGTTTTATCATCTGACACACCATTCATCAAAATTATATCAAAATATGAGTAATCCCACCCCCATTTAGAAGATTCAACCGCATGTAATAAGGTCATAACTCTTATTTATTCACAACGATTTTAGAGGGTGACTGTTTTTAGTAAAAAAACTAATGTGAATAATGTTATTTCACTTTTTTATACTATTAACTATTTTTTCATAAAAAATGAAAGTAATGTCACTATGTTGAGAAATAAAAGCAATTAAGATGTTTGTAATCTGAATGGATTAAAGATATTTGTCCCATTTGACTATTATGGGGTCCCTATGGATGATGTCATGGTTTTATTTGTCCAAATTCTAGGCTAGCTGGAGGTGGAACCATTTACCCTTCCGATTAACCATACTGATTGGAGGAATATGCCTCAATATTGTAATAATTAAGTCTTTTATTCACATATAAAGTTAATTTTAATAAATTATGGTGTAATTTAATGTCATTATGTTATGAAATTCTAATATTTAAAAAATAAATCTCTTTGTACATATGTTATTCCACTTTACGGTTACTGATCTTATAGCACAAAAGTGAACATTGAAAATTTTGGGTAAGAAATTGAAGGATTTTAAATAGAGATTATGGAATTAATTCAATTATACTACATTGAGAACTCAATAGCTATATGAAGGGGAACCTAGAGAGAAATATAAGGTTTTTGTTGATAGCCATCTCCAAGAGAAGCACATGGTATTGAAATATATATTATTATATCTATATCATATTATATATATACATGCATATGAAAAGGATATGACCTTTAATACATTACTATTAAATTACATGTTATTTATTTCAAGATGTTTCAATGAAAAATTCATCATGTCAAGCTCAACAAATCATCCCTCACAATGCCGAGTCAAAGAGTTTTTCCAGAAATATATTGATTCTGGTAATATTTTCATTTGTTTAAATATTTATAAGATAAAATTATCTATTTCATATATTAAATTTATGACTTATCTTTATTTAATTTATTTAAATAATTTATGGAACCGAGTCTTTATAATAGAATAGTGGTTTGATGCTCATACAAAATATGATGAGAGTTATGTTAATGAGCCTGCCTAATAAGTTGGGGTATGGATTCCATTTAAATTGTAATAAATTATTATAAATTGTCACTATGTTAATATGTATTACTTAAAATATGAATAATATTTTATTTATAGTTAAAAATGAAAGAACTATGAAATGTTAACCCCCCACAGTCCTTATCGGTCTCCCAGGATGATCATGTTGGTCAAGTCCTTGGAAAGGAGCATCCAGGTCGAGTGTACGGGATGGGCTTGAGAAAATTACCATATGAAGTCTTTGGAATTCCATTAGTTATTGTAGTAGCATATACTAATGGTTTTAGTTACTACATAGCTTGATATTATTAGAGGGATTTTGTTGTGATGAAAAACATAATTCTGGAATAGGGGACTCATATAAATATGCAAGATGCAAAGGTCATCACTCTATAGAGAGCATTGATTGAATTATATCAGAAGATGACTGGATTTTTCCTTAGTGATATAATATCAATGGATGGTAATGATTAGGTAAATCACATAACTTCAAAATCATTTAGTATAAAAAAATTATTGGTTTTAAGTTTAAATTTAAAAATATAACACTATTTAATTTTCAATATAATTTTCATGTAGATGCCAGTAGTAGGAAGTGGAGATAGAGAGGGAGAGGGTGTCAGTAAAAGTTCATCAGGTAGTGATTAAGGTTCACTTTTGATTTATATGTTATGTATAACTTAAATTATATGATCTCACAGTTGGGTGTGGTGAACATGGATATGATTTTATACATATTTTTTCTTTACTATATCAAGAATGTTGTTACATTATTATAATGATCATGTTAGTTTATATAGTTCTTAACACTTATTTAATCATGTCTACAATTTGTTTTATAACATGTTTTTTTCTTTGATATTTTTTATATGTATTTTCTAGGTACTATATTTTTGTTGTTATACACATCATGAGCAGGCCCATTAGTTACTATCATATATACATCAAGTGTTTTGGGATCCAACTTTCATCCCTCCTTGTGTCATGATAATTTCAACTAGTTTTTATATTTTGTTATTAGGGTGGTACATGGAGTAGAAAATTTGGAACACCAATAAATATGAATTTTTACTGTTTCATATAAATTTTCAGATGTGGGAGTGTTTTATTAGGGCCTTTCATAACTGTGTTTACTTGGTTGTTCTGGAGCTTTAGTTTTTTTAAAGTAATAAATTGTAGTAGTTTAACCCACCATTATATATTCCTAATTAATATTTAGTAGCAGTTTAAATATCCAATATTTAAGTTCAATTTTTTAGTAGTGGTTTTCTTATTTTTAGCAGAAATTTAAACTACAAGTAAATCCTCAATTTTGTTTGGTAGCAGAAACTACCGCTAGAAGAATAAAAAACAACAGTTAAAAAAACATTCTGCAATAGTTTCAAAAAATCACCACTAAATGGTAAGAACCAATGTGAGTTGGTTATCGACACCAACTTCAGTGGTGGTTTTTTGAAACCACTGCTAAACTATATAACGGTGGTTTAAAATACCTCCAAATAAAAAACCCACAACTATAGGTCAATTTTTTCGTACTGATAGTCATGTTAATATTTCATAAAAAGTAGAATTTTGATAGATTTATACATGGAAATAGGGGAAAAAGTTTCATAATAGTCAATTAATTGATGTTTTTTAATCATTTATCCACTATACTTTCTATATAGTTACTTACTCTACCTTCCATTTCCAATTTTCTATTGAATACCATTTTTCACCCTATAGGATTTACATAAATCAGATGATTGGATAGAACCCAAAATTGGTTCTAATACATGGAATCCATTTTATAATTCACGGAATCTTTTCAACTTATAGATTCTGAGATGTCTACTGAATCTTTATCATAGATATGTTCATAATTTTCAACCAATAATGAGTTACTATCTTCAGTGACTAAGGAACTATCTCTATGGTTCTCATACCTCTCTAGTTATTCTACGTTGTACTTATGTTTTAAGAAAAACTTCTTCCATGAGGAATTGTGAAATATGTTCTTGTACCAACTTTTGTGTATGTTGAGCATAAACTTAATTGAAATCAATATTTCTCTCACTATATTTCTCGAGTATGTGACCCCTCTCAAGAAAGACAGCTTGCCTGATGATATTGACCTTCTTGTCTGAGGAGTTGTATAGGTAGTATCCCTTTGTTTACTTAGGATACCCTTTAAAGATACACTTTGTTCCCTAGAGTGATATTTTATTTCTTGATAAGTCCTTAACAAATGTCTCACAACCCCATACACATGCATGTGATAAAACAAGTTTCTATCCACTCCATAACTTGAAGAGAATTCAATTTTTAAATTTAGTTGGTACTCAGTTTAGTGTGCGTGCTACAATTTGTAATACATATCCCCAAAATGATAATGGAAGATTTTTATGAATCATCATTGAACTTACCATGTCTTTCAAGGTATGGTTACTACTTTTACTAACTACATTACACTATGGTGTGTAAGGTGGAGTGAGTTTAAATAGAATCCCAAACTTCTGTAGAAATTGGATAAACTCCTGGTTAAGATATTCACCACCTAGTTCTGATAAAAGATTATTTTTATTCATTCCAAGTTGGTTCTCTACTTCATTTTTAATTCTTCAAATTTCTAAAAGGACTCAGACTTATACCTCATCAAGTAGACATATCCATATCTACTCAAGTCATCAGTAAAAGTTACAAAGTAAGAATACCCACCAGTAGATTTTACTAGAAATGAACCACATGCATCTATGTGTACCAATCCAAGAAATTTTATATCCCTTTCACCCTATCCACTGAATGGTGGTTTGATCATTTTTCCTTATAAACAGGCTAGTCACATTTCAAGTAGTTTTAGATCAAAATAGTATAAATAAACATCTTGATAGAGCATTGTCAAATGCTTATCATTTACATGACCAAAATGGTGATGCCACAACTGGGTGTTATATGATTCATGTGAAAATTATTAATTATCAATTTCCAATACTTTTTTTTAATAATTCAATATAGAAATACCATTATTTAATGGTCCATACCATAAAATATGTCATATTTATAAAATAAAAAACTTTTATATCCAAATTTGAATATAAAACCATCTTATATATATGAAGGATACATAAATTATGTTCTTGGTAATAGTTGGTACATAATATAAATCTCTTAAAACTAGTATCATTATTGTTTTCAATAAGAGGCGGTAATATCTAATGGATAGATAATCTAGCCTCATGCCATTGGTAGCTCAGAAATCCACCTCTCCTCTAGAAATATTTTGAAATATACTTGGTTCCTATATTTTGATACATATGTGAGCACCATAATATGTATCTAATACCCAATGTGTATACATTGAAGAATTACACTTGATAAAAAATGAACCTTTAACTCCCCATTTCTTCGGGGTTCATTTCCTCTTCCAGTGGACTTTCTTTCCAAATGAAAAACATACTGCTTCCTTTCCTTTCCCTACTTCTAAAACATCATATTCTTAGAAAGACGATTCTTGGTAACTTTAGACTTGTTATAATTCTTAGGCCCCTTTACCTTGTTCTTCATTTTATTATTCACTATAAGGATTTTGGGTTTGTCATGTTCAATGTCCTTTTTCACAGAGAGAATTAGAGTAAGAAGTTATGAATGATTCCTCATTATTATTTACATTGTAATTGAAAATAAAAAAGGATAAGGTCTTGGGTAGTGAGAACAATATAAGATCTATGAGCACCTAATTTAATAATTTAATCCCTAATATGTCTAAGTATTCAATGCATCCAATAATCTTGACTACATGAGGCTCAGCTGGCTTCGACTCTCTAATAGTTTTTGTAAATAGATCATTAGAGATCTCGTATCTCTCTTGTATCACCTTCTCTTAATATTGATCTCAAAGGTGATACATCATGATATACACATCCATGTCTTCATGTTGCTTCAGAATCTCATTGGTCATTCATAATAGCATTAAACATTGAACGTATGTGGCATTATTCAACTTTTTTCTCATAGAGAGACAACTCTTCCTCCCTAGCCTCTTTACCAGGTTCTTATGAAGTATGTTATTTAAGATTATAAAATTTAATTTCATGGAATAGGATAAAACGTAATCACCTTTTATACTATTGGAAATTTGTGCAAGTGATAAGGATATCCTTCTTTAGTATAGATCGTAGTATGATTTAATGCATAGTTATTTTCATTTCTACAAATAACAAAAAAAATATAAAACTTTATCTGAGAAAATTAGATATATAAATAAATATTACATTTATTAATATCCCACTTTTTTATTAAAATACAATAGCCCTCACCATTGGCCTCAGAATATATTGTTTTTTATACATTCTAGTTGAAATGATCCATATTATCCTTTGTATCACCCCAAATTTATCTGATTGAGAAATTTAATGGGTTTTCAATAGGAATTCCAAATTCCAACTACATTAACTCTTAGTTCCTTTATATGTTGAGTGGAATCCCCAATATTGAAATCCTTAAATTAGATTTACTCAACCTTTTCCTCTTAGTTACACCAAGTATTTCTTTGATAGTCAACCATAAATGAAAACTATGTTGATTTAACCTAAAAGTTCAATTTTAAATTCCCTGATAATTGAAAGCACCCCAACTTTATCTGGTCCATCATGTTGTACTATAGTTTGATTTTAACTTAAGTAGTTGAAGGAAATACTGACTTAATATATATATAATTATAGTATTTTATCTTCATACATTAATTTACCATTTTATATTTATTACATTCTTGTTAATATTAAGTGATTGACCATGTCTTAGATAAAACTTACCCATTATCCAATTTATTTCAGTTATTGCATGTTTGTCGATTCATTAATTTATATAATCATGAAAAAACATCCATCATGAAATAACCTTGAAAATTGACAGAAATAAAATAATTAATTATTATGATCATGAGCTTTTACTAATGGTTAGTGTGAAGACCCATAAATTTCAAGGAAATTTTTTTTTCTTAAATTCTTTTGGATTTTATGAGTATGCAGTTTCTGACGGAACCTGATTCCGAGGCCTAGTGTGCCCAGAATAATTTTTAGAAGTTTAGCTCGGGTACGTTCAGTGAACGAATGAGCGGGTTTTTCTATCTTTTGAACCGGTGCTTGAAATTAAAATCTGAGGGCACCAATGAACTCGCAACACCGGTAATTGCTTAAGGAGACCTTTACCGTAGTTATGTTTACACAGGATGAGAAGCTAAAATTTGTGGATTAAATAAAAAGTGAATAAAAATTGTGGAACAATTTTTATTTTATATCTAAGGTGGTTATATCCTACATGGGGGAGTTGGGGTGGGACCCACAAGCACCTAACTACCCATGTGAGGATATTTGTGAGGTGGGGCCCACATGAGCCCCAACCTTTCACATTCCCCAAACTCCTTAAACCCACCATCTTTAATTGCTAACACCTCTTTAGTTGAGTAACTTTTCCTCTCCCTCTCCCACACCATTAAATTTGCCAAACTACCTCTTAATTAATTAAACAAATATACATTTAATTAATTAAGGGGATTTGATTTTTGAATTTTGAAATGCATGGAAAGATTAAATAAAATAAGGAGAAGCCTTATTTTATTTGGGGTTGGAAATTGTTGTGTGGGAGGATTTGGGGGAGAACTCTAGAGTTTTGAAGAACATATTCCTCAACGAAGAACGACTCATCTCCAACGAAGACCTTTCATCTCAGTGAAGAACGCACCCCATTCCTCCAATCTTTTCTTCTTCCTTCGCGAATAAGGGAGGAGACACCGATGTGGGGAAACTTGCCAATGGAAAAAAACTTTCCTTTCTCTTCTCCGCAACAAGTGAGGAGACACCGTTTTCTCCTCGGACGCTCTCTGTCGACATCTATGAATCCTTACCTCACGACGCCATCTACCGCGACGTCGATGTTCGTCATCAATTGTTGAGGTTGGGTGAATTGTTTCAATTTTATTGAAAATAAAATTGTTTGGTTGTGCTTCGTGAACCTTGTTCATTCATGGATATGTGTTACCGTCTAACTCAGAGGGTGTGGGCCGAACGAACACGGCCCGAAGACCCTCCGCTGGAACTTTATCCCTTTGGAATTGGCAACTAGAGGCGGGGGAAGAACAACGTCGTCGCGCCGTGCCAAAAACATGGTGAAGGAAGCCGACGCCGTCACCCCGGCTGTGCGGGAGGAACCAGGGCCCGCATCGTGGGACACTTCGGCGAAAGAACCGGTCGGCCCATCGGCAGGCTGGGAGGAGGTAAACCGCGGCGCCAGGAGGGCGCCGAGCTGAGGAACCAGCCGGCCCGTCGGCCGGCCGGGTGGAGCTGGACCGCGGCGCGAGGAGGGAACCACGCTGGAAGACCGAAGGTCCGCCTGTGTAGGCCTCATGTGCCAGAAGGCCGGCCGACCTAGATATCAGGTTTGGGAATGGCAGCGCAGCCGGTGCGGACACCGGGGGGGGGGGGGGGGGGGGGGGGGCTCGGAACCGCTCGGCCGGCCGGGCCGCGCCAGTTCGGGCCGAGCTATGCCCCTTCGAGCTAGGTCGCGACCCTTCGAGCTGAGTTGTGTTTTCCTTCAGACTGGTTCGACACCCCTGCTAGGTCGGACCTGTCAAAATGGGTTAACTCGACCCGTCGGCCCACTGGGCTAAACGGGTCGGGCCCGTTATCCACTTAAACGTGAATAACTTAAAGACCGCGCGTCTGATCGAAGCGCCGTCTGCGGAACTAGGACTCTTTCTATGAGAAGGTACTTTTGGGATACTATAAGTGAGTTTTGGACAACTTTTGTAAACGGCCGGGTTTGGAACGAGCATATTTCCAACCAGGCCCCTGGAACGGAAAAACCA
Source organism: Viscum album (assembly GCA_963277665.1). Taxonomy (NCBI): domain Eukaryota; kingdom Viridiplantae; phylum Streptophyta; class Magnoliopsida; order Santalales; family Viscaceae; genus Viscum; species Viscum album. The sequence goes on from OY728138.1 coordinate 2,006,605,722, forward strand.
ATATCTCTCCGACCGGGCGTCCGTTTGATGCGCCGTCTGTCGCGTTGAGTTCCTTTTGATGAGACAGAACTATAGGATACATCAACTTTGGACTTCGTGACAGTTGATGTATCGACCCCTTTTACTTGTAGAGAAGACCCTCCTGGAAACGAGTACGCTGTGTCCGGGAACCCTAGAGATGGATGTGAATGCGACGACGATGACGACTGTACTTGGATCCTACATGGGTTTGGCAGCGAGAACGATTGTACTTGGATCCTACTTGGGTTCGGCAGTGATGATGACTATACTTGGATCCTACGTGGGTTCGACAGTGATGGTTACTGTACTTGGATCCTAAGTGGGTTTGGCAGCGATGACTTCTGTACTTGGATCCTACGTGGGTTCGGCAGAGGAGATGATTAATAGGCTACATCTAATCATCTCCACCTCTCTTCATGATTAGTATACCTGTGTGAGCTAAGTCTTGTCTTTAAATCATTATCATTGATGTGGTTGACTTCTTTCCTGTGGGGACTGGATTGTGCTTGGGCTCAGAAGTTGGAGCCGTACTGGAATTGTTGACTTAGGTATATGTATGGGCATATACCTAAGTAGGGTTGGTTGATTATTCGTTTTGTTCCTTTCCTTTGTGGTTTATCCTTCATGGATTCGGGGAGACCTTCAGGGGTCTCGGGGTCCCTACTGAGTATCGTATACTCACCCCTGCATGGGAAATGCCTGCACTACATTGTGTTGGTTGCAGATGACGGACATCACTGATCGTGGTCGAGAATTGTGGAGCTGGACGGTATCCAGAGGTGGACCACCTGACGGGACGTAGACGGAGCGGACGGAGAGACCTGAGGTACCGACGAGACTACCTGTACCCACCCTTCAGGTGGGATTTCCCGAGGATGACTCAGTGGTTGCTATTTACTTATCAGCTGTTGTACTTTCTTTCTCAGTTGTACTGTACTTTTAGTTGGGTTTGTATACCGGCCCATTTACTTTCCAACACTTAATTTTGTACTCATTTTACTTTGTATTTACTCCAGCTTGCGTACTCTATTGTGTTTGTTTACTTATATAGGGGCAATGACTTCCCTTTAATCGAAAATTACGCCTTTGGTGCTAGTCGCCAGCCCTTGGCCTATGGAAGGCAGGCTTGGGGTAGTCACGACACGGGCCCCGAGGACTAGTCGTGACAATTAGTTTATATAGTAGATGCTAAACTAACCCTTGACCTAGGAGAAAAACACCTTGAACCATTTTATGGTTTGTATTGTAGCTTTCCGCCTGTACACCAATATACCTATTGGATTGATTTTACCTTGACTCCTAACTTGAACTACCTCCACTAACTTGGGAGGTCTATCTATTACATATGATTTTATTCTTAGAGTTGAGGGAAACTGAGTATTTGTTAAGGGGTTTACTTAAATGAAACCATGAGCTCACATGCCCGTACATAATGAGAGGAGGGATGAAACACATACAATAAATTTAATTTAATAACAAATTAAAATGAAACAAATAAATAAAATAGTATTGTGTATGCTCAGGATCATCCACATAAAAGCAACAAATTACACATTCAATAAAAAATAAAATTTAATTATAATCCTTCTATTTTAAGACTTATCACACTCCAATAAATTAATTGTAACATCCTGAGATTTTATGGGATAGATTCTTTTAATTTGTATGATATCTTTTGTTGTATGATACACCATGACTAAATTTCCCTATAGGTAACACTGTATTATCTTGCAGTATATGCAACAATATTCTTGGCTTGTGTTGCATACAATTCCAAGTTCTTTTGATAGAATTCATTTCCTGCAACACTGAGAATATATTTTTTTCAAAGTATAAATGAAATAGGTTTGGATTATTTTATACACAACACCAAATAAATCTTTCACTGCACACAACATTGACTTGTCTAGTGTTACACTCAAGAGCAACCTTCCGCGATTGCTTGCATTGTACGCAATACCGAGTTTCACTAAACAATGATATATTATTAAAATATTATTATGGGATTTAAAATATCCATTATGAATAGTATTAACCAAAATTTGAATTTTAAAAAATGAAAATTCATCTTATGTTTTTTATAGAACATGATGTAAGAATAAATTCATTTTTTCAGATAAAAGAAGTATTTTTTCCAAAAAATGCAGTTTTGTCATCTTTTGATGGAACACCCATTTTAAATATATTTATTGACACGTTTATAAGTTCAATTTGACTAAATGAACTTATTATTTAGAATTGAGATATAAAATTTTACTTTGGATGATTTTTTAATATTTTTCTGATAATATTCATATTTTGATGAATAGTGAATAGACGCTAAATTTTAATTGAATTTTTTTTTTCATAAAAATAATTTATATGGTTAAAATATATTATTGAATGGTTTTAAAGTATAAATAGAATATATTTTTATAGTTTAATACAATTTAATTAATTTTCATTAATTTTACATTGAATTCATATGTAAAAACATTTCAATCTTTTGCAATGTTTTAACTTTAAAAAAAACCCATTTTTTTCCAACAATAAGATTACTTTTAAATTAATTACTGAAGCTTCTATGTTTGGAATTTTGAAAAATTAATTCCATATTTGGAATCAGTAGGTCCAAATTATGTTAATGGACTAATTTTATTTTTGGACATTATGAATAGTAACTTCGGTAATTATTTATATTACCATGGTTAAAGGTAAATAAAGTAATTAAGGGTATAAATAATATTATAAAATTATGCTAACAACTAAAAAAATTATATTGGATGATTAAAATTCGACTCATATCACCTAAGGTTTGGAATAGATTCATTTCATAGGTTTTTTTCCATGAAAATGTGGTAATTATTATTAAAACAAAAGAAAGTGACAACTTGTCACTCTCTTATATATTATAAGTGAAATAATTTTAATTTAGTGATAAAATTTATAAAACTTTGTAAGTAAATAGTCACTAGAAATCTAATGAAATTATATACATCATGTGGATTTATTTATAATTTTTAGATATTAATTAATTACCATTAATTATGACACAATAGTAATGTAAAAATTACTTTATTAATAGGAATATCAAATAAATGGGTTTAAAAATATTAAAATAAATATCATATGAACTAATTAAAGTGATATACGGATTTTCTAGCTGATTATAACATGTTAAGAGTGTATTAAATATTTTTTTTAAATTCATATTTTGTGAGGATTTTATTTAAAGTCAAATAAATGAATAGTGTCAAAATTGACACTATTGATATTATATAAAAGTAAAATTTTATTAAATTATTTAAAAATAATAAAAATATTTAAAAATTACAAAGTGATAACTATAAGATCTAAAATGTAATAAAATACCTAATTAAGGTTAATTAAACCATATAAATAAATATTTATAACCATTAAATATTTTGAATTTTATTACCTAAATTAAAATTAAATATAATAAATAATTGTTAATTAAAATGATAATGATTAAATGAAAAAAAACTTGTCTAAAATTTATTTTTTGATGATATTAACACCTTATCTCATATAATACTAGTACCTCACTCATGCATTCGCACGACGCTTTAAATCAACATTTAATTTCAAAAGGCAATAATAGTTCAAAATGAAATGAATAAAAATTAATTTAAAATATGTTAAAATTACAAGCTAGTAATAGATAGTATTGTAACATTTTCAAAAATTCTTAGACATAATTATAATAGTAGAAAACATAAATGCGATCAAAAGGAATGAAAATATATTTTGACAATTTATAAATCATATACATGAAACCACATACATTTAAGACAATAAAAAATAATAATTAATTTTGAATTAGATGCATTTAATTGAGAACTGAAACATAAAAGATACATTTTGAAATGAAGAAAACATTAAAAAATGTTTTCCCAATAATATTTTTTTGAAATGATGGTTGACTTATATAACAACTGATACTATATTTTGACAATATTTGGTCAAAGATTTCAATAGTTGTGTGAGTTATTTCTACAATGAAACCACAATTCTGGATATTGAGTTCATAATGTTGTGAATCCCTGCAACAGTTAGTATCAGTAAGTAAAACAATTGGGATAAGAGATTTTTTAAAAAAAATCATATATTGGAAAACATTTAGTAAAATCTTTATGGAATAATAAATTATTTTGTGTATTTATGATGAAGAATTCATTTACATTGCTGAAAAAGTAAATGAAATGAATTATTGAAATTCTGATCATCATAATATAAAAACCCAATATCAGTTTGGAAACTAAGTGTCACTATTTACAGATGATTTTTCAATCATTCTCATCCACTGGATTCCACAGCTATGTCATTTTGTCATCGCCACACTGAAGTGCATGCAGATTCCCATTACCATGAATGGATGGTGCCACTTGCATGTGGGTTGTGCACCTTTGTGCCTATAGAGGAACCATCCATCAGACGAACCGACTTATAGGACAACCTGTTAATCGCCTTCCATTTATTTTACCAATAATCACATTCACTTAGATAAAGACAACAATTTTTCAATCCTATCTATTGATGAATCATGATGATAAAAGATTAATATAATCCTTTACCATAAAATTTAATAATAAAAAAAAGTTGACAAAAAGAACTAATCAGATCAATTTAACTTAATAAAAATAATCCATATCACATTAGAAACACAAAAAATAGATGTTCTCCCGCATATAAATCTTCTCCATTACAACAAATGGATGCTTCCCTTTTCTGGTGGGTTGTGAACCACTGTACCCGCAGATGAACCAATCATAAGATACAGCGACCTATAGTAGAAAATGTTAATTGTCTTCTATTGATTTTATAAATAAACACATTCACTTATTTGAACACTAAAATATTGATATAAACACTAAGAATACCATTTAATAAATAAAAACAGTCAACACAAAAATAAAATATGACCAATTTCACTCAAAAAAATCCATTTCACATTAGAAACACAATAAAAATGATTATTTAGAGATTTAAATCAATTTTTACTAATACAAACAAATTTTTTTTATCTAATTTCAAAACAAACAGATAAGAAATTTAAAACAATTAAGAACATAGAATGGAAAACATCTTCTCATGATATCAAATAATGATCAAAATAACTTGATTTTATACAAAGCAAACAAACATGCATGTCCAAATCTATACTATGTTCAAAATTACTTCCAAAATTAGGAATAAGAACATACTTTGAATGAAAGACATGCAATGCTGGTGAGCAAAAGAGAAGATGGAATCAATTTTACCAGGAATATTATGAAATGGATATATACTCACCCAAAAACATCATCATAACTGGAGAATATGGATTCATTGCTTGTCATGATGCAAATAGGATGGCCCAGAGAAATCCTGACTAATTTTTGTTCTAGATATGCTCCTTTACTATTCCAAGTTGAAGGGGGAATTTGAAGTGATGAATCGATTAATTTTATACTCACTACTCATTTATGAGTCCATTGACATGATAATGCACTTAAAAATTCCTACTGACAAACCCACATTATTCTTCAAAAGCTAGAGTAGAAATGCATGTTATGGCTTATCGAAGGTCATATGGGCTACCTGTTATAATGACTCAGTGGAAAAATGTTTATGGAGAAGTGTCTGTGTACAAATCGTATAGAACAATTGCATATTGATTCATAAAATTTATACATGAAATGCATATTTTATGAATGATGATTATTTTGAAAAGTTATAAAGTGCATACTATAGAAAGCAGTAGTGAGAAAGAAATATAGGTTTAATAGCTGGTGATCAGAATTTATCATGTCATCGATTTTACCTGGAATGTAAGGGGACTGGTGCAAGGGGTTAGCGAAAAGTAAGAAGAATTGTATTATTGAAATGGATGATAAATAAATGAAAAATATAATAAACCATATCCAAATGAAAAATCAATATGATGGAAAATTAGAGAAGCATTGAGATAAAAAATGAATAAAAACAAAACCTAGATGATGGAAATAAATCTTATAGAGGATATGAACTAAGAAAGCATACTAGAATAGTAAAATGAAATTGAGTCTGAGCCAAGTTATCCACCTTTGTTCGAACAGTGGAAGCAGTGACTTGAAAATAGGGCTCAGAATACTGTAAATTGATGGGGCTCATAATACATTAATTCAATGGAGGTATATGTGGGAACATCATAGATAGGATGGAGGAGAGAATGGAGGTCAACACCTGAACAGTAATGGTTATCAATGGAAACTACTTGTACATGAAGTCTTGAATAAGAGTTGGCCACCTGAAAGAAAAAAAATTATAGGTTTTTGACCATAAATATGAACAGAAAACTAAGATCATCATAGACAAGCTTGGGTTTCATATCTCATCATCTAAAGGATAGTAATAATCATAAAAACATATAAAATTAAAATTATAGTTGAAGAAGACATAGAAATGGTTATATTTTCAATAAATTTCAACATCACCACATATAAATAGAAATAAAAAAATATTTCATTCTTTTTGATAATATGGATAATAATGCATCATTTAAGAGGGGAATTAATTAAATAAATTATTACCAATAACAAAAAATAAAAATAAAATTATGAAGGGATGATAATATCTCATAATACATAAAACCAAATAGGAGTAGTTCCACATCTTCATATGACATAAAAAACCACTCTTCCATTCTAAACTACATGGTAGTAATATAAGAAAATGATAATGGAAATAAATTTGGGCAATGGATTTATTATTTATAACAGAAATAATGAACATTAGAATTAAATTCTTTAAGGGAAGATCAATGTTCATACCTGAAACTGATTAGATTTTTTTTAACATATTGAGATCCTATAACAAAAATATTGTTATTCTTTCTGAAATGTCTAGAAGTGAAAGATAAATTAGGTAATTAAAATGAATATGGGTTAAAAAATTAATGTTCCTCTACTATGAAATGAACAAATAAATAAGTCAATAAAGTTAACATTTTTCATCTAACCATTTGAAGACTAAATTCATAGACTAAAATAAGAAATCATTTTGTAAATGTGAAATAGTAAATAATTTCAAAAAGGGTTCAGTGAAGTGGAATAGTGATTAATTTCAGTAAGGGTTCAGTAAAATAGAAAATCACTTTGATTGTTGAATTTAGTAACCGGATGAAAGAAAATTATGAACAATAATATTGAAATTCACTAATCGGTGAGATTTGAACTCGAATTGGCTCATAAATGTCCATTAAAGAGAGCATAGAATCACATATTGTTTAACAGTGACCTGCAACCTTCATCCCTTCTGAGCATAATAAAAAACAATTTTTTCCTCTCAAATGCCAGGAAGTGAAAGAATATATACATATTGGAATGAGAAAACCTAATAACGTGAGAGAACATTATTAGAAATAAAGATACTGATAACAGAAAACAGTTGAAAAATATATACATAAGAAAAAATACATAAAATAATTATTTCATAGAAGATGCAGAATAATAGCATACCAAGAAAATATATTAATGTGAATTGGCTCAGAAATGTCTATTAAAGAGATCACTAATTCACAACTTGTGTAACTATGACTTGAATCATGCATCCCTTTCAAGTATTCTCTATAGCAACACTAACAAATGGAATGGAAATTAATTTAGGTAATGAATTTACTGTGTATAAAAGTAATGAAAATTAGAATTAAAATATTGAAGGGAAGATCATTGTTCATACCTGAAACCAAATTGAAGTTGTTTCACCTTTCTAGATAGCATAATAAAAAAAAATGTTCTCCTCTCTGATGCCAGTAAGTGAAATAAGATATATATATTAGAATTAGAAACCATACAAATGTGAGAGAACATTATTAGAAATAAAAATATTGATAATAGACAACATCTGAAACAAATATACATAACAAAAAATGCATAAAACAATGATTTCATAGAATATTAAGAATAATAATATATCAAATAAATATTGATGACATGAAACAAAATAATAAATGAAACAATATATAAATGGAAATATAAATAATATTGAGAATCAATTACCTTGAGTCTTTGATACCATTACAATAAAAAACAGGATAATATGATAAAGAAACCTGAATTATAGAATATATGTAAGGTCATTCTGCCCCTTTTTAATAATCATTCAATGTAGAATCAAAGTAGAGAAATGGAGTAACATTGAAATTAGTATAATATGAATCAAATAATGAATAGGTGAATAAATATTGGATAAAAAAATGAAATATATTCCATAATTTGTGAATCTATAAATCAAAAGTACTGTAATATATACCTCGAGTCTTTTATACCATTACAATAAAAAATAGGATAATATGATAAAGAAACCTGAATTATAGAAGACATTTAAGGCCATTCCGTAATTTTTTAATAATCATTCAATGTAAAATCAAAATAGAGCTATGGAGTAAAAAATGCAATTAGTAGAACATGAATCAAATAATGAACAGTTGAATAAATACTGGATAACAAAATGAAATATATGCCATAATTTGTGAATCTGTAAATCAAAAGTACTATAATATAATATTTGAAAAAGATTTTAGTGAAGGGAAATACTAAAAATCAAAGAGGATATTATTTCCGTTATATTAAGAGAAAATACCTATTGCATAGATCTGGATCTGTAGAAAGATAGGTGAATAAATATTGTTTAAAAAATTGAAATAGATATTATAATTGGTGAATGGGAAAAACAGATGTATTCTGATGAAGGAAGAAAATTTATTAAACAAAGATAAATAGTAAAAAATGAATAGTATAGAGAAAGTAAATATAAATGTTTTGCAGTAGATTATATTGAATGTGGAGGAAATATAGGGTTACCAGAGGGAAAATCAAGGACGGTGATAGTAGAATACATCCAAAGACTAAGATATATCAACGATGAAGTTGTCACACATAGATCTGGGGGTTGAGATACATGTGGAAGAGTGGATTACCATCGATGAATAATTAATATACCTTGAAGCACTGAGTGGAGATCAGAGATAAGATAATGAACCTATTTACCTAAAAAATAAATTCTAGAAAGACCTCACTATCCATACTTCCTCAGCTTGATGTGCAAAGCAAGGGACCCTCCGTGAGTATGCGATCAAGGGCATGAGAACCCTAGGTGGAGCGAGGGACCTGGTCATCGACTAACCGAAGGTGTAGTTGCCGGTTGCATAGGAACCAATGGTGGAGGATCCAATGATAGAGTAGATGAAAGAGGAAGATCTGGTGGCAGAGGAGTCAATGGCGGAGCACGTGTTGGCGGGGTAGTAGGCTGAAGATGATATTTGAGAATAGGAGTGGGATTGGGGAGTCAGGGAGGAGAGTAGAACCATAGAAAACCTAATGGAAATCTCGATGAGGTGCGAGGGGTTAATAGTAATTGGACAGGGAATTTTACTGACGTGGTGTATTGAGGAGGTGACACATATGCAAGGGATTACCCAGTTTAGTAGATATAGTAGATTCAAAATTGGGACATTTTTGAGGATTTTAAGTGGGGTATGATTTTATTATAAATTAATATTTTGAGGTTTCCAAAAGTACCCCTCACCTCAATTATAAAAGGGAACCTCTTCCCACTCCTCTTCACTCTATTTTGATCCTTCAATCTTGGGAAAAACCTTCCCATTTATATTCTCAACTTAACTAGTAACATTCCATAGGTTCTGTTATTCTCAAAAGACCAACTCTAGTTCCATTAAGATAATATCTAAAGAGAGCACGTCAAAGAAGATGTAATCTCTTTAACCGATTCTTTCAAAACAATTTCCTTCTTATAATCCCTACTCATTAGTTATTTTATTATAAATTAATAACATAAGTTTCAAACATATAAATATATGTTATTATAAATATTAAAAAACCCTATTTCACAATCTATCCATCCAATGAAAAATGAAATCATCGCGTATGCATATGTACGACTTACCGTCTCCACGCCGTGGTGTAATCTGTTTTTTCACCACCACCCTAATTGGATGGGTATAATGGTGGAAATAATTAATATATGTGATTATTATAAAATTATACTAATTATTATATACTATACACCATCCACTTCAATGTTATTCAACAATTAGGGGAACACTATTGTCGCTCGTGCATACGTATGACTTACCATCTCCACGGTGCGATATGATTCATTCTGCATAATCATCATTATACCATGATTATATAAATGAATTGAATGAATAAATATGATATATATTATACTAATAAAATTATTTAAATGATATAACTATAACCTAAAAATATGAATAAGAAATTATCTGACAAAACATCCATAAGAACATAAAGTAGTTAATACCTGAATAACGAGTAACAATGAAATGTTACTAACAAATGGATGAAAATATGATCATAAATGTTATCATAAAAATTATTATGATTATATAATAATTCATTAACATTATTTAAATCATTATATAGGATGTTTTAATACATACGAAGCATATCAAAACTAAGGCAAGGGATAACTTTTCCAATCTTGTTTTTATCCGAGATTGTTTATTCGTAAGTATTTATTGGGGATATATTTATCATCAATGTCCATGTTGTATAAAAATGTTTTTATAAAATGTTTAATATTGTTATATGTATATTTAAATTCATATTTAACTATTTTTTACTTTTACTACATGGTATGGAATGAATTTTTCTTTTGTTTACCATACGAGGTACTTTTTGACTTTTCTGGAAAAAGTAAAAGGAGAATGTCTTTTTAACTTATTCATCATGAATGGATTTTTACGGTTTCATGAAACCTTATTTCCATGAAGATTCCTCTACACTATCTCAAGTTTATTTTCAACTAAATTCTTTTCTTTTAAAATTGTGCGGAATTTTGATAAAAGAAAATGTTTTTGAAGAAGAAAGGATATTTTCCTCAGGAACTATGTTCAAGTGGTTTATCAAAATTATTTTCCATCTAAGATGATTCCCTTTAAATAGGGTTATATTTATATCCCTACTATGATTACTATTATTTTATTGTGTTAATGATGGAATGGTATTTTTTATGAATTATGCTATTATGGAATGATGTTTATGAAAACCCATTTTATTTCTTGGGTTATGCTATGATGAATGATTTATGTTTTTTTGGAACATGTAATAATGATTTAATTAATGAGATAGGTGGGACATATATCTCGCTCCAATTAATTGGTTAATTTTTTTTATCTCATTAGATATACATGAATGGAACGACAAGTAAACCTGGTTCAGTAATACATGTCTGGAATGACTAGTAAACCTGATTCAGTAATGGGATTTATCCACTGTGATGGTCTTGGAAGCAATGCCTTGGATGCTATAGAAATAATATAATGTGTTTATTAGTTTTCTACAATTACATGTTTTATACCAATTTTATTCTATCATGACTAATGTTACTTTATTATTTATTCCTTATGAACTTCCATAATTTATTTCATGACTCATGATTTTGATGTTTAAACTTTATGTTCATGTTTTTACTTTCAAATGTATATGGTTTTTTTATGTTCTCCATGTTTAACCTTACTGAGAATTTGAGCTCACCCTTTTTATGTTTTATTTTCCCCAATATATAAAGAAAGTTTTTAGGTAGGAAAACAAAAGAGGTAGATCTTTATGGGAGATGTCGAATATCTTTCACCAAGTTATAAGATTATGGTATGAGTTTTCAAAGACACTAAAATAATAAGGTCTTTGGGAATATATTTTGTGTAATGTATTAATTATTCCACAAAATAAATGTAATTTCCATGTACTTAAAGATTGGGTCATTAAAGTTGGCATCATAACGAAGGTTTAGATAACCTTTGGAAACTAGGATGCAAAAAACTTTTGTGAGAACCCTAGATATATTTCTATGGAATGTCTAGGGATGCCCCTAAGGTTATGTATAATTATAGGTGACGATCCAAGAATTATGGTAATGATCATGAATAACCTAGTATTAAGCCTAATATTTTAGATATTGAAGGTACTACCCCTTGATTATGTTGTTTTCCTAGTATGATTTTTTCCTCTAACACTATTCTTGTTGGGTTTTAAACAATGGTTGGAACCCAAAGGAACAATGTTAATGATAAATGCACTAGGAAATGAAATGATTTTCCTCCATAAAAACTAGATGTTATGGGAGATGGAATAAAAAAAATTATTTCTATACTTATACAAGCTTTGAATTATTATGGGCTCCCAAATGAGAAGAGAAGGGAACAATATTCTATTGAGTCCTTCACGAGGCAATTTCCACCCTCCTTCAATGGGTCTTCTAATCCAATTATTTCTAAACAATTGATTAGTACCATTGAAAATATATTTTCCATAAGTTATTATTCAGAACATGAAAAAGTCATTTTGGTAGTCTATCGGTTAGAAGATGAAGCAGACCCGTGGTGGACTCTAATTAAAAATACAAGGAAACAAGATGAAATTGAATCCATGGAATGAGACGAGTTCAAGAATTTATTTTTCAATAATTAATTCTCTTGTATTCTTAAAACAAAGATATAAAATTAGTTCCCTGAGATTAATAAAAATTATTATGAATCTGTTGGTTTATATGAGGTGAATTTTACAAGACATTCATATGATTTTGGATTTATCAGGCAACCTAAGAGTGAAGTTGATTAATTATTCAGTGGCATAAAACCAAGTATTTGAAGGTCATTATATATAGGAGACTTCAATAGCTATGAAGATATTGTTCTTTGAGCTATCAAGGTAGAACTGGAAGTTGGTGTTATATATCCATTTAATGGCTTGATAAGAAATGAAAGATGGAGTTCAAGGGAAAATATCTAAACAATAGTGAAAATAAGATAAATTTTTTCTTATGCTCAAAGTGTGGAAAGAATCATGGTGGAGATTGAATTAAAGGGACTATAAAATTTTTCAAGTGTGGAAAAAAGGTCATCGAGTAGTTGAGTTCTGAATTAATGGAAAAAAGGTTGCTAATTATGTAAATGGAGAAAAGATTACATAGAACGTACCACCAACACTTTAATTCTACAAGTGTAAAAAAATGAGGAATTATGCTAACCAATGCCCTAATCTAAGGGTAATGATGATAGACATCAGCAACTTCTTAAGTCAAAAGATAAAGGGAAGTCACATGAGATCACTATTGGTGATATTGAGTATGAAAACCAAGTGGTGGAATGATTAAGTGTTTATGTAATGGGATTCCAAACTAGTGTTGTGGAATCTCATTTATTGTATTATGGAATATTGGAATATCCATGTATTGGTCCATTATGGTTTTCCATAATTATATGGTACCAGTAACCATGAAAAGTGATTGAAATATTTTTGGAAATCACATGATATACGCATAATGAAGGGATAAGGAGATTGTGAAATGTTTGATAGTATTAATGAGATCATGAATGATATAAGGACAAAGTGATATTATGGTTTGAGTATATAAAATTTTTGGTATTTGGAAATAGTAAATTTTGATAGAGTGTATGTTTTCACTAAGGTTATATGGTAATTCATGTTATTACCATGTTTCTAGAGAATACATGAATAAGGTATTCGCATGTTTCAAATGTGACAACCAAGAACTGCGAAATGAGATATGAGAGACAAATGTTAAGTCTATTTAGTTCACCTCTTTCTAAAGTTTTATATTTTCAATTTTTGGAAGGATTGTAATGTTGTACATTGTAGGTAAAAAATCCCTCAAGATATCATTGAAGGATTTTTTAGGTTATTGTGTTTGTTGACAATGTGGGCCTTCCTGTTGTGTTTGTTCACAAAGTAGACCACGATGTAGAATTTGTTGATAAAGTGGGTTTACAAGGTGATTTTCAGGTTCAAAAGATGTTGTTGGATATCCATGATTGATTGAAGAACCTTGAAAAAATAATGGTTGATCTGTAGGTGGTACAAAAAGATAAGATACAAGGTGGCACTGTTTTCCAGTGTTTGCCAAATTTTTAGGCCTCAAAATCGGCAAATGGAGAAAAGTGTTTTTAGCAAAGGGACTTGCGCTCCAGTGTCTTGGAAGCTTGGAAACTTGCGCGCCATATGTTTTTCAAGATTATAACATCAAAATATGGAAAAGGAAAGAGGGGCACCCAAGTTTTGGTTTGGGAGCGCAAGTGGCTAGGGTGACAGAGGCTCGGGCGACTGGACTTGCGCGCCGAGAGGATAAAGGTCCTGGGCGTAGAAGAAGCTCGTGGCTGGATGTGACCACTTGACTTTTTGTCATTAGTAATGATCAATATGAGATTAATACGACGATAAATTCCAGACTCCACGGATCAAATAATATAAATAGACAAAGAAGAAGAATAGTCCCGAAACCACAAAGGATAATCATCACAGGTTGATTTTAATTAATTTAATTAATTAACAAGAAGTACCTTTTATGGAATTCTTTCTTCATTGATATTTCTGATCACATTCTGATGTGATTCGTCATTGTGTCACAGAATCCAAGTGTAGACTTCCTCTAGCAGTGATCCACACATGCACCGCGTATCTCTGGACGTCGCTAAATGAATCTCCTGGTGCTAGCGTAGAGAAGCCTTTTCTTGCGTTGTCTGTGTTAGATCGCCTTGATATGATGGAGGAGGATCTCTCTCGGTCTTGAGAGAATTCTTGGAGGAATGAGTTCTTTTGGCCTTGATAGAATTCTCCATAATTTTTGTGCACAATTATTAGGGAAAAGTTTTGGGGTGGTGAGTATATTTATAATTAGGTTTTAGGTTATAGAGTTATGAAAATAAATAAATGTTTTACACATTTTATTTATTCCATTAACTCTTATTGAAAACCCCCATGTTGAATCATTAATTCCTTGACATGCGCCCACACTGATTATAATAAATATTATTTAATAAAACAATATTATTTCCTCAAAATCCCAACTGGAAAAACAACACAGCATGTAATCATTAATACACGATGTGTACTCATTTTTCACTTCCATTCCAAAATGAAAACTACACGGTGTGTACATTTAATGTACACAGCGTGTATATCTAGTTTTCATTTTATTTTTACTCCAAAATTAAAATGATTTTGGCTTCCTTGAATAATTATTAAACCACATATGAGAATAATATTTATTCTACTTGAGATACTTGGATACACTTAGTGTGTGACCCTCTAGGCCTCTTTCTCATTGGAATTATGCGGACTTTCCTAAAGTCCAAGATTACTGCCTAGAAACAGGTCAAGGAACCCAAGAGAAAGAAGTTGACACTGCATTGATGTGTCACCTCATACGAACACTTACCATTTAATTTAGTCCCTTTGTCTCAATATCTCATCAAGTAGGATTCATGGGAGTGTCATAAACCTATATGCTTGATCCGTCATTCTTTGACTTCCAGAAATAAACTCATCGTGACACCATGGCCATGGAATTTGGGATATAGTTCTATTTCAATAAAAGGGCCCGATATATCTACTTCCATAAATATGGAAGGGATAAATGCTTCCTTGAATTATCCATTAACAACATGTCATTTGTGATGCACCCAACGTAACCTACTTCCCGCCAACTATATTCATGATAGTTTTCATCAGCAAATCTAAGTGTGTGAGTAATGACATGAGTTAATGATAATCTTCCAGTCTAAGGACCATTACACACGCTCATAGATAGCAATGTCCAATGACACCAAGACATGTAGAATTACTACCAGAAGTTCTGTTCTTATAATCTCCCATCTTGGAGATTACCAAGTGAAAACTCAATGAGAGAGATTATCGTCTTATTTCGAGTAATCAGACATGACGGTCTATATACTCTGTGTCCTATCATAGTATGTCATCCAACCATATAACTTTATTTAAGAATATTATTATAGAATTTTAAGATTCTTATCATAGCGGGGATCTTCCATGACCTTATTAATGCAACAAATATTCCAAGACCTTATTATATTATAGTCATGCAGAACAATGAACAATATATAATAAGTTTATATTCATGTAATCAAAGTATAAACAGTTGGTTCCCAGGGAACTAACTCTAAAAAAATCCCACTTGGACTAGAGCCAACTACCTATGACTTTTAGTCTGCTAGACCTCACATTATGATCATGTTTCTGCTGAGTCAAAGCGTTAGTCAAGGGGTCCACCACGCTGTCTTCTATGGAAATACTGATCACTAAAACTTCTCCTCTCTGAGATAAATACCTCAAGAGATGATACTTCCAAAGTATGTGGTTTGTCCGATGATGTGACATTAGCTCTTTTTTAAGTTCCACCGCTGCATTATTATCACAATAGAGTGTGATAGGATCTTTACTTCTAGGTACTACATCCATCTCTTGGATGAAGCTTTGCATCCATACTTCTTCTTTATCTGCCTTAGAAGCTGTGATATACTCGGACTCTCCTGTAGAATCTATGACCACACCTTGCTTTGAGCTCTTCCAGCTCACTACACCTCCATTCAAACTGAATACATATCCATTCTGCGACTTTATGTCATCTTGATCAGTCTGGAAACTAGAATCTACATGTCCTCTAATGACTAGTTCCTCATCTCCTCCATAAACAAGGAACATATCATTAGTATTCCTCAGATACTTAAAGGTAGTCTTGATTTCCATCCAATGGCAGTCTCCTGAATCAGCATGATATCTGCCTACCACACTTAATGTGTAATCAATATATAGCATTGTACATAGCATAACATACATGACCGAACCAATCGTGGATGCGTAAGGGATCCTTGCCATTTTATTTCTTTCCTCATGTGTTTGAGGACACATTTTCTTGCAAAGATGAATTCCATGTGACACTAGCAACAATCACCTCTTGGAATATTCTATACTGAATCTCTTCAGTATCTTGTGAATGTATGTACTTTGAATTAGGCCCATAATTCTATTGGATCTATCATGATGGATCTTGATCCCAATAATATATGTTTCCACACCAAATTCTTTCACAGAGAAGCATTTATCCAACCATTCCTTAACTGACTGTAAGATAGGTACTTCGTTTCCAATTAGTAATATGTTATCAACATATACTATTAGAAAAAAGCCGCACTTCCTCTAAACCTATTGTAGACACAAGGCTCATATTCGTTCTTAACAAAGCCAAATTACGTTATGGATTCATCAAAATGAATGTTCCATGGCCTTGATGCTTTCATTAATCTATAAACGGATTTTTGCAACTTTCATACTTTGTTGGCATCCTTTGGAGTCACAAACCTTTCAGGTTGTGTCATATAGACATCTTCATGAAGGTTCCCATTAAGGAATGATATTTTGAAATCCATTTTCCAAATTTCATAGTCATGCTAAGCAGAAATTTCCAATAGGATTCTGATGGATTTCAGCATTTCAACTGGTGAAAAGGTTTCATCATAGTCAATTCATTGACGCTGTCTGAAACCTTTTGCAACCATTCATGCCTTATAGGTGATAACTTGTCTCTCCATGTCCAGTTTCTTCTTGAATAACCATTTCTTCTATAATCTATTTATCCCTTTCACCTTTCCCACTAAATGGGGCTTTGGTCATTTTTCCATGTAGACATGCTTGACACACACCAAGTGGTTTTAGTTCAAAAGAATCTAAATACCCATCTTGATGTAATTTTTCCAAATGTTTCTCATTAACATGAACTAGATGATGTTGCAAAAGTTGGGTGAGGTATGAGTCATGTGAATTAAATTTTTCATCGATTGCCATTACTTGGTTTGTGTAGTCTGACACATAAAGTCTGTTATATAAATGTGCCCTACCAAAACAAATGCTATCTTTATAAAAGTAGCAACATTCATTTCCATACTTGAAGATAAATCCATCAGTATCTAATATGGATACTGAAATATTGTTTTTGGTTACAGAGGGTATATAATAACATACTTTTAATACCAAGACCATCCTAGTAGGCAATGCGAGGTGGTAGTCTCATACAGCTACAACAGCAAGTCTGGCTCCGTTGGCTACTCGCAGATCCACCTCACATCGGTCAATCCTTCTGAATCTACTTGGTTCCTATATTTGGATACAAATGTGAGAAAAACAAGAAGTATCTAATACCCAATTGTTAGAAATAGATATATTTCATTCTATAACAAAGGCACCTGAAGCTTCCCCTTGCTTCCTTGGCTGGGTGCAGTTTTTCTTCCAATGGCCCTTCTTGCCACATGAGAAACAAACAGCCTCCCGTTCTCTTGCCTCCCTTTTGATCTTCCTTTTCTTGGAAGGCCTTGAAGAAGCTTTGGGATTAAATCTCTTCACCTTCCATTTCCTTTTATTCACCATAAGTATAGAAGGATTTTCACGCTTCATATCATTTTCCACTTGGCGAATGAGGATAATAAGATCAGATAGAGACTTCTCAATGTTGTTCATGTTGAAATTTACAAAAAAGTTAGAGAAGCTATGGGGGAGTGATGCAAGAATGAGATCAGAACCTAGTTCTTCGAGTAATTTAAACCCTAGAACCACCAAGCGCTCAATGTAGCCAATGATATTGACTACATGAGCCCCATCTGGGGCACCCTCTCTAAGATTGCTCTAAAATAGAGCTTTGGATATCTCAAAACTTTCCTGTATTTCTCTCTCCTCGTATAGACCATGGAGGTGCTCGAGCATGCTATAGAAATCCATGTCTTCATGAGACTTCATGATCTCACTGGACATTGATGACAACATCAAACATTGAACGTTGAGTGCATAATTCAAATGTTGATCAAATAACTTGAAATATTTATCACTCAACCCTTAGGAAGGAGAATCATGAAGTGAGGACTCCAACACGTAAAACATTCTTTCATGGGGTAGTATAGCCCGAAGGCACCTAAACCATTCCTAAAAGTTACTGCCAGTGAGGATATTTTCTTTATCCAAAATTGATCGCAGATAAAATGTGGTTGAAGAGTTTGTCATATTGATTCTACAAATTAAAAGAGCATATTTATCAGTACCTTTTGATTACATTTTATGAAAAATAATAAATGAATTTATTAATTCTCCCACTATTTTATCATGTCCCAATGGTCCCCACCATTGAACATGGAATTCCTAGTTTCTATGAAATTCTAGTGGAAAGGATCTATATTCCCCTTTACATAACCCCAACAAGGGTTGGTCAATCTATTTAAAGGTATTTAGGTAGGCAGGTCTTTGCCAACTGTGAGCTTACAGTTCCTTGATCTGTTGAGTGGACTCCCGAATCCTGAAATCCTGACTTGGATTTTTTCAACACTTACCTCCATTTTACAACAAGTCTAGCAAGGGTTACTCCTCTTGATGTAAATTGTTTAAGTCATCCCGGGACTTTCATATAAGCTTCCTTTATAAAAGTAAGTGTCCCAACAAGGGTTGGTCAAACACATAGTTTTATTGAGTCTTTCCCTTAATCAAGTAATGGATGGCTTGGTCTGACTTAATAAGGTATTTGAGGGATTTCAATCCTTTATGCGTATTTTCGCATTATCACATGCATGTTAATATTAAGTGATGCTTTCTTAAGTGATTAACCATGTTCTAATAATGTTTATGCATAGTCCGGTTTTTATTTTATTCCATCTTTTCATGCTTGTTTATATCATTAACTATGTGATCGCAACAACACATACGTAATAATTAAACCATAAAATCATAGAGAAATAAAATAATATGGCATGATCATGAGCTTATATTGGCTAGATTATCTAGAAGTTCTTATAAACTGACCCTGGCCTAGGGAAAACCAAATTGAACCCGATGGTTTGTGTTTTGCAGCTCCAACCTTTCCACCTTTTTATCTTCTTGGGTTGGTTTCACCTCAGATTTGTATTTTTAACCATCTGCTCTGGCTTGGGAGATCCTCAATTACATGTAGTTTACATTAAAGAAACCATGGGGATGCATTCCCTACATTTTATTGGAAGAAGGATCGCAGGCCAACGAATTTAAATTAAATAACTTTAAATGAAACCATACACACACAATGGATCATTGGTCTAGATCATGATAATTTATAGCATGCAACAACATTTACACATATTTAGTATTCAAATTCTTTTAATTTTTCTTTTATTCAAGATAAGTATCGCTTGAATTCAATTAATTATGATCTTATAATTAATCAATTATTTATCTTAAATTCCCTTTTGAATTTCCTTGAGATTATTCTCATCCATATTCCTTGTACGAGTCTTTTTACTTTGGTGGAAACCTAGTGAAATTCTATTTCTGGAAAGTACACGGAGTGTAGGCTATATTACATGGCGTATATTTGTTTTCACCCTTTATCCAAAGTACACACCGGGGGATTTGGCGTGTTTTTTTACTTTGTAAATTTTGTAGTACATGACATGTAGATTAATCTAACATGGTATGTACTTACTTGTTACATAGTTACCAGTATGGAAATCCTGTGTACATGGTTACACAACTTCTCTATGTACATGGTTTCACCTGGGCCGGATCAGACTACACAACATGTTGATTCAATATACATGCTGTGTATTTCGGTTTCCACGCGCCGTTTAGTTCTGGTCAACATGGTGTATTAAAAAACTTAGGTATGCTCAGATCAAATGGTGTGGTTTGGCATACCAGTACTAGTTCGTTGAACATAAGTACACAATGTCTATATTTCACTACACACTGTGTATTCTTGTGTTGTATAGACAGAATGAGTGCCTCATCCAGACGAGTTCCTCATTTTTATTTTAATCACAATTAAAATTAAAATATTGTTTCTATGATGTCAAAGTAGAAATGAAGGTGGAAGAAGAGATCTCATTAATTTAGTTTTATATAACAATTTATCTTGAATTGAATCAAATATAAATGCGTAAATTATCAACAAAAATTAAATAACTATAATAGACATTGTAACCTCCCTCTGATACCACTTGAAGGTCTCGGGCACAGCGGAAGCTCATGGGTGGATGTTCCACTTGACTTTTTATCATTATCAATGATCAATCCGGGATCAATACGATGATAAATGCCAAACTCCATAGATCAAATCACAGAAATAGACAAAGAAGAAGTATAGTCCTAGAAAGAGAAAGGATGATCATCGTAGGTTGATTATAAATAATTTAATTAATTGACAAGAAGTAACTTTTATGGATTTCTTTCTTCGTTGATATTTCTGATCACGTTCTGATGTGATTGATTATTGCGTAGCAGAAGCCAAGTGTATACTTCCTCTAGCAGTGATCCACACGTGCACCATGTATCTCTGGACATCACCAAAGGAATCTTTGGGTTCTAGTACAGAGAAGCCTTTTCTTGCGGTGTCCGTGTTAGATCACCTTGATCCGATGGAGGCAGATCTCTCTTAGTCTTGAGAGCATTCTTGGAGGAAGGATATCCTTTAGCCTTGAGATAATTACCTAGAATTGTTGTGCACAATGATTAGAGAAAAGTGTTGGGATTGGGAGGATATTTTTAATTGGGTTTGAGGTTATAGAGTTAGGACAATAAATAAACACGTTACATGTTTTATTTATTTCATTAACTCTTATTGAAAACCCTCATGTCGAATCATTAATTCCTTAACATGCACCCACACTGATTCTAATAAATATCATTTAATAAAATGATATTATTTCCTCAAAATCCTGACTGGAAAAACTACATGGTGTGTAATCATTAATACACGATGTGTACTCGTTTTTCATTTCCTTTCCATAATGAAAACTACACGGCCTGTACATTCAATGTACACAATGTGTATATCTTATTTTCATTTTATTCTTCCTCCAACATTAAAATTATTTATGATTCCTTTAATAATTATTAAACCACATATGGGAATAATTTTTTTCTACTTGAGATACTTTGATACACTTAGTGTGTGACCCTCTTAGCCTCTTTCTCATTGGAATTAGGCGGGTTTGCCTAAAGTCCTAGATTAATATCTAGTAAAGGGTCAAGGAACCCAAGGGAAATAAGTTGACACTGCATTGATGTGTCACCTAATAAGAACAATTACCGTGTAATTTAATCCCTTTGTCTCAATATCTCATCAAGAAGGTTTCATGGCAGTGTCATAAACCTATATGCTTGACCCTTCATTCTTTGACTTCCAAAAATAAACATGTCGTGACACCATGGGCATGGAATTTGGGCGACAGTTCTATTTCAATCAAAGGGACCGAGATATCTACTTCCATAAATATCGAAGGGACAAATCCTTCCCCGACTTATCCATTAACAACATGCCATTCGTGAGGCACCCAAAGTACCCTAATTCTCTCCAACTATCTTCGTGATGATTTTCATCAGCAAATCTAAGTGTATGAGTCATGACATGATTTAATGATAATCTTCCAGTCTAAGGACCATTACACACACTCATAGAGAGAAATGTCTGATGACACCAAGACATGCAGAATTACTACTAGCAGGTCTGTTCTCATAATCTCCCATCTTGGACATTACCAAGTGCAAACTCCATAAGAGAGAGTATCTTCTTCTTATGAGTACTCACACATGAAGGTCTGTATACTATGTATCCTATCATATTATGTCATCCAACTGTATAACTTTATTTTAGAATATTGTTGTATCATTTCAAGGTTCTTATCATAGCCAGGATCTTCCATGACCTTATTAATGCAATAAATATTCCAGGACATTATTATATTATAGTCATGCAGAACAATGAACAATATATAATAAGTGTACATTCATGTAATCAAAGTATAAACAGTTGGTTCTATGGACACTAACTCTAACATAAGAGAATTGCGTGCCGGCGCTCAGGGTACCCAAAATTCCTATAAATAGAGGGATACCCCTCCTCATTTTTCATGGAGTTCAACACTTATAGAAAATTAGAGCTCTAGTCGCGCAGGTATTTTGGTCGCGCAAGTGGTGGTTTTGTCATGAAAGTATTAAGATACTCAAAAGTTGCGCGCCAGTGGATGGTTGTGTGCCAATTTTGGTTTGGTAGTAAAAGGGTGTGAGTTTCCCATGTTCAGAGTTGAAGAAGAGGGTGTCACACAAGTAGTTTGGTGACACTTGCGCGCCAAGCTTAAAGAAGCGCGCTAGGTATTGGAGAAGCATTCCAGACATAGAGAAGTGTGCCGCTCACTCTAGAGTTGAGTGGAATTTTGGAATATTTCCCATTACATCCATGGTAAAGTTATATTCATCAGTGGATGAAAGTGAAACTTCAACAAATCATCTACATATAGAGGAAGATGCATTAATTTGTGATAATGAAGGGACCTACCAGTATTTAAACGGTGAGTGGATATTCTAAAGAAGCAGTGAGCATACTTCAGTTGAGATATCAGTGAGCTTTCATATTGTGAGTGGTTGTAAACCAGGAGGGACAATGAGTTCACTCAGAATTTTGTAAACAACAGTGCACTTTTAGTGAATTTGGTACATCGACATATTTCCAGTGTATGCTCCTTAAACATAGCCCAGTGAGGGTAAACCAAGTAAAAAGTGTTGTGTCATGTGCATGATTTAGTTTCTATTTATACTTTTCTCTAGGAAATAGAAAGAAGAAAGTTTTTCTTAACAATGAAAGAAGATCAATCTGGGAAACTATTGTTAATCTATCATAACCTGATTCACCACCCCTCTCAGGGTATCTAACCCAGTGGACCTAACATCCATTGATGGACAGTATAAGTTATATTCTGGTTGATGTTTTTTAGATTAATGTATTATCTCACTATAGGTGGACTTATTCATATTTGATAACGTGTTATAACCTTTTTGTTGAGATAGATAGAATGAACTATAATTCTATCACATGATCTTATAAAACTTCAAGAATGAAAAATTGAACTTCATTTATTTAAATAAGAGATGAAGTAGAAATTGTTCAAGGAATGACCAACAATGAGGTTGTACTAAAATCATGTAAGTATTTCTCCTCATGTAAAAATTCATTAACTTTTTTAAAATGATCTTGAAACCAAAAATATTATCCCAGTACCTTCTTATCCAAGGAATCATATGGTCTCTTAAATCATCATAGTTTATGAATTTTTGGTAGTTAACTTTATCCTAACCTTATTCTCTATCACTATCAATCAGAACTTGATGGTTATATTTATCTTTCATATCCATGTTTTCACTTCTTGACTATGTTCTCCTATGTGGAAACCCAGTGATGAATTACTTTGGGTAACTGTTATGTTTCTAACTTTACTTTTTAAAATGAAGTTTAAGTATTACTATTAACGATGTGGGTTTCCATGAAAGAAACTTTCAAGTATTAAACCATTTATAACCCTGACGAATTTCAAGGGAGAAATTCATTTTAAGAGTGGTAAAATGTACCACCCTGAGATTTTATGAAATAGATTCTTTTAATTTCTTTGATATCTTGTGTTATATGATACACCAAGATTATCTTTCACTATACGTACCACTGTATTATCTTGCAGTATACGCAACAATATTCAGGGCATGTGTTGCACACAATTCCAAGTTCTTTTGATAAAATCCATTTCACGCAAAAATTAGTATAGATTTTGTACAATGTATAAATGAAATAAGTTTGGATTATTTTATACGCAATACCAAAGTAATATTTCACTACACACAACACTGATTGGCTTGTGTTACATCCAAGAGTGACCTTCCTCGATAGCTTGTGTTGTACGCAATACTGAGTTTCACTAAACAATGATACATTATTAAAATAATATTATGGGATATAATTTATCCGTTATGTAAAGTATTAATAAAATTTTAAATTTTATAAAATTAAATTTTATATTATGTATTTTCTGGAACAAGATATAAGAACACATTCATTCTTTAAGATAAAAGAATTATTTTTCCAAAAATGCGATTTACCCGCCTTTTGATGGAATACCCATTTTAAATCTAGTTTTTGACACGTTTATAAGTTAAATTTGAAAAAATAAAATTCTTATTTGGAAGAGGGTTATAAAATTTTACTTTGGATGAATTTTTGATATTTTTCTGATAACTTTCATATTTTGATGAATAGTTTAAACATGCTAAATTTTAATTGAAAACAAACTTTTTTCATAAAAATAATTTTTATAGTTAAAATAAATTATTGAATGGTTTTAAAGTATAAAGAGAATATATTTTTATTGTTTAATATAATTTAATTAATTTTCATTAATTTTACATTGAATTCATATGTAAAAAATTTCAATCTTTTGTAATGTTTTAACTTTTAAACAAAATCCAGTTTTTTTTTCCGACAATGGGATTAATTTTAAATTAATTACTACTAATTCTGTGTGTTCAATTTTAAAAAATGGATTCCATATATGGAATTAGCTGGTCTAAATTATGTTAATGGGATACTTTTATTTTTGGGCATTATGAATAGTGACTTTGGTAATTATTTTTATTACCATGGTTAAAGGTAAATAAAGTAATTAAGGGTAAGAATAAAATTATAAAATTACCCTAACATGAGAAAAAATTCTATTGGATGAATAAAATCCGGCCCATATCACCTAAGGGTTGGAATAAATTCATTTTATGGACTTAATTCCATGAAAATGATGAAATTATTATTAAAACAAAAGAAAGCGACAACATGTCACTCTCTTATATCTTATAAGTGTAATAATTTTAATTTAGTGATAAACTTTATAAAATTTAAAAATTAAATAGTCACTAAAAATATAATGAAATTATCTATATCATTTGAATTTATTTAGAATTTTTAGAGATTAATTAATTACCATTAATGATGACACAATAGTGATTTAAAGAATATTTTATTAATAGAAATGTAAAATAAATGGTTTTAAAAATATTAAAATAAATATCATACAAAATAATTAAAGTGATACATGAATTTTATAGGTTACTGTGAAATTTTAGGAGTTTATTAAATATTTTGGTTCTAATTTATCTTTTGTGAGGATTTTATTTGAATTTAAATAAATTAATAGTGTCAAAATTGACGCCTTTGATATTCTATAAAAATAAAATTTTATTAAATTATTTAAAAATTACAAAGTGATAATTAAAATATCTAAAATGTTATTAAATACCTATTTAGGATCAATAACACCATATAAGTAAATATTTATAACCATTAAATATTTAGAATGTTATTACCACAATTAAAATTAAATAGAATAACTAAGTGTTAATTAAATTGATAATGCTTAAATTGACATAAAAACTTGTCTAAAATTTATTGGTTGATGGTATTAAAACCCTATCTTATATAATCTTCTAAATTGGTACATTTTTTTGTATTTTAAGTGGGGTTTTATTTTTATTATAAACTAATATTTTTGAGATTTCCAAAATTGTCCCTCACCTCAATTATAAAAGGGAACCTCCTCCCTCCCTTATTAAATCCATTTTGAGACTTCATGATTGGAAACTCCCTTACCATTTATCTTCTCAAATTTACTAGTTACATTCGAGAGGTTCTGGGCTTCTCAAAATGGAAACTCTAGTTCTATTAAGAGGAGATTTAAAGCGAGCACGTCAAAGAAGAGATAATCTCTTCTACCGATTCTTTCAAAAAAAATCCCTTCTTCTACTTCCTATTCAATATTTTTTTCATTATAAAGTAATAATATAAGTTTTTCACATATACCGATATGTTATTATAAAAATGAAACAACCATATTTCACCATCTATCCATCCTATAAAAAATGAAATCACTGCACGTGCATACGTATGGCTTACCGTCTCCACATCGTAGTGTAATCTATTTTTTCACCACCACCAGTCTAGGATGGGTATAATGGTGGATCAAATAATTATATGTGATTATTATAAAATTATACTAATTATGAGATACTATACACTATCCACTTCAATATCATTCAACAATTATGGGAACGATATTGTCGCATGTGTGTATATACGACTTACCGTCTCCACAATGCGATGTGATTCGTTCTGCATAATCTTCATTAAACCATGATTATTTAAATTAATTGAATTAATAAATATGATATATATTATACTAATAACATTCTTTAAATTATATAACTATAACATAAAAATATTAATAAGAACTAATCCAAAAAAACTAGCATAAGAACATAAAGCAGTTAATACCCAAATAACGAGTAACAATGAAATGTTACTAAAAAACGGATGAAAATATGATCATATATGTTATCATAAAAATTATTATGATTCTATAATAAATCAGTAACATTATTTAAATCATTATATATGATATTACAATACATACGAAGTATATCAGACCTAAGGTAAGGTATAACTTTTCCAATCTTGTTTTTATCCGAGATTGTTTATTCATAAGTATTTATTGGGGATATATTTATTATCCATGTACCTGTTTTCTAAAAACGTTTTCATAAATTTTTTAACATTCTTATATTTATATTTAAATTCATTTTTACCCATTTTAAAATTTTAATACATGGTATGGAAGGAATCTTTCTTTTATTTACCATACAAGGTACTTTTTGACTTTTCCAGCAAAAGTATGAGGAGAATGTATTTTTAAATTATATGGTATGAATGTATTTTTAGGGTTTCATGAAACCTTATTTCAATGAATATTCCTCTACACTATCTCAAGTTTATTTTCAACTAAATTATTTTCTTTTAAAATTGTGTGGAATTTTGAGAAAAGAAAACGTTTTTGAAGAAGAAAGGATATTTTTCTCAAGAACTAAGTTCAAGTGGTTTATAAAAATTATTTTCCATATAAGATGATTCCCTTTAAACAGGGTTATTTTTCTATCCATACTATTATTATTATGATTTTATTGTTTTAATAATGTAATGGTATTTGATATGGATTATGTTATTATGGATTGATGTTTAAGGAAACCCATTTTATTTCTTGGGTTATGTTATGGTGAATGATTTATGTTTTTGTGGAAAATGTAAAAATGATTTCATTATCAGATGTGTGGGATCTATATCTCACTCCAATGAATTGGGTAAAGATTTATATCTCATGAAATAGACATGAATGAAATGTAAAGTAAATATGGTTCAAAAATACATGGTTGGAACGACATGTAAACCTGGTTCAGTAATGGAATTTGACCACTATGATGGTCATGGCAGTAATGCCTTTTCTACTATAGAGATCATATTATGTTCTTATTAGTTTTCCACAAGTACATGTTTTATTCTAATGTTATTATATTATTGTTAATGTTACTTTATGATTATTCCTTATGAACTACCAAGATTTAGTTAATGACTCAAGATTTTGATGTTTAAACTTTATGTTCAAGTTTTTTATGTTCAAATTTATATAGATGGTTTTATCATCTCCATGTTCGACCTTACTCAGAATTTGAGCTCACCCTTTTTATGTTTTCTATTCCCCATGATATAAAGAAAGGTTTTAGTTTGGAAAACAAAATGGGAATATCTTTATGGGATATGTTTAATATCTTTCACCAAGTTAGAAGATTATGTTCCGAGTTTCCAAAGACACTAAATTAATATGGTCTTTGGGTGTATATTTTGTTTAATGTATTAAGTATTCCGCAAAAGAAATTTAATTTCCATGTATTTCAAGCATGTTTCATTAGATTAATTACCATCTTTAGTTTATCAATTGTTTTATTTTAATTCCCATCCATTTTTTTGATGTTATCATATATCAACTATGCACAAAAATTTACATTGGAGGTAACATGGTGAGTATCCATCCGAACTACCCAACATGTATTATACTCATATACTATTTAGTCTTGAGACATGTGTCATACACATCTTAACAAGTAATTTTATGGTGTGTACTATCAACTTAATGACCAAATGAAACCCATGGTTTTTATATAGCATGTTATGTTTCAATGTGCATAGAGTAATGAATTTATTATGACTTATACAAGATATGTAGTTTCAAACATTATATAGAAATTAATTAGACATTTAATATATATATATATATATATAACTTGTTTCATGTCATGTAATATCAAATTAATTACCACATGAATCACAAGCTGATAATAAATTAATTTTAATTCTTAGTAATTTGGTAATATAAAGAGTGTGTACAGTCTAACTAAAAAACATGTATTTTTCTCACTATTTATCCATGAAACACACCTAGGGACTCAATGTGTAACCATTCCATGGAAAATAATGAAGTACACAATGTTTACATTTGCTACATGGAATGTGGTCTATGAGGTACACTATCACAAGTCATGTAGGCCATGTAGATATACATGGACCATTTTGACTAATGGACTACATATCGCGTACATATGTTACATGGAATGTAGTTCTACTGAATGTGTTCCAGGTTGTCCTAGTCAACACATGGTGTATTTAAATACACATCATGTGTAATAAATTCACACAACTCAAATTAATTCTAAATTAATTCTTAGTGCATTGAACATGGGTACAAGCTATGTACCACCATGATACATGGAATATACTCTTGTTCCATCCATCCAGAATCCTCAACACCTCATGATGAGTCCTTCTAATGTATCTTGTTCATAAAATTAAATTATTTGATTATATTTGTGAGAAAGAAGAAGAAGATGATAAGATCTCATGTTTTTTATTAAAGAATTATTAAATCATGATTGAAAACTAATGATAAAAACATAAATCAATAAATGATATTTACATAAATTTAAATTATTATGTGACTAATCTGATACCACTTGAAGGTTGCAATTACAATAGAAGAACCAGATAGTGCATGCCCAATTATTTTTTTATCATAATAAATGATTAATCCATTATTTTCACGACCTTAAACAACGTGATAAATGGAATGAATCAAAGAATAATTGATGATTAAATGCTAGAACCAAGATGTAGGGTCATCATATATTTTTTATAATTAATCTAAATAACTAAATAATTACCTATTTATTAATTAACTCTTCATTGATGGATATAAAAACATCTTTACATCATACCATCATTGCATTATAATAATAAAGAGTAGATTCCTTTCAGTGGTGATCCACATGTGTTCCAAGAACCTCTGAAAATCATTGTAGGAATATTTGTATGCTAGCATGGTAGATCTAGAAGCTTAAATCATTCCCCATTGATTACCTGGATAATCACTTGAATAAGGATTCTCTTTGATGTCTTTAAACTCGAGAGTGGTGGTGGCGGAGGATCTCTCTCCATTCTTGAGAGCGTTATAGGAGAGGGAACTCTCTAGGTCTTCAAGAGGATTCTCTTTAGATGTCATTGTGCACAACCAAAAGTAATCTATATCCCATAAAGAAAATAATATAATTCAGTTTATATACTTCTAGGGTTATAAATTAATAATTTTTCATAAACCCTTATTATTTTTCTTAATTCTTATGGAACCCCGTGTCAATAATAATAAAAATAATAATAATAGTCCATGTGCTGAACTCGTGAATTAATTAATTATTCGTTGAAAAATCTAACAACATATCTATATCATACCTTTGTTGTGTTGTAGGAATCAAAGGTATATAACCTTCATAAGTGATCCACATGTGTTCCATGAACCTTCAAACATTGTCGTAGGAATATTTGGGTGCTAGCATGGTAGATCATAATGCTTTTGTTATTCTCCTTTGATTGCCATGAGAATAACTTGAAGAAGGGTTATCTTTGACCTCTCTAGACTCAATAATGGCTGTGGAGGATTTATCTTTGTTCTTGATAGTGTTCTTGGAGAGGTATCTCTCTTAGTATTTGAAAGGATTCTCTCTAGATGTTGTTTTTCACAACCAAAAGGAATTTTCAACCCCTAAATAAAATAATATAATCGGGTTAATATCCCAATAGGATTAGAAAATAATTATTATCCCTGTGATCTTATTATTTTTCTTAATTTCTACAGAACCCCATGTCAATAATAATAATAATAATATTATTTATTGGCATGCGCTAAACTCGTGAGTCAAATTAAATATTATTTATTAAAATAATATTCAATATATATTATTTCTCACTGGACCAATAATCTCAACCCTATATTCCTCTAAAATATTTATCTGACCTTGAACAATGACTATTTATTTAATAAATACATTTCACTACATTATTCAATAAAAAAAATATTATATTTACAGAATAGAAAATAACTATTTATTAAATATTATTCTCAAAAAAATATTATCTCTAATAATTGTTGATGAAATACATGTGATCAATCAAACCTGAATAATTATTAAACCAAGTGCATGAATAATATTTATTCATATTTTTAAATATTAAATAATATTATTATTTAACTATGTTTCTGGATGAACTTAGTGTGTGACCCTCTAGGACTCTTTCTCAATGACATTAGGTGAAACAGTCCAAAGTCTAAGGTTAGTAACTAGAAAAACACCTTGGAACCTATAGATAATAAAGTTAAAGTAAAAATGATATAAGAATACATGCAAATGCTTAATTTTTAATATAATACCTTTTTCTTGATATCTCTAATCAAGAAAGTTTCATGCTGGTTCCACCAACCTATGTTCTCGATTTCCCTGTCTTTGACTTTCTAGAAATTAAACTTTTCTTAATAACACCATGTCAATGAATTTATTTAGGATATATAATTTCCATTAAAGGTATGGAGATATCAAATTCCATTAAATAACATAAGATAAAAATTATTTCACACCTCATTAATCAATGAAATATTACTCGTGATGCACCCAACGTATCCTACTTCGCCCTGAACACTTGTTATCATATTTTTTATCAATATATCGAATTACGTACCTCATAACATCTATTAATAATAATATTAAAGTATAAGTACCAATACACACATACATAGATAGGAACATAAAATGACACATATAAATGTGAATTTCCTACTGGTGGGTCCCATTCTCATAATTTTCTACACTAAAAAGTGCCAAGGGAATACACCATGAGAAGGTGCCTCAAAGTCTTATAAGTCTCCACCACTGATATCCTATATCATTTGTCTCCCTAAAATTATTTCATTTATATATATAACATATATTTAAGAATAATATAATGAAACTTCTAGCTTCTCATTATAGTAGGAATTTCTATGACATTTCAGTGCAGTAACTACTTTTAGTACATTATCACATACTATATCACACATAAGAAAAATCATGATGTGATAAGAAGTTTATTAATATTAAAAAAATAGGTTATACTAAAGTAACCATAATTTGGTTATAGGGCACTAACTCCTATAGGATCCCACTTGAACTAGTTCTAACTACCTTCAGTCTAATACCACTCACATGTTACACATTCTTTTTCTAAGATTGACCATTAGTCAAGGGATCTACTATGTTTTATTCTATTAAAACTCTACTTATTGAAAATTCACCCCTGCATGAAAAATACCTGAATTGGTGATACTTACAAAGTATATGCTTTGTCTATTGTTGTGACCTTGTATCTTTTGTAAGATCCATCAATATGGTATTATCACAATATAATGTGATAGGGTCTTTACTGCTAGGGATGACATCAAGCTTCTAGAATTTTTTTTGTAGCTAAACAAAAATTTTAGATTCATTAGAATCTTCTATATATTCATAATCCACTATAGAATCAGTGAAAACTAGCTACTTTGAACTCTTCTAACTCACAACTCCTCCATTGAGATAGAAAACATATCCCGACTAAAACTTAATATCATTATAAAATATTTGAAAACAATCACATGTATAACACTTGATGACTATCTCTTCATCTCCTCCATACACCTGTAAAATATCCTTAGTTCTTCTTAGATACCTAAGGATAACCTTGACAACAGATCAATGATGTTTTCTTGGATCAACTTGATATCCTCCTACCATACTCAATGGGAAGGGAACATCAAGTCTTGTACATAATATGAAATACATGATTTATCCTATCACTAAAGTGTATGATATCTTAATAATTAAATATTTATCATGTTGTGTTTGAGGATGTATTTTCTTAGAAATATTCATACCATGTAACACTATAACCAATCTCATATTGGATTGTTCTATACTAAATCTCTTTAGTATCTTTTCAATTTGTATACCTTGAATTATTCCATGAAACCACTTATATCTATCAGGAATGATCTTGATACCTAGAATGTAGGATTATTTACCTAAGTCCTTCATGGAGAAACACTTTTTAACTAATATTTAACAGATTGTAAGTCTGATAGGTCATTTCCAATAAGTAATATATCATCAATATATACTACTAGGATAATTACCACATTATCACTAAAATTATTGTAAATACATTGTTCATATTAATTCCTAATTAAACCAATGTTTTTTATATCTTCAACAAATTGAATATTCCATAAATTGGATACTTACATTAATCCATAACTGGATATCTAAAACTTTTATATATTTTGAGCATCACCTGGAGTCAAAAAACCTTTTGGTTGTGTCATGTAGTAATTTTCCTGAAGGTTCACATTAAGGGAAGGTATTTTTATATCAATCTTCCAAATTTCATAGTCAGGGTAATATTCTATAGAAAGTAGAATTCTAATGGATTTCAACATGGAAATAGGTGAATTTTTTTTAGCATAGTCAATTACTTTACTTTGTTTAAACCCTTTATCCACTAGCCTTGCTTTATAGGTACTTACTCTATCTTCCATGTATATTTTTCTATAAAATACCAATTTTCACCCTAGAGGCTTTTCATAAACTGACAGATCATCCAAATCCAAAACTTGGTTTTGATACATGGAATCCATTCTATAATTCATGGAATCTTTCCATCCTATATATTTTGAGATCTCTAAAACCTATTTATAGGGGATAGGTTCATTATTTTCAACAAATAATGAGTCACCATCTTTAGTGACTGAAAACTCATATCTCTATGTTTCTCTTACCTATCTAGTGCTTATATGTATTACTTGTGTTTCTGGAACAACTTCTTCCATGGGGACCTATGGAATATGTTCCTATACCAACTCTTTTGTATCTTGAGCATCAAATTCAGCTAAATCTACATTTCTACCACCATACTTATTGAGGATGTTCCCATTCACAAGAAAGACAACTTATCAAGAAACAATCACTTTCTTATATGGGGGGTTTATAGGTAATATCACTTTGTTTCATTAGGATACCCTATAAAGAAAATATTTGTTCCCTAGAGTGGTATTTTTCATAATGGTAAGGTCTTAAAAAATTCCTCACAACCCTATACACATGTATGTGACAAAAAAGGTTTCTTACCAGTCCGTAACATGAAAGAAATTCAATTTTCTACTCAATTTATTACTCAGTTTTAGTATGTATGCTACAATTTTTAATGCATATCCCCAAATGGATAATGGAAGATATGAATGACTCATCATTGACATTACTATTTCTAGAAAATTATGGTTCCTCATTTCACTAATACCATTACAATATGGTGTGTAAGGTGGATTTAGTTGAGATATAATACCAAAATCTTGTATAAAGTTGATAAACTCTTAATTAAGATATTCACCACCTTGTTCTGATTAAATCATATTTATCTTATTTTCAACTTTATTATATACTTAATTCATGAATTATTTGAATTTATTGAAGGACCCAGACTAGTACCACATCAAATTGACATAGATATATCTACTCAAGTCATTAGTAAATGTTATGATGTAAAAATACCCACCTCTAGCTTATACTGGAAATGAACCACACACATTAGTATGTACTATTCATATAATATTTACGGATCTTTCACCTAGTCCATCAAATGGTGGTTTAGACATTTCACCTTGTAAACAAGCATGACATCTTTCAAGTGGTTTTAACTTAAAAGAGTCCAAATAACTATCTTGATATAGGTTTTTCAAATGCTTCTCATTTACATGACCAAGACAGTGATTCCGCAACTGGGTGTTATATGATTCAGGCGAATGTAATTTGTTATCAATTTCCAATACATGGTTTTCGTAATTTAATACACAAATACCATTATTTAAATTTTCCATACCATAACATATATTGTTTTTATAAAATAAATAACTTTTAATTGAAAATTTGAAAATAAAACCATCTGTATCTATATAGGATAAAAAAATTATATTCTTGGTAATACTCAGTATATAATAAAAATATATTAAAACAAATATCATTCATGTTCATAATAAAAGATAGTAATCACCAATGGATTGAGCAGCCAACCTCACACCATTGTCAGCTAAAAAGTCCACCTCTCTTTTGGAAATATTTTTTAATATACTTGGTTCAAACATTTGGATACAAATACGAGCACCAAAAGCTATATCTAATAACCAACATATACATATTGAAAGATTACACTTGATAATGAATTCACCTTTTGTTTCCTCTTGATTCTAGTTTCAGTTATTCTTCCAATGATTGTGCTTTCCAAATGAAAAACATACTCATTAATTTTCCTTTCTCTGCCTCTAGATATTCCTCTTCTTTAAAGAACAGTGATAGGGAGTTTTAGGCCTCTTATTATTATTTGGCCCCTTTTACTTTTTCTTGATTTTCTTATTCACCATAAGGACTATGGGTTTTTAATTCTCCATGTCCTTTTCCACTTGGAGAATCATATTAAGAAGTTTTGAAAGGTCTTCTCATTATATATCATATTATAATTGATAGTAAAACTAGATAAGGTCCTGGGTAGTGAGAAATGTATCATATCTATGCACAAATAATCTAGTAATTTAATTGTTAAGATGCCTAGGCATTCAATGTAGACAATAATCTTGTATGTATGAGGCCTATATGGAACTGAATCACAATGCTTGGATGTAAATATAGAATTGGAGATCTCGTATCGATCTTGTCTCACCATTTCTTAATAGAGATCTAGAAGGTAAGATATCATGATATACACATCCATATCCTCATATTGTTTTAGAATCTCATTGGTTATAGATTATGGAATGAAACACTAAACATATGTGGTATCCTTCAAATTTTTCTCATAAAGAGATAACTCTTCCTCACCATTCCCTTTACCTGGTTCTTCTAGAACATGTTCTTCAAGTACATATAATTTCCTTTCATAGATTAGGATAACATGTAAACACCTTTGCCACTCTTGGAAAATTTTTCTTGTGAGAAGGTTGTCCTTATTAGTTATGTATCATAGTGATATGTTTGAAGTTATATTTATCAACATTTCTATAAATATTAAAATCAAAATTTTTACACTTTATCTAATAAAATTAGAAAAATAAATAAATATTATATTTATTAATATCCCATTATTTTATCAAAACCCAATATCCCTCAAAATTAGATTAAAAATATATTATTTCTTAGAAATTATGTTGGAAAGAATCTATATTATCCTTCTAGTCACCCCATATTTGTCCGATTAAGAACTTTAAAGGTTTTTAGGTAGTAATTCATAATGAAAACTATATTAACTCATAGTACCTTGATCTACTGAGTGGACTATCAATTCTCGAAATCCATAAATTATATTTTCCTTAAACTTCTATTATTTATTACACCAAATCCTTCTTTGGTATTTAACCCTTGATATGAACTAAGTCAAGTCAACCCAATACTTCATGTTAGAATTCCATGTTAGTTGAAATAACCCCGACTTTGGCTGGTCAATAACTTTAAACTATGGTTTGATTTTAACCTATGTAGTGGAAGAAAGTACCAACTTTATATATATAATTAAGGTATTTTATCTTAATTTTTTAACTTCCAATTTTATCTTTATTAAAATCTTGTTAATATTAAGTGTATTTACTTAAGTAATTATCCATGTCTTAGATAAAATTTACACTTTAGCCAATTTATTTTAGTTCTATCTTACATGCTCGTTAATCCATCAATTAATTTGATCATGAAAAAACATCCATATTGAAATAACCATGAAAATTAATATAAATAAAATATCAAATTAGTTTGATCATGAACTTTTACCAATGGTTAGTTTATCTAAAGGATGATAAACTAACCCTCAACCTATGGGGAAAACACCATCAACAATTTTATGGTTCATGTTGTATATTTCCACTTTTCCACCCATGTACCACTTGGATTGGTTCCCCCTAAGCTTCTAACTTGAATAAAATCCACTATATTGGGAGATCCATAAACTACATAATACCTTACTCACACACAGGTGAGGGGAACCAAAGGATTGATTAATGGGTTTACTTAAAAGAAACCACAAGCTCACATGCCCTTACATAATGAAAGGAGGTATGACACACATTCTATCAATTTTATTTAATAATAATTTAAAATGAAACTAATTAATACAAAAGTCGGGTCTATTATCAAGATCATTCATATACATGCAATTAATTATGCATTTAATAAAAAAATCATTTAATTCTAATCATTCTTATTTAAGATAAATCATGCTCGAATCAATTAATTATTTTATTTAAATAAAAAATTCTATTATTTTAATTTTCATTAAAAAATTTCTTTAGATTCTCATCCATCATAATTTTAAACAAATTAAATACATTCATTCAAAATTAACTATGCACAAAAATTTACCATGGAGGTAACATGGTGATTTCCCATCAGAACTACCCAACATGTATTACACTCATATAATTTTAATCATATGACATGTGACATAAACATCTTAACACATAATTTCATGGTGTGTTCTATAAAATTAATGACCACATAGAACACATGGTATTTAAGT
Source organism: Viscum album (assembly GCA_963277665.1). Taxonomy (NCBI): domain Eukaryota; kingdom Viridiplantae; phylum Streptophyta; class Magnoliopsida; order Santalales; family Viscaceae; genus Viscum; species Viscum album. The sequence goes on from OY728138.1 coordinate 2,006,643,210, forward strand.
AGTGTGTTATGTTTCAATGTACATAGAGTAATGACTGTATTATGACTTATACATGATATATAGTTTTGAACATTATGCAGAAATTAATTAGACAATATATATATATATACAACCCATTACATGACATGTACTATAAACTTAATAACCACATAAAACACATGTTGATAAGGTTGAATAAATATAATAAATTAATTTTAATTCTGTATAATTTGGAAATAAAAACGGCATATACAATCTAGCTACACGACATGTATTTTTATCACTATCAATCTATGGAACATGCCTAGGGACTTGATATGTAACCATGCCATGGAAAATAATGGAGTACATAGTGTCTACATGGGCTACATGGTGTGTTGTCTCCGAGTTAGATGATAACCAGTCATGTAGTTCGTGTACGAATATACATGACCCATCTTTGACTAATGGACTGCACATCATGTACATATGTTACATGGCGTGTTTTATAGCTGACTATGATCCAGGATGGCCCCATAAACACGTAGTGTATTTATATACACTATTTGTGTAATAAATTCACATTGATAGAATTAATTCTGAATTAATTTTTGGTGTATTGAACATGGGTACACGGTGTGTCCTAACAGGCTATACGACAAGTACTCTTATGCTATCCATCTAGAATCCTCGACACCTTTCGATGAGTTCTTAAAATGTATTTCTTTAATAGAATTAATCAATTTGATTATATTTGAAATAATGAATAAGAAGAAGAGAAGATCTTGGGATTTTAATTAAAAAAATATTAAATAAAAATTGAAAACTAATGACAAATGTATAAAATAATCAATGATCTTTAAATAAATTTAAATATTAATGTGACCCCTGTGATACCACTTAGAGGTTCGAGGTGTAGAAAAAGTGCTAGATTGGGCATGCCCAACTCAGTTTTTTTCATAATAAATGAATAATTTTAGATTTACATGAAAATAAATGCCATGATCAACAAAATGATTCAAATAATAATTGATGATTGAATTCCAAAACCAAGTTGTAGGATCATCACATATTTTTATAATTAATTTAAGCAATTAAAGAATTACATTGGGATTAATTCTTTCATCATTGATGGATTTTATAATTTCACTATGTTATATCATAGTTGTATTTCAAGAATCAAGAGTATATTTTTTCTAGTGGTGACCACATGTGTTCCATGAAGCTCTAAATGTTTAAATATAAATATTTGGTTTCTATCATGGTAGATCCTAATGATTTTGTAATTTTCCTTTGATCGTCCAGAGATTAACTTAAATAAGGATTATCTTTGATCTCTCTATATTCAAGAGTGGTTGTGGAGGAGGATCAATCTCCATTATTGAGAGTGTTCTTGTAGAGGGATATCTCCAGGGCTTCGATAGGATTATCTGCAGATGTTGTTGTGCATAACCACAAAAAATTTACAACTACTAAAGAAAATAATATAATTTGGTTTATATACCACTAAGGTAATAAAATAATAATTTTTCATGTTCCCTTATTATTTTTCTCAATTCCTATGGAACCCCATGGAAATAATAATAGTAATAATAATATTTCTTGACATGTGCTACACTCTCGAATTAAATTAAATATTATTTATTAAATAAATATTCCATATATATTATTTCTCACTTGACCATTAGTATCGTTCTTCTATTGCTCCAAAATATTTATCATATCATCAAAAAATATTATTTATTTAATAAATAAACATCAATTCATTATTCTCCAGTACAGAAATAAATATTATTTTCACTAAATAGAAAATATCTATTTATTAAACATTATGCTCACAAAATATTCTCTAGAATAACCGGTGATAGAATATATGCAATCAAGAAATCCGGAATAATTTTTAAACCACTTGTGGGAATAATTTTTATTAATTTTTTAATCAATAAATAATAATATTATTTAATTGAGGTTTTGGGTAGACTTAGTGTTTGGCTCTAGGCTTCTTTCTCAATGGAATTAGGCGAAGTAGCCCAAAGTCCAAAGTTAGCACCTAGGAACATGCCAAGACAACCATAGATAAATAAGATATTGTTAGAACAATATAAAACCGCATATATATGCTTACTGTGAAATATAATCCCTTTATCTCAATAGCTATAATCAATTAGGTTTCATTCTTGCTCCATAAACCTATGTTCTTGACGTATCTTTCTTTGAATTTATGGAAATTGAACTTTCCTAAATAATAACATGGCCATATATTTATTTAGGCTATATCATTTCCATCAAAGGTATTGAGATATAAAATTACAATAAAGAACAAAAGATAAAAATACTTTCTTTCATTCTTAATTAATGAAATATTACTCATGAAACACCCAATATATCCTAGTTCCCCACAAACATATATCATCATAGCTTTCATCAATACATCAAAATACGTGATTCATAACATATATTAATAATAATATTAATATACAATGACCAACATACATGTTTGTAGATTGGAATATCCAAGGACACATATAAATGCATATTTTCTACTAGCGGGTCCCATTATCATAATTTTTTACACTTGAAATTACCAAGGGTGTACATCATGAGAAGGTGCCTCAAAGTCCCATGAGTCTCCAACCTAGATAGACTATATCATCTTTGTCCTTAAAATGATTTAAATTGGATATATAACATATATTTAAGAATAATGTCATGGTACTTCTGGGTCCTCATCATAGTGGGGAACTACTATGACCTTTCAGTGAGACAAATACTATTAGAACATTATCAAATACTATATCATGGAGAAGAAAAATCATGATATGATAAAAAATTTATTAATATTAAAAAAGTTCATATAGGTTATCATAAATTATAAATAATTTGGTTCTAGGGAACTAAATCTAACAGAATCCCACTTTTACTAGTGCCAACTACTAAAAACCATCAGTACATTATCTCTCATATGATACTCATGATTCTATTAAGATTGGCCTTTATTCAAGGGGTATGCAACATTTTCTTTGGTAAAAATATTATTACTATAACTCCACACATCTGATAAGAATCCCTCAAGAGGTTATACTTAAAAAGTATATGATTTTTTTATTAGTGTGACCTTGGATATTTTGCATGATCCACCATTGTTGTATTATCACAATACAATGTGATAGGGTCTTTACTTCTAGGTACCACATCAAGCTACTGGAAAAAAAAATTATATCCAAATGGATTATTTAGCTGCATCATATGTTGCTATATATTTGGAATCCTCTATAGAATCAGTGATAAATAGATTCTTTGAACTCTTTTTACTCACAAATCCTCTATTGATATAGAAATCATATTCTGACTATGAATTTAGATCATTTTTATATATTTGAAAACTAAAATCAATATAAACTATGATGAATATATCTTTGTATCCTCCATACAAAAGGAACATATCTTTATTTATTCTCATATACTTAAGTATAACATTAATATTATACCAATAGTGTTCTCCTAGATCAACTTGATATCTTTCTACCATGCTCAATTCATAGGCAACATCAAGTCTAGTACAAAACATGGCATATATGATTGATCCTATCGCTAAAGCGTATGAGATCTTAATTATTCTATCTTTATCCTATTTTTTCTAAGGAAATATTTTCTAAGAAATATATATACCATGTGAAACTAGAACAAATACCCAATTGGATTTTTCTATAGTATATATATTTAGTATCTAGTCAATGTATGTACCTTTATTTAGTCTTAGAAACCTCTTGGATCTATCACAAATGATCTTGATCCCTTGAATGTAGGCTTCTTCACCTAAGACCTTCATGGAGAGACACTTGTTTAACCAATATTTAACATACTTTATGACCAATATGTTGTTTATAATAAGTAAAATTTCATCAACATATACTATTAGGATAATGACTATATTCCCACTAATATGCTTGTACGCACATGACTTAAAATTCATTCTTAATGAAACAAAAAAATTTATATATTCATTAAATCAAATGTTCCATAACCCAGATTCTTTCTTTATTCCATAAATGGATCTATTAAACTTTAATATATTTTTGGGATCACCTTGAGTCCCAAACAATTCTGGTTGTATCCTGTAGACATCATCCTGAAGGTTCCCATTAGGGAAATCTATTTTGATATCCACCTACCAAATTTCATAGTCATGGTAAGCTGCTACAACAAGTAGAATAATGATGTATTAAAAATGGAAATAGGGGGACATTTTTCATTATAGTCAATTAATTGATGTTTTTTAAACCCTTTATCCACTAGACTTACTTTATAGGTACTTACTCTACCTTCTATGTCTTGTTTTCTCTTGAATACCCATTTTCACCCAATAGGTTTTGCCTAAACTGGCAGATAAACTAGATCCTAAACTTGGTTTTGATATAAGGAATCCATTTCATAATTCATGTCATCTTTCCATCTAGAAGATTATAAGATATCTAATACCTCTTTATAGGATATAGATTAATTATTTTCAACCAATAACGAGTCACCATCTTTGATGATTAAAAAAAATCTCCATGGTTATCTTACCTAAATGGTTCTTCTAGGATGTAATTTTGTTTTTGGAAAAACTTATTCCATGGGGACCTATGTAATATGTTACCGTACCAACTCTTATGTATTGTAATCATATACTTCTTTGAAATCAAAATTACTCTCAGTATCATTATTTTGGATGTTCTCCCCCTCAAGAAATACGACTTTCCTGATGGATGTCACTTTCTTATCTGAGAGGTTGTATATATAGTATTCCTTTATTTCCATATGATTCCCTATAAAGATACACTTTATACCCTGGGGTGTTAGTTTATTTCTTGATAATTCCTTAAAAAATGCCTCACCACCCCATACATGTGTATGTGATAGAAGGAGTTTCTTTCCACTCTATAACTTGAAGGGACTTCCATTTTCCACTTTAGTTGGTACTAAGTTTAGTGTCCATACTTCAGTTTGTAATACATATCCACAAAAGGATAATGGAAGCTCTACATGAATCAAAATTGACCTTACCATGTATCGCAAGGTATAGTTCTTCTTTTCACCAACACCATTAAACTATAGTTTTTAAGGTGGAGTAATTTGAGATAAAATCACAACCTCCGATATAAAGTTGATAAACTATTGGTTAAGATATTGACTACCTTGATCCAATCAAAGATTCTTTATCTTCTTTCTGAGTTGATTATATACTTCAATCTTGAAATCTTCAAATTTCTCAAATGACTCGGTATTATGCCTCATCAAGTATACAAATCCATATCTACTCAATTCCTCAATAAATAAAATGAAGTAATAATACCCAAATCTAGATTCTACTATAAATGGACCTCACACATCAGTGTATACCAATCCTAGATGCTATGTGACCCTTTCACCCCATCCACTTAATGGTGGTTTGGTCATTTTTTCTTACAAACAATCATGGAAAATTTTAAGTGGTTTTAGATCAAAAGAGTCTAAATAATCATTTTGATATAGTTTTTTCAAATGCTTATCATTTACATGACCAAGATGATGATTCCATAACTAGGTGTTATATGAGTCCCAAAAACATGTTTCAATATCAATTTTCAATACTTGGTTTTACTAATTTAATACATAAATACCATTATTTAAATGTTATATACCATAACATATGTCATATTAATAAAGTAAACAAATTTTATTTCCAAATTTGAAAATAAACCCATCTATATCTCGGTAGGATAGAAAGATTATATTCTTGGTAATAGTTGGTAAATAATAATAATATCCTAAAAATAGTATCATTCTTATTTGAAATAAAAGTTTATAATATCCAATGGATAGATATTCTATCCTCACGCCATTGGAAGCTCGAAAATCCTCCCATCCTCTTGCAATCTTTCATATTCTACTTGGTTTCTACTTTGGGATACAAATGTGAGATCCAAAATATATATCAAATTCCCAATGTGTAGATATGGAAAGATTAAACTTGATAAAAAATGCACATTTAGCTTCACATTGATTCATTGTAGAGTTCTTCAACCAGTGGCCTTTTTTCCACAAGAAAAATATAATACTTCCATTTTTCCTTTCCCTACCTCTGGATCTTCCTCTTTTTGGATGGATGGTGTACAAGAGATTTAGAATTATTATTATTCATGGTCCCTTTTCCCCATTCTATATTTTTTATTCACTATAAGAACTATGTTTTTGTCATGTTCTATGTATTTTTTTTAATGTTTGGGGCCGAAGCCTCAATTTATTATTAAATCAAAGACCACTTTAGACTAGGTAGAGGGAGACCCATTACATAGCCCGAAGGCCCAATGCCAAGTGGCCTGAATACAAGGCTTGAAAGAACATTTTTTGTCCCAAAGGACCCCTTGGTGAACTGTACTACTACAGTACCCACACTGCTATAGTACCTGATACAGTACCACTGCCACTACAATACCTGCTTTAGTCCCTCTATCGCTACAGTGTCACCATTGCTACTGTTCTACCACTGATACAGTGCCCTGGTACAATACTGCAACAATACTCAGAAAAAATCTTCTCATTATTTTTCTTATTGTAATTAAAAATATATCTGGAAAAGGTCTTGGGTATTGAAAAAAGTATGAGATATGTGGAAAAAATATAGTAATTTAATCCCTATAATTTCTAATAATTCAATGTATCTACTAATATTGGATACATGATGCCTAGCTAGCACTGAATCTCCACATTTGGTTGTAAATAGAGCATTGTAGGTCTCTTATCTCTCTTACGTCTCCTTCTCTTGATTGATACCATGAACGTTATACATCATGATATATACATACATTTCCTCATGTTACTTTAGAAGCTCTTTGACTATGGATAATATCAGGAAATAATAAACATATGTGGCATTGTTAAAAATTTTATCATAAAGAGAAAACTCTTCCCCACTAGACTCTTTACTAGGAGCTTCTAGAGTAGGTTCTTCAAGATTATAGAATTTATTTTCATGAAGTAAGATAATGAATAAGAGACCTTAAGACTCATGTAAATTTGTTCATGTGATATGGTTATCATTATCAAGTATGGATCACATTGATTTTTTAATTCCTAGTTATTTCCATTTCTATAAATGAGAAAAAGTGAATTTTAACACTATCTGATAAAATTGGACATATAAATAAATATTATATTTATTAATATCCCAATATTTTATCAAAACCCAATATACTGCACCATTATCTTCATAATATCATATTTGTTGGACATTATAATGGCAGTGATACATATTCTCCTTCTCATCACCCCAACTTTGGCTGATCTAGAAATTTAAATGGTTTTAGGTATGAATTCCAAATTCTAACTACATTAACTCAAAGTTTCTTTATATTTTTAGTGTACTTATCAATCCTGAAATTCTTAAATTGGATTTCCTCAACCTTTGATTCTTTATTACACCAAGTCCTAATTTTGTAATAAACCCTTCAAGTAAACTAAGTTAAGTCAAACCAAAACTTCAAGTTAGAATTCTACAATAATTGAAAGCCCCCTAACTTTGGACTATCAATCACTTTGAACTATGGTTTGAATTATAAATTTAGTGTTGAATGGAAATACTAAATTAATATATACATTTTTGGATTTTATATTTATTCTTAAATCTCCCATTTTATCTTTATTACATTCTTTCTAATATTAAGTGGACTTAGTTAAGTGATTAACAATTTCTTAAATATTTTTTTTCATAAGACAATTTTTTTATCTTTCATGCTCATTAATTCAATAATTTATGTGATCATGAAAAAACTTCCATAATAAAATATCCTTGAAACTTGGTAGAAATAAAATAATAAAGTGGTATGATCATTAGATTTTATTAACGATTAGTTTATCTAGCTCACGATAAACTAACCCCAACCTAGGGAAACAAACTTGAACCATTTTATGATTTTTGTTACAGATTTCAAACTATCCACCTATATACCACTTGGATTGGTTTCACCTTTGATACTAACCTGAAATACCTCCACTATATTGTGAACTCCATCCATTACATAAGACTTTACTCATATACAGGCAAGGGGAACCAATGGATTTCTTAAGGGGTTTAATTAAAAGAAATCATGGGTTTACAGACCATTACATAATTTGAGGAGGGATGAAACCCATGCCATTAATATTATTTAATAATAAATTAAAATAAAACCAATAAATAAAAAATTCTAGTTTATGCTAATGATCATCCAAATACATGCAACAATTTAAAAATTTAATAAAAAAACCATTCAATTCTAATCGTTCTTATTTAAGTTAAATCAAACACTAATCAATTAATTATCTTCTTTAATTAATAAATTGATTTATTTTAGTTATCATGCGAATTTTTCTTGAAATTATCATCCATAAAATTTTTAAACTAATTAAATAAATTTATTCAATATTAATTATACACAAAAATATACCTTGGAGGTAACACAGTTAGTACCTATATGAACTACCCAACGTGTATTATACTCATATACTATTTACTCATGTCACATGTGACATATACATATTTACATGTAATTTCACAGTGTGTACTATGAACTTAATGATCACAAAAATCTCATGGTATTTACATAGTGAGTTACATTTAAATGTACGTAGAGTAATGACTGTATTATGACTTATACACAATATGCAATTTTAAATGTTATAAAAAAATTAATTAGTCATTTAATATATTTATATAACCTCTTACATGTCATGTAATATTAACTTAATGACAAAACAAAAAACATGTTGATAAGGTTTAATAGGTATAATAAATTAATTTTAATTCTATGGAATTTGTTAATATACCCAAGCACATGAGCCTCAACCCAATTAGTGAGGTATCCTTAAGTGCATCCATTAGACCCAGGTTCAAAACTAGGCGGAGGCATATTTCCGGTGTATTATAGTAGTACTTTAGTAGGTAATATAGTAGTACTGTAGCAATACTATAGCAGGCACTGTGCGGTACTGGAACAATTACTGTAGCAGTTACTATAGTAGGTACTGTTCGGTACTATAGCAGCCAGAACTATTCACCTTGGGCCATCAGTTTGGGCTTGGAGTCCTTAAGGCCTTTGGGCCACCCAGGCCTTTGGGCCACCCAGGCCTTCGGGTCAGTAGGGCTTTCAGGCCACCTTTAAGGCCTTTGGGCCACCTCAAGGCCTTTAGGCCACATGGAGTTTCCCCAGACATACTCTACAAAAAAGGATCACTCCCAGAGGAGGATTTAGAGTAGGCACACTCACTAGAGCAAAACCAAATGGATTTGGAATAATGATAGGGTTTGGATAAACCATCGAGACCATCCTGTGCTTGCATGGGAAGATTAGACAGATGGTCATGCGAAGGTGGAGAGCTACCATCACGATGCATATGCTGAGGAGAGGTAGTTCATTATAGTTATAGTCTGGTTGAATTCCCTATGACCTTTGGGTTATGTAATGTATGTTAAGACTTTGGGGCATGTAATAACTAATCCTATGAGCCTTGTAAGGGTTACCCCTCAGCCCTCGAAAGGGGGGTTATCAAAAATCAATAAAAATGAAGGCCTTCGAGCCATTCAGGCTCGGGCTGGTAATATACCCAACATGGACAATCCGGCTACACAACATGTATTTTTCTCACCTTTTATCTGCAGTACACACCTAGGGACTCAACTTGTAACTATTCCCTATAAAATAATAGAGTACAAAAAATAGTAAGGTCAATAGATATAAATGAAACATCCCAAACCCAGATGCCACTAAAAATGGTGATCTGGACCTTGTTGGCCACATAGACTCAAGAGCATCTCCTCAAATGATAGAGGCTTATGACTAGAAGTGAGGGCCTATGTGAGTTAGTGGGGATACTATTCCCTCATTACCAGAGTATCAAAATAGAATCCAAACAAAATAAATAGTAGAAGAAAAATAAATAGCAGTCAACTGAAAGTAGACAAGATAGGATTACATATCAATAACAAAGAAAGTATCGAATACAAAATGATGCAGATGACACATGTATCTAGAAGGAATCCAAAGCAATACATGGAAATTCAATATAGTATAGGTAACCAAAAATAATAAAAGACCAAAGAGTGCCCGTAGCATCACAAGCCTTATCTTGGACCTCTTCTCCCATGCTCTAAAGCCGTAATCAACAACCTATACCAAGGCGCTTTACCCTATCATCACCTATAACCACATAATCTATTTGGGTCCTTAAGGAGGCCCAAATTGGGTGTGAGATAAACTTCCCATTAGACAACCACCCATGTTCTATATAGTTATATCAGCAATAAACAAGTTCTAGAAAGTGTAAAAAAATTTTAAAGTGTTTATGCCCTTGGAATAAGTCCACCGCCATATATAAAACCAAATCGCCCCTTGAGGCTACCTATAACATAGTTAGCTCCTAATAAGGAAGCTATAAATAAAGTAAACAAGTCATACAACCACTCTTTACATCCATTCATGTTAAGTAACCCAAAACCACACTATATAAAGAAGTGTAGACCACAAGGGCCAAATCCAAGGTTTCATATACCAAGGAATCCTTGTAATAAATCTAGACCCTAAAGGGACATATCCAAGGAAATCATCCAAGGAATCCACTTAATTTCCCATGGGAATCCCATTGGAAACTCGGTCTAGGCATAGGTTGGAGTCATAGGACCATGTGTATCGGCATGTCCTACGTGAGTCCAAGAAAACTGGATCCACAGGGTAGCAAGGCACAAGGCATCCCTCATAATCAAGACCCAAGGGGCAGAGTCAACCCCATGTATCCACTACCACATTCTAGATCCCTAGATAGTATTCCATGGAATCTATCAAACCATTCATTCAAAATAAAAAATACCAACCCCATGGGAGTATACCCAACCACACAACCAAGTACAAGCCATGAGTATACCCACCCATGCATTAAATCTATCAATCACCATTCATATGGTCCTACCCTCTCATATTCACTAGATAACATGACAATAATCAACTCATATAGGTTTACCCACCCATTTCACCCATTAAACAACACCATCTAATCAACAATAAGCATGGCATAACATGATATCACTATGCCAGAAGGCAGTACATCTCCTAAGAAGATATTAAAAACCATTAAGGAATATGAGGGATTCCCATAACTAGATAAGCACAAGAACACACCCCTTGGGTGGTTTAAACAAGAACAAGTATGTTAATTCCTTAAGGCACACTCCATGTCTGACCTCGAAATAAGCAATGGGTGTCAACACACGTAAAAAGAACATACATGCGTCCTCACTAGGTCTGAATAAGCCTTCCAAGAGTAGCTCGCTCAAAAACATGGTTGAAAGGAAAATTTTGAGGGGAAACATATCAACTAGATGACTTAAAAGCACCAGAAAATCTTAAGAAAAGTATAGACAACCTACCTCAGATCAGTATTCAAGATCTCATCCAGTATCAAGTCCTGAATCTTCCTAGTTTAGGAGAGATCTGAAGAACGAATGAAGAACATGATATTAGGGAATATGAGACTAAAATCAAATATCGTAGCTATTTTTCCAAATAATCAAGAATTACTATAGCGGAATCAAGGACTTACCATTGGATATCCGATGAGACAAACCATGTTTGAATCGGAGGTTGGACGACGACTTGAGATCGATTCATAGATAAGGCTCCCTTGAGAGATTTTACCATGCTCTATCCTCTATCTATTGAGACCAAAATGATTTTTAGGTTTAAAAAATAAAATTTCAATTTAATTAAAATTTTAAAAAACTCACACAACAAGCTCACATGGTTTACCTATATGGTTTCCCAAACCATGAAGCAACCGTGCACAGCTCACCACCTCCAAGGGGTGCTTTGCATGGTTACCCCACATAGTCTGGATAACCATGAAGTATCCATAAAAAAAATTGTCTGTAAAAACCTACAACATTTTAAACTTCCCGCACGGTTTCCCAAAACCACACAACCTACCCTGCACTATTTCTCCTAACCATGTATCAAACCTAAAAACACCCCTAATACTTGGTTTTAGAGTCCAAAAAGCCCCAAACACCTCTAAAATAGATTTGATCAAATGTGTTATATATATAAGTCCATGAAAAATCATTTAAACTAAAAAATGATTTGTACCTCCTATGAAAACCTAGGTTCATACAATATTCCCCCATTATAGCCATTAGTCCTCAAATTACTCTCTGAAGGGTGGTCAAGATTTGTCTGAAAATAGATCTGGCCCCTGAGCACGTATGTTTACCTCCTTCTCCCAAGTCTCATCCTATAATTGGACATGTTTCCATAGCACCCATACTAGAGGAACTAAATGGTCTCTAATAACCTTTGTGCTCCTATCAATGATACATATCAGATGCTCCTCAAAGGATGTATCAACTTGAAGCTCAACCTCCTTAGGATGAAAAGCAAAAGATGGGTCTGAGTGATAGTGGTGCAACTGAGATACGTGGAAGACATCATTCATGGCTTGGTACCTCTGAGGTAACTACAAATAATAGGAAACTATCCAAAATCTCTTCAGAATATCGAACGGTCCAACATATCATGGTGAAAGTTTACCTTATCTCCTGATCCGCCTGGGTCCCAAACTCAATGAAACATACAAGATAACCTGATAAGCATCCTTTAAATCTAGAGGTTATCTACAGAAATCAAAATAATATTTCTGATGAGATTATGGGGTATCCATATGCTTCTGAATCAACTAGACCTTCTTAGAAGTATCCTATATGAGACGTGGTCCTAGTAAAGATACCTCACCAATCTCTAACTAGAAAAAGGGATAATGACATTTCCTACTGTATAAATCCGCCTAAGGTTCAATCTGTATCATTTCCTGATAACTGTTATTGTAGGTGAACTCAACCACGAGAATATAGATCTCCCAAGAGCCCCCAAAATCAAGGAGGCATGTGCGCAACATGTCCTCGAGCACCTGTATCATATGCCATGTATGGACATCAGTCTGAGGGTGGTATGATATTCTTAGAAGCACCTATGTACCCATCACCCTATGAAAATTGTTCTATAAACAAGATGTAAAGTGGGTGTCCCTATCCGAAATGATAGTTCATGAGACCCAATGTAGTCGTACTGCCTCTCAGATATACAATATTCTGTGTTCATCATCACTGAAGGTCTCCTTGATCGGAAAGAAATGAGAGACCTTCCAAATCCTATCAACAACAACCCACACAAAATTGGAACCTCGAGGAGAAATTTGAAAACCAGTCACAAAATCATCATGACTTCATTCCATTTCCACTTCGAAATATGTAACTGTTGTAAAAGACCTACTGGTCATTGATGCTTCGCCTTCAACAGTTAACATGTAGAACACCTCATAGAAAAAATAACTACCTCTCTCTTCATACTTGACCAACAATACTGATGACTTAAATCATGATACATCTTGGTGACACCGGGGTGAGCTTTACAAGTTGAAGCATGAAACTCTAACATCATCTTCTTTTGTATATCCATTGAAACCCAAACACATCTAAGGATATGTAGGATTTCATCCCTACCTACCATCCATCTAGGAGGAGGCTCGTCACCTGCCACACTCTCCCGTAGAGATAGTCCCTATGAATTTGATAGATTCTTTATTCTAACTCTATAAAGTATGGTAGAGGTCACAAAAAAAGATGAAATATAATTATACCCTTGTCCATCATGAACCTATAGATGCATCTCAGAAAAAAACTTCATGAGCTACTAATCACTAATGGCCTGCTGCACTGCATGTATCTGAGTCTTCCTGAACATTTCATCGGCCACTTAATTTCCTTTAACTAGTGTGTAGGAAAGAGGAATGTCAAAGGACTTTAGGTACTACACCTACCTTCACAACCTTATATTCAGATCACACTACATAAAGATATAATTGAGACTTTTGTGGTCTATGTGTACCAAAAAATGCTATCCTAGTAAATAATGTTTCCAATAGCGTAACGCATGAACAACTGCAGCAAACTCCAAATCATGCATAAAGTAATTCATCTCATGAGTCCTCAGCTGCCATAACCCATACACCACGACACGATCCCCATACATCAACAATACCCATGCACAATTCTTGAAGAATCATAGTACACCGTGTAACTCTTTCCCTTCTTTGGAAGTATTAGTACTGGTGATGATGTCAACCTTCTTTTCAACTCCTGAAATGGTGCCTCAGAATATTCTGACCATAAAAAATTCAAAACCTTCTTAGTTAATACTGTCAGTAGTGATGCTAAGCATGAGAAGTCATAGATAAAATTCATGTATTAACCAGCTATCCCTAAGAAACTCCAGATGTCAAAAAAATTATTGGGTTATTCCTATCAAACTACCACTCTCACCTTCTCTAGGTCCACTTACACTCCTGTCTCTGAGATGATGTGACCCAAGAAGTGAATCTGGTCCTTCGAAAAGTGGCACTTTGTGAGATTATCATATAAATAATTTTCTCTTAGTTTATTCAAAATGATCTCTAGATAGTTTCCATGGTCGTGTTGAGAGTGAGAATACACCAAGATATCGTCCATGAAAACCACAACAAAAGAATACAAATAAGGATGGAACACATGGTTCATCAATGCCATGAAAACCTCTGGCACATTTGTGAGACTAAATGGCATTAATTGATGCTCTTATAGACCATACCTACAACATAAGGTTGTATGAGGTATTTCTGCATGTTGAACATGCACCTGGTGATATCCAGAACTCAAGTCAATCTTTGAGAACACTCGAGGTCCTAGAATCTGATCAAACAAGTCATCTATCCATGGTAGTGAATATCAGTTTTTAAGCATTATCTGGTTCAATTTACAGTAGTCCAAGCGTAACCTAAGGGTACCATCTGCCTTTTTTGCAAAACCGGCCAGTGAACCCCACCGAGAAATAATGGGTTTGATAAAACCCTTCACCTCCAAATCCTTTATCTAACACTTGAGATCCTATAATTCTATCACAACCATCTTGTATGGTGGAATGAATACCAGTGCATCTCCTAGAACTAGATCAATGGAGAACTCAACATCTCTCTCATGAGGTAACCTATACAATTCATTAGGAAATACGTCTCTAAAGTGCTCAACCACTAGATTAAATTTTTCTTGACTCACTCTTTGTTCATCCAGAAAAAAACTAGCGATATAGGCTACCATCCCACCTAGTCCACAATGCTCAGGTTCAGATCAGCTCACTTGGGCATCCCATTCACCCTTTTAAGAAAACATTGCACCCTCTAGTGATGTAAAAGTCACACTTTGGAAACAAAATTCAACGTACGATCGATACTCTACTAGCCCTTACATCCCAAGAATTACATAAAACCCAGTCATCTCAAGTAAATAAAGATCCCATATGAAGTGACACCCTCCAACCTCAAGGGGAAACTCCATACACTAGAGCACAACACCCATTCTGAGTATCAATGGTTTATCTAGCATCATAACACCCTCAGATAGAAAAACAACAATCCAACATCTTTTAACCACAAACACTGATATGAAAATATGTGATGCACTTATATCAAATAGAGAAAATGTAATATAAGAAGCTACTAAGATCACACCTCTCACCATATACAGCCTGAGATCCTACTCTTGTTGGGTCTGTTGCACAACATAAGTCTGGACTGTACGGTGACCCCGTGTCACTACTTGTCCACCATGTGTTGATCCACCATGTTGTCTCTGACAACCTCCTATCTTTCTACCATGAGCACAACCACCACTTCCATGGCCTGATCAGACCACATTGATCTAGCTCCCAACCTAACATGGAGCGGATGAACCTAATCCTAAACCTGAAGTTGAATCTAACCCACTACCACTCACATCTATAAGGAAGGTCCTATAAAACCGTTGTCTGTGGCTCAACCTATCACATTCTCATCACTCAACTAGGTCACGGTCACATAGATTATTCATGTGGCCTCACCTACCAAACTGATGGAAAGACACCAAGTTGTCTTCACCCATAGTATGACTAGCACTCACATTGTAGGAAGCTTCAAACTGGTGCTTCCTGCCAGAATAGGTAGATCCATTTGGTAGAGAAATCCCCTCTATTATGTATCCCCATATTTCCTCAGGTTTCACTCTATGATCATCACCTGATTCACAATCTCATTGATAAAAGTCAACCTGAATACATTGACCTGAGATTTGATAGCATTTTTGAGACCTTCTGCGAAGCGCCTCGCCCTCGATAGCTAATTAGTGAGATACATCAGCACAAAATGCTTCATCTCTATAAAGCATGTTGAATATTCCATAACCATAATCACACCCTACTCCATATGCATGAACTCACTGGCCTTCCCTGATTATAGAGTCATAGGGTAAAATTTATCATAGAAGCGGGTCTGAAAATCAGTCCAACACATATCTTGTAGCCCATCAACTGGGTTAAAAATGTCGCACCAGGGCCTCGACACTCCATGTAGCATATAAGTCACGAGATTGACCCTTCACTCAAGAGGCACCTCTAGATTTTTAAAAACCACTAATGTGGTATCTAGACACATCTCCGCAGCCTATTGACCGCTATACCCCAAAAACATGGGAGGATGCTGCTACTGGAACACTCATGTCAGCTTAGATGTAGTCAAGGATAGCTTTAGTGATCCTTGGAACGTATTTATATAATGAAAGAAACCCTCATGGAATTGTGCCTATGCACCTATATCTAGAAAAAAGCTGGTGCTACATATGGAACTAAAGGAGGATCAACCTATATCCCATGGCCCACTATATCTAGAGTACAGTCATATCCCCCATTGTGGCATACCACTGGAGGTCTTCGTGGATGAATCACTCTACAGTGCCAAACACACACCTCAGAAAATATTAACATCAACGCACACAACTCAAAAGCGCAAGACATGTCAAAACCATCCTATAATTCAATTCAACCCATAGCCTGCTCCTAAATAAAGGGTTCTAGAAGCAATGACCAATGAACCAATAGAAACTATGCCTATTGACCACTCAAAATCTAGGTCTAGGTTTGGTTTCTATCATCAGTTCTAGTTTCAATTTTCACTTCCCATTTAGTTATCCAGGAAATTCCACCGAGGGTTTACCAATTCTAAATCCTTTAGGGCCCATAACACCTCATGAATCCAAAACATGGCTCCCATTAAAACAATATGTATAAAAAGTTCATTTAGAATTTACATTTCATTAGTGCATCATTTCCCAATTCATAAGGTCTTATACTCCTTATGAATTAAAAGATGATGTCACTCCTCTATCCACTACACCAAAACTATCACAACAGCAGGCACAACTATCACAATAACTATCACAATAACATGCAATAATTAATGCATCCTAGATGACATGGAATAATGCATGGAACATGAATTATAACAAGTGCCTATGTGATGCATGAGATGACATACTCTCATATCACTAGGTTTCAGCTGAAATAGAACCCACAATTTCATCAATAGTAACAACATAAATCATGTGCATCACCCAATGGTAAAATCAATGATACTATAATTGTCAAAATCTAGAAGATAAAAATTCCATTTGAGGCAGTTTGGATTTCCCCTGTACGAAGGGTAGCTACTCCCAGGAACAATTTATTTCCAAACTCCATTTAATTTTTATCCTAATATAATGTCACCAAACATTAAGTCAAACTAGAAAATAAACCTGCTCTGATGCCACTTTTTAACATCCGGGACATAGAAGCCACTCAAAACGATGATTTGGACTCAATTGGCCACATGGACTCAAGCACATCAACTCAAATACCAGAGGCTTCTGACTAGTAGTGAGGGAATAGGTAAGACAGTGGGGAGACTATTCCCTCATTACCAGAGTATCACAATGTAATTCAAACATAAAAAATAGCATAAGTGAAATAAAGAGTAGTTAACTGAAAGTAGACAAGATTGGATTACATGTCAATAACCAGAAAACTATCATATAAAAAATTATGGATATGATACATGTATTTAGAAGTTATCCAAAGTAGTACATGGGAATATAGTACAGTACAAGTAACCAAAAAGAACAAAAGACTAAAGAGTTCCTGTAGCATCGCAAGCCTCAACTTGGTCCTATGGTCCCCTTATCCAAATCCATAATCAACATCCTGTACTAGGGCACTTTCCCCTATCATCACCTGCAACTATATAATCTGTTTGGGTCCCCAAGGAGGTCCAAATAGTGTGTGAGATAAGCATCTCATTAGGCAATCACTCAGGGTCTATATAGTTCTAAACACAATAACCAAGTGCTAGAAAGTGTAAACCAAGATGTAAAGTAAGTGCGTATGAACATGATATTGTTGGGACGGAACAAACGAGGAAGATGGCAAGAGGGGGGGGTGAATTGCCTTTTAAAAAATTGATTAACAAATTAAAAATCAATGTTAAGATGCAGCGGAAAGTAAAGAGGCAAGAACACAAGAAATTGATAACGGAGTTCGGCCAAAACCCGGCCTACGTCTCCGCTCCCAACTCAACCGTTGAGAGATTCCTACCGCTTGCTTTTCAATGGTTTTAGCAAGAAACCCACTAGGCTTTGAGGTAGCACTAGGACCTATTACATCTTGCTTTTGATGGTTGAGCAAGAACCCACTTGCTTTTAATGGTTTAGCAAGAACCCACGAGCCTTTTTAACGGGTGAAGGCTAGCTCACCGAAAACTCAAGCCTTTTAAAAGGAAAGGCTTGAAGAAACCTCTTCACACCTTAATGGTGGTGTGAAACCCAAAAGAAAGAAGGGATGAGAAAAGTTTGGGGTTTGTAGGCACAAACCCAATTTTAAGCTCAAAATAAATAAAACACTAAAAACCGTATTGGAGGAAGACTTGGGCGCCAATTGGATGATGGAGTTGATGTAGCGTGCTCTCCCAAGATTCTTGAGGTGCTCCTTGGATTGGAAAATGGTTGGAGCACTTGGGGTTCCTTTGAAGTGGCTCGCCGGAGGATTGCCGAATGATGGAAAAAGTGTCTGTTGGCTTCACAATAGTTCCGGATGGTGTCCGGGGCTTCCTTGGCCTTTATTTATAGGCATGGAACCCATTGGGGGCCTTCGGAGCCGTTGGAGAAGTCCTCGGAGCCGTTGGAGGCCAAAAGAGGGTTGACTGGTCAAAGCCAACGGCTAGTTTGACTGGGCTACCGGCTGGCCGGTACAGCTCCACCGGCTGGCCGGTGCCTTGCTAACTGGAAACTTGTTCTGCCCAGGAGCCACCGGCTGGCCGGTGCGGAGGCCACCGGCTGGCCGGTGGTGAGACAGTAGGTCTCACTGTTGGGGCTGGATGCCACCGGCCGGCCGGTGACAGAGCCACCGGCTGACCGGTGGAACCTGGCAGTGGGCAATGCCTCTGCCAGGTCCACCGGCTGGCCAGTGCCATCACACCGGTTGGCCGGTGGACTAAATTTCAGTCCACTTGAGATACTTTCTTGGGCCATTCCTTTGGCAATCTCTTGCCTATCATCCACAACACTTAAAACACAATATTAGATAAATAAGAAGGTGATTGTGATCATGAAAATCAAACAACGAGGGGAACGAGATGTACAACAATCTCCCCCTATTTTGATGATCACAATCACCAAAACAATTAAAGTAAAAACATAAATGAAAGGCATGCTATTAAATGATAAATTGAAAATAAATACTAAGCATGAGAGAAAAGATTCTCCCCCAATCAATCAAGAAATTTCTCCCCCTTTGTGATTATCAAAATAGAATGGGGCATAAAGCTTGATTGAGGGAATAAGAGATTTGAAAAACAAGTTGAGATTTGAAATTGAAGGTTTGAATTGAAACAAAAGCTTAAACAGACATTTGAAAATCAATTGAAATGAAAATTGAATAACAGTTTGAATTGAAAGTTTTGAATGAAAAATTGAATACCAAGTGTTGAAAATGAAAGTTTGAATTGAAAGTAAAAAAGACAAAAAAGATCCTAACTCCCCCTAAATAAGAACAATAAATCACCGGGGAGACGAAACAAATTTTGGCCCGGAGAGACTCGCTAGAAGGGATTTTTCAATCCATACTTGTCTCATGGAGGGTCTTCTCCTATAAAACTCATCGGAAAAGAAAATAGACTTTGGTTGGCCGTACCGGGCATTTTTGCAATTACACTCATAAATGAGGTGCCCGGATTTCTTACAATAATTACAAAATTTGTAACTAGAGCTCCCCCTTACAAAAACAGTGGGTGCATGGGAGGAGGAAGCTTGGTTGGAGTAGCCAAGTCCATTGGTGGTTCTAGATATTCGTTGGGAACCTAGGAGATTGTTCAAATTTTGTTCACCTTGGGTAAACTTGGCTAGGGTCTCCCTTAGGTCTTTGATGGTTGATTCCATAGAATCAACATTTGGAAAATTTTGGATTTTAAGGGTGAGATCCTCCTTCTCTTTGAGAAGTTGGTCTTTTTCGGAGGAGAGTTTTTTGAAAGACTTTTTTAAAGCAACAAATTTTGACAATAAAGCATGAAAACCTTTTTCTAATTGGTCTCTAGCATGTGAGAGTTCTTCATAAGAAAGATGATTTAAAGAATTGGAATTTGAAGAACAAGAGGAAGAGGAGTCGGAAGAAGTTACCTCATGGAATGCCATTAGGCATTTTGTACCTTGGTCGCTCAAGAAGGAGGAGGAGGATGATGAGGTGTCACTCCATGTCGCCTTGAGGACCTTTTTCTTTCCTTTTTCCTTGGGCGTGGCCCGTTTTTTGTTGAGTGGGCAATCGGGCTTGTAATGGCCCTTTTCGCCGCACCCGTAGCATTTTACCTTGGGCTCGGATTTTTTGGTGGGTTCTTGCTTTCGCGCCTTGCGAGATTTCTTCTTCTTCTTGTGCTTCTTCATAAATTTGTGCATTTGGCGGGCGAGATTCTCCATTTCCGAGTCGCCGCTTGATGATGAGGAAGATGAGGAAGGAGATGAGGAAGAAGATGAGGAGGAGCTTACTTCCTTTTGTACCTTGAGGGCGATGTTCTTTGGTGTCTTGATTGGTGTGCCCTCCTTTTGAGCTTGACTCCTCATCGTGATCTCATAAGTCATGAGAGATCCGATGAGCTCCTCTACCGGCATATTTTTGGCGTCCTTAGCTTCTTGGATCGCCGTCACCTTTGGTGCCCATGAGCTCGGAAGGACCCATAAGATTTTCTTGACCATCGTCTCAGCTGAAACATCATCACCAAGGGACTTTCTCCCATTGCACACGTCAGTAAATCTAGTAAACATTTCAGAAATAGATTCATTTGGATGCATAGAGAATGACTCAAAATCCTGACGGTACATGTCCAATCGAGTGTCCTTGACTTTGTTGGTCCCCTCATGGGTAACCTCCAAAAGTTTCCAAATTTCATGTGAAGTGGTGCAAGTGGATACACGATTAAATTCATTTCTATCTAACCCGCAATGAAGAGCATTCATGGATTTGCCATCAAGCTCAAAGTTTCTAATATCGGCGGGGGTCCATTTGGATTCGTCGGGGGTAGACAAAGTATAACCTTGCATGACAATTTTATATATGGGATATCCTATGCTTCTTAAAAAAGTGTTCATGCGGGTTTTCCAATAATTATAGTCGGACCCATCAAAAAATGGAGCCCGACCCAATGAGAGGCCCTTGGGGGCGAAAGAGGTTGATGCCATCTTAATGGATCTTAAATTTGAAACCGGGTTAGGGTATTACTCAAACCTTCCTCTGATACCAATTGTTGGGACGGAACAAACGAGGAAGATGGCAAGAGGGGGGGTGAATTGCCTTTTAAAAAATTGATTAACAAATTAAAAATCAAAGTTAAGATGCAGCGGAAAGTAAAGAGGCAAGAACACAAGAAATTGATAACGGAGTTCGGCCAAAACCCGGCCTACGTCTCCGCTCCCAACTCAACCGTTGAGAGATTCCTACCGCTTGCTTTTCAATGGTTTTAGCAAGAAACCCACTAGGCTTTGAGGTAGCACTAGGACCTATTACAGCTTGCTTTTGATGGTTGAGCAAGAACCCACTTGCTTTTAATGGTTTAGCAAGAACCCACTAGCCTTTTTAACGGGTGAAGGCTAGCTCACCGAAAACTCAAGCCTTTTAAAAGGAAAGGCTTGAAGAAACCTCTTCACACCTTAATGGTGGTGTGAAACCCAAAAGAAAGAAGGGATGAGAAAAGTTTGGGGTTTGTAGGCACAAACCCAATTTTAAGCTCAAAATAAATAAAACACTAAAAACCGTATTGGAGGAAGACTTGGGCGCCAATTGGATGATGGAGTTGATGTAGCGTGCTCTCCCAAGCTTCTTGAGGTGCTCCTTGGATTGGAAAATGGTTGGAGCACTTGGGGTTCCTTTGAAGTGGCTCGCCGGAGGATTGCCGAATGATGGAAAAAGTGTCCGTTGGCTTCACAATAGTTCCGGATGGTGTCCGGGGCTTCCTTGGCCTTTATTTATAGGCATGGAACCCATTGGGGGCCTTCGGAGCCGTTGGAGAAGTCCTCGGAGCCGTTGGAGGCCAAAAGAGGGTTGACTGGTCAAAGCCAACGGCTAGTTTGACTGGGCTACCGGCTGGCCGGTACAGCTCCACCGGCTGGCCGGTGCCTTGCTAACTGGAAACTTGTTCTGCCTAGGAGCCACCGGCTGGCCGGTGCTGAGGCCACCGGCTGGCCGGTGGTGAGACAGTAGGTCTCACTGTTGGGGCTGGATGCCACCGGCCGGCCGGTGACAGAGCCACCGGCTGACCGGTGGAACCTGGCAGTGGGCAATGCCTCTGCCAGGTCCACCGGCTGGCCGGTGCCATCACACCGGTTGGCCGGTGGACTAAATTTCAGTCCACTTGAGATGCTTTCTTGGGCCATTCCTTTGGCAATCTCTTGCCTATCATCCACAACACTTAAAACAAAATATTAGATAAATAAGAAGGTGATTGTGATCATGAAAATCAAACAACGAGGGGAACGAGATGTACAACAATCTCCCCCTATTTTGATGATCACAATAACCAAAACAATTAAAGTAAAAACATAAATGAAAGGCATGCTATTAAATGATAAATTGAAAATAAATACTAAGCATGAGAGAAAAGATTCTCCCCCAATCAATCAAGAAATTTCTCCCCCTTTTTGATTATCAAAATAGAATGGGGCATAAAGCTTGATTGAGGGAATAAGAGATTTGAAAAACAAGTTGAGATTTGAAATTTAAGGTTTGAATTGAAACAAAAGCTTAAACAGACATTTGAAAATCAATTGAAATGAAAATTGAATAACAGTTTGAATTGAAAGTTTTGAATAAAAAATTGAATACCAAGTGTTGAAAATGAAAGTTTGAATTGAAAGTAAAAAAGAAAAAAAAGATCCTAACTCCCCCTAAATAAGAACAATAAATCACCTGGGAGACGAAACAAATTTTGGCCCGGAGAGACTCGCTAGAAGGGATTTTTCAATCCATACTTGTCTCATGGAGGGTCTTCTCCTATAAAACTCATCGGAAAAGAAAATAGACTTTGGTTGGCCGTACCGGGCATTTTTGCAATTACACTCATAAATGAGGTGCCCGGATTTCTTACAATAATTACAAAATTTGTAACTAGAGCTCCCCCTTACAAAAACAGTGGGTGCATGGGAGGAGG
Source organism: Viscum album (assembly GCA_963277665.1). Lineage (NCBI taxonomy): Eukaryota > Viridiplantae > Streptophyta > Magnoliopsida > Santalales > Viscaceae > Viscum > Viscum album. The sequence continues at coordinate 2,006,666,772 of OY728138.1, forward strand.
AAGCTTGGTTGGAGTAGCCAAGTCCATTGGTGGTTCTAGATATTCGTTGGGAACCTAGGAGATTGTTCAAATTTTGTTCACCTTGGGTAAACTTGGCTAGGGTCTCCCTTAGGTCTTTGATGGTTGATTCCATAGAATCAACATTTGGAAAATTTTGGATTTTAAGGGTGAGATCCTCCTTCTCTTTGAGAAGTTGGTCTTTTTCGGAGGAGATTTTTTTGAAAGACTTTTTTAAAGCAACAAATTTTGACGATAAAGCATGAAAACCTTTTTCTAATTGGTCTCTAGCATGTGAGAGTTCTTCATAAGAAAGATGATTTAAAGAATTGGAATTTGAAGAACAAGAGGAAGAGGAGTCGGAAGAAGTTACCTCATGGAATGCCATTAGGCATTTTGTACCTTGGTCGCTCAAGGAGGAGGAGGAGGATGATGAGGTGTCACTCCATGTCGCCTTGAGGACCTTTTTCTTTCCTTTTTCCTTGGGCGTGGCCCGTTTTTTGTTGAGTGGGCAATCGGGCTTGTAATGGCCCTTTTCGCCGCACCCGTAGCATTTTACCTTGGGCTCGGATTTTTTGGTGGGTTCTTGCTTTCGCGCCTTGCGAGATTTCTTCTTCTTCTTGTGCTTCTTCATAAATTTGTGCATTTGGCAGGCGAGATTCTCCATTTCCGAGTCGCCGCTTGATGATGAGGAAGATGAGGAAGGAGATGAGGAAGAAGATGAGGAGGAGCTTACTTCCTTTTGTACCTTGAGGGCGATGTTCTTTGGTGTCTTGATTGGTGTGCCCTCCTTTTGAGCTTGCCTCCTCATCGTGATCTCATAAGTCATGAGAGATCCGATGAGCTCCTCTACCGGCATATTTTTGGCGTCCTTAGCTTCTTGGATCGCCGTCACCTTTGGTGCCCATGAGCTCGGAAGGACCCATAAGATTTTCTTGACCATCGTCTCAGCTGAAACATCATCACCAAGGGACTTTCTCCCATTGCACACGTCAGTAAATCTAGTAAACATTTCAGAAATAGATTCATTTGGATGCATAGAGAATGACTCAAAATCCTGACGGTACATGTCCAATCGAGTGTCCTTGACTTTGTTGGTCCCCTCATGGGTAACCTCCAAAAGTTTCCAAATTTCATGTGAAGTGGTGCAAGTGGATACACGATTAAATTCATTTCTATCTAACCCGCAATGAAGAGCATTCATGGCTTTGCCATCAAGCTCAAAGTTTCTAATATCGGCGGGGGTCCATTTGGATTCGTCGGGGGTAGACAAAGTATAACCTTGCATGACAATTTTATATATGGGATATCCTATGCTTCTTAAAAAAGTGGTCATGCGGGTTTTCCAATAATTATAGTCGGACCCATCAAAAAATGGAGCCCGACCCAATGAGAGGCCCTCGGGGGCGAAAGAGGTTGATGCCATCTTAATGGATCTTAAATTTGAAACCGGGTTAGGGTATTACTCAAACCTTCCTCTGATACCAATTGTTGGGACGGAACAAACGAGGAAGATGGCAAGAGGGGGGGTGAATTGCCTTTTAAAAAATTGATTAACAAATTAAAAATCAAAGTTAAGATGCAGCGGAAAGTAAAGAGGCAAGAACACAAGAAATTGATAACGGAGTTCGGCCAAAACCCGGCCTACGTCTCCGCTCCCAACTCAACCGTTGAGAGATTCCTACCGCTTGCTTTTCAATGGTTTTAGCAAGAAACCCACTAGGCTTTGAGGTAGCACTAGGACCTATTACAGCTTGCTTTTGATGGTTGAGCAAGAACCCACTTGCTTTTAATGGTTTAGCAAGAACCCACTAGCCTTTTTAACGGGTGAAGGCTAGCTCACCGAAAACTCAAGCCTTTTAAAAGGAAATGCTTGAAGAAACCTCTTCACACCTTAATGGTGGTGTGAAACCCAAAAGAAAGAAGGGATGAGAAAAGTTTGGGGTTTGTAGGCACAAACCCAATTTTAAGCTCAAAATAAATAAAACACTAAAAACCGTATTGGAGGAAGACTTGGGCGCCAATTGGATGATGGAGTTGATGTAGCGTGCTCTCCCAAGCTTCTTGAGGTGCTCCTTGGATTGGAAAATGGTTGGAGCACTTGGGGTTCCTTTGAAGTGGCTCGCCGGAGGATTGCCGAATGATGGAAAAAGTGTCTGTTGGCTTCACAATAGTTCCGGATGGTGTCCGGGGCTTCCTTGGCCTTTATTTATAGGCATGGAACCCATTGGGGGCCTTCGGAGCCGTTGGAGAAGTCCTCGGAGCCGTTGGAGGCCAAAAGAGGGTTGACTGGTCAAAGCCAACGGCTAGTTTGACTGGGCTACCGGCTGGCCGGTACAGCTCCACCGGCTGGCCGGTGCCTTGCTAACTGGAAACTTGTTCTGCCCAGGAGCCACCGGCTGGCCGGTGCTGAGGCCACCGGCTGGCCGGTGGTGAGACAGTAGGTCTCACTGTTGGGGCTGGATGCCACCGGCCGGCCGGTGACAGAGCCACCGGCTGACCGGTGGAACCTGGCAGTGGGCAATGCCTCTGCCAGGTCCACCGGCTGGCCGGTGCCATCACACCGGTTGGCCGGTGGACTGAATTTCAGTCCACTTGAGATTCTTTCTTGGTCCATTCCTTTGGAAATCTCTTGCCTATCATCCAAAACACTTAAAACACAATATTAGATAAATAAGAAGGTGATTGTGATCATGAAAATCAAACAACGAGGGGAAAGAGATGTACAACAGATATAAGTCCACTTCCATATGTAAAACCAAATAGCCCCTCAAGGATACCTAAAATAGAGTTATATTCTAAAAAGGCAATTATAAATATAGTATAAAAGTTATATAGCCACGCCGTACATCCATCCATGTTAAGTAACCCACAACCACACTGTATAAAGAAGTGTAGACCACAAGGGCTAGATCCAAGGTTTCATCTAGCATGGAATCCGTGTAATAAATATAGACAATGAAGGGACAAATCCAAGGAACCCATCCAAGTCATCCACGCCGAGTCCCATGGGCATCCTAGTGGATACTTGGTCTAGGCATTGGTTGGAGTCCTAGGAACATGTGTACCAACATATCCTACGCGAGTCTAAGTAAGACGGATCCATGGGGTAGCAAGCCCCTTGGCATCCCACGAAATCAAGACCCAAGGTAAATATTTAATCCAAGGTGTCCAATACTACGTTCCATATCCAGAGAGAGTAGTCTATGGTATCTATCAAACAATTCATTAAAAATAAACAATTCAAACCTTGTGTGAGTATACCCACTCACACAACCAAGTACAATCCATGAGTATACCCACCCATGCATTACATTTATGAACCACCATTCATATGGACCTACCCTCCCATATTCACAATTTAACATGCCATTAATCAATTAATATAGGTATACCCACCCATATCAACTATTTAACAAAACCATATAATCTACAATAAGCATGGAATAACATGATATCACTAAGCTAGGAAGCAGTACATCTACTAAGAAGATATTCAAACCCATTAAGGAATATAAGGGGTTACACTAACCAGAAAATCACAAGAACACACCCATTGGGTGATTTAAACAAGCATAAACATGTTAATTACTTAGGGAACACTCCATGAGTGACTTCAAAACAAGAAACAAGTGTCAACACACCTAAACAAAACCTATGGGCATCCTCATTAGGTCCAACTAAGCCTACCAAGAGTAGCTCACTCCAAAACAGGGTCCCATTGGAAAGTCCAACAGTTGACATATCGACCGAACACCCAAAAAGCACCAGAAAAGCCGAAGAAAATTATAGAACACCTACATCTTCTCGGTTGTAAAGAGATCAACTAGAATCAAGTCCTGATTCATCTTGGTTTAGGAGAGATCTGAAGAATGGACGAAGAATGGGATATTAGGTTATATGAGCCCAAAATCAAATAGCATAGCTATTGTTCCAAAGAATCAAGAATAGATAAAAAGGAATTGAGGACTTACCATTGTGGATCTAATGAGACAAACCACGTTTGTATCAAAGGTCAGATGGTGACTTGGGATCGATTCCTATCTCACTCTCCCTTGAGAGATTTTCCCAAGCTCTCTCATATGTCCGTTGAAATCAAAATGGGGTTTATATTTTAAAAATAAAATTTTAATTAAATTAAAATTTTAAAAAAACATAGATAGATGGATCACACGGCTTACCCGCATGGTTTCCCAAAACGTGTGTAGATCACTTCCTCAAAGGGGAACTTCACATAGTTACCCTACATGATCCAGATAAATGTGTGGTAACTATGTGAAAACCGTCTGTAAAAACCTGCGACATTTCAGACTTCCCACACGGTTTCCCAGAACCATGTGGAATCTACTACCTCCACTCACACAGCTAGAATAACCATGTAGCCTACCCCACATGGTTTCTCCTAACCATGCGTTAGACCTAAAACACCCCTAAAACCTAGTTCTGGACTCCGAACGATCCCCAGACACCTCCAAAACACCCAAGATCACAAGGGGTACATATATAAGGCTATGAAAAATCATTTAAACTGAAAAAAGGATTCCTAACTCATAATAAAACTTGGTATCTTAGTATAAAACACTACCAAAACTGATATTATAGGAAATAAAACTTGGGTGAAACTTTTAAGTCATAAAATAAGATTAACATAGTCATCAAAGAGCCTCCCATGGCTCGAGGTCACATTCCATCCACAAACTCGACCTGTTCCATGATCATTTTGGAAGGAGTAGTAGAAGAGAAACTCTATTCAATCAGAGTATGAACCTTATAGATACACTTAGTGTATATACACCGAGTGGTATAAGTAGGGTGTGAGAAAATATCCTAGTTGGGTTTAACCAATGGTTTAATTAATTATTTTTATATAAATAGAAAAATAACTGTAGTTTTAAATACATTATTTGAGAATAAGATTTTCTTAAACTTTTGAAAAATAAATCCACTAATTTTCCTTTAAAATAATTATTTGAACACATTATTTTGGAAAAATATTTCTAAATTATTTTTTTATAAAATAGAATAACATGTCAAAGAATTATTAAAAAAATAGTGAATAAAAATTAAAAAATAAAGAAGGAAAGGACAGGGGTGGTAAATACATGCTAGATCAATAGTAAAAGAATAAAATAAGATTAAATCATGTAATAAAAATAAATACAATATAAAATTTCCAAGATAAACCATGATCAGTATAAAGTAAATCAAGTGTTGGACAGACCATATAGAGGGTGTTTTAAATCAATCATCATGTGAGAAACACACTAAGGTCACTAAGGATAAGTCACAAAGTAATATGCCATCAGTAATTATATTCTAGCCCTATATTAGTGGAATGTGTCTAAAATTATGTCACTAGCCAGTGGGGGTACCACATAAATATTTCCTTAGCCTGAATAGTGGTGAGGAGACCTCATCTAATCTAGGTTAACCTACTCAAGTACCCCAGTCTCCCTTGAGTTTCATTCAAATTACACAAATGTGCATTATTAATTTCTCTATAAAAATATATTAAAACATTTTAATAAAAACAATAACTTCATTCTTAGATATTCTTCCAATGTTCTAAATGAATTTTAAAATTATGATTCATAAATTTCATCTGAAACCCCTTTAAAAATACGGTTTTTAAAATAAAACATCATTTTACAACATCTTTTATGTTATGAGATATAAAATTTTATTTAAATCATTATCTAATTATATAAGCACGTGTATTAAATTAATGGAACAATGAATGAAAATTTTAAGTATGAATCACATAAAAATAACTCTTGAAACTATCATGTAAATGAATTAAATTCATAAATAAAAAAACCAAGTCCAACAACATTTTATTACCACAATTCAGTTCATATTAAACCACTTGAACATATAAATTATCATTTAAACATCTTAATTATTAAAGGAAACTCTTTTAAAAATTTCACCAATCACATGGGATAAATATTTCATACTTTTAGTACTAAATATTAACTCACCATAAGCGTCAAATAATGCTAAATTTTTAGAAAAATAGATTTAAAATTCAAAGAATAACATGTAATGTCATGAAAATGAAAAAACATGGAAGAAAATACCTCAAATCCTGTGATAAATAAGTGAAACCATATAATATGATGGGATAAGGTCCCAAATATCTATATGTACACCCTAAGAATCCAAATCCTCATGGATTAATTCCATAAAATCCACCTAGGGTTTGGTCCAACTGACACCATAGTGAGAGAAAGAGACATGAACAAGAAGGAAGAGAAGAGTAAGAAGAAGGGAGAGGAAAAGAAGGAGGAACACTAACTAAGAAAAAATTTACTCTAAATATCTAAGAGGGTAACTATAAATCATAGGGTAAGGTAAGGAGGAATTTCCTAATGTTTGATTTCATGAATGAGGGAAGGGGAGACTAATTTATGGGTTACATTCATAAGAGGTATGATTATAATTTTTAAAATTTAAATCACTTGGTAAATCACGTAGTTGCAACATGGTTTACCAAATTATGCACCAACCATGCATTCCTCACTAGGAAAACCTAGGCACAAACATGGTTTGGGAACATGGTTGGAAAAACTATATTCTAACTATTCAAAATAGCTCTACTAAGTTGTATACCCCTACCAAATGATTTTCACAATGTAAATTCTAACCATGCACTAACTATGAGACATGTATACATTCTTAAAATTCAATTAATTACAATAATAAATACCCAAAACTCAATAAAAAAAATTAGAAAAAAAAAGAAATTATAAAATAATGGTTGAGGTGTGAAACCATACCTGGTAACTTAGAATTACACCATAATTATAATGACTATACATATTTATATGTTACTTAATTAGTCTAAATGATCCTATTTCCTAGATAATCTCAATTCAGATACCCTAGAGCACTTCATGTGGGCTCTGATACCATTTAATAATGACCATAACCCAATCCCATGAATGGTACCAGTATGGGTCTCCACACCACCTCATATAAACTTCCCGAATTCTAGATACTGTAATAAATGTTGGGGGTAAAATAAATTTTTAGTGGGGGATGGATCCCACCTTGGAAAATAAATAAAAAAGTGATACAATATTGAAATTTTGGAATGACTAATAGGGTCAACAAAAATACATGCCCAAAATACACCAGTGTTCACTAGGGGAATCTCTTTATCAAACCACTATAATAATGAAATATGAAATAACTACAAGAATATACATGACTTATCAATCTCACAATATTTGAAAAAAGTGTAAAGGGAAGAAAAAATGGGTTACACCCAAAACCATGAAGCCAAATGAGGATCAAAGGTCAAAATAGGAAGTATCTAATATGGAAACTCCCAAGAAAAATATCCTAGATAACCCATACGTGTCTACTAAATATTCCCTCCAGAAATTGAAAAAGATGTCACCCATGCCCTCGAATTTTTGTGTGACTAAATTAGGGTGCATGTCGATTCCATGTGAAAGAGGGAAAGGGTATGTAATTCTAATGTGTTATGAAAGCATCCCATCATCAATCTCTCAATTGTGCTGCAACTACTTGAAAAATATACATAAAATTCATATAACCTCTCTAAAAAACTTATGGACCACTAAGTGGAATGTAAAAATCCTATAATAGATCAAAAAAGAAATATATAAAAGTAATATTTTAATTAGTCTATGAAAAACCCACAAGACATCCTAGAAATCCTCTTTTTAATAAATTAAAGTAGAATTTAAACATTTATTATTTCTACAAAAATGTAAAGGTACCAACATAATCATAAGAAAAATTAGGGTCACTCAAGTCATGATTAATAAAAAAGTGAAAATTAAAAGAAAAAACAAATAACGTTTATACTTTATGAAATGTCAGAAAATTTATTTATTATCAATTTTTTTATTTAAATTAAATCAGAACTATCACTACTATAAAACCTACCTATAACAGCCCTGGTATTTATCAGTGCTCAAAAAATTCACTGACAAAGTTCATCTTTATTATCTCTAAAATAAGCAATCATAAAGGAATCCCTTTATCAACACTAAAAAAGCACTTATATATTGCACTCTTTATTAGTGATTTTTTTAGTTCTAATAAATGTGAACCTTTATGAGTGATTTATTTTAGCACTGATAATGGAAACCTGTATCGATGCTTTATTTTTAGCATTGATAAAATGTGTCCTTTATCAGCATGTTTTTAGCACTATTACAAATTTCCATTCATCAGCTCTTTTTTAGCACTGGTAATGGTCTAGAATAAAATGAAAAATTAAAAAATACAAGTAAAATAAATAAATTAAGAAAAATATCAAACATTTTATTAATTAAATAATTATTGATAAAAATTAATAAATTTAATATATATATATATAGATTATAAATATTAATAAATAGTATATATTAAATATATATATATACTAAATATGTATAATATATAAAAAAATTTAATTAAAAACATATTAATGTCTTATTCATTTTTAATGTTGTTTGATTTGTCAATTTAACATATAATAAACAGTGTATTTTGAATTTATTTCACATACATATATATGTTAATGCATTTTTATACACAAAACACACACAAATATATCTATGTAATATATAGAAACACATCCACCTAATATTTATGTAATTTATTAAAATTTTAGTATATTTTAGAATTTAATTATAACATGATACATTTAATATATATTATGTTTTTAATCAATTAATTTTTTTAATACCACAGTTAGGGTATTCATTTTTAATGTTTTTTATTTTATATTTTATATTTTTAATTTGATCATTTTTTATTATTTATTTATATATATATTTATTATTTTTTAGTATTTTCAATATGTATTCATCCACTTCAATATATATATATATATATCCTTATTTTTTATAACTCATATTTAATTAATAAAACTTATCCATTTTTTAATATTTTAAAAGTGTACTCATTTTGAATGATTCAATTTCAATTATTTTTAAAATATATGTATTTAAGATTATATTTCCATTAATAATTTTAAAATATATTTTTGAAGAAAGATTAAGAAATAAATAATAAATGTTTATTTACTATATTAATAATAATTATAAATAAATAATAATAATTTTTTAAATTATTATTTATATAATTATAAATACAAAATTATATATATTTAAATAAGTATAAAATTATAATAAAGTTATTTAAATAATTATAATTAAAAAAAATTAACAGCGCTTTTGTAGAGTTGATAATTATCAAGATTAATCAATTCTAAAAAAACACTGATAAATATATCTTTTTTTAGTGCTTATAAATTTAGTGCTGATAAAAGTGATCTTTGTCAGATATTTTTTGAAAGTGCTATTAAACGTGAAATAGATCTATTTAAAAAACTCGAACCATGACTTAGTCACTCACAATTCTCAAGCTCTCACAAAACTCCTCTACTGCCAGCACAACTTTTCTATGTTCCCTCAGATTAATCAAGGCTAGAATCCAATGTATGTTATTTTATACTCTTTCTCTATCATTGTTTGATGTTTTGGGTTCCGATTATTGTGTTTTCTCATTGTTCTTAAACATAACGAACCCTATATCTCTTCTCGTCGCTAATAAAATACAATGAGTGTGGTTCTATTTCATCATTTTTCTCCTTTCATATGTATTTGACTATCAAACACATTTTACCTAGAGACACTCATTGATTATTCACTCTCCTTTCGACATTAACAAGGACACCTCTCATCCCCCTCAATTTTCTCTTCATTTAAATAATATAGGGTTCGAAAATATAGGTAGTTTCTCAAATTTAATTCATATTATATAATAGATTATAGATTCTAAATAAATATTTATAAGGGTTTTTAAGGATTAGGGGATACCAAGTTGTGGCCCAATTTTATGGGTGATGAATATATAGGGACCAAGGTAAGTGTAAAAATCAATAAAACATGTTTTGGGGATTTTGGTTTTTCATGTAAATTGTTAAACCATGTAATGGGTTATTTATATTTATGTTTTTTATGAATAATTTTTTATTGAATTAAAAAATATTTAATTAATTAGTCACATTCCAAAAAATATTTTTGTGATGCATGTTGTGAGAGTTTTTTTAATTAATTCAAGATTATTATTAAACTTTAACCACAAGTTACAAAGAGTGATGATGAATCTCTTTGGTGAGAAAATTATGCTCAATTTTTTTTTATAATTTTCTAGATTGGATAGTATTGAGAAATAATTTGGTAAATGGATTTATAAATAAAAAACAACATATAAATAGTGTATTTTCAAAAAGTAAGTGAGTTATCCATGGTTGGATAGTTGATAAAGAAAACTCTGAGATGTGATTTATAAATAGATTTACAAATCAAATTAGAGAGATAATTAATTTATAGAATAAAAAAGTAATTTGAAAATACATATAACATGGTGAATAACCATAGAGAGAACAAAAATTGATTAAAATTTACTTTTTATGGTTTGGATCTTTGTTTCCTATAAGTCATGATAATTTTTTATCCATGTCCAAAATTCACAAAATAGAGATATGACCCCCCTATTGTAATTAATCTTGTAATATATTTCATTGCCGAACCTATCTCTTCCTTTGATCACTGTTTATCACTAGGTTAAGGCACTAGCACTCCTTCTGTGATCGAGGGCCCAAAATAATATTTCTGTGATTGAAGACTAGTGTAATCTTCTCAAAGTCTAGAATACTTTGTTTTCTACTTCAGTGTTATAATTCAAACATATTCCATTGAATCTTAAAAATGGATTCCACTGATACTATATTACAATTATGCCATAGGTGTTTTTTTCTTTGTTTCCATTCACATTTTACCTTGAGATAAATTGGCCCTTTTTTAGTTTTTTATCCCTCTAAAGATCATAAGATGATTCCCTAAAACTGATAAGTGGTATCAGAGAATTTTTCTTCAAGGACACAATGTATTAATCTATTATGTTTTCGAATAAATAAATTTCATATTGTATTATGTCAATATCATATATTATAATATAAAGGGTTTCTTTGTTCATCCATAGTATATGGATATTATATATCAATTAAAGAGACATTTTGAGTGATTCCATTGGTTTAGGTTCCAAGGGCACTTTAATCCTTAGACCCATGGTTGTCTTCCATCTCTTAGTGATGGATTGGACTCCCTATTTCAAACAAGCCTTCCTCCCATCATCAAGTGATGGAAGGAAATCAATAATCTAATGATAGATTAAATAAAGGTAGTTAAGGTTAGTTGTACTGTAGTATTAATGTATTATATCTCTATTCAAGATTTCATGAAAGATGCATGAAATTGTGGACTTTTATGCATGGAGTGTATTACATTGTTGTTATTCAAGGAAAATTAAATGTTTGACTACTCAAGTAGATAATGGATTCTAAACATGATAATGTTTCAAATCATAAGAAAGAACATACTATTGATGATGAAACTACAGAATTATTAGAGGATCAAAAACACATTGATGAAAACAACAACAACAAAACATCATCACAGTTTTCAATAAAATTATCATGGCAAGAAGTCTGGGTATAAACTTTGAGGTTGGTTGGAATCAATTTTGCCAACCTATTGACCCCAACAATCCAATGTTCATTAGTTGTATTAGTGTCACAATGCATATGAATGTGCTGATTGATATTGAATCATGGCGCCATATACAGCTTGAAACGAAGGAAATCCTTTGGAATGATATAACGGTAATGTTACAATATACCATCTATATTTTATTGAAAAAAATATATAATAAAATTTGAATTTAGTTTTCATTATTCCTTTCAGAATTCATTTATAATAGAATATTTTATTAAAAAATTTGTATGAATAATTGCTAGAAAATCCCATAGAGGCTTTCAGAATATCCTGACAAAGTTAGAACTTAAAGATGCGAAGGGAAAAATTATGCCCCACCCACCACTTTGTTATGAACACATTATAAAGTATGAAACATGGTGTGCTTTCAGAAATCATCGAAATGAGAAATAATTTCAGGTGCATTATGATTTATAATATATTATTTTACATTATCTATTTTATCAACTTGATTCAAATTTATTAATTTATGAAATAGTAAAAGTGTTATGAAAATAAAGAATGTGCATCAAAACTAGCATACCCCTATTACAAATGAAGGATGGGGTACACTTCATTAGAGAAGAAATTGGTAAGTATTTTAAATCAAAATTTAAAGTTTAATTAGGTGATATGAAACAACAACTGTTCCTTTGTATATATATAGATTGATGAATTAAAATATGAAGTAAATTCCATCCCATATTATGTGCTATAAAAGGAGGCTCGTGTAAATAAGGATGGTATATTAGTTATTGAAAACAAAAAAAACAGTATGGGAAGAATGTGTAAGTATGAGATTATTTTAATTAATTATGATTTATAACAATATTACATAAAATAAATATGTTCATATTTTTTTATATGGTTTAGACACAACAATCAGCAACGACCGTACAAGAAGAAAAGTGACCTTTAATATCTTTGAAGTGGCGTGAAAAATATAATAGCATTAAAGGATTAGGTTTTGGTGTCTCTCCTCAAACATATTTCAGGAAGATAAAACCACATGAAGATACATATAATATTATGAGATGAATACAGACACAAATAGACTCACTGTAAGATATTATTTTGTGGTCTGGTTTGGCAGAACAATGTACAAGAAAAGATCAAAGTGAACTGGATGTAGAGAATAGACACACACATAATCGAAATGACCCCACTAGATTTGAGTCTATCCATTCACCCTAAAACTTAACTAAGGTAATTAATTTTTTCATTAATCTTTTTCAAAAATGTTAATCAAACAACCTTCGATAACTTTATATTACTAAAATTATGCAGGGTGTGATTGTATGCGATATTTTTCTTTCAACACCCATATACCACCGTGTTGTGAGGGTTATAGTTTATAATATCATGGGATACTAGATAAACAATCAACCCATCCCAAAATATCACTTGAGAGTGGGGATTGAGGTGGTTAATGATCCAACTTTTGAGTTTCATGTTCCACTTGATGATCTAGATAATACAACAGTCAAAGCCGCTAATAGAGATTACATAGCATGGCCATCTAATATTATAAAGATACATGAGGTATGTATTTAACAAATTTTTTCATGTTAAAAACATGTAACGGTTGATGATAAAAGGTTCGAAGTGGGGTATGATATTATAGATGGATAAAGCACTAGAGAAATGAAAGGTCAAATAATGGAAATCTAGTGAATCGCCGAAGAAAAAAAACAAAAATTTAAGAGTACCTTATCTCTACTAGTTCTAGAGAAACAATTATTAACATTACAAATTCCTTTAGAGACAACATTTAAATATAAATCTATGTCTTACATTCACTATGAAGAAGAAATATTTGGAGCATCCATTAAAGACGAATTTGGTCTCGAGTCTCTAAATGATATTCTCAAGGATGAATGGATTGGAGTCTCAATTGTTAATACATACATAAGGTACATTTTCATAATACGTTTTTCCAAATAGAGATCTAAATATGTTTATTAAAGTTAATAACTATTCATGTTGTGTACATGTATTTATATTACAACTATATAAATGGATGATCGTGTGAAGCACGATTTGGATTCATAAATCCCAGTATCATTTCTCTGATAGAAAATACTTTCGAAAACAAAGAAATAAAGAAGAAAAAGGACAAGTTACTCAAAATTTTTAATAAAAAATAATCAAATAAAAAACTCTATTTGATTCCTACAATTCAAGGGTAAAACTCTTCGATCTAAACACATAAAATATATTTTTAATTTTTTCATTAATTGTTTTTTTCGGAAGAATTGGATGCTAATATTAGTCAACATAGACACCCATAATTTTTACTTTTTGTATTCAATGCATGGATTTACAACCAACCCTACACCCATAATGTGTATTGTGAATCAGTATTACACTACAATAAATATTTTATAGATAAAATTCAAATTATATGTTCAATATAGGTTTTAACGAGAATTTTATTATGATAGGTTGGTAGCTAAATATTAGCTAAATCATGGCATGATTTTGGCGTCGAACAAGATAAATCCTGTGGATTAATACAAATGGAAACAAATTAAGGTATAAATTGAAATATTTAACTATCCAAACATTTCAAAACAAATTCCTTATTTTTTTTCAATGTTTTTTAAGTGTCTAAAATGAGATAATCCAATCGATTTTGGATATTATGTTTTTAAATTTATGAGAGAAATCATTCAACATAAAAATAACAGCATCCCCGAATAGGTAATTTCTAAAGGTAATTAAAATTTAATTAAATATATTTCATAATCATTTTTTGTTTATTTTTTCTTAGTAAAATCAATATTATTGATAAAAGAGTTACTCAAAGGAAGAAATCATTTTTTTAGAGACGAGTGGGCATTATACATTTTTTAGAATGTATGACAACAATACATTTAGGTGATTATATGCTATTGTTTTGATCTAGTACGAGTTATGACCTTCAAAATTTATTTGGGGTGTGAAGAATTAGTGTCAGTATTATTATATATTATTTTTGATCTCTTTCTCAAGGAGAAGTTTAATGTAGAAAATTAATTTGTTTAGAAGTGATGACCTAAAAACAATAAAATTGTTGAGAAAACACAGAGGTGGAGGTGGAAGTGGAAGAAAAGGTGGATTATGAGATGGAAGTGAAGGCAGAGGCAGAGGTAAAGGAAGAGATGGAGGCAGAGGAATAGGTGAAGGTGGAGGGAGAGTCGGAGTAGGAGACTAACATGGAGGAGGTGGTAGAGGTGAAGACTGGGGTGGAGACCGAAGCGGAAAAGGATAAGAGGTTCTAAATTAAAAACAATAAAATTGTTGGTAAATGAAGTAGAATAAGGATAATACCATGATTATTTTAAAGAATGATTGTTTAAAAGTGCACACAACACTTGTCACTTAAGATAAGATCCACTATGCATCTTTCTATTTTAAAATAAAATTTTAGTAAAAAACACATATGGAATACTCGAAACCAAGGAAACACATTTGGGTTATTTTGGTAGTTTAGTAAAATGAACAGAATGACATTTGTGACGCGTAGGGATTATTAACACCTCAATATGATGCATAGTGTGACCAGTATAACTGAAAGTAAGCCTTTTTTATTCTAAAGTGACATCAATTTTAGTAAAAAAACAACTAACATACTCCAAACTATGAAAATGAATTAGTATTGTTTTGATAATTTAGAACAACTATCCATACATTATTTTTGATGTTTAGGGATCATACACACCTCTATCCGACACATGGTGTGACTAGTATGAATCCAACTACATATTTTTTTTTCAAAAGTTACATTACTGTTAATCAAAAAAACAACTGGCATACTAAGAAATGAGAAAACACATTCATACTGTTTTGTTACTTTAAGAAAATGATCCATGAGTCATTTGGGATGTGTAACATTCATCTGTGCCTCAATCTGATGCACAATGTCATCGGTATCACTCCAACCGTGTCTTTTTTATTCAAAAGTGACATTAATGTTAATTAAAAAAACAAATTACATACTCAAAACTAAGAAAAAACATTCTAATTGTTTTGATACTTTAGGAAAATGATCCATGAGTCGTTTGGGATGTGTATAATTTAGCCACGCCTGAATCCTATACATAATGTGACTCTAAGTGTGTCTTATTTATTCAAAATTGACATTAATTTTAGTAAAAAAACAATTGTCATACCCAAAACATAAAAAACACATTAGGATTGTTTTGGTACATTTGTAAAGTTATCAATACAACAATTTTTACATGTAGAGATCAACCACACCTCTATTCGACACATGATGTGACCAGTATGACTCCAACTGCGTCTTTTTTATTCAAAAGTGACATTAATTTTAATAAAAAAACAAATGATGTAATAAAAATTTAGAAAACGTATTCCAATTATTTTGATACAATAGGAAAATTATCCATGAGTCATTTGAGACATGTAGCATTCAGCGACGCCTCAATCTAGTTCACAATGTGACTCAAAGTCTATCTTGTTTATTCAAAATTGACATTAATTTTAGTAAAAAAATGACTTACTCAAAACTGAGAAAAAATATTTTGATTGTTTTGGTACTTTAGTAAAATTATCCATACGTCATTTTTGATATGTAGGGATCATCCATGCCTCTATTTGATGCACAATGTGACTGGTATGAATCCAACTACATCTTTTTTATTCAAAAGTGACATTAATGTTAATTAAAAAAACGTATGACATACTAAAAACTGAGAAAATGCATTAAAATTGTTTTCATACTTTAATAAAATTATCCATGAGTCATTTGAGATGTGTAGTATTCATCTGTACCTCAATCCAACGCATAGTGTGACTCCAAGTGCATCATTTTTATTCAAAATTGACATTATTTTTAGTAAAAAAACTGACAAACTCAAAATCGAGAAAACACATTTAGATTTTTTTGGTACTTCAGGAAAATAATCTATATGTCATTTGTAATGTGTATGGATCACGTGAACCTCTATTGGATGCACTTTGTGACTGGTATAACTCAAATTGCATCTTTTTTATTCAAAAGTGACATTAATGTTAATCAAAAAAACAACTAAAATACTCAAAACTGAGGAAACACATTAAGATTTTCTTGATACTTTAGGAAAAAAATATATGAATCATTAGGGATGTGTAGTATTCAGTTTTTCCTTAATAAAATGCACAATGTGACTCTAATCACGTCTCATTTATTCAAAATTGACATTAATTTTAGTAAAAAAACAACTAGCATACTCAAAACTAAGAAAAAACATTTAGATTATTTAAGTACTTTAAGAAAATGATCCATACATCATTTGTGATATGTAGGGATTATCCGAACCTCTATCCAATGCACGGTATGATTGGTATGGCTCAAAATGAATCTTTTTCATTCAAAAGTGACATTAATTTTAATAAAAAAAACTAACATACTCAAAACTGAGAAAATACATTATGATTATTTTGATACTTTAAGAAAATGATCCATTAGTTATTTGGGTCGTGTTTCATTTAGCCGCTCCCAAATCCGACACATAGTGTGACTCCAAGTGTGACTTTTTTATTCAAAATTGACATTAATTTTAGTAAAAAGATAACTAACATACTCAAAACTGAGAAAGCATATTTGGATTGTTTTGGTACTTTAGGAAAATGATCTATAAGTTAGTTGTGACATGTAGGGATTAGTCACACCTCAATCTGATGTACAGTGTGATCAATATGACTCCAAGCACATCTTTTTATGAAAAATTGACATTAATTTTAATAAAAAAACCAACTGATATACTCAAAACTGAGAAAACATAGTTATATTGTTTTGATACTTTAGGAAAATGATCTATGAGTCATTTCAGATGTGTATCATTCATCTGCGCCTCAATCTGATGCACAGTGTGACTCCAAGTGCATCTTTTTTATTTGAAATTGATATTAATTTTAGTAAAAAAAATTGACATACTCAAAACCAATAAAATGCATTCATATTGTTTTGGTTCTTTAGAAAAATGATCCATATGTCATTTTCGACTTGTAGGGATTAGTTTCACCTCTATCTAATGAAATGTGTGACCAGTATGACTCCAACTACGTCTTTTTTATTCAAAAGTGACATTAATGTGAATCAAAAAACAATTCACATACTAAAAACCTAGAAAACTCATTTTTATAACTTTGATACTTTAGTTCAATGATCCATGAGTCATTTGGGATGTGTATCATTCAGTCAGGCCTCAATAAGACACACGATGTGACATGTATGACTCCAAGTGTGTCTTTTTTATTCAAAATTGACATTAATTTTTGTTAAAAAACAACTCATGTACTCAAAAACAGAGAAAACACATTTGGATTGTTTTTATACTTTAAAAAAATGATCCATATGTCATTTTTGATGTGTATGGATCAGTCTCACCTCAATCTAATGCATTGTGTGACCGGTATGACTCCATGTTCATTTTTTTATTCCAAACTGACATTAATTTTAATTAAAAAAACAACTAAGATACTTAAAAATAAGAAAATTCATTCTGATTGTTTTTATACTTTAGGAAAATGACCCATGAATCATTCGGGATGTTTATCATTTTGTCACACCTCAATAAAATGCATAGTGTGACCGGTATTACTCCATGTGCGTCTTTTTTATTCAAAACTGACATAATTTTATTCAAAAAAACAACCAGCATACTCAATAATAGTGTTTGTTTTTTGTATTTGTGTTAGAAATTTTATTTAATTTATATTTAGTATTGGTATCTTATTTTGGTAATTTTTGTTACTATTTCTACTAATGCAGTGTGTTGTTGCAGCTTGTTACACCTGTTTTTGGTGATACAGTGTGATACATCATCACACTGTAGTTTTCACCTTTCTTGGTGCTACTAAATGCACTGATAAATCTTTTTTTATCAACACTTTAAATAGAGATCATAAAGTAATCCTTTATATGTGCTTTTAAAAGTTCTTATAAATTCAATATATATCAACACATTAAAAAGCACTGACAAATCATACTTTTATCAATGAAAATAAAAGCACTAATAAATAATACTTTTATCAGCACAAATAAAAGTGATGATAAAAGATGCCATTTACCAGTGCTTTTAAAAGCGATGATAAATGTACTATTTACCAGCACTAAATAAACCTGCTGATAAAAGTATGATTTATTAGTGCTTTTATTTATGCTAATAAATATACCCTTTATCAGCATTTTTTAGCACAGATAAAAGCGATGGACTTTTAACTGCACTAAGGTTATCAACTCTTTTCTAGCACTGATGAAGGATGATTCTAGTTCTATTATAGACGGGTTTTATAGTAGTGTATACTAATGCCTAGAGCTAAATAAGTATGAGTTGAAATTGGGGAACACCTTCTAAAATAAATGTAGTAGCTTATTTGAAGTATAACAAAAAGGAGTATTCCATGAAAAACCAGCTTGAATAACCATGGTTTTAACTTTAATAAGTTCCCACAACATCCTAATGATATAGAACACAATTCATTTGATGAATTCCGAAATCCATTTCCAAAACCAATACTCTAAAACCAATTATAATCACTTAGATCACATTTATCCCTAAAATGTGGAAGACACAATATAAACAATTTATTTGTAAATTTCCTTACCAAATCCTTAATACTTGATCACATTTATACCTAAAATTAATCACAGAACACATATCAAATATGGATTACCAAGCCCTATTAAAATATAAAATTCATAATACCCATTAATCTTTCAATACAATCAATAAAATCAAGAAATCCTGATTATTCACCACCATTTTCCCATTTAAGAACACTTATCAAATCATTTTTTTCATGATAAAATTACACATGTTTTTTAAAAATTCAATCACCCTCTATACATCTATGTCTTTTATATCAAAATTATAAATCCCAAAATCTCATACCTCACTGATATTTTTCTTAATAATCCCTTCTGTTTATAAACACTCTATTCACTTTTTTGAATTAAAATTTTAAAATCATTCCTTGATTTTCACAAAAAAAATCCCAAAACATCTATCTTATTAATTTTTTTGGAAGGAAACTAATTTTATAGGTTTTCAAAAAAACCCCCATTATCAAAATTAATTTCATTTCTAACTCATAATCTTGAAAACCATTTTAGATGAATCGAAATTATAAAATAGTTTAATACAAATATTTTTCCATCAAATAAGTTTTCTTTTTCAGAAAATCCATTTATAAAAATATAGAAATTACATCCCTATGGTGGGTAAACAATCATAGTCAAATAATCACATCAAAAAAGTAGGAGATTGATCCAAATTAATTAATTATCCCTAAATAATGTATTTTAGAAATCATTGAATATATTATATGTTAATTTTAAGTGATATTGAATATTATCAAGGTACTATATCAATCAATAATTCCCTTTTATGTGTGTACCATGATCTAATCATGAAACTATAATGATGTATAAAAAAATTAGAAATAGGTTTCTTGTCAACCCATATGTGTCATCCTAATTCTGATCTATTTATTATTTATAATTTCCAAACAAAAAATCTCACTCATACCTAGAGTTCCTAATCTAGCATTGAACATCGCTTGGAAACATGGGTTTCAACTATATCCATACTTGTTATGCATGTTCATGGTAAACCTCCAATGACTGAATATCATATTTCCTCATTTAAATTAATCTCTCCAAATATCAAATAATATCTGATTCCATTTTATAACATCCCAACATGGTTACTTATCATGGTTATCCACGCCCGTGCTCATGTAAAAATGTCACATTACCTGAGGAATGAGTCCCTGCATGATTATGGTTATTGACTAGTAAAATGGGCTTAAAACCCATGGGGATACTATTTCATCAATGATAAATTAAAAGGATTATGACTAAATCTACCAAAAACAAGGAATTACTCAATATTTTTCATCGTTTTCTTGAGGAACAATCAATGTTTGTATTCCCTAAACAGTAATTTGATTGCATCCCATATAATTTTCTCTCATGGAGGTTACAAGAAGATGTTATATTTTCATATTTTTATAATTTTTATTTTTTATGAATGAATGGATGGGTTTGTGTATTTGTATACTTATAATAATATATAACAATATCTATGTAATTAATTATGAGTGAATAATAATATAGAAAGTGGTGTCTATGAACTACTTTAGATATAATCAAGATTAACTATTCTCTTAACTAACAATTAAAATAAATAAGTTTAAATTGTGAAAACAAGATTAAATTCACTCTCAAAGTATAAAATTAGACATCACTATTAAGAAATTCAATATATTCTACTAAAAGCATTGAATTGTTGAATGAGAAAAAAGATATTGAATAATATTAGCAGAATATATCATTCATGGACTAAAAAAACAATTTTATTTATAAGAGTGAAATACTCCATGAATAAATATTAAGTAAGGATTTACATAAGTGATAGATTAAAATATGTTACCATTGGAATTATTTAGCTCATGAACACTCAAACTCAACTGTCTGTGGAGAGGTAACAGATCTCTCCACATTTTTCTTCTTTTGAATCCTATAAACTAATTTATAATTAATGGTAGATAAAATGAATAGAATTCTCTTATAAAATTTCACTTGACTTACCTTAAGGTAAAAATTTTGGATTCAATTTAGAAGTCTCCACATTGCATGTGTTTGTTTAACTTGAGTCTAACTGAAATCTCAGTTATTATTGATTAATATCCAACTAAATTTGATTTAGCTGGAATTATATAGTCAAATATATATTAGTATGTGTTCTTAGTCATACTATTGGTCTTCATTCAACTTTAGGTAACTCATATAAAGTTCACTAGAATGGATCAAGTTGAATAGTTCAGATCCAATAATTTAACTCCATCCTAGATCAGTTTCATATGTACATAAATATACTTCAATTTTGGATAGAAAATAAACAAAAAATCCCTATCCTGATCCATCTTTGAACAATATATCTATAAATGAGCCTCTATCTTGCACAAAAACCACTGAACTCAAACCAACATCAAACCAGTGATGAATGAATCTCCAAACCAATATAGTTATAAATTTTCATCAACACCAAACCATCTCAAAATTATAGAAAATTGTTTTGTAGTTAAATAACACTCTCATATAAGCTCCCCCAATACATGAATTCTTATTTAAATAGAAGTATTTAAATATCCCATATTTCTTAATAGTGCTCAAACTAGCCCATGATTAGTATGAACCATGGATATTTCATCAATTGAAACAACAATAATGTAATGAACATTTTCCAGGTTACCTAGATTAAGTCATCCTTAATGTCTTAAATGGGAACCTTGGAAAAGTATCCTGCAAAAATGTTTGAATTTTTTGTTTCAATTAAGTGTTCATTTTTCATTTGATGAATCAGATTGAAAATTTGGTGTTTGAGGGAGAATTAGTAGGTATAGTTTGATAAGTTTTGAATCTTGGTAGAATATTTTGGAGGTTTGGGTACCTATGAAGAGGTTTCATAGGTAGTTTAGAACTACCATTTACATTAGGTTCCTTTTTGAGGTTATCAAGTACCCACTATAATAACTACAAACCATGCTTGCCCGGGGTACCATTAGGCACTCAATATCCCTATCCAAGGTACCTAATAGGCTATTCATTTTTTTAGTAGGGAACTTTTGGACACTTCCACCTTCACCCTTAATTTTTACATCTTCCTTCCTTTGGAACATCACTTATTCCCAGCTAATTGGGACCCCATTTATATATATCTTGTTTATCTTCTCCGCCATCCCATATATAATTTATTTATGGTTAATCAATGGATGTTTTTATTCCTAAATCTAAGGTAATACTTCCCATATACCCTCCTCTTTCATATCCTTCCCTTTCTTATAATCTATATTCATGGATTTGGTATTTTTTGTTAAATTAAATATTGGCATGGTTGAATTCTCCCGAGATCACAAGGGTTTCTCCACTCTTTCTTCAAGGAAGCTTGTGTGGGTTGACTTTAGGGATTAGGTATTTTGGGTTAAAAATCTATGCATGTGGAAATTATTCTAATGGTATTGTTTCCTTTCACTATGTATTAATCTACTTCAAGATTTTTTGTTTGAAAATTAAGCATTAAAAAATACTAGTCATGAATTTTTGGATATATTTAAGGGGAACCTGTGTTATACATTAAGAGTCTGTTAGTGTCACTAAGTATGGGAAAATATTTTATGATATTATGTTTTATAAATTGGATTATGTTTTTTAATATAAATATGTTATAAATGATGATATATTTTGAAAAGGGTATTATGTTTTTTTAAAATTGTTTTTTCAAGTCATTAAGTGTTGAGAAAAACTTGGTATTTCTATATTAGAATTTCTGTTTTAGGTCTTGGTGAAAAACTATTTTACTTTTAATTGTGTTTAAAATGAGAGGATTTTTTTTTAATGAAATGATTGAATTTGAAAATGGAATAAGGAAATTCTTTAAAATATAATTTATTTTCAACTTTGAAATTAAATATAACTCAATATAAAACTATATTTTAGTTCATTTTTCAATGGTTATGAAATTTTAAACGGTAAGATAAGAAGTAATTATTATAACCAAAGTTTTGTGATGGGGTTGTCATGTAAAAATAGAGTGGTTTTCGAAATGATTAAAATGTAGTTTTTGAAACAATGAATGATTCTTTTTTAAGACTTTCTATAAGTGAAACTTTTTTATGAATGAAAACAAAATGGAAATTCAAGAATGTAATGACCCAGTGAAATACTAATATGGGGAGTATCTTAAATTGTATTGTGATTGGTTGATGGTATTTAGAGAGTCATAATAATGATGAACCATCCTTTAGTAGTGATTTTTTATAGAAGTTTAGTTTCTTGTTTTGGTTTTAGGAGTTTCATAATAGAAGTATGGTGTGAAATTTGGATTCATATTAGTGTGATAGTGGTGAATGATAGAATTTTGAGGTTTTTAGTGATGCATGTTATATTTGAGAGATATGAATTAGAAATAATATGGGTGGTAAATTTTGGGTATTGTATATGTGATATGATCTCAGTTTTCAGATTTGGGATTTATAATTAATTGGATTTGGTGAACAATGATGGATTTAGAAGTTGTGCATCATGGATTTATTGAATGTATCAATGTGGGTATTGGATACATGGTGCTAAGGAGTATTTGGGTATGTTCCTCCCAGAATTTTGCAGGGAAGATACATTTTATGATGGGAGGTTGTAATGACCTGTGTCCTTATTACACAGATTAAGGAATCATTAAATACTTAAGCAGGAACCTAGGAAAATTAATGGATGGAATCATTTGATGTTTTGGTTATAATTCAGGGGTAATTTCTTGTTTAATGATTTAGATTGGAAATTGGGTCTCATAGGATGGTTTCTTAGGTATTTATGGATGAGGTTGGAGGTTCAGTAGAGGTATTCGTATTCTGAGGTACCTATTAAGAGTTTCCATATAAATTTTACAACTATAAGTGATTCCATGTATCTAATTAGAGGAAATTGGGTACCTACTGGACTATCTATAGGCTAGGGTGTCCCGAGGGTTCCACTGGGTACCAAGTATCCCTATAAATGGTACCCAATAGTCCTATCCTGTAATTTTTAGTGGGAGATCATTGGAAATTTCACCCTCAACCCATATTTCATTCCCCTCCCTTCCCTTCATACCTCACTTTTTCCAAACTAATGGGGAACACTCTTTTGATATATGTTGGTCCTATTTTACTCCCTCTTAATAGAACTTTAATCAAGTATAATCTATGGTATTTTTCATACCTAAATCAAAGGTCTTCCCTTTTTCTTCCCTTTTATTTCAATCTCTCTTGATGGATTTTTTTATTTTTGGCTAAATTACACTAGATAATGATATAATTCACTCAAGATATGGGGTTAATATTCTATTGATTCAAGAAGGATCATGTGGGATTATTTCTAACTCTTCATCACCATTTTGATTAAAGGTTATTAGGTTATGCTTTATGTTTAATATTTTCAGATTTTAGGGTGGATTTTTCTGATATTTTATTGGATCTGTTTGAAGTTTTAGGTTGTAATATTTTTGGGTTAATTTTTGTATTTGATTACCTTTATTTTATCTTCTAATTTTCTACCCATAGATTATGATGATTATGTAATTGGGTTTCTTCAGTGACGAAATCTAATTTTATAATTTCTAGGTTCCTCTTTGAGATGTTTTGAAATCAAAAAGATATCTTTTTGTTTTGATATAAGACCTCAACTCACTAAGTGATTCTTATGATATACAAACAAAATGACTTCTTTAACTTTTATAAATTAATAATGAAGATTATTTATATTTTGAAAATATTAATGGATCATTCTAAATTATATTTCCATTGGATGGGTTAAATATTTTCTAAGGTATTTTTGAAACTATGTAATGAGAAATTACTCCCCCTAGTTTATGTTTCACCTTTTCTAAGATGGTTTTTATTTATTAATCCCTTGAAAGCATTGATCTTTTTTATTGATTTTCTCTTGATACACAAGCTGGTCAACCAATGATTAAGTCATGTAACTAAACCCTATTATCTCAATGTGTTGGAAACTTTTCCTTGGTATTAATTATGGGCTAAAATGAAACCCTTGGAATGTGGATAATCATAAACCATTTTTAAGAAAACTTGTAAATTATAAGTATTTCCTTGGAATAAAACTCATTGGTTTGTTAATTAAAAACAAATGTGCATTTCATTGAGTCCCAATTATATTATATAATATAAACCACTTATTCTCACTTAAACTTGAGGGAGCTGTAAGTTAACAAACCACACTTTACCTATGGTTAATAGAGTTCTTTGATGATAATGTGATGACTATGTTTAAGAGGTGGGAATAACATATTTATCATTAAAATAATAATGGTTTAAATATTTATCTAACCTTGACACTTTATGACTACCATGGTTTTTATAAGGGTTTAAGGCATGATAAGTTTTATAAAAAATCTTTTTTCAAAAATGGTTTCTTTTGAAAATTACTTCTTATATAGATTAATATTTTTTACCTTTTTATATTTCTAATTTTTTTACCAAAATATGTTTTATAGTTTCTCATTTTCATTATTTTTGAAACATGATCACTTTTGGCCCTAAAAAATGAATCCAAGAAGGATTTAATAGTAGATATGGATGAGATAAGAAATTATTAAGGAAAAAATATAACTTTGTGTAACTTGAGTTGCGTAAGTTCATAAAAAGAGGAATTGCACAAGTCCATAGTTTCAAAAATGAACAAATCTTCCATGATCCAACTTTTTTCATGAGATAAAGGCCTATAAATTCTCCTTAACTCTTAATTTCAAGGGTTTGAAATTTGGGATTTTGGATCTCAAGTAATTCTAGGGTCTCAAATAACAACCTTAACTTTAACACTTTATGTAACCCAAAGAGACCTCTATAAACTCTTTCAAGTGAGTGATTATATTAATTAATTCACACAATCCCTTATATGTATTAGATTATTCTTGATATTATTTTGTTAAAATCTATTCAATTAAGTAAACCCTTTGAATAAAGTTCAAAACATCATGCACTTCGAGGTCTCATGCAACACCCAACTTACATGAATTCCATACCATTGCTGCAGATACGATTAAATCCTTTTAGGAAACACACCTTAAAAAAGATAAAGGAAAGTGGTACCCACATTTATCTAATATAGGTTAATTTTTACAAACTAAATTTTCACAGATAGTATTGTGGACTTTTACCCCTATCCCCTTTTCATCAAGCATGGGATGGGAAATATCCATACCCATGTTTGGAGTGGTGAATAATATTTTCATGTTTTGATTGAATTCATCGAAAGGATAGGCTCTAAAATTTTATTCATCCTTGATGATTCATGCTGTAATATTTGAAACCCTTGTAGTGGAATATTGATTATAAATTAGTAATTTATGATGGTGATGTTTGATTATGTTGGTTCACCCGAAAGTGTAGATGTGAGAAGAAGATACATTTAGTGAAAGAGTTGATAAGTTCTTTTACTAGTTTTCAATGGTTTAGTTGAAGAATACTACAAGATATTGGTAGATAACCAAGTTAAATTTAAAGACCCCAATGAAATTTAGAGGTTAGTATTACCAGATGATTGACTGTACCTCTCTATAAAAGTGATTTGGGTCCACCTATATAGAAAGTGATATAAAGAGAGAATGTTTTGTGATCTATTTTATTCCAGTGTTATATGTTTTTTTAAAAATCATGTATCTTCCATAAAAGTAATAAAATGTAGTAGTGTTCTCCCGTGAATGTAGGATGAAATGTCCAAACCATGTAAAATCAAATTGTACTTTTACCTTTGCAGTTTTTCTATTAGTTGAGTGTTTCTGTGTGTGAGAAATATTGTAAAATGTAGTGTAGTGATTTAGGGTTCCTTCATATTCCTAAGTTTTAGTACACTAAGATCATTGGGGAAGTTTTTTGTTCCACTATGCATGATGTCTAGTGGTTTATGTTATGATGGGTAAAATTGTCCTAGTTTCGATGAAGTAACTTAAGGTAAAATCACAATTTCACTTTCTCTCCAATAAGAGGTATCAGATATTGGTTTCAAGACTTAAGTACACTCAAAAAATACTTAGGTATCTTAATTCACACTTTCCATGGTGCTTTTAATTTTTTGTGGGAGTTTATCATTTTAGGAAGGTATGACATCGATGATGGTAAGGTTTAGATTAATAAGTTAAATGAAATAAACTCTAAATTCTATAGGATATAGATGGAATATTATCTCATCTAAAAGTACCCAAGAGTTTCACTATTTATAATCAAACCAAAAAATATGGAAATTGATAAATGAGATTAGATGTATCATAAGGAACGTGGATTGATCGAGATGTCTTTTTCAAGTAATGTAACCTCTAATACCAGGAACAATAAAATTATACATGATCTGATAAAGGATATGATAGAATTGTATGAGAAGCCTAACACTTTGAATCAAGTTTTCATGATTTAGAGGTCGTTCAACATGAGGTTTTTGGAAGCAAGAATAATAGTGAATCATATTAATGATTTCAAAATAATTTAGATCTAGCTTGATTTGGTGAATATAATGTTCATGGAAGATATATAGTCACTTCTTTTATTGTCATTTCTACCATAGAGTTGGTATGTGATGGTAATCATTGTTATTAATTATTATATAAAATTAGGCTTAGTGTTTTTGGATGTGAAAAAATTGAACCTGAATGAGGATCTTAGATGATGTGAAGTTAAAGCACCTATTGGAAATTCATTTAATGTAGAAGGTTGAGAATGGTCACCCAATTGGAGGAAAAGTAGAAAGAAAGATAAATATAAGTCCATAGATATAATTGGAGGTAAATATATTATACTTGACCATATTTGATGACATTTTGGAAAAAAAATACATCTCAAGAAGGATTTTAAAGGTCAAAGGGTTAACTCTAGAAGGAATGATTTAAAAATTTTAGTTACACTAATTAATTGTAATGGATTAATAGATTGATATTAATTTTCAATATTTTATTGAAATCATGGGTGGTTGATTGTGGTGCATCATTTAATTACATGTTAGAGCAAGGGTGTATGGTGAATTATTCACCTTGAAGATTAATAAAGATATACTTGGTAGGAGAATAGGATGATGAAGTTATTGGAATGAGAGATGTTAATATATGGATTCCAAATGAGAGTTTATTAAAGTTGGAGGATGTTTGACACATCCCAAGGTCATATAAATGTATCATTTTTATTTTATAACTGGATGAATAAGGTTTTAGAACTTTTTTTACTAATGGATTTTAGAAATTTAATCATGGATCCATGGTTGTGTAAAGGGGAGTAAAATATGGGACCTTGTATTTGACCAAAAGGTTATATGGTTCAACGATGGACAGAAAGAAAACATACAAAAGTTTGGAGTATAGACATTATCGAATTGTCCTCTCAATGAGAAGAATGTGAAGGTTTTAGTGGAAAATAGTGTACTCAATATTGATCATACAGACTTTGGAAGTTTTTAAAGTTGTATACTCATGAATTAGATAATTTTTTCATTTAACATAAATAAAATGAATCCTCAAAGCTAAAAACAAGAACTTGTTCACTCATATGTTTGGGTTCTAGCCCCAGTTTGATCTTATAAGGGATCTCTATACTTTTTCACATTTATTAATGATGTAATAAGTAAGGTGTTGTCATATTTATTAAAACACAAGTCATATTTTTTGTGTATTCATTCAATGTAAATACATGGTGGAAAGGTAAGTTGGACTGAAGATAAAATGTCTAAGGTCCAATGTATTGGTGAATACAACATAAGTGACATAGAGAACTATTTTTTGGAAATAGGAATCAGAATGTAAAATACTCTAACTAAAACACTGGAAAAATTTTTGGTGTAAAAGATCAACATAAAATTAACTAATAAGGAACATAACATGAGGTTTCACTTTAACATGTCTACATAAATTTAGTTGGAAGCACAAAATTGCGTATCATACCTGTTGAACTCTCTATGAAATGGTTATTTTAATAATCCCAAATCTTAGTTTTATTTATTTCCTTTTAATCTCTTATTCAACTTGTTCTAAATATGTTTAAATCATATCTACAATTTTTTATCTATGATCAATGTATGGTTATGGTTGACCTGGAAGTATTCTGGATTGAATAGACACTTTGTAAGAATTCCCCATCTTGACTCACCGATAGTCATTTTCCTGAGTCACCGATGATGAACAGTTGCACCGATGATGAACGGTCGCACCGATAGCTACCGAAGATCTAAAGAGATACCGACGATCATGTGTCACTAATAGCGATGATCATGTGTCACTGATACCGAAAATCATGAGACATCGATGATGAGTCATTGATGCTGAGACACCGATGCTGAAACACCGATGATGAGTCACCGATGCTGAGACACCGATGCTGAGACACTGATGCTGATGCTACCGAAACCAATACAAATTCAAAATGTCTCACCAATCACATGACTCACTAATAGTCATGAAAACTGTTTGAATTTCTATAAATTCATATTTAATTCTAATGGTCATTTTTGATGTTTTTAATGCAATTAATGTTATTTAATGTTGATTGTTGGCATGTCAGGGGACCGTACCTCGTACCTCTGAAAAGGTAATCATTCCTACTGATGGAGCTCATGGAATTAAAGGAAGATCGAGCTGCAGTAAAGACACACAAAGATATACAACAGATACGGAGATACAAAAAGAGAGAGAATTCTTCCATACACGTACATGAAAAGAAGAACTTGAAGAACATTGATATACATCAAGAACACAAGTTCAAAGAAGAAGCTCAAGAGCTATAACGACTACACATACTTGAGCTGAACACCTACACTGGAAGTGAAGGAAGTGAATCACGGTACTCTTTTTTTCAAGGGAAAAACTAGAGAAGGACTTAGAAGCATTTCTGCTAAATCCAACGAGTCCAGAGCTGCACTGAAAATCACTAGATCTTTCTACACTCTGATACACTCTCTCTTAGTGATTATTTTACTTACATTTTTGAGCTGTGTGTGTACTCTATATATCTTACACACACTGAATCCTGTACTGAACTAGAGGATGTCAAAATCCTCAAACCACAATTGTTTACTCTTTTTTACCCATGACAACTGTGGAAGAGGTCCTTGTGTGGCCTGGTCGTTGTTTTTGTTTCCCATAAAGAACTGTGGTAGAGGTCCCTGTGTGGCCCGGACAGTTGTTCACTGTTGTTAACCCTGATCCAGGGTGTGGATCAATTTATATAAATTGTTGAGAGGACTAAGTCTCGGCTTGAGACTAAACCTCTTGGTTAACTCTGCTGTGCATTTTAATTTAAGTCTATAACTAAACTATATAGTTATTCCGCTGCTATTACTTTGAAATAAAAAACTATTTTAAAGCTAATTTGATAGTTAAATTCGCAAGTGTTTATACTTTTTATAGATAAGTAAGTCTGTTTCAAAAGTTAATTTAATCTTCAGATTAAATCAAATGAGACCTAATCAATCTTTGAGAAACTTATTGAACATTTAAACTCTGTATAGATTCACTGCAGTTTAACTTTGTTTTTAAATTCGGGGATTTTAAGAGAAATATGTTTTAATAGAAATTTTTAATTGGAACTCAATTCACCCCTCTCTTGAGTATCCACTCCGACCAACATTTGGTATCAGAGGATTTTGTTTTTGTTTAAGGATTTTTGAAACACTCTTTTTTTCAACTGTGATTTTAGTTTCATCTTTAACGATCTTAAATTTCTGTTAGTTCTAAATTTTATCTCTTTAAACCTATTTTCTAAAATCTAGTTATGGATAATAGACTAGAGGGTGATGCTACTAATAGGACACCTTTCTTTAATGGTACAAACTATGTTCAGTGGAAACTTAAAATGAAAATACATTTAGAGAGTATGGGTTTTGATATCTGGACTACTACAGAGTCTCAATATAAAATTCCAGAAACTGAAAGAATAACTTGGGATGAACCTACAAAGACTGCTTACAATAATAACTGTAAAGCTATTAATTCCCTGTACTGTACTTTAGGGTATGAGGAATTTAATAGAATTTCTGCTTGCAAAACTGCTTATGAAATTTGGGATACATTTGGTGTTTCTCATGAAGGAACAACTAATGTTAAAGAAATGCGATTGAATACTTATACTATTAAATATGATAATTTTAAAATGAAAACTGATGAACCCATTTTTGATATGTATCTCAGGTTCAATGAGATAGTCAATACAATGAATTCACTTGGTAAAGTTGTTCCAGAAAGGGAACAAATGATGAGAATCTTGAGATGTCTACCAGAACAATGGAGAGGCACATTTGTTTCAATCAGAGAATCATGTGACATTGGAGCTCTGCCTGTCAAAGAACTTATTGGTAAGATCATGATGTATGAGGAAGAACTCAAGGTAAATAAAGAAGAATATGATGAACCAAAAAGGAAATCAGTGGCTTTCAAGACTACTACTTCAAAGAGAAAGGACAAAGAAAAAGCTCAAATACAAAATGACAGTCCAACAAGTGAAAGTTCAGACTCTGATAGTGATGCTGAAATGGCTCAGATAGCTAGGAGGTTTAAGAAATTTTTCATAAAATCAAATTACAAAGGAAAGTATGACAATAAGGGACATTTTAAGAAGGACTGGAAAAAGATATATAGAAGTGATGAATTTTTTTTCTACGAGTGAAAAAGAAAGGACACATTAAATCGGACTTCCCAAAGTTAAAATTCAAGAAGAAATATGATTACAAAGACAGTAAGTACAAGAAAGATATGAAGGCTACTTGGAGTTCATCTGAAGATAGTAGAAGTGAATCTGAAATGTCTGATTCTGAGAAGAATCATGCCAACATGTGTTTCATGACCAACACATCCAAGGTAATCTTAGATACTCCTGTTTTAAATTCTTGTTATTCTGGAGATGATGCAGAATCTGATCTTGATTCTGAAAACATGACTAGTGAGGAATTATTTGAATATTGTAATATTCTAGAAGAGACATGCAATGAACTTAAGGATAAATACAAATCATTGAAGAAATAACATGCTCTCACTACTACTGTTAAAACCGAACTTAATATTGAAAAGGAGAAAAATGCTCAACTGTTAAAGGAAAACACTGAACTAAAAATGTCAAATGAGCAACTTAGAAAAGACTTAGAGAAGTTTACAAATGGAAAGGATACACTAACTCAAATTCTAGGAAATAAAGTAGCTCCCAAATACACTACTGGAATAGGATACAAACCTGGACAGAGACAGATTTCTAAGAATAGATTTATTCCTAAATCTGGACAGAATACTGGTAGTTCTAGTTCTAGACATTCATATGATTCAACTAGTAATTCACATAGTTATAGATCAAATAAAGTTTATCTTTCAAAATTTATTGATTCTGTAAATTTTATGAAACCCATAAGACAAATGTGGGTACCAAAATCTTTGATTGTTAACCTGTCTGGACCCAAGAAGATCTGGGTACCAAAGTCATTATCCATCTAAATCTATTTTGTAGGAAACCTGTTTGAAGAGTTCTTACAAGAAGGTATGGAACTTGGAAAGTGGATGTTCGAGACACATGTCTGGAGATTACTCATGCTTTAAAAGTCTAATCAAGATTTATGGAGGACATGTCAACTTTGGTGATAATTCTAAAGGAAAAATCATCAGCCTAGGCTAAATTGGTAACACTGATTCAGTTTTAATTTCCAAAGTTTTATTTGTTGATGGACTGAAATATAATCTGTTAAGTATTTCTTAATTGTTTGATGATGGTTTTAATGTAAAATTTGAAAATGATTTTTGTAATGTTTTTAATTCTAAAAATATTTTAGTCTTTTCTGCTTTAAGAAATGAAAATATTTATGCAGTTGATTTAAATTCTTTAGCTAAGAAAAATGTTACTTATCTAAATGCTTTTCATAAAGAGTCTTGTCTTTGGCACAGAAGATTAGGACACTACAACATCCATTCTCTTAGAAAACTAACTAGGAAAAACATGTTTAGAGACCTACCTAAACTTGAATTACCAATTGACAAATTTTGTAATCCCTGTCAAAAGGTAAAGCAACATAAAGTTTCTTTTAAATCAAAGAAAGAAGTTTCTACTTCTCAACCTCTCGAGTTGGTTCACATGGACTTGTTCGGACCATCAAGAGTTTCAAGTTTAAATGGGAAGTACTATGTCTATGTTCTAGTAGATGACTTTTCTAGATATACTTGGGTATAATTCTTAGCTCACAGAAGTGAATCTTGTTATTACTTTGTCAAATATTCCAAGTCTGTAGAAAACCTTAGTGGACTTAAGATTAAAACCCTAAGAAGTGATCATGGTCGTGAGTTTGAGAATAATGAGTTTGAATCCTACTGCTCGTATAATGGCTATAGTAATAACTTTTCTGCTCCTAGAACACCTCAGCAGAATGGTGTAGTAGAAAGAAGAAATAGAACCCTTCAAGAAATTGCAAGGACTATGCCTAATGAACATGATCTGCCTATTTACTTTTGGGATGAAGCTATCAATACATCTTGTTATATCATTAATAGAGTCTTAATTAGACCAGTTCTTAAGAATACCCCATATGAGTTGTGGAATAATAGAAAAACTAAAGTTAGTTACTTTAGAGTCTTTGGCTGTAAAGTTTTTATTCTTAATACAAAGGATAATCCAGACAAGTTTGCTTCTAAAAGTGATGAAGGAATTTTTCTTGGTTATTCTTTAACTAGAAAAGCCTATAGAGTATTTAATAAGAGAACCAAATGTGTGGAAGAATCTGTTCACATCAAGTTTGATGAAACTGATCCACATGAACTTAAAACCTCTCTTGAAAATCTTGAAGAAGACTTATCTATTCTGGACCTTTATGAAAAATCTAAAGAACCTGCTATAAAGACAACTAGTTTTGGACTTATTCCATAATCTGTTCCTAATGAACCTGAACCTAGAGAAGAACCTGAAATTTCTAGTTCTACCTTTACTAGATCAACCAGAATTCTAAAGAATCATCCTTTAGATGTTGTTGTTGGTAATCTTGATAGAGGGACACAGACTAGAGCTTCTCTAAGAAACCTGGTTGAACATCAAGCCTTTCTTTCACAGAAAGAACCTAAAAATGTCAATGATGCTATCAATGATGAATTTTGTGTAATGCCTATGCAAGAAGAGTTAAATCAATTTGAAAGAAACAAAGTCTAGGAATTAGTTGACAGACCTAAGGACACTTTAACAATAGGCACAAAATGGGTGTTTAGAAACAAAGTTGATGAGTCTGGAAATATAGTTAGAAACAAATCTAGGCTATTTGCACAAGGATATAGTCAAGAATAAGGTATAGACTATGAGGAGACCTTTACACCTGTAGCCAGATTAAAAGCCATTAGGATCTTACTTGCATATGCTGCTCATCTGAATTTCAAGTTATATCAAATGGATGTCAAAAGTGATTTTCTAAATGGTTTTGTTATTGAAGATGTTTTTGTTGAACAACCACCTGGATTTATTAATCCTCATTTTCCAAATCAAGTTTTTAAACTTTCTAAAGCTTTATATGGATTAAAACAGGATCCAAGAGCTTGGTATGATAGACTTAGTAATTTTCTTATTTCAAAAAGTTTTACTAAAGGGATTGCTGATCCAACTCTTTTTATTAAAAGAATTTCTAAAGATGTTTTAATAGTTCAAATCTATGTTGATGATATTATTTTTGGATCTTCTAAACCTTCTTTATGTACTAATTTTTCAAAGAGTATGCAAAATAAATTTGAAATGAGTTTAGTGGGAGAAATTAAATATTTTCTTGGATTTCAAGTTTTTCAAAATGAAAATGGTATTATTTTGACTCAAAGTAAATACACAAAGGATATTCTAAAATGTTTTTTTTTTGGATAGTATTAAGGAAAGTGATACTCCTATGGGTACAATCTGTAAATTGGATGCAGATTAAGCTGGGAAACCAGTGGATCAAACCAATTACAGAGGTATGATTGGAAGCTTACTTTACCTTACTGCTAGTCAACCAGATGTTATGTTTAGTGTGAGTATGTGTGCAAGATTTCAAGCTAAAGAATATCATTTACTTTCTGTTGAAATAATTTTTAAGTATCTTAAACACACTGTATACTTAGGCTTGTTTTATCCAAAAAGGCAATCTTTTGAGCTAATCAGTTATTCAGATGCTGACTTTACTGGTTCCAAGTTAGATAGGAAGAGTACATATGGAACTTGTCATTTATTAGGTCAATCCTTAGTATCTTAGTGTAGTACGAAACAGAACTCTGTTGCATTATCTACTGCTGAAGTAGAATACATTGCTGCTGGTAGTTGTTGTGCACAAATTCTGTGGATGAAACACACTCTTTTGGACTATGGATATGATTTTAAGCATATTTCAATTAATTGTGATAAAACTAGTGCAATTAACATTTCAAAGAACTCTGTGTCTCACTCTAGAACCAAACACATTGATTTCAGACATCACTTTTTGAGAGATAACTACCAAAAAGGTGATATCACTCTTGAGTTTATAGGTACTGAACATAAATTAGCCGACATTTTAACCAATCCCTTAAACTGTGAAAGGTTAAACTCGATTAAACGAGAGTTAGGTATGATAGATCTGTGAAACCGATCTGTCAAACCGATCTGTAAAACCGATCTGTGAAACCGATCTGTCAAACCGATCTGTCAAACCGAT
The DNA here is from genome assembly GCA_963277665.1 of Viscum album. NCBI lineage: Eukaryota > Viridiplantae > Streptophyta > Magnoliopsida > Santalales > Viscaceae > Viscum > Viscum album. The sequence goes on from OY728138.1 coordinate 2,006,702,517, forward strand.
CTGTCAAACCGATCTGTCAAACCGATCTGTGAAACCGATCTGTCAAACCGATCTGTCAAACCGATCTGTCAAACCGATCTGTCAAACCGATCTGTCAAACCGATCTGTCAAACCGATCTGTCAAACCGATCTGTCAAACCGATCTGTCAAACTGATCTGTGAAACCGATCTATCAAACCGATCTGTCAAACTGATCTGTCAAACCGATCTATCAAACCGATCTGTCATGTTGACTAGTGCTACCGATTGGGTCGTACTATTTTTGTGTGTGTTTAAAAACGATGTTGTTTTACTTAATCGATATTTTATTATCTATAACCCTAAATGTTACAAATAATGACACGTGGCTATTCCATTCTCTAAAGACTGTTGACCTTCCATTTCCCGCTGAAATCTCTCCTCTCTTCTCTGTAACCTGGGCCTTTTGAATTTTTACAAGCCTCTCGATTGTCTCAAAACCTCAAAATGGCCTAGAAAAAGAGAAAGAGCAAGGAATCTGAATGAAATTCACCTATCAAGCGTGCTCGAGGTGAGTCGAGCAGTACGACGCAGAGGTCTATGAACCCAGAGCTAGAAAAATGAGAAGTTATAGCTGAAAAAGAAATTTGTTCGGAATGGGTTTTATCTAGAAAGTCCGTTCTCTTGAAAGTTTTGGAAACTCAAGGCTGGAAGGAGTGGTTCTGTAATAATGATAGAGGATTTTACCCGAAGCTAGTGCATGTGTTCTATTTGAACCTGGATATATATTTGGACGGAGTAGAGGCTGCGAGATTGTATTCTATAGTAAAAGGGAAAAAGATTACATTTTCATCAAAACAATGGGCTGAATGTTTAGGAGTACCTCACAATGGAAGATACGAGGACTATTCTAGTAATATTCCTCCCACAACTGATTACTTTTCTTATGAGTTAGCCCTGGAATTTTTGACTGGGAAGTCTGAATCATGAAGGATAATTGCTGCTGATTTGGATGGTGAGAACCGAATCCTGTTCAAATTTATTCAACATCAGGTATGTCCGAGAAAAGGTGATTTTGCTGCAGTAAAGTATCAAGATGTTTTTCTGCTATTTCTTTTGATGAATGGTGAAAAGATCAATCTATGTAGATATTTTTCCGATCATATTGTTGAGATGATAAAACCTTCAAATAAATCTACCACTCTGTTTTATTCTAAACAAATTTCTGTCATGCTGAAATTCTTAGGTTGTATGGATGATGGAGATGAGTGTATCTCATCATTTAGCTTTTGTTTCAACAAAGTTATTTGTAAGAGAAAGAAAATCAATTGGAACCCATGGAAGAAAGCTTGTGTTGCTGATGAAGAAAAGTTATATGAGTCTTTCAATCCTACTGATCATCCAAGGAGACCAAGGGAAGTAAGAGATCCTAGCTTAAAACCTGGTGAGGAAGTGGTCTATTCGGATGAAGAAGAGGAAGTGGTTGCTCCTAAAGAAACTGGTGAATCCAGTAAGAAAGGAACATAATAAGTAGAAGAAGCTGATGAGAATCTAAATACTGAAAAAGAGGATGAATCATCTCCTGATGAAAGGAGTGATCCTGATACTGTTATCCCAAAGAGAAGAAGGATGGAATTTGGTTCAGTAAGTCCTCCTCTCAATTTACCAAAAATTGAACCGCTTTTAGATGATGAAGAAGAAGGAGAGACTGCTGAATAAACTTATGAGGAGTATGAATCCAGAAGTACAGACAGTTCTAATGAGAGATCAGTTAATGATGATGATGATGATGATGAAGGTGGTGATGGTGATAAGGGTGATGCTGATGGTGATGGTAGTAGCGGTGATAGTGAAAGTAATGGTGATGATGCTGATGATGATGATGCTAATGCTCGACCTTTAGAAGGTCAAAATGTGATCCAAGATGATCCTCAACCCCAACCACTTGAGAAAGAGCATGTTCCTGAAGCTGATAGGACAGAATAGTTGGTGAGTGATGAGGATGAGGAAGTCCCTCCTAAAAATTCTGGACGAGCTTAGTTTGTGAAACCTATATACCCTTCATGCAAAGTGGCATGGGAAGAGCATCCAGGTCTTGCTGTTCTAGGATTAGACTACCCAGAGGAAGGGGAAGGTGTAGAAGTGGATCTTTCAGGCATAAGTGATTCTGTTAAGGCTCAATTCGTTGCCTAGTTTTTGCAAAGAATAGATGTCAGACCAGATCCTTTAGTATCTCAAAGTAGACCTAATACCGCAGTTTCTCAGTCAGATTTTGATAATTTTAAGATTGAATTGATTCAAGATATTAGGGAGACTGTGAAAAGTGAGTTATCTCATATTCCTGCTCCTACTCCTTTGACTTTATCTGATGATGCTATGAATGATTTGGCTCAAAGAGTGGCAAACCTTATCAAACCATACCTGTGAAATTACAGAGAATCGATTGGCAGGCATATTACCTCTTTGAATCAAACACTTATGGAGTTAGGAAGCAATCTTGTTTCTTTATCAAGTGAGTTCAGAACAACCATCTCTGGTATGATGGAAGTTTTAAGAAATCTGATAGAACATTTGAAGAAAGCAGATTTGAGGAAGTTAAAAGCTGAGATTACTCAGGTTATTGCTCTGGCTGGAAATGCCAAGGTGACCAAGATCACTGGTCGAGAATTAGATACCTTAAGATATGTTGTTAGAGAAGAGCTGGCGGCTCTTGGGAAGATTTTATATTTAGATTCTTTGAAGAAAATGAAAGATCATAGTGATCATGTGCATAAAATGGTACAGTTGTATTCGGTTGATGCTACAAAATCTCAAAAGGAGATTAAGGAGAAAGTAGATCATTATTTCTCTAAGATCTACACAAAGCATGAGTTGAATCATCATTTTAAAGTACTGGCTGATAATCTGAGACTCCCTCCAGTGACTCAAGCTTTTAAAGCTCAAGTTCAGCAGTTAAAATATTTTACCCACACTTTAGAAAATTTCATGCAAAATAAGGATGATTTTGAAAAAGCTATGAAGTATGGTTGAGAAGTCATTCGGGACTTCATCTACTTGCTAAAACCCTACCTTCATGTGCAAGCAAAAGCCGCTATTTTTCCTACAGCTGAGACTCTGCAATCATCAGATGTTTATCCTCGCTAGATGTCTGTTTCTCAAGCTCTTTCCAGTATTAGACTAGTCTTTAAACAGCAACCTTCAGAATGACCTTCTTTGCAGAAGGTGACCTTGGAACCCACAGTTCGTCCAGCTCGGTTCGTCCTACCTCCTTTCTCCATAAGGCCAGTTCCACCTTCTACCCAACAACCTTATGGACCTTCAATTCCTCCTACTTCTAAAGGGAAATCCCCCTTGTACCTAGAGAAATAGCTGTTACTGTCACTTTTTTTTGATAGGGTGTTTTTTTTCCAGAACTATTCTCTTTTGTTTGTAATATGTGTACCCTTTTTTGGTATGAAATATTCTTGATTATCTTTCTTTATCTCTTCTTTTTGATAATCCCAAAGGGGGAGAGAAATCATGGAGAGAAAATAGGTGAATTATGCATGCATATGCGAACTCTGGATGCATCATCTCTGGATGCATCATCTCTGGATGCATCATCTCTGGATGCATCACGTCTGGATGGGTGACCTGAATGCCCATGCTGGCTATTTATCAGATGCATGTATACACAGGGGGAGAAATGTTGAAAGAGGAGAATGCCTCAGTTATATATATGTTCTGGTTTCTATTCTAACCATGTTTTATCTTTTGGCATATATTCTTTTTTATAGGGGGAGCATAATGAATGAAATACCGTATTCTCTCTTCATTTATGCCATTGATTTGTGATTATCAAAAAGGGGGAGATTGTTGAACAATCTATGAAATGGTTATTTTAATAATCACAAATATTAGTTTTATTTATTTCCTTTTAATATCTTGTTCAACTTGTTCTAAATATGTTTAAATCATATCTAAAATTGTTTATCTATGATCAATGTATGGTTATGGTTGACCTGGAAGTATTCTGGATTGAACAAACACTTTGTAAGAATTACTCATCTTGACTCACTGATAGTCATTTTCCTGAGTCACCGATGATGAACGGTCGCACCGATGATGAACGGTCACACCGATGATGAACGGTCACACCGATGATGAATGGTCACACTGATAGCTACTGAAGATCTAAAGAGATACCGACGATCATGTGTCACCGATACCAACGATCATGTGTCACCGATACCGATGATCATGAGACACCGATGATGACTCACTGATGCTGAGACACCGATGCTGAAAGACCGATGATGAGTCACCGATGCTGATACACTGATGCCGAGACACCGATGTTGATGCTACCGAAACCAATACAGATTCAAAATGTCTCACCGATCACATGACTCACCGATAGTCATGAACACTGTTTGAATTTCTATAAATTCGTATTTAATTCTAACGGTCATTTTTTATGTTTTTAATGAAATTAATGTTATTTAATGTTTATTGTTAGCATGTCAGGGGACCGTACCTCGTACCTCTGAAAAGGTAATGATTCCTACTGTCGGAGCTCATGGAATAAAAGGAATATTGAGCTGCAGTAAAGACACATAGAGATATACAACATATACAGAGATACAAAAAGAGAGAGAATTCTTCCATACATGTACATGAAAAGAAGAACTTGAAGAACATTGATATACATCAAGAAAACAAGTTTAAAGAAGAATCTCAAGAGATATAACGACTACACATACTTGAGCTAAACACCTACACTGGAAGTGAAGGAAGTGAATCATGATACTCTTTTTTTTCAAGGGAAAAACCAGAGAAGGACATAGAAGCATTTCTGCTGAATCCAACAAGTCCAGAGCTCCACTGCAAATCACTAGAGCTTTCTACACTCTGATACATTCTCTCTTAGTGATTATTTTACCTACATTTTTGAGCTGTGTGTGTACTCTATATATCTTACACACACACTGACTCCTGTGCTGAACTAAAGGATATAAAAATCCTCAAACTACAATTGATTACTCTTGTTTACCCACAAAAACTGTGGAAGAGGTCCTTCTGTGGCCTGGTCATTGTTTTTGTTTCCCACAAAGAACTGTGGTAGAGGTCCTTGTGTGGCCTGGACAGTCGTTCACTGTTGTTAACCCCGATCCAGGGTGTGGATCAATTTATATAAATTATTGAGAGGACTAAGTCTTGACTTGAGACTAAACCTCTTGATTAACTCTGCTGTTCATTTTAATTTAAGTCTATAAGTAAACTATATACTTATTCCGCTGCTATTACTTTGAAATGCAAAACTATTTTAAAGCTACATTGATAGTTAAATTCTTAAGTGTTCATACTTATTGTAAATCAGTAAGTTAGTTTCAAAAGTTAATTTAATCTTCAGATTAAGTCAACTGAGACCTAATCAATCTTTGAGAAACTAATTGAACATTTAAACTCTGTATAGATTCACTATAGTTTAAAATTGTTTTTAAATTGGGGGATTTTAAGAGAAATATTTTTTAACAGAAATTTTTAATTGGAACTCAATTCACCCCCCTCTTGAGTATCCACTCCGACCAACAATACCTTATTAATGGAATTCCATCGACACCAGTGGGGTAGGAGATTTGTGAGAAGTTTCAGTCTGGGAAACTACTAGAAATTAATCACATGAAGGTTTTTAGGAGTCTAGAATATATTCACATTGATGCTAAATAAAGTGGGAAGATTGAGTCTAAGTCTTGGATTTGTTTCTTTATGGGCTATGGAGATGAAAACTTAGCTTTGGATATAGGATAAAAATCATTTTAAGATAGTCAGAGAATGGAACTTTATTTTCAATGATAGGGTCTCGTAAAAATTCTATAACTTGTAAGAGGTAGAAGTTGATGATAGATAATCAATAGAATATATTCAAGTTTATTGGAATAGAAGCTTTGGATGAAAACGTTGTCTGGATTGTTTATATAATGGAATAAGTTTCCTAAAAATTAGACAAAAAATGAATGTAACTAAATTATAAATCAATTTAGAGTCATGAGGAAAATCTCTGGGTAATATGACATCATAAGTTATATCACTAGAAGGTATAATAAACGAAAGGGTTGTATCATAGGTTGAGTAACAAAGATCTTCCAAAGTCAGAAAACCCATACAAAGGTTTGGTCATGGATTTCACTAATTACTTTTAATGGTTGGAGGAAAACCTAAAATCTTGAAATAAATGGATACACTTAGAGATTTAGGAAAGTGGTAGTTATTTATCAAATAGGAATTGGATTTATTTCATTACAATGAAACTTGGGAGCTGACAACATTACCAAAAGGGAAGAAAGCACTAGAAAATAACAGGTCTTCTAGTTAAAATAAGAAGTTAATGAAATTAAAAGGTACGCGAATAGGTTGGTGTCTAAAGGTTTTCAATATGTAATGTCCATAATTTTTAAATAGGTACAAATTATGTCAATTGTCGATATAACCCTTACTGAGTTTCTTTTTGGCATAGACCTTGGTGATGTGGCCATTAGCGCGGTCAGTTTTCTTAAGGTAAGAAAGTAGTAGGAGGGATAAAAGGTGGATACAGGCCAAATACATGACATGAATTTAATTACACGATGTGTATTTTAAATACACAACTTTTATTTGTCTGTACATACCCTTTCACTTCATAAATTGGTTTTCATCAAGAGGGGAAACCTATTATTTGCATTATGTGTATTATATATACACGTCATGAAAATTAAAAAATGTGTATATATAATATATGCCATATAAATAACATTTATTGTTTTTTTAAAGGTGCATGACCCTTATTTCAATAGATACCCCATTTTTCTCTAGTACGAGATGCATGAGAGAGCTTATCCACACCTAAACTAGGTTATTTTAGTTCTTCTTCATCCGAGATCCATTTCCAACATTGTTGGTGACATTTGATCTATAATGGTAAGATCTTATTTCCTCTTCCTTATCTACTCAGTTTATCTCACCGTTTTTCACTATTTTGGTGTGAGATCATATACCATATTATTAGGTCTTTTGTGCATTTTTTCATTTATTTCATTATATCTCTATTCAAAGGCCATAAATGGATGAGTGATCATATAGTAAACTATGGTAGGTGGTCTGCTAATTTTTACCTGAATTCATGTTGTTTTATATCATGTGTCATTGTGCTACACACTAGACATTCTGTGCATTTCCTTAAAATTAATACCTTATTTATTTTTAATTTTTCTTCTGGTTATAAATTCAATGTGAACTATTGATTTTTATTGGAGGTTTCCACCCCAAAAGGATCCACCCACAAGGTGTGCACATGAATGAACCTTTGTTATTAATTGTTTATATCACCATAACACCTTCAAATTGGTGTTAGTTTCCACCTAATTAAATGGATCATGGTAAATAAAGGGAAAGTGAGTGGTACAATCACATCCTGTGACTTTCCTATGGTTAGTTTCATGCCCCTTCATTAGATGTATTGATAAATAAAATGTAATTAATCCATTTATTTATGTTAAATTTTGTCTGAAACTATATATACTTGTGATACTCAAGCATAGATCCCAATATACTTGTGATACTCAAGAATGGTGTCCCATATACTTATGATACTGAGGTATGGATTGCCATATGCTTGTGATACTGAGGAATGGCATCCCATATACTTTTTATACTCAGGGCATGAAGTCCCATATACTTGTGATATGCGGGAATTGAATCCCTTGAGATTATATGAGATTCATACTACTTATATGGTTTCCTAAGTTACACCTCATGTCATGGATAGTAGTAGTATCAATATATATGCATATAAACATTACTAAATATATATAACATATATATTTATACACTAGTTAGTTGTTTATAGATCATCTGACTTAGTCTGAAGCAAGTAGTGTCAACCTGGTGTCCTTTAGGAACTAAAGATAACCCGTTTAGATTTAAAATTTTTGATAACATTATTATGAATGCACACAACACATTTTATATGAACCAGATATATTTATTAGAAACCATTATTGGTGTCCTACCTAATTATATCTCATATCCTGTTCAGGCTGCCTATGGTAACCGAATAAAATTCTTGAATGCAGGTATAGAAAAAAGGAAGTGGATAGATTTCAATGTTTGATTTTCTATACTAGGATGAAGTATGGGAGCAGAGAATTGAACCTACACTCATGATGCTAGTATAAGTAGATTTTTATTTTCTTCCTTTTGTTTAGAATATTGTATAAGTAAGTTCCCATGTATCCTGTGTTATTCCCTTTTTGTATAGAATCATGGCATGATCTTCATTTTGTATGATATTGACTCAGCTTATGGAGATTGTTTATATTGGATGATTTATCATAATTATTACTCTATTGATTTTTTATTATGGGTTCCACTTCTTATCATTATTATTTAATGTTATTTTATAATCTGATAATGAGGGCATAGTCTCCCCATGGACATACCCTAAGACGTCATTGTTATTTGGCATCCCTTAGTGTATGGGGAGGTGCGTCTGAGGTCATGTTGCTAACCAGATTGGGGAACTGCTTAGTGGATTCTGGTTCAGGACACTATAGAGTGGTATTAGAGGTTCTCTTTCCTTATGATCTTCTGTTTGGATATTAGATAAGAGACTGGGAATGTGTTATAATTTGGTAATGATCCTATGTCTGGGAGTATCTTACACATGTATAGGGGAAACCCAAATTACTTGGGATGAGATATTATTATTATAGTTTGTGCCTATTATAGTTGTATTGATTTCACTGTTGGGGGAATCCATGTTTTGTGATGTTATTATTATTGATGCTATTATTATTATGAACTTAATATTCTCTAGTCTACTACGAAAAGGAGGTATCATTTCATGCATTATATTATGTACTTTATGATTCACATGTCATGCATTATGCTATTCCATATTTATATTACTATGTGAATTTCTTGTATTTCTTATGATTGTTGTGATTTCCATGGTTATTATATATGGAAATGCACAGAATTATCTTACAGGGATTACATAATTAGATTAAATAAATTCTATTCATCAATATAAATATTGTTTTCTCATATATATTGATAATGGAACCTTAATTAACCAATTATACTATGTTTGATCCTTGAACCAATGGTTCTATAGGGTGAAAGTTAGTTGAATTGATTACATGAAATCCAATTATAATATATGAAGCATGTACTTCTATAAATTGGGAATATTATTTCATTTAATCAAATCATTATACCTGACATTTTACATCATGATACTGAACATAAAGTTCAGTTTGTTGTTACATGACATACCAATTTTAATTTATAAAGAGTTTGGGACATTATAAATTGGGAATGGTTAAACATATAATTATACTATGATGTATTTATACATATAAATAAGTATGAGCTTAAATAAATTATTCTTTTAAAAGAAATGGTCATTGCTAAATGGGGATTATAATTGAAAATTAAAGGGTTTTTCCTCTATACTTTTCAATTAACAATCCATATACTGTGACTTATGCTATGTGATATGAGACCGTAACCCCAACTCGGCCTTAGTAGTGGGAAGTAGGTAGTAACTATATTGAATTCTATGTTCTTTATTATCACATATACCTAGATTTAGGAGTTGTAACATAGGTGTGACTCATAAATAGGAAGGATATGAACCTATAATTTTCTATTATAATTGATCCTATTTTCTTTTAAATCATTTTTGAGGTTTGAACTTGGAAATTTTAGAGCTATTATACCATGAAATCCTCAAGTCATGCACTAGGAGGGTTGTTATGACCATGATCTAGAGGTGGTGGGCCCTGAGCCACCGGTATTACCTACTATAGTTCCAATAGAGTCACCTCCTAATATTCCTCCACTAGGTGTCGATGCTCAGTTCTGAGAGAGATTCATATGCTTTGTACAGTCTATTTAGGGATCTATGTGACCTGAACCTACTATAGTAGAGTTGATGTGAGAATTTAAGCAGTAGCATCCTCCTGCCTTCTCAGGGGATGGAGGTCCTCATGCTACTGAGTTATGGATAAAGGCCATGTTATCAATATTAGATTACTTAGATATGCCTCTAGATCAGAGGGTCAATTTTTCTACCTATATTCTCTTTGACTCTTCTAATAATTGGTGGGATGTAATTTCTCAGGATGATCCTCATCTGGGTATGGTCTGGAGGACTTCTTGACAACATTATATGAGTATTTCTTTCCATAGATATTGATATTATACCACACTAGATATTTTATGCACCTACAATAGGGCTTATGTTGGTGATGAAGTATTCATCTCATTTCTCCTTGCTTCACTGTTTTGAACTGACACTAACTGGTGATGAGTTGACAACTACGAGATGGTTTTAGGATAGGATTGTGCACCCCATATGATCATAGGTGAATGTTTTATGGATGGAAACCATTTCAGAGATAGTGAATCAATCCCTCATCACCAAGAAAACCTTAAGGGAAGATGACAGCATGAGTCTGGCTGGTCCATCTAGTGGCAGGAAACGTCATTTAGAGGATGCTTGTGGGGGAAGTTCTAGACAGATGAAACATACTAAAAAATATGTGGTGTTCCACTACTGTGGTAGGAATGAACATAAGAATCTCCAGTGTATAAAGAACCTAATTGAGTGACAATTTTTCATCTATATGGGCCACCTTCAGTGCTTTTTCTAAACTTCCCCTCTATTTCTTATTGAGAGGGGATTTTTACTTACACTGTATTCTGGTACAGGATCAGTAACTCCATATCAGGATAGGAGATTGTATACTCTCGTCCAATCATGATGAGGAGGTGTTCATGGATGAGGAATTCACTAGTAGAGCATACATACTCAAGTTAGTCAGGTTTTATCTTAGGTCCATGGATTAAGCCATATCTATACAGTCTTCCTACACTAGAGGAGCAAAGTCTAGAGTATTCTACAACTTGAGATTCTATCTTAGTATCCGTTAATTTTTTTGACTAGTTTGATATAGTCATTTATCACTCTTTTATATATGTGGATATTATGGAAATTTTGGCCCTTGAAATGGAGTACTTATGCGGTGTGATGACTCTCAGTATACCATTAGGGGTTCAATTAGAGAGTATACGCTAGAGCAGGGATTGAAATATTGAGGTGGGAAGATATATCTTTATCTAGAAACTTTTTTCCTTAATATGATAGGATTTAACATCATTCACCAGATGGATTGGTTGGTCCCATACCATTCCCATGTTGATTTCTATTGTAGAAGGGTGTCTTTTACATCGCCTGAAGTGGTACTTATATTCACAAGGGTGAATGGAATTTCTAGGTGAGTTGATGTATCCCCAGGCATCATGGGTTGGGTAGAGTGACAACCCATTTGGATTGTCACTTTTTGAGAAATCAGGGAACACAATGTACGAAATTCCTTCCTGTGGTGGATTGTTCTCGGGGAATATTTCCTGATGAATTCTATGGTTTATCTCCTGTGAGAGAGGTGGAGTTCACCATCGATTTAGTGCTAGGAGTGGCACCAGTGTCTGTTCCTTCTTATAGTATGAGACCTAAAAAGATCCAAGAACACAAAAAGTAGTTATAATACTTAGAATTGAAGGGATTTATATAACCTAGTACATCACCATGGGGTTCACCTATCCTTTTCAACAAGAAGGGGAATGGTACCCTCAAGTTGTGTATGAATTACCGCTGGTTAAACTGGTTTATGGTTAAGAACCAGTTTCCACATCCTCATATATAAGACCTCTTTGGATAGATACGAGAAGAAATAATTTTCTCCAATATCAATTCGAGGTTGGGATACCATCAGGTGCATGTTAGATAGTTATACATACCATTTATAACATTCCAAAGTAGATACAATTTGTATAAGTATTTGGTTATGAAAATTTTTCTTATGAATGCACTATAATTTTTCATGGATTTTTCGAATCAAGTTTTCAAGATGTTTTTGGATTCATTCATGTTAATCTTCATAGATGAAATCTTGGTGTATTCATATACTTGATAAGACCATTAAAAACATCCTAATATAATTCTAAATACACTAATAGAGTACTAATTTCATGACAAGATCACTAAATTATGCATTTTTATTGATAAGGTTCACTTCATAGGTCACATCATTTTTGTAGGAGTATCTATTGACCTAGAGAAGTTGGGTATGGTAGTTTACTAGGTTATTTCCAAAAATGTATTTGGAATATATAGTTTATTAGAATTATATTTCTAAAATAGATGTTTTATTCCGTAATTATCATGCCTTGAAGTATCTATAATGGGATTTGATAATTAAGGAGTGAATTTATTAAGGTTCAAATTCTATGAACTTTCCTTTCTAAAGTTAAAAGAGAGACTTACTTTGGCGTCAACATTGATTCTGTCAGAGTTAGGAAAAAGCTATATAGTTAATTATGGTGAAATAGGAATTAGTCTTGGAGTAGTTTTGATGTAGGGAGATCGAGTGGGGGTGTAAAGGTCCCACTATCTAAGACCTCATGGGTGAAATTTCCCTATGCATAACCTTAAGCTAGCAGTTGTGACTCATGATTTTTTTTAGGGATTACCTATTGGGAAAATGATTTAATGTTTGTAAGACCATAAAAGTGTAAAATAAATTTCCACACAGAATGAATTGAATGTCATGTAGCACAGGTGGGTAGAATACATACATTTGTTTGATTTTGAGATTTCTTATTTTCCCAAAAATGGAAATGTGGTAACTGACACCCTGAGATGGAAGAATAATTCATAGACTATCTTGGAGGCTAGAAATGAGTGTCAGTTAATGGAATTTTTTTGAGATGCATCTTGATGTTCAGGAGTATCACTAGTATCCCGTTTTAGTAGATTTGACACTGACATCCTCTTTTATATAATGGGTATGGATGATAAAACTTTATGATTCTGAAGGATTATCCCTAATGGAGAGTATCTCAATAGATGACCCACCTCCTTGTTGGGTTATTGATGAGGATGATATTATACACATCCACAGATGTGTGTGGGTCCCTTCAGACATATAAGAATAGTTAATGTGGGAATATCACGCCTCTGTTTGAGGAGTACCCCTTGGGATTACCAAGTTATACTAAGACATATGTCAACAGTATTGGTGTCTCAGTATGAAGAGGCAGATTGCTGGTTTTATCACTTAGTGTTCTACCTATCAGCAGGTGAATGCTGAGAACCTGCGACCTGCTTTAATTTTATAGCCTCTATCCATTCCTAAGTGGAAATGGTATGATGCCACTATGGATTTTGTGATGGGGTTTTCAAGATCAACTTGTTGTAGTGATGGATTATGGGTGATCATTGACATGTTGAACAAGGTTGAACACTTCCTACCTATCCAATATACCTTCTTAGTTTATGATCTTGGAAATATTTATATTTGAGGGATTGTACACCTTCATGGTGTTCCTAATTCTATATTATCATATAGAGATTCCAGGTTTACATTATGGTTCTGTAAGGGGTTATATAAAGAACTTAATACATAGATGTTTCTGAGTACAACATATCACCCTCAGATTGATGGTTAGTTCGAGCGGACAATACATGTGCTAGAGGATATGGTACGAGTATGTGTCCTTGATTTTTAAGGTTGATGGGAGAAACACCTACCTCTGGTTGATTTTATATATAATAATAGTTTTTGATAAACTATCCAGATGGCTCCCTATGAGTCTCTTTATAGTAGGAAATGTTATTCACTCCTATGCTGGTTAGAGGTAGGCATGGTAGAACTATTGAGTCCTCATATCATTTAGGATACTTTAGTGTAGGAAAATATGATTCAAAAATATATGGATACAACTCATTCTAAGAAGAAGACTTATACCAATTGTTTCTACTAACCTCTGGCGTTATATGTGGGACATCGGGAATTTCTATCAATTCAACCTAGATTGGGTTATAGATATATTCAGAGACATGGAAATTTATCACCTCATTGTGTAGGGATTTTTGATATCATAGAGAGAGTCAGGTCTAAAACCTATCAGTTGGATTTACCTCTAATGTACCATTCCATGAATGATGTCTTCCACGTATCAAAATTTTGACGGTATTATTTTGACCCATCCCATTCATTTTATCTTGAGGATATTTAGATGGAGTTAGATGCATCATTTTAGTATCATATGATACATATCATTGATTGGAACATAAAGGATCCATGAGGTAGGTTAGTTCCTCTAGTCTGGGTGCTATGGCGGTATGACTGTGTACAAGAAAATATCTTAGAGATAGAGGCTGACGTACATTCTTAGTAGTCAGAGATTTTCTCATATGATTCATTAACAGTCTCATAAGAGAAACTTGAGGACAATTTTTTAAGGTGGGGGGGTTTTGAAATCCTAGATTTTTAGAGTTTTACATATTATTTTTATTTTCATTCCAATCCTCATTGAGTTTATTTTCGGATTATACCCTAGTGATCGAGCCTTTAGGTTGATCGGTTTTCTTATGGGAAGAAAGTATCCAGACGGATGAAGGTTGAATGTAGGCTAAATAAATGACATTTATTTTAAATATACAACATGTATTTTAATAACATGACATGCGTCTGGCCGGACCCCATGCACATTGTGAATTGATTTTTACTAGGAGGGGGAAAACCCAAGATTTTCAAGAAAAGCATAATATATACACATCATGAAAAGTACACAACATGTATATAAAATACTCACCATGTAAATATCATGTCTTGTTTTTTTAATGGGGTCAAGAACCTTATTTTGATAAAAAAACCATTTTTTATCTAGTAGGAGCTGTGTGAGGGAGCTTTTCTATGCCCAACCTAGGTTCTTTTGGTTCTTCTTCATCTAGTCTCTATTTCCATCACTGTCAGTCACATTGGATCTACAAAGGTAATATCCTTAATCTACTTATTTCTCTCTTTGGGTTATCTCACCATCTTTTGTGCTATTTTTATGTGATATCATATACCATATTTTCATGGATTTATTACCTTTTCCATTTTCTTCCATTCTAGCTCGATTGAAATGCCGATAATGGATGAGTGGTCATATATAAATCCAAGGTAGGTGGTCTAGTAATTTTTCAATAAATAATTGTTGTTTTATATCATACCTCATCATTCCACATGATGAACTTTCTACAGGTTACATTAAAATTAATCTCTTTCTTATATTAAATTGTTTTCCATGCTAGAAATGCCCTGTGAATTCTTCTTTATAGTTGTAGGTTCCCACCTCAACCAAAACCACTCGTGAGGTGTGAACATGAACCAAACCTTTTTATTGATTGTTTATATCAGCTTACCTCCTTTTAAGTGGTGTTTATTTCCACTTAATTAAATAGATCACGATAAATAAAGGGAAGGTGAGTGGTATTACTGCTTACCGTGACTTCCCTATAGTTATTTGTATGTCCCTTAATTAATGTAATGATAAATAAAATGTAATCCAACACTTAGTTTATGTTAAAAATTGACTAGAATTTTATATAGTTTTCATAATTGGGAATAGATTCCTATATAATTGTGATAATCGAGCATAGAGTCCCACATATTTGTGATAGTTAGGCATGGAGTCCCATATACTTGTGATACATGGGCATGGAGTACCATATACTTGTGATACTCGGTAATGGAATCCCATATACTTGTGATACTTTAGCATGGAATCCCATATACTTCTAATAATTGGGTATGGAGTCCCATATACTTCTGATATATGGGCATAGCTTCCCTTGAGATTCTATGAGATTCATACTACTACCATGGATTCCTGAGTTACACCTTAGGTTATATCTAGTAGTAGTATCCATATATATTGTTAAAAATGTCACTACATATATAGAACATATATATGTATACATAGGTTACCGGTTTAGAGATCATCCGACTTGGCCCAATGTAGATAGTTGTATCTCGGTGTCCTTTAGGAACTAGAGCCAACCTATTTACATTTTATAGTTTTTTTACATTATTATACATGTACACTGCTCTTTTTATATTAATCGGCTGGATTTATGAAACACCATTGGTGGTGGCCTACTGAGTATATTTCACGCCATGTTCAAGCTGCATATGGTACACGAATAGAATTTGTGACTATAGATGTTGACAAAGGGAAGCGTCCACATTTCAATGTTTGATTTTCTATACTAGGATAGAGTACAGGAGCATAAGACTGAGCATATTCTCATGATGATAGAATATAATTTTTTTTTGTTTTTATCCTTTTTTAGCATGTTGTATATGTTTTCCCCCTATATCCCATGTATTTAAATTTTTTATAACATCATAGCATGATCATCATTTTGTATGATACTGAATCATATTCTAGCTGTTGGTTATATTTGATGATTTATTTATTTTTATTCCATTGTAGAGTGTTTATTATGGTTTCTGTTGCTTATCATTATTATTTAATTTTGTTCTACACCCTGATCATGAGGGCACAGTCTCCCCATAGACACACCCTATGCCCTCTCTACTAGCTGATAACCTCTATAATATGAGGATACGTGCTTGAGGTCAAGTGGAAATTGTATAATTGAACCACTTAGTGGCTTCCGGGGTGGGATGCTATATAATAGGAGGAAATAAATTGTTCAAAAATATTTTCACCATTATTTAAACACATTACTGTCCAGACTATCTTGAGTATGGTTGCTACTAATAATTTTTAATTACAAAAAATGGATTTAAAAACCTTATTCATTTATGGTGATTTGAAGGAGAAAATTTACATAAATTAACTATATAATTTCTAGATTCAATGAAATAATAACTTAGTGTGTATGCTAAAATTTTGTTTCTATGTCTTGAAACAATAACTAAAAAAATGGGACCACAAATTTGATGCATTTATGGTTGAAAAGGGTTTCATGTAGAAAAAATATGATAACTGTTTCTATGATAAGGTGTTTGAGGATAATTAATTTATCATCTATATCAATTGTGTTAATTAAATTATATTGGTAGAATCGAACATTCAATGAACTCAAGGGATGAAATGTGATTTTTCTGGATGTTTTAAAATGAATGATCTTGGAATAGCAAATAAAATTAATGGAATTAGGATTTAAAGAGGAAAGAAAAATGGATATTTTGTGTTTTCTCAAAGGGATTGCAACTAAAAGGACATCAAGAGGTTTATAATGACTGGATCTAAGGTAGTTTCAACTCATTTAGCTGAGAACTCCGAATTATCAAAGGGGTAGGAACTGATATTGGAATATGATAAGATTTACATAGAAATATATATGTTTGATTTAGTAAACATAAGATTGATTTAGAGTATGGTATACAATCACCCAGACATTGAATATTCAATGGGTGTTTTCAGCTGATAGATAAAAAAATTTGGGAACACTGGGAAGCTGTTGAATTAATTATCTAGTTTCTCACTGGCATGGATGATATAACTTTTTTCATTGGGTTGTCCAAAAATTTTCAATTTTTTTGTATATAACTACTTTAGGGTGATTTTGATATTTAGAATAATACAACTGGCTATGTGTTTACATTTAATGGTATGGTGGTCAGTTGGATGTTAAGGCTATAGTCAGTGGCTACACTCTCTACTATGGAAGCTCATTATATGAAAAAATAGAAGAATAAAAGGAGTTGGTGTAGTTGAGGCATCGATTTTTAGAATTTTAAAGGTCTAAGAAAGTAGGATACTCTACTTTGAGGTTCATAGTGTAATTCATTTGTAAAAAATCCTATACACTAGTGTAGAAACATTTTTTTCATCATTTTTTATTTTATTTTAACATTGGTTAAAAACTAAATTTTATAAAAAATACATTATAAATTGTTTTTTTACATCGATTCTAAAAAACCCGACACTGAATACCTTTGGAAAATCTATATTCCACATTGTTCTGGTTAAAAATGACATCTAAAGACTCTGAAAAATAGGTATTTGGCATCAATTTAAAAAAAACCAATGTGGAAAACTTTTGGCATCGATTTTAAAGAAACCGACATCAAAAGATAAAGATTTTTTTAATAAAATTAAGAATATTACATCCCCAAAAAATAATGTTCCTGTAATACAAAATAAAATATAAATCAATGCATAGGTAGGAGTAAAAATTTGTAAAAAAATAAAATTTGACAACTTATTAAAAAAATTACATAATGATATTATAAAGTAGATTTAAAAAACACAAACCTAATAAATTATAACATAATCATCCACTATTATTGTTTAATCATTCCTTTGAGATTAATAACTTCAAACACCTATCATAACAATATAAAACATTTCTAATAATTTAAATCACAATTATACCTAAAAAGTTGTACGCAAACAAGGATTGAATATGAGTAAGTTCATCATTCATATTTGAATTGGTTTCATTTAATGTCTATAATAATATTACATGATGTAAGACAGAAAATATAATATTATGAAATGAAACACAAACAAGTTAATATAATTAACAAACCTTAGGAAAATCAGTTGTTACTTCAGTTGTGACTATCTCATACATGAATCGTAAAACATAATAACCACATTCTAAAATTCCTTGTTGATGATGAAATTGAGGTTATAAAACATTAAATTCATATTAAAAACCAATATATATATATATAATCAAAATATTATGTAATATAAAAATATTTACCTATACATCCACATATTGGATTGGATTTGGTTTCTTTATCGATAAGTGATATTTGTTAAACATTATCCATGAACTGTATTTTTATATTTATCAACTAATAGAACATGTATAAAAAATAAAATTAAAAATATTGAACTTATAAAAAAGAAGAAAACATACTTTTCTAACAATGTGGAAAATATTTTACGAACATGGGATAATAAAGTGGAAAACCAATATAATGTTCATTGAATTGGACAAAATACGCCTAACATACAATTCCCTCTATAATAAAAAATGTTCACAATTAATGACATTATAATGAAAATTAGTTCATAATTATATTAGTGTTCTTACCCATCAAGGAATGATAAAAACTAACATCCAATATTTGTTTTTGATAATCTATCAGATATATATTTATCTATATCAGTAGTATTCACATATTGCACAGTCATTGAAACGAATTATGAATTGATAAAACCTTAAACACTAGTTCTCTCATTTTGTATCATAATCATGGATTTATATCTCATTAAATAAGTAAAATATTAAGTCACTTAAAATCATATTTATTTAAATAAAATTTAAAACTCATACAAAAATTTACTTAAATTGAAAACAACTGTAACACAGGAAACCTGAGATCTTTAAAATATATCAGATCCATGATATCTTTTCTAAATATTCTCAATGGATAGTCGCTTACACATATTTCATCCGTCATCCCAAACTCATATAAATTATCCATTGAATAATAAATCGGTAATAATATGTTTATCCCTATAGAAATAGAAGTATCTACAGCTGTTTGTTTCTGAAAATTCTTTTTTCCTTTGTATCATTTCTTTTGATAGTATATAATAATATAATAATTAAATCTGAGAAAAAATTATAATGAATATTTGATCAAATGTAATTAATATTTATAAATAATTCATACCTCGTATGACAGATAACAAACAAGGTTAGCCATCCAAAGTAAAAATTGACCCATACAATCCCTATCTCTAGTAACTTACTCGATAGGAAATAGTGGTAGATAATTATGATCAATAATATCATGAATTGATACTATAAAATAACCCAACTGAATCATTTAGTAGTGTACATAATCCCAAAAAATATGTACACCCCAATACGCTACAATAAGTACATGAGTATCTCCTGTATGCAACTCACAATATAATGTCAGGTCTGAAAGTAGGCAGGCTAGGAGGGCTAGGCTAATTGGGAAGTCTATACATGTTGTGGATCTGACTATGAAGGCTAGGAAGAATGGGTAGGCTGGGCTGGATGAGAAGGTTGTGATTGTTTTTTCAATTGGCCAAACATATCTTGAACAACTAATTGAATTTGATCATCCAAGGACTATTTCATTTCTTTCTTCTTATCTTTTAAGGAATCAATTTCTGAATATCTTGAATTCTTACTTTGATTATCAAGAAACTTCCTAATACCAACACCCACCTAATATCCTCTTACTCGGCCTGGGTGTTCTTGCTTTTCTAAATTCGTAACTAGGATATGCATCCTACCCTCAGGGATAATTTTTCCTTGGCTCTCTTTATCCTAAAAGTTATTCTAAAATATAAAATGAAATTTTTATATCAAAGTTTTTAATTTAAAAAATACAAACATAAATGAAAGATAAAAAAATATTTACTTACAAATTTTTCATCTACTTCCTTAGCTTGCTCTGTATGATAAATTTCATTTTTCTTTCTTCTTGGTCATTTCCATTTTTCATGGAGAGTTGGAGGAGAATGGGGACTAAATTGGACCTCTTCTGAAACACTACTAGATTGAGCTATTAATGCTTCAAATTTCTATTAAATCATTTTTTTCTCTAATAACTGATACCCTCCACATGATAATGTTTGAGGGTATACATTTTTCATCTGGATCTCTTGATAATATCTCATGGAGGTCTGTTATATAAAAATAAATTAAAAAGTAATTAGATAAATATAAAATAAATTTTATAATAAAAAATAAGTATCATACCTGAAATTTTTCTTCATGTCAGCCGTCAAAAAATTTCTTCTATGTATCTGCATATATAAAATCATACATAATGCATTGGTTTTCATACTTTTTCTATACAAAAACATAAATTGTTTTCAATTTTGTTTTTAAAATTTCTACATCAAATCTCCACTAAAGAGAGATATATTTTTCTAATTGATTTAGTTTCTTCAATATTGAATGTCATTTGTAATTGAATAAATTAAATATTTCATTTAAAATATTTAATATTCAAAAAATGAAATCAAATAACTCAATTGAAATGTTTTACCATTACAGTTTCCCAAAGTTGTGGTTTCTCCATCCTGTCAATGGACTTCTAATCAAGATATAAAATACAATTCCCGCAATGGATCTGCATTGATATATAACTGATAAACTGAACTGAATTAGGCAAATTTCATTATTATTATTATCAAAAAGAATATGTAATCTCTCATCTCCACGAGAAAGTGATAGTTTTGGTAAACATGTAATACCATGTTTACTAACTCGAGAACTTGATTTCTATATAGTAACAGGAGAAGTCTCCTTTTCTAATGATGCGTTAGTAGTCCAACAAATATTTTTATAAATTAAAAGTTTTCTTTAATTAAATATGTATATTAATGAATATTTAATAATATGAAAAAATTTATATACATCGGTAACTTCTCTTCTCTCTATGTATCTAACATTGACACATGAAAGTTTAACGAAATTTTTTGTACATTCATATCATTAGAAATCTAAATATTGAAAAACAAGGATGGAAAAAATAATTAATTAAAAAAAGATGCATACATTTGTATGTTTCAAAAAAAATGATGTCATGATTCTTATAACCAAAATATATGCAAGTTAACCTATTAAAAATAGAATTTTTACACATGTAAATTTCAAAAAATAAACAAAATATAAATAATTACCCGAATAATTAGGAGACTAGTTTATTGTTTTCTCATATCTTTTCATCATGATCATTACGTACTGCATGCAGTATGTCTTCCTTACAGTCATTCTAATCATCTAGAAATTACATAATAGATGAATAAGACTCATGTAAATCAATAACATCATCAAAATCATCCTCCTCACCCAAATGGTATATTTTTCCTTTCAAAACGACAGACCAATAATCATTTGATGTATCAACAACATAAAATATCTACTTTTCATGTGTCACCATGATAAATTGTTTGTCATTGTAATTAAATCTTTTCAAATCATCAAGTGTAAACCCACAATCATCATGTTTCAAAACACCATTGTTATCAACAAAATTACAATTAAACATAGTGAATTGAAATTTTGTATAATCAATTTCCCATATATACTTAAGAACTCAAAAATATATCAACAAAGAAGAAATTGGGTTTTTATCTTTTGCACTCAAAAAATGCACTACATCAGTGATGACCATCACACCACTATTTTGAACAGTGCTCTTATAATCAAGACTTTTTGTTTGTAAAATTTGTACCCATTAATATCAAAACTAGACCATGTTATCACATTAATAGATGGTCCCCCTTCCAACCATTTCAATTTTTCTGATACAGATGTATCTGTGATCACCTACTCTTTAAACCATGAAGAAAATGTCTTTTTATGCTCAATCATCAACAACTTTTTATTTATTTTTGGATATTGTATATTTAATTTAGAAATATGTGATTATATATATTATTGAACAACATCTATGTTGTTTAAAATATATAAATATGCATTCATCAATTTATCACGTGGAATGAACATTACCTTTAATCCTTGAATCCCTCTACCTTCATTATCAACCTTCAAATTTCGAGATATAGGGAGACCAATATTCTATACATCATACAAATAATCAGTAAAAAACTCAATAAACTCTTCCCATACATATTTTTCAACAATAGAGGCCTCCGGTCGATGAAGAATTTTAACATATCCCTTTAAAATTTTCATATGCCTTTAAAAAGGATACATCTCACATAAATAAAGATGCCCAGATATTCTTATCTCATGTACTATATGAATCACTAGATTTACCATTATATCAAAAAATATAGGTGGAAAATAAATTTATAGTTTACAAATTATAAGATATGAGAAAATCATGCTAATGATAATATACCATACAGTGTGACCGATAGTAGTTATTTCATCAATACATGACAATCATGCTATTTCATATAAATTAATTTTCAATCCATCACTAACACAAAATTCTTCACATTTGAAGAATATACAAGGGGTACTTTTATACCAAACAAATACTAAAAAAAATTCAAATTCTCACTCATTCTTAATTTGTGACAAGCCAGAGGTAAATATTTTTTGTTTCCTTTCACAGTGGGAGATAACCCCAAATGTATTCCCATTGCTACCAAGTTCAATATAAAATTCAATCCATCTTTTTTTATTTCCTTTTATCTATAACAAATTTCCAATCAAACCATCACATATATTTCTCTCACCATGGATATCATCAATGTTATGTTGTATCTCTAAAAATATTCAATAAGGTAGTTCAAAAAAAGGCAGTTTCTTCCAAATATTTTTTTAATGAAGAGGACTACTTTTCTTTCCAAATTTTGATTCAATATTTATCACATTGTCATAATATTATTCAACTAAAAATGTTTGTGGGGGAAAATTTTATTCCTATAAACTATTAAATTCATTTTTCAATCTATGATAAGGATGATCAATTCATAAAAATATTTGATGTCCCATGTAAACTATCTTTCTTCCATTCTGAAATTGATAATATGAAGTGTCCTATTCACATGTTGGACATGCTTTGTGTCCCTTAACACTATATCTGGATAAGTTTCCATATGTAGGAATGTTATTTATAATTAACATTATCATAGCATGAAAAATAAAATAATATTTTTTGTATGAATAAAAAACATTAACACCTACCTCTCATAGAAGTTTCAAATCATCAATCAATGGTGAAAGATACACATCAATATCATTTCCTGGCTATTTTGGTCCAGAAATCATCAATCTCATCATAACATATTTTTTCTGCATATATATCTATGAGGATAAGTTGAAAAATACCAACAAAATTGGACATGAACTAATTTGGATACTTAGACTCCGATATGGATTCATTCCATATGTACACACTCCCATTATGAGATTTATAACTTCACTTCCAAAATCTGGAATTTTTTTATCAAATCTATTTCATTGTGATCAGTCAGTAGGGTGACGTAATTTACCATCAGAGATGAATTCATATAAATTCCATCTTAACATTTTTGTATCATTTGAATTTGAAAATAGACGCTTCAAATAGGGAATTATAGGAAGATACCAAGTTGATTTTGTAGGAGATTTGATTTCGGTACCTGAGAATGACTTAGAGTTAATTTATTGTAATTATATGAAGGGTTTATTGGAAGGAATTATTTTATTTAGCACAAGGTTTGATGTCAGTACCTAAAAATGAATCTGAATCAACCTTTTCATCCATCTTATATCATGATGTTCCACATGTAGGACATTTTGATAAAAATTCATATTATTTCCATTACAAAACACAATCATTGGGGAAATCATAAATCTTTTTATAACCTAATATGATTGGAAATAATATTTTATTAACCTCATAATTGGAATATGGAATCTCATTTCCTTCTATAAGTAGATCTTTTTAAATGCTCAAGTAAGTTTGAAAAACTTTTATCACTCCAACCATTTCTTTCTTTCAAGTTACCCAATCTGAAAACTACTAATAACACTGTATATATACTATAACCTGGGAATAATGGTTTTTCAGAATCTCCATACAATCATTCAATAGTTGTTGTTTTTTCAAATATTTCTACACTGAAATGATGAATTAATTCTTCAATATGATCCTATGTCTCATTATGAATATTGTCATCAACATTAGATATTGGATTTATAGTTCTTTAACCATGCCAGATCCAACATGCATAGAAAATGGGATGATCCTCAATTTCTCTAGAATTTAACTTTCACATATTCAAACAATTCACACATTTTCAAAAAATAAAATTTGTATTTGGAAGATTTTGTTTGGAAAATTACAAGAAATCATCAAATCCCTTTTCATATTCATTAGTGGCTCTTTGTAAATTTATCCAATTATGATACATTCAATACCTGAGATCATAATAAAATTAATGAATATATTAAAACACAGAAAAATTTAAAAATATATGTATAAAAATTTAAATTTTAAACATAAAAACTTACAATAAAAATGATTGGTAGTTATAAATGAAATATTAACTATTATTCGTAATAAAATAAATACTAATCTACTCTAGGAATTTATTTTTAATGATGTGAAATTATGATCCAAAAGTAGATGATTTGATTAGAATAAAAAATTAAAAATATCACAACTAATTTCAACAGAAATATATACACATATATAAAAACATAGATATATATATATACATACAAAATATACAAACATTTAAAAATATATATATTAACAAATTAATTTTAAACACAAAAAAAATTAATCATAAAATTTTCTGATCTTGTGAGAGATATCAACAATTACTAGGAATAAAATAAAAGTTAAATTACTCTAGGTATTTATTTTATTTAAATAAATAATTATAAAAATGCTTTTTACCATAGTGAATGAATAACGATATTTATTCCAAGTTTAGATAGATTTTTTTAAAAAATATTATACAACAATGCTTCCATTCTACCTAGATCCATCAAAATGGAAATCAATATTCCTCTTAGTTATAACCTAGAAAAAAACCATATGATAATCCCATCAAATAAATAATTTTTGTAATTAAAAAAACTTTGACAAAAATTTATAATTAAAATTCAAATGCATACAAACAAACTAAGGACTCAATCAAATTTATAACTAACGATTAACAAATTTATCTTAAATTTTTTTACAAACCACTTAATTTTTTTGGAGTTATACGCCACAAGATTGATCCTGAATATTGATAATTCCCATTCAATTTGTTGGTAGGAAGAATACTAAAAAACTATAAAAACCTTTTCAAAAAAACAAACAAGAAAAATGAACTTCAAAAAAACTTGTAATCGTGGTGTTTCCCGGTAGTAATAGGGTTACCAAAGATGAAATATATAGATAGTGTAACTTGAATTCATTGGTAAGAAAAACACTAAAACAAACAATTTTAAAATTTTAAAAACAATGAACAAGAAAAAAGAAAAAAAACATGTAATTCAGGTGCTAATGGATTATAAAAGAGTTAAATAGATGAAATAAAAACACAAATCACAAAACAAGAAAACATGATGAATGATTGGTGGTAAGAGATTGTGAAAATATGATTGTAGGCACAAAAATATTGGACTAATATGGATGAGGAAAAATAATCCCGCACGTTTCCTTGCGAAGCTCAGACGCGGAGGGCCCCAAGCTTCGTGGCCGCTTCGAAGCCCCAGAGGCGGTATTGCTCCACGGACTCTATGACATTCATGAGCCCACTGTGAAGCAGAAGAGGCGGTAACGCTCCACGAACCCAGTTGACGTTCGCGACCTGCCGCGAAGCAATCGAATCCCCCTTCCCACCGCGTGAGCTCCACTTCGTGGCACCCCTTGCCTATAAATACCGGGCTCCCCCTGAGCTCTCTATATGGACAATCCAACATTTCGGATTCTCAACTTCTGAATCGTGAAGCACCCTTCGCCCTGGGAATCATGAGCTCCACGAGGTATTTTTGCTTCGCGAGATGCCTTCACCTTGTCTTGTTTTGATCCCCTCTTCCGAGAGAGATGCCCTTCATGAAGCCTAAGGGAATTTCCAAAGGAAGGGGATCCCCAAGGGGACCCGGGCAGTCGCGGAGCTTTTATGCTTCGCGAAACACCCATCTTGTACATGTGATCCATATGCCAAGGCAGGATCACTTTACTTCGTGAAGCACATTGCTGAGCAGCAACATTCTTCACGAGGCACCTCTGTGCCGCAAGGCAGTGCTCCGCGAATTCCATTCCACTTCGTGAAGCACCTACCATACGCACCCTGCCCCATTCTAAGGCCAAGGCACTCCACTTCACGAAGCACCCCCTTCGCAAGTGCCCTCTACTACGCAGAGAAATCGTGTTCCATAAGACCCCTACCTATGGACCCCTCTTCTTGGAAATCCCTCTTTCCGTGTGGCCCTCCAGGATTGCATGATGTGACTTAAAAGTCCCATGGACGACACCACCCATAGCGTTGTTTTACCTAATTCTTCTTTGCATAGGCACGCTAATGGCTATTGCTTCTTCACATAGCCATGCTAACGTGGACCCCTCGATGGTTTGCTCTGCGACCCCCCTTTTCCACGACCTTGACGATGCCTTCCCTCCCACAAGGGGCAGAGGTTACTAGTTATGTAAGTCCTAGGGGTGCAGAGTAATCCCACCTCGTCCGAGTTATAGGACGTTAAACTTCTAAACATCTCATCCTCAATACATGACGTTAAACTGTGATCAGACCCTATGCCTCGCACGCAGGGTCCCCCCCATCTCGGACATTCTTTACACCGCTCGTCTCCACGGGAATGGAATCTTACTCACATGGAATGATATCCTCCATTTTGGAGTGGCTTTTGTCCACGGGGAAAGAGCTTCCTCAGAGAATAAACCCCTAGATTCTCATGTAGGAGGCACAACCCCTGCCCCTCCTCACTTCCTCGGTTCCAAGGCCAGCAAAGGACGTGATAGGGAATCATGACTCTTCCTTTCTGGGATCTCAAATCCCTCTCCCGCTGCATTTTGTCGCACCCTGGGCCTCCATCCTGGAGTAAGTCCCAGCACCATGGGTCTATTAATGTGTAATCCCTTCTTAATTTCCCATGGACGCACCCTTCATGACGTGATCAGCAGGTCCCTGCAACCTCTTTTTTATCACACCAATCATGACTCACGTGATTTTAGAGTGAGAACCGACCCTGAACCCCACCTCTAGAATACTACGGGGACTTTGATCCATGTCAAGGCATGGTATATAGGAAGCCTCCATGAGGTTCAAGCCCACCACTCGGTCAGTTCTTCACGTCGAGTTCCACCCCCTCCAGCATGACGTTAAATTGTATACCTGAACTATGTGGTCTTTGATCCATGTCAAGGCATGGTATGTAGGAAGCCTCCATGAGGTTCAATCCCACCACGAGTGGACCCCCTGGGTTCACCTTGACATAAATTCACCGACAAAACCCCACCTGAACTATGTGGTATTTGATCCATGTCAAGGCATGGTACATAGGAAGCCTCCATGAGGTTCAATCCCACCACCTGTTGGTCATTCCGACCCCATTCGTGTCGGTTCACCAACACCTGGGAAGCCTAGAGTGTAAGCGTCCCACACCATTGGACCAAGGTCCTCATCCACGTCGGTTCTCCAACACGCCCCTTTACTGAACTACGTGGTCTTTGATCTATGGAAAGGCATGGTACGTGGGAAGCCTCCATGAGGTTCAAGCCCACCACCCATTGGACCAAGGTCCTCCTTCACATCGGCCTTTCGGCGTCCAAACTGAACTACGTGGTCTTTGATCCATGTCAAGGAATGGTATATAAGAAGCCTACATGAGGTTCAAGTCCACCTGGAACCCTAGTCCCTTCACGTCAGTTCACTAACCCCATATCCTCGGGCCGCCTCAGAGTATAAGCCCCATTCCATACCGAACTACGCAGACTTTGATTCCCTACCATAGGGATACGTAGGAAGCAAGCTCATCACTCATGTCTCATCCTGATCTCTCCCTCGATCCTATGTGTCTCGGGAAGGTCATGCCACAAACTGGAGGTTCCACTTCCTCTGGGTCCCACCCATGTGTCCATTCTCACGGGCCGCCTCCTTTGGTGTACCACCGTATCATCGAACTACGCAGACTTTGATTCCCCACCATAGGGATACATAGGAAGTCTCTTCGTGGCTCAAGACCATCACCTCCGTCACTTCCATGATGACCCCATTTCATTCCCCCTCCACTCCCTTCCATTCTCCATCATCCACCCTGATTCTTACCCGGGGCGCCACATCCCGATGGGATCATGCCACCCCACTCCCCTCCACAGCATCCGGGAATGAACCCACAGGATGGATCCGATATCGGTGTTCCCTCAAGAGGGGTCCTCGGTCTGATCCACTCCAGTTAGTGTTCTGATCAGCCCGATCCGTCTCCTCCAGACGTTAAACTTGCGGCATACCCTGGGTTAAACATGGGAAGCTGAGGAAAACCCCCGATACATGCCTATGGAAAAAAATTCCATGTGTTCGATGTGGGATTCCTCGGGCTTCTGCGCCCTCAAGAAGCCCCATAATAAGGGACCAACAACAGACACGCCAATCCCCCATCATTTAGAAACGTTAATGATGCCTCGACGTGACTACTCCCCCAACTGAAGGTTGCTGACCTGACCGGACCCTTTGGAATGTCCTGACAGAAGCAGTGTAATTAACCGACGTCCATGTAAATATGGTGCTGGGAAGAGTTTCATGAACAATGTATTAAATATATGAGGGAGACCCGGACTAGGTGACGAGTTCCAAGGAGGAATCCAAGGAAGGAAGAACCGACATCCCATCATCCCGTTTTGATCAAGGAGTAGACGTCCCTGAATAAGGAGCGAATGTTTCCCACCTTTGGAAAGCAGGATTGTGGGGTAACAAAAAAATCTGCGCCTGTCATGCCCCAACGGACGGACGCGCACACCTCGGCGAAAGCGCCAGAAACAGAAGTGGTGAACTCGACGCGAATGTCTTCTCCCCAATGTGGAGATTAGTAGTGCTCGATACATAATTAGATTGACGTGTCATTGGATCCAGATATCCGTCCCCGGACCCCACTAAGAAAATAGCAGGCCTGGTGTGAAACTCACCAGAAGTTGGGGTAATAGAACGTGGGGAATTCCATTCTACAACGTTGTTAGCGTGGATCCCTCTTACCGACCACGGAAGATGGAATGACGCTGGGGAACTGGTTGTCGATCCTTTTCCTCGCGGTGATGACGAGTTAATCTCCCTACTTCCCAGGAACCAGGTTGCTGCTATGGAGACACGATCACCACCTGCTCGCCTACACAAGGGCGGGGGAAATACCAGCATAGCCACTCCGCGTGGCTCCACTGCCGCCACAATGGCATCTATGTCCATGAATGTGGGATACCCACGTCCCCTTTCTCCATCAGAGATTATCTAACGAAGGGTGATCAACGACCTTGTATGTTGGTACGAGGAGGAAGGGGTCATCCCAACCTGGGATATGGCCCGCCTAGAACTGGAGGCGTCCAGGCCCCATCGTCAATGCCGCCCTCGAGGGCTGTGTAGGGAGCCCCTACTCCCCGCCCCAACGTTCAATCGTTTCGGGAGCTTATCCCCGGAATGCCTCGATGACTCCCTGCCTTATGCTGATGAGGTGGGTGATGTCCGGCTTAGCTCAGCTAGGATCCCAATCCAAGGACTCCGAGAAAGGGCCCCCACCCACCCGCATCAGCGCCGCTGTCCGGCTTCACTAGAGGAGCAGGTAAGCTATGCCCCCACACCACCTACACCAGCTCGTCTGACCCGACGCCAGCGTCGGGCCCGAGCTGACGACGCTCATCGAGGGGCGTTTAAATCAATGACTACTGTGGCCCGAGCCACCGCCGATGTGCATCATGAACTCCTTGCACGCACTGAGCAGGGGCACTCTTACACCCGATCGGGATCAAGGCCCCAACCGCCCCATGGGCAGGCTGGGTTGACTCTCCAGGTTGTAGGCCCGAGTGGTGATCGTCGCGAACCAATCTGCGGTGATGACACCCCGTACGGAGGCCCTCCCCGTACCATCACTCCATAAAGCGTGGGCCTTCCCCACTCCGAATCTCGTCATGGAGGTATGCCTCATGCTACCCCCATCCCGAATGAAGACCTGCACCGCGGCAGTGATACCCAGCGTAGAAGCCTCTCCCATGCCCACCACACTGGGTACGGAGTTCCTCCTCCTTCCCCCGATCGTCGATGTGGAGGTATTTCCCATCTTTTCCCCCTCTAGCATGGGGATCCTCACTACGCTCTCTCCGCAGCTGGCAAAGGTCCTCCTTGCCCTAGCAACCCGAGGGGTGAAGGTCAGCCTCGCTCCACCCGCATCAAGCATGAAGGTCCTCCCCATGCTCCTGCCGGTTCCAACAAAGGTTCCTCCCACACGGGTGTTGTTCATGGAGGTCCTCCCCATGTACCCTTCGACATCTTCCCTAGTGCCCCTCGCACCTCGGTCGTCTCAAGCGGAAGTCCTCTCCTCCCTGGCACCAGCGTGGCCCCGAGACTACATGTCGGGAATCATCCTTGTCCTAAAGATCCATCTAGGGGTAGGAGAGTGGGTCGTCGCCGCCACAAGAAGAATCTTTAGGAGTCCCGGGTGAAGATCAAACTGTCCCACTTCTCGGATTTCGAAGTGGAATGCGAATCAACGATGGAACCTTCCCCTAGGTCCACTGTGTCAAATACAGGGGTAGGAACAAGGCATGTCAGCCTCATTCTCCCAGAATGCGAAGTACATAGGATTCCCGCCTTACTTCGCAGGTACATCCAGGAGGAGGAAATTGTGGGAATCCCATAGGTTCCGACTGTGTAGTCACCACCGTCATCACCAGAAGCGCCCTCTACCTCTAGAAGATATCACATAGAGCTATTTTGGGGACCGACGGCGGTTGAGAAACGGCGTGACCCATCGCCGGTGACCACAATCCCTGCACCAGAAGCTGTGATGGTCAGCCTGTCATATCGTGACATTGTGGAGAGGTCACCTGACTCTTCAGAGGATGGCCCAGAGTTCGGCGGCCAGTCGGCTCATTCGCCGTATTCTCCTCCGCCCAGCTTATTGTCCCAGCGGTCCACCTTGGTACCGCTACCGGTTCCCCATCCGCCTTCAGTTGACGAGTGGGGAAATATGGGTCCAGAACCTGAATCCGAGCCCAGGAGCTTCTGGAATATTCTCTCGGCGGACCACTTCCCGGAGAAGTTTTGTCCGGCGGCAGCGTCGAACTTTTGTGCATCGGAATACCTCACCCCGAAGGAAGTAGAGTGCTTTCGCCAAACCCTATGGGTGACACACTTTCGCCTTCGTTATGAGCGGGTGGTGTACCCCAGGAGACAAGTTCACTTCGAGGAAATTGGAGAGCAATGTCGTCTGGTCGATTTGGCTGCACTCCCCGTGGCCCAGCGCCCTAAGTCGCCAGGATGCCAGAGCGCTATCCAATGAAAATGCATTCAGAGTTTCATGTTACTCCACAAAATCATTAGGGAAGCTACCCCCAATGTTCAAGTCCGTGGTTGGGGATAGTATGCCACCCTCCTCTTCAACCCCATCCAGCAGCAGCCCGATTCGTTATGCGACATTGAGGGCATGCCTCCAAGAAGGGTTGCGGTCCATATGGCTAACATAGTGGAAAAAGAGGACGAGCTAGAGTTTATCAATGTAGACTTACCCCCAGAGGGTGTACCACCACTATTGGACCCATCAGGAATGATTACCTGTCAGCAGAGGAACCTTCTAGCCTCCTTGTACCCACCGAGTCACTGGTACTCAGTCGGATTGCCGGTAAGGGTAAGGAGCACGTCAGAACTATCAAGCACTCTGAACCGTCTGCCTCGGTGCCGAAGACGGAAGAAGACCCCGAGAAGGCCGCGTTATGACAATATCTTGCTGAGTAGAAGAGGCTGGTCGAAGAACTCCTGGCCAAGCGCGCTATCGAGAGGCAACCCAACTATGGTGATCCTAAGTCGGGGCACCAGGGGCAGGAAAAAGTTCCCCCCAAAGAGATGCCTCTGGGAAACCCTGATCATGCTACTCCCGCATATAGGGTAGAAGCCGGAACTCATGGAAATATTGCATGATATGTCTCGCCAAACCCTCCTGAACAGGGAGACAATTCGAGGAATCCAGCCCGGGTTCCCCCAGCCGCCCCACAGGTCGTTCCGCCAGTTGCTCCACGAGCCGCCAGATCCGTCTATCGTATCGAAGAGCCTGGAAATGAACTCGTGATTAGGGATCCCCGTCAAGACAAGGACCCCCACCCGGATTATCTTATAGCGGTACTCATCGCTAGTCTTGAGGTACTGGAAATGCGGCAGGTGGCAGTCCCACCAGATGGCAAGCCATATCCTACGTGGGTGGATGATATGCCTGCACCTCCGGGTTTTTGGAACCCCACTTTCTCTCCCTTTAACGGGATAGGGGACCCGCCACAACACTTGGCCCACTTTTCTTCCAGGTGTGTCCCCATGTTGGGGACCCCGGCACAGTAGAAAGCCGCCAAGATCCGATGTTTTGTGCAGACATTGGAGGGCCCTGCATTCGTTTGGTACAAACAGCTCCCCATTGGATCAGTGACTGGATGGGAGGATCTCTTCTGGCAGTTTCTATATCAGTTCAGCTCCACCACGTGAAAGAACAGTATCATAGACCTCTTCAAGTGCAAAAAAAGGCTTGATGAGCGAGTTGCGGACTTCATCACTCGGTGGAAGGGGCTTACATACTCCCTTGACATGCCACTGACTCAGGAGAAATTACTGACGATGTACGTAGGGAATGTTAAAATGGAGTTGGCTCCTTCTCTGATCACCCAGAACTATCCTGGAGGGTTCCGAGACTTCTTAGAGAAGGCCCAGCTCCTCGAGGAAGCTCTGCAACAGGCTAGTCAGGCGCGTCTAATGCCCCCTGTGAACCCAGCAATGAGGGCCAGAAATGAGCCCGCTGCGGTGGCCCAGATAGAGGCCCCAAGGTAGCTAGATTTACTGCCAGTGGCCCCGGATCCCCAACCTCGCAGAGGCCCACCACCTCAGGCACAACCTCCTGCCCAACAACGACCGCCTCAGAACTGACAGGTTCCCCCACGCAATGCTCCACCACCGCCTAGGCGAGACAATCAGGCTCCGCCTCCTTGGCATGCCCCTCAGGCCCCTCATCAGGTCCAAGATCCCAGATATCCATTTCCAGAAAGAAGTCACCATACTTACTCGTTCAATGAGGATCTGGTCCTCGGTTACTTCTGAAGTTCCCTAGAGCAGAGGATTGTGCACTTACCTGAGTGCAGAATGCCGGCAGAGGCAAATCTCACCGATCGCCCCAACTACTGCCCCTATCATCGGATCCTGGGGCACACCCTCAAGCAGTTATTTGTGTTTAAAGACTGGTTCCAAGACCAGGTCAACAACAACATAGTCAGGTTGGGCCCAACTCTGACACAAGTAGTGGGTGTCTTTGTCAGATCAGAAGGCGGTAGTGACGATGAAGGCAAGTGGAAGCAGGTTCCCAGCCGTGGGTCCCAGAAGTACGATGACTGGATGGCTCGTAAAACAGTCGCATGTGACCATGGTATCATTCGGGCACACATGAATCAGCCGGATCCTTCGGAGGAATCACCCAGTACCTCTTTGTCTTCATCTCAGCTGACCTCTTCTCAAAGGGGAAAGCAGCGGCGACGTAAGAAGAAGCATCGCGCTGACCCACTATCATCGTCGTCCCACACTCTTGGTGACTTTATGCCCCCTGAGATGAGGATCCCTCCCAGAATCTTCCCAGTGGTGGATTATTCGTCATGTGACAGTCAGGGGTCCTCTTTGGTTAATACCACGGAGCTGGTAAATCCCTACATGACTCCCAATGAGGGGGAACTCCAGGAGAGCCTCCCCGACGTCCCCAGCCGACATCAACATCAACGAAACTGCGGCCACATGGGCCGTTAAGGCACATCATCGGTAACTTTCAGCCAGGCCGTGCACGCCACTGAAACCAGACAGCAGGCCCAGCGCAGATCTCAGCACCCACAACCTCACCTGGTTCTCTCATATTTACCTCCATCGCCGTTCATGCTACTAGATCAAGAAAAGTTATCTCATCCGTACCGTAGAGAGCCTCGCCCTACTATAGGACAATATCAGTTTTCCGGTACTCATTCGACAACTTCCCTTCAGGCCTCAACTAGCAGGCAGCGGGATGTACCCAGTACCAGCTAGCTGTCGGTCCAGCCATCGGGGCCCGTCATGCCTCCAATTGCGGAGCGACCTATTGTGAGTAGAGGCTCACGTCTGGCATGAAAGTATGATGTTCTAAAGAACCTTTCCAGAATTCCAGTAAGCCTTTCTATCCTTGAGGCTCTTTGCCTTTCGTCTGATATGCGTGAGGCACTTGCCGAGGCCCTAAGAAGCCCCCTCCAGTTTGAGACGGAGGTAGCAACTGCAGAAGCCTTCCACGCTGAGGTGATTGAGAATGCCGAATGCCAGGAAATTATCTCATTCTCTGGTGAAGATGAAGAACCTCCCATACAGGGTCACATTCTCCCACTGTACATCATTGGTCAGTTCAACGACATGGAAGTCCGCCGCTGCCTCATTGACATGGGTTCTGGGATTAACCTAATCCTGACTCAAACACTACAGAAGCTGGGATTTTCATAGGATGATCTAACTCCCTCTGACCTCAGAATCCATGGATATGACAGGATCGAGTAGACTCCAGTTGGCAAGATCTTCTTGAAGACCCAGTTCGGTGGCCTAATTTCCAGCACTTAATTCATGGTTGTCTCCTCGGATACCGCATACAATGCATTGATGGGCAGGCCATGGCTCCATCTGCATGCAACGGTCCCTTCATCGTATCACCAATGCCTCAAATACTCCCTCAACGGTCGAGTGGGCGTGATCCAAGGAGATGCGTCTCCTTTTGCCTCTTGTGAAGCCCACTATCTAGATGCCGACTATTACAAGAGCAAGGACAAACAAATCCTGGCAAGTGAGATTGAACCCGCCCTGGCCACAAGTGATCCCTGGGCAGGTCTGGATGACGCCTATATCTTCCTGATCCATTGGTTGGAGGCCACGACCCCCAAAATGGGGCAGTGTTTTGTTGTTTCGGCTGCAAGAGGAAGGCATATTCTTAGGTCCAAGCGATGTCGAGAAATCACCTCGTACTCCTACACCAACCAGGCTCAGGTGATCCCAGAACCTCCTACCCCTGTGTGGTACCGAAACGTCAGGCTCATGGAAACGACAGTACGTCATACGTGTCTCTTCCGCCGGTCTGGAATCAACGGGCTCAAGCCGACGCGCCACCACTGCTTCGATGTCATCAAGCGTGGCCCCTTGGGCCGAAGGCTGGATGGAATCGGATCAACTGCTTTCATCGCCATGGTCTTAGTAGCGCATGAGTCTACCAATATGATAAACACTGCCGCTCAAGCCGGAACCATTCCCCCGTCAGATTTTGGTGGTCCGGAAACAACTCCCTCCATGAAATATCATTCCACAAGTGGAGAAGAAGATTTAGAGGATGCTCCCCCTGCCTTTGAAGAAGTCGTTGCTACCACAGTCGATGAACTGGTATAGGTGAACCTTGGTAGCAAGGCAAATCCAAGACCCACATTGATCAGTGCCACTATGTCCCTTGATAAGCAGCAGCGGTATGTGGAATTTCTCAAGCAGCACCGTGATGTGTTTTCCTGGAGTTACGATGAGATTCCAGGACTATATTCTCAGGTAGTCGTCCACCGCCTTGGTCTCCTGACAAACCATCGTGGATTCAAGCAGCCTCCCAGAAAGATGCACCCTTCTCGCAGTGCCATGGTTGAGGCCGAAGTTGACAAGCTTATCAAAGATAAATTCGTCAGAGAGGTCCAGTACCCCAAGTGGATGGCCAAAATCGTGCTAGTTAGAAAGAAGAACGGACAGATTATAGTCTGCATCGACTTTGATGATCTCAACCGCCACTGTCCGAAGGACGATTTTCCCCTCCTAGTGACAGAGTTATTGATTGATGCCATGACCGGGTTCCAAGACCTCTCTTTCATGGATGGGTATTCCGAGTACAACCAGATCCGGATGGACCCCGAAGACGATGATTACACTGCCTTCACGGCTACCCAAGGTACTTTCTGTTACCAGGTCATTCCGTTTGGCCTGAAAAATGAAGGTTCCACTTATCAGCGGGCCATGCACTGCATATTAAAGCTGATTATCGGGACATTGGTGGAGTGCTATGTGGATGACCTGGTGGTCAAATCTCGTCAGTGCCAGGATCATCTCAAGGACCTTGAAAAAGTGTTTGAATTCCTCCGTTCCCGCCACCTGAAGATGAACCCGTTGAAGTGTGCCTTCGGGGTCACCTCCAGGATGTTTCTTGGCTTTGTTGTCAGATACTGAGGCATCAGGATCAACCCAGGGAAAATCAAATCCATCAGCCAGATGCCTCCCTCGAGCAATATTCAGGATCTTTGAGGTCTCCAAGGCCACTTAGCCTACATACGATGATTCATTACGAATTTGGCTGGCAAGTGTAAGCCCTTTTCCTGGCTCATGAAGAAAGGATCTGCCTATGAGTGGGATGAAGAGTGTCAGACCGCTTTCGAGGAAATTAAGCGATATCTACTCAAACCTCTGGTCTTGATTCCACCCATCCCCAAAAATCCACTGGTCCTTTACGTGACCACCCTGGAGCGGTCCCTTGGTGCACTTCTAGCCCAGAAGAACAATTAGGGGACAGAGAACAGCCTCTACTACCTCAATCGCATGCTCCTCGATACTGAGACTAGGTACTCCCCCATTGAGAAGAGATGCCTTGTGCTCGCATTCACCATCCAGAAATTGTGGCGTTACCTACAGCACCATGAGGTGCAGTTGGTCTCTTGGGTAGACCCACTGAAGTACATTCTGAACCGCCCCATGTTGACTGTCCAACTAGTGCGGTGGGTGGTGATCCTCCAGCAGTTTGACATCAGGTTCGTGCCCCAGAAGGCTGTCAAGGGACAAGCATTGGTAGACTTCCTAGCTTCCCATCCAACCTCCGCGGATCAATCCCTAGACCTGTACTTTCCTGATGTGGCAATCCTCTCAGTCGATCATGTTATCTCATGCTGTCAAATGCACTTTGATGGTGCCTCTCGGAGCCCCACCAATAGGAGGATCAATGATCCTCAGCTCAACAAAGTGGGTATGGGTGTTGTCTTCATCACCCCAACACAAGTCGTCCTGCCTTATTCATTCTTGTTGTTAGAAGGCTTCACCAACAATGAAGCAGAATATCAGGCTCTCATTACTGGCCTCAAGCTGGCCCTTGAGATCGATGTGCCCCATTTTCATGTAAAAGGGGATTCCAAACTGGTCATCAAGTAGGTCAATGGTGATTATGTCATCAGGAAGCCAGAGCTCGTGCCACTGTTGGAGTGCACCCTCCGTCTAATGGCCCAGTTTTCTTCTCGACCAGGGGTTACCCACGTCCCTCGGTCATAGAATGGTCAAGAAGACACTTTGTCTACCTTAGCTGTGTCACTCGCAGAACCTGAGCAGGATGATTTGATCATACATGTGGCACACAGGAGGGTCATTGCCCCCCGTCTCCCTGAAGGAGGACGACGGCCCACAGGTAAGCCATATTACCATCGGATCCTCCATGCCAGGAGCCTCAGGTTCTTCAGATGTAGTAGTCGAGGCCACTCCCGACTGGAGGGCACCCTTTGTCAAGTATCTCCAAAATGGTTGCCTCCCGGATGATCGGGCCGAGAGAGAGCGAGTCTGACGCCGCGCATTGCAGTTTACCCTTTATAGTGGTCCTAGTCTTGAGAGGATCCTCTATAAGAGGAGCTTCTATGGTGTTATCCTCTATTGCATTCAAGGAGTCAAGATTTATCAGGTCATGCAAGAGGTTCACGCCGGTTCCTGCGGTGCCCACCAGGCTAGGCCAAAGCTGTCCCATCAGATCCGAAGATTGGGGTACTTTTATCCCTCTATGATCCATGATTGTATTGAGTTTTCCAAGAGATGCCACACGTTTCAAGTTCATGCTAACTTCCTGCATCGGCCGCCAGAGCCTCTCCATTCCACCAAGTACTCTTGGCCATTTGTTGTGTGGGGACTCGATGTTGTGGGACCATACCCACCGACGACAGCTTGCCAATGCAGGTTCATCCAGACTGCTACAGATTTCTTCTCCAAGTGGGAAGAGGCAGTTCCACTCAAAGAGGTTAAGTCCCATTCCATCATTGACTTCGTGAGCTCCAATATCATCTATCAGTTTGGAGTCCCTCACGCTGTCCTCACCGATAACGGAACCAAATTCCAAGAAGCCGAGCTGAAAAAATTGTATTCCAAGTACAACATCTGTTCGAACCATACCTCTCGCTATCATGCGCAGGAAAATGGACAGATCGAGGCGTTTAACAAAACCCTCTCTAACATTCTGCAGAAGATGGTTGGTCAGAACAAGAAAAGTTGGCCAGACAAGCTCCCCAACGCCCTCTGGGTCTATCGGACGATGACTCGCAATTCCACCCAGGTGACTCCATAATCCCTGGTGTATGGGGCTGAGGCCATCCTACCTATCGAGATCCATCTGTTGTCATTACGCACTGCGGTATATGACCAGCAGGCGCCAGATAAGGTGGCTGAAATCTGTCTAGCTGAATTGGAAGCGCTGGATGAGAACAGGCTTCACCCCCTGTACAATTGAGAAAGGCATCAGAATAAGATAGTCAGATCCTTCAACAAGAAGGTTCTCCTTCGCTCTTTTCTTCAAGGTGACCTGGTGTTGGCCCTCCGAGCACCAATGATCCCCGGTAGGAAACCACCAAAGATGGAGCCCAAATGGGAAGGAACTTACATCATTCATAAGGTTTACCCCAATGGAGCGTACTCCTTAGTGACCATGGATGGTAAGCGTATAACTCCTCCCACCAACGCCAAGTTTCTCAAGCAATACTTTGCCTGAGCCTCTTGGTCCTGCATGAACTTAAATAGTACAGTCCCACATGACCCTAAACTATGCGTTATGGTCCTGCATGACCCTAAATTTCACACTCTTCTAGCACGACGTTAAACTACAAGCCGATCAGGCCTCCCTGACCGAGACCTAGCCCCGGGCCTCCGGCCCAGGCTCCCTCCTATGGGATCGTACGGTGTGGTGTGGGATTACGTCTTCATTCACATCAGGTTACTCACCATGCTGTACACCTCCCCTGTCTAGAGAATCTCATTTCCCCCCGTGTTTCAACCTTGCTACAAGACGTTAAACTACAAGCTCGTCAGGCCTTCCTGACCGAGGCCCAGCCTCAGGCCTCTTGGCCTTTTCGGGCCCACGGCCCCCGTCCATGCTGCAAGACGTTAAACTGAAAGTTGGTTAGGCCTTCCTGACCGAGGCCCATTGGCCTTCCACGACTCAGGCTCTCTTGTGGGATTGTACGGTGTGGTATGGGATTATGTCCTCATTCACGTCGGGTTACCCGCCATACCATCCATATACCAAGAGAAGACGCATCCCCCGTCCCGCATGACATTAAACTGCATCTCATCCTGTACGACGTTAAACTATGCTTATATAACTACATATGGATTGATTCCCATCCTAATGGGATACGTAGGAATGCTCAGATGTCTCATCTTGAGACCAGCCCCGAGCTCTTCTCTTTGATTTACCCTGGGTATAGTTTCCTCATAGGATCATCTCATCATGTGGAATAGTCTTCTTTAGCCCCACTCATATTAGGATTACAATGGTCGCACCATGTGCCCACTTCTATTCTTCTAATTCTCCCATGTCTTCACTGCACGACGTTAAACTGCATGGACTTAAAGAACTACATATGGCTTGATTCCCATCCTAATGGGATACGTAGGCACGCCTAGAAATTTCGTCCGTTGGCCCAGCCCAAAGCCAAAATCTTCCCCTCGAGTTAAGACATACAGCAGGGTGCACACTTTTTCCCCAATTTATGTTGAGTAAGCCTCGACCTGGCTGTACGTTCCTCTCCCTGAAGAAGTTCGACTCTTTTGTAGATGGGTACAGATATGATTCACCCACTCCTTGACTGGGATTCCATTACCTTCCACACACGGAGGGACCCCCAAGAACGACATGGATACAACGCCCAAGGGCTCCCCTACACAATACGGTCCAACGCCCCCGAGGGTTTCCGAGCAACTAGCCAATACAAATCCCATGTTTCGAATTTGGTC
Source organism: Viscum album (assembly GCA_963277665.1). Classification (NCBI taxonomy): domain Eukaryota; kingdom Viridiplantae; phylum Streptophyta; class Magnoliopsida; order Santalales; family Viscaceae; genus Viscum; species Viscum album. Next base: position 2,006,743,008 of record OY728138.1, read on the forward strand.
AGCGATTGATGCTCATTTGTTGCTCCCATATCAGGACATCATAGAGACACTATGTTTCGAACATGGTCAAAAGTGTCATGGATCTTTGGGTCCACCTCAAGATGTCCCAAACATCAAGTGCAGTGATTCGTTATGCCCCATACCGAAGCGACAAACTTCCCTCTGGGTGGTGCAAACGATCGGGCCCACGGCCCCGATTCTCTTATAAGGGATGTACGACGTGGTGCGAGATTATGCCCTCCTTCATGTCGGGTTGCTTTCCATGCCATACGCATTCCCTGACCGAGGCCCAGCCTCAGGCCTCTCAGCCTTTTCGGGCCCCTGGCCCCATCCTCCCTGCAAGACGTTAAACTGCAAACCGGTTAGGACTTCCTAACCCAAGCACCAATTATCAGGCCCCAAGACCTTTTGGGCCCCTGGACCAAGTTCCCTATAACGGATGTACGACGTGGTGTAGGATTACGTCCTCATTCAAATCGGGCTACTTGGCATGCCATACACATCCCCAGATGAGATACAGTTATCCCACCCATGTCCTTACTGCAATACGTTAAACTGCAAGTTGGTCAGGCCCCTTGGCCTTCTCGGGCCCCTTCGCCCAACTTATTACCCTGACTGTATGGTGTGGTGTGGGACCATGTCCTCATCCACGTCGGGCTACTTGTTGCGCCGTACACCTCCTCTATCCAGGGATTCATACTCTCCTCTCCATCCTCCCTCAGGACGTTAAACTGCATCTCATCCTGCATGACGTTAAATTGTGTTTATAGAACTACGTATGGCTTGATTCTCATCCTTATGGGATACGTAGGATCACCTGAATGTCTAGGCTTCTGGCCCAACCCCATCTCTCGGAAATCTCTATCCCACCTTGGCCCCTTGGCCTACTCTCCCTCCTGATCCATCTCGCTGACCCTTTTTGGTGGTTCACCAATGTGCCTAAGGGTACTCTGGTTTATTACCTGGGATGTCGGACTATGTTGGACATGTTTTCATCCACTTTTCCGGCTTTGTGTATCCCTTCATCAGGGCTTCCATTATCCCTCACACCCGGAGGGACCCCCAATAATGGCCTGGATACTACGCCTAAGGGCTCTCCTACCGATACAGGCCAATGCCCCGAGGGTTTTGGACAACAAATCGATACAAATCCCGCATTGAGAATATGGTCAGCATTCGATGCTCGTTTGTTATTCCCACTTTAGGCTAGCGTGATATAGACACTGTTTTTTCTGCCACAGTTAACAGTTATCCTCCATCGACACGCCAACCTCTATTAATCCCAAAATGTCGGGTACATTATTCACATACTTCTCCACCTCATCATGTCCAAGTAGAGTTTCGAAGCTCTTGGTACTACTCCTTAGTTCACACCTGCACGTTACGGGGACAAAGCCGCGTTAAAGGTGTCCTTCGGGGCTCTCTTCCGACTCCCCTTTGATGGACGTTCTGGGTATTGCAATAAGGATCTTCCTGCCTTATTTCCCACACTGAGTTTAACTCACATGGGCTTAGGGATCGGGTCGAGGTCCGCGCTTACTCAGAAGGTTGTCATCCACCCATAGTCCAAGCTCAAAGACCATAAACTAAGATCTCCTAAGAACTACGTACAGATTGATTCCCATCCTCATGGGATAAGTAGGACCGCCCGGACACCTCGGGTCCATCCCATTTGGGGAGCCAGTCTCTCCCCCTGTTTCACCTCTTACCTCTATATAGGCCCCTTGGCCTGAGGTCTCCCTCTCGGAGTGGCATACGGTGTGATGTGGGGTTATGTCCCTATTCACATCAGTTGTGTTTCATGACACCGTGCACATTCCCCGCCTAGAATCACCTTTGCTATGTCTGCACTGCAATATGTTAAAATGCATGCCTAGTCCCATCACATGACCCTAAACTGTGACATTATCGTCCTAGCCGCACGACGAAAAACGACACCGCATTGTGATGACCTCATCATAGAGGAAATCATGTTGGGTATTGGTCACGTGCCATACCATTTTTCAATGCCTACTACGGGTGATTCTTGTGGTGAAACCAGGACTTGATACCCTAGGTCTGTCGCTTCACAAAAAAAACCACTCACCTTAAAGGACAAACAAGATCTATCAAATACCGCTTCTCTTGGTGTGAGGGCTAGACCCGCGCGCCCCTTTCATCCTTTGTACTGGTACATTACCGTACCATGACACCTTATAGAACTATGTATGGCTTGATTCCCATTCTAATGAGATACGTAGGAGCGCCCGGACACTCCCCGCGGGACCAGCCTAATTTTCGTGTTCGGTCCCTCAACTCGAGCACTTCCCCCAGAGGACGCATGGTGTAGGATTACGTCCTCATTCACTTCGGGTTTTGTAACCACCTTACCATGTGTCCCATGATCTTCTTACCCATCCATGGTCTGAATTCTATGACCCTAAACTAAGATCTCCCTATGGGAAGGGACTCAACTCCCTCTGTCTGATACTCTCATTAACGTATCCATATGCATTTTGACAAGGAGCCCGGAGTGTGGAATTCTCATGGGGACAACCCCTCGTTCCATGTCCAAGATTTGTGTGCTCGCTATTTGGATCCTCATCTGCTTCCATGTCTTAAGGTACCCCCTAATAGCCTGGTCCCATGCCGCATCGACTCACCTACCGTCCTAGGCCAACGCCACGGAAGACTTCCAACTACATTTGTGACATGGTCCCGTGTTTCGAACATGGTCAACGGTCGACCCTCATTTGTCTGTCCCCATTCTAGGATAAATGCGATTTGGATGCTACGTTTCTTCCACGTTCAATATTTATCCTCCATCGTCGTGCCGCCATCATTGTGATCCAAATTACAAGCATCATGATTCACACATTTCCAATTCCTCATGTTCAAGTGGAATTATAACATACTCATCTCTATCTCTTCGTGCATCTAGGTGTGCCACATGGGCATGTTAGAATCATTGGGCCGGTATTCACCGAGTGTCCCTCCTCCCTAACCTGCCCCTTCTTATTCCAGGAAAGTTCTCCATTGCTTCTTGTTTCCCACATCGAGTATGAATCACGTGGGCTTAGTAGGTTTGATGGGATATGTACCGACGTGACCAGGCTTCTTATCATCCTACATGACGTTAAACTGTGCCTCCAGAACTACGTACGGCTTGATTCTCATCCTTATAGGATACGTAGAGACACCCCATCATTTTTCCTAGGGTCCAGCCCCCATGAGTTATAAAACATGTTCTTCCCCTTTCCGGCCCCCTGGCCGGACCCCTTGCAGGGAACCTAACAACCACAACTCTGCCCTGAACATGTTCAGGATTCCCCAAGATGATATTGGGAAGCGATATACTCCCTTTCTAGAGAGGCCCTGTCTGAAAAAAGGAATGATCCATGATCAAACCAATGCGCCCATCTAGCATACTCCCACCACGGTGGTGTACTTTCATGAGTGTTGGATTCTGTTTGAACAAACCATCACTCCACTTCCCACGCTTCGTGTTCCCCTTATTCGGATCTTCATCCTCTTTCATGTCTTAAGGGACCCCCTAACGGTCTGGTCCCATGCCGCATTGGCTCACCTACCATCCTGGGCCAACACCCCGGAAGACTTCTGACAATATTTGTGACATGGTCCCGTTTTTCAAACATGGTCAATGGTCGACCCTCATTTGTTGTCCCCATATCAGGCTAACATAGTAAGGACATTATTTTTCCGCCACGGTTAACAGTTTCCCTTCATTGTCACGCCACCCCACAGTGTTTCGAATCTTGGGTATTGTGATTCACTCTTCCCATTTCCATCTGTTCGGACCAATTTCAGTGCCCCTAGAATTGCACCATTCATGCACAAGAGTGCGTTGAAAAAAAATGGTAATATGGCTATTCTAAGAACTTCCTTCTACAGTCAGGTCTCTCATACTTCCCGAAAATATGGACTAGTTATCCAAACCCCAGATGCCCGAAGCCTAGTTTACACTCCTATGTTATGTGGGACAATGAGGCGACTATCTCTGGTTTCTCACGTAGGGCCCGACCCATGTGAGCTTAGGGAATTGTTGTTGGACGTTCCGAAAACATTGTAAGGATGCAATGAACTGGTGAAAGAAGTGGAAATCATGCATACTATGACATTCAAAGAAAAAAATTGAAGCACGAAAGTACCATTAAAGGGTTTTTAATTATTACAGTACCCAAGGGTCAACTCCCCCCATGGACTGATTAACCTCGTCAAAAGAGCATTGCAGCTCCGCCACCCTTCGACCAGTGGTGTCCAGGAATTGCTGTCGTCGACTCAGCTCCCGCTCCTCCTCAACAACGATGGGGTTCAATTCATCAGCCTCAGTTTGGTCCTGCTCTATACCATCCTAAATGATGACCGTCTCTTCAGAAGCCTGCCTCATACGCTCTTCCACCTCTACCAGCTGGACCTTCAATCGAAAGATCAACTCAGATTGTGCATTAAGAGAGGCTGAATGCTCATCCGCCTGGGCCTGCAGCTGTTGGACCTCGTTTTTATCCTCCTGTAGCTTCTTGATATTCATCGCCTTCCTCCGCTGCTAGCCCATGTTGAGCCCACGATCATACTTCCAGATCTTCTCTGCCATGAGATCTCGAATGATTGTTTGTGGACGTTGGGCATCCACTCCCCCAGCGCACAGTTCACGCAGTCGTGAGCGGAGTCTATCTATTTTGTTCAGCCATATCACTTGAGGGGTATCATTGATGAAGCATGTGATTAACTTCCACGATTGATGGCAGACTATTTTGTTGTCTTCTTCATCAGAGGTCGTTTCGTCCCAGTCCGCACGATTTGCAAGCTCGTATGCGGGATACACCCACAAGAAATATTTGGCGGGATCTGCGTCTGGTGTTAAATCTGGCACGACATATGGCGCCAGAGCAGGTTTGGCGGGACTTGGGTCGGCCAGTTGATCCTCATCATCGGACTCCACCTCAATAACCTCAGGCATAACCCTACTAGTGTCCTCATCAATGATAGGGAGTGATGCGGCTCAGGCAGGTGGGGGAACTATCTCTACAATCATCGGCATGCCCCTAGGAGGGATGCCCCCAGACATCCCGACCAGCCTTTCCGTAGAAGTCCATGACAGTCGGAGAACTGTACGATAGGGAAGTGCATGAACGTCAGTTGGCACGATCTACATATAATAGCAATGAACCCAGTGGAGAAAACTTATAGAGATAGAACTCCTGGTGCTGCTCCTGATTCGATGCTGATGCGATCCCCAGGCGTGGCCCTTCGTATACTGTTGGAAGTTCTGGAAATTCTGGAGGAGCCACCTCGGGTGCTCTAGCCCTGGCAGACATAGAACTGGATGCAGCCGCATGCGCGGGTTCTGAAGGTCCTACATCATCACCCGCCAATGGGCGAGAGCGAGGTCTGCGTACAAGTTCCTCATGCACGGTTCAGATGTTCATAAGAGGTCCATAATAGCATGAGAGCAGACCCTAAGGAAATATATTTGGAATGATACCTTGAGAACCTCCGGGAAGTCGTCAGAATCCAAGTCTTGGTCTCTGACTTCACCCTCCTCCAACGGGATCCCTTCGCTAGCCTCATCCCCCTGAGAGGATTCCTCCGATTCTTCCAGAAGGGGGAAACGCTCCCTCAGATCTGCAGCCGAAAGCTGTGGGGGAATCGTCCGATCCAGCAGTACCCTCACCCAGTCTATCATTGGGCGTGGGACACCACTGGAGTGGACGTAGTCCTCTAGCTCATCCAAATATTGCTCCGCCTCTGCCGGAGATGCCGTGAAACCAGCCTGGACTGGGCCTATGCCCGGTAACTCTATCCCGAGACGATTCAAGTACGCCCACATCTCAGGTGGAATGAGTAATTGCCGGTTGATGTCCCAAATATCCCAGGCCTTCAGGAAGACGATGTCCTCTAGCATGTCAATGGGGCACAGCCGCTTCCCCGGAGCATGGGGGATATCCTGTGAAATCCCCTCGGTGACTACCCCTCTGGATGTCTCCGCTCTTCTGGAACCACCGGGTCTACTACCACTATTGGATCCGCCGTTTCTGCCACATTTTCAGCTGGCGTAGGTCTCGCAACCATGGTATCCCCACCACCACGAGAGGCCCTTGCTTCCCCCCGACCCCGACCTCGAGATAGGGGAGGCCCTCCATCACTGGCTCGAATGGTTGGATGCTTCATCATTTCCCCTGGATAAGCCATCTCCCAGCTGATGGCATACTCCTTCACCAGTCCAAAAGCAGCAGTGGATAGAGGAATTGCAATTATCATTTTCCTGTCTTCCCGTCTGAACATGAGCCACAGCTGCCTCATTACACACAGGTTCTCCTCATAACGTACCTCCCTATAGACCTATGGGGTCATCCACTGCAGGCACCAGAATTGCCTCGCAAACCGATGCGGGGTGTACGGTTCGTAGACTGGCTCACGGTCCACCCGGGCCACCAAAACTCTGCGTCGAAAGGCCAGGATATAGGCCCGATGCTCTTTTATTCCATGACCATCATTAGTGAGCACCCCTGTTGGCAATGTAAATGGGTGGAAGTTAAACTCATTCGCCTTCTATACCCGGTTCAGCACCATCGGTATGGTCAGTTTGAATGGGAAGCTCCCGACCACATTTAGAATGGAGGGTAGAAAGTTCAACTCTGGCTGCGAGATGGGGTTTGGATATTCGTAAACCCCCCTGATGTGCACCGCGATCCACCCATACATAAGGTGGTAGGCCCCACATATCCTCGGCGACTTCTTGCCCTCGCTGACATGCCGTAACATCCTGTACAATCTGGAGAGCATCAGAATCCCCAGATTGACCCGCCTTCCCATGGCAAGCATGGACGACATGATGAACGAGCTGGGCCACACCCCCATGTTGGTATCCCACATCGGTAGGATCCAACCGTAGATAAGGTCCTTGATAAATGCCGCCATCCTGACTATTGGCTGCTGTTCAGTATTGACACTGAAGCCCCAGGTTTTCAATTGGCTGTCTTCCAAGAGCCGCCAGTACGAATGCTCCTTTCCCCGTTGAGGCACCTTCGGGAAATTTTGAGGCCTCAGAGTGAACTCCTGATCCTATGGGAAGTTCAGAAAGTTCTTGAACCACTTCTTAAAGTGGACATCTCTCACCGACTCCTTGTCCTCTCTAGGGACCAGTCTCATCAGTGCCAACGCCAGTCGCGACATCTGCTCAGGATCCTCCCACGCACTCATGACGGGGAGGAACTCATCATACATGGCCCCCAAGATCGGGACCCCCAAGATCTGATGTACATCCCACAGACTGATGCCCACCTCCCCATGGTGCAGGTGAAAAGTGTTGGTCCTAGATGACCATCTTCTCAACAACTTCGGTATCAGCTGTTTCGGTTGATAAATGTGGAATCTTGAAGCCCATGCCGCCTCATATAAGCCCACCCTCCTCAGATCAGCCTCGAACTCCTCGCATGAGGCACCTACCCAGTAGGCCCATGGCCAGTCGTTGGTGAAGTTGCCACCCTGTTGCAGGTCCCACTCATCAGACCACCCCTTCTTCAGATCCTGCTAAGCTGCCTTCAGCATAGTGCAGTATAGAGGGGGGACGTCTCCAGTTACAAGGGTTTCCCATCAATGTTGTTCACGTGGTTGTACAGACAGTCGGTGGTGACAGGCGTGAAGTCCTCTCGCGCGTGACCATCGGCCGCCCTGAACCATTGGTGCTAACATGGCATGCTCCTGAACCAGCAAGCGGGTTCATCCCAGCTCGCCTCAGAGATGAAGACATCATCCCTTAGCCCGAAGCCGTATAAGGGCAGTTTCTTGCATATCGGATAGTTCTTTTGGATTTCTGATAGCAGGCCTATCAAGGAATTACGGTCTGAGTGGCTTTGGACCAGCTCCTCAAGTCCCAGACAGTTGGCCATCTCATCCCTCTGGGCGGCGTCTGCAAGCACCCCCAACACAGCTTCTTGATGGGCCATTACGGTTTCAGAACATGAAAAAATTTCGGGTCGGGTCGCGAAGGTTGTTCGCAAAGATTTATCGCGGAGAATGTTCGAAAATCAAAGACACGGAGCCTGGAATCGGCTTGCAGGAAGACGTTCTCTTGGCGCAGTCATAGAGACAGAGACTCGTGGTTCGCCACGAATCTCGATTCGCGGTGAGCAGACGCGGAGTACGCGGAGCTTCGCGAAGTCGAGAGCACAAAAGGAAAAAAGTCGTGGAGTAGAGAGAGGAAAAAATAGAGGTCATCCCCCCTATTTATAGGCGGCGACCCCAGAGCTTCGTGGTGCATCCAGTCCACGTGGAGCATTACGGTGCGTCCGGAACGCGCGACCGTTGTCCGCCTCGCGCACCCTTTTCGCAAGTCAGTCTGGAGAATGGCCGAAAATTTTGGCGATTTTCCCTCAGACTTCGAACCTTGATCCCTCCGCGTATCCAAGTCTAAGGGGGGTCATTTGTAGGTGAAAAAATATTGGACAAAAAGGGAAGAAGAAAAAGAAGCCCGCGCGTTGCCTCGCAAAGCTCAGACACGGAGGGCCCCCGAGCTTTGCGGCCGCCATGAAGCCCCAGAGGCGATAACGCTTCACAGATGCCCTGACGTTCGTGAGCCTGCCGCGATGCTGACGAGGCAGTAAAGCTCTGTGGATTCCCTGAAGTTCACGAGCCCGCCGTGAAGCAGAGGAGGTGGTAACGCTCCGTGAACCCAGTTGACGTTCGCGACCCACCACGAAGCAACCGAATACCCCTTCGCGTCGTGTGAGCTTCGCTTTGCGGCGCCCCTTGCCTATAAATACTGGGATCCCCCTGATCTCTCCAGATGGAAAATCTGACCTTTCGTCTTCTCATCTCCTAAATCGTGAAGCACCCTTCACCCCGGGAATCATGAGCTCTGCGAGGTATTTTTGCTTCATGAGATTCCTTTGCCTTGTCTCGTTTTGAGCCCCTCTTCTGAGTGGGATGCCCTTCGCAAAGCCTAAGGGAATTTTTGAAGGAAGTAGATCCCCAAGGGGACCTGGGAAGTCATGAAGCATTTATGCTTCGTGAAACACCCATCTTGTACATGTGATTAATATGCCAAGGTAGGATCATTGTACTTCACGAAGCACATTGCTGAGCAGCAACATGCTTCGCGAGGCACCTCTGCTTCGTGAGGTAGTGCTCTGTGAATTCCATTCCACTTCGTGAAGCACCTCCCATACGCACCCCTGTCCCATTATAAGGCCAAGACACTCCACTTCGCGAAGCACCCCCCTTCACAAGGGCCCTCTACTACGCAGAGCAATCATGTTCCATAAGGCCCCTACTTGTGGACCCCTCTACTTGTCAATCCCTCTTCCCATGTGGCCCTCCATGCTTGCACGATGTGACTTCAAAGTCCCATGGATGACACCACCCATAGCGTTTCTTTTCCTAATGATTCTTCGCATAGGCACGCTAATGGATATTGCTTCTTCGCATAGCCACGCTAACGTGGATCCCTCGATGGTTCGCTCTACGACCCCCCTTTTCCATGGCCTTTCTGATGCCTTCCCTCCCACAAGGGGCAGAGGGTACTAGTTATGTAAGACCAAGGGGTGCGGAGTAATCCCACCTTGTCCAAGTAGCAGGATGTTAAACTTCCAAACATATCATCCTCAACACATGACATTAAACTGTGATCAGACCTCGTGCCTCGCACGCAGGGTCCCCCCGGATCGGAAATTCTTTACACCACTCGTCTCCACGGGAATGGAATCTTCCCCACATGGAATGATATACTCCATTTTGGAGTGGAGTTTGTCCATGGGGAAAGGGTTTCCTTAGAGCATAATCCCCTAGCTTCTCATGCAGGAGGCGCTACCACTGCCCTTCCTCACTTCCTCGGTTCCAAGGCCAATGAAGGACGTTATAGGGAAGTGGGACTCCTCCTTTCTGGGATCTCAAATCCCTCTCCCACTGCACTTTGTCGCACCCTGGGCCTCCATTCTGGAGTAAGTCCTAGCACCATGGTCCACTTAACGCATAAGCCCCTCTTCATTTCCCACAGACGCACCCTTCGTGACGTGATCGTCAGGTCCCTGCAACCTCCTATTTCTCACACCGAACATGACTCACGTGAGCTTAGAGTGAGCACCGACCCTGACCCCCACCTCTAGAGAACTATTATGGGGACTTTGATCCATGTTAAGGCATGGTATGTAGGAAGCCTCCACTAGGTTCAAGCCCACCACTCTGTCATTTCTTCACGTCGAGTGCCACCCCGTCCAGCATGACGTTAAACTGTATACCTGAACTACGTGGTCTTTGATCCATGTCAAGGCATGGTACATATGAATCCTCCACGAGGTTCAATCCCACCACCAGTGGACCCCCCTGGGTTCACCTTCACATCAGTTCGCCGATGAAACCCCACCCGAACTACGTGGTCTTTGATCTATGACAAGGAATGGTACGTAGGAAGCCTCCATGAGGTTCAAGCCCACCACCCGTTGGTCATTCTGACCCCCTTCGCGTCGGTTCACCAACACCTGGGCAGCCTAGAGTGTAAGCCCCCCACACCATCGGACCAAGTTCCTCATCCACATCGGTTCTCCGAAACGCCCCTTTACTGAACTACGTGGTCTTTGATCCATGGCAAGGCATGGTACATAGGAAGCCTCCATGAGGTTCAAGACCACCACCCATTGGACCAAGGTCCTCCTTCACGCCAGCCTTCAGATGTCCAAAATGAACTACGTGGTCTTTGATCCATGTCAAGGCATGGTATGTAGGAAGTCTCCATGAGGTTCAAGTCCACCTGTACCCCTGGTCCCTTCACGTCGGTTCACCGACCCCATATCCTCGGGTCGCCTCAGAGTGTAAGACCCATTCCATACCAAACTACGCATACTTTGATTCCCTACCATGGGGATACGTAGGAAGCCTCCATGAGGCTCAACCTCATCACTCATGTCTCATCCTGATCTCTCCCTCGAGCCTATGTGTCTCGGGAATGTCATGCCACAACCCGGAGGTTCCACTTCCTCTGGGTCCCACCCATGCATTCATTCTCACAGGCCACCTCCTTAGGTGTCCCACTATATCATCGAACTACGCGGACTTTGATTCCCCTCCACGGGGATACGTAGGAAGTCTCTTCGAGGCTCAATCCCATCAACACTGCCACTTCCATGATGGCCCCATTTCATTCCCCCTACACTCCATTCTATTATCCATCATCCACCCTGATTCTTACCCGGGGCGCCACATCCCGGTGGGATCATGCCACCCCACTCCCCTCCACAGCATCCGGGAAGCCACCCATGGGATGGCTCCGATATTGGTGTTCCCTCAAGAGGGGTCCTCAGTCTGATCCACTCCAGTTAGTGTTCTGATCATCCTATCCATCTCTGTCGGACGTTAAACTTGCGGCATACCCCGTGTTAAACATGGGAAGCTGAGGAAAACCTCAGATACATGCCTTTGGAATAAAATTCCCCACATTTGATGTGGGATTACTCGGGCTTCTGCTCCCTCGATAATCTCCATAATAAGGGACCAACAACAGACACACCAATCCCCCAGCGTTCAGACACGTTAATGATGCCTCGACATGACTACTCCCCCAACAGAAGGTTACTGACCTGACCGGACCCTTTGGAATGTCCTGACAGAAGCGGTGTAATTAACCAGCATCCATGGAAATATGGCGCTAGGAATATTTTCATGAACAACGTATTAAATCTATGAGGGAGACCCGGACTAGGTGACAAGTTCCGAGGAGGAATCCATGGAAGGAAGAACCGACATCCCATCATCCTATTTCGATCAAGGAGCAGACTTCCCTGAATAAGGAGTGAATGTCGCCTGCCTTTGGATAGCAGGAATGCGGGGTAACAAAAAAAGTTGCGCCTGTTGTGCCCCAGCGGATGGACGCGCACACCCCAGCGAAAGCGTCGGAAACAATGATTCAAATTGACCAAAATCTAATACAATAGCCATTTCAAGGGTGTTATTTGATGTTGGAAGGATCACAGGTTGATAGAAGAAAGAAGAATCGAAATATAAAATATGAGTTCCATTTTAGGGTTTTTAAAGAATTTTAACGTCAGTTTTTACTAAAACTGACTTTAAATAAATTAAAAAAATTATTTCAGGGTCAGTTTTCCAAAAAACTAATGCAATTTTTTTGTGTGTTGTCTTTATTAAAAACTGTCATAAAAAATAATTCATCAAGAATTTTTGGAATCGGTTTATAGGAAAATTAACTCCAAAAATATAATACATATTTTTGAGCATCATGTTTTCATAAAATTGATGCTGAAAATGTAATTTTATATATTTCTTCATAATTTTTTATAATAACCGATGCTAAAATATAAATCATTTACTATTATATCATTTATTATGTAGAACTAATGTTATTAATGGGACGTTAAAATTAATTTTTCAAATAGTTGTATTTCATTCAAATACAAAACATGTCATCTTGAAATACCATTATATTAAAAAGTCACTAGAGGATGGAGTGTTAGAGATGAAAGAGATAACTTAAAATTAGGATATGGCTAATATGTGTACAAAAGTCATGATCTAGAAAATTATTTGTAAAAACTATGCCTTATATGGAATGGAGTGACTAGAAGGTGGCATAGAGAACTGCATACTATGTATGAAGAGTTGATTATTGAATTTTCCTAAGTGTTGGAGGGTAGAATAATTCCTCAAAAATAATATTCAAGTGGGAGATCATTAGAAGTATGTTGTTTTCATGTTCTGATTGAATTCATTAGAAGTAGAGGCTCCAAAAATCTGTCCACCTTGAGGTTTCAGTTAGTGGGAGTGAAATTCCTTTTATTGGTAGGTTGATCCGAAATTATTAAATTCTGATGGTGATGTGTGGATAGGTCGATTCATTGAAAGGAAGGGTTGTCTAGAGTAGATCAGTTGGGCAGAAGGGGTGATAATTTCTTCAATATATTATCATTGTTTGATATGAGGAATGCTGCAAGAGATTACTAGTAATCAAAATTCAATGAAAGGACCCTTGTGAATGTTGGCATTCAGTACTATCTAATAATCAATTGCACCTCTCTATAAAAGTAAAGTGGTATAACAAATACATATGGCAATGTGAAGACTAGATGTTTAGTGATCAATTTGGTGGTAAATACACAAGTAATTATAAACTATTGAATCATTCAAAGAAGTAATAAATTGAATCAGTGGTGTCCCATAAATAAAGGATTCAATATCAAACCACATAAAATCAAATTTTCCTTTTACCTTTTATATTTTTCACTTAGTTATTTATTTTTGTGTGTGAGATATGTTAAAAAAATTAATGTGTTGTTTTAGGGTTCCTTCAACTTCCTATGCTCTGGTATAATAATCTTAGTGGAGGAAGTTTATGTTATGTTGTGAACGATTTCTATAGGATAAATTTTTTGTGGATCTAATGATCCTAGCTTTGGTGAAGTAACATCCGGTGAAATCATAGTTTTTAATTCTATATCCTCAATATCCTATTTCTACAAAGCATTAGAAAACTAAATTAATGTATAATCTCGACTCTATCTCTTGATTAATTCCCTTCTAAAACACAAGATTCTTTACCATGTGACATTAAATTACATGGACCAGTCCTTCCAAATGAACTTAAACTATGTAATTCAAACTATGTGGGTTTTGATTCCTTCACCTACATGATAGGTAAGATGCATATTTGGGGTTTAATACCAAAACCCAAAACCCAAACAACCTCACCACTCCATCTCCATTTCGAGATACATTAAACTATTATTTCCCTCATGTGATGCGCATATGTGTACTATCCCCACTGGACTTTAAACTACGACTAAAATTACATGATGAGTATATGTGTCCATCCCCATGGTAATTTAAGACATGCATTCCATTACATGATAAGAATAATAGTACCATACCCAAAATAATATAAATCATTCCTTCCTTTACGAGATGTGTGTAAGTGGGTTATTCCTTATTATACATTAAACTTTGTATGCCCTTACGCTACGAGCATAAGATGATCAACCAATATTATGTGATGATAAAGAGATAACCACTTCTCTTATGTGACAAGAATAAAATATTGTATGTGATGAGTATAGGATGACCCCCCCTGTGATGTATCAAAAACCCATCCCAACCTAGGTGAAAATCCTAGGGTACCCGATGTGACAAGAATAGGATAGCACATTTGATGAGCATGGGATTCCTTAGGTGATGATCTTGATATGCTTTAAGTGATGATGTGGATTGTTCGCAATACGTTTTCCACATCATTTCTGGGAATTATTTTGATATTTTGATATCAAGCTGTTATTTTTCATGAAATTAATGAATATTTTATAAATCTATATGAAATATACAAGTCTTTGAATATCTTGTAAAATTTAGTGTTTTTGATATTAGGGTTTTTGGAGATTTATTTGCTCATGTTTCCTAGATGTGATTTCCCATATATTTTAAAAACAATTTTTTTGTGATTTTTCATTTAAAATATGATTTTCAAATGAATTTTATGATTTTTGAATTTCATGAAATAATTTTTCTCATAAATTCATTATTTTTATTTAAATCATTTTTTACAGAATTCATTTTTAAATTTGATTTTGGAATTCATTGGAATATTTTTGTTATAAATTGGAATTTTCAATTTAAATTGATTAGTTTCACTGAATTCATTATTATATTTTTTTATTGGATGCATGAGAAAAGTGAGTCAAGATTCCATGAAGAGTATCAAATAATCGACCACACATTGAGAAATAAGGTGAGTTCTTGTGTGAAAAATTAGTTGTGCAATAATTCACTGACCATTCCCATAGCTTATCGCATGTTCAACCAAGGAAACTAAGTTACGACATGATCTTTCACAAGCTACCACAATAAGAAAGATTCAACCTACCATAACAAAAACTTTCTACAATAATTAATTACATTGATTGACCACACATGTACATAAGCTACTGTATAAAGGTTTAGAAGCCACTACAAGAAGACCCAACACCAGCCGCAAGCTTCAAGTTTTTGCACAAACTAGGTATCACAACTGACTGTTAAGCCCCCCCCCCCCCAACAAACAGGAAAACACGGGCATAGAAAAGGTATGGCCTAATGTACAACTAGAAGTAAATGGGACCTCAATGCCTCTAGGGGAGGTTGTCCCTAACTCCAAAGATGACAATGGTTGGATATCAGTGCGATCCAAAAAGAAGACGAAGCAAGTTGGAGGTCTTGAAGCAAGCCAGGTGATGGATAATATTTCTTCTCCTGGAATGTTTTTCATTAATGGTAGAGAGATTGATGATGTTAATACTTTGGCTTCTGACTGGGAAGCGGATGCCCTTGTTGAAGGTTCTTTTCACTCAGGCAGGCAAAAAGGGAGAAAAGACTCTTGGGATTATGGGGAATTTCCAGCACCTACAAAGAAGAAGACTAAGAAAAAGAAAGACTATTCCTACCTTCCTAAACCAATGCTGAATAGAGCAGCGGGAAGGAAGGGCATTTCTCCGAGGTTCATGATCCAAAGCTGTGAGGGGACCTCTTCAGAAGATCTCTTAGACTTCATCCCCTCAGAGGTGGAAGCATCTTTGGGTGACCGGAAGGGGGATACCGTGAGACCCATGGTTCTTAATGGAAAGATGATATCGGTGTTCAGTAAGTTAGGGAAGGATACAAAAGAAGAGATTAGTAGGTCAAGACTTGGGGATGATGCCTTGACAACAGAGAAGTGGGAGAGACTCGAGCAGGGGAGGTATCCAGAGAATCTCATCCTAGAACAGATGGTGTGGTACACATCTCAACTTGATGTTTTGTTCCTGGATTTTGTCTCTCCGGTTGATATGGACTCATTCCGGGAGTTGATGGATTTTCTTGCAACCAAGTTAGAGGGTTTCGTCGCCTCACACCCAGAAACCGACATCAAAGACTTAGCATGGAAGTACTGGGCTAATCCAGCTGGGCAACTAACCTAGTGAGGTATGCTTTTCCTATTGGTCTCGTGGTTGTTTTCTACTATAGTAGCTTGTTTCTTTTGCGAGGTTTAACATTTTACCCCATGTGGGATCTTTTCAAAATGAAATAAAAATTTAATTTGGAGGAGGAGGTATCACAACTGACCTACCATGGATTGATTATGATTTCAAGGCCAAAATAAGCTAAAAATATCAAATTGAAATTGATTTTAGAGAGAAACCAAGGGAGATTAAAAATTTAAAATTGCTCAAGATTCAAAGAGAAGAAGGTGAACTGAGCCCGAGCTCATTAGATGAAGATAATTTAAAGCTTAAAAATGGGAATTAGGGATATAACTAGCTCAACCCAAGTCAAAATATGACTATATGGGAGATCCTACCATAATCATGGTTGAAGAACTCAATTCGATCTTGATTAGATGAACCAAAATGGAGAATATGGGCCAAAAAATCCAAATGATGCTCCTAAATCAAGGGAAAAAAATAAAATAAGATAATCCGAGCCTAAGAACTTGAGTGTGATCAACTCTATGGAATAAATTTATGATGAATCAATGAGAACTAACTCTAACTAAAAGCCAAACTAGGTAGATATTATATTGATCTATCATTGTAATGGGGATTATGATGTAAGATCTTGAATTTGTTTAAAGTTATCTCAGCCATAATTCTAGGAAATATTTTGTTTAAATTTGAATAATTTTTTAGGGTTATAACATGGGGTGTTTTGGGATAAATTTGAGGGAAAATGGAAGAAAAAGGGGTTGTGCACGGTTGGCACATAGTTAGGAAAAATCATACGCCCAACCCAAAAAAACCGTGCAACCCTGGATAGTGGGTATTTCATGGACGAAAGATATTTTGGTAAATGGTGCACTATAAAAGGAGAAACTATGCACCCAAAATATAGTAGTCTCAGAGTTGGCACATGGTTAGGGAAAACCATGCACCATTGTGTAAGTAACTGTTTGCAGGAATTAATTAATCCCAAAAATTATTTCTAAAATTTAATGAACCCCCAACTAACCCCAAATAGACCCCCATTAATCTCTTGGCCATCATTCATGTTTTGGGAGATCTCCAGATGAATTTCAGGCCCTCCCGACCTTTGTTCTTCATGAATTGAATCCCATATCAAAGGCTGCTTCTCTTGCTGTAAGTGATTTCTTCCCCCGTTCTTCCCTTGTTCTTTCTCCATATTTTACACTTTCTTTTAGTGATTAAATCTATTGTATTAGATAGATATATGTATATTGGGTGATATCTATATCAGTTATTCTTGATCTAGACCATAATCTTGCAAGATCATTATTTTCTTGAATCTTGATTTTTGGGTTTTAAGATCGGAAGCTAGATCTATATCGTTGTGTTGCCCAATTTTTGAGGATTTTTACATAGGTGAGCGTTCTTTATCAATTAAGGTAGGTAGTATAATATTATTTTCCCATATTCAGGATCTTGATATGTATATTCATGATTTAGGATTACTAGAATTATTTAGAAATTCAATTTTATTAATTAGATCATTTGATGTGGCCAATTGATTAATCGGTTTATTGCTGAAAATTTATTAATTGGGGATTTAATCATGGATTAAGGGGCTTTTCAAATGGATAAATAATGGGTGAATTAATTATGAGGTTTAGGGGATGACGATTGAGATAACGTCCAGTTGGATTGTTAGATAAATTGTTGAAATAAATGACTGGTTAGGGAGTTTCTTATTATATTAATGGGGCTACCAATATAGATAGTTAATTGGGGAATTAATTATAATATTTGGGGGAAAATCATTTAGATAATTAATGGTTGAATTAATTATGAGATTTTAGGATATGCGATCTGGATAATTAATGAAGGGATAGAGTTCAAGAGATCGATATAATTGGTTTGAGGTGATTAATTGGGGAATTAATTATAGAATATAAAAATATATGATTGGAGATAATTAATGGTAGGTTAATTATGTGATATTTATTTCTTGATATGAGATAATAAATGGTATATTAATTAATGAAATATTAAATTTTTGAGTATGATTAATTAATTGATTAATTAATTAAAGGTGGTTGATATCCATGTAATATTGTGATGTTTCTTATTTTGTGTTGGGAAATGGTAAATGGTAACATGATCATTTAGTCAAGTATTATGAATGGTAACATGTTTATTCAATTTTTTGTTGCTAAATGGTAAGTGGCAACATGGTCATTTAGCCAGGTATTATGAATAGTAACATATTCATTCAATTATGAATTATTAAATTGTGAATGGTAAAATGTGAATTCATCAAAGTAAATAATAATGGTAACATGGATATTCAATCATGATATCCCTTGGGAATAGAATGGATTCTAGAATGAGTCGAAGCAGGTAGTTACGTTCAGGTGTTCTTAGGAACCCGGGGGTTTATGTGATTAAATAGAGAATATTTTATAATGTGATAAACTATTTAATTATGAAATATATTTATTTATTATATAATTACATACACTATTTTTGGCTGGAATTATTTATACACCATTGGTGGTGGCCAACTGATTCATACTCACAGCCTACTCAGGCTTCCTGATTGGTACTCAAAAAGTCTTTATTGTTGCAAGATAGGTAAAGGGAAAGGGCCCTAAGTTAGGTGGATGATTTGGGGATGGAGCATGGATGAGGGATCTAGAAATGGTTTGGGACCCACTTGGGATTCATCAGTTTTTTTATTTTTAGTTTTCATTTTAGACACTCAACACTTACATTAACATGTCATGTTTTAGTTTTAGATGGATATTATATTTCCTACATTGATTATGTTCAGATATTGGTATTGCTTCTGGTTATTTATTCTTCTTCTATTGTTTGTTATTTCTTCCAATGTTTACCTTGATAAAAATATGGAATAGTCTCCATATGAATGAATTAACATACCCTTGCTGCTATTCGGTATCCTTTGAAATATGGGGAGGTGCACCTGAGGCCATGCGACTGACCGACTCGGGGCATAGTTGCATGGCACTTGGGTCGGGACATTGCAAATTGGTTTCAAAGGACATATTTTCTTTCTTCTTTTTATGTGTTAATATTTTGGGAAATGTATATATGAGACTATGAAGAATTAGGGCTTGGTAACAAGGATGTGCATGGGAGTTGCAAACCCATGTACATGGGAAAACCCAAGTACTCGGGGTCGGATTTTTGTTATTTCTATTTGTTGCTACAACTGAATATTATTTCACCTTGTGTGATGCACTTGTTGTGAGATGTGATTATTATTTCTATAATTTATTTATAATTGACTAATTTCCTAGAAAGGCATGAGCATTGATTCTTCATGCATCATTATAGGCACTCAGGACCATCAATGACATGCATCATTTTAAGCACACATGAGAAAATGGGATATGGGTAAGTTTTTGAACTTGAATTGTTTTCCTTGCTTGTGAAATTAAAATGAAAATTATTCCTAACATGAAATTGAAGAATATTGTAAAATGATTAAAATATGAGAATAAATGGGTGTCTAAATGAGGAACTTGATATGGTAATGTGTTTACCCTTGTTGACCAGGACCTAGGTGTAGGATGGTTAAGGGAAGTGTTAGCGCCTTAGTTTTGACTGTGTGGTAGGGTTTTAGGAATGAGTTGTTCTGATTATTCCTCTTATATATATTACATGATAAATGTTGTGTTATGAGTCCTAAGTTATGTGTTTGAAATTATAGAGTTATGCCTCCATGATGGAGCATGTTGAGAGGATGACATGTGGAGATAGATGGAGATGATTTATCAGAAGTGGAGACTGATGCACTAGTAGTGTCGGGTGGGGAAGCAGGAGACATGTTTAGAGAGAACTTAACTCACTTTATGAAACTTATGGAAAGAAACCTAGGGAAGGTTGTGAAGAGCATGTCTGGCTTGATGAGGATGTTTCAGATGTAGAACCCTCTAACTTTTACTTGAAAGGTCAGAACAGAGGGAGTCGAGTTCTAGGTTGAGTCTATACATACATTTCTTGACCATTTAGAAAACCCTATTTTTTAGAGGTTCAATGTTTCCACTTATATTTTTTGATTATTAGAAAATCACTGGTTGGACATTCATGCATGGACTAGATGGGAAAATGGATTCCTATAGAAGGAATTTTTGAAGAAGTTCCTACAACATTTCAATCCGGAGACATTGATATAAAACATATCAGTTGAGTTAATGTAGTTGTATTATGGGAGAATGTATGTGATGGACTATGCTAGACGCTTCACAGATCTATAGTGTTTTTCTCCAGTGTTAGCAGGAGATGAGATAGCTACGAAGAAATGCTTTCAGGATCGGCTTAATTGCGAGATTAAGTCTCAAGTCAACCCATTTCGGTTAAAGTACTTTATTAAAGTGGTAGATTATTTTCTAATATAAGAGGTGGGAATAAGGGAATCTTATACTAGAAGACATGTGGTCTTAACAGGATGGTTAGGAGGTACAACTTCCAAGAGTAGGAAGTGTCACTATGACAACTTTAGCCAGAGTTGTGGAAAACAAAGTGGTCAGGGAGAAAAATCAGTTACCCAGGATCTTTCCCTAATGATTTTACATCAATTTTGTAGGTCAAGACCCTATCATAGATATTTCCCCTGGTCACCAGTGGAGTGAATATATTATAGAAAGATGAGGCATTTGAAGAATCTCTATATGCCATAGTGACAAATAGTTAGTGATGGTGGAGCTAGATAGAACTAGGGTGCAGGGAGGGGATCTTCTTCACCTTATCAGTCAAGTAGTTGGAGTTCTACTGGTTGGGGTGCTAAAGTTATTGGAAATGATTCTTATTTCTAACAAATCCCATATCAGCAGATCCGTGCAACCTAGGGGAGTCAGACTACATCACATGGGAGAGGGGAAAGACAACTACAAGAAGTACAACGTCCATTTGTGGATAGTGAGGATAGAACATCGACAGTGATAAGTACTATTCTAGTATATTCTATATTATATATTGGTTCCTATAATTCATTCATATCTATAAATATTGTTAACAGTTTGAGCCTAGCGATGGATTTTGTGAGCGGGACAATGACTTTAGACACAGTATTGGGAGTACGGTCTAGAGACATCTGTTTGTGCAGAGGATGTTCTCTCAAGATTGAGGAGTTTAATTTTCTCTGTGATTTCTATATTCTTTATATGTCAAGATTTAACTTAATTATGGGTATAGACTGTCTAGTTGCGAACCGAGCCTATATTGATTGTTATCGCAAGGGAGTGACTTTTTCATATCCTAGGGGTGGTAATTATATCCTTTGAGGAGAGTGTGATATCCAGGTAGTCTAAGAAGAACTAATTACTATGAAACTGGGAGAGATCATAGCCTAGGTTGATAGTCTTTTATGGATGATGAAGGTGTTATGCATGATATTTTTCCACCCATAGTGGAAGAGTTTCAATATGTTTTTCTTATAGACTTCTCAAGGATTCCACCTGAGAGGGATGTGGAATTATTTATTGAACTCAGGATGGGGGCTAAACCAGTTTATATGCCACTCTACAGAATAGAATCAACAGAGTTTTAAGATCTCAAGAATCCACTAGAGAAGTAGGAGGAAAATGGATTTATCCCTCTGAGTACATCACCTTGGGGTTATAAAGTGTTGTTTTAAAATAAGGATGAAGGGACTCTACATTTGTGGGTTGATTACTAGAAGTTGAACTGGATAACTATAAATAACCGGTATCATCTTCTATGCATCAATGAACTATTTGACCATTTGATAGTAGATTTCATGTTCTCAAATATTGACTTGAGGTTGAGGTATCATCAGGTGAGAGTTTACACTTCTGATATACCAAGGTTCACCTTCACTAGAATGTATGGCCTATATAAATTCATCATAATACTTTTTGGGTTGAAAAAAACACCATAAGTGTTTATGTACCAGATGAAAAAAATCTTAAACTCGTACCAAGATCAGTTTTTTGTAGTATTCGTTGATGATATCTTGGTGTAATCCAAGACTCATGACGATCATGACCAATATCTTGACATCATCATGAGTACATTAAGATGGAATCATATATATGAAAATATATCTAAGTTGCAATTTTGGATTGATTAGGTACACTTTTTAGGGCACATAATCTCAGAGTAAGGTATTTTAGTGGACGCAGTGAAGGTTTAGGTTGTAGTTCATTAGGAGAAACCCAATAATGTATTCGATATCCATATCTTTCTTAGGATAGATAGATATTATCAGAGATTCATTCATAACTTTTCCCAGTTAGAAGCACCCCTTTTAGGCTTGAAAAAGAAGGGGATAATGTTTTATTGGTCATAGAAAATTTATGAGGCCTTCCCAGAGTTGAATATTCACTTGACATCAGCAACGATATTTCCCTACCCAAGCCAGGTGAGGAGTAAACAGTGTATTGGGATGCATCTGAGATCAGACTTGGAGCTATGCTGATGCAGGGAGATAGAGTTTTGGTGTATGGGTCATGGAATTTTAGACCGCATGAAAAGAACTACCCTATGCATGACCATAATCTAGAGGTGGTGGTTTATTCTCTAAAGGTTTGGAGACATTATCATTTGGGTGGGAATTTTACAGTGTTTTCTGATAAAAAAATCTTAAGGTGTATCTTCTCACAGTGAGATTTAAATCTCTGGCAGTAGAGGTGGGTGGAGTTTATGTACTTATTTGATTTTGAGATATAATATATGAAGAAGAAAGGAAATTATGTGGATGAAACCTTGAGTAGTAAAACACAAGCTCACATAGTTCAGGAGTCTAGTACTGAGTGGAAGATGATGACCTTACTAGATGAGATTCACATGGTGGTTCAAGAGAATCAGGAGAAGATGACTCTCACATCTATTTTAGTCGAGTCTAAGATTTTGAGAAGAATCCGAGATAGGCAGTATGTGGATTAGTCATGTTTAACCCTGAGATAATTACTTGAAGGTGTGGAGTCACCGTTAGATCGTAGCATAGATAAGGATGGGATCATCTATATCAAGAATCAGGTTTTGGTGCCTATGAGCATGAGATAGGAGCTCATACATGAATTTCATGCCTCAAAGGGGGTGGTACATCTAAGTGTGACCAAAATGTACCATAAACTACAATGATAGTTTTTGTGGACAAGCATGAAAACGTATATAAATGGGTTCATGACACAATGCTACACCTATCAGTAAGTGAAGATAGATAATAAATGATCTAGTGGTTTGTTACAACCTTTATCCATTCTCGAATGTAAGTGGGATGACGTGACAATGGATTTCATGGTGGGAATCCCAAAAAAATTGTAATAATGAATCTATCTAGGTTATTCTAGATCGAATAACAAATTTAGATCATTTCTTGCATATACGGGAGACTTTCTTTTTGAAGCAGTTGGGAGATTTGTAAGTTCAGCATATAGTTTATCTACATGGGATACCTCAGACTATAGTTTCAGATCACCGATCGCACTTCACTCCACACTTTTGGAAGGGATTTCAGAAGGCAATTGGTATATAGGTATTACTGAGTACTACCTTTCACCCACAAACATATGGGTAGTCAGAGCATACTACATAGGCAATTGAGGATATGTTGAGAGCATGTCTTCTTGAATTTGGAGGGTTGAAAGAGAATAACTTGGCCTTAGTGGAGATTTCCTACAACAATAGTTATCATGAAACTATAACAACTAAACCATATAAGGCTCTTTATAGTAGTCTATATAGATAACCACTATGTTGGATGAAGGCAGGTGAGTCAGGGTAGTTGGGACTGAGTCGCATGTAGGAGATGTCAAAATTTGTGAAACCGATTAGGAAATGTATGGATATGTCTTATATTAGGAAGAATTCATATGATGATAGATGAATATAACCCCTAGAGTTTGCAGAGGGTGATCATGTATTCCTTCGGGTGTTGCCAAGGTTGGGTAACCGCAAGATATGGAAGTGGGTGTTGCCCAGGTTCATTGTACCATTTGAGGTTATTGAGAGAATCATGCTAGTTGCATACCAATTGGATATTCCATAGAAATATAGTTCTATTAAATATGTTTTCCATGTATTGCAACTTTGGCAGTATCACCCCGGCCCTTCTCATGTGATCGTTGTGGAAGATGTTGATCTTGAGGTAAATTTGTCTTTTGAGTAGTATCCGATACATGTGTTGGATCATAGAGAGATAGTGTTTCAGGGAAATAATGTGCTGATAGTTTGATTATTGATGAAACATGGGCATGCACATGAGGAAACATGGGAAATAGAGGAGGATATGTGTTTTCATCGGCCCAATCTTTTTTTCTTGGAATCTTAGAGAAGATTGGAAGTCTAACTTGAGGAAAAGTTGTTATAAGGTGGGGAGATTGTAAGATCCTAAATTTTTATTGAGTTATCTCAGGGATATTTCTAGGTACTATTTTGTTTAAATTTGAATAATTTTTGTTTGGGGTATAACATGGGGTGTGTTGGGTGAAATTTGAGGGAAAATGGAAGAAAACAGGGGTGTGCACGGTTGGCACATTCTTAGGGAAAACCGTACACCCAACCCAAAATTCCCATGCAACCCTGGATAGTCGGTATCACACGTCCATCACATAGTTTGGTAAACTATGTGCCCTAAAAGGATAATCCATTCATGAAAAATTTAACAGGCACATGGTTGGTGCATGGTTAGCACAAACCGTGTGCTGCTGTGCAGGAAACCATGCACATGAAGTAATTAAGACAAAAAATTATTTCTAAAATTTCATGAACCCCCTAATTAACCCCTAATAAACTCCCATTAATCCCTATGATTTCATTCATGTTTTGGGAGCTCTTCGGATGAATTTTAGGCCTTCCCAACACCTGTTATTTGTTAATCAAAGCCCATATTGAAGACCACTTCTCTTCTAGTTAGTCATTTATTCCCCCATTCTTATAACATTCTTCCTCCATCATTTCCACTTTCCTTTAGAAATTAAATATGCATTCTTAGATATATCTATGTCTATTGGGTGATATTTATATCTATGATTCTAGATCTAGATCTAATCTTCTAAGATCTTGATTTTAGGGTTTTTAGATCTGAATCTAGATATATGTCATTATATTGCCCAATTTTTTACGATTTATCCATGGGTAAGCATTATTAATCCATATAGGTTGTTGGTCTAATTTTCTTTCCCCATATTAATGATCTTGATATGTGTATGCATGATTTAGGACTGCTATTGTTCTTTATAAATTCAATTTGATAAATTAGATTATTTGATGCAAGTAATTGATTAATTGGTTTATTGTTGAGAATTTATTAATTGGGTATTTAATCATGGATTAAGGGGATTAAAAATTTGATAAATAACGGGTTAATTAATTATGAGGTTCAAGGAATTGTGATTGAGATAATGGCCAATTTAATTGTGGGAATAAATTGTTGAAATACATGACTAGTTGTGGAGTTTCTTATGAGGCTAAGGGGGATGACTATATGGATAGTTAATTGGGGAATTTATTATAAGGTTTAGGGACTTCTCATTTATATAATTATTGGGTGAATTAATTATGGGATTTTAGGATATTTGATTTGGAAAATTATTCAACGGATTAATTACGAGAGATCAGGATAATTGGTTTGAGAAGATTAATTGATGAATTAATTATTGAATATGAGGATATATTATTTGAGATAATTAATGGTAGATTAATTATGTGATATTGATGTCATGATTTTAGATAATTAATGGTATATTAATTATGGAAATATTGAAATTTTGAGTATGATTAATTAATTTTTTTATTAATTAAAGGTGGTTGAGATCTAGGTAATATTGTGATGTTTCTTATTGTGTGTTGTCAAAGGTTAAATGGTAACATGGTCATTTATCCATGTATTGTGAATAGTAACATGTTCATTCAATTATGTGTTGTAAAATGGTAAATGGTAACTTGGTCATTTATCCAAGTATTATGAATAGTAACATGTTTATTCAATTATTCATTATTAAATTGTGAATAGTAACATGGACATTTAGAAAATTACTTAATAATGGTTACATGGACATTAGATCATGATATCCCTTGGGAGTAGAATGTTTTCTTGCATGGGCCAAAGTAGGTAGTGAGGTTCAGGTGTTCTCAGGAACTGGAGGGTTTATGTGATTAAATAGAGAATATTTTATAATGTGATAAATTGTTTAATTACACATTATATTTATTTATCATATAATTGCATACACTATTATTGAAAGGAATTGTTTGGACACCATTGTTGGTTCCCTACTGAGTTATACTCACACCCTACTCGGGCCACCCGATCAGTACCCAACTAATCTTTATTATTACAGGGTAGGTAAATGGAAAGAGCCCTGATTTAGGGGGATGATTTTGGGATTAAGATTGGATGAGGGAACTGGACATGGTTTGGGACCTATTTGGGAGTCATCAGTGTGTTTATTTTTAGTTTTCATTTTAGAAACTCGACACTTACATTGGCATGTCATGTTTCATGTATAATTATTCTTATATGATTGTAATGAATTATACTATTGTTTTTGCTAGCATGTATTGCTAAGTATTTTAGGGGGATTGGTCTAGATAGATTGAATACTTTCATTATCTATTATATTATCTGTTTAATCAAATATTTTCATTAACTTTTCATTTAGAGTTCTCACATTCACATCCTAAAGAGTATGTTTTCACTCTACTCCAAGTATCTACATGTGAAGAGTAGAGTTCCTTTTTCCATGGAAACCACAACCAAAATACTTATTGAAAAAGTCCATGGTATGATATTCTCCATGAGTAAGCATCTTCATCATGAATTATTTTAGAAATTAAAGTTCTTAATAGAGATCTCTCACAAGGTTGTTTTATCTAATGATAGTTAGGTATTATGATCCTCTGCACACAGCTTCAAAACTTTGTGATTAATTCTATACAAGAGTATTTCCCATCTATATCAATTCTATCTAGTCTAGTTCTCCTAAATACATCAACTATACCCCATTTTCTTAGTTATTACCACTACGTACTAATACTCACATCAGAAATTTTGTTTTCAATTATAATTTCATCATTATAAACTCTATTTTTTTGTTTTCCTTTATTTTTTTATTTATTTTGAACAAACACTCTCTATCATTCCCTTTAGATCTACCCTTATCACCATAGTACCTGTAGTAAGTAGGTTTGTAAATATTAATTTGACCTTGTCAATGAACGAACCTATCAAATTTTAGTATTATTTCCCAAGAAGGCATGAACGATAAATAACATTAATATATATATATATATATAACACAAAAAAATAATCTATATTTTTTTTGAAAAAACCATTTACTATTGTGTGATCAAATAAAATTGTTGAATCAAACCGACATTCCCAATGGGTATTCTGTTTCTAAATTAACACTTTACATATATAAAATTTAAAACAGTATTCTACCCTTAAAATTAAAACCAAATATGTAGTTGATAACCTAGAAGTTGAAAGAGATGGAAACTTGAATGAGAACCATAATCAAGATTATTTATAGCCCACAATTAATTTCATAGAGATGTCTAGGCTTAGGGAATTTTAGTTTCTTTTAGTTTCTAGAAATCCATCATTAATTAGGCTTACTCATAGGTCTTGGAATTATGAAATCAGTCTCAAATCATCATACTAACTTCCTTTATTGTCTATGGGTTGAATGAGGAGGATATTAGGTTGAGGTTTTTCCCATTCTATCCCAAGGTAAAATATATGTGATGGTTCTATAATTTGAATAAGGTGATCTTTGAAACTTGGGACCAACTTTGAAATGAATTTATTTAATAAATACAATCATAGGTTCACCACTATTTAATTCATGAAAAAAATCATTGGATTTTTCTAGGATGAGGGGTAGATCTTTCATGAGATATGGGATAGATTTATAGCTTTATTTAAACAATTTACCAACCACCAACTAGATACCATTTTTTATGAATAAGTTTTTATAATAGCCACACTGTTTACAATCAAAATTTAGTTGACTAATATTATAGAAAATAATTTCACGACTTGGATACTTCTGAGCTCAAATAACTTTTTAGAATACGTACTCAAAAGTCCCAACACAACTTATATCAGAGGAGAGTTTTTTTTAGGAGTGAAACTATCCATCACACCATTTAAATTTACAATTAAAATACACTTATGGAACAATGTAATCATTGTGGGATTCTTGGATATACTCATAATTATTCTCACAACTTTGACCTATTATTTCAGCCTGATTAGATTTCTCAGTATGTGGTCTATAGTTATAAATAAAAACTAAATACAGACCTATTTAAAAATAAATGCAATGTTAGATATAAGAATCACCCCAATGTGTCTTAGAGAGATTAATGGGTTATCAAACAATATAATTCTTCCCCTGGGTAATCTAACCCACCTTAAAATCAGTTTTTCATTGGGTTTGGGCCTCTAAATTCAAACATTGTCTTAGTGGGTCTTATTAGGTGATCATCACAAAAACTGAATCACAA
Organism: Viscum album; assembly: GCA_963277665.1. Taxonomy (NCBI): domain Eukaryota; kingdom Viridiplantae; phylum Streptophyta; class Magnoliopsida; order Santalales; family Viscaceae; genus Viscum; species Viscum album. Next base: position 2,006,771,411 of record OY728138.1, read on the forward strand.
TAATCTATCTTTGAAAGCATATAAGCCCAAGTAAGTCAATTGAAAATATGGTTAGGAGGAAGAGATAAGGGAAATATTCCTAACACAACTAAACCCAATCCAAGGGAGAATATGATGGATTAAATCACTAGAAGTGGATAGAAAACTCAATAAAAATTCATGGTAATACCCAATAAAGATGAAATTGAGTATTTTTAAGAATTTTATAATCAAATTATGGGTACAAAAATGTTCAAAACAAGGTCCATCCAAAAAAAATCGATGAAACCACACCGAAAAAATATAAATATCAAAAGAAAATGAAGTGGTAGATGATTAATTAAGGTAAAAATAAGGTATGGTTTGAAGATAAAGTTGTTAAATAAAACTATTTTGAATAATTATCCCCTCCCATTACCTTGCCCCAAAAGGTAAAAATAATGGTGAACTCAACTACTTGTAATTAAATTAAATATTTAAAACATTAAGTATAAAAGTACCCTATGTTGTGGCCCTAAGAAAGGTTCTATCATATACCAAATTTCACAAGTGGTTCTTGGTAAACATAAGGGATTGGAAATAATGTTCTACTACAAATCTGATCAAAGGTTGTAATGTTTTCCCCTTGAATAAATTTCCTCCTAAAATGAAATACCTTGTAATTGTTTTTATTCATTGCCGAAAAGAAGTAAGAGGGGAACTGGATTACTTGTGTGATCCAAGTGCTGCTATAAATTTAATTCCCTTCTATATATCAAAAATATCGGGTCTAAGGGACTTGAAACCAACATCTATATCTCTTCAATTGGCTGATAGGTCACTCACTCATCCTTATTGAAGGGTTTAAGATTTATTAGTTAGTGTATTAAACCCTAATTTTTCCATAGATTTTCTAATTATCAATATGGAGTGTGATAAAAAATCTCCAATAATATTAATTAGACCATTACTTATTACTAGAGGTGTTGTTATAAACTCACCCTCTAAGATATGGATGTTATTAAATTGTTTCATGTGTTTGAGAAATCCAAATTTAATGCTATATACAAAATAATTTATGTTTCTCAAAAATTATTTAGGTATGAGGCAATGAATAATTAAAATCTTACTTATTATGTAAAATTTAATGATTTTAAAGTTGAGTATGAATCCATACATTAATTTATAATATTAGAAAAATAAGAGATCCATATTAGGAAACTAATCGGTAATGATCAAGAAAAGTTCTATCATAAACCAGGACTCTTTTTTTCTCCTATGGCTATTGAACACCACTCACATAACTCCACTTTTGGGAGAACCCCCTCCCATGAATCCAATAAGAATTCAAAACTTTCAACCTCTTATCCTAAAACAGAATGTTTTAAACTTAAGGCTAGGTCTATGTACTATTCTTTCCCATCAAAATTTACAAAAAATCAAGTTTTTCCACCCTTAAAAGAGTTTCAATAATGAGAATATGGATAGCTTACCCACAATGGATAGTAGTACTCTACCTACTATATTAAGCTTACAAGATTAATACTTTCCAATTAATGATATCAAAACATTCTTAAGATATCTAGGGGATTCTTTTCTTAATTAAAACAAGTAAGCTAACTCTGAGAGTGATGCTATGAATCATAATGAGTATGTTGAAACCTTAGTTACACGTGTTTATAAATTGTTAAATTAATTAAAAGTGGGGGAAATATTTAATAATGATTCTAGTAATTTGAGTGATTCTTCTTGGATTATTTCATTAATCCTTGTTCCAATTTGTGAGCATCTAGGCATAAAAATACTACAGGAAAGTAAACTCAACCCTAGATACATGGAGAGTTTATGGAGAATTATACCATAAGATAGTGTTTTAAAAATCTAGATATAATATGATAACATTTATAATCAAAACAATAAACTCATAATCATTTATAAATAATTCCCAATAAATGATTACAATTTGAAGTTAGGGGTAAGTATAGAGAGAGATTTTAAATTTAGCATTTCATGGGAGGTAACCCACGGTTTTTAGTTATTTAATTTTTTTATTTACATATAAATGTTTCCAAATATAATGATATCTAGTCCTCTACCATCTACAAATATCAAAGAACCAACTGTGCAAGCCACAATCGACAATAAAATAAAGTTCATGTGCAAAAATTTGGCTAAGTGAGAGAGTGACCTCAAGAAGGGGCATATAGATTGTTAGTTGGAATGGTTGTGCAGTATGTGAATTGATTGTACAACCAAGGAACTACATAAAGTGATGCACTAATTACAATAAGATCATGAAGGTAATGATAAGCTAGATGAAATAGTGAATATGTGGCCATGTGAGTGAAGTATTCATTCAGTAGGTGAAGTGACCATGAGATCATGTGATCATGCAGCCACCCAAGCTGACCATAGGAAAATATAATCAATCATTCTTTTCAAAAATTAGTCAAGTTACCACATTAAGATAGATTAACAGACCATGGTAGTTAACCTTCCATAATAAATTTCAACTGCCTTTCAAGATAAGAGGATCCACAAGATGGGTTTTCTATTTCAAACCCCATCTAACTTAAACCATGGTTTCAATTTTTCCTTCAACATACCTTCTATAATTTAATGTTAATCTATTTTTCAATTTTCAGGGACTTTAATTTCATAAACATATAAATTTATAAATGAAAACAAAGAGTGGATACATTTTGATTAACTTAAATGATTAGAGATTTTACTACTATATGAGTTTTTTGTTTTATTTAAACTAACTTTCATGCTTCTAAAATGTTTTACTTCTTGTTTTAGGGATTATATTTAAAAAATTACTTTTATAAATTCCCTATACATATTGAAATCATTTTTTTGATCCCACTGCTCTTTATTATTATTGTGTTTTATTTTATTTCCAAATTCTTATGCTTTCATGCCTATTTATACACTATTTTGGAAACCTATTGTAAGATAAATGTGTGAATCTGTAACTTTATAAACTTCCATTTGTGCACTAAATGTTTAAATAGTGAGTAGTAGGAATCATACAAATGTACTTATTAATTTTGTTGTATGGGAAAATGTTTTTGAACCATCCCGTGATCAGTAAAAACATTCTTTGAACTTCTAAATTGAAAATTCTTTTGAAATGAACTATTTTCTCCACATTGGAATATAACGTTGGGGATAATTTTAAATTTTAAGTGTTTGGAAAGAGATCTTAAAATGTGAATTAACTGTGATTCGATGTTGTACATATCAAAATCCCCCAATTATTTTCTAAAAAAATCTGCCTCCCTTTCAAGCATTATTTTAGGATTAAGATATGATCCCTGTCTATAAATAAAATTTTCAGATTTTTTCCATTATTTTTTTTATTTTTTATTTTTTTATATTATGAATATTGTAATTCAAAGTGTCTTACCTAGGGGTAAAATGAATTTCTTATTTTTAGGGATTTTAATCGATTCTGAAATTACTAGATTGAGTGATTATTGAGTGATTTTTCCATTGTTCCTATGGAAGTTATTAGATTAGGAACTATGTAAATTGAGTGTTATTAAAATAAATTTTTGGAACTGGGATCAAAACTTGAGTTAAAAATATGTTTTAACTTGAAACTAATAACTTGGTATATTATAAATAGAAAACCTCAAGGATCTAACTTAAAAGATAATCATATAATTCATATGAAACATGATTAAAATGGGAATTAAGATCCCATAGTTAACCTCTAAGACATTATCCATTGGTAGTGTAAGTGTATAATAATAATAATAATAATAAAATCTATTTGTAAATTCAATAATTTCATTTCACATTAATGGTTGGAAAAAATTTAAATTAAGTGCATATCTTCAAAAATGAATTTATTATGGTGTGGGAAACATTGAACCCAAATAAAGAAGGGGGGAATTTAATTATAAGAAAATATTTTGATTTTTATCAATGAAGTGAAAAGTGGATATCTAATTTTAGGAACTTGTGAGATAGTTAAAATTGAAGGAAAAACTTATTAAAATTTTAATTTTACTCAAGTATGATCTATTAGAACTCTTGGAACTGGAACTTGGATTTGGGTGAAGTGTGGATAGTGGGTAGGATTCTCATAGGAGATATGATTTTCTTTGGAAATGGATGGATCAATGTTTTTCTCTCATTTCTAGTGTTTGTTTGAATCTAGATAGGATAATAAATTTTTAGGAGTCTTTTTCAATAAATAAAATTCACTATATTGCCTAAGAGTGAAATTAATTAAGTGTGGGGGAGTTTAATATGAACTATTTTGAACAAATTTTTCCACATAGTTTATGTGAATTAATTGGATATTTTAATATCAAACCATAATTTTTTATGAAATTTTTGAATATTTGGTAAATCGATATGAAATATTAAATTCTTCAAATAACTTGTAAAAATCAGTGTTTGTCATAATTAATTTTCTTAATTTCCCTTTATTTTATTATATATATATAAGAACAATATTTTTATAACTTTTCATTGAACATTTTCTTTTAATGTGATGTTGATAAATTTTAAATTCCTTAAAATTATATATCTCATATTTTCCATATTTTTATTTTAATTTTTTTTTGGAATTCATATCAATTTTCATTTTGGAATTCATTGATAATTTTGTTTTGGAAATTGAAATTTCATTTTAAATTTATTAATTTCACTAAATTTTTTATTATACTTTTTGGTGGACCTGTAGGAATAGAGTGTCAAGATTACATGAATATTATTAGTAAATAGATCACACATTTAGAAATCAAGTGACCACATGTGAGAAAAACTGATCATGCAGTCAATGCAATGATCATTTCCATAACCTAACACATGTGAAACTGAAGGAAACCTAGTTATTACATGATTATCCTAAATCCACTACAAGAGGAAAGTTTCAACCTACTATTCATTAAACTATCCACAAGAATGAAATACATTGACCAACCACAACTGTGGATAATATTTTACATGAAATACCTAAAACAATTATGAGAAGACCTAACACTGGCCACAGGATTGAATCTCTCACACACACCAATTGTCACAGTTGAAATACCATCGAGCTACCATTAATTTGTGGCCAATTGAAGATTAAAATATTAAATTTAAATCAATTTTAAATAGAAACCAAATGTGATTAAAATGTACAATCTCCTGAGATTCAAAGATAAGAAGGTGAATCGAGTATAAGATCACTAGATGAAGTTTATATAAAGCTCATACGAGAGAATTTAGGATTTTATAGGCTTGATAAAAGTAGAATTGTGACTGAAAAATACATCCTACTATGGTCACAGTTGAAGAAATCAATCTAATATCAAGTAGATAAACTGAAATTAAGGAACTAGGATGACCAAAATGAAATAGATCTCATGAATTGAGGAAAACTGACTGAAGGATACCACTCAAGTCTAAGAACTCAAGTGAGATAAACTCCCTAGATTAAATTGATGATGAACTGATGATGACCATATACAATTAAAAAATGAACCATGTAGATAATATGTTTAAATACCATCATAAGGGGGATTAAGTGTTCTCAATGATGAGTTCATTTAATAAATATGCTTCTTTCATTGGAGTTTGAACTGAGGTCACTCATCACAGAAGTCGAGTGTGGTGAAAATAAGAATAATTGTGTCTATCGATGTGTGTTCCCTATAAAGGTATGTAAATTAAGAATATGAAGTTGGGGCCCCACATTTCCCCATTGTTGTGATTGAAAGTTAGTAGGAGTATGCACTTAACTGATTCGATGAAATATGACAATCATATTCACTAAAATAGGACTCACATGAAATATCTTCAAATAAATTAATAAAATCAATTGATGTGGATAAACCAAGATATGAAAAGAAGAGTGCCCAAGATAGGGTGGAATGGATCCATTATAATCAATAATAAATAAGTATTTGATTGGATATTTATATGATTTTATGTAATTTGATCTCGAATAAATATTTATGTAAAGGTTTTGGTCACCTAAAAATTGAACTCAGATGAAACTTAAGTCTAATGGAGACATCGGGTTAAAGATACTTGTATGAGTTTCACTGGTACAACTCAGTGGTGAAGAACAAATCTGATGAATCTAGGCCATTATAGTGGATTAGTCGATCAATTTTACTATTGAGGATGATGATGGTCTACCAATGTTTATTAAGGAAATTGAATTCAAATTTAGGGAAATTCAATGCATCTCAATCATTTCAAAAAGGAAGAAAGATGTTGTGTGAGGGTAGTGATGTCATGGTGCATTGGGCTATGGAATAGTACTTTGTATAGGTCCAAAGAAACACAAATATGTAGAAATTATAATAAAAACATGTGTTTACATAAAACTATGATTAGAAAATTTAAATTAAAGAATTTTGTCGGAGCTCTTTTAATCGTAGGAGATGACTGAAACTTATGAAAAGTGTTGGAGTACTTGAGATCTGGTTCATCACACTTTACAATGAAGTAAATACATGTAGAACTGTTGCATTTATTTGGAGAAAATTTACTCAAGTTGTGCAATGAAGAAGATGTATAGTGAGAGAAACAAAAAATAGAGGCTATTCAGGTGAATACTCTGGCTACTGTCATTAATGATGGATTTGAGGTAGGAATTGATCCATGATTTAATGGAGAAGATACTAGAGACCAACAGGAATCTATATGTGGATATTGAACACCATTAACCATAAAAATTACCCCTGATTCATAGATCATTCACCCCAAATGAGGCACATGATTAGATACAGAGATTGATAAGAGGGTGGAGAGCATAGTCAGGGTGAGGGCATGGAGGCTGGAGCTAAAGGAAGTTGTTGATCACACCAAAAAGATTCATTCTCTGTTCTCAATTTCCTGTGCAATTATTTCATGATAATTTTAATGATTTATATTTTTGTTTATGATATAATTTGTAGCTAAGTAGTTTAGGGGGATTGGTTGGGATGGACTGAATTCTTTTATTATCTGTTCTTGTATCAGTTTAATCAAATAGGTTTGTTTCCTTTTCATCCAAAGTTCTCACATTCACTTCCTCATGAGAAACTTTTCAATCCAATCCAAGTAATAAAAAGTGAAGAGTATATTTCTATTTTCCTTGTAAATAAATACCTAAGTACTTACTAGAAAAATTTGTGGTTTTATCTTCTCTATGAGGAATCATCTTCATCTTCGGTTCTTTCAAAAATAGCAATTCTCAAGCGAGATATTTGGCGAGTTTATTTTATCTAATTTTAGTTAGGTATTACAATCCTCTATACACAAATTTAGAAATATGTGATTAGTTCCATGAAATAGTAGTTTTCATCTCTATAAATTCCATTTAGTCAAGTTCCCCAAACTCCATTAACTATTTGGTCTCCCTCTCTTTTGCTACTATAACCACCATCTGCCCATACTCACACCAATATTGTTATTGTCACTTCTAATTTCACCATCACCCCACTCTATTTTGTTGTTTGTTTTTACTATATTTTATTCAAAAAAACTTAAATGTTCTAAATATCTCAACCCTTATTTCTATAGTACTAGTAGTAAATGGGTTTATAAATATTAAACATGACAATATCAATGACTGTCACTATCTGGTGATGATCTTAGGTTTCCTTATGTGACAACCATAGGATGTTGCATGTGATGAGAATGAGATGAATTTAGTGACAAGCCTAGGTTTCCCAATGTCATGAGAATAAAATTAATCATGTGATGAGCATGGGATACATTAGTTGACGATCCTATACTTCCGTGGTGATGAGCTTAAGATTCCTTCATAGCCTTACATGAGGATGATAAAATAGCCTTCCTACATGTCTCTAACTGCAAACCTATTTGTTCCCTTATATAATGATCACTATATAACCTAATAGACCAAAATAAAGAATATAGATAATTAATATGCCTAGTATTACCAATATTTTGGATAGATTCATCCTCTCTAACCAAAGGTGTTCACCCTGCTAAAACCACAAGTGAAGAAATTAACTAATTTCTATATAAAGATGGCATCAGGAATAGGATTTGCGGGCATGTATTAGATATATAAGGGAGTCCTAGATTATTAAAAATTGTCACTAAAGAGAGAGGTGTGAACCTACAATCCTCCCATTCCAATCAAGGTGTCGTCATTATCACCATGTTGATAATAGTATGTCATACTTTGGAAAGTGGGATTGTGGGGCCCAGATCATGACCATCCCCAGCATAGTTCAATAAATTGATTCCAATGGAAGGTGTCAAAAATTAAAATAATGAACATTAAATGAATCACTTATCCTTCAATAGTGAGAGGATGAGTAACATTGGACATCACTAGTATTATGCATCACCAATATTGGGTATGTCATCCATCCCTATCATCATTCATATAATAAATATTGGATTTAAATTCCTATAGAATTGAAACCAATAGGATTTATAGGAATTATTCTCCTACCAATGAATAAATTCATTGAGTTATGATAATTTGTCACAATTATGATAACTATCGTGGACACCCACATGTAGAAATTCAACTTATATATTCCAAGGTGGCAACCTACACATCTACCATGGATACTGGGGGATCTCAACCACTTTCCCCAATGAATATCATACCATGGGAGGTCACCAATGTCCTAATTCGTCACTATGAATGGGAGGGTGTAATCCCAACCCAAAATATGGCTCGAGAGGATATGTGCACTATGGTATCATGCCACCACTTCTAGCCATAGAGTTTCTGTAGGGGGAAGGAACCTATTAACACCACTACATACTATTTTTGGGAGACTTTCCCTAGAGGACACAAGCAATTCCTTCCCATCTACTAAGGAGGTAGGGGACATACAAGTTTTTAAAACCCCAACTACCACTCGAGAGTTTGTTTAAGAGGGATAGTTTCAACTAATGTTTTCGTTAGTTCTAGAATTCCAAACTGGAAAATGAATATATTGAGATCACACTGATTTATTCTAACCAACTTCATCTTCACTAAACTTATATAAACAGTTTAGCCCAATCCACTAGAATAAGTTGGTCTAACAGCTAGCAGGCTATACTGTGCACCGATAATGGTATGGTAGTAGTGAAGACTATGATATGGTTAAAATAATAGATCTAACTTGTGACATCGATAGGGTTCTGTAACTATACAAACTGACTTCTATTGGTATTGTATCTAGTGTACTTACCACATGGGTTTTTCAAAATAGATCCATATTTCTTTATAAGATATTTTATATCTAAGGTTCCTAAACTCTGATATTTTTTCACTGTAATCTTAATCTTGATATAGTGAATTGTTTTGAATCTCCATAAATATAGGCATTATTCCTACACCACATAAATAATGCATCTTTTGATTTTATTCTTGTTATTTTTTTCTTCTTTTTTGTAATTCTTCTTGAAAATTGATTATCTTTGTTTTTCCCATAATTTTCACAAAAATCGGAATCGATGCATGAGTTTAAAAGATAGAGTATGGATTTCTTTAATTATATGATGACAATAAAAGAAGGAAATGTGAAGATCAATCACTTCAATGGATCTGACTTCAATTACTTGATGATGTATATCAATGATTATGTTTATCAAAAAAAGATTCATTTTACACTTATGGGTGTTAAACTAATGAAAATGTAGAAAACCAAGTGATGGTTACTATATCAATAGATTTTCGGAGTTATGAAACTTACATTGGAAAAAACTTGGTGTTCAGCATCATAAATGAGAAGATGATGAATTGGTTGATGATAAATCTTTTTAATATGTACAAAAATCTATCTTTTTCAAACATAGTGTACCTGATTCTATGGTTGTTCAATTTGAAGATGACTGAATAGAATATTTTTTTTAATCATGTCAATGAATTCAACACCATCAAAATTCAATTTAAATCAATGGGAATTATGATATGTGATGAGGTATATGCTCTTGTTTTACTATATTCATTACATGACTATTGGGAAGAAACTGTAATAGTCATGGGAATTTCTTTAGGCAATATATTGTTGAATCCGAATGATGTGTGAGATTTAATCCTTAGTGAGGATATTTATAGAAGAGATTTGGACATATTATCAGGTTTTTTCCTACATATGGAAGGAAGAGAAAGATATATGTAACATGATAATAATAGGGGTTATCAAATTCAATTGGAAAGATTTTAGAAAAGGAAAAGGGTAATGGTTCTACCTGTTAGACTTGCTGGATGAAGTGAAACATCCATAAGGAGTGTAGAAAAAAATAAAAAGAACCTAAAACCAATGAAAAAACACAACAGTTGAAGGGAAACTATTACACATCATAGAATGGATTCTTGAATAATTACTTTTTTAGGGAATTTTAGCATGTTACATCTAGCTAATGATGAACCCTTTAAAATTGTGGGAAAGCATGATGTACAAATAAAGGTAAAAAATTAGGGTTTTCTCATTCTAGATAATGTATTATATATCCATAGGTTTAGAAGGAATCTTATTTCAATTGTGAAACTTTATGATATAGGATTTAGCTCCATGTTCAATAGTGGTTCATAGAAAATTACCAAGGGAGATATGATTATAACTCATAGAGTAAGGAATGGAACTCTATAAAATATGAAATATAATTTCATGGACATTATTTTAATAAAAAATTCTATCAAGGATTCACAATTATGTAATTATAGGTTAGGAAACATGATTTAGAAGGGGATGACAATACTAGAAACAGAAGGATAATACCATAGTTGATGTTGGTGGATGTTGGATTATGTAATGATTGTTTATTTTTACAGAAGAATATGGTATATTTTTCAAAAGGAGGTAGAATAAAAAGGTTTAATAAGATAAACCTAGTTCCTACAAATTATTTGGGGCCTACACTAGTACATTTACCTTAGAGGGTCACAATATTAAGTGACATTTATCATTGAATCAACAAGGAAGGTATGTGTTTTCTTTTTGAAAAGAAAATATGATGTATTTATTATATTTTAAGAGTGGAAGAATTTAGTGAAGAATTAGTTAGGAGCAAGGATAAAATGCTAAAGTCTAACAATAGAGGATATTTTGATAGTAAAGTGTTCGGGATAAATTTTATGCCAATAATGGAATTTAGTGGGAGAATAATATTTCAAGTACAACAAAATATAATGGTGTGGTTGAAAGGATTAATAGGACATTTAATGAATGTTCTAGGAGTATTAAGTTGTATTCAGGGACACCCAAGACCTTCTAGGAAAATGGAGTTCATATATAATCATATCTCATCAACATGAGACTATCTGGACCAATGAGAGTCTGTATACCCAATGAAATATGGTCAAGAATGAAGATAAGACTCTCTCATTTATGTGTCTTGTTCATTTGGAATATATATATATATATTTATAGATATTTTTATGCAAGGGACAAGATTTATGCTAGTCTCAATCATGTTAACTTATTGGATATGGTGGCAAGGATTTTAAATATCAATTTTGGGAAGATGAGAATGAGAAGATCATTAAATGATAGAATGTCATATTTAATGAAGTTTCATATATAAGAATTTTCATAAAATTGAAGTTGATAATAGAAATAAAAAAACCTGGGTGTTAGGAGTAAATGGAACTTGAAGCTATACCTGAGCGTACGACACCCGAACTATTGGAGACTACTCCACTAGTGGAGTTAAGGAGATAAATAAGGGTGAGAAGTACTGTTCAGATTTACTTATCATCCTTACACTATTTGTTATTAATTTATGATAGAGATCCCAAATGATTTGAAGAGGAAAAATAGTTAAAGTATTTGAACAAGTGGGAGATAGTTATCAAGGATGGGATTTCTTCTTTTCATGATAATAATACTTGGGAGTTGACTCTTTTTCCACAAGGAAAGAAATAATTTCATAAAAAATGGGTATACCAATTCAAATATGAATATGACGGTAATAGGAGGTACAAGGAAACACAAGTGGTGAAAGGATTTCAGCATAAGAAAGGTGTGGATTTCATTGAAAATTTATCACTTGAAGTGAATCTTACAACTATATCGGTGGTTCTTAGTATTATTACATTATAGGATTTATATCTTGATAATGTTGAGTTGAAGACTACTTTCCTTCATAGATATTTAGAGTATGAAATTTATATAGAGTAACATAAAGGAACTATTTATTTAGTAAAGGAATATTGGGTGTGAATACTCTAGAAAAGTTTATATGGGTGAAAATTGGCACCAAGTTAGTGGAATAATAAGTTTGATTTATTCATGAGTAAAGATTCATACAAACTATATGGTATAAATGAATTCTTAAATTTAAATTATTTTGGTGATGAATACGTTATATTGATTATGTATCTAGATTTTATACTCATTATATGACCTTGTATATAAAGGATTGACGAATTAAAAGGGAATATGGATGGGGATTTTGAAATGAAAGATCTTAGAGAAACTAGTAAGATTTTGGGGATGGAGATCAAGAGAGTCAGTGAAGATAGAACCTTGATTTTATCACATTACAACTACATTAAAAAAGTTTTTAGTATATTTTTTATACTCTAAGAAAATATATTTTCTACTCTGTAGTAAATATATTTCAAATATTCATAGGATCAAGAGCTAAATTCAACAGAAGATGTTGAGTACAAGAAAAAGATCCCTTATGCATCATCTGTTGGAAGCTTGATATATTCCATGGGTCTATATATGACATGATATTTCTCGTAAAATTGGTGTTATGCGCACGTACATGGATAAACCTATAAGGAAACATTGGGAAGCTGTGAATTAGATACTGAGGCATTAGAATGGTAGAAACGAATTATATTTGTTATTTGGGAAATGAAAGTTATTATAGGGGCATATGGATACTATCCTTGAAGGAGATATCAACAAAAGAAGGATCACTATAGATTATGTTTTTAATTGTGCACTACGGGAAGATGGTTTAACCCAATGGATCTATACCCTTGGTTTTATAAACCGTCGGTTTAGCCTAATTAGGGTTTGTCTATACCTACAGTATTGAGTAAACCGTGGGTATAGGATATCAATACAAATAGTTTTTACTTAACCACTGGTATAGAGAGGTGATTTATTTCAACTCACCCCACTACCCCCTCACTCATCAGGACGCAACCCCCCGGTTCCCTTTCCCTCCCCCACATTTCCCTCACCTAACACCCCTTCTCCTCCTCCAATCGATGAAGAACATCCCCACTCCTCCTCCTCTATTCAGTATAAATTCCCCCTCCTCTTCTTCCTCTGGTCAATCATCCCCTCCCAGGTCATGTGTCCCCCCCTTGGTCGAGCTTTCCCTCACCAGATGTGCATCCCCTCTAGGATGAGGAGTTCATATATCGTAAATAAATTTAGAGGTTCGTTAATGATTTTTAGTGTAGTTTATAGAGATTCTATGTATTTCACTAATTTTGGTTGGACTAGGGATAATAAAGGTTGAGTAGGATGATTTTGTGATGGGTTCAGGTTTGTTTTTTTGGTAATAGGTGAACATTTAATTACTTAGTTTTTTTCTATAGGTTATAAATATGACCTTCTTATATAAGAAAAGTTGAATGAAGAAAAGGTATTTGGGAATATTCCTTCTATTTATAAAATTAGAAGTGGGACTTTATGTTGTAAGAAGAAGAAATTTTATGGTTCATAACACAATAGCATGTGTCTTTTATTTTGTGTCGGTTGTGGTCTAATTAGAATTCTTTTTATCCTATGTTATTATTCCTTTATTCTTTCAATGGTTTCCTCTTCCTCCTAGAACCCTAATTGATTGTTCCATATAGGTATTAATCTCATGATGGTTATAAGATTTGGTTTTGGAATATTTTTCCCTATAGAAGAGATCTTATTGCAAATTCATATGGTCACTACTGAATATGACACATTTTAGATTATTTTATCCATCTTCTAAGTATTTTTTTCTATGAAATTGCTTCATTTTTTAATTCAATGTTTTATATATCTTTTTAAATATCATTTTATTAAAATTTTGAATATATGTGATATCCATGTGATGTTATTAATACATATATAATAAATTTGAGCTATTATAATGGTTTTTCTTTTTAAATTATATTTTCTTATGATTAATATGAAATTTTTTATATGCTATTTTTTTGGAAAAACCAATGTGGCTACCTGAGATGTATTTGATGGTGTGGGATGGATTTTGATCTAATTTTTGTTTTGAGAGGGTAAAAAAATTCTTTAAAGATATAATTTTGTTTATAATGAGTTTTTTACCATGAAATTATTTTAATGGGAATTCTTTGATTATATAAAATATTTATTTGAAAATGATTTGTTGTTATGCCCCATACAAACATTTCCTTTATAACTCTCTAAAATGTTTTTGGTGGAAACAGAGTTCTATTGGATATTTTTTGGTTTCCAAATAGGAAGACCCATGTTTTAAAAGGTGTATTTGAAATAGATGTGTTGTTTGTGGTTTAATTTGACTTCTAAATGATGATTAAAGTATTGTTTTTAAGAAATATAAATTGATTATAATTTTAATCCATGTTTTATGGTTTTATATCAATTTTCACTTTTTAATGAGTTTCATTTAATTATATTGAGACCCTCTTTATTTTCCCTTGTTTCATGTTCTCCCTTGTGATGGTTTTTAACACTATTATTATTTTATTCCCCTTGTGTGGAAATATTTTTATATATTCATTTGATGCATGATGTGTTAGCTGATATTCATTATAATGGTGTTGTATGTGAATGAAAGTTATTACTTACGTGTTTTTATTGATGTTGTCTTATGTGTTCACTTACCTCACTTTTTTATCCATCATAGAAACATGGGTACTATTTCAAAGTTCTACTATTAAATTAACCAGTTGGTTCACAAGTAACTAGTGTCCCTCCAATCATGCTAGGTGATTGGGCTTGGAGGGGCTATAATTTTAATGAGGATTTTGTGGGATAAATTTATGGATTGTGAATTGGACTTAAGACATGTATGATGTAGCTGCGTATAAAATTTATAAAATTAGATTCATCTCACATTTGATTCCTGGGGTAGAGACCAAGATACACTCATTAATGGTTAGAGGTTTAATATAGGGTATTCCTATAACTTTCATAATTAAATATTTCCCCTAAAAATATTTTTATGGCACCTTTATCTTGTTTTCATAAGTTTTTTACCTTTGGAATTGTGATTCTTGCTTGTTTTTATAGTTTAACCATCATGTTTGGGGTCATTTTCTCTTTAATAGCTTTAAAATATGATTTAAAACTCATTTTAATTTTAAATTATCATATGTGGGTTTTAAAAATTTAAAAGGGGAATTCATATTTGAAATGTCTTATCTGGATATAAAATTTTTGAAGTGTGAATTTTTATTTGAAAAAAACAAATAGAATGTTTTAAAGGAAGATTATATACTTGATATTGGTCTTCACTTGTCTATGTTTGAAATCATACTTCCTAGTTATATTTTAAGTGCATGTTATATGAAATTTCCATTCGAGTGTTTTTTTATATCAATATTCTTTAAGAATAATTAACTCCTTTTAATTTATTTGTGAAAAAAAAATTCATGAAGAATAAAATTATTGAAACAACAACATGAGATTAGATATATATTATATGAATGGATCATATAATTTATATGATTATAATTTCATTTACTCTATAATAATCCTAAATTTGAGACATTAAGAATTTCTAGACATTAAACAATATATAATTTAGTGATATGTTACACATACTGAGCTATAATGGAATTATCTTTTTTCATAAATCATGAATAGGTGAGCACATCTTTGAGGATAGAAAAGTATAATATTCTCTATTATAGAGAAGATTGTATGGAGTAACCTATTGGAATTATGTTGTAGAATCTATGATTTGTGAATCATACCAATCATAGTAAAGAATTTTCTAGTTATGAGACTAAAGCATGTAATAATATTGTGTCCTTATTTTCTTAATTTTTACTATATTCGGGTAAGGTTAAATTTTAAAGAATTTGGATTAGATACTAATATTTCTATAGTGGTAAATGTAAATATAATGAAAAAGTTATAAAAATATCAACTTATTCAACCCCCACCTTTTTAGTGGTTAAACACCTCTATTGGATCCTAAAATCAGACCAAGTCACCCCACTACCATACTATATATGGTTAGAGTTTAATAGATGGATTTTGATGCTTATAAATAAATTATATTTTCTGGTGGTATGATATACTATATATCACTTCATAATAAGAAACTTGGTTTACATATTAGTTATTGATGTGATTTTAGGAGGAATTCATGACCTAATAATAGATAATTAAAAAATAACTCCATTAGATTAACGACAATGAGAATTAATAATTTTATGTTTTAAATCATCTTAAAAATGGATTGTATATTAGATTTTATCTAGATAAGGGATGATAATTATCATTGTATAGTTCAATTATAATGTCACATACCACTCTATCATAGACATGGAACCTTACTTTGCCCAGTATGGTTTACCATGTTAATCATCCCTTTATAGGATAGATATAAGAATTTTATCTCTGATACAAAAAGGGTTGAAATTGGTGATAAAAAAATAAGGATCTTTCAATAGATATTTGAATTATATTTAAATATTATGTTTTTATGTTCTAATAGTTTTATTTTTTATAGTACATATCTTTTTTTTAATTATGGTTTACATTGTTGATTGGAAGATAACTTTTTTTCTTGTTATTGAATGGATAAAAGGTGGATGTATCGTACCGATCAGATTTCAAATGAATTTCAAAATAATTTGGAAATTTTTTTAGATTTTTCACTTGACAATGCTTGGGATGGTGGTTGTATAAAGTATACATTCTATAGATGTGTTGGAAGACCACGGTTAAGCTGGGAAGAAGTTAGCTACCATATAATGAAATCTGTATTTTAAAAAAAATATTATATTTGGTATCACCATGGAGAGAAAATTCAATGTTCTAATTTTCATGAACAAAATGAAAGAAGTAGCATGAAGAATTTTATATTTGATCAATTTCTATTTGTGAATCATCCAGAAAGAGATAGTATGCCAATGTAAGAAGACAATGATTGTAATACACATGAGTAAAATACTAAAGATGATTATGAGAGAGTGTAAAATTTATTGGATGATGCCAAAACTCTGGTATGTCAAGAATGTACAAAAATGAAGAAGTTGAAGTTTTCAATGCCATTATATCATGGGAAAACCATGTATGGAATTTCTAATAACACCATTGATTATATTCTTACATTTTCAAGCACTTTCTTCCTGATGGCGCAGATAATACCTCAAATCATTATAAGGCAGGGAAGTTAATTAAACAGCTTGGATTTGATACTAATAAAGTCCAACCTTGTCTAAAAATTACAGTTTAATTTGGGAGGACACAGCTAACCGTAATGACTGTAAATAATGTGGTACATCTCTATGAAAGAAAAATGTAGATGGAACACCATCTCATGTGGCACTAAAATTCATGTGTAAATTTCCATTGATTCCCAGACATGAAAATCTATTCATGTCTATATAAATATCATCCAATATTAGATGGTATGATGCTGAGAGAATTAAAGTTAACGATGAGTTGGTTCATCCTGTAGATGGATTAGAATGCTAGAAATTTTATGCACAACATCCTGATTTTGTATCCAAGGTGCATAATGTGAGGTTGGGTCTATCTTGTGATGGTTTTAATCCTTTTGGTTATATTCTTACAACTCACAGCACGTGTCCAGTTTTTATTCACATTTATAATCTTCCTTAGTGGATGTGTATGAAAAAACCTTTCACTTTCTTGAGTATACTAATATATATACCTTATGATCCCAGTAATAATATATATGTATATATGCAGCCTTTAATAAGAGAGTTGAAACAACTTTGGTATTTGGGTGTGCGGACATTCGATTCTTCCTCAAATAATACATAAAATTTCATGTTAATATTCTTTATCAAAGTTTTTAGGGACATTCAGTTCCACCATATTTGAATCCTAATCTTGTTAGCATGGGTACGAGTGGGGATGCTCCTAGAAATAGACAGATCACCTATCATACACATTTTCACACTGACCCACCAGCGGACACCCCTTCCACCACACCTTTTAATCCTTCCCTTGAGTCTTTGGGTATGTTCTTATCTATGCCTCCATCATCATCTCACCTACCCTCTTATTAAAAATTCATGTCTTTTCCACCTTCAGGGATGATCCCACTGATGCCTCCATCATCTCATTTTGCCTCTTCTTCCCATATGATGACTACACCACCTCCACAGATGTTTCCACCTTTACCATATCCATATAAAATGATGTATCCACCATCCTAATACCCATATGATGCTATGTATAACCCACCTACAATTACTACCATCCATCTACAATATGATGAGTTTGTTCCATTATCTTCTACTCTAGTGCATGAAGGCCACCCAGAGCATGCAGTAGAACATGCACTTCCTACAGAGGCTGCTGAGTCAAGACATCCCACAGATCCATCATGATCTATTGAGTAGCCTAAAAAAGGTTTTTTATTAAAAAAAATTTAAAATCATATCACTTTATTTTTTACATGTTTTACCATGACCTAATTATTCTTTCCCGACATTTTCTTATTTAGGGGATATTTTTCTAGGAGACATGGGTGCACTTAGATGAAGGAAGCTTGGAATCACAAGACACAACTAATGGTGGATTACAATCAAAAAAATTAGATTGTATGTCCAAATGAAAAGTAGTGTATAAATTTCATGGACACATGGGACAAGTATCATGATATCATTCTAATGGAATTGGTTTCATAGAGAGGTATCAATAAAGAGATCAATGAAAAATCATGTGAGAACTTATGGGTAAGAAAAAATTATAAATTCATATCTATATTATTATTGTATTTAAATTAAATAACATATTCATTTCAGATTCAGTTTAACTTTACCCAATAGAGAAACTTCTAAGACTATAAGGTTGATAGATGTTGGGAAGTACTAGCACTCATACAAGCATGAGTTGTATGTTGGTTGGAAGAGAAGGGTTGGTATCAAATTAGAGGGTGTACCTACATTTAATGACTGTCCAAAAGGCCAAGTGAAAAAATGATTTCACATTGGAAGACTGCAGAGTGTAAGTTAATCTCAATATTTAATTATTTTCATATAAAATTTAATTCTTATTACTTTTATTGGAAATTTTTTAGAATGTTTCAGAGAAAAAACATAAAGAATAAAGATTAAATGATATATCGACACACATTGGGGTGCACTACAATGCTTGAGCATGAAATGAACCAGGTACTTTAACCAGGTATTGTGATGTTATAAATGATGTTCTACTGAAAATATTATTGAATAGACATAGGCCATATTTGTGAATTTCTCATATATGGTTCTAATCTATATTTGTGCGTTTATCATTTTCGGCAAGCTGTATTGGGCATCGAAGGTCCTGTTACTTGTGAAAAATTATTTTTCTCTAGTATAAAGAAAAAGGATTGAAGTGAATTAAATGCACCGACACAAGATAAAATTGTAAGGGTTTTTATTTATATTTTAAATATTTATTCAAAATTCAAAATTTAATATTTTTATAATTTAAACAGTCTACCTTGGAGGCCTTTGATGGTATGGAAGATGACAACTTCAGGCCACATGATCATTTATGTTAGGTATTTGGCGAGGAGAACCCCGGGGGAGTACGTTGTAAACCGGGGAAAAATATATTCCCCTCTAGGTATTGGTCATCATAGGGATCATCTCAAGCCTCTCAGACCTCTGAACTGGAAATTGCTCATGTTGAAGCAACTGAGGCAAAGAAAATAGATTTAGAGGATCCTAAAAGAAGTAAGCTGCTGAACAAGAATTTCATGAAAGCTATGGTAGTTTTGAGTTAGTCACTTCCATCAGATTCTGTTGATACTTTTGAATCATATTTGGCATTAATGATTAAATGATGTGTCAGGTGATGCTAATAAGGGTTGTAGTGGTGATGAAGGTGGTAGCGATAGAGCTATTGGTGGTGAGGATGTTGCTGATGTTGCTGTTGGTGATGAGGTTGATGACGATGTTTCTGCTAATGATGATGATGATGATTGGTATGGGGATGGGGATTGGGATGTTATTGATGGGGTGGATATTAATCCCCTCTATTTTTTGATTAGTAGGTAAACTTATGTAAGTAATTTAAGTACTTAAATTTAATTCTTGTATAGTTGAGAATGGTTAATTTATATTTAGTTCATGTAAATAGTAAATGTTATGGATTTGTTTTAATATTGTTCTGGATATTATTTTTTCACTTTTTTGAGTGGTAGATTCAAAAATCAAGTAAATTAGTAATATTCATCACCATGTAAAGGTTTTTGTAGGGAGTTTCATAGGGTTGTATATTGGTATTCATAAGGGTGATATTTAAACTAATGAATTCTTGTAAGGGTTAAACCCTATGTGTGTAAGGGAAGTAGGTGTGGAAAAAATATAGGGTCTTTCAGAATAGAGTTAATTAACATGTCATAGTGAAAAATTAGGATACATTGATAATATTATGTGGATTTTTAAACTGAAAATAATAGACATACGTAGGGTAATTTTCTTCTGAAAAGTTCATCATAAATTTTCACATGCATTTACATAAATCTAACATTAGAATCCTTAGTCATGAACATGGGTAAATGGGTGAGGAGGTTATATTACTTTTATGAAAAGTTATTTGTGATGTAGCTTGGATATAACCATATGGTGTAGTTTCCATAGACTTTTTAAAATAATGCCTATTTCATTTCTACACTATAGTAATTGGTACTCAAATTACATGTGAGGTTAAGTTATTTAACACATCACAAAAGATCTTGATCAACTACAAGAATGGGATGATCTACCATGGGAATACTGTACTACCATGAGTGTAATGACCTTAATCATTCCAGGTTGTAAAATTCTCAATGGAATTTGAATTTTCCATTTTTAGATGTTATTTTGAGAACCTATAGTCAAAACAATATTTTTAGAGTTTGGAATCCTTAAAAGAATATTTTTGGTTGGAGTTTATAGACCAGGAGGTTACTTGGGGGTTCTTGGAAGAACTAGAGAATGGATGGTAGGTTGGTGTGTTTCAGTAATGATATTAGTTATTTATGCATATTCCTCTTCTATGTTTAAACCCCCATTCACTACCCTCTCATTTTACTTGGTTTTATTTAGGTATTCAATGTCAATTACACCAGATCATCGAACTAAATGGATGGGGTTTCATACACCCTACATTGAAGTCATCCTGTGATGACGTCTGCATGCCACTGTTGTCTGTTTTGGTGGGGTCTGTCATAATTGTGATTTTTTAAGAATTTTGGCTTTAATTAAACTAATTCATTGAATGATTAAGTGTTTTTGGTAGGTTATTTTTTGATATATAAGGCTAAAATGGTTTAAAAAGGGAAAGTATGGGTATTCTTTTAAATTGGGGGAGAGGACACATAATAAAATATAATAAATTCATACTCAATAAAAATGCTTAAAAATTGCCAAAGTCTTGAATGTGGGATATTATTAAGTCTAAATATGTCTATAAAATAGGATTTATAAAATTTTAATTGGAAAATTTATCCTTTTATCTTGGTTTAACCACCACCACCCCCCAGTAAACCCATTTTAACCTTAACCTTGATGACACATTTTTACTCTTTTTACAATTAATTATGAACAAAAATGAAAGTGTGTTCATTAATAAGTTTTTAAATGTTGATTCTAAATATGGAATCCATGTTATCAAGTTAAATTTGTAATGTTTCAAAATTTTCATTTAAAATAAACTCACAAAACGTGATGAAAAACAGATTTTCAAGAAAACATAATAGAACTTTGTAAATTCTTTATAAGAAATGATAATTTTCAATAAAAATTGGTATTTTTCACTATCTATAAAAAATTAATTTTTTTCCAAAAAATTCTCAAAAATTCACTCTAAGATAATTTTGACATGTTGACTTCAAAAATGAAATTCATTTTTTTCAAATAAATTTTATAAAAGTGGAAAAAATTAATTATATTATTTTCTCAACAAAATAAATAAAAACCATTTTTGAGGAAAAATTATTTTTAAAACATATAATGACTATTAAAAATGAGTTCTTATTTACCAATATATTTAATTTATCTAAACCTTGTATACATATTTTTAAACTGTGGTTGTTCCTATTAATACTTCAAATTTAATAGGTAGATTATAATGTTATAGTATATTATAATTCATTTTTACATGAGGTTGTGTGTATCACAATTTTTCAAAGAAATTAAATTTATTTAAAAAAATATCATAAAATTTTGGGGTGTTACATAACCCCTTGGTCATGCTACAATGGAATAAAATAAGGGGTGTCATGTTTTATAGTATGGGGAAGCATTCTATGGAGGATGAGGGCCTCAAGTGTGGTTCTGATGTTGGGGGTGTCATGCCATGACCCATAGAGGGTCATGCCATGACAGTGGTAAGAAGAGGGCCAAGCCCTCTACCTGGGGTGGTCATGCCATGACCCCCTGGTCACATCATGAACTTTTTAGTGGAAGGTTCATGTCACACCATGGCCCCCCAATCGCATATTTACCAAGGACTGGGTATGATTTTTTAGCAGGATAAAGCATGTATTTTTTGGGTTATCCTCTTTGGGTTTTGTAGACTATATGTGTTGAGGGGAGTTCATTTCAGTGTACCTATCCCCTCCCCTTCTATCCTTTTATAACCCATGGTGGAGTGAATTTTTTAGTGTGTTTTGATAGTGATACCAAGTTCATTAACCTATTTATCATTTATTTTTTATTCCTCTTAATATACTCTAATTTTTGTGTGATTTAGGTTATGGTTTAGTGATGAATCTAACATAACATGGTGAAATAATCTCAATTTAATGGGTATTTTATTGAAATGGAGAGAAAATTCCCCATGAGGATAAAATCATGTCATAATTCTATATTTCATTTGATTTAATCCACTTCACTATTTTATTTAGTTTTTTTATTAATTTGGATGAAATTGGAAATTTATCGGGAGTTGGGTGTCAGGGATTTTGTTCATGGATGTGTCAAGAGCATGTTGTGGGTGGTTAGTGTGCCTTTTCATAAGGTTTCAGAAAGTGGACACGGATTGATTAGTTTTTTGGTTATTATGGATTGAATTAAATTTAATAATTAATTATAAATTGTTATAATTAATAATTTTTTTATTATTTGATATGGGTGCTTAGAAGCATGTACGAGCTAAGACAAGGCTCGGTGGAGCTTAGTGAGGGGTTAACTCTGGTATCAAGGTAGTTAGTTCCTTTAATATAAGATTATATATCTATTTATTCATTATTTCTTACTTTCATGCATGTACATGGGAATATGTAAAGGGACAGGGACCATGAGTTACCTAAACAAAGATATATGGTGGGGTTAGGCCTCCAATCCTTGATTTAATTTCTCTCTAGAACTCTGGTTAATTTATATTTCCCAATGACTATGTCTCCAAGGGGTGAGGGTGTAATTTGATTTTGTGAGAGACCTTGGGTAGGTCTCGGTAAATAATATGAGTCATGGGTATCCTAGGGTGTGATTCTTAGGACTAATCAAGTAAGTATGAGAGGCTTAGGCATAGTCCAAAGAGTGATAAGGTCACACACCTCATTCCTGGTGAGTAGTACCCTCCTAAAAGTGGGTTGAGTCTTGGTGAGTGGTTTGGGTGGGCTGAGTTCTTCAAGACTATATAGGGTGTTATAGAGAGGATTTTCCTTTAATTGAAGGGTCAAGGGATCTTTTTATAGTAATGTAAGATGGGATGTAAGTGAGGGTTATTGTGAGGATGTGGACCTGTATCCTAAGTCCTGGGTTGGGAAGAGCCTACTAGGTATGAGGTCACCAAGGTGTGACAGGTTTGATATGGTATTGGAAAGTTGATATGGGTCTAGAGGACCCTAGTGGACACCCTAATAGACAATATGGGAATGTTAAGAATACTAACATATAGTGCTTGGATATGAGATGTGTTTAGGAAAAGGGGACAGGTTTTGAGTGACTAGTACCCTATGATAAGTTGGTGATCATGTGGGATGGTCCATATTCACTAATCAAGCTACATACTAGTGTTATTTATAGGTGATATACTCTGGTGTGGGTTATGTGGATCCTAAGGCTTTTCATTGCCATGAAAGAGATGGCATTGGAAGGATCTCCATGATTGAGATGGGATATAAGTGTGTATGAAGACTGGGCCTACCTTGAGTGATAAGGTAGTGGTTAAGTTGTTGTGTGACATTAGAACATACCTTGAGTGATAAGGTAATGGTTTATATGATAGATAGTTATGAGTGAGAAGGTTGGTCTGGTTGATATGTGGATGATGGTCACTACTATGAGAGGGAAGGTGGTGGTTGGGACTTATACATGATTACATACCTTGAGTGAAAAGGTAGATGTCATAGTTATATGGATAACCTCCCTTAAGTGACAAGGGATTTTCTAGGACTTATATGTAAGACCACCTTGATTGAGAATTTGAGTCTATTTTTTGGATGTAGGACCATACCCTACACCCTCAGGTAGTGGTCAAGACTCAATGAGATACCCTACCCTGAGTCTTTGGGTATGGTCCATGATATGGGTTCAGTGGAATAAGGTGAAAAATATATTTTGTAATTATGTCAAAGCATGTATGATCAAGTGTCATGGTTTCCACATTATCACATGATGACCCAATGCACATGGAGTTGTGGTGGCCTGGTTAGTACACATCATTCAATGCGCTTGTATTTCATGTTTATTTTCCTCATGTATGCATGTATATTATGGTGTATACTAGGGTATATTTGTGATACCCTACTAATATGTAATTCTTACACCCTACATAGGAAATTTGGTGCATGTGAAGACCTTATGTCTACTTTATAGGTCAGAGCATATGTTGTGTAGTAAATTGTGCTAAAGTGACTCAAAGGTATTTGGAGACTAGTTTGGGATGATTCTCGGGGTTGGTAGTAGAGACTTTTTTCTTTTTCCCTTATTTATCTTGTGTATGTGATCATCCCAATGTTTGATCAGTTGTTGTATGATTGTATTCTTCTTCAAAATATATTTTATTGTAGCACTATTTTTTATTTGATTATGTGTACTCTAATGTTTGTAAGGGATATTGTTTGGTTATTTAAATTACTTTTTTGACTATAAAATGAGGATTAGTATCACCACATTACCACCTTAAACCCACACTACTAGTCGGAAGCCTCTAGAATATGGGGAGGCACACCTAAGGTATCATAGAATCCTTGATCTGGGGCACTATAGAGAGATCCATGGGTTACATAATTACAAAGTGCTATCAAATAATTTTTATTTGGTTTAATTTTTGAGGATAAAGTAGATAGGTGGTCTAGGAATGTGTTATATCTTATGAAGGACTTTGTAGTGGTGATTCATGAACATATTTTCGATGGTAATTCCAAGTTACCAAGGGTATGAGATTATTTTCCTTGGTTTTCATTATTATGATTTAGATGTTTTTTAAATATGATTCATTTATTTTATATTTTTATTTATGGTTTTGGATCTTAAACCATTGGAAATATTACTATATAAATATATCATATTCAGAACATATGACTCGCATGAAATATGCATGCTTGTGTGTTATTGATTTCACTGACGATGGGGGTTTAGTTGTTTAAAGTGTCAATAATAACTTATATGGAATTTTACCACATAAATTGTTAGTGGGATTATACTCAGTTGAACTATATCATTTTCTCCAGTGGTGGGTCATTTGGAACTAGGTTAAATACATTCTCTAGTGATGGTTATAAGTTACCCTATGTAAGGTAAGTATAGTGACCCTTAGTGGGTCAGTGTGGGTATTTATTTCCAAGATTATTGAACCCTAATGGGTTTATTATAGATATTGTATTCCTAATATATGATCCAAGGATGGGAACAAGTTTCCTTGTGGATAGATTTTGGTTACATAAAGTTTCAACAATAACCTATATGTAATTTTCCCCATATAGTATCTTGATGAAATTCTACTTAACTGAACCCAATGGTTATATGGGAAACCTTGTGAGGTTTGAGTAAAGTCATGTGTAATGCCTTATGATGTGAAAAAAATTTAGTTCCTCTAGTATCATGGTTAGTTTTAAGAGAGAAGGATCAATTTAATGCTTGAACCTATTGATTCTGAAATAAAATTTGCGTGGTGTGGTGGGAGAGTGGGTATGCACTTATGGTTTCGGGATAACATGCATGTGATGGGTCATTAATTAGTTAGGCTTTGCATGATTGATATTCCTCAGGATGTGGGATGATATGACATGTATTGTATAATGGTTAGTGGGTTAGGCATGTGAGCCTTGTTTCAAAGGCATGTGACTTGTGGGTATGTGATTCAGGTTGTGTGGTTGATTTGTACGAGAGTGTGTACCCATTGGGATCAGATGAGATTGAGTAGGATTGGGGTAAGAAAATGTGAGAGGGTTCTTTATTGCATCACTCTACCTTGAGGATGAGAGTGAGATATGGAGTGGATTTTTAATGAAATTCGTGGTATGTGAGGAAGGTGTGCACTGGTTATCCATGATGATCATTTGGTTCATGAATCAGGGAGTGTCCACGTACGGAATAAGTAATGTTGGGTTCAGTGAGACTCTCATGGTCATGATGATCTATAGTGTTAGATGAAAATAAAAGGTGTCCCTTGGTAGTAATAATTATCATTAAAAAATGGATTGATTTATTTTGGTATGGTAGATCTGGGTTTTTCCTTAACAAAAGTGGCAAAGGTTAATGGGATGGGTGAGTGTGTCTCAAGAATAGTAACTTGCATATGATGTTGCAACCCCATTGTGCATTGTGCTTTAGGAGATGTGTAATGGGATTTATATAGTGGGGAGTGTACCATTGAATGTGGAGATATGTGATCCTATTTTTGAGTGGATTATTTAATGTTAAGGATTTCATACTTAGTAATATAGAAATGGGTGATGGTTGGTGTTGTGGTTGGCACTTGGGTATGTGTAGTATAGTCACATATGGTCATTATGTGTGGTAATAAACCAAGTGTGAGTCATAGATATTGGTAATTTTAGTTTATTGGAGTTATGGTGAGGATATTCCTAGTGTGAGGAGAATCGAATCGGTCATGGATGAAGGAATCTTGTATTGTAAGGGTTATGGATACAGAGATACTAATTATGGGGTAGTCAAGATAGAATTGGGATGCCAGTGTGGAGTAAGATCCACCAATATCTAGTTCTTTGAATAATACTAGAATAAAAATTAGCTTCTAGTTTTGGGATGGAATTTTTTGTGATATGAGGGTGAGTCATATCATAGGTGTTTTGATGATTAGGGTGAGAGAATGACTGTGAGTGCGAATGGTTGGTGATCCAACCATGTAATTACACCAAGAGTCGGGTTTGGAATTCTATGTGAGTATTTGGGTGATATTTTGATTCCTTTGAGATTTATGGAATCATGATCATGCTATTTGATTATTCATTTGTAGATATGATTGATCTTTTTTATAGTGGTCAGGCAAGGGGGTTTGATCAGTGTTTTTTCATGGAATTGGATGTGATGAGATGAAAACCACAACGACCATGTTGATGGACTATTGAAAGTTCCTTTTGGTCATTGATTTATGTGTTATATAGTTTTATGTATAAAAATAATACTTTATGATTAAACCCTAATGGATATTTACAGTTGAGCGTCGTCTCGGTGTTGTCAATAATAGCGAGTGAGTGGCTTGGATTCTAGTGAATAGTGTTCTTGGTGTTTGGATTTTCATAGAATAAGTGAATTCATCATTTAGAGATGGAATATGGAATGTTCTCGGTGAGTTAGAAACAATGGTAGGTGAGGTTTGTTGAATTCAGGAATACTGAGTCTTCTCAAGGATGAGAAACATTATGGTGGGGATTTTATAAAAACCTATATATTTTAGGGCCATTAATTTTTAGGGGAGTTTAAATTTTTATCCCATGGTAGGGTTCATTTTTTCAATTTCGATTCATATTATGAATTTTAGCATTGAAATATCTCAATAAGATGTTTTTAGAAGAATGAGGAGGCCCGGTTGGTGGACTGTGGGCTTATGGGAGTCTCAAAACAAGGTCAAGGGACTTTATGAAATTCTACAGCCACAGTAGGTCATTCCATGACCACATGGTCACACCACAATATACTACACGGGGTTTCATGATGTTTAATTCGGTTCACAATGACACAAATGTTGAGGGAATTAGGTCTAGTTCTACTGTAGGGGCATCATGCTGAGACCCCCCATGGTCACACCATGATCTTGTTAGGTGAAGGGACATGCCATACCATAACCCTTCTAGTTGTGTTGTGACCAAGTCTTGGGTTTATTTTTTTAGTGGTGAAAAACAACCTTTTCAGGGTCATCCCCATTTATTTTTTGGGGTCCATGAGCGTTAGGAGGAGGCCATTTCATTCATCCTCTCTCACCCTTTCTTACCATAAATCCCATATGTAGGGGGATGGGTTTTAGTGCATTTCATTTATGATCACATGTGAATTATTTTGTTTGTTCCTTTGTTTTGTATTCCTATTTTCTAGCCACTAATTATGGTGTGCTTTGGGATAGGGTTCTGTGATGATTTCACCACAACATAGTGAAATTTCCCAATTCGATGGGATTTTTACTAGTATGGTGAGAGGAGCCCCATGAGGACAAACGCATGTTGGATTTTTTTTGTTTCAACTGAGGTAAGTCACTACCCTAATTTATTTTGTGTTTTTTATGAATTTTGATAAAATTAGATATTGACCATGTGTTAGATGTTAGGGATTTTATTCTTGGGTGTGTGAGGATCATGTCACGGGTGATTTGCATTCCATTGTACAAGATTTTGATAAGTATATGTTACTCAACAAGTTTTTTTTGGAAATTATGCCTCATTGGATTAAATTGAATAATTAATTATAATTTTTTATAATTTTTTTATGGCATGAGATGGGTGTTTGGGAGAATGGAAGAATTTGGAAGAGTCTCAATGTAGCTTGGTGAGGGGTTAACTCTAGTATTGAGATAGGCGGTCCCTTTAGTATAAGATAATATTTCTATTTATACATGATCTCTTTTCTGTATGCATGATTATATGATCTAGTAAAAATATGGGGACTTTTAGTTACCAATAGGAAGAGATAGATCAATGTTGAGTCTCCAATGTCTAGGTTAAGATATCTCTAGCACTATAGGTAAATGGGATCACCTGAAAACTATATCGCTAAAGGGTGAGGGTGTTAGTTGATTTGAAGAGAGACCTCAGGTAGGTTGGACTCTTAAGGCATCCATCAGGGCGAGACTACAAGATGCAAGGTCATTGAGGGGTGACAGATTTTAGATGGAATTTACAAGGTGAGATGGATCTAAAGTACCCCATTAGATTCCTTAATCTATGAAATGGAAATTATAAGATGAACTACATGTCATTATTGTATACAATATGTGTTATAGATGAGGTTCAACATCTTGATTGAATAGCGCCCTATGAAAATATAGTGATCTTTTGGGATAGGTTGTGTTCCCTACTCGTTTTTCATGCATGTGCTTGTAATAGGTGATAGATTAGGTGTAGGTGATATGGATCCTAGGTCCTAGAATAACAATGAGTGATATAAAATTTTAAATATCTCCATGAGTAAGTTGGATCCTAGTTTTATAAAGTGTAGGACTACCTTGAGTGAGAAGGTATGGATTGTGACCTAATAACCACACCTTGAGTAAGAAGGTAAAGATTAAACCCTACCTTGAGTGAGAAGGAAGTGGTTAGGTTGTCGTGTGACATTGGAACCTACCTTGAGTGATAAGGTAGTAGTCAAGATTATGGATAGTCTTCAGTGATAAAGTTGATCTGGTCAATACATAGATGATGGACCCTACCGTGAGTGATAAGGTAATGATTAAAACTTGAAATTATTCCCTACCTTGAGTGATAAGGTAGATGATAAATTTCTATGGATTACCTACCTTGACTGACAAGGGATATTAAAAGAGTTGTATGTAGGATCACATTGACTGGGAAGGTGAGTCTAGGGCTTGGACAAAGGAACCCACCTATAACAGGTAGTGTTTTGGACTAAATGAGATGACTTTCCCTAATTCTTAGGGTACGGGCTGATAAATGGGTTTAGAATATAAGAAGATAACTAGACTTCAACATGGTTCCAAGGAAGGTATGATTAGGCACTATGGTGTCCTAGTTAGCACACAATGACATAATGTTCATGGTGTTGTAGTGTCCTGGTTAGCACAATAAATACAATAAACTTGTGTATCATGTTTATTTCTCTTATGCATAAGTGTATATGATAGTGTATATTATGTGAACTTGTTAATACCCTAATAATATGTAATTATCACAACCTATACGAGCACTTTGGTGCATGTGCGTACCTTATATCTATTTTAAAATAAATAAAATGGGTTGTACGGTGGATCATGCTGATGAAAATCAATGGTATTTGAAGACTGTGTTAGGATTAGGCTTTAGGATCATAGTATAGACACTTTGTATTTTCTTCCTTTTTTATCTTATGTGTGTGATCAACCCAATGAGAGATTAGTTATTGTATGACTCTATGCTTTAGCATGGTAAATTTTGTTATAACATTGTTGTTTATTTTATTATGCATACTCTAAAGTTTTTTATGGATATTGTTTGATTATTTCAACTATGTATTTGTCTTGGATATGTGGGTATAATCACTCCATGATTAATTTTATAATCCCACTAAAACATCACACACTAAAATTTCATCCACTAGAATCTCATTGGTGGATGCAGACTCTGGAAGGAACCCTTTAACCATCAGTGTACCAAAACATGGAATAATATATTCACCCAAATCACCATGATAATTTTCAATTTACTCAATATTTTTTACTCTAAAATCAAATAAAAATTCACAAGAAAAATAAGAAAAGGAAATTAAATAAAGTAAAATACTTAAGAGGTTTTACATAGTTCAGACTTTCATATTACATCCATGGGATAAAACATTACAACATTGATTCCATTAGAAGTATAAATTTACAATCACTGTCACTTATAATCCACATAGATCACTGATTCAAGTAATCACATGACACCATAACATGTGGTCCTAAAAGGTTTCAGGAATAGAGGAAGCACCTTTAGGTCATAGCCAACTAGGATTTTTAGCATAGTCTATGAATAATATGAGATGTACATGATGAAGAATTTCATGGACAATGGAATTAAATTGAAGATTAAATTACTATTATTCCCGAACCAATAATAAAGTATCATCACATATAATTTTATAATTAACTTTTTTGGATAAATAATTACCTTGATCTGAAATTCTTTCTTCATTGATGAATCTAATGATGTATTCACATAGTGATATAATTGAATCACAGGAATCAATGGTATATTTACCTTAGTGGTGATCCACACATACATCAGAAACTTTTAAACATAATCATAAAAATATTTGGGTATTTTCATGGATGATCCTGATTCTTGCATCATTCGTTTTTGACCACCACAAGAATTACTTTGAGTAAAAGGAATCTTCTTATTCTCACTAGAATTGAGAGTTTAGTGAAAGGGGGTCGCTCTATGTTCTTGAGAGAATCCTATGAGAGGTTCTCTTTAGGATTGATATAATTACCTATAATGTTTTTTGAAAATTGATTAAAATATATAGGATAGGTCTAAATAATGACATGACTATGTATTTATAGACCTAAGGTTAGATAATAAGCAGTTGTTCATAGACACTTATTATTCTCTTAATCCTTAGAAAACCATATGTCAATATAATAATACTAATATTATTATTTACTTGACAAGCTCTAAACTTGATAATAAATAAATATTATTTTATTGAATAAATTAATTAATATTTATTCAAATAATATTTAATATGTCATCTCACACCAGACTATTAAAATCAGTGTGCTAATCCTCCTAAATATTTATCAAACCTTGAATAATAACTATTTATTTAAATAAATAAATATCATAGTATTATTTGATAATAAATAGATAAATATTACATTCACTAAAATAGAAAATAAATATTTATTAAATATTCAAATCACATATATATTCTCTAACATAAATCGTGATTGAATATTTTTATCAAAAAAACAAGAATAATTTCTATACCATGTACTAGAATAATATTTATACAAAAAGTTAAATTCATATATAATTTAACTAAGTTTCTGGATACACCTAGTGTGTGGCCCTTTAGAACCATATCTTAGTTTAATTAGGAAGAACCATAAAAAGTCCAATATTAGAATCTTCAAACACATAGAGGAACCCATAGATAAATAAGTTAATGTCACAGTTAAATACAACCTCATATGAATTCTCAATGTATAATATAATCACTTTATCATGATATATCTAATCAATGAGGTTTCATGTTGGTGTCATCAGCATATGTGCTCAATGTCCCTTACTTCAAATTTATAGAAATGAACTTGCTGATGGAATTCCATGTCCATATACTTAATCAGGAAGATCCATTTCCATTAAAGATTTGGGATATCAACTTCTACAAAAAAGAGGAGGTATAAATCCCTTCTTGCATTATTCATTAATTCAATATCACTTGTGATGTACCCAACATATCCTAAAACATCGTGAGCATATTTCCTCATGTTTTTTGTAAATAAATCAAAGTATGTGACTCATGATATGAATTAATAATAATATTAAATTATAAGTACCATTACACACATCAACAGATAGGAACATCCAATGACACATATGAATGTGGATTTCCTACTGGCGGATCATGTTCTCATAATCTAATAGTTTAAAAATTACCAAGAGTGTACATCATGAAAAAGTTTCTCAAAGTCCTATGAGTATCCACCCATGATAGCCTATATCATTTTTGTATATAAAATTATATAATCTTATTATAGAACATATATTTAAGAATATTATCATGGAAATTTTATATTCTCATCATAGCGAGGAGATGGTATGACCTTTCAGTGCAACAATTACCCTTAATACAGTATCACACACAATATCACATAGAAGAAGAATAATGATGTGATAAGAAATTTACTATTATTAAAAAAATTAATACATGTAATCATAAATTATATAGAAGTTAGTTCTAGGGAACTGACTCCAACAGACTCCCACTTTCACTAGATCCAACTATTAACAACATTCAGTCTGTTAGATCACACATGAAATTCATGCTTCCACTAAGATAAGGAATTATTAAAGGGGATATTCATGTTCTCCTCTATGAAAAATATAATCACTATGACTTCACCCCTCTGAGAAAAAACCCTTATAAGGTGATACTTTTAGAGTATGTGTTTCATCCATCGGTGTGACCTTTGTACCTTTGTAAGAGCCACCATTGTTGTATTATTACAATGTAAATTTATAGGATATTTAATGATAAGTACTACATAAAGATCTTGTATAAAGTTTCATATCCAAATAAATTCTTTATCTACCTTAAAAAAATTTATATAATCAAACTTCATTATAGAATTGACTACAAATGTATTCTTTGATCTTTTATAACTCATAGCTCCTCCATTGAGAATAAATACAAATCTAGACTATGAATTTATATCATTATAAACTATTTTAAAGTTATCATCTTTATAACCCATTATGACTAGATCCTCATATCCACCATATAATAGGAACATATCCTTAGTTCACCTAAAATACTTAAGGATAACCTTAATAACAGAACAATGTTATTTACCTAGATCAGCTTGATATCTACCTACTATGCTCAAGCCATAGGAAACATAAATACTATAACATAACATGGATTACATGATTTATCTTATCATAGAAGTGTTTGTGATCTTAATCATTATCTCTCTTTCAAGTTTTGTCTAAGGACACATTTTCTTGGAAATATGTATGGCATATGACAATGAAACCAATCCCTTATTGGATTGTTACATATTAAATCTATTTAGTATCTTGTCAATGTATATACCTTTAATTTTCACAATCATCCACTTAGATCCATATTGAATGATATTTATATCAAGGATATAGGCTAATTCACCTAAGTCCTTTATAGAGAATCACTGGTTCAACTAGTACTCAACAGACTATAGGACCAGTATATTGTTTCCAATAAGTAATTTTTCATCAACATATACTACTAGGATAACAACCTCATGCCCACTGAATTGATTTTAAACCCATGGCTTGTATTTGTTCTTAATAAAACTATATTCTATTAAGGCTCTATTATACTAAATTTTCCATGGACTAGATGATTTATTTAATCCATAAATGGACCTGTATAACTTTCATAACATTTTATAATTACCTAGAGTCACAAACCCTACTAGTTGTGTGAAAGAGTGCTGTCGTGGGCACCCTCAAATGATTAGTGTGACTTTGGGGTACTTAGGTGCAGCAGAGTGGCTGACCAAGGTCGTCTCTCAAAGGAGGAAGTGAATTAAAACAATTTTTTGAGGTATTATAGAAATAAAATAAAAGAGAATAAAAATACTACTTGAAAGGATGGGGATGGTTTTTTATAGTTTATGAATCTAGAAGAAGTTTGCTGGAAGAAGATTGTATTTTTTTTGTATTTAGTTTTGAAATGAAATTTTATTAAAATGACACAACAAAAAGATGTTTGCTTAGACAATATTTAAAAGACGTAATCGATCTAACTCTACCTCTTCAATCATTTATTAATCATTATCATTTAAATTAATATTCACTTAATTCTGATCCCTTAATTTGTTAAATCCCGAACCCTAGGAGAATTAACTTTACCATGAAGATTGAAGTGAATTTAACCTTAGGCTAACTTCGGAACATGCAATCGCAACACCCTTCTTTGATTGATGTTATAAAATTAGTGTAACGACCCAAAATTTTTAAATAGTATATTAACTTACTATTAACGATTTAATAGAGATATTAATGGTTAATACAGAAAGAGGAGTCGATGGCTTCATCCAGTAGACTTGAACCTTATGAAGCCCACTTATCAGAGCTTGGGAAGTAGGTGGCATCTTTGGGCTTCACTTTGGACCAAGCCAAAGCTGAACTCCAGCATGTCAAGCTTGAACAGAAACGCCTACAGGAGAAGTTCAAGTTAGTAGAGATTACTACTAGGGCAATGTTATCTGATCCTCCCTCAGATTCTCTCACCATAGCACACCTTACACTTAGGTCATATGTTGGTGTTATAAGGGGATATGTGAAGAGACCCTAGCTTCTTTGTGTAATCCTTTGGGATGAATAAATTGAGATTTATTCCTTTAGTGATGTTTGTGAAATTTCAATTGTTCGGATAATTTTAGGATATATTTTATTGATGAATTTTGAAAAAGGGATATTTTAAAATATTTATGTAAACCCTGAATAATTAATGATGTGTAATGATTTTCAAAAAATGGTCTTCTACAAAAGTGTTCAGTAAGGAATTTGGAGTCTAATAAGAACAACTTAATTTTTGATGAATAGTAAATTATGAATAGTGATTTTACGCTTAGGATTAGTAATGTGACCAAATGGATTAGTAATTTCACTCAAAGAAAGTTTTAATATAATTTAGACACCTAGATTAAGTAATGTGATTCAATAAAATGGTTAAATAACGGTTTCATAAATTATTAATCAAGTATTAGTTTTTTGGGATGAATAGTATTTTTTAATTAAAAATTAAATTAAAAATATTTAGAAAAATATTTTTATAAAATGGACTTTATTTTTGAACTCAGAGCACCGATATTATGTTATGGTAATTTTTGGGGTTTTTTCTAAAGAAATGAATTTTTGGTGAATAGTGTTTTTATTTAAAAATTAAATTAAAAATATTTAGAAAATTATTTTTATAAAATGGAGTTCATATTTTTAATTAGAGCGTTGATATTAGGTTAAGGTGAAATTTTGGGATTTTTCTGACAAAGATGAATTTTCAGTGAATAGTTAAAAAAAGCAGTTTTAGGGGTTTGGTATGTCTAATGACATCATAGCTGTGTCATGGTGATGTCATGAGATATTTTAAGGGTTGGCCGACCTTAGGTGATGAATTATTGTTTTGGGGGCCCCATGTGGCCTAACTTCATGGGAAATATCCTGAGAGAGCACATGGTTTTGAGTAAAGCACTTGTGAGGTGTCCCTTGGCCATTAATGCCTTGTCCCCTCACTTTTCCTATAAATACCAAGCCCTCCCATCATCCTTTCGACTCAAAAACCATCCTCAACGAAGTTCTGGTCTCCTTACCTCCCATGGAGTCCTCCCAAGGTGCCCTCAAGGTCCAAACCTTTGAGTTTTAAGAGTTACGTTTTAAGGTAAGGGATCTGACCTCTCTCTTCTTTTCAAGTAATCTCTTTTATGTGATTTCTTTTATACTCCATGTTCTTATGTGGGAGGATGTTCTTATATATTCATATTACTTCCCTTTTCATGTTCATATGATGATAGACCCCGCCTTTCTCTCATCAATTCGTTTTAAGAATGTTTAAGTGGTGTCGTTAGGCTGCCAAAATTTTAAGGGGATTCTTTCACCCTTCTCATTCTTTTCAAAGTTATACTTTCATGTCAAGTATTTCAAGTTCCTTTTTAATTATGTTGGGGTATGATCTCTATATCTATCATACTGAACTCTTATGTTCATATGATGAGGGACCCTATTTGATCTTTTCAATTCATTTTTGTTGAAGTTTAAGTGACGTCGTTAGGCTGCCGAATTTTCATAAGAGAAATCTAATTTTTTTCTTCCTTCCATGTTTTTCATTTCAAATGGTATGTCCTTAAAATTTCATTAACATGTTCACATACCCTTATTATTCTGTCCCTATACTGTTTTATGGTTCATTTATGAATGTTTGACCCATGTCCCCTCTCTTTTCAATGTTTTCTAAAACCCCGAAACATAGTCGTTATGCTGCAGAATTTTCATCTCAAAATGCCTCTCTCTCTTTATCTCAAAATTATTTTATGTTATTAAGTGAATACTCAAAGCTCTTATTTATACAGAGGTATTCACATATATATCAAAATGTTCTATTTTAAATTCTGGGATTAACATACATGAAACCCGCTTTCCCTTTCCGTGGGTTTAAGGTGACATAAAGATCATGTCTTTAAAGCAGTTTTTAAAACGTTATGATTATGAAATGAAACCCATTTCTTTTATGCTATATGGGTTTTTTATGAAATGATTGATGATGATATATTTGGATCACATGATAATAAATACATGTCAAGGGTGCGCCCAGATAGCACTCCAATTCATTGGGTAAAGACTTAATCTCTAGAGATGACTTTTTAGACTGATACCTTGGTGAATAACCTTGGTAATTTTTAATGACACCTTGGGGATGGACCTTGGTGAAACGAAATGATTGTCAATATTAAATATTGCAGCCACATCTTCAAGTTATGAAAAATGTTATTTTTATTATGATATATCTCATGATTTCTTTCTCATTCCTTAAAGTTCTTTTCATGTACTTATTGAAGTATCTCAAGTTCACATGTAAAATGTTTCTCTTGTTTCCCTTACTGGGCCTTCTACTCACCCTTTCTTTTGATGTATGTCCCCAGGTTATGAGATGCAGTAATGAACCAAGGATGAACTTAAGGAGAATCCTTTCAAGTGTTTAAGAAGAATTTTTTATGTTGTTTTCATGTATTATGTTCCTTGTTTCCAAGACACTAAACCTTAAATATCCTCAGTTCCGTGTAATGAAATGAAAGTTTATGTTATAAAAAGACGGGATGCTATAGTTGGTATCAAAGGGAGGTTTAGTTATTTATAGAAATTAGGATATAAGAACTTTAGGAAGAACCCTATAGAAAAGTTTAAATATAGGAAAATTTCCTGGTATTTTGGTAAGTATTGAGTGAGTGGTTTATCAAAAAAATACGTCCATGTCTGGATACGAGCAGGTAGAGGCAGCTCTGGCACAGATGTACATAGGGGTAAAACCCGAAAACACCG
Organism: Viscum album; assembly: GCA_963277665.1. Classification (NCBI taxonomy): domain Eukaryota; kingdom Viridiplantae; phylum Streptophyta; class Magnoliopsida; order Santalales; family Viscaceae; genus Viscum; species Viscum album. The sequence continues at coordinate 2,006,809,310 of OY728138.1, forward strand.
CTTTGAGCTAGAATCGAACGGGAACTGGTGGATGATAACGGGCCTTGCTGCACTCTTGGTTACAACACTCCCGGGGGATATGTTTGGTTAATCACAAGCTTTTTATGAATCATTATGAAGGAATTATAGAGAAGTGTAATTGTCTAAGAATGAAGTCTTAGTTAAAAGATTCATAAATGAAATAAGTTTCTTACTAAGGTTTTATTCTTTTAGAAAATGGAGGGAAATTGGAGGAACCGTGCCGATGGTGACCGCAATTCACCATGTGCTGACGACCCTCCGATGGAAGCCGGAATGGAAACATTCATGCGAATGACGAACCAATTGACTCAAGTTATGAGTAATAACTTGAATCAAGCTAAGAGGCCGACCTCACCACGAAGGGAACAACACTCTATTGAGTCCTTCATGCATCAACGATCACCATCATTCAGTGGATCTACTGACCCTTTGGTTGCGGAACAATGGATAAGCTCCATTGAAAAGATCTTTTCTGTACTCCTTTGTTCGGAACAAGAAAAAGTCACCCTTGTTGTTTATCGCCTAGAGGGAGAAGCGGATCAGTGGTGGTCACTGGTCAAAAACACAAAGCCTAGAGGAGAGATGGAAGCTATGGAGTGGGAAGAGTTCCGGGGAATATTCTTTAATAAGTATTTCCCTCGTTCCATGAAAATGAGAATGGAGAAAGAGTTTCTCGAGCTGAAGCAGAAGGAGAACGAATCTGTCGGAAGCTATGAGATGAACTTCACCTGACTTTCACGATATACCTCTAGCTTTGTCATGGATCCAAGTGGGAAGGTTGATATATTTTTTGGTGGGCTGAGACCTCATCTGTGGAAGAATTTAGCCAACCGGGACTACGATAGCTACGAGGAGATCGTGCAGAGTGCAATGAAAGTCGAGCTGGAGTTTGCTGAGACGTAGTGGTCTCATATATCAAATGAAAATAAGAGATCGTTGGAGCCCAGTTTAGGGAAGACTTTTGATCAGGGAAGAGGTGGAAAGCAAATGCAACTTACCACATGCAATAAATGTGGGAAGAAGCATCCAGGGAACTTCTTGGTCGGAAGTGGAAAGTGCTACAAGTGTGGAAGAGGAGGCCATATTTCTCAGAATTGTCGTAGTGAGGTGAAGCCTCAACTCCCCAACACTAACGACAGAGGAAATATGGTTATGGCCTTACCCGAATTCCATTGCTTCAAGTGTGGACAGCTTGGGCACTATGCTAATCTCTGTCCAAATCCAAGGGTAGTGGAGGGGAATCACCATCAACCTCCGCAAAGGCCAGGGGAGCACGGTCTTGATTTTTCTATCACAACAACTGAAGTTGAAGCTCCGAATGACGTGGTAGCAGGTACTCTTGTAGTCCTCTCAAAACTAGCAACTACTTTGTTTGATTCTGGTTCTACACATTCCTTTATTTCTTCCAAGTTTGCAAAGAATATAGAATCAATCCCTGAATTGCTTGAGGTAGAGTTTTTAGTCAAGACTCCAAGTGGGATTATACATGCATCAACAGTGTTTAGAGACTCTAGTGTTTACTTTAGTGAGCACAATCTTATCGCAAATCTAGTATTCATTCCCATGTTGGAATTCGACGTTATACTAGGGATGGACTGGCTCTCAAAGTATAATGCTAGAATCAAATGCAGAAGTAAGGAAATCTCAGTAGTCTTGAATAAACAACCTACATTTATCTTCCAAGGAGAGATATCCCGAACTGATCCCTATCTAGAAGCACCTCCTATATCTTTCTTTATGGAGTTAATCAGTGATGATGAAGAAGGAAAAGAGATCATACCAATAGAAGATGTTCCAATTGTTCAGGAATACATGGATGTATTTCCTGAGGAGTTACCTGGACCTCCCCTAGAAAGAGAGGTAGAGTTATCCATTGAAATCGTACCTGGATCTCAACCGATATCAAAGACCCCGTATAGAATGGAAAATGTGGAGCTAGAAGAGTTAAAGAAACAACTCCAAGACTTGTTGGAGAAGGGTTTTATCCGGCCGAGTGTGTCTCCTTGGGGGGAACCAGTTCTCTTTGTGAAGAAGAAGGATGGATCCATGCGGCTATGCATTGATTATAGAGAACTGAACAGGATCACAGTGAAGAACAAATATCCTCTTCCAAGAATTGATGATTTATTTGACCAGCTTCGTGGGGCTCAATTCTTCTATAAGATTGACCTTCGATCTGGTTATCATCAACTGAGGGTGAAGAAGGAAGATATTCTAAAGACTGCCTTCCGATCAAGATATGGGCATTATGAGTTTACTGTTATGCCCTTCGGCTTGACTAATGCTCCTGCTATTTTCAGGTATTTTATGAATAGAGTCTTTAAGGACTACCTTGATAACTTTGTGGTAGTTTTTATTGATGATATTTTGATATATTCAAAAAGTCGTGAGGAGCATGAAGATCATATAAGGGTTATTTTGAAAACTATGCGGAAGGAGAGGCTCTTTGGAAAGTTCAGCAAGTGTGAGTTTTGGTTACAACAAGTGGCTTTCTTGGGGAACATCGTAACCAATGAAGGAATCTCGGTAGACCCTGCAAAGACAATGATTGTGGAGGAGTGGCCTCAACCCACAACAGTAACTGAGATTCGTAGTTTCCTTGGTTTAGTGAGATATTATAGGAGGTTTGTGAAAAACTTTTCACGACTTTCTAATACACTAACAAAGTTGACTTGAAAAGGGGTTAAGTTCATCTAGACAAAGGAATGCGAGGAATGTTTCCAAGAGCTGAAGAAGATATTGGTTACTGCACCTGTGTTAACACTACCCTCTTTCAGAGAAGGATTCGTTATTTTTAGCGATGCATCTCTGAAAGGGCTTGGGTGCGTCCTCATGAAAAATGACAAGGTAATTGCTTATGCATCTCGACAGTTGAAGATTCATGAGCAGAATTATCCTACGCATGATCTAGAGTTGGCGGCAGTTGTTTTTGCTCTAAAGATATGGAGGCACTATCTTTATAGGGAGAAATGTGATATATACACTGACCACCAAAGTCTAAAGTATATTTTCACATAGAAATAATTGAACATGAGACAAAGGAGATTGTTGGAGCTTATTAAAGACTATGATTGTTCAATTCATTATCACCCTAGAAGAGAAAATAAAGTCGCGGATGCGTTAAGCAGGAAAGACCCTGTTGTTCTGGCAACAATGAGGATCCTAGGAGATCCCTTGATTAAAGATCTAGTAAAACTGGACATGGGAATTATAAGGAAAGGGACATCATCAACCCTATCCCAAATGATTTCTCAACCTTCATTACTAGAGAAGATCAAGAAGGCTCAGAAAGAAGATCCTTTGCTGCAGGAGAAGTTTGAGGCTGTAAAGGATGGGAAGTTCCCTGACTTCAATATTGATCAAGAAGGTGTATTGAAATTTCGTACAATACTATGTGTTCCATCTATTCCGGAGATAAAGAAAGAATTGATGGATGAAGCTCATAACTCTACTTTATCTATACATCCGGGAAGCACTAAGATGTATAGAGACCTTCGTGATCATTATTGGTGGGATAACATGAAGAGGGAGATTGCTGATTACACAACAAGGTGCCTGGTGTGTCAGCAAGTAAAGGCAGAAAGACAACTTCCTAAGGGGGTATTACAACCGCTACCCATACCAGTATAAAAGTGGGATAATATCACTATGGACTTTGTAACTGTTCTCCCGAAAACATCCAAAGGAAACAATGCGATATGGGTTATTGTGGACCGTCTCACCAAGACAACCCATTTTATCTCTATTAGGGAAGATTTCTCTCTAGATCAGCTTGCCAAGATATACGTAAGGGAAGTGTTAAGGCTGCATGGGGTACCACTATCCATCGTTTCTGATCGTGATCCAAGATTCACATCAAAATTCTAGAGAAGTCTTCAACATGCTCTGAATACTGAATTGAATTTTAGTACGGCCTATCATCCTCAAACTGATGGCCAATATGAAAGGACTATTCAGAAACTCTAAGACATGCTGAGATTATGCTCAATGGAATTTAAAGGTGGATGGGATCAACACCTCCCATTAGTGGAGTTCTCCTATAACAACAGCTTCCATTCGAGTATTCAGATGGAACCCTATGAAGCTTTGTATGGAAAGCGATGTAGAACTCCTACTTGTTGGGATGAAACTGGTGAGACAAAGTTTCTTGGGCCTGATCTCGTGCAAGAGATGACGGAACAGGTTCATGACATCCAACAACACATAAAGGCTACTCAGAGTCAGCAGAAGAGCTATGCTGACAATCGTCGGAGGGACATGGAGTTTGGTGTTGGTGACAAAGTCTTCCTTCGAATTTCTCCATGGAAGAGAGTCATGCAGTTTGGGAAGAAAGGGAAGTTCAGCCCTAGGTACATTGGCCCCTATGAAATCCTTGATCGCATAGGAGCAGTGGCCTATCGTCTAGCACTTCCACCAAACCTAGCTCAAGTTCACAATGTCTTCCATGTATCTCTCTTGAGGAATTGCATACCCGACCCTTCGCATGTACTGAACCCAGGGGTGGTACAACTGGAACATGACCTCTCTTATGAGGAGCGTCCAGTGGAGATCTTAGACCGTAGAGACAAGGTTCTACGAAACAAGACTACCCACCTTGTGAATGTGTTGTGGAGGAATCATAAATATAAAGAAGCGACTTGGGAGCCTGAGGAAACAATGAAGCAAAAGTACCCTCACCTTTTCGACTAGGCCTCAAGTATAAATTTTGGGGATGAAATTTCTTAAGGGGGGAAGAATGTAACAACCCAAACTTTTTAAATAGTATATTAATGTAACAGCCCAAGATTTTATAAAGAAATATTCTTTTTAATTTTATTAATGTCTTGTGTTGTACGCTACACCAAAAGGAACTTGCACAACATGCATCCTTGACTTGCCTTGCATTACACGCAATCGCGACCTTCCTCGATAGCGTGTGTAGTACGCAATAACGAGTTTCACTAAACAGCAATATGCTATTAAAATGTTATTAAAACTAGCCGTTATGAATAGTAATAACCACTTTTTTAAAATTCTGTAAATCTTATTTTTCAAAATGAACTTCATTCTTGGATTCGGAGTATCGAATTTAGCCTAAGGTGAAATTTTGGTACTTTTCGGATAACTTTCATATTCTGATGAATAGTGAAAAATTACTAAATTATAATTAAAAACAACTTTTTTAATCGAAATAATTAATAGTGATAAATTATTAATTTGAGTGGTTTTAAAGTATATTTAGAATATATTTTTACAATTTAATACAATGTTGGTCATTGGTTGTAATTTCACATTTAAACCAGACATAATCAAGTGTCAATCTTTTGATATATATTGTTTCCTAAAAACACGCTATTTATTTTAACAGCGGGATTTAATTATAAAATTAATTAATGCAACTTCTATGTTATGAATTTGGTAAAATAGATTTCATTTTTGAATTCGGAATATGAAATATAGCTTAGGATGAAATTTTGGCATTGTTCTGAAAAACATCAATTTTTGATGAATAGTGAAACTACTAAGTGGTAGTTAAAAAAACTGAATTTTTCATAAAACATAATTTTGCCGCTTCTGTGAATGGAATTTCGAAAATCCGAGAGACACGGTTAATATCAAGGACTAAAATGTGGTTCAATGAGATGAAAATAATTTTTTTGGTGAATAGTAACTTTTTACTTTTTTACCGCGGTTAATAGTAAATAGGGTAACTAAGGGTAAATATGATATTACTATTACCCTAACACATGTCCTAATTCTATTGGACAAGTATAATTCGACCAAAAACAAACTTAGGAATAAAATATGACCATTTAGGCCCACTTGGATTAGATTAGGACATTTATTATTAATTTATTTAAAGAAAGGTTAAAATAGTTAAAATCAAAGTTTAATAAGTAAATCATTTTTAATATGGGGTTATACATAAGATAAATTCGATTTTAAATATTCATTAGAAAGCTAAAAATATTTCCTACATGATGGTATTTTATTTGTAATTTTTAGACATAAAATAATTTAATTTATTTATGACACAACGATGATGCAGTAATTATCTTATTAATGAAATATTGACATAATTGATGTTATAAACACCAAAATAAATGTAATTTGAGATTTTTTATGAATTCCACTAATTTTATAGGTTACTATGATATATTAATTTTGATTTAATCAACTTGGTTCGAACATTTAATTCTGTTATGACTTTCACAAAAATCATATATCAAATAGTGTCAAAATTGACACAAAATAGTTTTTAAATCAAATATTATATTATTAATTGTTATTGTATTCATAAAAATCTAAGGTTCGGCCAAATGACTTAGATAAGGATATATCTATTAATAATAAACAATTTGGGGTTCGTTTGGCATGTTATAGTAAGTTTATTAACCATATAGTGAAAGAAAACAAAAAGACATGGTAAAAGTTAAACTATTTAACTTAGAGTTAAATTTAATTGATAAGGTTAAAATAATATCCTAAACTTGTCTAAATTCTATTGGTTGATAGGATTTCGACCCCTCCCCACCTTATCTTATAAATAAGACCCTTTGGAACCATTATAAACCGATTTTGACTTTAATATAAAATAATATTTTGAGATATTCCTAAGGTGCCCCTCTCCTCCCTTATAAAAGGAAACCTCCTCCCCCTCCTCCTCACACAAATTTGAGCACTCAAGCTCGGCCAACCCCTGCCATTTTCTCCTCTCCACTTCCCTAGCAACATCCTAGAGGTTCTGGTCTTCCTCAAAGACCAATTCTAGTGCCCTAAGAGGATGTCTCAAAGAGGCACTTCAAAGAAGAGGTAATTACCGTTACCAATTCTTTCATCTTTATTTCTTCTTCCACTTCTTCTTCTTAGGTTGTTTCATTATAAAGTAATAACATCAGTATCACTCATATACTGATATGTTATTATAAGTATGAAACAACCCTATTTCACCATCTATCCATCCTACGGAAAAAGAAATCACCGCGCGTGCGTACGTACGGAATACCGTCTCCACGACGCGATGAGATTCATTCTCCATGTTAACCATTTAAAGAATGATTATAAAGTATATATAAGAAATAATAATGAAATATATGACATTATAAAGCTACTGGATTTATTTATATATATATATATGTATGTATGTCATCTACTTACTTCCATTTCAAGACAATAAGGAAAGTAAAACAGCGTTCATGCGTACGTACGGACTACCGTCTCCATGAACGGTGTTTTTCATCTATATATTATATATATATATATACTGAATATATATGATATATAAATCATATTTTATATTCTGGAAGTAAGTAAATCATGATATAAGTAATAGTGATGTCAAGAACAACAAGTCAAAACACCCAAGATAAATGAAACGATTTTACCCAAAACGCTTCTTTAACATGGAATTTACAAAAGAACGGGTAATATAATGTCATAAGTGAACCATATATGATATCATAACAATGAATATGATTCTTTAATAAGTCAATAACATGATTTAAATCATTATACAGGAGGTTCGGACACTTACAAAGCAAGTCGGACCTAAGGTAAGGGAAATATCACAATCTCATTTTTATCCGAGATTGTTTATTCGTAAGTATTTACTGGGGTGTATTTTATCATCCACATCCATGTTTCATCAAAATGTAATATTATTTCCATCCACCTACAATTGTTTAAATCCATTTTTACCCTTCGGTGAGTTTTTAGTAATATGTATGAAAGGAATCTTTTGTCGTACGAGGTACTTTTTGACTTTTCCGACAAAAGTACGAAGAATGTTTTTTTTAACTTATACGGCACGAACGGATTTCTACTGTTTTATAAAGCCTTATTTTAATGAAGCTTACTCTAAAATATTTCATGACTATTTTCAATAAAATCTCTTTCTTTTAAAATTGCATGATGTTTTGTGAAAAGAAATTGATTTTGAAGAAGAAAGGATATTTTCCTCAAGAATTCAATTCAAGTGTTTTATCAAAATTATTTTCCATCTAAGATAATAAAGGGTTATGTTTCTATCCATATTTTTACATTGATTTGACTATGTTGTGATGGAATTATGTTTATGAATTCCTTTATCTTATATGAATTGATTTATGATGTCATGATGTTTCAAGAATCCCATTTTTGTTACATGTGTTATGCGATGATGTATGTTTTATGATTATGTGGCACACATAAGAAAGGATTCATTATAAGATGGGTGGGACCTATATCTCCCTCCAATGAATTGGGTAATGATTTTATATCTCATGAGATAGACATGGCTGGAATGGTAGGTTATACCGGTTCAGTGAAACAGGACTGAAACGAGGGTTACTCGATTCAGAAAGGGACTTTGTCCACTAAGATAGTCTTGGCAATGAGTCATGACTAACAAGAAATGATTCTCTATTATTATGTGTGTATGCCACAAAGTTTCATGTTTTATGTTATGATTATTGTGATTACATTTCACTGCCATGATTTATCCCATGTTATAAAATTATGCTCTCTTTTGCAGGTTATGATTTCCAAAATGTTATGTTCTTATGAATATGATGTGATTGATATTTCTTTTGTTTACCCTTACTGAGCATTTGAGCTCACCCTTTTATGTTTTCTTTTCCCCAGGATATAAAGAAAGGTTTTAGGTAAAAAAAAGGAAGATCTTTATGGGATATGTTGAAGATCTTTCACCACGATTAGAAGATTATAGTCCGAGTTTCCAAAGACACTAAACTATTACGGTCCTTGTGTGTGTTTTTTTGTAATGAACTAAGTATTCCGCAAAAGTAATGTAAAGTCCATGTACGTCAAGATATGGGTCTCTACAGTTGGTATCAGAGGAAAGGTTTAGTCAACCTTTGGAAACTAGGATGCGAAAACGTTAGTGAGATCCCTAGAGATATTTCTAAGGTATGTCTAGGGATGTCCCTAGGGATAAGTATACGTGTAGGTTATAGTAATAGAATTACGCTAACGATCATAGAATTAAACCTAAGATGTTGGATATTGAGGGTACTCCCCCTTTATTATGTTGTTTTCCCTAGCATGATTTTTTCCTCTCACACTATTCTTTTTGGGTTTTAGACGATGGCTGGAACCCGAAGGAACCGTGTTGATCAATGCAATGGACAATGCAATGATTGCCCTCCTGAACAAACAAATGTTATGGGAGATGGAGTGCAAAATCTTATTGCTATACTTACACAAGCTATGAATCATTCTGGACTTCCAAATGAGCAGAGAAGGGAACAATATTCTATTGAGTCCTTCATGAGGCAACGTCCACTTTCTTTCAGTGGGTCTTCTGATCCACTTGTGGCTGAACAATGGATCAGTACTACTGAAAAGATATTTTCAGTTCTTCAATGTTCTGAACATGATAAAGTCATCTTAGCAGTATATCGTTTGGAAGGTGAAGCTGATCAATGGTGGAATCTTATCAAGAATACGAGGCCAAGAGATGAAATTGAGTCCATGGAATGGGACGAGTTCAAGAACTTGTTTTTCAGTAAGTACTTCCCTCGTATTCTTCGAACAATGATGGAGAAAGAGTTTCTTGAACTGAAGCAAAGGGACGATGAATCTGTTGGTACCTATGAAGCAAATTTTACAAGACTTGCAAGGTATGCTTCTGGAATTATCATCCAACCTGAAAGTAAAGTTGATCGATTTTTCAGTGGCTTAAAACCAAGTCTTCGAAGGGCATTAGCTATAAGAGACTTCAGTAGCTATGAAGAAATTGTGCGTTGTGCTATCAAGGTAGAAATGGAAGTTGGTGTTACATATCCATCTCATGGTTTTGACAAGAAACGAAAGATGGAGTTCAAGGAGAAATCTCAGAATAATGGTGAAAAGAAGATGAATGTTTCCTTATGCACAAAGTGTGGAAAGAAGCATGGTGGAGATTGTCTTAAAGGGACTAGAAAATGTTTTAAGTGTGGAAAAGAAGGTCATCGAGCAGCTGAGTGTAAAAGTAATGGAAAAAGGGTTTCTAATGATGTGAATAAAGCAAACACTGCAGAGAACGCACCGCCAACACTTCAATGCTTCAAGTGCAAGGAAATGGGGCATTATGCTAATAATTGCCCTAATCCAAGGGTTAGTGATGATCAACATGAGCAACCACTGAAGGCAAAGGACAAAGGGAAATCACATGCGATCACTATTGGCAATATTGAATATGACAACGATGTGGTGGAATGATTAAGTGTTTATGTAATGGGATTCCAAAATTATGTTGTATCATTGAGTATTGAAATATTTATTGATGTGGTATTCAAAGTGATTGAGATATTTTTTGAAAATAAGATGATATGCGCATAATGAAGACAAGAAAATGAAATGTTTAATAGTATTCATGAGCTCATGATTGATATAAGGACTAAGTGATATCATGGTTTGAGTATATAGAATTTTGAGGATTTTGGTATGTGGAAAGTGTTAACTTTTAACTGCACTCATGTTTTCACTAAGGTATTCAAGAGAATACAATATTAAGGCCTTTGAATGTTTGGAATGTGTCCAACAAGATATATCTTATGATATATGGGGATCAACGATGGTATTAAATCTCTGGTAATCATTTTCACTATGTTATGAGAATGGACTGCAGTATTATGGATAGGACTAAAGATTGGAATGGATTATGTTGGACATAAGTTAGTATTGTTTAAGGATAGAAGTTTTTTCGATATTATTGGATGTTATAGTATTATAGTTTTAGAAAAAGGACAACCTGCAGGACGGGCGACAGCCCATCGCTTCAGACAAGGCTGTGGGAATCGAACCCACAACCGAAGTGCGACTGGCCTTTATCGCCTACCACTGACCTACAGGAAGTCCCTGTTTAGTAGAAACTAGTGTTATTATATTAAGCAGTATGATATATGAGGTATAAGTCCATTTTAGGAACCATATATGATTAATCTCACTATAGATCGACTTATGTATATAATTTTTGCTAACCTTTTGTTTGAGACAGATGGAATGACCCGTCATTCTATCACATGATCTGCTAACACTTCACAAATAACAAATTCAACTTCATTTATTTAAGAGATGAAGTTGAAATTGTTAAAGGAACGAACAACAATGAGGTTGTACCAACATAAAGTAAGTATTTATTCTAATTCAAATTCTTTAACTTTAGGGAAATGATCTTGAAAACCAAAAATGTTGTCCTAGTGATCTTATATCTGATGAATCAGATGGTACCTTAGATCGTCACAAATTTATGGCTTTGTGATTACTGGCTTTTCCATAGCCATGTTCTCTACCACTCTCCATCAGAACATGATGGTTAGATTTTTCTTCCATATCCATATTTTCACCTATGTGGAAACCCAGTGATTAGTTTATTTGGGTAACCGTTAGGTTTCATACTTTTGTTTTTAAAGATTGGTTTTGGTATTCCTTTTTACGATGTGGGATTCTATTAAAGAAACTTTCGAATAGTAACCCATTTATAACCCCGACGAATTTCGAGGGCGAAATTCATTTTAAGGGGGTAGAATGTAACAGCCCAAGATTTTATAAAGAAATATTCTTTTTAATTTTATTAATGTCTTGTGTTGTACGCTACACCAAAAGGAACTTGCACAACATGCATCCTTGACTTGCCTTGCATTACACGCAATCGCGACCTTCCTCGATAGCGTGTGTAGTACGCAATAACGAGTTTCACTAAACAGCAATATGCTATTAAAATGTTATTAAAACTAGCCGTTATGAATAGTAATAACCACTTTTTTAAAATTCTGTAAATCTTATTTTTCAAAATGAACTTCATTCTTGGATTCGGAGTATCGAATTTAGCCTAAGGTGAAATTTTGGTACTTTTCGGATAACTTTCATATTCTGATGAATAGTGAAAAATTACTAAATTATAATTAAAAACAACTTTTTTAATCGAAATAATTAATAGTGATAAATTATTAATTTGAGTGGTTTTAAAGTATATTTAGAATATATTTTTACAATTTAATACAATGTTGGTCATTGGTTGTAATTTCACATTTAAACCAGACATAATCAAGTGTCAATCTTTTGATATATATTGTTTCCTAAAAACACGCTATTTATTTTAACAGCGGGATTTAATTATAAAATTAATTAATGCAACTTCTATGTTATGAATTTGGTAAAATAGATTTCATTTTTGAATTCGGAATATGAAATATAGCTTAGGATGAAATTTTGGCATTGTTCTGAAAAACATCAATTTTTGATGAATAGTGAAACTACTAAGTGGTAGTTAAAAAAACTGAATTTTTCATAAAACATAATTTTGCCGCTTCTGTGAATGGAATTTCGAAAATCCGAGAGACACGGTTAATATCAAGGACTAAAATGTGGTTCAATGAGATAAAAATAATTTTTTTGGTGAATAGTAACTTTTTACTTTTTTACCGCGGTTAATAGTAAATAGGGTAACTAAGGGTAAATATGATATTACTATTACCCTAACACATGTCCTAATTCTATTGGACAAGTGTAATTCGACCAAAAACAAACTTAGGAATAAAATATGACCATTTAGGCCCACTTGGATTAGATTAGGACATTTATTATTAATTTATTTAAAGAAAGGTTAAAATAGTTAAAATCAAAGTTTAATAAGTAAATCATTTTTAATATGGGGTTATACATAAGATAAATTCTATTTTAAATATTCATTAGAAAGCTAAAAATATTTCCTACATGATGGTATTTTATTTGTAATTTTTAGACATAAAATAATTTAATTTATTTATGACACAACGATGATGCAGTAATTATCTTATTAATGAAATATTGACATAATTGATGTTATAAACACCAAACTAAATGTAATTTGAGATTTTTTATGAATTCCACTAATTTTCTAGGTTACTATGATATATTAATGTTGATTTAATAAACTTGGTTCGAACATTTAATTCTGTTATGACTTTCACAAAAATCATATATCAAATAGTGTCAAAATTGACACAAAATAGTTTTTAAATCAAATATTATATTATTAATTGTTATTGTATTCATAAAAATCTAAGGTTCGGCCAAATGACTTAGATAAGGATATATCTATTAATAATAAACAATTTGGGGTTCGTTTGGCATGTTATAGTAAGTTTATTAACCATATAGTGAAAGAAAACAAAAAGACATGGTAAAAGTTAAACTATTTAACTTAGAGTTAAATTTAATTGATAAGGTTAAAATAATATCCTAAACTTGTCTAAATTCTATTGGTTGATAGGATTTCGACCCCTCCCTACCTTATCTTCGAAATAAGACCCTTTGGAACCATTATAAACCGATTTTGACTTTAATATAAAATAATATTTTGAGATATTCCTAAGGTGCCCCTCTCCTCCCTTATAAAAGGACACCTCCTCCCCCTCCTCCTCACACAAATTTGAGCACTCAATCTCGGCCAACCCCTGTCATTTTCTTCTCTCCACTTCCCTAGAAACATCCTAGAGGTTCTGGTCTTCCTCAAAGACCAATTCTAGTGCCCTAAGAGGAGGTCTCAAAGAGGCACTTCAAAGAAGAGGTAATTACCGTTACCAATTCTTTCATCTTTATTTCTTCTTCCACTTCTTCTTCTTAGGTTGTTTCATTATAAAGTCATAACATCAGTATCACTCATATACTGATATGTTATTATAAGTATGAAACAATCCTATTTCACCATCTATCCATCCTACGGAAAAAGAAATCACCGCGCGTGCGTACGTACGGAATACCGTCTCCACGACGCGATGAGATTCATTCTCCATGTTAACCATTTAAAGAATGATTATAAAGTATATATAAGAAATAATAATGAAATATATGACATTATAAAGCTACTGGATTTATGTATATATATATATATATGTATGTCATCTACTTACTTCCATTTCAAGACAATAAGGAAAGTAAAACAGCGTTCATGCGTACGTACGGACTACTGTCTCCATGAACGGTGTTTTTCATCTATCTATTATATATATATATATACTGAATATATATGATATATAAATCATATTTTATATTCTGGAAGTAAGTAAATCATGATATAAGTAATAGTGATGTCAAGAACAACAAGTCAAAACACCTAAGATAAATGAAACGATTTTACCCAAAACGCTTCTTTAACATGGAATTTACAAAAGAACGGGTAATATAATGTCATAAGTGAACCATATATGATATCATAACAATGAATATGATTCTTTAATAAGTCAATAACATGATTTAAATCATTATACAGGAGGTTCGGACACTTACAAAGCAAGTCGGACCTAAGGTAAGGGAAATATCACAATCTCATTTTTATCCGAGATTGTTTATTCGTAAGTATTTACTGGGGTGTATTTTATCATCCACATCCATGTTTCATCAAAATGTAATATTATTTACATCCACCTACAATTGTTTAAATCCATTTTTACCCTTCGGTGAGTTTTTAGTAATATGTATGAAAGGAATCTTTTGTCGTACGAGGTACTTTTTGACTTTTCCGACAAAAGTACGAAGAATGTTTTTTTTAACTTATACGGCACGAACGGATTTCTACTGTTTTATAAAGCCTTATTTTAATGAAGCTTCCTCTAAAAGATTTCATGACTATTTTCAATAAAATCTCTTTCTTTTAAAATTGCATGATGTTTTGTGAAAAGAAATTGATTTTGAAGAAGAAAGGATATTTTCCTCAAGAATTCAATTCAAGTGTTTTATCAAAATTATTTTCCATCTAAGATAATAAAGGGTTATGTTTCTATACATATTTTTACATTGATTTGACTATGTTGTGATGGAATTATGTTTATGAATTCCTTTATCTTATATGAATTGATTTATGATGTCATGATGTTTCAAGAATCCCATTTTTGTTACATGTGTTATGCGATGATGTATGTTTTATGATTATGTGGCACACATAAGAAAGGATTCATTATAAGATGGGTGGGACCTATATCTCCCTCCAATGCATTGGGTAATGATTTTATATCTCATGAGATAGACATGGCTGGAATGGTAGGTTATACCGGTTCAGTGAAACAGGACTGAAACGAGGGTTACTCGATTCAGAAAGGGACTTTGTCCACTAAGATAGTCTTGGCAATGAGTCATGACTAACAAGAAATGATTCTCTATTATTATGTGTGTATGCCACAAAGTTTCATGTTTTATGTTATGATTATTGTGATTACATTTCACTGCCATGATTTATCCCATGTTATAAAATTATGCTCTCTTTTGCAGGTTATGATTTCCAAAATGTTATGTTCTTATGAATATGATGTGATTGATATTTCTTTTGTTTACCCTTACTGAGCATTTGAGCTCACCCTTTTATGTTTTCTTTTCCCCAGGATATAAAGAAAGGTTTTAGGTAAAAAAAAAGGAAGATCTTTATGGGAGATGTTGAAGATCTTTCACAACGATTAGAAGATTATAGTCCGAGTTTCCAAAGACACTAAACTATTACGGTCCTTGTGTGTGTGTTTTTGTAATGAACTAAGTATTCCGCAAAAGTAATGTAAAGTCCATGTACGTCAAGATATGGGTCTCTACAATTAACTTACTCTTAACGATTTAATAGAGATATTAATGGTTAATGCAGAAAGAGGAGTCGATGGCTTCATCCAGTAGACTCGAACCTTATGAAGCTCACTTATTAGAGCTTGGGAAGGAGGTGGCATCTTTGGGCTTCGCTTTGGACCAAGCCCAAGCCGAACTCCAGCGTGTCAAGATTGAACAGAAACGCCTACAGGAGAAGTTCAAGTTAGTAGAGATTACTACTAGGGCAATGTTATCTGAGCCTCCCTCAGATTCTCTCACCATAGCACACCTTACACTTAGGTCATATGCTGGTGTTATAAGGGGCTATGTGACGAGACCCTAGCTTCTTTGTGTAATCCTTTGGGATGAATAAATTGAGATTTATTCCTTTAGTGATGTTTGTGAAATTTCAATTATTTGGATAATTTTAGGATATATTTTATTGATGAATTTTGAAAAAGGGATATTTTAAAATATTTATGTAAACCCTAAATAATTAATGATGTGTAATGATTTTCAAAAAATGGTCTTCTACAAAAGTGTTCAGTAAGGAATTTGGAGTCTAATAAGAACAACTTAATTTTTGATGAATAGTAAATTATGAATAGTGATTTTACGCTTAGGATTAGTAATGTGACCAAATGGATTAGTAATTTCACTCAAAGAAAGTTTTAATATAATTTAGACACCTAGATTAAGTAATGTGATTCAATAAAATGGGTAAATAACGGTTTCATAAATTATTAATCAAGTATTAGTTTTTTGGGATGAATAGTGTTTTTCAATTAAAAATTAAATTAAAAATATTTAGAAAAATATTTTTATAAAATGGACTTTATTTTTGAACTCAGAGCACCGATATTATGTTATGGTAATTTTTGGGGTTTTTTCTAAAGAAATGAATTTTCGGTGAATAGTGTTTTTATTTAAAAATTAAATTAAAAATATTTAGAAAATTATTTTTATAAAATTCAGTTCATATTTTTAATTAGAGCTTTGATATTTGGTTAAGGTGAAATTTTGGGATTTTTCTGAGAAAGATGAATTTTCAGTGAATAGTAAAAAAAGCAGTTTTAGGGTTTCGGTATGTCTAATGACATCATAGCTGTGTCATGGTGATTTCATGAGATATTTTAAGGTTTGGACGACCTTAGGTGATGAATTATTGTTTTGGGGGCCCCATGTGGCCTAACTTTATGGGAAATATCATGAGATAACACATGGTTTTTGAGTAAAGCACTTGTGAGGTGTCCCTTGGCCATTAATGCCTTGTCCCCTCACTTTCCCTATAAATACCAAGCCCTCCTATCATCCTTTCGACTCAAAAACCATCCTCAACGAAGTTCTGGTCTCCTTACCTCCCAAGGAGTCCTCTCAAGGTGCCCCCAAGCCCTCAAGGTCCAAACCTTTGAGTTTTAAGAGTTACGTTTTAAGGTAAGGGATCCGACCTCTCTCTTCTTTTCAAGTAATCTCTTTTATGTCATTTCTTTTATACTCCATGTTCTTATGTGGGAGGATGTTCTTATATATTCATATTACTTCCATTTTCATGTTCATATGATGAGAGACCCCACCTTTCTCTCATCAATTCGTTTTAAGAATGTTTAAGTGACGTCGTTAGGCTGCCGAAATTTTAAGGGGATTCTTTCACCCTTCTCATTCTTTTCAAAGTTATACTTTCATGTCAAGTCTTTCAAGTTCCTTTTTAATTATGTTGGGGTATTATCTCTATATCTATCATATTTAACTCTTATGTTCATATTATGAGGGACCCTATATGATCTTTTCAATTCATTTTTGTTGAAGTTTAAGTGACGCCGTTAGGCTGCCGAATTTTCATAAGAGAAATCTAATTTTTTTCTTCCTTCCATGTTTTTCATTTCAAATCGTATTTCCTTCAAATTTCATTACCATGTTCACATACCATTATTATTCTATCCCTATACTGTTTTATGGGTCATTTATTAATGTTTGACCCATGTCCCCTCTCTTTTCAATGTTTTCTAAAACCCCAAAACATAGTCGTTATGCTGCAGAATTTTCGTCTCAAAATTCCTCTCTCTCTTTATCTAAAAATTATTTTATTTTATTAAGTGAATACTCAAAGCTCTTATTTATACAGGGGTATTCACATATATATCAAAATTTTCTATTTTAAATTCTAGGATTTACATACATGAAACCCGCTTTCCCTTTCTGTGGGTTTAAGGTGACATAAAGATCATGTCTTTAAAGCAGTTTTTAAAACATTATGATTGTGAAATGAAACCCATTTCTTTTATGCTATATGGGTTGTTTATGAAATGATTGATGATGATATATGTGGCTCACATGATAATAAATACATTTCAAGGGTGCGCCTAGATAGCGCTCCAATGCATTGGGTAAAGACTTAATCTCTAGAGATGACTTTTTAGACTGATACCTTGGTGAATAACCTTGGTAATTTTTAATGACACCTTGGGGATGGACCTTGGTGAAACGAAATTATTGCAAATATTAAATGTTGCATCCACATCTTCAAGTTATGAAAAATGTTATTTTTATTATGATATATCTCATGATTTCTTTCTCATGCCTTAAAGTTATTTTCATGTCCTTATTGAAGTATCTCAAGTTCACATGTAAAATGTTTCTCTTGTTTCCCTTACTGGGCCTTCTGCTCACCCTTTCTTTTGATGTATGTCCCCAATTTATGAGATGCAGTAATGAACCTAGGATGAACTTAAGGAGAAGCCTTTCAAGTGTTTAAGAAGAATGTTTTATGTTGTTTTCATGTATTATGTTCCTTGTTTCCAAGACACTAAACCTTAAAGATCCTCAGTTCCGTGTAATGAAATGAAAGTTTATGTTATAAAAATATAGGATGCTATAATTAGCTTATGTTCAGTGGTAAATTAAGGCACATAACCACTATATAAATGAGGATTAATTGAGTTTAGGGATTATATTTGAACTCTACAAATTGACCCGTGTGGTTTTGAATTACCGGGTAAGGTTGCGCTCTCACAGTTCACACAATTCCCGACCTGACGTGTTTTGTGTTAACTATTCAATTTCTTGCTTAGTTTCATTTAAATTAAAAACTAAATTAATATATCATCATATGTGAATTACAGTAGCTCATTGATTCAAAATAAATGAATGAAGAAGGATAGAGGTCGATCGATTACTAAAAAGAACTACTCTTCCATGGGTGGTGTAGTCATCGTGGAGACGTTTTGCATAAGAAAAGGATTGAAAGGGTAGAACCCAATATTGTATCCACTCTTGATTCCAACCCAATTAAGAAGATTAAGAGAAGAATAAGAAGGATGAACACAGAAGATTATTTGAAGAAAAATTCAAGAAACAAACATGAAAGAAAATAAATACAAAGAAGAGGTGCGAGAGGAGAGCCTTTTTGGAAGAGAGGTTTTCACAAATGCTTACTTCTTCCAAGAGTTTTAAGGGGCTCACAAGAGACACCCTTTCGTCCACACCTTCCCAAATCCTCTACCAGCCCTCTCAAAGAGTTAAAACCCCCTTTAAATAGAGTTTGTGAGGGCTAGGGATACATAACTTTTTAAGTGTGAAATGAAAAACTCGGCCAAATATTTTATTCCAAGTTGCACCGCCTAGTTGACCTCTAAAACGCGTGAATTGACCGGACTTCCAGAAGTATAATTTGTTCCAAATCATGCCCCCGATCTTTTCTCAACATTTGGGCTCAATCCAAACCCTTATGTATAATATATGGCCCAAATACAGAACCCATGTCCATTCTACTGAGTCCATCCCACCATTGGATTAATGGCCCATTTACTCCATCCAAATGCACTCTTTATCTCTAGTGTCCTGAATTAAAGTTGTATAAAATTAAGTTAGGAACACTGTTACAAAATTTAAAATTCAAATAATAAATATAAAAATATTTATCTTCGAAATACTACAGTGCACTATTAAGGGTAAAACTGGAATTTTCACCAAATTTTCAAATGAATGATCAAATCCCAAATATTTTATAAATAAACATATTAAACACAATTTGAGGAAATTATATAATTTATTATCAATAAAATATTCAACAAAATAGTGTTTTATCAACTCCCCCACACTTACCCTTTTGCACTCCTGAGCAAAACCTCATATCAAGTAAACATCAATATCAAATCAAAACCAATTTTAAAACACATATCCTTGAGATCAATCAATTTCACACCAAGAATAAAAAGATATAATGCCTCATAAAAAACCTTATTTAAAGTTCTCCATTTATATCATTCAATATATTTCCACTTCATTTATCCTCCCATGCACAAAACACTTACCTCGCTTGAATTTTCTCTTATCGCACAAATGTCATTTTTTTTGCAATGTATTTCTCATCCAAACTCATACAAGGGTCACCATAGGCTTGATAGATTCCTACATCGCTACCCGATGTGAGTCAAGGACATATGTTTATCATGATGACTTTCCAGGGTTGTTCTGTGGCTTTCGGTTGGTAGGATTTAGATGTGAAAAAAATCTGAGGCTGAATGAGGAGGGCTTGACTCTTTTTGAAGCAAAATTGCATTAATCTAATTTTCACTTAAATATAGTATTCTCCTCAATCTCTATAGTATCAATTCAGATCCATCATCATTAAAAGTCATGAAAAGTTTACAACATTCATCATTTCAGCATCAAAAATTTCAATCTTCTCAAATATGATTTTCTTGAAAGCTCCAGATGGGCACAACTTTCCACCTCAATTAGAGCTCTAGAAAAGGCACAGCTTCACTTGTCATGAAAGCTCCAGAAAAGGCACAGCTTTCAATATAATGAATTTCTTCAGTAGAAAACACATCTCTTCAGAATTTAATTTTCTACCCAAAGTATCACATAATGTGGTGGAACAACACAAGATATATTCCCCCACACTTAAGCTCAACTAGATTATGCAATTTCACTTCAAGAGTTGGTTGGATAGGGAAAATTGGCTTGTAATGTGGCTGACCTAATAGGCTGTGCATGGATTCTAAGGTCTAGAAAGATTAAATATTCAAGGTAGGCCATTATAAAAAAGGATTCTTTGAAATAGGGGCTTTAATACCAAACAAATGCCTCAATCATTTAAACATATGTACCTCAAACCCTCAAGTTTTGACAGGAATAGATCAAATTCTGGTTAAATCAAGCATGGTTTGGTTCTCTCAAGAATTGAGGTGAATGTAAAGAATATGAAAATAATGGTTCATAAGTCTCACAGGAAAGTGATTTCAAATATAAAGACGGTGAGATGTGGCATGGGATTCAAAATTCAGTTTACTTTTCATGAAATTACTAAATATTTGAACTTGAAACAAAGTCATTTCAGCATTCATTTAAGCTCAATTTCATGGGATAAATTGTTTCACTCATTTATATGCATTTCAAAATTGTTATGAGAATCATTTTAGCTCAAAAATTTGAAAAACACAAAGAAAATTGAAAAAATAAACACACAAAATTTGAAAAACACACAATTTTTTTTTGGTTTTTTGTTTAAAATAGGAAAATAGGAAAACAAATTAAATTACTAAACTAAAAGGTTCCCTCCCCCACACTTAAAATATTGCATTGTCCTCGATGTAAACCCATGAGATGATATATGCACATTAAATGCAGAATTTTTAAATAGGACAAATAATATAAAAGTGAAAGGGTTAGGAACAACCTGATGTGATCAAGCGATGATGGGGTCATGCAGTGTGATAAAATCCACTACATCAGTAGGAAGTCCCTCAATGTATCTATTCAAATGTTTCTCATTGACTGTAAAGCTCCTTCCAGTTTCCTCTTGTGTGATCTCCACTACACCATAAGGAAAAACATTAGTCACAATATAAGGACCTAACCACCTGGAACGCAACTTACCAGGCATCAGCTTGAGTCGTGAACTATAGAGAAGGACTTTCTCTCCAACATGAAACTCCCTTTGTTGGATCATTTTTTCATGAGCTACTTTTGATCTTTCCTTTTAGAGCCTTGAGTTCTTATATGATGACAGTCGAATCTCCTCAAGCTCTTGAATTTGCAACTTCCTTTGAATTCCATCTTGGGCCAAATCCATGTTGCATTTCTTTATAGCCCAATATGCCCAATGCTCGACTTCCACTGGGAGATGACATGATTTCCCAAAAACAATCCTAAATAGGGATATACCAATGGGTGTCTTGTATGTTGTCCTATAAGCCCAAAATGCATCATCTAAGCGCTTGCTCCAATCCTTTCTATTTGGCTTCACAGTTTTCTCTAATATTTGTTTCATCTCACGATTTGAAACCTCAGCCTGGCCATTTGTTTGGGGGTGGTATGGTGTTGATGTTTTGTGTGTCACTCCATACTTCCGAAGGAGGGAAGAAAAATTACTATTGCAAAAGTATGTCCCTTGGTCACTGATGATGGCCTTTGGTACTCCAAACCTGCAAAAAATCTGTGCTTTGACAAAGTCCACAACAACATGAGAATCGTCAGTCCTGGTGGCCTTGGCCTCCACCCATTTTCTCACATAATCAACAGAAACCAAAATATACAAGAAACCATATGAAATTGGAAAAGGACCCATAAAATCAATGCCCCATACATCAAAAATTTCACAGAATAGTATGGGTTTTTGGGGCATCTCATGTCTCCTAGAAATGTTCCCAGTGTGTTGGCAATGAGAGCATGACTTACAAAACACATGGGCATCATGGAATAAGCTAGGACAATATAATTCAGAGTCCAAAACCTTCCTAGCTGTCCGTTGGGGTCCAAAGTGTCCACCACAAGCAAGTGTATGACAGAAATGAAAAACAGAATCAAACTCATGATTGGGAACACACCGCCTAATGACTTGGTCACTACACATGCGCCAGAGGTAAGGATCATCCCACACATAAAACCTAGACTCACTTTTTAATTTTTGGACTTGATGTTTCTTTAAATTTGCAGGGATTTCAGAGGAAACAATGTCGTTAACTAAATCTGCATACCAAGGATGAGTACCTGAGATGGAATAAAGATGCTCATCGGGGAAAGTGTCCCGAAGTGGTACCTGGTCCAAGGTGTCATCCTCTAGTGTGTGAGTAAGCCTACTCATGTGGTCTGCCACCAAATTCTCTGACCCCTTCTTGTCCTTTATCTCAAGGTCAAAATCTTGAAGAAGGAGCATCCAATAGATAAGTTTTGGCTTTGCATCTGGCTTCTTCAGGAGGTACCTCAAAGCTACATGGTCAGAAAAAACAACTACTTTAGAGCCCAATAAATATGAATGGAATTTATCTAAAGAAAATATGACAGCAAGAAACTCCTTTTTCGTGGTTGTGTAGTTTGATTGGGCTGAATCCAATATCCTTGATGCATAGGCAATCACATGTGAACGTCCTTCCACCCTCTGAGATAAGACAGCTCCAACCGCGAAGTTGTAGGCGTCACACATAAGCTCAAATGGAAGGTCCCACTGTGGGGGCTGTATGATCGGTGGATTGGTCAGACACTTCTTTAGCTCATCAAATGATACCCTGCATGAATCATCAAAATTGAAGTCAATATCTTTTTGAAGCAATCGAGATAAGGGTAGAGCGATCTTACTAAAATCTCTGATGAAGCATCGATAAAATCCAGCATGTCCAAGGAATGATCGAACATTACGCACACATGTAGGATATGGAAGGGATGAAATAATGTCTACCTTCGATTTATCAACTTCAATGCCATGTTGTGAGACTATATGCCTTAAGACAATGCCATGCTCTACCATGAAATGAAACTTTTCAAAGTTTAGGACCAGATTCTTCTCAATACAACGATTCAACACCTTTCCCAAAACTAATTAGACATTCATCAAATGAAGACCCATACACTGTAAAATCATCCATAAATACCTCCATGCAGGTCTCAATAAAATCAGAAAAAATACTCACCATGCATATCTGGAAGGTACCTGGGGCGTTGCAAAGTCCAAATGGCATCCTCCGGTAAGCAAAGGTACTGAATGGGCAGGTGAATGTCATCTTCTCCTTGTCCTCTGCTGCAATGGGAACCTGAAAATAGCCAGAGAAACCATCCAAGAAGCAATAATGTGTCCTACCTGCAAGTCTCTCAAGCATCTGGTCAATGAATGGAAGTGGGAAATGGTCCTTACGAGTGCATTGATTCAGTTTCCTATAATCAATACACACTCGCCAACTATTTTGAACTCTCACAGGAACTAACTCATCATTCTCATTTTTAACAATAGTAACACCACTTTTCTTAGGCACAACCTGAATAGGACTTACCCACTGAGAATCTGAAATGGGAAAGATTATACCCGCCTCAAGAAATTTCTCAACTTCTTTTTTAACAACTTCCAGGAGGGTGGGATTGAGTCTCCTTTGTGGTTGTCTCACCGGTTTAGCCCCATCCTCCAAGAGAATCCTATGCATGCAAATGGAGGATCTAATACCTGATATGTCAGCCAAGGTCCACCCAATCGCCCTAATGTTCTCCCTCAAAATATTCAAAATCTTTTCTTCATGTTCAAAAGGGAGATTGTTAGGAATGATAATAGGTAATCTCTTACCACTCAACAAGTATTAGTATTTCAGATTTGGTGGCAATGGCTTGAGTTCTAATGAAGGAGGGTGCAGTATGGATGGAGACATTAAAGGAACCGAAATATGTGCACAAAGAGCATCGGTATCAGAATATACATCATCAAAATCAGAGAATAAAGCATCAAATCCATCAGCATACTCTATAGCCATGTCATAATCAGAGTTCACATGATCAAAATCATAATATGATTCCATTTCAAAATCAAATCTTAGAGAGTCTTGTTCCTTAAAAACAGGTGTAGAAGTACTATTAGACATCAAACTAGAACCAATACTCATAATCTCCCTAAGCATAGGACAATCCAATTCCATGGGGTTTTTACTTGGTGGTTCAAAATGGGAGATAAAAAATGCAGAATGATCCTCTGAGAGGTACTTCATGGAATCCATAACATTAAATATCACAACTTCATCCCCAAATTCCATGGAAAGTGTACCCTAATTGATATTTATGATAGTTTTTGTAGTTTTGAGGAAGGGTCTACCTAAGATAATGGGGGCATGAGAACTTACCTGATCGTCCTCCATGTTAAGCACGTAGAAATCTGCTGGGAAGATCGTGTCTCTTACCTGGACAAGTACATCCTCAGGGACTCCCGCTGGATATGTCGTAGCTCTATTCGCCAATTGCACCACTACTCTTTTTGGCTTCAACTCACCAACCTTCAAGGAAGAGAATACAGAGTGAGGCATCACATTTATTGAAGCTCCTAAATCACAAAGAGCATCAGAGAAGTGAAACTCCCCTATGGTACATGGGGTGGTGAATGTCCCGAGATCCTTGCACTTTGTTGGCATTGCTAGAGTTGGTGTAATGAGTGCTGAGACATTCCTTCCAAGGTTGATCCTCTCATTTCCCTTGATCCCTCTTCGATTGGTGTAGAGTTATTTTAAGAATTTGTCATACCTTGGTATTTTCTTAATGGCTTCAAGTAGAGGAATGTTGATCTCCACATGCTTGAATGTGTCCAAAACCTCCTTTTTCATTGCTTCTTCAGCCATCTTCTTGGTTTGAACAACCCTATTTGGAAAAGGAAGGGGTTTAGGAGGAACATCATCAATATTTTTCTTACCTTTATCTTTCTCCTTGGATTGCTCATCAGTTGGTATGGAATGCGGCTTCTCTGGAGTTGAGGTGAATCCCGGTGGAATGGTAGGTATAGATGTATTGTTCATTTTCTTCCCACTTCTCAATGTGATGGAACTAACATTCCCCTTTAGATTTGGAGTGTTTTGGGAAGGTAGATTTCCGGAATTCTTACTTACAAGTTCATGGAGGGCAGTGGGAATCTGGCTCATTTGAGTATTTAACTCCCTCAGCTCTGAAATTTGACTCTTCAGCTCATTCTATTGATTAAGAACAATTTTCTTCAAAAGATCATCAGTATTAAAATCTACCTTTTGTGGGGGATTCCCTTGTTGTTGGCTTGTTGATGTTTAGGATTCAAATCTCCTTTGGGGTTGTTGGAAACCCTACTGGTAAGGCGGAGGC
The DNA here is from genome assembly GCA_963277665.1 of Viscum album. Taxonomy (NCBI): domain Eukaryota; kingdom Viridiplantae; phylum Streptophyta; class Magnoliopsida; order Santalales; family Viscaceae; genus Viscum; species Viscum album. Next base: position 2,006,834,915 of record OY728138.1, read on the forward strand.
TACTGGAAGTTTTGTTGAAAGGATATCCTTTGTTGTTGTCCAGAGACATACCTCATGTCCAGTTGATCTTTCCACCCTTGGTTGTATGTTGTATCAAATGAATCAAACTTCTTTTGGGGATATGGTTGTTGTTGCTGCTGAAATGGTCTCCCTGGGAATACTGCTGCGCAATCCTCTGTCTCCTGTAGTTGTGGACAACAGTCAGTTGGGTGGATTGTCTCAGTGCAAATTCCACATGGCCTTGAAGGAGGGGGTAGAGATGTCTTTTGTTCCAAAGCAATTTTCCTCACCATGGTTTTCAATTCTTCCAACTTAGTATTAATCAAATGACTTTCAAGAGAAGAAGGACTTACCTGATGTACTCCCCTAACATGTGGTGTACCTCTATCACCAAATTGTTGGGAGTTTTGGGCCATCTTGTCGATCAATGCACGTGCGGATGTTGGTGTCTTGTCCACCAATGCTCCTCCAGCTTCACCATCCACCATGCTCCTCTCAATGGGTGTGAGTCCTTCATAGAAGTACTGAATGAGGAGTTGCCCACTGATTTGGTGATGAGGACAGCTTGCGCACAACTTCTTGAATCTCTCCCAATACTCATACATTGACTCCCCTTGTGCTTGTTTGATCCCCGAGATCTCCTTACGAATGGAAGTGGTCCTTGATGCTGGAAAAAATCTCTGCAAGAAAAGACATTTCAAATCGTTCCAACAAGTTACATCTTCGGGTTGTAAATAATACATCCAATCTTTCGCAGCTCCATCAAGTGAGAATGTGAATGCTCTTAATTTGATTTGGTCTTCAGATACATTTTTTGGTTTCAAGGTTGAGCAAACCACATTAAATTCTTTAAGGTGTTTGTTGGGATCCTCACCAGATAAGCCATGAAACTTTGGAAGAAGGTGAATTAATCCAGATTTCAATTCAAAGTCCGATTCGAGATTTGGGTATGCAATACAATTTGGTTGATAGTTAATATCCGGTGCAACCAATTCTCGAATGGTTCTATTAAGTTCATTTCCATTATTTCTAGCCATTGGTTCCTCTTTTATGTTTTAATTTGAATTTCTTCCAATTTCAATGTTTCCAGAAGAGAGGAATTCACCAACTGGTTGAATATTGAAACTTCTCGTAGAATGAGAATGTCTGATTCGAGCCCTAAGGTTGCGTTCAATATCAGGTTCAAGATCTAAGAGATCTTTGGGATTAGTTCGTGTGATCAATCAATGAAAGATGAAAAGAAGGAAATTGGACCATAGTAAAATAAAAATTAGAGGTTTGAGTTGATGGTCCAAAAACAAGTACAAGGAAATAAAAGAAGGAGAAAAAAAATATTGGGTAAAGACGGAAGAAAGAAGAGAGGAAGAGAATAAAATGTAAAACAAAATAAATACCTCTAATTAGTTGAAATAATTACTTGCCTCCCTGGAAATGGCGCCAATTTGAAAGAGTGCTGTCGTGGGCGCCCTCAAATGATTAGTGTGATTTTGGGGTACTTAGGTGCAGCAGAGTGGCTGACCAAGGTCGTCTCTCAAAGGAGGAAGTGAATTAAAACAATTTTTAGAGGTATTCTAGAAATAAAATAAAAGAGAATAAAAACACTACTTTAAAGGATGGGGGTGTTTTTTTATAGTTTATGAATCTAGAAGAAGTTTTCTGGAAGAAGATTGTATTTTTTTTGTTTTTAGTTTTGAAATGAAATTTGATTAAAATGACACAACCAAAAGATGTTTGCTTAGACAATATTTAAAAGACGTAATAGATCTAACTCTACCTCTTCAATAATTTATTAATAATTATCATTTAAATTAATATTCACTTAATTATGATCCCTTAATTTGTTAAATCCCGAACCCTACGAGAATTAACTTTACCACGAAGATTGAAGTGAATTTAACCTTAGGCTAACTTCGGAACATGCAATCGCAACACCCTGCTTTGATTGATGTTATAAAATTAGCTTATGGTCAGTGGTAAATTAAGGCACATAACCACTCTAGAAATGGGGATTAATTGAGTTTAGGGATTATATTTGAACTCTATAAATTGATCCTGTGTGGTTTTGAATTACCGGTTAAGGTTGCGCTCTCACAGTTCACACAATTCCCGATCTCGTGTGTTTTGTGTTAACTATTCAATTGCTTGATTAGTTTCATTTAAATTAAAAACTTAATTAATAGATCATAATATGTGAATTACAGTAGCTCATTGATTCAAAATAAATTAATGAATAAGGATAGAGGTTGATCGATTACTAAAAAGAACTACTCTTCCATGGGTGGTGTAGTCATCGTGGAGACGTTTTGCATAAGCAAAGGATTAAAAGGGTAGAACCCAATATTGTCTCCACTCTTGATTCCGACCCAATTAAGAAGATTAACAGAAGAATAAGAAGGATGAACACAGAAGATTATTTGAAGAAAAATTCAAGAAACAAACATGAAAGAAAAGAAATACAAAGAAGAGGTGGGAGAGGAGAGCCTTTTTGGAAGAGAGGTTTGCAAAAATTCTTACTTCTTCCAAGAGTTGTAAGGGGATCCCAAGAGACACCCTTTCGGCCAAACCTTCCCAAATCCTCGACCATACCTCTCAAAGATTTAAAACCCCCTTTAAATAGAGTTTGTGAGGGCTAGGGATACATAACTTTTTAAGTGTGAAATGAAAAACTCGTCCAAATATTTTATTCCAAGTTGTACTGCCTAGTTGACCTCCAAAACGCGTGAATTGACCGGCCTTATAGAAGGATTATTTGTGTAAAATCATGTCCCCGAGATTTCCTCAAAATTTGGGCTCAATAAAATCCCTTATGTAGACGATATGACCCAAATACAAAACCCATGTCCATTCTGCCGAGTCCAGCCCACCATTGGATTAATGGCCCATTTACTCCATCCAAATGCACTCTTTAGCTCTAGTGTCCTGAATTAAAGTTGTAGAAAATTAAGTTAGTAATACTGTTACAAAATTTAAAATTCAAATAATAAATATAAAAATATTTATCTTCGAAATACTACAGTGCACTATTAAGGGTAAAACTGGAATTTTCACCAAATTTTCAAATGAATGATCAAATCCCAAATATTTTATAAATAAACATATTAAATACAATTTTAGGAAATTATATCATTTATTATCAATAAAATATTCAACAAAATAGTGTTTTATCATTTTTTTATATATAAATCTTCCTAAATGTTCCCATTAAGGAAAGTTTTTTTAAGATCCATCAGTCAAATATCATAGTCATGGAAAGCTTATATAACAAGTATAATTCTTATGTATTTAAACAAGGATACTAGAGAAAATGTTTCACCATATTTAATTCCTTGATTATATTTGAACCCTTTATTCATTCATGCTTTATAGGTACTCACTTTACCTTTCATGTCTAATTTTATCTTGAATACCCATTTACACCCAATGGGATTTACATCAACTATATGATCAACAAAAATAAAAACTTGGTTCTGATATATGGAATGAATCTTAGAATCCATAGATTCTTTCCATAAAATATCTTCTAAGATATTTATATCCTCATTATAAGAAATAGGATCATTATTTTCAACCAATAATGAGTCACCATCATTGGTGACTAAAAAACTATATCTTTCTAGTTCTCTAATATCTCTAGTGCTTCTACGGAGTACTTATGTTTGAGTAATATCATCTTATATTGGGAAATTTGGAATATTTTTCTACACAAACTATTGTGTATCTTAGATATAAACTTCATCAAATTAAATCTTGTTCCCACTATCTCTTTTAGTTATGTACTCCCACTGAAGAAATATAGTTTGTCTTTCCATAATTACTTTCTTGTTTTATGGTTCATATAGTTAATATCCATTTGTTTGCTTGGTATATAATATAAATATAAACTTCATGCCCCATGTTGTTGTTGTTTTTCTATAATTTTCATTAACAAATTCCTCACAACCCTATACATGATTATGTGATAGAACATCATTCTTTCCACTCTATAACTTGAATGGAATTATGTTTTTTCCCTTAGTTTGCACTTGGTTTAGTATGTATACTGTAATTTTTAATGTATATCCCCAAAAGGATAATGGAAGATCTACAAGACTCATCATTAATCTTACCATGTCAAGAAAGGTATAGTTACTCCTTTTACTAATACTATTCCACTTTGTTGTATAAGGTGAAGTGAGTTGAGATAGAATCTCATACTCCCATAGAAAGTCGATAAATTATTTGTTAAGATATTCACCACCTCAATTAGAATAAAGAATCTTTATATTATTTCCAAGATGATTCTCTATTTCATTATTAAACTCTTTGAAATTATAAAATGAATTGGAATTATACCTCATTAAGTAGACATAACCATATCTACTAAAGTCATTAATAAAAGTTATAAAGTGAGAATACCCAGCTCTAGATTCTATTGAAAAGGGTACACACACATAATTTTGTACTAATTCTAGATATTCTATAGCCCTTTCACCCTATCCAAAAAATAGTTGTTTGGTTATTTTTTCTTGTAAATAATCATGATATCTATTAGTTGATTTTAATTTAAAAGTTTCTAAATAACCTTCTTGATAGATATTTTTCAAACACTTCTTGTTTTCATGACTAAGATGGTGATTTCACAACTAGGTGTTACGTGAGTCATGTGAATTTGATTAATTGTCAATTTCCAATACTTGGTTCTCATAATATAATGCATAAAGACCATTCTTTAAGTGTTTTGTACCACAACATATGTTTTCTTTATAAAAGAAACAAATTTTATTTCCAAATTTGAAAATAATACCATTCATATCTAGGAAGGATGTAGAAATTATGTTTTTAATAAATGAGGGTATATAATAAAAATCTCTCAAGAAAGATCATTCTTGTTTTCAACAGAAGGTGGGAGTATCTTATAGCCAAATTAGTAAGTCATTCTCTATAGACTACTCAAAGATATACTTCACCTTTATAAATATTCAAGAATATACTTAGTTCTTTTATTTGGATACAAATGTTAGTACCACAAGATATATTTAATACCCAATTAGTATATATGGAAAGTTTCACTTGATAATAAACACACCTAAATCATCCCCTTACTTATTTAACTGGGTTTAATTTTTTTTCCAGTGGCCTAACTTTTCATAGATAAAACACATTTCATCTTTTTCCTTCACCTATATTTAGATATTTGTTTTTTAGAAGGATAGTGATTAAGAGCCTTAGAATTGGAGTGAGTCTTGGAGCCCTTTTCCTTGTCCCTCCTTTTATTTACCAAAAGGGTCATTTTATTTTCACACCCCATGTCTTTACCAACTTAGCACATTAATATAAGGAGTTACAAAAATTTCATCTCACTATTTCTCATATTATAATTCATAATGAAAGTAAAGAATCCTTTGGGAAGTAAGGATAGAATTATATTTGTATGCATCTCATCAAGGATCTTAAATCACAATATGTCTGGGTGCTATATGCTTCCAATCATCTTGACTATATGAGGCCCATCTGGTGATGAATCTCCAATATTTCACGTGAATAGTGCATTGGAGATCTCATATCTCTCTTATCTCGCCTTATCTTGATAATGATCACAATGGTAAGACATCATGTTATGCACAACCATTCCCATATGTTACTTCATAAGCTCACTGGAGATGGAATATATCATGAAAAATTGTGCATATGTGGAATTATCCATGTGTTTAAGGTAGATATATACTTCTTCCTCACTAGACTCTAGCAAGAAACTTAGGAACAAGGGTTTCCAACATGTATAATTTTCACTCATGGCATAGTATAATGTGAAAACACCTATATCATTCATGGAAATTCAATCCAATAAGAATATTATCCTTCTATAATATGGATCACTATTATATAGTTTAAGTCATGTGGATTTTCATTTTCTATAATAAATAACATCATAGTTTTAGTAATTTATATGGATTACAAAATCAGATAATAAATATTGATTAATTTATTAATCTTCAATTATTTTATAGAAACTCAATATCCTTCACTGTTGGTTTTGAAATATCCTATAAATTATATATTATAGTGTAATGGATCCATCTACTACTTATCATAACCTCGAATTTGGCCTAATAAGATATTAAAAGGATTATAGATGGGTGTAAATTTCCAACTGTATTAACTCACATCTCCTTGATTCATTGAGTGGAATTTTCATTCCTAAAATCCTAGAGTTGTATTTCCTCAAAACTTGACTCTCAATTACACTAAGTATTTCTTTTTCATTCAACCCTTGATGCGAACTAAGTTAAGTTAACTCATGTACTCAGTTAAAACTCTCTGATAATTGAAAACACTCTAGATTTAGACAAGAAATCACTTTAAATTATTGTTTTATTTTAACTTTATCCATGGAAAGTGATATAGAATTAATATTTTGATTGAGAGATTTAGAATCATTATACATAAATTTCCCATTTTATCTTATTACACACTTGATAATATTAAGTAGATGTTACTTAAGTGATTAACTGTTTATAGATAAAATGTATAATTCAAAAAAAATAACTCTATATTTCATGTTAGTTAATTTAATAATTTATGTGGTCGCATCAAGGAATCTATAAATAAACTAAAAATGAAACTTGACAAAAATAAAATAATAAATGTGGTATTTTCATTAGATTTTATAATGGTTAATTAAGCTAGTGGATGATAAACTAACCGTCAACCCTAGGAAAGTCACCTTGAGCCATAACTTAGTCTTTGAACCAGCATCTCTTACATCCACCTATGTATCTCCTGCATTGGTTTCTCCTTGGATCCACCTCCACTAATTTAGGATATCCATTCATTACATAAGCATTAATAATTCATAGGTGAGGGGAAACAAAGGATTGGTTTAGGTGTTTAAATAAAATAAATTATAGGAATGAAGGACCTTATATATTGAGCGGAGGGGATGTCATGCATTCCATAATTTAATTTAATATTTATAAATTAAATAAACCATTCACATACATAGTTCTGGTATTAACTCATGATTACCCACACACATGTAATGAATATAGATTTTAAATCTAGCTAGAATTTACTTCAATTCATTCTTCAGTTAAGAAAAAACACCTCAAATTAATCCAATTAATTATCTCATTAATAATTTAATTCAATTTATCATTATTCCATATAAATTTTCTTGGAAATTTACATCCTCCATAATTTTTAAAAAAAATTAAATAAATCAATTTTATTTAAAATTGCAAAGTACACATGTGTATTTAAAGGAAAAATTATATACCCATCCAAACTACCTAGCATGTTCTTTATACTATATACTCACATAGCATCAATCATAGATGGAATGGCATGTAATTACAAGGATTTTACTATTAATAAATGACACATGAACTTATGTTAATTACGTAGCATGTAATTATATTAACACGTGTGAAGTACACTATAATTAAAGACTATACAAAGCTTTCAATTCAAAATTTAAAATGGAAATTAATTTAATATATAATTAATAATCATATCATATGGAGTGTAGTATCAGTAAATGGAATATAGAAACATGTTGATTAGGTTTAATTATAACTTTAATTTTCTTTCCATGTCAAATCAATAGAAAGAGGTATGTTGGGTTACATGGAGTGTACTGAGACTACACATCATGTAACATATTATTCCCATGTCCATGACATACGCCTAAGGACAAGGTGAGTTTATTATCTTTAGAAATTTATGAGGTAAATGATGTGTACACCAGCTAAAAACCATTGATCTCAAAGTTACACAGCAATCAGTCACATGTGTCATGAAATAAATACATGATGCATATTTGACCATGTGTTTTTTTCATGGAAAATCATAGAGTGCACGTCATGTACGTGGATCACATGCCATGTTTTCCAGAATGCTATGTGATATCTTGGTTAGTTAATACATGGTGTGCATTTAATTAATTTCACATGTACTTATTTCATGATGACATAAATTTATCATGGTTTATTCTAGTGTAATGAACATAGGTAAAAAGAATGTACAAATTAATTGGACGCCATATAGTCCTGTGTTATCCAACCAAAACCCTTATCCCCTTCTCATGTAGTCTTCAAATGTTCTTTGTGTAAATTTAATCTACTATTTAGTATATGCTCGAGAATAAATAAATTAAAGAGAAAATTTTTATGTTTGGATTTAAATAATGAATAATATATTAATAAAAACTTATATCAAATTCATATCATCAATCAATAATTAATAAATAATTATAAATTTATTATATGACCTTTCTGATACCACTTGAAGGTTCTGAGTGTAACGAAATCACCTTTAGGTGGCATCTAGATCAATTTTTTTTATCATTATCAACAAATAATCCAATATGTACATAAAAAAACTTCCTTGACAATGGAATTAAATCAAATATTAATTTATTATTATAATGAAACTAAGAATATAGAATCATCACTTATAATTTATAATTAATTTATTTAGATAAATAATTTCCTTGAGTTGAAATTTTTAATAATTAATGAATTTAGCACTGTATTCATATCATAATATCATTGTATCATAGAAATAAAGGTTATATTCCCTCTAGTGGTGATACACATGTACACTATGAACCTTCAAACATCGCTATATAAATATTCAGGTGCTAGCATATATGATCCTAACACTTCAATCATTCATCATCGTTCACATTGAGAATCATTTTGGATAAAAGGGATATCTTTATTATCACTATAATTGAGTGGGTGGAGGAGGTGGATCACTCTCATTTCTTAAGAGTGTTCTAAGAGAAGATCTCTTTAGGGATTGAGATAATTCTCTAGAATTCCTTGTGCACAATGATTAGAATAGCTTGGGTAATTTTAAAGAATGACATAACTAGGTATTTATATACCTAGGTTTAGAGAAAAAACAATTGTGATTTAACTCTTATTATTCACTTAAATCCCATGTCTAAATAATAATATTATTATTATTTACTTTACATGCACTAAACTTGTGAATAAATAAATATTATTTTCTTGAATAAATAAATTAATATTTATTCAAATAATATTTAATGTCTTTCAAATCAAACCATTAAATTTGGTCTGTCAATCCTCTTTAATATTTATTAGGCCTTGAATAATAAATATTTATTTAAATAAATAAATATCTCTACATTATTCACTGATAAATACTTTAATATTATATTCACTAAAATAATGAATAAATATGTATTAAAAATTTAAATCACATATATATTCTCTAAAATAACTAGTGAATGAATATTTGAAATAAAATAAACTTGAATAATTATTAAACCATATACAGGAATAATATTTATCCTATATGTTAAATTCATATATAATTTAACTGAGGTTTGGGATACACTTAGTGTGTGACCCTCTGGGCTCCTCTCTCGATGGCATTAAGTAGAATCACAAAAATTCTAAGGTTTTCATATAGTAACATTCCAAGTAACTCATAGAGAAAGTGGTTAATTTCATAATGAAATACAAACTCATATGAACATTCACTATGTAATATAATCTTTTTATTGTGATGTATCTAATCAATCAGGTTTCATGTCGGTATCATCAACCTATGTGCATGATATCTCTTTCATTGAATTTTTAGAAATGAACTTACAGATAGAACGTTATAGACATTGAATTAATTAGATAGTTCTATTTACATTAAAGAGCTTTATATTTTAATTTCCACTAAAATGGTAAGGGAAAAAACCTTTCTTGTATTATTCATTAATGCAATATCACTCATGATGCACCCAATGTATCATATCTCACTGTGAGTATATGTAATCACAATTTTCATAAATACATAAAATTATGTGACTCATGATATGCATTAATAATAATTTTAAAGTCTAAATACCATTACACACATCTATAGATAGGAACATCCAATGAAATATATGAATGTGTATTTCCTATTGGTGGGTCATTTTCTAATAATCTCATGCTCTAAAAATTAACAAGGGTGTATCTAACAACCCAAACTTCACGTACATGCACATTACATTTCTTTTTTGGAATACTTAATACATTACATAAATAGACACCCAAATACCAAATTATTTTAGTGTCTTCAGAAACTCAAAACACATTCTTCTAACTTGGTGAAAGATCTTCAACATATCCTATAAAGATAATCCCCTTTAGTTTTCCTACCCAAAACCTTTCTTTATATCCTAGGGAAAAGAAAACATAAAAAGGGTGAGCTCAAATTCTCAGTAAGGGTAAACATGGATAACATCAAACAAAAAATAAATATAAGAATGTAAAAACATGAACATAAATTTTTAATATCAAAATCTTGATTTATGAAATAAATATAGGCAGTACGTAAAGCATAAATCATAAAGTAACATGAACATGATAAAAAAGCATTAGAATAAAACATGGAATTGTGGAAAATGTATAATCATAGAAAATAATCCCCATATTAGCCAAGTCTCATTGCCAAGACCATCATAGTGGAAAAATTCCATTACTAAACCAAGTTCACTCCTCGTTCCAACCCTGTATTACTGAACTATATTTACTTTTCATTATATCCCTATGTTACTAAACCAGATTTAATTTTCATTCCAATAATTTATATCTCGTGAGATATAATTATTTACCTAATTCATTAGATGAAGATATAGGTCCCACCTATCACATAATAAAAACCATACATATGTGTGCCCCAAAAACATAAATCATTCATCATAGCATAACCCAAGAAATAAAATGAGTTTCTTAAGAATCATTCCATCATAATCCATATAAAACAAATGGATTTCATAAATATCATTCCATTATAGTAATAATTGAGATAAAAGCATAACCCTATTTAGATAATTTCATCTTATATGGAAAATTATTTTGATAAAACACTTGAAACTAATTCTTGAGTAAAATATCCTTTCTTCCTTAAAAATGTTTTATTTTCTCAAAATGTCATGCAATTTTAAAAGAAAATAATTTAATTGAAAATAAACATGAAATATTGTATAATAAGCTTCATGGAAATAAATAATTTTGAAACATAAAAATCCATTCATAAAGTATAAGTTAAAAAAACATTCTCCTCGTACTTTTTTCGGAAAATTCATAATAAAAATTAACCAATGGGTAAAATTAACTTTAAAAATTGTATAAGAATAGAAATAATATTACATTATTAGGAAACATGTATTTGGATGATAAATATACCCTAGTAAATACATACATATAAACAATCTCAAATAATAATGAGATTATGAAATTATCTTTTACCAATTATAATCAGTTGAATCATATGCCTCATAAAATAAAGAAAATTATATGAATAAATGTATGTGACTCATGATATGAATTAGTAATAATTTTAAATTCTAAATACCATTACATGCATCTGTAGATAGGAACATCCAATGACACATTTGAATGTGGAATTCCTATTATTGGGTCTTGTTCTAATAATCTTCTGCTTTGAAAATTAACAAGGTCGTACATCATGAGAAAGTGTCTCAAAGTCCTATGAATCTACACCCCTTATAGACTATATCATTTATGTCCCATAAAATGATATCATCTAGCTATATAACATATTTTCAAGAATAATAGAATGGAACTTCTATATTCACATCATAGTTAGGAGTTGTTATGACCTTTTAGTGTAACAGTTACCCTAAGGACATTATCACTTACTCTGCCACACTTAATCATAATCATAATGTGATAATACTCTTATTAATATTAAAAAAATTAATATAGGTAATCATAAAGTACATAGAAGTTTGTTTTGGGGAACCTTTTCTATCTGATGCACTATGCAACTATTGATTCTCTATAGATTTCTCTATCCTGACTGATAATGCCTAGTATATCAATAGTTATTCCTACACCTATCTAATTTCCCACAACCACTTTTCTCGTATAAATTTAAACATATACACAATATTCATTTCATTGATCTCAACATCTACTAAACTTTTAGTGATTTGTCCTCCAGGCTAAGCATCTATAAAAAATTTACAACTTTTGACAACCATATAGCCAATACACTGAATATTTTTTCCATTAATATAGCAAGATAAAGGTTCCTCTAGAGTTTATCCTTTCAATAAACTGAATACATCACTTAAAGAGGCTTCAAAATCCCAATAATCCCCCACTTTAATACTACTTCAAGAATCCCAGGACATATTCAAACATTTTTTCAAACCATAACCTTCTCACTTCTACTACATACATTACTTCCTTATTTATTTCTCATTCACCCAAGTATAGTTAAGGCATGACATAGCCTTAGAATTTATTATAATAAACACTTATTGAACATTTATATTGGTTTTTGTTGTCTAGATATATTTTATGACCTTGGTACTTTATTCCCAAGAAACTTCAAGTTTTAATGGCACTTAAGGTCAATGTGCTTCATTCTCATATAGAAAACTAGATTTTTGGAAATGTTCATTGAAATATAACTATAAAAATAGAGAAAATCACTTTCCTAGATAATTATAAGAACCTCAATTAGATGTTTAAACCATAAAATTTCCTTTCTAGATTCTTTTTTTAGATATTTTGATTCTTTTATAGAGAAATCAATCACTTATTGAAGCCTCAATATCTAACTAATTTCAGTTTCACTAAAGGTAAATACATAACCAAATATTCTCTTCCATGAATCTAAGTCTCCTGAAAAGTCTACATCAATATACCCAACCAATAGATTATCCCCTCTAAAGAAATGGGTGGTATCTTCCATTCCTTTAAGATGTATTAGAATCCACTTCATGGATTCCCAATGTTCTTTCCCTAAATTTTCCATAAACCAACTAAAAAATCCCACCACATGGTCGATATCTGATCAATTTTACATCACAAAATATATGATACTTCCTATAACCAATGCATACAATATTCTCACCATATCTTTTTCCTTTTCCTTTATTCATGTTGATTTCTCCTTTGAGAGTTTTAAGTGTCCATCAAGAGGAGTTAAAATAGCTTTACATCCGGTCATTGTAAATTTTTAAATGATATTCCATGTGATTTATTTCTATGATGGAATCAAAATTATATTCTTCTTATCTCATCCAATATTCATTTCCAAAATCTTAATTATTTTACCAATATATTTTATTTTAAACCTTCTAGACAAACGCTTCTTCAACTATAGAATCCATTGAATTAATGGAGTAATCAGTATTGTATCATCTGAATAAAAAATTAAAATGATGATATTCTCATCACATTTTCCTCATGAAACCATTCTCCTCTAAGAATGAGTCAAACTTATAGATCCACTATCTTTTCAATTATTTCAAACCATTGATTATTCTCTTGATTTTTCATAAGAATCATTGATTTTTTTATCCATGAAAATAAGTTGTTTCATAAATATTTATTCCTCTATATGCCCATAGATGAATTTCATCTTCACATCCATTTATTCCAGATATAAACATTCAAATTAAACCAAACATAGCATAAATTTAATAATAGTATATTTTACTACCCGAGAAAAATTTTTAGGGAAGTTTATCCCTTCCTTTTACTAAAACCCTTTGACCACCATCCTTTTTTTATACCATTATCTTTCATCAACTTCATCTTTTAACCATAAAACCCATTTTTTTCAAGTGGCTTCTTTTTTAGGGGTAGATAGTTATATCTTAGGTGTTATTCACATAAATTAAATCCAACTCATCCTTTATAGTCAACTCACACTTACTAGAATCACCAAGGATAGTCATTTATTATGGGATTTCCAATTATCCACTATTCATTATAATTTAGCTTTATACCTTTTTACCAGTTATCAAACTCTTTTAGACCTTTCCAATATAGGTTTTTATTATAATATTGTAAAAACTAAAAACTTTGGATTTTCTTCCACTAAAACTTTTGGTTTTTCCTCACTAGTTCTCAATATTTTATGTATATATTTTGTTAGTATTAACCCCAAAAATTTTATGCAACCCTCTAAACTTTACTTCAAAATTTGTTAACTTATGATATACTCAAAGCCATTGGAATTCTCTAGAATTTTCAAACTTTTGGTGTCTCTATTTAGATCAACTTGTATTCAAGTTAATTATTTACCTTAAAATTTCTTTACCTCAAACTTTTGATCCTTATATAGGATTGGATCATTAAAGTGCACATTTTCAATTATGATAACTTGACTTTTACTATCATACCAACATAAAAATTGAAGATATTAATCTTTATATCCTACAAATAAACATGTGTGATAGTTTTCCTTAAGAATTTATCTATATTTAGCATCCACGTGTACAAATTATAAACTTACAAAGACATTAAGGTGAGCTAAATATGGTTTTTTCTCTATACATAAAGCTTCCGGTAGATCCTGTCACATTTTTTCTAGTGATATCTGATTGATTAAGTATGTTTTGTTACTCAATTCTTGTTCCCAAAAAACCTTGGGCATTCTTGAATGTAATTTTATGCTTTTTTTCATTATATCAATGTATAATTCATCATTTAATCTATTCCATTTTTATCAAGTGTTTCAGGTATAGTCTTTTCATTCATAATAACTCTGTTTATATAGAAGTTATATATTCTTCTCTTGGTGTAATCACCCCCATTTTTTACCATAAGAATTTCAGTTTGTATCTTGTATCCCTTTTAACAATAGATTTCCACTAAACAAATACTCCAAAAACTTAAGATTTATGTTTCAGTAAGTATACCCATACTTTTATCATAGATTTATCAATTAATGTCACAAATTATTGTGATTATACATGATATTTGACTAGGATAGGTACTTAGAAATCTATATATATATGTTTAAGCTTTTAATCGTTTTATGTTCTTTCAATCAAGTTAAATATCAACTTCATTTTCTTCTCGAGTATAAAACCCTTAAAAATTATGAATTCTAAATATTCCAAATTCAACATTCCCTTTTCCACTAAAATATTTATGTACGTCCTGGTAGGATTATACCAACATACTTTAGAATGGGTTGAATCAGGTGTGAATAAATTTTACCAAAAACCAATTGATTCTATTTTTTTCTTTCCACCCCTTTAGTTTTTTGAACCACTGTTATATGTTATGGTGTAAATGGATCTCTTGTATTTTACCCTAGTATACACCTATATAAAATTAAGATACTAAAAGTAAAAATGGTATAAGTATTTATAAGGTATGAACCTAATATGGAAAACCTACTCCTTGTTATGTTGAAACCTCATTGAAGCATAGATTTCCCACTAATAATATTGTTATCAATTTTAGTGGGTTGGATAGGGATTATCCTTAAATTGATTTCACACTATTAAATAGGTTAATTCAACATATTACATAGGTTAAATGTCTCCACAATATTACACATATTAAAGGATCAATTAAATACCATAATATTCAAACTATGACTACACCTGTTAGATATTATCTACCTTTATCCTATTGATGTAGATATTTAATGTTGTCCAAGGATGTATCTGAACCCACAAATTATAATTTTTTTCCTCATAAAGAGTGACTTTAGATGCCTTAAATCCTTTAATAACTACTTATAAAACTCATCCTCTAAATCTGTACACAACTCTCTAATTCTCCTGAAACTAAATTTTGGATTTCTCTCAACTCTTCTTAGAATGTATCTATCTAGTAGAACAAGTTATCTAAATTAGGATCCATTCTTCCTCTTCTTCTCTTTCTTAGAATCCTAGTAGATTTCACAAGCTCAATTCTCTTCTTATTCTGTTTTATAGCCTATAATAGATCCAATTTATTCTTTTTTCTTTAAGATTCCCTTATTTCTCTTTGAAAACTCACACACATAGCCCAGTAGTAGAAGAAAATTCTTTTATTTATTTCTTGATATTCTCATATTAATGTGTAGATATATTAAATTACCTTTTATTTTCAATGTACATAAATTTAATTCATGTGTAAAAATCAGACACCAACAAAAAATATCCATTAATAAATACTCATTTTTGGGTTCCTCGTAATTTTTAGGGGATTTATCATAAACTCCATCATGTGGGACTTCTTTCCATGATTTATAGATCTCATCTATCAAATAAAAGGATATCAAAATACTAAACTTATTTTTCTTTATCATTTTTTGAAAATCATCCAAAAATATCTCCAGATATTCTACAACAGTCCAAGATTCTTCTTCTTCGCAAATATACCACTGTGAATTTTCACTTCAATCCCTCCAAGTGTATAAAATCCATACATCAAATCAGCTTATGGCATGGAACTTGGCTTACAGCATGGGTTCTTAAAATAAAATCATGTATAGAACTCAGGATTAATCTATACACAGTAGTATCAATTCATCACTCTTCCTTCTTCCTTCTTCTCAAACAGCTCATTTTATAAATTACTTGATCTCTAATGAATAGCTCAGAATTCAAATAATAAATATCTATATTACTCATAAAAATCCAATAAATTCATTTTAGTTATTTTAAATTTGTATAAATTATTCTAAAATTTGATCTTCTAATATCCCTACTTGAATTTAATATCCTCATACTGGAATCTTAGATAATTATGGATTCATGATGTTAAGAACACTTAATAATAGCTGAAACATCTTCATAATTAATTCCCTATTCAAAACTATAATTCTAAAAATCTCACATTTTTCATTCTATAGGATTTTAAAAATTTTATAAGTTAATTATTATACAAAACTAAAGAATTCGTGAGTGTCTTAGAAATTTCATACACAACTCATAAATTTATTATAGGAAAACCCCATCATCATAGATCAATTTTTATATGTGTAGGTAAATTCATTTATGCATATATCAATCATCTTATGTAGGGAACAAATATCCCTCACATTGATCAATTACCTTTATCATTTTTTAAAAATATCTTACACATGTCAAATATCATATGTGTTGGCTAAAATCATGTATTCATGGCTCAAATCTCTTAAGGCTAGATAGAATGTATTATTTCCCTCTCAAATGTCTTATAGCCAGAACAAATCTTCTATGCATATGTCAAATTACTTACACATTGACCATAATTTCTTACATATAGATCAATTGTATTATGTACTAGATAGAATGAAAATTATAGGATTTTCATAAATGAATTATGAATTCTTACAAATCAGTTATAGGCCTCTTCAATCTATTCAAAATAATTAAAAATACATTGGAATAACTTCAAATAATTATGGGAATTATGAAAATAATTCCAAACTCATTCTATCCCATTTCCAAGGTTTTATAACAAATAAATTCTCAGTTTAGAGTATTTTAATGATGTTCACTGCCTTTATATTTAAACCTTCAAACTCAACAATTTTATCCTTCATCCAATAATTATTTCCCACTAATTTAGCAGTAAAATTGAAGGTAACACGTGGATATATTCTTTAAATATTAGGCTATATTCTCTCAAATATGACTTATACTAGCTATATAATTTAAGTTTAGCATCCATCCCCTCTTTAAACTTTTAAATTCCAATGTAAATATTGTAAACAGTTCTTATCCAATCTTTTTCACTTTTCTTTAACATGATGATTATCTTTACAAAAATCACATGTATTATCCATAACCTATAAGTTTTATATCAAGTTTTTCATAGGGAGCAACAACTTCTTGGATCTCTATTACCCATGTAGATATATGCTGCCTCTAACATACATTGACTCTCACTAATTAAAAAAATACAATTTAAGATTCTTTAAAACCAAGTTCACTTTTGCATCCTTCTTTTAATTTGTTTTCAATTAAAAATATTTATTCCAAATTCAATTTTTCTTTTCTCCCCCAAATTTAAAATAAATTCAAATTGGGGAAAATATTATTCCACTAAATGACATCATAGGGAATAATTAATAATACCATTCTTCATCATTATAAATTTCACAACTTCTAAGGGAAATATATCTCATCAAACTAACTCTTATAATTTTAAGAAATTCATATTCTCTCCATTTGATTTCAATCAAACATCCAAGATCTTCATTAATTCCATGAGATAAGGGTGGTACCACATTTCTCTTAATAATATTCCATCAACTAACCAACTCAAAATCTACTTGGGTTAACCCAGGGTAGAAAACAAGAGAGGTAAATTTAGAAGAAAAAAAGATGTCTATAAAATACTCACAATGTTATGAAAATAATCATTTCAATTCTTAGGGACTACTAGCCCAAATTTATAATAATTCTTATGAACCTATACTCACTTGAACACACACATCAAAAAAAATCAAGTGTAAGGTATTTATTCCCTGTATAGTTATAAAATCACACCCTCTTGATAAAAATAAGGAATATGAATTAAGATAGTGATGGAAGAATGAAAATCATACCTCATCCTTCAATTTTGAAGGGATGGTCAAGATTTCCATATTTAAACAGATTTGTTAAAACACTAGAATCTTTACACATTTTGAGATGTTCCCCTCGAGGGATGGTTTTCAACCTTCATTACCTTCAATTCCCATCATTTAAGCATAACCAGAATAGAATTGGGAATATGGTAGGTCTTTAGCTTCTCAATATGAGAAACTAGGTTGAAACTAATTTCCCAACCGATGTAACTTCTTATTTAAGGATCCACCTCCTTTAGAACTCTTCATGCTTGGCTATCCTTACTTATCCAAATATGTTCACCTATGGGAAACATGGATTTATTTCAAATTTCTGCTTTATTCATAGTTATATTGGGATTATCAACTTAAGAAATTAGGTAAATTTCTTTAATTTTTATGTCCACTATATTTTTAGCCTTTTCTAACTAATCTTTCCATATAATTAAACATTCATTTTTCATATACTTGTCGTCATGGTTTTTTTATACTCATTATTTATAGAAGAAATTTTGGAACTATGATTCATAGGTGTTTTCCCATTATTCTTCATTTATCTAGGAAGAACAATCATACATCTAAAATCCACTTATCCTACCCTGTTCCACCTTCCACACACCTTTTTGTTAACTTTAGAGCCACCCTATTTAGGAAACCTCTCAATATTTTCACAAGAGTTTCAACTACTAATACAATACTAGAATATGTTTTTGATGGATTTCCTTTTTGGTTTTTAGATTACTTCATTTTTTCTTGAGTTTCATGACTACATTTCAATAATCCATAATGTGGCCTCTCTTACCAAAATAAAAGAACTTTTTTCCAGTATGTTGAATATCCTAGTTATTTTTATTCATTACATTCTTAAGATTATTTCTCTACACTAATTTCTCTCCCTAGGTATAAAAACAATCTTTCTTTACCTTTTTATCAATATATGGTGGCTCACTATTCTCTTCAGTATGTTAATGATACCAGTTAGGGTTATACCAAAATTCATAATAGTAGTGACCACCAATATTGTACAACTCACAAAAATTTTCAAAACACTCAAATATATTTTTAGAAGTTATATTTCTCTTTATCTATGAGTTCACCTTTTTAACAGTAGGTTTCTTTTTTAGTTCATCTCTAATCCCTCTTGATTTAGGGCCTCTATAACTTTTACATATAGAAATTTTATTCCATAAATCAATTTACCTATTCCCAAACTTCTAGAAACACCAAAATATTCCAAAAAGACACATTATTTTCTCTTTTGTTACAATATATCCAGATTTTCCAAATTTAATACTTTGATGTTTTTGGATTTTTACACCACTATTTTTGGATTTATTTAGGGACATGATTTTAATAAAATTAATCACATAAAACCTTTATCTATTTATGGTTTTTTTTATTTTTTTATTCTATATTTTTACATTTTTAATTATAAATATGTACATAAAACCGAACCATATTTAGAAAAATTATATTCAGATGACTTTTGAGATACCTTTTCCATGAGATTGAGGTGAAATACTAACCAAATGATCTCAAACTCTTTGAACCAAAATTTGAGTATTTACTACTGCAAGAATCGCATATGAAGTTTGTGTGGTAGTATACCTTTTCTCAGCTTGAAAGAAAGGTTTCAATTTTGGACACTTCCAGATTTTTTAATTTGATCTTCAACTAAATATATATCATGTTGAGAACATTCTTATCATCTTTATATAATCTTATCATTTCTTCCCATTCAATCTTCAACTTCCCAACTTTATCCTCATGCATATTTATTATTTCTTATAATGAAATTTAATGATACTTAAATATCTTTTCATTATCTTCCAGTTATGCATCCATTAAATACGTAGACACTTAATGTAGTTTCTCCATTGCATGAATCAGATATTTAATAAATTTTTCAAACACTTAATTTTTACAAAAAAATCATTAAAACTATTCATCAATCAAAGAGTATCATTCATTAAAAAGTTTGATAAATTCTTATTTGGTCTTCAAAAGTATTTTGAGGGTTTTGAAACTAATCAATTTTTTTACTAATCCTTCTTCTATTACATAAATCCCTACTTCTAGCTAGAACTTCTCATCAATTAGTACCTTTATAGATTTAGCTTGTACAACTAGAGGACTTTTGATTAATGGACTTAACAAAAAAATACCATATTGATCACCTTTAGATGATGTTTTTTAAGATTTATTACTTGATACTCTTCTATAATTATTGGTATATTTTATATTAATATTTTTTAAATATGTGGGAGAGACTTATAAATCTATCTTAACAGAGATTAAAACTGATTTCTCAAATTTAGGATCTTCCATTTCAAATATGAACTTCATGTATTCTTATAAAAATAATTTAGTAAGAAAATTTTATATCCAGTCAAAGATAGAACCTTTTATATGATTAAAAATTATAATAGTAAAAAATATATCCAATAATAAATAACCTAGGCTATTATACCAATTATATGTCCCAATAGAATTATACAGACACACCTAAGAGGGGGGTGAATCAAGTGTCAAAAAAGTTAACCAAAAACCAATTACTTTTATTTTTTCTTCCCACCCATTTGGTTTTTTGAACCTTTTTCACCTGTTAATATGTAAATGGATCTCTTTTATTTTTTCATGGTATACACTTATATGCAATATAGATACTAAAAGTAAAAATTGTACAAGTATTTACAAGGTTCGACCTAAATGTGGTAAGCCTACTCCTTTCCTTATTCAACTCACATTAAAGCAAGAATTCTCTAATAATAATCTAGTTATCGATTATAATGGGTTGGTTAGGGATTATACTAAAATTGATTTCACCCTATTACATGGTTTAGGTCGCTATATTACACAGGTGACACACTTCAAAAATATTACACATGTGAAAGGATCTTTATACTATATCCTACAATCTTAAAATTGCAATCACACTGATTGGATCTCAACTACATTCCTCCTATTGAAGTAGATCTTCAAATTTTTTCTAGGGATATCTTCACCCCCATAAATGATGATCTTATTCCTTAAAACATAGAGACTTTGACTACCTTCAAGTCTTTGAAAACTACTTATGCAATTTGGCCTTATAATCTCTACACATATTCTACATTCTCTTGAAATTTAATGTTGTATTTCTCTCAAATCTTATTTGGATATATTTTTCTAGCAAAAAACATTGGCTAACTTGTGATGTATCTTATTCTTATTTTTCTTCAAAACCCAGTGGGTTACACAAACTAAATTCTCTTCTTGTTACTTGATACATCTTGCAATGGATCTAACTTATTCTTATTCCTTTGAGATTCTCTTTTTTTTCTTATCTCGATCACACACGCATAGTTGAGGAATAGTAAAACCAATTTTATCACTTTCTAGATATTCTTATATGATTTTTTTGTTTTATTAAATTACCATTAATTTTCAATGTCCAAAAAAGGAATGTGAGTGGAAAAAACAATCTTTAGCCCAAAATATCCATTAATAAGGACCCATTATTAGGTTCTCCATTATTTTTTTTGGATTTATCACCAACTCTATAATTTGTTACTACTTTGCATGATTTTCATATCTCATTTTATAACTCAAATTATATTATAAAAATACCCATATTTTTCTATCTCATTTTCTGAAACTCAGCAAAAAATATCTTTAGATATTATAAAATATGTTCAGATCTTCTTCTTCTAAAATATAACATTGTAAAAACTTAACTTAAATCTCTCAAGTTGTATGAAATTCATAAAAAAATCATCTTTTAGTGTGTAAATCAATTTGAATCATTACATCTTAAAATGAAATCATGTATAGAACTCGGGTTGAGTATATACACAATAGTAACAACTCAGCACTCTTCTTTTTTCCTTATTCTCAAGAATATTTCTTCATAAATGACTTAAGCTATAATGAGTATCCCAAGATTCAACTCATAGACATCTGTATTATTCTTAAAAATCTAATAAATTCATTTTAGTTATTTTAAATATATAAAAAATCTTATATAATTTTATTTTCTTCTCTCTGTACATCAGTATCAAATTCTTAGGATTGAATCATGGTTAATCATGAATTTAATATATTAATAACACTTAATAATGGATCCATTGTCTTTCTATTTAATTTCATCTTAATAATTATAATTTTGGAAATATCACATTTTTCAGTCCATAGGATTTTTAAATTTTTCTTATTCAGTTATCATATCAAACTAAAGAAGTCGTATGCATCATAGAAATATCATACACGGCCCAGAAATATATTATGGGAAAATTTCATCCTAGTAGACAAATTCTTTAGTGTATGGGTAAATTATTTTACACATGGATCAATATTCTTATGTGGAGCAGATTTCTCCTTCATATAGATCAGTTCTATTTTCCATTTTTTCAGAATGTATTATACATGTAAAATATCATATATATTGGTTAGAATCTCCTAAAAATGGATAAAATATCTTATGAACAGACAATAATTCTCATAGACTTATCAAATATATTATAGTTGTATCAAATATCCTATGAGTATATCAAATTACTTACATGCTGACCAACATTTCTTATGCATAGATAAATTGTCTTACACACTAGCTAGAATATCTTATATATAGATAAATTTACTTTCATGTATTTCAATACACATACATGATGACCAAGATATTATCCACATAGGTAAAATTCCTTTTCCACTATTCAAAACTCAACTCCATAATAGAAATTCCAGGATTTTCCCAAATGAATTTTAAATTATTACAAATTGGTTTTGGGCCTCCTCAATCTCTTCAAAATACTTTAAAATGCTTTGGAATATATTTAAATAATTATGTGGATTATTAAAATAATTCTAAAATCCTCCAATCCCATTTCTAAGGTTCTGCAGAAAATAAATACTCAGTTTAGAATCTTTCCATGATGTACACTACCTTTATATTTCATCCTTGAAACTCAACCATTTCAGTATTTATCCAAGGATGTTTTCCCACTAATTTTAGGGAAAAATGATAGGTAAAACATATATGTATTATTAAAAAATTTGGATAGATTATCTTAAATAATTTTAACTTGTTTAACACATGTTAAATATATCTTATACAAGTTGTTCAACTTATGTTCAGTATCAATATCCTCCTTTAACTCTTCACTTCTAATGTAACTATTGTAGATAGTGATTTTATAAGCTTTGGAACTTTTATGTAACATGATTATCATATCTACAAACATCAAATATGTTAGATATAACCTAGAAGTAGTCCATCTAGGTCTTCATAGAGAGTAAGAACTTTTTGGATCTCCTTTTCCCATGTAGATATGGGTATCTAGGTCTTCACTTCAAACCTTTCTCATTAAGGTTCCCAAGTCAAAAGTATCATAAATCTAAACTTCTAGAATTTTACATTTTAGAAAGTGAGGCTCCCACTACCATTCCAATAATATATATTATTTCATCCTTTATACCTCTAGTTATTACTAAGAAACCCTGAGTTTCCTTCACACTCTATTTATAAATATTGTTCCATACCCATCTTCATCAAACTATCTAATTGAAATCAAGTTCTTATAAAGGTCTAGAATATAATCAAATTCCTTTAATATAAGGAAACATTCATTATTTAATTGAACTATAACATCTCTCATCCCTATAATATCAAGAGCTTCATCTTCCACGAGATGCAATCTTCCAAATATTTTATCAATGTAATTTTTCAAGCATCCCTTTTCACTAGTGGAGTGGAAAGATACTTTAGATTCTATTATCTATGATTCTCCTAATGTTAACACTCAAAACTATATTTTCACTACTCTCTCTAGTTTAACTAATGGAACTTAATACTTTGAAATTTTATCTTTTATAATTTATTTTACAATCAAAATAATCTTTATTGAGATAAACCCTTTTACCATATTCCCAACACATTAGGCTGGGTTTGGTATATTTACCTATACTTCTCTCTATTGATTTATCTTATGGTCTTCTTTAACTTATTCAATGAGGTGAGTTTCATCTTCCCATTGCACAAAATTCATTTCTATAATGTTCTTGAATCTCCCTCCTTTGGATCACTTCATTAAGAATCAATTTTAATACATCATAAAATATCATGTTTCCCTTTCCATATGATTTATTATTGTTACTAGTGCATCCCAAGATTCTAGAAATGATGAAAATAGTAATATTACCCAAACATCACCCATGAAAGTTAAATTTAAATACTCAAGTAGACTTAGAATTGAGTTAAAATCATTCACATGATCTATTATATATCTTCCTTATAATATCCTCATATTGAATAGTCATCTCATCAATCAAACTTTGTTGAGTTTTGTGGGATTATCATATATATATTTTAGGTTTGACATTAACTTTGTTGTGGTGTTCTTATAATGGATGTTTAGAGCCACATTTTGGGCTAATTACATCATCACTAAGCCCAAATACTTTCTATCTATATTTTCCCAATATCTTTTATCAATCATATACAGTTTTTAATTATTTTTAATAGAACTTATATATATTTCTAGATGAGATAACTATCTACTTGTATCCTTTAAAAGATTAATGTCATTATATTTATTTTGTTTATTCAGTCCTTTATATCTTCTGTCATCATCAACTTTCAATATAATGACTCCCACTTAATCGAAAAAATATATGAGCAAGAAAGAATGTTACCTGATCTATCACCAAGTAAACTATTTAGCCTCTAAGAATATTTGAGAGAACCTCTTATTTGGTACTAATTTTTGAGAATCCCACCCAAACTTCACACACCATAATTTCATACACCAAAATCACATTAGTGGAAGAACAATTTGAAAGGAACCCTCTAAATTTAAATGCACCATAACTTAGAAGAATCCTTTCACCCAAATCACTACACTAAATTTTACTTTATTCAATATTGTTTACTCCAAACTCAAAAAAAAAATAAAATGAAAAATAAGAAAAAATAATTAAATCAAATAAAGGATTCAAGATATTTTGTATGGTTCAAACTTTCATCCTATGTCCACAAGAGAAAACATTGTAGAATTAATTTTATAGAAAGTAAAAAAAAATTCAATAATTATGACTTGGAATCTATGTTTATCACAAACTAAGTAATCACACAACACCTTAGCAAATGTTCCCACCCACTTTTATTGAGGGTCCCACCAAATCAACTAGTTTTAATATCCTCCTACACTCATGGTGGTAGATCCATTGTACTCTACAATTACTACTTCATATACCTTGATCCTTTCCCATAAACACCTTACTTATATTGATTCAAATATATATGTAGTCTACCTTCTAGTGATATTAATGTCTTCAAAAATTTTAGTGATTTAACCACCATGATAAGTATCCATCAGAAATTCACAACTTCCAACAGCCCCATAGCAAACCCACTAAGGCATGTTACTGCTAATATTATAAGAATAAAGGTTTTTATAGATTACCTTCATCTTTTATACTGAATCCGTAACTTGAATAGGATATGTAATCTAAATAAGTAACATCTTATAATATCATTACTATTCAGGAGACTCTGGAATATGTGGAGGTGCACCTAAGGACTTGTAGCATCCTAGGATCGGGGCACTATGGAATGGTCTGTGGGCTAGGGAATTACAAAGTAGTATCAAAAGAATTTTTTAGTTTACTATTTAGTTATATAGTATACAAGTGGTCAAGAAATGTGTCATATCTTTGTGATATACCTCATAATGGTGAGTCATGAACAACTTTCTAAGGGTTAGTCCAGGTTATCCAGGGTATGGGATTGTTGTTCTTAGTTTTTTTTTTGTTATAGTTAAGATGTTTATTCAATATGATATGCTTACCAAAGAAATTTATTTATGGTTTTTCTCTTATACCATTATAAATAGGCTTGTTTACTTAAATTTTATTTAAGACATAGGAATCACATGAGATATGCATGCTTATGTGTGATTTATTTCACAAGACACAAGGGTTAATTTGTTTAAAGTGTCAACAATAACTTATATAGAATTTTCCTATATAAAATGTTAGTGGAATTATAATCGACTAAAATTTTTAATTTTCTCTAATGGAAGGACATGTGTATCCTAGAATAAGAGGTTATTTGGACATGTTTATACACCCCCCCCCCCTTTTAAGAGACATATTGTGTCCATTAGTGGGTCATTGAAATCATTTATTGCCTCTATAATACAACCCCAACGGGTTTAGTATGGGAATTGTTTTCCTAAGAGATTATTTGATGATGGGAATAGTTTCCCTTGAGGATATATTTTAGTTATTTAAAATTTCAATTAAAACCAATATAATTTTTTTCTATATAGATTCTTGGTGGATTCTACTTAATTGAACTGGGTGGTTATGTGGAACACCTTTTAGGGTTGATGAAAGGCATGAAGAATTTCTTGTGGTGAGAAGAAATTTAAGTGATTCTAGTATTGAGGATAGTTTTTAAAGGGAGGGATCATTTGGATTTCTATCCCTATTGATTCTGGATGTGCTTTTTAGTGGCACAATGGGAGTGTGGGTAAGTGCTCGTGGTTTTGGGAAGATGCTCGTGTGATGAGTGATTGTGAAATTAGACTTATCATGAGTGAGATTACTTAGTCTATGGGATGAGATAACATAAATAGGGGCATGGATAAGGGTTTTGGCATGGAATCCTAGGTTTAAATATATATTAATCATAGGATCATGAGTTAGGTTGTATGATCAGGTTATATGAGAGAATTCAGTCATTGGGTTGAGATGAGATCAAGTAGGATTGTGGGAAAGAACTTATGAGAGGGTTCTTCAGTGGATTACACTAACTTTAGTAGAAGATTGATATTTGAGATGAATTTTTATTAAAATCTATGCTATACAAGGTCAAGTGCACACTAATTTTGTTTAGTGCTTTTTCAGTTCATAGATCGGTGAGCAGTCATGTATGGGTCAAGGAATGGTGGGTTTGGTAAGACTCTTGTAGGCATGGTGTCCCAAGGTGTTGGTTGAGAATAGGATATATCCCTCAATTATGAATTTTGACATTGAAAATAGATTGGGTTATTTTTGTATGGTCGATTCGGGTTATTCCTTGATAGATTTTTTTGGGATTGATAAGATGGGTAAGCATATATAATGTCGCAACCTGAGACCACTCATCCAAAGTCCAAATTGGAGTATCACAAGACCTCAGGAATACCTCACCATATACCAGAGACTACTAACTACCAATTAGGGTCTAGTGTATTCCATGGGGATATTATACCCTCATTTCAAAGTAAGGAACGCCATAAATAACCAAACATCATTCATAAAAAAAATAGAGTACATGTCATCAATAAACAATAATGTTATAACAAATTAAGTATAGAATCATACAGTTATATAGATACATAGTCATACCAGTGCACATCAACTAATCTCCCGCTAGTTCAATTACAAATATAAGATAAATAAATGAATAAAATACTAGAGACTCTACTACCATCCATGAGCCTCACCTCGCCCAAATCCCCTGACTCCTCTTAAGAAATCACAATTGATCATAAAACATTAGTCCTATACCCAAAATGAACCTATGATCAATAAATTATACTCAAGTTCCCAAGTTCCATGGTTTCCCAATCTTGGTGTGAGTATAACTCAGTAAGGTACCACCAATAGGGTCCCAAACATAAATAGTAAATGCAGTATATGCACAAGTAATATGTTTAAAATAAAAAAATTGAATATGAATAAATAAAATAACCATCATTGATCCTTGGGTTCTAAGGTGAAACCTAGAATCAATTATACTTGCTTCATCTAATGTCAGAGTTTCTATGAGAACATGGCATACCATGCTATATAATATCATGCATAAACACCTGATCTAAAGAGATCATCCAAGGAATCCTATTTCCATAGGCATAAAGTTTAATATAAAGTGAACATCCAAGGAATCTTGAATAAGAATAAAAATTGAATCCTAGGTAATATCCTAGGAATTCTATATAGGCATACTCAATAAATCCAATATAACACTCTAGTCATTCTAAGTCATTAGGCTCATTACCATATCCCAGTGGTAACCAAGGCATCCATCATATCATGTGAATAAACGGAATCCTAGGGAGTATCCTCGAAATCCCATATAGGCAGTCACTAAATCCTAGGTTATATCTTAGGAATTCCATGTCATCATGCTCAATAGTCATATCCTAATCATGTTGTAACTCCCCTATAAAACTGAAACTTAAAAAGCTAAATTTTACTACCCATTCCAACAAGGTGAAACTTTATTTTTGGAATCCTACTTGATTATAACTCTATAGTTAATAATGCTTGTCCTAGAGTGGTGATCAAGATGGGTGAATTCCTAGAAAGTTTCCCAAGGTGTGTTTGAGTGAGGAAAAATCATACTAAAAGAATATGTGTTGGACTATGGGGACTAACATTAGTCATATAAGTGACCTAGGTGGGTAATATCTTGTGGTGTGTTGATAAGTAAACCAAGGTATTATCATAGACCCATGTGGTTAGATGACCAGGTTCATGGCTCAAAGAAGTTTGGGTCATGAAAAATGGTATCGGAGATAATACCTAGCCTAAAACTCCTAGACACTGCAAGGTTTTGAAGATTGGGTTCCACAATTAAGGAATTGTTCTTTAAAGGGGTGGAGAGTAACACCCTTGGAAAAGTGAGACTTAAAAGGATAAATGTTACTAACTAGGTCAACAAGGTGTGCCTTTCTTTTTGGGAACCTACCCGATTATAACTCCATAGTTAAGGGTGTTTGGACTAGAGTAGTGATCAGGATGGGTGAACTCTTGGGAAGTTTTGAAGGGTGTGTGTGAGTGAGGAAAAATCAAACTGAAAGAACATTTGTTGGATTGTAAGGATAATCATTAGTCATATAAGTGACCCTAGTGGGGAATATCCTGTTGTGTGTTTTGAAGGTTACCAAAGTATTATTGGAGACCCATGTGGTCATATGACTAGGTTCATGGCATGGGGAAGGATGGTTTGTGACACATGCTAGGAATCCATAGCCATCAAGCATAAAAATGAATCTCATGTCACACACATGAATTCTAATTCATTAGTCATAAAGCTAAATCCTAGGAGGTAATCCTAGGAATTCTAATTGTATCATACATAAATATGAAACCTAGGTGGTGATTTTAAGAAATGCATATAAACAAAAAGTTTGAATCCCAATCAAGACCCTAAGAATTCATTCATAAGGACGTTAGGGTATTTCTTCCCTCCAGTGATATATTATATCATCATTTTCACTATAGATAGAAAATATTATATCATTGATCTTAAAGATTTAAGTTGAGACCCAAATTGGACGCCATATGCATCTCGAAACTAACCCTCACTATGGTCGACATATCACTGGGGAACCCACTGAGGTCCCCAAGGGTCACACCATAACACATACACCCTATAAGGTTTCCTTGATCTCAGTCTCATCTCATGGGTCTAATCCCAACTCTTAGTGGTTATAACATCTCTAAATGTTATTATGATCACATTATGACATCACTGACCTCATAGGATAATCCCCACTAGCACTAATCTTAAGGGATTAGTATGATACCCATCCCACTTCCCAACTCATCCACAGTCGGTACTCACAAACGCAACCTACTCATAATCTACCCAGTGTATGCTCACCCAGTTACTCACATATATAGGGGGTGGTACTCTCACCCCATTCTCATCTCAACTAGAACAAAGTATATAAGAAATTGCAAGGTCTCACCATATCCTTCTCAATGATTATGCATAATTAAATTGCCAATTTTATCTAATTTCATTTAAAATCATAATAAAATTCACATGGTGATATTCCTTCATTGAAATGGAATGCAACAATGTGTTCACATTATCACAAGATGTCCTCTAGACAATACATGATAAAATGACACCATATCAGGATGATCCCACCATGGTATTGTTGGATTTGGTTCCCTAGAAACAACTTTTTTGTACTTTTTGATAAACATGTATTCATTGTTTGAATATTTATAAACTACTTATCACATAATGATTGTTCTTATGGATGATATAGTATGTGATAATGTCCAGAGAGTAGCTATCATACTAAAAGGTCATAGTAGTTCCCCATTATGATGAGAACCTGGAAGTGTTGTGACATTATTCTTGAATATATGTTCTATAACTAGATGATATCATTTGAGGGACACAAATGATACAGGCTATCAGGGTTAGAGACTCATAGGACTTTGATACACCTTCTCATGGTGTACACCCTTGGTAATATCCAGTAGGATATTATGATAATGAGACCCACCAAAAGGAATCCCACATTAATACGTGTCATTGGATGTTTATATTTGTGGACATGTGTATTGGTCCTTAGACTTTAATATTATTATTAATGAGTATTATGAGTCATGCACTTAGACTTATTGACAAAAACCATGCCTAAAGATGTTCGCGATGAGGTAGGATACGTTGGGTGTATCACGAGTAATATTGAATTAATGAATAATGTGAGAAATGATTTATCCATTATATTATTTAACAGAAGTTAATATCTAATACCATTTGATGGAAATGATATAGACTAAATAAATCCATGGCCATAGTGACCAATAGGCAAGTTCTATTTCCATAAATTCAAAGAAAGAGATATTGAGCACATAGGTTGTGGCAATGGAATGCAACCTACTTGATTTGAGATATTGTGATAAAGGGATTCTATTACACGGTAAGAATTCATATGAGGTGACATATCATTGTAGCATTAACTTCTTTCTCTATGAGTGCCTTGGTGTTTTTCTAGATGTTAACCTTGGACTTTAGGATGTTTCGCCTAATGCCACTGAGAAAGAGGCCTAGAGGGTCACACACTAAGTGTATCCAGAATCTCATCTAAATAATATATTATTATAATTTATTTTAAAAAGTTGAATAAATATTATTCATGTATGTGGTTTAATAATTATTCATGTATGATTGATCACATATAAATATTTATTTTCTATTTAGTAAACATAATATTTATTTATTTATTGGATAATAATGCAGTGATATTTATTTAATAAATAAATAGACATTATTCAAGGCCTGATAAATATTATGGAGGAATGGAGGATCGAGTTTAATGTTCCAGTGAGAAATGATAATATTGAATATTATTTAATTAAATAATATTTAATTATAATTTTAAACCTAAGTGCATGTCAAGAAATAATAATATTACTATTATTATTTGACATGGGGTTTTTCTAGGATTAAATAATAATAACGGAGCTTGTGAAATTATTTTATTTTAACCCTAGAAATATAAATACCCAATTATATTATTTTTTCCATAAGATGGTTCAGTTGTGCACAATGATTCAAGGAGAATCCTCTCAAGACTAAAGAGCTCCCTTCTCCAAGAATGATCTCAAGAACGGAAAGAAATCCTCCTCCATCGGATCAAGGAGAACTCTTTAGAAGTGTTTCTCAAGGTGATGAATGTGGACAAAGAAAGTGTAAGGATCTTTCATGCTAGCACCCGAAGACTCCTTTGGTAATGTCTGGAGATTCCTGGGACACATGTGGATCACTTCTAGAGGAAATATACACTTGGTTTCTACAATACAACAATGGTTCACCGCAGATCTGTCATTAGACACATCAACTAAGAAATAATTCCTTATAGGTAATTCTTTATCAAATTAAATTAATTATAAACAATATGTGTTGATCCTTCTCTCTCAGTTCCAAATAAATTCTTCTTTGTCTATTTCTTTAATTCGATTTTGTGGATTGCAGAATTCATCATCGTATAGATCCTGGATTGATCATTGATTATGGAAAAAATTAGAGTTGGACACTGCCCATCACAAGCTTCCACTATGCTCGGAACCTACAAGTGGTATCATATGAAGCACATAATTGATTATAATTATTTAATATCATTGGTGATTTAGCCATTTATAATTTAGTTTTTCAATTCAATCTTAATCTTTCTTTTAATCTGAATTGCGAGATCTATTTCTTCCTCATTTGTTTCTCATAGATCTAATCGAGATGTTTAATTTTTTTATTAAAATAAAATTGAGGAACTCATCTAGAGGATCTAAGGATTCTTCTTGGATAACACAGTAGTACACACTGTGAAACTGATGTTACATGTTGTGTAGTTGTGTTCAATGCACCAGGAGTTAATTCAGCAATTACTCAACCTATGTGAATTAATGAGATGTGGTGTAGTTAATTCTTACACCACATGTTGACTAGGATAGACTGGCACATGGTCAGTTGGACTACACATTCGGTGGCCCATTGGACATGGTGTGTGGTCCCTTTGCATAAAAGATAGGTCGTGTATTAAATACACAGCCTAACTAATGGGTGAATGTGTAACACGAAGTCAACATGGCATGTGACCCATTGGACACGCCATGTAATCCAAATTTTTTTAGGCACAAACTACACACCAAGTCCCTAGGTTTGTATCTCAGATAGATGGTGAGAGGTGTACACACTGTGTAGATCGGATCTACACATCATGTACTTATACCAAGTTATGCATTTTTAAAATTCATTTATTTTACTATGAAAACCTTGAGACACGTACTTGTGTGTGGTCATAAATATAGGAAATGCCATGTGATAGGTTTTAATATACATAAATATTTAAATGTTTAATTAATATTTGTATAATGTTCAAGATTTGTATATCATGTATGAGTTGTATTACAAGTTGTTACTCTATGTACATTAAAGCATAACACATGACAAAAAAATCATGTAATTCGTGTAATCATTTGTGAATTACACATCATTAAAGTACGTGATAAGTCATGTATTCCATATGTCACAAGATTAAAATAGTATAAGAGTATAATACATGTTGGGAATATTTGGAAAGGTTTTCACTATGTTTCCTCCAAGGTATATTTATGTACAAAGTTAATTTTAAATGAATTTATTTAACTTTTTTAAACTTATAATGGATGAGAATCTTAATGAAATTAATATAAGAATTAATATAAAAGGATTGATTAATTAAAGATAATAATTAATCAATTCGAGCATGATTTATCTTAAATAAGAATGATTGAATAATTGAATGCTTGTTTTTTTAAATACATAATATGTAGCATGCATGTGGATGACCATGAGATAGAATAGACCTTTATATGTGTTTGGGTTCATTTAATTCATTATTAAATTAAATTTTTGGTATGCATGCCTTCACTTCTCATTATTATGTAGGGAATGTGTGACCATGGTTTCTTTTATATAAACCCCCTTTTACCCCTCACATGTGGGTGATTAAAAGCATATGTAATTGATGGAGCTCCCAATATAGTGGAGGTTGTTCAAGTTAGGATCAGAGATAAAACCAATCCAATAAAGGTACAAAGGTGGATAGGTGGAAAGCTGTAAACATGAAACTTGGATTGGTTCAAGGTGTTTCTCCCCTAGGTCAGCAATTAGTTTATCAACCGCTAGATAAACTAACCATTGGAAAAATCTCATGATTATACCCTTTATTTTATTTCTATTAGTTTCATGGTTACTCATTATGGATGTTTTTTTATGATCGCATAATTAATGAATTAACAAGCATGAAAGATAAAACTAAAATAAACTGGATTATACATAAATATTATCTAAATATATGGTTAATCACTTAAGTAATCCCACTTAATATTAACAAGCATGTGATAAATATAATAATTATAAATTTATGCATAAAGGATAAAATCCCACAATAAAATATTAAGTTGGTATAGCCTTCCATTACTTTGGTTAGAATTTAACCATAGTTAAAAGTGGTTGACCTGCTAAAGTTGGGATGCTTTCAATTATAAAGGAATTATAACATGAGGTTTTGGGTTAAATTGACTTGGTTAACATCAAGGGTTGACTTCCAAAGCAGAACTTGGCATAACTAAGATTCAAAGGTTTAGTAAATTCAATTATAGGATTTTAGGATTGGGGAGTCCACTCCAAGGATCAATGAATTATGAGTTAATGTAGTTAGAATTTGGAATGCCTACCTAAAACCATTAAAGTTACTTGACCAACCAAATTTTGGGTAATGATAAAGGGGAATATGGATCCTTTCTGCTAGAATTTCCAAAAAATAGGATATTCTGAAGCCAATGGTGAGGAATATTGGGTTTCGATAAAATAGTGGGAGACTAATAAATATAATATTTATTTATTTGTCTAAATTTATCAGATAAAGTACTAAATATCTGCTTATCTTATTTTTTATAAACAACATTGAAAATGATATAAAACATATTATTATGATCCATACTTGATAAGGAAAACCTTCTCACTGGAACCAATTTTCAAGAGTGGTAAAGGAGCCTATAGGTCATCCTTCACTATGAAATAAGTTTTTTGTGCTATAAGAACCTTTACCAGTTTCTCCTGAAAATGAGGCAAGTGATGAAGAACTATCTATCTATGAGAAACATATTAATGATTATACATATGTTTAGTGCTTCATGCTACTATCCATGTCCAATGAGATTTTAAAACAATATAGATAAATGGATGAAAATATCATGATGTCTTACCTTCGAGATCTCTATCAAGAGAAGGCAAGACCATAGATATATGAGATCTATAATGCTTTGTTTACCACTAATATTAGAGAGTTTGTGCCAGTTGGGCCTCATGTAGTCAAGATTATTGGATATATTTAATGTCTGGACATCTTAGGGATTAAATTCTCGAATGAGTTTCATACAGATATCATACTTTCATCACTTCCCAATACCTTCTCTATCTTTATTTTGAATAATAATATGATCAATAATGATAAGAGTCTTTTGGAACTTATTACTTTAATTCTCCAAGTGGATAAGAAAATGGGGCGTAATAACCTGCGGTCCTTATGGTGAATAAGAAGAGGAAGGATAAGGAAAAGGGGCCCAATACTTATAAACATTCTAAAGCTTTTGATCACCATTCTACCAAGAAGAAGAAGATCCAAAGGCGGGGCAAGGAAAAGGAGGCACTTTGTTTTACATGTGGCAAGCTAGGCCACTATAAGAGAAACTACACCCAAAAGCATGGGTAAGCTAAAGGTGCATTCGTTATCAAGTTAAATAGTTTCATATCTACGTATTGGGTATTAGATATAGCTTGTGGTGCTCACATATATATGAACCAAGTATATTCTGAAAAATTTCTAGAGGAGAGGTGGATTTGTGAGCTACCAATGGTGTGAGGCTGGTTGTGATTTCCATTGGTGACTACCACCTTTCATTTCCAACAGGAAGGATTTTGGTTTTATGAGATTTTTATTATGTACCTACTATTTCCAAAAACATAATTTCTATATCAAGTTTAGATACATATGGGTTTATTTTCAAGTTAATAAATATAAGTTTTTTATTTTATAAGGACAACATATATAATGGTATGGAACATTTAAATAATGGTCTATATTTATTAAATTACAAAAACCAAGTGTTGT
This sequence comes from Viscum album, assembly GCA_963277665.1. NCBI lineage: Eukaryota > Viridiplantae > Streptophyta > Magnoliopsida > Santalales > Viscaceae > Viscum > Viscum album. Next base: position 2,006,870,629 of record OY728138.1, read on the forward strand.
AAATTGATAATGAATCAATTTCACATGACTCATATAAAATTCAGCTTTGGAATCACCATCTTGGTCATGTAAATGAGAAGAATTTGACAAAGCTCTATCAATATGGCTATTTAGACTCTTCTAAGCTAAACCCACTTGATAGATGTCATGCTTGTTTACAAGAAAAAATGACCAAACCACCATTTGGGGGACAGGGTGAAAGGGTCATAGAGCTTCTAGTATTGGTACACACTAATGTGTGTGGACCATTTCTAGTAGAATCTAGAGGTGGATATTCTTAATTCACAACTTTTACTGATGAATTGAGTAGATATGGATATATCTAATTGATGAGGTATAAGTTTGATTACTTTAAGAAATTCAAGGAATTCAATAATGAAGTAGAGAATCATCTCATTAAGAAGATAAATAAGATTCAATTGAATTGAGGTGGTGAATATCTTAATCAAGATTTCATTGACTTTCTACGGGATTTTGGGATTCTATCTCAACTCACTCCACCTTATACACCACAGTGGAATGGTGTTATTGAAAGTAGGAATCATACCTTGTTGTACATGGTAAGGTTGATGATCATTCATGGAGATCTTCCATTATTATTTTGGGGATATTCATTACAAAATGTGGCATACACATTAAACCAAGTACCAAATAAAGTAGAAAATGGAATTTACTTCGAGCTATAGAGTGTAAAAATCCCATTTTATCGCATACACTTGTATGGGGTTATGAGGACTTTATTAAGGCCTTATCCGGAAACAAATTAGAACCCTGGGGAATGAAGTGTATATTTATAGAGTATCCCATGGAAACAAAGGGACACTACCTATACAACCCCTAAGGAAGGATAGTGATTTCCACCAGACAAGATGTATTTCTTGAGAGGTAGAAAATCCTAAAAAGGGATATTGGGAGCAAGATTGAATTTGATGAAGTTGATGCTCAATATACATAGGGGTTGCTATAAGAATAAGTTTCACAAGTCCCCATGGAAGAATTAGTTCCTGAAACACAAGTATTGTATAGGAGTGTAAGAGAGGTAAGGGAACCAGAGAGATATGGTTTTCTAGTCACTGAGTATCGTGACTCATTATTGTTGGAAAATGATGAAACTCTCTCCTACAAGGAGGTAGTAGTGAGCTCAGAAGATGCAATATTTCTAGAAGTTATGAATTCTGAAATGGAGTCCATGTATTAGAACCAAGTTTGGGTTCTGGTCGATGGACCATTTGATGTAAAATATATTGGATGAAAATGGGTATTCAAGAGAAAATTGGACATGGAAGGTAAAGTAAGTACCTATAAAGTAAGGTTAGTGGCTACAGGGTTTAAATAGTGTCAAGTAATTGACTATGATGCAACATTTTTTCCAGTTTTCATATTTAAATTCATCAGAATCATACTTGTTATAGCATCTTACCATGACTATAATATTTGGAAGATGGATGTCAAAACTGTATTTTTTAATGGTAACCTTTGGGAAGATGTCTATATGACACAACTAGAAGGTTTTGTGACTCCATGTGATGCTAAAAGGATTTTCAAGTTGCATAGATCCACTTATGGATTTAATAAAGCATCCAGTTCATGGAACATTCAATTTGATAAATCCATAAGATAATTTAGTTTCATTAAGAATGAATGTGGTCCATGTGTTTATAAGAGGTTTAATGGGAATGCAGTCATTATTCTAGTAGTGTATGTTGATGAAATATTACTTATTAGAAACAAATATCCCAGTCTTATAATCAGTTAAGTACTAGTTGAACAATTTCTTCTCTAGGAAGTACTTAGGAAAAGAATCCTACATTATAGGGATCAAGATCATTCATGAAATATCCAAGATCCTACTTGGACCAAGTCAAAGTACATATATTTACAAGATACTAAAGAAATTTAGTATGGTACAATCCAAGAGGGGATTTTTTCTAGCATCACATGGTTTACATATTTATAAGAAAATTTGTCCTCGTGCATAATAGAAGAAAGACAGAATGAGTAAGATCTCATGCGCTTCAGTGATAGGATCAATCATGTATGCCATGTTATATACTAGACTTGATGTTTCCTATGAACTGAGCATGGTAGGAATATATCAAGAATATCTAGGAGAACAACATTGTACTACTGTTAAGGTTATCCCTAAGTATCTGAGAAGAACTAAGGATATGTTCCTGGTGTATGGAGGAGATGAGGATCTAGTCATTAGGGGTTATACTGATGATATTTTTTATATAGATCAGAATGATTTGAAGTCACAATTAGGATATGTTTTCTATCTCAATAGAGGATCGGTGACCTGGAAGAGTTCAAATTTTCCAGTTTTCACTGATTACATAGTGGAGTCTGAGTATATAGTGTCTTTTGATGTAGCCAAAAAAGTATTTTGGATTTGGAACTTATCCAATGAGCTTGATGTGGTACCTAGCAGTAAATACTCTATCATATTGTATTGTGATAATACTACAACAGTGTATCTTGTAAAATATCCAATGTCACGCCAATAGAAAAAGCATATACTCTGAAAATTTCACCTCTATAGGGATTTCTATCATAGAGGTGAAGTTACAGTGAGGAGAGTATCCACGGAAGAGAACATGGCAGACCCCTTGACTAAAGACCTATCTCATCAGAAGCATGAATATTATATGATGGCTAGTAGACTGAAGGTTGTTATCAATTGGCTCTTATGAAAGTGGGAGGTTTTTGGAGTTGGTGCCCTAGAACTAACTTATTTGTATTTATAATATACATGTATTAATTGTTTGGATATTTATAAACTACTTATCACATCATGATTGTTATTCTACGTGACATAGTATGTGATAATGTCCTAAAATTAGCTATCACACTAAAAGGTCATAGAACTTCCCTGCTATGATGAGAACCCAGAAGTGATATGACACTATTTTTGAATATATGTTCTATATCCAGATGATATCATTTGAGGGACACAAATGATACAAGCTATTAGGGGTGTAGAATCATCGTACTTTGTGACACCTTCTCATGATGTACACCCTTGGTAATATACAGTAGGATATTATGAGAATGAGACATGCCAGTAGGAATTTCACATTCATATGTGTCATTAGATGTTCCTGTCTACAGACATGTGTATTATTCATTAGACTTTAAGATTATTATTAATGAGTATTATGAGTCATTTACTTAGATGTATTGATGAAAACCATGATGAAATATGTTCACGGTGAGGTAGGATACCTTGGGTTCATCATGAATAATATCGCATTAATGAATAATGCGAGAAAGGATTTAACCCTTATAATATTTAACAGAAGTTAATATATCATGCCATTTGATGGAAATGATATAGCCTAAATATATCCATGGTCATGGTGATAAATAGGAAAGTTATATTTCTGGAAATTCAAATAAAGATATATCGATCATATAGGTTGATGGTACTAGCATCCAACATACTCAAATTGAGATATTGTGATAAATGGATTATATTACATGGTAAGTGTTCGTATGAGGTGACATTTCTTTGTGGCATTAACTTCTTTCTCTATGGGTTCCTTAGTGTGTTTCTAGATGTTAACCTTGGACTTTAGGTTTCATCACCTAATGCCACTTAGAAATAGGCCTAGAGGATCATACACTAAGTGTATCCAGAATCTCAAATAATATATTATTATTATTTATTTAACAGTTTGAATAAATATTATTCTCATGTGTAGTTTAATAATTATTCATGTATGCTTGATCTCATATAAATATTTATTTATTTTTAGTAAATATAATATTTATTTATTTATTAGCGAATAATATTGTGATATTTATTTAATAAATAAATAGACATTATTCAAGGCCCAATAAATTTTGTGGAGGAATGACGGACCGGGTTTAATGGTCCGGTGAGAAATGATAATATTGAATATTATTTAATTAAATAATATTTAATTATAATTCTCAAGTTAAGTTCGTGTCATGAAATAATAATATTACTATTATTATTTAACATGGGGTTTTTCTAGAATTAAATAAAAATAAGGGTACTTGTGTAATTATTTTATTTTAACCCTCATAATATAAATACCCAATTATATTATTTTCTCATAAGTCGATTCAGTTGTGCACAATGATTCAAGTAGAATCCTCTCAAGCCTAGAGAGCTCCCTTCTCCAAGAATGGTCCCAAGAATGGTGAGAAATCCTCCTCTAATGGATCAAGTAGAATGCTTTGGAATCAATTCTCATGGTGATCAAGGTAGATGACGCAAGCATAAGGATCTTCAATGCTAGCACCGAGAGACTCCTTTAGCAATGTTTGGAGATTCCTAGAACACCTGTGGATCGCCGCTAGAGTAAATCTACACTTGGTTTCTACAATGCAATAACAGTGCACCGCAGATCTGTCGTTGGACACATTAATGAAGAAATAACTCTTTATAGTTAATTCTTTATCTGATTAAATTAATTATAAACAATATGTTTTGATCCTTATCTCTTGATTCTAGTGTAATTATTCTTTTTCTATTTCTTTGAATTGATTCCATGGATCATGGAGTTCATTTTCATATAAATCCTGGATTGATCATTGATTATGGAAAATATTAGAGTTGGGCACTGCCCGCCACATGCTTTCACTATGCCCAGAACCTATAGATATGATGGAATCATATAAATAACCCTAACTAGAGATAATAAAAATTAGTTGAGAAATAAATATTATAATAAAAGGGGAAGTAGAGGAGGGAACATACCTTAAATCACTACAAAAATGCATTAAAATCACCCCAAACCATAGGGTATTAAAGGAGGAAGGGGGTAGGTTGACTAGCACAGGAATGCACGAGGGAGAGAAGAGAAGAGGAGAAGGGGTTTAATAAATCATAGGGGGGGAATAATCATTTCCCTCTTTTTAATGAAAACCATAAGGCCACATAGTTTCTACACAATTTTCCAAACTATGTGGTTGGCCATATATCAAATTCCCAACTCGCGCGTTTTGGATGCATGGTTTATCAAACCATGAACCAACTATGCAAATCCCCATTGAGATGATATTTCAAGTTTTTCATATTTTATCTACAATCATGTGTAAACCTTGAACCAACAACCAAGTAAAATCCACCTTAAATGATTCACCCACATAGTTACCCCTAATCATTTGGTAGCCCTGAAATAATGTAAGAACCCTTTCCAAGATTCTAACTCTAACTCAAATCTCCCAAACTTTACCTAAGAACTTGAGATACTTTATGAGCCTCGATCCAAATCCAAAAACATCTCATTGAGATTATACTACCCCCATGATTCTAATCTGAATTCTATTTCTCAAAGTAATCCCTACTCTGAAAATCTAAAATTAAAAATTTCCACTAGTATTTACAACCTAAAAGGAAATGGGGTTTTCCAACATCACAACATAACACTTCTCATCCACAATAATCCTTGGGGTTATTTTAACCATGAAACCCTAACCTATCCAGGTCACCAATTCATGATTAACTCACCACATTTTACCTCTAAACATCAAACAATTACCCATTGTGCAACTCTAAATACAAGGTACTCTATTTACTAAATTTTGAGATACCTATCGCCAGCATCATCGAATCAAAGAAATGATTCTTACACATGATTGTCTATGTTTAGCCACAATAGAATCATTCATCAATTCATCCTTGATCTTATATTTTTTCCCACCATAATACATGGCTTATAAGGGCCAATTACAATCCACAGTGCTTCCCACCATCATAATTTCCCACTGAAACGCATTTATAGTATTCTATTGACCCTCTCATTACGGTTTCCATCTCACTAAACCTAATATCATGTGAAAACACCAATCATTCCACCTATGGATGACCTTCCCCAAAAAAAATTCAATGCAAACACCAACATCTATTTCATCCAACACCCACACCAAATCCAAACTCAAAATTTGGTGTAATTTCATGGTTGGTTCCTTGACCAACTGAATCTATAGTTACACTCCACTCACAAGTATCGGGACATATCAGATCAAAATCACCCTTATAAATCATCAAGTTCATCCTGATATTAATGCTAACATCCAGACTATATATAATGCCACATTAAAATATTGAATCTGGTATTCACTGAGGAACTAGAAAAAATTGGATTTATCTACTCATCAGCATCTAAATGTCGCATCAATCATCTAAAAAGTAGTCTCATCACACCCACGAACCTATAAAAATGGGGGGTTATACCTCCATGGACCACACTCAAACCATTACCAGATATAATGACTGGGTGTTACCATCCTATTCATACCTAAGAATCAATGAAAAATGTCAATGGCCACCCATTTCTGTCTCACAAGAACATCATCCTCACCATCCACTATAATTACACTCACAATGAGGACCACACCCTCTAATGGATAATGGTGTACTCTCACTATATGGATTTAATTATACTTCTCCTTGACCATAACCTCAACAGGTTCCAACAACACACATTCTTGATAATCTATGTCAAGGAACACACTCCAGGTTGGCCATACCACAACACCTAGTCCCATATCTGATGTCACCTATCACCATAAAGAGATATTTCCCATTTCATCAAGAGTCTTTGTAAATTGATAAGACACTAAAAGGGGATAATATTAATTGATTATATATTAATATTCATGTGTTTAAAATTCCATAAATATCAATTTTAGTACATTTTATAAATTTAACTTCATTTCTCATCACAAGTGCAATTTATGTTTAAAATGAAAATTTGGTTGCAATAAATCATGTGTTTGTGGAGAATATTATATTAAATTTTTGAATTTGATATTTTGGGATATGATTGATAAATGTTTTTTGGAACACTTTATCTTTTAGGATTGATGGATTAATACCAAGGTAAGATGGATATTTTTTGAAATGAATGCATAAATTTATGGACAAAGCATAATGATCCTATGGCCCATCAAACAAAATTGGGGCCCAACATCCAAGCCAAATAAAGTTCAAATTTTAACTATATAAAGATAAATTTATGGGGATCATTTTATTCAACTATGGACAAATATAATTCTAAAGTTTTCAAGGAGATTCAGAGAGTTGAATTTTACATTTAAATTATGGTCTAGATCTGAAGGCCCATAAAAGAATCCCACCATTTCGAGTATAACTTCTGAAAGATGATCCAATTGGCCAGATATTTTTATAGATTTTATAGGAAACACAGAATAATATATTTTTCTTATATGACACCTTAATATTCTACCATATTTAGTTACAAATTCACATGTCAAAAAGGGAAATGAATTTGAATGATTTTCCTGGTCAACTTTGAAATGTCCAATTTACTTTGATTTCTTACCCTCCTTTTGACTATCCTAATTTATGGGGAAGGAATGTATTAATGTGGTATTGAACATAGGATCCTAATATGAATATATGAGGATATTTTGGTGAATGGATTATGCATCCAATGTTTTATTCTTTCAATTTTAATTTCCCGCTTTCATTTTGTAATCGCATCGTCAATTTTTCTCATGTAAGTTTTTCATTAACCATCGTTTATTAATAAAAGGTATTCTTTATATTATATTATTTTATTATTTTAAATATCATGTTGATAATTTTGAATCAATATGTGAAATTTTTCACACCAACCCTTGTGAATTTTTCACACCACGGTGGAGTGATCGTTATTTCATTATTTCTCTTCTTCAATTACACCCTCATGAGTATACTAACTACTTCCATTAATAGAATAAAATCAATGGAGGGATAACCCTCTAATGGGTTGATCCAAATGAGTAGAAAGGGGATGGATTGGATATAATTTCTCATTTAATAATTACTAATCAATTATTTTATTTTAGTTTTTCAATCAATGGTTTTCTTTCTTCCTCTACCTTGTTGAATTTTATCGTCACACTTTTCATGTGCTAATAAGATCCTTTACCTTATAGTGATCATTAATATGATACTAAAAGTGTATAGGTGATTAGAATATTTTCTTACGGTGTTAAACTAGTAAGTGATTAGTTTATATTGATTTTATTGATTGAATTATTCTCGAGTTAATGAAATTGAAATAATTGAAAAAGGAATTCATCCAATCCACCCCTAAGAGATAACCTAGGATCAACTCATTATTTTAAATTGAATTCACTTAAGTCATAAATACTATTTAATAATAAAATTAATTTGAACCAAATTTGGCCACTTAATATCCAAATAACCTATATTGAATGTGTATTTCATTAAGATGCTTCTTAGGTCTCTGAGGATTCGATAACCCATGTTGTGATATAAGCGACCGCTTACACCATAAAACTGAGGTAAATTTGGGCACAACCAAATATTGAAACAATTTTTGGGAAACCAAGTAATTAACCTTAGAAACTAATTCTATTCTCCCCTATTTCTCTTTTCTCATCCGATTTCTCTTATTTTCCCCCCCTTCTTTTTGTGCATGTCTGCTTATACTCATGACAACACAAACCATCTTGTTCGGTTGGAAAACTTAAGGGGTGAGGAGTCTAGTGAATCTATGGGTATCCTTGAATCTAATACTAGTCTTCCTAATATCTTATAATTTAAAATTTAATTCAATACAATGGATAATATTCCAAAAAACCAAATAATATACTAGGGAGGGAACCCAAATGGAAACCCAAATGAGCAAGCCCCTAACTTGGGAATTTTTCTAGGTCGGACCTTGAAATACTACCTCACACCTACCAAGACCAATGCACCCTCATGAATTAGGCAATATACCATAGGATATGTTCAATATGTCTTCAAACCCCATGTCTTAAACCACCTTCCAAACTTTCATGGGATGGATTCTAAGATGCATTACCTTCATGTTAAATAATTCAATGATATTATTGAAACCATGTTCCCACTAAATCAAATTGAATCAAATAAAATGATACTATTTCCTTTTTCTCTAAAGGAAATTGTAAAGAATTAGTTAAATAATTTGAGACCATAATCCATTCACTCTTGGAACTAACTACAATGAGAATTCTATAAAAAATAATTCCCCCATCACAAAACTATTTCACTTAAAAAGATCATCCAACTTTTTTTGAAAAAGAGGGAGAAACATTTGTTAAAATATGGGAAGGTTTTAAAGACACATTAAACATAGTACCACACCATGGTTTTTCAATACCAGAACAAGTGATAGATTTCTATAAAGTGTTAGCTCTAGGTAACAAATAGTTTATTGACATGATGTGTAATGGAACATTCAAGAACAAAGCCACAAATAATTAATTTGAGTATTTGAAAAATCTTGATGAACATGACTAAACATGGGAAAAACACCTTACTATGTGAATCCATTAAAATTTGGAGGAATGAATAATATTTTAGAAGAAGAATATCTTATAGAAAAACTTTGTGCACTCATTAGGAAGGTAGAAGAGATCGATCTTGGGAAGGTTCACAAAACCCAAACTGTTGATCTTTTTTGTACAATTTATGAAAAACATTTCCATAAGACTGATAACTATGCAACCATTCCTTCTATCAGGGAGGTTCTTTTAGGAGGACCATCAGAAGAGGTTAATTCAAGGTATAATGAACATCCAAGCTTTCATTGGAATGAAAATCAACAACCAACACAACAATAATGTCTCAACCCCTACCCTCAACAAAATTTTCAAACACATAAATAGTTTGAAACAAAACCAGTCCAATACCAACATCCACCAGTCCAATTCCAAAAACCTATCTAGCAACCTAATCAACATTCCATACAATGGTCAAATTATCCTCTTGGGTTAAACCAACCAGCACAAGACACTTCCCAATCTATCCCTCGACCAATCCTTGATCAATTATGTAATAAAATTGAAAAAATGAACTCATAAGTCTAATAACTTAAATATGAATAGAAATAAATAAAAACTGAAAAGGAAACATTTCCTAATCATGTTGTTCCTCTCCAAAACTTAAGGGGAGAAACTAGTTACAAATAAAGCTCTCATGAACAACTCAATATAGTAACTATTTTAAGGATTTGTAAAACCATTAAAAACATGAACTAACCATTTTTAATACATCAAATTATTCCATATCTCATGAAAATGATGATGAAAAACTCATTGGATATTAAAAACCTATTGATAATGTTGAGAAACCACCACCTCCAAAAACAATCCTACAACTTGCTATATTCCCCCAACGTGTGAGAGGAAATTCCAAAACTAAACTGAATTAAACATTGAGTGAAATATTCTCACATTTTAAGATAAACATACCCATTCTTGATGCAATATGAACCATACCTGTATACTCCAAGTACTTAAAGGGATTATGTATATTCAAAAGAAATTTTTCATACAAAAACCAATTCCTTTTGGCAGATAATGTGAGTACCACCATCCAAGGAACCATGCCACCTAAGTCAGGGGACCCAGTTATCCTTACATAAATGTTGAAATTGAAGAGAAAAATTTGATCAAGGCCTTATGTGATCTAGGACCTAGTGTGAACCTTGTTCTATATACAGTTTATTGTCATTTAGGTCTCAAGGATCTCCAACCCACTCCTATAACACACAAACTCACTGATCGTAGTGTTCATATTCTAAAGGGTATCTTGAAGGATTTTTTAGTGAAATTTGAAATTTTAATTTACCCTTCTGACATCATTTTCCTTGAAAATCACCCAAGATTAAGTCCTAGGGAGCAAACCCCTATCATCATTAGTTTTCCCTTCTTATCAATAATCAACTCAATCATCCATGTTAGGAATGGGAACATGACAATAACCTTTGGAAACATGAGACTTGATATCAACATCTATAACTTAATCTCTCATGTTAGTGATGATGAGGAAGTTCATAAGGTGAATTTGATAACTACTATTGAAAATGTGCCTAAAAATGATCATGGAATTAATGATGGATGTCTAAGTCAATAGGAATTTATTTTCTTTTATTCACATGATGGAAACTTGTATCCATGGATTGGTTCTATTTTAGATGGCTCCAATAGTTATTTTTCATGATCACTGATCACTGAACCATTGAGAGAAATAGTAAAAAAATGAGTCCATATCCATTTCTAAAAATTATCTGGCCAATTTGGTGGTTGAAACATCTGTTCAAAAGTAACTTATTCTGCTGACCTATTTTGAAACTTAAACTGAGTACAGTTCGAGATCTTGGTTTATGTATGAAACTTTTAGCCAACAAGAGCTCAAATTAAAGGTACATCCTCCCTCTCCCAGGTATTCATTCATAGGGGATAACAAAAATCATATGATTTTTATTCCATCCTCTCTCAAAGATAATGATAAGAAAATTCTTATTTATGTATGAATCAAGACTAAAAAAAATTGGATGAACCATTTTTGATATTCATGGGATTATCCCATTCATTGGGACCAATATTATTTTTCTCAAATCAATTTCCAAACCTTCCCAAAAACCCAAATGGAGACTCAATCATGATCTAATGGATGTGGTGATAAATATAATCCTTGAGATGTTGAAATTTAGTATTGGATAATTTTGGGGATCCAAGTTGAGATAAAGACTTTAAAATAAGTGCTTTTCAGGAGGCAACCCAGCTTCTGCATTGTTTTTTTTTATTTTTTTTATTTTTGTGTTCTTTTTTGTGTGAAGCGAACCCCCTTGGGGTTTTATTTGTGATATAATGCCTCTTGTGTGTGAGATTTTTTAGCTAAATAATTTTACTATTTACAAATAAAACACATGCCTTCCAGAGTTCAAATCCATCCATCAATAATCCCCAAGGATTCTACATGTTATGTGAATATAAATTGATCAATTTCTTATTGATGGGTCATCAAATCCAAACCATGTAATTTTTTTCCGTGATTTAATTTCAAATCAGTTCTCCCCCTAGTTCTTCAATATTATAAACTCTCTCTTCTCTTCTCTTTTAAACACTAAGGGTAGTGTCATTCTAAGTTGGGGGGAGTTAAAATCTTGGATTTTGAAAAAAAATGGTATTTTATAATAAAAATTCAATTCAATGAAAAAAATAAAATTCAATTAAACATCATTTCATGCATTAATGTACATTGGGAATCCTAAAAACTGAATATAAAATGATTTTGAATACCTTGATTATGATTTTAATGCATGTTTATGTTCATAAACATATTTTTTGAAAAGTGAGGTTGTCCAATGTTATTTTTCAATGTTAACATTTTAATCCTCTTAATAAAAATTACACAATACATGTCCATTGTATCTTGGGTGTAAATTTGATTCATTGGGTCCCTTTCATCATGGCATGGGTTTTGGGGTCACTTTTATCCAACAAAAAAATAAAAAAAAGACCACATAGAGCAATGTTTTTTCCAAATGTGTGGTGTCCGGTACTTGGGTATTAAAACTCAATAGTTTTCTTTCCCAGATTTTGTACTTACATCTCTATTATAGATCATGAAATTAGAAAAATGTATGGTTTCCGATAGTTGGGGATCGTGAATCCATAGTTGTCTTGTGAAAAGTTGGTCCTTCCATATCTATTTTGGTTCAAAATAAATAAATAAATAAAATAAAAACAAAAAAAATTGATACTCATCTTAAGTTTTAATGTGATTCCCACCTAGCTCTTCCATTTGTTTCCCCTTGATCATGAAAATGGGCTCTATGTCTTTTGAGATACACAACACATCATCATGCTAAATTGAAATTGGATTAAATGTGGCAATGAATTTCAACAAAGAAATGGGATTGGGATTAGGATATTATTATGAACCTAGATTGTGTGAAATTATTTTTATTAGTTTCATGATTTTTCGGCATGATGTCTTTTGGTGAGCATTGTATGTTAAATATTTTTGAAAAAGGGAATTCAATTTCAGATTTTAGATATACTTTTTTCTCAGGACTAGAAAAAATCAAGGTGGTGGTGTGATTAGAAAATAAAAGGGGATAATATTAATTTATTATATATTAATATTCATGTGTTTCAAAGTCAATAAACGTCAATTTTATTGCATTTTAAAAATTGAACTTCATTTCTCATCACAAGTGCAATTCAGGTTTAAAATGTAAATTTGGGCCCAATTAATCATATGTTTGTGGAGAAAATTATATTAAATTTTTGAATTTGATATTTTTGGATATGATTGATCACTTTTTTGAAACATTTTATCTTTTAGTATTAATGGATTAATCCCAAGGGAAGATGGAGATTTTTGGAAATGAACACAGAAATTTCTAGACAAAGCCTAATGGGCCTAAGGAACATCAAACAAAATTGGGGCCTAAAATACAAGAAAAATGAATCTAAATTTTTAATTTATAAAGATAAAATTATGTAGATCATTTCATTAAACTGTGGATGGAGATAATTCTAAATTTTTCAAGTAGATTCAGGGAGATGAAGTTGACATTTAAATTATGGGCCAGATCTAAAGGTCCATAAAAGCATCCCACCATTTAGAGAATAACTTCAGAAAGGATGATCCAATTGACCTGAAATTTTGAAAGTTTTTATAGGAAACCTAGAATAATATATGTTTCTTCTAATATCCCTTAAAATTATGCCATATTCATTTAAAAATTCACACATCAAAATGAAGAATGAATCTGGACAATTTTCCTGGTCAACTTTGAAACGTCCAATTTCCTTTGATTTCTCACCCTCATTTTGACTCTCATAATTTATGGGGAAGGAATTTATTTATGGGGATATACCATAGGATCCTAATATTCAGATATAAAGAGATGGTGGTGAAGTTATTATATAGCCAATGTTTTATTCATTCAATTTTAATTCCCCGCTTTCATTTTGTAATTGCATCATCAATTTTTCTCATGTAAGTTTTTCATTCACTGTAATTTATTAATAAAATTTATTTTTCATATTCTATTATTTTACTATTTTCAATATCATGCTGATACCTTTGAATCATGGTGTGAACTTTTTCACACCAACCATTGTAAATTTATTCACACAACGGTGGAGTGGTCGTTATTTCATTATTTATCTTCTTCAATTCCACCCTAATGAGTCTAATACCCACTTTCATTCATAGAATAGCATAAATTGATGTATAATCCTATAATTGGTTGATACAAGGGAGAATAAATGGGATTTATTGGATGTTATTTCTCATTTAATAATTCTTAATCAATTATTTTATTTGAGTTTTTCAATTAATGATTTTATTTCTTCCTCTTTCTTGTTGAATTTTATCGCCACACTTTCCATGTGATAATAAGATACTTTACCTTGGAGTGATCATTAAGATGATACTAAAAGTTTATAGGTGATTATAATATGTTTTTTAAGGTTTTAAACCAGTAAGTGATTAGTTTATATTGATTTAATTGATTAAATTCTTCTCGAATTAATGAAATTTAAATAATTGAAAAAGGAATTCATCCAATCCACTCGAAGCAATAACCTAGTATCAACACATTATTTTAAATGAATTCACTTAAGTCATAAATAATGTTTAATAATATAATAAATTTGAACCAAATTTGGACACTTAATATCCAAATCACCTCTATAGAACATGTGTTTCTTTAGGATACTTCTTAGGTCTCTGAGGATTCGATAACCCATGTTGTGATACAAGCGAGCGATTACACCATAAAACTTGGGTAAATTTTGGCACAACCAGAAATCATCCCCACAAGAGTTTCATTGAATCTAGTGGTACTTTTCCAATACAAATTCTCTCACCAACCCATGAACCAATGGGTATTATTCATAACCAAGGCACATACTTCCCTAATATCATTCAACCCCATTTCGTTTATGCTCCCATAAAACCTGATTGTAGAACTTGAATCATGCTCCAATTTTTATCATGTTATAAAACCTGGTATAGCATGCTTAAATACCTTTATTTGTGTTAGGACCAATATGGGCCTATATACCCTGAGAGGGGAGGTGAATTAGGGTATGGATATTCTTTTCTAAATTCTTCCTGCCCCATTGGATCTTGACCTCTTTATTACAAGGGTTAATTTTTTTCACTTGTGTGTTTATTATGATCACTTATTTTCTTATCTATCTAATGATAATGCTTTGAATGCAATGCAGAGAATCAAGTAGGTAGACACAGATATTTTTACTTGGCTCACCCTCACTGGGCTACGTCCAAGGATCATACAATGGCAATGTCGTGCTGTACCAAATCCACTAAATCTCACTGCCAATAATGTTCAGGCTAGATCAATTCTATGACTAAGCTCACTATCTTTTCAATGTTTAGGGTCAGCTCACTGCTTTCCCAAGGGTCACTCCCTATTTCTCTCTCTCTGGCTCACTACCGGTAGAAAGGATAACCTTATTCATCTTCCTTTGCTCACTGCACTAGGAAGAGATCCACACACAGTTTATAGGCCTGTAGGTCTCTTCATTTGCATGAATACATGCATCCTCAACTATTGATAGATGATTTGTTAACATTCAACTTTCATCCAATGATGAATAATCCTTTTCCCCTGAACACTGAGAAATTCCTTTGGAAAAACCTTCGCAAAGTACCCTACTTCGCGAGGCTCCCAATTTTGAAAAGCTAAAATAAGCATTCATGAAGCTCCTACCTTTTTGTGAATCACTCTTGTGAAGCTCAAGACTTCACAATACTTAGGCCATCGTAGAGCTCAAGTCGTCCCAGAGAGACTTCCCTTGCAAAGCTCACTGAGCTAACGCAGAGTTCAAAACTTTCACAGAGCTAGATTAGCCGCCGCGAAACTCTTATTTCGCAAAGCACACTACCTTCACGAACCACCTTCATGAACTGAGAGCAAATTATTTTCTCTAAAAACTCTCTCTCCTTCTCTCGAGGGGGTTGAGGTCTATTTATAGGTGATTCCACTGACCCTCAAACCTTCCGCGCGAAGTCAATGCCACATCATCTCAAATCTCGAAGCTCCAAAGTTCCCGCCAAAATTCTCTAAAAATCACGAAGCACCACGGCAATTTTCTGATCTCGAAGATCTTCGAAATTGCAGAGCATTCCATCATTTACTTTTCGCCTTCACCGTGAAGCTCCAACCACACGCCGCAAAGTTCCTACGTGCAATGCCATTGGCCACCACAATGCTCTTCAACTCTGTCGTTCACAAAGCTTGATGTAATCACGAAGCATCATCGTCAACATTCTTCTGGTCTTCGCTAAATCCATTCCATGAATCCAATCTTCATGAAAATCATGCCTTTTCCATATTAAAATTAGATCTTCAAGGAAATCCTATTTTCGCGATGCTCACCAAAATCCAAATTTTGGACCCCAAAAATTTGGCAAACACTGGAAAATAGCGCCACCTTTTATCTGTTCTTTTATACTGCCTCCAGATCATCCATTCCTTTGTCATGGTTCTTTTTCAACATATATTGTCAAAAACATCTCTAGAACTCGAAAATTAACCATGGAAACCTGCTTTGTCAATAAACACAATCAACCCAAAAATGATGCAATGTTACCTTAAGGGATTTTTTCAATATCCCCCTTTGGGTTTGTGGACAACTCTTCTCAGAATGATTTTCTGCACTTTGATACCTCTCTGAATCTCCTTCCATCATCGCCCATCCTTTGCCACTTTCGATTCAAATAGTGACCAAAGATTCACTCACCACACACTCTAAGCCAACATGAGCAATGCTCGTCGTGGGAAACAAGCGTAAATGAAAAGATCATCAATGAATCACTTTATTTCTACCACCAACTATTGACACCCAACTGATTCCAATTTCCAAACTGATCTCAATTGTTGATACCACACTTATACCAATTGGTGATAGCTGGGAACCTTCTCACACCTTTCTAACATCCTTGTTCTACTTTCATTACGATCCTCAGATGTTGTGATATCTATTCTTTGATCGATCACTTCTAGCATCATCGGATTTAAAAATGCTCCCCCTATCTCATTGCTCTCCCCCTATCTCGCTGCTCCACCTGTCAGATTCTCCCCATGTCTTTTACTAAGACATTTTCTCCCTTACTTAGCCACAGTTTCTCCCCCTTAAGGAGTCACTATTTCTCCCCCTTTGTCAACAAACCCAAAGGTCACCCCTTTGCAGTCTGCAACATTGGAAAGAACACAAATTATCAAATTAGATAAAAACACACAATACCTCAGGGAGAGGGGGTGTGTTCTACATACACACTCTTTTTGTTGAGATTTATAGCACTTGAGTTATCGCACTAGATTCCGATCAGAGACTTCACTTTAACTCTCATATCATCAAGTTGTTATTTCATCCACAATAATTGTGTACATGATTGAGTGGCGGAAATATACTCAGATTATGCGGTGCTCAATGAAATACAATCTTGCTTCTTTCTTAGACAAGAAACACACAAGCCACTAAGATATATTGCACCTCCTGATGTTGATTTCCTGTCATCCATTGAACCATCCTAATCTGTATCTGTATATCCCAATAACTCTAACTGAGATTTATCATTATATATCAAGCCGAAATCCATTGTACCCTTGATATACTGAAGTATTCTTTTTACTACAAGCATGTGGCTTTCCTTGGGATTACTCTGATATCTCATCGCTTGGCATGTGGCGAAAACAATTTCAGGCCTTGTCACAGTTAAGTACAACATACTTCCAATGATTTTCTTGTACTCTGAGATATTAACTGCCTTTCCATCCTTATCTTTAGACAGTTTCATCCAGGTAACAACCGGAGTTTTCATATTCTTGTAATTTTTCATTCCAAATCCTATAAAAACCTCCTTGTAATATTTGGATTGAGAAATTAATTTTCCATTCCTTCCTTGTGTCACCTGTAGACCAAGAAAAAATTTTAGATCTCCGATCATTGACATTTTAAACTCACTTTTCATGAATTCAGAAAACTGTCTGCACTGAGCTTCATCTAATCCGAAAAACATTATGTCATCGACATAAATCAGGAACATCATCCTTTGATTACTATCATTGTTGAAATAGAGATTTTAATCAACTCCCCCACGTTGGAAACCAAGATTGTTCAAGTACTGATCAAGCCTTGAGTACCATGCTCTTGGTGCTTGTCTCAGCCCATACAATTCCTTCTTCAGTCTACAAACCTTGTTATCATACTCATGAATGAGAAAACCATCTAGCTGCTCAATATACACCTCTCCCTCCAGAATCCTATTCAAAAATGCAGATTTGACGTCCATCTGAAAGACTTTGAACTCTCGTTGCACTATAATGGCTAGAAATAATCTGATTGTCTCTAGTCTCGCAACTGGTGAAAATGTCTCATCAAAATCTATTCCCTCTATCTGGGAGTATCCCTTGCACACTAGTCATGATTTTTTCTGAATCACAGTGCCATCTTCATTCATCTTGTTGTGATAGACCCATTTAGTCCCGATAACATTTTTATCTGCTGGTCTCAAAACAATCTCCCATGTTTAATTACCAATTATAATTTTCATGTTCAGTTGTAGCTTGACTCTTAAACTTTCATGCCGATATATAATGGAATTCATCAGGTTCATTATCATTATATGCTTCTAAATTATCTTTTTCTAATTCTCCTTGAGTCTCTTACCACTTCCTCACTTTCAACAGAAAATTTTTCACTGTGTCATTGTCCAATGACGGCATTTCTTTCAACTAATTTTCTAATCTTTTTGTTGAAACATAGTTGATACTCTATCACAGCTTCTTGGTATCCTGAAAATAGTTAGATGATACCACATTATTAGAACAAAATAGATAATCATGAGATGCATGATTATTGCTGCTTCTCCGGCAATATGTATTCTCTCGATAGAGAACACCTGAGATGTGTCATCCAATTATTTCTTTGATAGATCTTGCATCGGATTATGATATTGAATTCTCTACCAATGTTATGAAAAACTTACCAGGGTTAGGCCCACCTTTTAGACTCATAAACATTCTTCTTCTTCTTCATCATCTATTCTCAGCTTCCACTTGGAATTAATCCATTAATAAAATATCTAAGCCTACTGAGTTGGAACTCGATGTAGAAAACAAGAGACAAAGTCAATAACACAATCACTTCCTATTGTTCTCTATTTCTCCCTTTCTCCTTCAACTTTGGTACCTAATTTGAGTCAATTAGAACTCTGAAGCATATCACTTCCCCACTTGGAATCTTTAGATGCCACTTCCCCTTGGATCGTATCTTCTTAAAACCTGAAACACTTGAATCATTAGTTAACAACATTTATACATAGGGAGAGGGGTACTTCTGGAATCCTCAAGAAGAATATTTTGGTTGATTTCGATGGTTCAACCCATTAATTCTTTCATACAGAGCATCACAATCCTTCCTTGATTCTTCTAGATGCCTAGCCAACTTCAAATGTTCTAGCCATATGACTAGACCTTCTTTACCCACATTCTGAGCCTTTTTCTGATATGTAGATTCTGCAGGCTTGGAAATTTTTACAATTTGGGGTTTAAGCCCACTTGCACACACTTCCTTCTTTGATGTTCCACCAAAATTACACTTCCCTTGATTCCTTCTCTCGGTAGGAATCTCTCTGCTTGATTTCACTTCTCGATATGTGGCATGAGATGTGGATTTCATAAGACATTCTTTATTTATCTTTCTTTTATAAGATATCTGAGTCACCACACTGTTCTGTGCTAGTGGTGAGTCCTTTACTGAACTTGCATTCTTCTTACTCATAGTTGGAGTAGATCTCCCCATAATATTCTAGGTTTGTTCACATTATCTCCATTAGATCTATTGTGAGTATGACAGGGAAGGTGATTGATACACCTTTCGTTTATCTCCTTGTGATTCTCCTGAGGTAGTAAATTTATTTTTTAATTTACCACTTCGTTTTCCAGTGTACGATTTCTCATTATACACCACTGTAGTCGTGAATCTTCTCTCGAATTCCTTTTCCTTTCCTACTTTCTTATTGATACAATTTCTTTCCAAATTCCCATAATCAGAACATATAAAGCATTTTCCATAAAAGGCATACCTCATTTCTCTGTCGAGATGTTGATGAATCTAGAGTTCTTCCTCTAACATTGATCTCCTGAGCTTCCTAAAACATACTCATGGTGTGCCCCATTCTTTCAGAGTAATAGAATCTAATAAATGCTTTCCTCTGAGAGACTCTTCTCTCTGATTTCTCATAACACTTATTCTTATTCTAAGATTTAGTAATGTTTCTATTTTCACACCCTGAAATGTATTCATGAGCCTCTGAAAAGAATCTTGATGTGTGTCCACGAATCCCATAGAAATAGAACATGTCATCACTACTTCTTGTAACTATCCTCTTAGGCCTATCTCCAGCACCTACAGGATTTTTTTCACTTCTGTAACTGTTCACGACTCTCTTTCTATCATGCATGGGAGGGGATTCATCAAATCCAATACTAGATTTTCCCAAACTGTATGGCCTTTGAGCTAAGAAAATATTATATTGTTTCTCTTCAAAAATAGAATATTTTCTTTTCATTTCATCATCACCTGCCGAAGGATAATAAAATAGTAAGTGCAAGGCATCCTTCATTTTAGGCTTTCCTCTAGCATTGGATTTCTCCACTTCCTTCTTTACTGATTCTAGCTCTTTTTCCAACTTTTTAATCTTCATATCCCTTTATACAAGTTGGGCATTGAGTTCTCTTCTAATATTATTTCCAAAACTCATCTCATCTTCCAGTTCTCGTGTGATATTTTCTATCATATCACATTTATCCTTTACTTTCAATTTTTTCTAAGAAATAGATTCAAAGATAGATACTTTCTCTTGTTTTATCCATTGATTCTTCTGAACTTTTTCAGGCAGCTGTGTATCTAGATAATCATTTCTGGCTTTCAGATTCTAAACTTCATCTAACTTTTGATTCTCTTCATAATCATCACCCTTTTGTTTTCCTTCCATTCTAGCCATCTTTTGAATTTCTTCACCTTGAGAATCATTCTTCTCCCTTATGTCAGTGGCCACATCAATAAGCCTTTGATTTAAGCCTCTTAGCTTTTTGACCTCAACTTCCAATACTTGGATCTGGATATCTTTATATTTAACTTCTTCATCCAATTTCTGATCCAATTTCTTTTTCATGTTGACAACATCAACTAGTGGCTGAAAGAGTGCTGGCGTGGGTTCCCTCAAATGATTAGTGGTTTTTGGGGTACTTAGGTGCAGCAGAGTGGCTAACCAAGGTCGTATCTCAAAGGAGGAAGTGAATTAAAACAACTTTTCAGAGGTATTCTAAAAAAATAAAAGAAAAGAGAATAAAAAACTACTTGAAAGGATGGGGGTGGTTGTTTATATTTTATAAAACTTGAATAATTTTTCTGGAATAAGATTTCATTTTTTTTGTTTTTAATTTTGAAATGAAGTTTGATTAAAAATACACAACAAGAAGATGTTTTTTAGAAAATATTTTAAAAGGCATAATAGATCTAACTCTACCTCTTCACTATATTTTTAATCATTATCATTTAAATTAACATTCACTTAATTATGATCCCTTAATTTGTTAAATCTCGAACCCTACGAGAATTAACTTTACCACAAAGATGAAATTAATTAAACCTTAGGCTAGCTTCGGAACATGCTATCGTAGCACCCTGCTTTTATTGATGTTCTAAGGCTAGCTTATGTTCAGTGGTAAATTAAGGAACATCACCACTCTGGAAATTAGGATTAATTTAGTTTAGAGATTGTATTTTAACTCTAAAAATTGATCATGTGTGGTCTTGTATTACCGATTAAGATCGCGCTCTCACAATTCACAGAAATCCCGACCTCGTGCATTTTGTGTTAATTGTTCAATTGCTCACTTAGTTTATTATAATTTAAAAACTCAATTAATGGATCATGTTTAGTGAATTACAGTAGATTATTGATTCAAAATAAATGAATGAAAAATGTGAGAGGTAGATCTATTACTAAAAAAACTACTCTTCCATGAGCGATGTAGTCATCGTAGAAGCGAATTGCATTTGCAACAGTTTAGAATGGGTATAACACAATCACGCTTCTACTCTTGAGTTCCAGCCCAAAGAGGAAGATTAATTAAGAATAAAAATGAACAAAAAAGAGGAAAATATAAGAAATTAAAGAGTAACTAAGAAGTTTTTTGAAAGATCAAAAACATTACAACAAAGAGGAGGAAGAGAAGAGCAATTTGGAGGAGATCCTAGCTTGAAAGCTTCCCTCCTCCAATGGTGAATTGAAATGGCAAGGAACCACTTCACCTCTTCTTCAATTCCTCTAATGCACGTCCCAACCCCTCCAAATGATAAAAACACTAATTTATAGAGTGGATCGGAGGCTAGGTTTAAAGAGGTTTCAAGTGTGAATGGGAAATCTCGGCCAAATATTTTAATACAAATTGCAACGCCTATTTGACCTCCAAAACGTGTGAACAAGCTCTCCTTCCAGAATGATTATTTGTGTGAAAATTAATCCCCGATCTTCTATCAAAATTTGGGCCTAATCCAAACACGTATTAAGACATTATTCCCCAAATACAGAACCTATGTCCATTCTAGCGAGCCCAGCCCAACTTTTACTTCATGTCCCATTTTCAACAACCAAATGCACTCTTTAGCTCTAGTATCCTTAATTAAAGTTGTATAAAATTAAGCTAGGAACATTGTTACAAAATTTTAAATTCAAATAATAAATATAAAAATATTTATCTTCGAAATACTACATTGCACTATAAAGGGTAAAACTAGAATTTTCACTAAATTTTCAAATGAATGATCAAATCCCAAATATTTTATAAATAAACATATTTAGCATAATGTGAGGAAATTATATCATTTATTATTAATAAAATATTCAACAAAATAGTGTTTTATCAACTCCTCCACACTTACCCTTTTGCACTCTTGGGCAAAACCTCATGTCTAGTAAACATCAATATCAAATCAAAACCAATTTTAAAACACATATCCTTGAGATCAAACAATTACACATCAAGAAAAAAAATATCATTCCTCATAAAAAACCTTATTTCAAGTTCTCTATTTATATCATTCAATATATTTCTACTTCATTTATCCTCCCATGCACAAAACACTTACCTCGCTTGAATTTTCTTTCATCACACAAATATCAAAAAAAAAATCAATGTCTTTCTCATCCAAACTCATACAAGGGTCACCATAGGCTTGATAAATTCCTACATAACCACCCAATGTGATTCAAGGACATATGTTTATCATGAGGACTTTTCAAGGTTGTTCTGTGGCTTTCGGTTGGTAGGATTTAGATGTGAAAAATTTTGAGGCTGAATGAGGAGGGTTTGACTCTTTTTGAAGAAAAATTGCATTAATCCAATTTTCACTTAAATATGGTCTTCTCCTCAATCCCCATAGTATCAATTTAGCTCCATCATCATGGAAAGTCATGAAACGTTTACACCATTCATCATTTTAGCATCAAAAATTCCAATCTTCTCAAATATGATTTTCTTGAAAACTCCAGATAGGCACAACTTTCCACCTTAATTAGAAGCTCTAGAAAAGGCAAAGCTTCACTTGTCATGAAAGATCCAGAAAAGGCACAGCTTTCAATATAATGACTTTCTTCAACAGCAAACACATCTCTTCATAATTTAATTTTACACCCAAAGTATCACAGAATGTGGTAACACAACACAAGATAGATTCCCCCACACTTAATCTCAACTAGATTATGCAATTTCACTTCAAGAGTTGGTTAGATAGGGAAAATTGGCTTATAATGTGTCTAACCTAACAGTCTGTTCATGGCTTCTAAGGGCTAAAAGGATTAAATGTTCATGGTAGGCTATTATAAAAAAGGATTATTTGAAATAGGGGCTTTAATACCAAACAAATGCCTCAATCATTTAAACATAAGTACCTCAAACCCTCAAGTTTTGACAGGAATAGATCAAATTCTGGTTAAATCAAGCATGGTTTGGTTCTCTCAAGAAGTGAGTTTAATGTAAAGAATATGAAAATAATGGTTCAGAAGCCTCACAGGAAAGTGATTTAAAAAATAAAGACATTGAAATGTGGCATGGGATTCAAAATTCAGTGTACTTTTCATGAAATTACTAAATATTTGTACTTGAAACAAAGTCATTCCAGCATTCATTTAAGATTATTTTCAAGGGGTAAATTTTTTCACTTATTGATATGGATTTAAAAATGGTGATGAGAATCATTTCAGCTCAAAAGTTTTAAAAACACAGAGAAAATTGTAAAATAAAAACACAAAATTTGAAAAACACACAATTTTTTTTAAACAGGAAAACAATTGAAATTACTAAACTAAATGGTTCCCTCCCCCACACTTAAAATATTGCATTGTCCTCAATGTGAACCCATGAGATGATATATGCACATGAAATGCGGAATTGTTTAAATAGGACAAATAATATAAAAGTGAAAGGGTTAGGAACAGCCTGATGTGCTCAAGTGATGATGGGGTCATGCAGTGTGATAAAATCCACTACATCAGTAGGAAGTCCCTCAATGTATCTCTTCAAACATTTCCCATTGACTGTAAAGCTCCTTCTTGTGTCCTCTTGTGTGATCTCCACTACACCATAAGTAAAAAACATTAGTCACAACATAAGGACCTAACCATCTGGAGCGCAACTTACCAGGCATCAGCTTCAGTCGTGAACTGTAGAGAAGGACTTTCTCTCCAATATGAAACTCCTTTTGTTGGATCATTCTATCATGAGCTACTTTTGATCTTTCCTTGTAGAGCATTGAGTTCTCATATGAAGACAATCTAATCTCCTCAATCTCTTGAATTTGCAGCTTCCTTTGGATTTCATCTTGGGCCAAATCCATGTTGCATTTCTTTATAGCCCAATAATACGGATGCTCAACTTCCACGGGGAGATGAAACGCTTTCCCAAAAACAATCTAAAATGGGGACATACCAATGGGTGTCTTGTATGTTGTCCTATAATCCCACAACGCATCATCCAAGTGCTTTCTCCAATCCTTCCTATTTTGCTGCATGGTTTTCTCCAAGATTTGTTTTTACTCAAGATTTGAAACCTCAGCCTGGCCATTTGTTTGGGGGTGGTATGGTGTTGATGTTTTGTGTTTCACCCCATACTTTCGAAGGAGGGAAGAAAAATTCCTATTGCAAAAGTGTGTCCCTTGGTCACTGATGATGGCCTTTGGTACTCAAAACCTGCAAAAAATTTGATCCTTGACAAAATCCACTACAACATGAGAATCGTCAGTCCTGGTGGCCTTGGCCTCCACCCATTTACTCACATAATCAACAGCAACCAAAATATATAAAAATCCAAATGAACTAGGAAAAGGACCCATAAAATCAATGCCCTATACATCAAAAATCTCACAAAATAGTATGGGTTGTTTGGGCATCTCATGTCTCCTAGAAATGTTCCCAGTGTGTTGGCAACGAGTGCATGACTTAAAAAACATGTGGGCATCATGTAATAAGATAGGCCAATATAATCCAGAGTCCAAAACTTTCCTAGCTGTCTGTTGGGGTCCAAAGTGTCCACCACATGCAATTTTATGACAGAATTGCAAAAAAGACTCAAACTCATGATCAGGAACACACCTCCTAATAACTTGGTCACTACACATGCACCATAAGTATGGATCATCCCAAACCTAAAATCTTGACTCACTCTTTAATTTTTGGACATGATGTTTCTTTAAATTTCCAGGTATTTTAGAGGCAACAAGGTAGTTAACTAAATCTGTATACCAAGGATGCGTACCTAAGATGGAATAAAGATGCTCATCGGGGAAAGTGTCACGAAGTGGTACTTGGTCCAAGGTTTCATCCTCTAGTGTGTGAGTAAGTCTACTCATGTGGTCCGCCACCAAGTTTTCTGACCCCTTTTTGTCCTTTATCTCAATATCAAATTCTTGAAGAAGGAGCATCCATCGGATCAGCCTGGGCTTTGTATCTAGCTTCTTCAAGAGGTACCTCAGAGCTGCATGGTCATAAAAAACAACTACTTTAGAGCCCAATAAATATAAATAGAATTTATCTAAATCAAATATGATAGCAAGAAACTCCTTTTTCGTGGTTGTGTAGTTTTATTGGGCTGAATCCAGTGTCCTTGATGCATAGGTGATCACATGTGAACGTCCCTCCACCCTCTAAGATAAGACAGATCCAACCGTGAAGTTGGAGGCATCACACATAAGCTCAAAAGGAATCTCCCACCGTGGAGGCTGTATGATCGGTGGAGTGGTCAGACACTTCTTTATCTCATCAAAGGAAGTCCTACAAGAATCGTCAAAAACAAAATTAGAATCTTTTTTAAGTAATCGTGACATAGGAAGAGCAATCTTACTAAAATATTTGATAAATCGCCGATAAAATCATGCATTCCCTAGGAAATATCTAACATCACGCACACATGAAGGATGGGGTAAGGATGAAATAATGTCTAACTTAGATCTATCAACCTCTATCCCATGATTTGACACTACATTCCCTAAGACAATTCCATGCTCTACCATGAAATGACACTTTTCAAAGTTCCAGACCAGATTCTTCTCAATACAACAATTCAATACCTTTCCCAAACTATTTATACGTTCATCAAATGAAGACCCATACACTGTAAAGTAATCCATAAATACCTCCATGAAGGTCTCAATAAAATCAGAAAAAATACTCATCATGCATCTCTGGAAGGTACCTGGGGCATTACAAAGTCCAAATGGCATCCTTTGGTAGGCAAATGTGCCAAAGGGACAGGTGAATGTAGTCTTCTCCTGATCCTCTGGAGCTATAGGAACCTGAAAATATCTAGAAAATCCATCCAAGAAACAATAGTGTGTTTTCCCAGCTAGTCTCTCAAGCATTTGATCAATAAATGGGAGGGGGAAATGGTCCTTGCGATTGGACTGATTTAGTTTCCTATAATCAATACACACACGCCAACTGTTTTACACCCTCATTAGATCTAACTCATCTTTCTCATTTTTAACAACAGTAACACCACTCTTCTTAGGCACAACCTAAATGGGACTTACCCACTGATAATCTGAAATGGGAAAGATTATACCAGCCTCGAGCAATTTCTCAACTTCTTTTTTAACAACCTCCAGAAGGGTTGGATTGAGTCTCCTTTGTGGTTGCCTCGCCGGTTTAGCCTCATCCTCCAAAATAATCCTATGCATGCAAATGGAGGGGCTAATACCTAATATGTCATCCAAGGTCCACCCAATTTCCCTGATGTTCTCCCTCAAAAGATCCAAAAGTTTTTCTTCATGTTCAAAAGGGATATTGTTAGCAATGATAACAGGTAATTTCTCACCACTTAACAAGTATGAGTATTTGAGATTTGGTGGCAATGGCTTGAGTTACAGTGTAGGGGGGTGGTGTATGGATGGAGACATAGAAGGAACTGAAATATGTTCACAAAGAGCATCAGTATCAGAATAGAAATCATCACAATCAGATAATAAAGCATCAAATCCATCAGCATACTCAACAGCCATGTCATAATTAGAGTTCATATGATCAAAATCAGAATATTATTCCATTTAAAAATCATATCTTAGAGAGTCTTGTTCCTTATAAATAGTTGTGGAAGTACTCTTAGACATCAAACTAGAACCAATACTCATAATCTCCCTAAGCATAGGAAAATCCAATTCCATGGTGTTTTTACTTGGTGGTTCAAAATGGGAGATAAAAAATGTAGAATGATCCTCTGAGGGGTACTTCATGGAATCCATAACATTAAATATCACAACTTCATCCCCAAATTCCATGGAAAGTGTACCCTCATTGAAATTTATGATATTTTTTATAGTTTTGAGGAAGGGCCTACCTAAGATAATGGGGGAATGAGAACTTAACTGATCATCCTCCATGTTAAGAATGTAGAAATCTTCTGGAAAGATCATTTCTCTTACCCGGATAAGTACATCCTCAAGGACTCCCACTGGATATGTTGTAGCTCTATTTGATAATTGTACCACTACTCTTGTCGACTTCAACTCACCAACCTATAAGGAAGAGAATACAGAGTGAGTCATCACATTTATGGAATCTCCCAAATCACAAAGTGCATCAGAAAAGTGTAACTCCCCTATGGTGCATAGGATAGTGAATGTCCATGGATCCTTGCACTTTGTCATCATTGCTAGAGTTGGTGTAATGAGTGCTGAAACATTCCTTCCAAGATTGATCCTCTCATTTCCCTTGAGCCCTCTTCGATTGGTACAAAGTTCTTTTAAGAATTTCACATACCTTGGAATTTGATTAATGGCTTCAAGTAGAGGAATGTTAATCTCCACACGCTTGAATGTGTCCAAAACCTACTTTTAAATTGATTCTTCAGCCATCTTCTTGGTTTGAACAACCCTGTTTGGAAAAGGAAGGGTTTTAGGAGGAACATCATCAATATTTTTCTTACCTTTATCTTTCTCCTTGGATTTCTCATCAGTTGGTTTGGAATGCAGCTTCTCTGGAGTTGAGGTGAATCCCGGTGGAATGATAGGTGGAGAAGCATCAGTTGTTTGCTTCCCGCTTCTCAATGTAATGGCACTGACATTCCCCTTTGGATTTGGAGTGGGTTGGGAAGGTAGATTTCTAGAATTATTACTTACAATTTCATGGAGGGCAGTGGAAATATGGCTCATTTGAGTCTTCAACTCCCTCAACTCTGAACCTTGACTCTTCAGTTCATTCTGTTGATTAAGAACAATTTACTTTAAAAGATCATTAGTGTTAGAGTCTACCTTGTGTTGGAGATTCCCTTGTTGCTGACTTATTGATGTTTGATCTTTGAATCTCCTTTGGTGTTGTTGGAAACCCTGTTGGTAAGGTGGAGGCTACTGGAAGTTTGGTTGAAAAGGGGGACTTTGTTGTTGCCCAGAGCCATACCTCATGTCTGATTGATCCTTCCACCCTTGGTTGAATGTTAGTGCAAAGGAGTCATACTTCTTTTGGGGATGTGGTTGTTTTTGTTACTGATATGGTCTCCCAGGGAATACTACTGCACAATCTTCTGTTTCTTGTAGTTGGGGGCAACAGTCAGTTGGGTGGCTTGTCTCAGTGCAAATGCCACAAGGCCTTGAAGGAGGGGGTAGAGATGTCTTTTGTGCCAAAGTAATTTTCCTCACCATAGTTGTCAATTCTTCTAACTTGTTATCAATCAAATGACTCTCAAGAGAAGAAGGACTTACCTGATGTACTCCCCTGACATTTGGTGTACCTCGATCACCAAATTGTTGGGAGTTTTGGGTCATCTTGTCGATCAATGCACGTGCGGCTACTGGTGTCTTGTCCACCAATGCTCCTCCAACTGCAGCATCAACCATGCTCCTATCCATGGGATTGAGTCCTTCATAGAAGTATCGGATGAGGAGTTTCTCACTGATTTGGTGATGCAGACAGCTTGTGCACAACTTCTTGAATCGCTCCCAGTACTCATACATTGACTCCCCTTGGGCTTGCTTGATCCCTGATATCTCCTTTCGAATGGATGTGGTCCTTGATGTTGGAAAAAATCTTTGTAAGAAAAGACGTTTCAAATCATTCCAACATGTTACATCTTTAGGTTGAAAATAATACATCCAATCTTTTGCAGCTCCATCAAGTGAGAATGGGAATGCTCTTAATTTTAATTGATCTTCAGAAACATTTCTCAGTTTTAAAGTTGATCAAACCACATTAAATTCCTTAAGGTGTTTGTTGGTATCCTCACCAGATAATCCATGAAACTTTTGAAGAAGGTGAATTGATCCAGATTTCAATTCA
Source organism: Viscum album (assembly GCA_963277665.1). NCBI lineage: Eukaryota > Viridiplantae > Streptophyta > Magnoliopsida > Santalales > Viscaceae > Viscum > Viscum album. Next base: position 2,006,900,264 of record OY728138.1, read on the forward strand.
AAGTCCGATTCGAGGTTCGGGTATGTAATACAATTTGGTTGATAGTTAATATTCGGTGCAGCCAATTCTCAAATGGTTCTATTAAGTTCATTTCCATTATTTTCAGCCATTGGTTCTTGTTTTAATTTGGACTTAGAAGCGTTTCCAATTTCAAAATTCATATAGTGTAGGAATTCCCCAGTTGGGTAAATGTTGACACTTCCCGTAGACTGAGAATAACGGATTCGCGCCCTAAGGCTACGTTCAATATCAGGGTCACGATCTAAGAGATCCTTGGGATTAGTTCGTGTCATAAATCAAAGAAATAGAAAAATGAAGTGAAGAAAATTGGACCATAATAAAATAATAAGAAGTTTGATTTGATGGTCCCAAAAAAAAGAAAATAGAAAACCAAAAAGATAATTGAGAAAGGGGAAAGAATAAAGAAAGAAGAGAAGATAAAATATTAAAATAAAAGTAAAAAATACCTCTAATTAGTTGAATAAAATACTTGCCTCCCCATAAACGGTGCCAATTTTAAAGAGAGCTGTCATGGGAACCCTCAAATGATTAGTGGTTTTTGGGGTACTTAGGTGCAGCAGAGTGGCTGACCAAGGTAGTCTCTCAAAGGAGGAAGTGAATTAAAACAATTTTTCAGAGGTATTCTAAAAAAATAAAATAAAAGAGAATAAAAACACTACTTTAAAGAATGGGGGGTGGTTTTTTATAGTTTATAAAACTTGGAGAAGTTTTCTGGAAGAAGATTGTATTTTTTTTGTTTTTAATTTTGAAGTGAAGTTTGATTAAAAAGACACAACAAGAAGATGTTTTTTTTAGAAAATATTTTAAAAGGTGTAATCGATCTAACTCTACCTATTCACTCTATTTTTAATAATTATCATTTAAATTAACATTCACTTAATTATGATCCCTTGATTTGTTAAATCCCAAACCCTACGAGAATTAACTTTACCACAAAGATGAAATTAATTAAACCCTAGGCTAGCTTCAGAACATGCTATCGTAGCACCCTGCTTTGATTGATGTTCTAAGGATAGCTTATGGTCAGGGGTAAATTAAGGAACATCACCACTCTGAAAATGAGGATTAATTGAGTTTAGGGATTTTATTTGAACTCTACAAATTTATCTTGTGTGGTCTTGTATTACCGATTAAGATCGCGCTCTCACAATTCACACAAATCCCGACCTCACGCGTTTTGTGTTAATTGTTCAATTGATCACTTAGTTTCTTATAATTTAAAAACTCAATTAATGTATCATGTTTAGTGAATTATAGTAGATCATTGATTCAAAATAAATGAATGAATAAGGTGAGAGGTAAATCGATTACTAAAAATAACTACTCTTCCATGGGTGGTGTAGTCATCGTAGAAGCGAATTGCATTTGCAACGATTTAAAATGGGTATAACCCAATCACGCTTATAATCTTGAGTTCCATCCAAAAGAGGAATATTAATTAATAATAAAAATGAAAAAAACAAATAAAAATAGAAGAAATTCAAGAGGAACTAAGAAGTTTATTGAAAGAGCAAAAACATTACCACAAAGAGGAGGAAGAGAAGAGTAATTTGGAGGAGATCCTAGCTTGAAAGCTTCCCTCCTCCAATGGTGAATTTAAATGGAAAGGAACCACTTCACCTATTCTCCCAATCCTCTAAGGCACGTCCCAACCTCTCAAAATGAGAAAAAAAAACTAATTTATAGAGTGGAGGGGAGGCTAGGTTTAAAGAGGTTTCAAGTGTGAATGAGAAATCTCGTCCAAATATTTTAATACAACTTGCACCGCCCATTTGACCTCCAAAACGCGTGAACCAGCTCTCCTTCAAGGCGGATTATTTGTGTTAAAATTAATCCCTGAGCTCCTCTAAAAATTTGGACCTAATACAAGTACGGATTAAGAAGTTATAGCCCAAATACAGAACCTATGTCCATTCTGGCGAGTCCAGCCCAACTTTGACTTCATGGACCATTTTCAACAACCAAATGTACTCTTTAGCTATAGTATCCTGAATACAAGTTGTAGAAAATTAAGTTAGGAACACTATTACAAAATTTCAAATTCAAATAATAAATATAAAAATATTTATCTTCGAAATACTATAGTGCACTATAAAGGGTAAAACTGGAATTTTCACTAAATTTTCAAATGAATGATCAAATCCCAAATATTTTATAAATAAACATATTTAGCACAATGTGAGGAAATTATATCATTTATTATTAATAAAATATTCAACAAAATAATGTTTTATCAGTGGCCTCCTTCTTAAAACGTCTTCATCATCAGTTGCTTCTGTATCACTTTGATGTTCAAGTACTTCACTCCTTCCTATATCATGATTGAGTGAATCAATCTTTTCCCTATCAGATTCATCCAGGCCTTCCTTCAATAATCTATTTGATTATTTTAGTTGAATCACACTTTTTACATAAATACTTCCACACTGAGGGACATCACCTGACTTCTGATTCTTATTTGATGTTTTTCCCTTTTCCATGGCCCCCCGAGATAAGAGCGGACTGATTTAACCACACAAATCAACTACACCAAGTCAGAGCAAACAAATCTGAAAAAATCAACCTATCCATCTGATACCAATTGTTAGGATCAATAGGGGCCTATATACCCTGAGAGGGTAGTGAATTAGGGTATTGATATTCTTTTATAAATTATTCCTGCCCCACTGGATCTTGACCTCTTTAGTACAAGGGTCACTTTGTTTGCACTTCTGTGTTTATTATGATCACTTCTTTTCTTACCTATATGATGATAATGCTTTGAATGCAATGCAGGGAAGAAAGCAGGCAAACACAGATATTTTTACTTGGTTCACCCTCATTAGGCTACGTCCAAGGAGTATACAACGGCAATGTGCCACTATACCAAATCCACTAAATCTCACTGCCAATAATGTTCAGGCTAGATCACTTCTATGCCCAGGATCATTACTTTTACATTGTTTAGGGTCAGCTCACTGCTTTCCCAAGGGTCACTCCCTATTTCTCTCTCTATGGATCACTGTCAGTAGAAAGGATAACCTTCTTCCTCTTCCTTTTCTCATTGCACTTGGAAGGGATACTCACACAGTTTATAGACCTTTAGGTCTCTTCATTTGCGTGAATGCATGCATCCTCAACTATTGATAGATTCTCTTTTAACGTTCAACTTTCATCCAATGATGAATACTCCTTTTCCCCTAAACACTGGGCAATTCTTCTGGAAAAACCTTTTCAAATCACCCTACTTCACGAGGCTCCCAATTTCGCAAAGCTCAAACAAGCCTTCGCGAAGATCCTTCCTTTTCGCGAAGCACTCTCATGAAGCACTCTCGCGAAACTCAAGACTTCACAATGCTTAGGCCATCATAGAGCTCAATTCTTCGTAGAGAGACTTCCCTCGCGAAGCTCACTAATCCAACGTGGAGCTCACAACTTTCACAGAGCTAGATTATCCGCCGGAAAACTCTTCTTTCGTGAACCACACTACCTTCGTGAACCACCTTCATGAACCGAGAGCAAAATATTTTCTCTGAAAACTCTCTCTCCTTCTCTCTAGGGGGATGAGGTCTATTTATAGGTGATTCCACCTACCATCAAATCTTTCGCGTGAAGTTAACGCCATGTCATCTCAAATCACGAAGATCCGAAGTTCCCGCCGAAATTATCTAAAAATCGCGAAGCACCATGGAAATTTTTCGATCACGGAGATCATCATAATCTTGGATCATTCCATCATTTACTTAGTGCCTTCACCGTGAAGCTCCACCCACACGCTGTGAAGCTCCTACGTGCAATGCCCTTCGCTGCCACAATGCTCTTTAACTCTGCCGTTCACAAAGCTTGATGTAATCGTGAAGCATCACAGTCAACATTCTTCTGGTCTTTGTGAAATCCAATCCATGAATCCTATATTTGAAAATCTCATGCCTTTACCATATTAAAATTATATCTTCAAGGAAATACTATTTTCGCGATTCTCACCAAACTCCAAATTTCGGACCCCAAAAATTTGGAAAACACGAGAAAAAGTCGCCACCTTGCATCTGTTCTTTTATACCGCCTTCAGATCATCCATTCCTTTTTCATGGTTCTTTGTCAACATGGATTGTCAAAAACATCTCTGGAACTCCACAATTCACCATAGAAACCTGATTTGTCAACAAAGTCAATCAACCCAAAAATGATGCAATGTTACCTTGAGGGATTTTTTCCCAACAATATCCCTCTTTGAGTTTGTTGAAAACTCTTCTCAGAATGATTTTTTCACTTTGATACCTCTCTGAATCTCCTTCCCTCATCAACCATCCTTCACCACTTTCGATTCTAATAGTGACCAAAGATTCAATCACCACATACTCTAATCCCACAAGAGCAATGCTCGACGTGAGAAACAAGAGTAAATGAAAAGATCATCAATAAATCACTTCATTTCTGCCACCAACTATTGACACCCAACTGATCCCAATTGTTGATACCACCACTACTGGAAATCCATCCTTTCCCAATGGTTCTGAACCGTTGGGAAAGGCTGAAGAACCGTTGGTATATGTTATACCAACGGTTCTGCCAACTGTGGGGAAGTAAGCCGTTGGGAAAGGCTTTTCCCAACAGTTTACAAGGAACCTTTGGGATAGGTTAGAAAAAATCAACCTACCCCAACGGTTGTGCCAAACCATTGGGAAAAGCCTTTCCCAACGGTTTGGCCCGTTGGGGAATCCCATGAATATTTTCTTTCCCAATGGTTTGAAAACCGTTGGTAAAAACACCAATTCCAAAAGCTATCCCAACGGTTTGAACCATTAGGATAGTCTGTTTTTACCAACGGTTTAATGAACTGTTGGTAAAAACAGCTCCATATGGGCTATGCCAACGGTTTGAAACCGTTGGCATAGGCTTTGCTGTGCAAATTTCACAGAAGCCTGCAATTTGCACAGCAGGTCTGTTTTGGGCTCATTTTGGCATAGCAGGTCTGTTTTGGGCTCATTTTCAATTCAATTTTCATTTTCAATTAAATTTTCAATCCAATTATTGTAACTGTAACACATATACAATGCATACATATAGAGAACAAACCAGCACATTTAAATAATGCAAACCAACCAACACATATAATGCATCCTGGAAATATACTCATCCATAATTAAATTAGAATTCATAACATAATTATAAACATGCATAATTCATTTAGAATTCAATTTAAAATTTAGATGACAATCATATGTGGAATCCGGAATTCAATTCATAATTTGATTGGTTTTTTGTACACCATATATTTTTACTCGAAATCATATACATTTTAAACAAAATACATACACCTGGAATGATACCGGTCACACCGTGCCTCGGATTGAGGCGAGGTTAACTCGTACACGTCACAAATGACTCATTGATCTTTGTCCTAAAGTATCAACATATTCTGAAATCGTTTGGTCAGTTTTCCGTATGCCAGTTGTTGTTTTCACTTAAAATGAAGTGTTTTTTAAATAAAAGAGAGACACTTTGAATGGTGTCGGCCACACCACGCCTTGGATTGATGCGGGGTTGACTCGTACACATCACACATGACTCATGAATTGTTGTGCTAAAATATAAACACAATCAGAATGTGTTTGGTTGGTTTTCCGTATGTATTTAAAATATAGTCCATTTTAAAGAAAATAGATACACTTAGAGTGTTCTCGGCCAAATCGGGACTCGGATTGAGGCACGGTTGACTCTTACACGTAACATATGACCCACGGATCGTTGTCCTAAAATTTAAACAGATTCTGAATGCATTTGGTCAGTTTTTCGTATGTCAGTTGTTTATTTCACTTATAATCTTGTCCCTTTTAAACAATAGAGACGCAGTTAGAGTGGGACCGGCCACATCACGTTTCGTATTTAGACGGGGTTGAGTCGTACACGTCTCAAATGACCCATGAATCTTTTTCCTAAAGTATCAACACAATTCGAATGCGTTTGGTCGGTTTTCCATATGTTAGTTGATGTTTTTCACTTAAAATGACGTCCTTTTGAAACAAAAGACATAAACTTTGAGTTGTGTCAGCCACACCGCGCCTCGAATTGAGGCAGGTTTGACTCGTACATGTCACATATGACCCATGGATAATTTTTCTAAAGTATCAACACAATCAGAATCCGTTCGGTTGGTTTTCCGTATGTCATTTGTTGTTTTCACTAAAAATGAAGTCCATTTTAAACAAAATAGAGACACTTTGAGTGGTGTCGGCAACACCGCACCTCGGATTGAGGTGGTGTTGACTCTTACACGTCACATATGACCCATGGATTTTTCTCCTAAAGTTTCAACAGAAACCGAATGCGTTTGGTTGGTTTTCTGTATGTACTTAAAATACTGTCCATTTTAAACAAAAGAAAGTCACTTAGAGTGATCCTGACCACACCGTGACTCGGATTGAGCCCGGGTTGGCTCGTACACGTTACATATGACCCATGGATCGTTTTCCTAAAATTTCAACAGATTCTGAATGCGTTTGGTCGGTTTTTCGTCTGTCAGTTGTTTATTTCACTTATAATCTTTTCCGTTTTAAACAAAAGAGACACATTTAGAGTGGTACCGGCCACACCGCGTCTCGGATTTAGGCGGGGTTTAATCGTACACATCTCAAATGAACCATGGATCGTTTTCCTAAAGTATCAACACAATCCAAATGCTTTTGGCCGGTTTTCCGTATGCCAGTTGATGTTTTTCACTTAAAATGGTGTCCTTTTGAAACAAAAGACATACACTTTGAGTTGTGCCAGCCACACCGCGCCTCAGATTGAGGCAGGGTTGACTCGTACATGTCACATATGACCCATAGATCATTGTTCTAAAGTATCAACACAATCAGAATCTGTTCGGTCAGTTTTCCGTATGTCATTTTTTGTTTTCACTAAAAATGAAGTCCATTTTAAACAAAATAGAGACACTTTGAGTGGTGTCGGCCACACCGCGCCTCGAATTGAGGTGGTGTTGACTCGTACACGTCACATATGACCCATGGATCGTTCTCCTAAAGTTTCAACAGAAACCGAATGTGTTTGGTCAGTTTTCCGTATGTACTTAAAATACTGTCCATTTTAAACAAAAGAAAGTCACTTAGAGTGGTCCCGACCACACCGTGACTCGGATTGAGCCCGGGTTGGATCGTACATGTCACATATGACCCATGGATCGTTGTCCTAAAATTTCAATAGATTCCAAATGTGTTTGGTCGGTTTTTCGTCTGCCAGTTGTTTATTTCACTTATAATCTTGTCCGTTTGAAACAAAAGAGACACAATTAGAGTGGTACCGGCCACACCGTGTCTCGGATTTAGGCGGGGTTGACTCGTACACATCTCAAATGAACCATGGATCGTTTTCCTAAAGTATCAACACAATCCAAATGTGTTTGGCTGGTTTTCCGTATGCCAGTTGATGTTTTTCACTTAAAATGACGTCCTTTTGAAACAAAAGACATACACTTTGAGTTGTGCCGGCCACACCGCGCCTCGTATTGAGGCGGGGTTGACTCGTACACATCACATATGACCCATGGATAATTTTTCTAAAGTATCAACACAATCAGAATCCGTTCGGTCGGTTTTCCGTATGTCATTTGTTGTTTTCACTAAAAATGAAGTCCATTTTAAACAAAATAGAGACACTTTGAGTGGTGTAGGCCACACCGCGCCTCGGATTGAGGTGGAGTTTACTCGTACACATCACATATGACCCATGGATCGTTCTCCTAAAGTTTCAATAGAAAACGAATGCGTTTGGTCGGTTTTCCGTATTCCAGTTGATGTTTTTCACTTAAAATGATGTCCTTTTGAAACAAAAGACATACACTTTGAGTTGTGCCAGCCACACCGCGCCTCGGATTGAGGCGGGGTTGACTATTAAACGTCACATATGACCCATGGATCATTGTGCTAAAGTATCAACACAATCAGAATCCGTTTGGTCAGTTTTCCGTATGTCATTTGTTGTTTTCACTAAAAATGAAGTCCATTTTAAACAAAATAGAGACACTTTGAGTGGTGTCGGTCACACCGCGCCTTGGATTGAACAAAACTGTGCGATGTGCCATCTCCCGCTCTTCATGGCTTAATGTATTCAATGTATATGATCCAGGAATTCCTCCTGTTTGAGGAAGTGATGGAAAACTGGGTTCAATTTTCTCATATTGTTCTTCTTCATTTCTCATTGGTCTATTCATTCTTGTAGTAAGATCAGACAAATACATCGAACAGAAATCCATACATTCTTGAGCTAAGAAACCGTTCACGATAGAACCTTCGGGATGATTCTTGTTTCAAGCATAAGACTTTAATGTGAACATATTTCTTTCAGTTGGATACATCCAACGAAAAGAAACAGGTCCTCCGAGAAGTATTTCAGTTGGAATATGGATAGTCAGATGCAGCATGCATGTGAAAAATGATGGGGGAAATATTTTCTCCAACTCACACAAAATTAATGGGGCATCTGTCAACATTTTTTTCAAGAAAGACTTGGACAACTTCTTAGCACAAAGATCTCTAAACAAATGGAACAACCGAATAACACCCACCCTTACATTATTGGACAAAAGATGACGGATTGCTATTGGAAGCAACTCATGCAGTAGAACGTGATAATCATGAGTCTTGAAAGATTTTAGATTCAACTCTCTTCTATTGACCCATTTAGATATGTTGCTTGAATAGCCATCAGGAACTCTAATAGTCTCTAATACTTCCAGAAATTGTTTTTTTAAGTAGGTGTCATCACATAAGAAGCACATGGAAGTTTCCATTTATTTTCACTGATACGCACAGGATGCAATTATGGTCTGATGCCCCAATCCACCAAGTCACGTTGAGATCGTAAATCATCTTTTGTCTTTCCCTTGACATTTAGAAGAACTGAAAGCAACATTTCACATATATTCTTTTCAATATGCATTACGTCTAAGAAATGACGTAGCAAATTGGTTGACCAATAAGGCAAATAAAAAAAGATAATCCTCTTCCTCCAATTGTAACAGGTTTCTGTGGAAACATTCTTTCTCCTTCTAGATTTCATTTGACCTTTCCCGAACAAAAAACTGAAATCTTTCAATTCATTAATCACATCAGTTCCAGACATACGCTGAGGTGGATCATCGGTCTCTATAGTATTATCAAATCTTCGACGATTCATTCTATATGGATGATCCTTTGGAAAAAATCGTCGATGTCCCATAAAACTGAAACTACAACGATGTTTCAGTCTTCTGGATCATGTATTCTTCATACAAACTGGACATGACAGTTTTCCCTTCGTGCTCCATCCAGACATCATTGCATAAGCCGGAAAATCATTGATCGTCCACATAAGCGCAGCACGCATCTGAAATATGTCTTTCGAACATGCATCGTATGTGCGCACACCCACATCCCAAAGAAGTTTCAACTCTTTTATTAAAGGTTTCATGTATACATCAATATCAATGCCGGGATCAGAAGGACCAGATATGAGTATACTCATGAAAGTGAAAGATTTTTTCATACACAACCATGGGGGAAGATTATAAATGTGTATAAAAACTGGCCATGTGCTGTGCGAAGTAAGCATCTGCCCAAACGGATTAAAACCGTCGTATGAAAGACTCAGCCTCACATTACGCACGTCAGCTGCAAAATCAGGATGTCGAGCATCAAATCTCTGCCATGAAAATCCATCTGCAGGATGAACCAACTCATCATTAGTCTTCTTTCTCTCGGTATCATGCCATCTCATTTTTATTGATATGTCATCAGACATAAAAAGATTCTGGAGTCTGGGGATCAATGGAAAGTGCCACATTACTTTCTGTGGAACGCAGGATGGTGTTCCATCAGATTTTGACTGCCAGCGGGACATGCCACATTTTATACATTCATTTCATTCAGCGGTTTCTTCCCAGAATAAACTGCAATCTTTCGGGAAAGCATGAATTTTGTTTCTAGAAAATCCAAGTTCTTCAACTAACTTCCATGCCATATAGTGGTTTGAGGGAATATCTGCATCATCTGGAAGTAAATCCTTTAAGAGGGTAAGAATGTAATCGATTGCTGTATTAGAAATCCCATACATAGTTTTTCCATGAAACAATCAGATTAAAAATTCCAGCTTTTTCATTTTATCGCATTGTCGATATACTGGAGTCGTGGCAGCATCATTCAATTTTTTCACCCTATCAATATCATCATTTTCACTAGATGCATCAGTTTTCCTCATATCGACGTCTTCTTGAGTCGAAATCCTTTCTTTTTCATGATGATGAATAAACGGAAACCGATCATCTAACAAATTCTCCATTCCAGTCCTTTCATTTCAATCATTACCAATTTGAGATTTCATTTTCTCCCTATTGTGATACCACACAAAGTAGTTTTCTTGAAAACCATTTTTGGTTATGTGGTAGCTGAATTATTCACGACTCAACCAAGGTCTACCAACACAATTGGAACATGGGCAGTGTATGCGACCACTATCTGAAGCATTGTGAAATGAAAAATCTATAAAGCTCTCCAAATTGTTTTGAAAATCACTTGAGATACGATCAGTTTCATACATCCAACTTCTGTCCATTCTGTAAAAAGAATTCATATAAGTCATTTTGTCATAAACAATTCAATAGGATTGAACTTTAATAGAAAATACATTTAAGTAAACGATAAAGGAAGAAAATAATCATGGTATCAACTACACATGTGAAAAAAAACATACTAATGTGTTATTGAAAAAATGTAAAACCAACAAGAACTTAATGTGTTATCACATCAGAGCATGCCTCATCCCATAACCATATTAGTAGGGTATCCTCATATGCGATTTACCTTTTTGAATTAATATGCACTTCCTCACCAGGTACCTGAGTAGATTTCATAGATATAATCATCTCACATCCTGTAAGGCTTCCATTATCTATGATCTGCAGAATAATTTGAGTGATCATGAATCATGCATGGGATCTTCCCATGATCACTATAGATTATGAGAAGGAATTATGATAGGTCACGTGAAGAACATCAAACACATATTTTAGATAATTTGAGACATAATATAATAAAATAATGTATAAATCTATGGAATTTGGGATAAAAGGATGGATGAAAAACTAAAATATGGGAGAATAAGGTGAAGGAAATATATGTTGACCCTAATGTTCATAACATGCATCACCTATGAAATTTTATTGCACTAGGAAATTTCATCCTGTTCACAATACATTCCATTGGAAACCTATTTTGATCATTTGATGTCCCCTTGACATGTCAAATAAAATCAGATGGCACCCATGAATATGCCACCCTTGTAATGAAAATCCTTTAATTCTCACCATACAGACTACATGTTTTCCAATAGATATGTATCTCCTTATATATAGGGGAATCAATACATATTATCTCAGTCTCATATTAAATGTCAGGAATGTTAAATGGATCCCTTAACACCCTCCAGGCACACCAACTAGGTCATGTGATGTCCTCAAATCATGTCACTATGGACATAAATCACCCTTCAAGACATGTCACACTGACTCTAGAGTTTCCCTCCCAGTGTGTCAAACATGTCTTTTGATGAAAATGGAGAAGATTACCAAAATCAAGAGATTCCCTATAGGCATTACATCCATTATCATGAAATTGCTTCTAGGATCAACCAGTCAGGACTTGTGATGTCCTCCAAACATTCCATCCTTGATCATTAGAGAAACATCAGACAATCCATCTAGGTTAGGAACATTCATAAAAATGTTTATAGGATCATGTAATTTCCATTGGAAATTTCCAAAAGAAACCCTCTATCATGCTAAGTAGATAGTCAAGGCATTCCATGTAGAAAACCAACACATATACATAAGAAAAGAAATCTAAAAATAATAGAATCTATATGCATTATAAAATTGTCCACCATTGGCATGTAAGCTTCTATAAAAATGGAACCATAGTGTTTATGTTTTAATTAATGGAAAAATAAATTCATTAAAACAACTACAACAACTTGATTGAGATCAATTTTTACCTGTTCGGATGGGGGGTGTACCTATTCGGACGGGGGTCGATGATGTTCGGACGGGGGGTTCGTGAGAGCACGGGAGCGGAGGATAATTAGGGCTCTATCTCGAATGAGGGAGAGCAGATCGGGGTTGCTATTTGGGCAAAACCTTTTCCAACGGTTTGTAAAAACCGTTGGCAAAGGCAACCTTTCCCAACGGTTTCAATAAACCATTGGGAAAGGGATAAGTTTAGCACCCCTTTCCCAACGGTTCTATAGAACCGTTGGGAAATGGGTCACTGGAATGCCCTTTGCCAACGGTTTCAGTAAACCGTTGGCAAAGGCTGAGTATACCAACGGTTTAATTGAACCGTTGGTATACTGCCGTTGGAAAAAACCCAAATTCCAGTAGTGCACACTGATACCAATTAGTGATAGCTGGGAACCTTCTCACACCTTTCCAATATCACTTTTTTTCTTTTATCGTGATCCTCAGATGTCGTGATATCTATTCTTTTATCAATCACTTCTAGCATCATCAGATTTAAAAACACTCCACCTATCTCATTTCCCTCCCCTATCTTGCTGGTCCACCTGTCATCTTCTCCCTGTGCCTTTTAATAAGACATTTTCTCCCTTCCTTAGCCACAATTTCTCCCCCTTGAGAAGTCACTATTTCTCCCCCTTTGTCAACAAACCCAAAGGTCACCCCTTTGTAGTATGCAACATTGGAAAGAACACAGATTAGTGCATTAGAGAAAAACATGCAATACCTCAGGGAGAGGGGGTGTGTTCTACATCCACACTCTTTTTTCTGAGATTTATAGCACTTGAGTTATTGCACTGGATTCCAATCAGAGACTTCACTTTAACTCCCATATCATCAAGCTTTTGTTTCGTCCACAATAACTATGTGCATGCTTTAGTAGCGGAAATATACTCAGCTTCTGTGGTGCTAAATGAAATACAATCTTTCTTCTTGCTTATCCAAGAAACACACAGGCCACCAAGATAGAATGCACCTCCTGATGTTGATTTCCTATCATCCGTTGAACCAGCCCAATCTGCATTTGTATATCCCAATAACTCTAACTGATATTTATCATTATATATCAAGTAGAAATTTATTGTACCCTTGATATACCGAAGTATTATTTTTACTGAAAGCATGTGGCTTTACTTGGGATTACTCTGATATCTCACCACTTGGAATATGGCGAAAACAATTTCAGGACTTGTCCTAGTTAAGTACAACTGAATTCCAATGATTTTCCTGTACTCTATGATATTAACTGCCTTGCCATTCTCATCTTTGGATAGTTTCATCCAGGTAGAAACCAAAGTTTTCATCTCCTTGTAATTTTTCATTCCAAATCCTATCAAAACCTCCTTGGAATATTTGGTTTGAGAAATTAATGTTCCGTTACTTCCTTGTGTCACCTGTAGACCAAGAAAAAATGTAAGATCTCCGATCATTGACATTTCGAACTCACTTTTCATGAATTCATAAAACTGTCTGCAATAAGCTTCATCTGATCCGCCAAATATTATGTCATCGACATGAATCAGGACTATCATCCTTTGATTACTATCATTGTTGAAATAGATATTGTAATCAACTCCCCCACGCTGGAAACCAAGCTTCTTCAAGTATTGATCAAGCCTTGAGTACCATGCTCTTGGTGCTTGTTTCATCCCATATAATGCCTTCTTCAATCTACAAACCTTGTTCTCATCCTCATGAATGAGAAAATCATCCATCTTCTCAATATACACCTCTCCCTCCAGAATCCTATTCAAAAATGCAGATTTGACATCCATCTGGAAAACTTTGAACTCCCGTTGCACTACAATGGCTATAAATAATCTAATTGTCTCAAGTCTCGAAACTGGTGAAAATGTCTCATCAACATCTATTACCTCTATCTGGGAGTATACCTTGCACACTAGTCATTCTTTGTTCTAAATCACAGTGTCATTTTCATTCATCTTGTTGCGATAGACCCATTTAGTCTCGATGATATTCTTATCTACTGGTCTCAAAACAATATCCCATGTTTAATTACCAATTATAATTTTTATGTTCAGTTCTAGATCAACTCTTCAACTTTCATGCTGATATAGAATTGAATTCATCAGGTTCATTATCATTATATGCTTCTGAATTATCTTTTTCCACTTCTCCCTAAGTCTCTTACCACTTCCTCACTTTCAACAGAAAACTTTTCACTGCGTCATTGTCCAATGACATCATTTCTTTCAACTAATTTTCTGATCTTTTTGTTGAAACATAGTTGATACTCTCTCATAGCTTCTTGGTATCCTGAAAATAGTTAGCTGATACCACATTGTTAGAACAAAATAGATAAGAATGAGATGCATGATTATTGCTTCTTCTCCAGCAACATGTATTCTCTCGATAGAGAACACTTGAGTTGGGTCATCCAATTATTTCTTTGATGGATCTTTCATCTGATTATGATATTGAATTCTCTCCCAATGTTATGAAACACTTCCTAGGGTTAGTCCCACCTTTTAGACCCATAAACATTCTTCTTCTCTTGCATCATATATTCTCATCTTCCACTCAAAATTAAGCCATTAACAAAATCTCTAAGCCTGCTGAGTTGGAACTCGATGTAGGAAACAAGAGACAAAGTCAATAACACAATCACTTCCTATTATTCTATGTTTCTACCTTTCTCCTTAAACTTTGGTACCTGATTTGAGTCAATTATAACTCTGAAGCATATCACTTCTCCACTTTGCATATTTATATGCCACTTACCCTTGGATCATATCTCCTTAAAACCTGAAACACTTGAATCATTAGTTAACAACATTTATACATAGGGAGAGGAGTACTTCTGGAATCATCAAGAAGAGGATTTTGGTTGATTTCGATGGGTCAACCCATTGATTCTTTCATACAGAGCATTAAAATCCTTCCTTGATTCTTTTAGCTGCCTAGACTACTTCAACTGTTCTGACTATATGACTAGATATTATTTACCCACATTATGATCCTTTTTCTGATATGTAGATTCCGCAGGCTTGTAAATTTTCACAATTTGGGGTTTAATACTACTTTCACACACTTCCTTCTTTGATGTTCCACCAAAATTCCACTTCCCTTGATTCCTTATATGGGTAGGAATCTCTCTTCTTGATGTCACTTCTCGATATGTGGCATGATATGTGGATTTTATAAGACATTATTTATTTATCTTTATTTTATTAGATATTCTAGTCACCACACTGTTCTGTGATGGTGGTGATTCCTTCACTGAACCTACATTCTTCTTACTCACATCTGGAGTAGATCTCTCCTTAATCTTCCAAGTTTGTTCACATTCTCTCCATGAGAGCTGTTGTGAGTATGACAGAGAAGGTGATTGATACACGTTTCTTTTATCTCCTTGTGATTCTCCTGAGGTAGTGAATTTATTTTTTAATTTACCACTTCATTTTCCAGTGTACGATTTCTCATTATACACCACTGGAGTCGTGAATCTCCTCTTGAATTCCTTTTCCTTTCCTACTTTATACTTGCTGCAATGTCTTACCAAATTCCCATAATTAGAACATATAAAGCATTTTCCATAAAAGTCATACCTCATTTCATCATTTCTATGTCGAGATGTTGATGCATCTGGAGTTCTTCCTCTAACATTGATCTCCTGAGCTTCCTGACACACACTCATGGTGTGCCCCATTCTTCCATAGTAATAGCATCTAATAAATGCTTTCCTCTGAGAGACTCTTCTTTCTGATTTCTCATAACACTTCTTCTTATTCTTATATTTAGTAATGTTTCTATTTTCACAGTCTGAAATGTATTCGTGAGCCTCTGAACAGAAGCTTGATGTGTGTCTATGAATCCCACATAAATAGCACATGTCATCACTACTTATTGTAACTATCCTCTTAGGCCTATCTCCAGCACCTACAGGATTTTTTCCACTTTTGTAACTATTCACGACGCTCTTTCTATCATACATGGGAGGGGATTTATCAAATCCAATACTATTTTTTCCCAAACTGTATGATCTTTGAGATAAGAAAATATTCTATTTTTTCTCTTCATAAATATCATATTTTATTTTAATTTCATCATCACCTGCCAAAGGATAATCAAATATTAAGTGCAAGGAATCCTTCATTTTAGGCTTTCCTCTAGCATTGGATTTCTCTACTTACTTCTTCACTAATTCTAGCTCTTCTTCCAACTTTTGAATCTTCATATCCCTTGATTCAATTTGGGAATTGAGTTCTCTTCTGATATTATTTCCAAAACTCATCTCATCTTCCAGTTCTCGTGTGATATTTTCTACCATATCACATTGCTCCTTTATATTCAATTTTACCTGAGAAACAGATTCAGAGATAGATACATTCTCTTGTTTTATCCTTGGATTCTTCTGAACTTTTTCAGACAACTGTGTATCTAGATAATCATTTCTGGCTTTCAGATTTTGAACTTCATATGACTTTTCATTCTCTTCATAATCATCACCCTTTTGTTTTCCTTTCATTCTGGCCATCTTTTGAATTTCTTCACCTTGAAAATCATTCTTCTCCCTTAGGTTAGTGGCTACATCAATAAGCCTTCGATTTAAGCCTCTTAGCTTGTTGACCTCAATTTCCAATACCTGGATCCAGATATATTTAGATTTGACTTCTTCATCCAATTTATGATCCAATTTCTTTGTCATGTTGACAACATATACTAGTGGCCTCCTTCTTAAAACGTCTTCATCATCAGTTGCTTCGGTATCACTTTGATGTTCA
This sequence comes from Viscum album, assembly GCA_963277665.1. Lineage (NCBI taxonomy): Eukaryota > Viridiplantae > Streptophyta > Magnoliopsida > Santalales > Viscaceae > Viscum > Viscum album. The sequence continues at coordinate 2,006,917,055 of OY728138.1, forward strand.
ATTACTTCACTCATTACTACATCATGATTGAGTGAATCAATCTTTTCCCTATCAGATTCATCCATGCCTTCCTTCAGTAAGTTATTTGATTCTTTTAGTTGAATCACACTTTTTCCATAAACACTTCCACACTAAGGGACATCACCTGACTTATGATTCTTCTTTGATGTTTTTCCCTTTTCCATGGCACACCGAGATAAGAGCAAACTGATTTAACCACACAAATCAACTACACCAAGTCAGAGAAAACAAATCTGAAAAAAGAAATGTATCCCTATGATGCCAATTGTTAGGTCTAATAGGGGCCTATATACCCTAAGAGGGTGGTGAATCAGGGTATGGATATTCTTTTCTAAATTCTTCCTACCCCACTGGATCTTGAACTCTTTATTACAAGGGTCAATTTGTTTGAACTTGTGTGTTTATTATGATCACTTCTTTTCTTCTCTATCTGATGATAATGCTTTGAATGCAATTCAAGGAAGCAAGCAGGCAGACACAGAGATTTTTACTTGGTTCACCCTCACTGGGCTACGTCCAAAGAGTATACAACGGCGATGTGTCACTGTACCAAATCCACAAAAGTTCACTGCCAATAATGTTCAGGCTAGATCACTTCTATGCCCATGCTCACTGCCTTTACAATGTTTAGGGTCGGCTCACTGCTTTCCCAAGGGTAACTCCCTATTTCTCTCTCTATGGATCACTGCCGGTAGAAAGAATAACCTTCTTCCTCTTCCTTTGCTCACTGCACTTGGAAGGGATCCTCACACGGTTTATAGACCTGTGGGTCTCTTCATTTTCATGAATACATGCATCCTAAACTATTGATAGATGCTCTGTTAACGTTCAACTTTCATCCACTGATGAATACTCCTTTCCCCTGAACACTGGGAAATTCCTTTGGAAAAACCTTCGCAAAGCACCCTACTTCGCGAGACTCCCAATTTCACAAAGTTCAAACAAGCCTTCGTGAAGATCATTTCTTTTCGCGAAGCACTCTCATGAAGCACTCTCAAAAAACTCAAGCCTTCATAATGATTAGGTCATCGCAGAGCTCAAGACGTCACAGAGTGACTTCTCTCACGAAGCTCACTGAGCCAACATAGAGCTCACGACTTTCATGGAGCTAGATTAGCCACCGCGAAACTCTTCTTTCGTGAAGCACACTACCTTCGCGAACCACCTTTTCGAACCGAGAGCAAAATATTTTCTTTGAAAACTCTCTCACGTTCTCTCAAGGGGGTTGAGGTCTATTTATAGGCGATTCCACTAACTCTCGAACCTTCCACGTGAAGTCAACGCCACGTCATCTCAAATCGCGAAGCTCCGAAGTTCCCGCCGAAATTCTCTAAAAATCGCGAAGCACCACGGAAATTTTTTGATCATGGAGCTCTTCATAATCGCGGATCATTCCGTCATTTACTTCGTGCCTTCACCGCGAAGCTCCACCCGCATTCTGTGAAGCTTCTATGCGCAATGCCCTTCACCGCCACAATACTCTTCAACTCTTCCGTTCGCGAATCTTGATGTAATTGTGAAGCATCACTGTCAACATTCTTCTGGTCTTTGTGAAATCCAATACATGAATCCTATCTTTGAAAAACTCATGCATTTGCCATATTAAAATTATATCTTCAAGGAAATCCTACGCGATGCTCACCAAACTCCAAATTTTGGACCCCAAAAATTTGGCAAACATTGGAAAACGGCGCCAGCTTGTATCTGTTCTTTTATACCGCCTCTAGATCATCCATTCCTTTTTCATGGTTCTTTGTCAACATGGATTGTCAACAACATCTCTGGAACTCTAAAATTCACCATGGAAACCTGCTTTGTCAACAAACACAATCAACCCAAAAATGATGCAATGTTACCTTGAGGGGTTATTTTTTCAACACTTTTTTCATGACATTCCATCTATCTGGAAGCATCTCACTCTATGTTTTCACTCCAACAAACCTAATTCATATAACTTTCCAAGGCCAACCATGCAATCACCCACCACCCAGGTGTTATTCCAAAACCATAAGCTTATACATGTTCTCTATGCATCCTAGATCCTACCATCTAGGATCAAAAGCCACAACCTCATCAAGAACCATGCTCAAAACCAATAGGGTCAGACATCAAACCAATCATTCCCTTTGAAACTGAAATTTGATACTAAAATCACCTCAAGTTTTTTACATCACAAAAGACCAAGGCATCACTATGTATATACCAAATATCTAATAGTACCTATCTTGCACTAATTTCATAATATGAAGCATTTACCCAAGCTTATGGCTCTAAGGAACTCAAAAATTTAGGCCAACCCCTCTCATAGGTTACCTACATATATCACATCTCATCACAATCATAGTACCCAAATCACCAAAATCCTGATCCACATCTCAAAGGAACTAGGCTATCCCACCTATACCATAAACCATGTCTTACATAATCCATAGCTCACAGGGTAACATCTATTCTCCCAACTCAAATATCACAAGGAAACTCGTGTTCCAACACACCCACTCTAGGGTTCCTATATATATCCATAAAATATCATATGACAAGTCATTAGCCTACTCCAGGGAACTGATCCTCCTGAGCATCCACATACCAAACTACCCCCTCAAGGATAGAGATCTTATACAACATCATATAGTGAAATTTTTTCATGCCATATTGTGTTGATTATACCACAGTCATATGGTTCGGTTATGTATAATTACACCAAGAATTTATATGGTAAAACACCATATCGGTTGTTGTTAACCCTTCAAGTAATTTAACCCCATTTGATTTATGAAACCAGAACCATAATTAACCACAAGAGGTTGATCATGAAAGAATTAAATTCTTGTGTGGACCTACTAAGGGTCACTATATATCCCTAATAAGAGATACTTCATATTTTTTTATCAAGAAGTGTCCCTCTACAGAATCTTTATGACCTACCATCAGAAGAAAATATTGTGGTTAATATTAGTAGAATTTCACTAAAAATTTATAAGGTAAAATTTTATATAAGTTTTTATTGTTGATAGTTTAAATAGTTGAATCCTCTTCACCAGTGATATCAATCACATACAATAACATGAATGTAATGTGATTCCTATGTTACAAAAATGACACATGTACACAAGACTCTTATTAATAGGCCAAGATTCAAAAACCAATAAATCATAAATCCAAAAACTCAAGTGTGTCAAGCTAGGGGAAAACATACAATCATAAATGAGGAATCCAAGAATAATAATATCATATCCATATTAACTTGGAATTATAATCAGAAAAGGTGTTTGTGATACACCATTCCAAGTTCCATCACAATATCTAATATATCCTTAATCCCTATCAACTATACCCTAAATAGTAAGATAAAGAAAATTATTCTCTGATTCCACTTTGTAATTCCCTATCATGAGACCACTCGAATGATGTACAAACTAGTTCATCACAAGACCTCAGGTGTGACTCCCTATATTCTAGAGGAATCCAACTAATAGAAAGGGTCTAGGTTGTTACCTTAGGGAGATTATACCCTCATATTAGAGTAAGAAATAGTGGAAATAACCAAACATCATCCATAAAAAACAATAAATAGAGTATGCATAATCAATAAACAAAATTTCTATAACAAATGAAATATGAAATCATATAGTCACATATACACATGGTTATACTATCACACAATAACTGATCACCCATCAGTCTAATTAAAAATGAAATATAGATAAAATAATAAAATACAAGAAGCTCCACTACCATCCATGAGCCTCACCTTGTCCAAAATCTTAACTCCACCCAATAAATCTTTCTCAATCATACAACATTGGTCCTCTTACCTACCTGAACCCATGATCATTGAATTATGCTTGGGTTCCCAAGTACTATGGAAACTTGAGAAATGTGTGAGTACAACTCAGTAGAGCACCGCTAATAAGATCTTAAACATAACTAGTAAAAAAAGTGTATGCACAAGTGATATGATCATAATAAATAAATATAGTGAAAATAATAAATAAAATAAAAACCATTGATTCTTAGGTCATAAGGTGACACCCGAGATACACTATGCCTATTTAGCCTAGTGTCATAATGAATTTGAGCACATAGAATACTATTCCATGCAATATCAGGTGTAAACTTTGGGTCCAAGGAGATCATACAAGGAATCTCATGTCCATAGGCATAATGATGGGTCCAAGGAGAATATACAAGGCATCATGGATGATCATAATAGCTAAATCCAAGGTAAAAACCCATAAATTCCATATAGGTATGCCCATTGAATCCTAGATAATAATCTTGGCATTATAATCCATCGATCTCATCACCGAATTGTAACACCCTAATTTTTTATGAATTATTTTTTTTAGCAAATTAAATTTCTTTGATATCTTACATTACATAAAACACCAAGTTAATGGTTGTGCTACACGTAACATTGGTTTAGCCTACATTACACAAGAAAATGAGTTTTAACAAAACCAAGATATATTATTAATATTATTATTCAAACATGATAGTTATAACCTAGACATTAAAATTAGCAAGATGAATGGTAATAACTACTTTTAAAATATTATGTCTAATGGTTGTATATAAAGAAAACATATTGATAAAAAAGTAATTCATTTTCATTAAAATCTTTATATGTTTTGAAAATACTTTTTTCTAAAAAAATGTGTTTTTTATTATTCCTTTTTGTGAAAAATAATAAAATTAATTTTTTAAACTTTTAGAAAATTAATTTTATAAAATAAAATTAATTTTTTAAATAATCATGTCAAAATTATATTATGGTTAATTTTTTATATTTTTCTTAAAAGAATCATTTTTTTATGAATAGTGGAAAATACTGACTAACAATTATTTTTTATTATATCATAAACCCCTTTTAAAGGGTGAGGGGGAAACGAACATGACTTCATGGACATAAGACATTAAATTGTGACCCAAAGGATCAAAATCCATAAAACTATATCAAATCAACAAGGGTAGCCCCACCCAGCACAAAAAAAATCAGTTCAGCTTCCACCTTCTCAATGCTACTCGGCTAGCTGTCCCATGCAGCGATGCACGGGCTTGGTACTGATGAAAAAAGTCATACCCTTTCAAACGTATGATTCCAAATAGCCATGATCTGATGAAAACTGTCAGCACTAAACCTCATCTGGAGAATCCCCTGAAGAAGATATGTAAACATAGACCCTTGTACCTCTGACCACAGATTAGAACACACCACCCAACCAAAAACAACCAGATTCGCATAGTAGATTCACAGCAAGAAGAATAATCACAGCACAAGTAGAAAATCACACCATGAAAACGATCACCCAACAACAAAACATTCCAAGTATACCACCATCATGAATCAAATATTCAACATGATTCTATGCATCTCTAGCGCATCGATCCATTTCCACCATAGCCACATAACAAGTAGACCAAAAAGTAGGGAGAGCCCATTGGAGAGGGATACCAGTGACAAACCATTCACACCAAACAACAAACCAAGCGAACCAATTCCCACCACTCCCCACGTTCAGTATAAAAGATAGAAAACCACCAAAATAAAACCTGAAAGGAAGCTGCAGGAAGGCCCTCCCCACTCCCCGCCACACCGGGGCCAGTGCTGAGCCTCGCCTGATCAAGCCCACCAGGTCAAGGCCACATCCGACACCCAACCGAGTTCCATCGAGGTGAAAATTCGGATCCACGCCTCAAATATCTAACTGAACGGGATCGAAGACAGGTCCACACTATCGTCGGGCCAACGCACCAAGAAGAAGAAGCTGAAGTTGAATCCTAAACCTTTGCTGATCCAGGGGCTAGAGATGTCGAATGGGATCGCAGCCAGCCACCTTCGCAAGGGCTGAATGAGTCACGCCGACACCGAGCTGAGGATGAAGACACCGACGACGACCCGCACTGCTTCACCCTAGAGGAGGGGAGGGGGAAAACTGGAGAAGAAGCCCCAGCCCGCCGTTCAGAGGGAAATTCCACGACTCAGAGGCCCACACAAGACAAAGGCATCTACTTATATATGGAATCGTGGAAAATACTAATTTTTAATTGAAAACTTCTTTTTCGTTTAATTTATTTATAAAGTTAAATTATATTTTAAGTTGGTTTTAAATTAAAATTAGTTGAATTATACATAAAATAATACAATTTAGTTCATTGTAATCAATTTTATATTGAATTTTGATATAAAAACTTTGTAAACTTTTGAACATTTTCTCTTTAAAAACTCACTTTCTTGTCGTATCTGTGGGATTAATTTTAAATTAAATTTTTCAACTTATGTGAATGTAATTTTGAAAAATTGATTTCATATTTTTAATAAGATTAATTTATATTATATAAAAATTTCAACTTAATTTTTTACCAAAATTAATAGTAAAAATAGTAAAAATTATTTTCCGCGGTTAAGGTAAAAATGGTTTTACCGAAGGGTTAAACTAAAACGGTGAGGGTAAAAAATAACCAAAAAATTTTACAGAACCCATTTCATGGAAATATTTAGAAATTATATGTTCTATTATTGATAATGGTCATTTAGTTGATCCTTATGATATGAAAAAAAACATGGGTGGGATTCTTTCTTTCAAAAAATTACAAGTGTGTCACTCACCTCACTTATAAAATGCCACCCCCTCTCCACTCTTCTCCAACCCTTCAAAACATTTTGGTTTGGAAAATAAATACCCAAATAACTTCAAAAATTATCTCATATCATCCTAGAATCCTTATTTTTTACAAAAATACAACCTAGGAAGGATTTTGGTGCAAACCTAGGGAGGATATTAGAATAAGTTGTAACGTTCATCAACGAGTGATTTTGTTTTATTTATTTCTCAACATCCTTTAATTATTATTATAAAATAATGATATAATAAAATAAGTATATTTCATATAATGATATTTTTTTATGTTAAGTTCATGACCTATAACCATCTTCACTTCCATCAAATGGGTTACAAAATCATCATTCGTGTGTATGGCGGACTACCGCCTCACGAACTGATGTCATTCATTTTTCCATTACTACCTCTAATGGTTGGAAATAATGATGAATTTATTATTTATATATAGTATTTATAATATTATTATGATTTTTTAATTATTATAACACACATATATTCATGCTTTCTATTTTATGGGAATATGATAACGTCACTCGTGTATACGGTGGACTACAACCTCACAAAGCGATGTAATTTGTTCATGCTTTACATGGAAGATTATAAGGATGGTTTTAATGAGAATATGTGATATATATGACATAAAATGATTTTAAAATTATAATATATGTTGGTCAGAGTGGATACTCAAGAGGGGGGGTGAATTGAGTTCCAATTTAAAATTTCTGTTTAAAACTTTGAGTTAAAATCCCCCAAATAGAATACAGAATTAAACTGTAGTGAATTTATATCAAAGTAAATGTTATGTTAGGTTCTCAAGGGATTGATTAGTTCCCAGTTAATCAAATCAGCAGACTTGATTAACTTTTGAAACTAACTTACTGATTTACAACTAATATAAACACTTGTGAGTTTAATTATCAAAGTAGCTTTAAAACAATTTTGGTTTTAAAGTATTAGCAGCGGAATAAAAATAACTTTGAAAATAAATATGCACAGCAGATTTAACCAAGAGGTTCAGTCTCAAGCTGAGACTTAGTCCTCTAAAAACTTTATATAAAAGTGATCCACACCCTGGATCAGGGATAAACACTACGGGAAATATAGGTATTTGCGACGGGTCATTTGCGACGGGATCCCGTCGCAAATAGCCTTTTGCGACGGGGCCCTGTCGAAAATCGCCCGTTGCAGAAAACGGCATCGCAACTAATTTTTTTTGCGACGAGCCCATGGCAAAAACACGTATTTGCGACGGGAAATGGGCCCATCGCAAATAGATTTCTGTTTTTTTTTTTAAATCTTTTGCGACGGGCCCGTCGCAAATAATAATAAAAAAATTAAAAAAAATTAAAAATTTATTTATTAATATATAAATCAATAAACCTATTTATATTGATAGAAATATAATATTTATTTTTTAAATATGTTTTAGAAAGGAAGAATGAAAATCAAATATTAATGTATAAGATGTTCAATAAAATAGGCTTATAAAATAAATTAAAAAATATTTTTAATTAGTAATTATGTAATTTTTATCAATTAATAGTCATTTAATAACTCTTTGAATATAAAAAAAATAAAAAAAATAATGAAAGATGGAAAATAAGTTGAAAATGAAACCCAAACTTCAAACGGCCATAACTTTTGATCCGGGACTCCGTTTGAGCTCCACAACATATCAAATCGAATCCTAAGACGAGCTCTACAGCCCTATGGACAGGTAAAACTCTTCCAAGGTTTTCTCAAGGCCAAAAAAGGCCCATAAGGCCTCCAAAACTGAGTTTTTAGTCGGGGTACCTCGGTTTTTCACCGTTTAAATAGCTATAACTTCTGCTCTCGATGTCCGATAAACCTATACCATATATAATATCGAAGATCATTTCTTGTTCTTCGATTTTACTGATTGTGGAGCTGAAACGGACTTCTGGATTAGAAGTTATGGTAGTTTGAACATTCAAACGGCTATAGCATCTGATCCGGATGTCCGTTTGGCCTGTACCGCATATCATATCGAAGATCGTTTCATGTTCTTCGATTTGACTAGTTGTGGAGTTGAAACGGACTTACGGATTAGAAGTTATATCCTTTTTAACATTCTCGGTGGATTTTCACCCCCTCATTTCTATGTATTCATTCATAACTTTACATATATATATATATGTGTGTGTGTGTGTGTGTGTGTGTGTCTATTGTATATATGTATTTATTTATTTATTTATTTATTTATTTATTTATTTATTTATACATATACATAAAAACACATATTTTATAAATTTATTTAAAACTAAGCTTATAAATATATATTAATTAATATACAAATAAATATACGAATAAAAACTTATAACTACATATATATATATATATAGAATAAATATATATTAATATACGAATAAATATATATATTAATATATGAATAAATATATATTTATTTATTTATTTATATAACCAAATATATTTATATTAATATAAATATATATTAATATACGAATAAATATAACTATATATATATATAGATAGATCATTAAGTGTATAAAAAAATGAAATGTCTTAGTTGTAAAGGTTAATGCGCGCATGGGGGGGTTATTCCTATTTATTATTAATTATTTCTAATTATTATTAATTACTACTAATTACCATTAACTATGAACAATTAATACTAATAATTTAAATTTATTAAATAACAAAACAATATAAACATAATTAAATTAAAACTAATTAAAAATAAATAAAACTAATAAAAAATTTAAAATAAATATTAAATTAAAAAAACATAAATACCTTTAAAATTGATCTGAGTTTGATCTCCGATAATTGTTGAAGACATCAATATCAAATCTGGAAATAAAAATTAAACTTAAGAAACTGTGAACTCTAAAAATAGAGTTTTGAGAGAAGTTGAGAATGAATGGAAAAAACGGGTTGGGGTATTTATAGGTTAGCTTATTTGCGACGGGAGTATTTGCGACGGGAGACCCGTTGCAAATACTTTAGCCTGCATTTATCACGGTCAACAGTTAAATAGTTATTTGTGACGGGTCCCGTCGCAAATAATAACCTGCCGACATACTATTTGTGACGAGGGGTATATTCCCGTCGCAAATAGTTTTTACCGCCGCCGGTTATTTGCCACGGGGGGTATATTCCCGTCGCAAATAGTTTTTACCGCCACCAGTTATTTACGACGGGTGGTTACCACCCGTTGCAAATAACTTTCCCGTGGTTTGGCGCGCTCTGCGCGCCAAGCCTTTTGCGATGGGTGAGATTTCCCCGTCGTAAATAAGAGGTTATTTGCGACGGGAAAATACCCCCGTCGCAAATAAGTTTCTAACGGGACTATTTGCGACGGGAATAAATCCCGTCGCAAATAACCCGTCGCAAAAACCCCTTTTTCCCATAGTGAAACAAAAATATACAACTGTCCAGGTCCAAGACCTCTACCACTGTTATCCGTGGGAACAAAAACAACAGCAATCAGTTGTCCAGGTCGCGCATGACCTTTACCACTATCCCAGTGGGAAAAACAAAATGTAAGAGAGTTGAGTGAGGATTTACAAATCCTCCAGTTAGAGTACAGGAGACAGTGTGTGTGTAAAATATAGCATATAGCACACACTGCTCAATATGTAAAAAGATAAATCAAATATTTAGAGTTTAGAAATGGCTCTAGTGATTGTCATGCAGTTCTGGACTCCTTTGATTGATCAGAATTCGCTCTAAGTCCTCTTCTGGTTTTTGTCTAGAAAACAGAGTATCGTCTGTTTCCTTGACTTCCAGGTGTAGAGACAGTTGATGAAGCTCTTCTGTTATGTTCTCGTTCTCAGCTCTTCACTGGTAAGCAGTGATGAATGGGTTCCTCATGTAAGTTCAGTCGTCTCTTTTCATTCACACTCGGTTGTTCTTCCAGCACACCTTGTGATCTGTATATCACTGTGTATTCATCTATATGTCTCACACTTTGCAGTAGCACATCCTTCCTTTATTTAAAGCACGTGCTCCGGCAAAAGATGATTTTCTTTTTTTAGGAACGAGGTACGGTTCCCTGATATCTAACAACACACATTAAATAAATGTCAATGTATTAAAATATACCTGATATGACCATTGGTTAGATTAAACAAAGATGAAGAAATTAAAGCAGTGTCGGGTTCTGTCTCTCAAACGGTAGCTCTTGATATCGGTAGACTTGTGTTACAGTAGGTGTCTATATAGGTAGACTTCATTTGTAATGGTAGACTTTGTTTCAGTAGCTTCAACTGTATACTTTGTTTCAGTAGCTTCAACTGTAGACTTGATCACATCAGTAGCGGTGGACTTGTAACGGTTACTTTCTATCGGTAGACTTTGCATAACGGTGGACTTCAGCATATCGGTAGCTGTCAACTTTGCTGTAGCGGTAACTGTCGACTTCATTGTATCGGTAGCTCTATAAGTATACTTTGATTCAGCGATGGACTTTGGGTATCGGTAGCTGTACCGGTAGCTGTATCGGTAGCTCTCTTATAGCGGTAGCTCTAACATATCAGTAGACTTAACTGTATCGGTCGCTGTGAGTTGTAATAGTTGCTAGCTTGTAACGATAGCTAAATGTTCTGACGGTAACTACTGTCTAATGGTTGCTCTACTCTGTATCAGTAGCTAGTTTGTAACGGTAGCTGAAAACTGTTTGAGCATTCACTTGGTAGAATGAGTTAAGTCATAGTAAACATATATCTGATAATTCAAAAGACTTAATTTAAGCATAATGAAAGTAACAACATATATTAAAGTATATTTGGAATGTATTAAGCTTAATCAAGATATAAAGAAAGAATGGTTGGGATTATCAAAAAATAATAAAGCCACTTAATTCCAGAGGGTTCAACAATATATAATTTACCTTTATTTATTTCAATGTGTTGAGGAAATGGAAACAGTGTTCATGCGTACGTATGACCTACCATCTCCATGAACGGTGTATTCAATTTTTCATATTTATATTTTATAAATTATAAATACCTATATACTGAATATATATGATATTTATATCATGGTTAAAATTATTTATATGATTTAACCATAATCATAGTGATAGGACCAAAAATAAAAAATCAAAACATGTATGAAAAACAATGCGATTATTACCCGAAACGTAACTTTAACATGGAATTTTTAATAAACGAGTAATAAAAGTTCATAAGAAAATTATATATTATATTATATATATAAATATGGTTCTATAAAATATATATAATAAACTTATATTTATTATACATGAGTTTTTAATGTGTATAATTGAAGTCAAGACTTAAGGTAAGGGGTTTTTTCTCAATTTACCTTCTTTGAGATGTACATTATGTTATGCACCTATATTATTTTATAAGGTGTATATACAGCCCATTTGAAATGTAATATCTTGAATTTATTTATCCTCATGATATTTTAATTTCCTTTTTATGTTATTCCTTCATGGGTCTTATTATTCAAAGTTACCAAAGTGGTAATGATTTAGTGTTACAATCAAATTTTTTATCGGGATTGTTTATGATTATATTTATGATGATAAGATATTATGATAAATCTCTATAAAAACTCATTAATTTTATTATACTATAGTTATTCATGACATTTTAAAGTAATAGTACCATTTCTTCCACTCTTTGGTACTTAAAATGTTTTTTTAAAATGTTTTTTTAGAAAATATGACTTTATCTCTCTCTTCGGTCAAAAATCCATTTTCTTCCAAAACCATGTTTCTTAAAAAAAATTTCAAAGATGTTTTATTATTATCCTATAATTTTTAAAAGATAATTTTACCCATGTTTTACTTTTTACAAAAACAAAATAATTGAAATGAATCTTCATGTTGTTTTCCAAACAATACTCGTTTGGATTTTACTAAAAATGTGAAAGGAATCTTTATTTTAACATGTATGGCATGAAAAAAACTTCCCATTATAATGAACATTATTTTCTTTGAATAATCCATTATAATTTTTCAAGTTTATTTTCAAATAAAAATATTTTTAAAATTTTTTATGTTTTAAAAAGTTTTTTTCAAATTGAAAAGGATATTTCCTCCAGAAATGTTTTAAAATCCATCGATGTTATCTATGAATTACTGGGGATATGATATAAGGATATTATTATTATTATTTATATGAATGTTTTATGTTTATAGTGGCATAATGTTTATGAAACCCATTTTTCTTCCACAGGTTATACCATGATAAAATTATTATGAAACCTGCTTCTTTTTATATGGGTTATTCTATGATGAAATTATGAAATTATTACAAAACCTTATACAGGTTATGATATGATGAAATGTTTATGAAACCCATTTCATTTCATAGACTATGATAAGATGAATGTTTTATGATCTTATGGAACACATAAATATATTTTTCATTATTATATGGTTGGGACCTATATATCACTCTAATTCAATGGGTATATATTTAAATCTCATGAGATTTATAGAACTGGATTAGGGAGTGAACCCAATTCAGTAAGATAATTTGTATGCTATGATGGTCTTGGGAGTGAACCATGACTACAATGATGGTTTTTGGAGTGAACCTATTCTACTATTATAGTCTTGGAAATGAACATTGAATAATATGGAAATTATTTTCTATTCTTATGTGTATTCCAAATATCAATGTCTTATGTCAATGTTATGCTATCATGTCTCATATTCTTTGATTCCTTTCTGATTCATGTCCTATGATATACCAATATTTATTCCATGACTCAAGATTATGGTATTTGATATATGGGGTATGGTTTTAAAATGTTATGATTATATTCTTATACCCTTATGTTCATGTTATGCTTATATATATCTCTTTGTTTCCCTTCCTGAGTATTTGAGATCACTCTTTCTTATGATTCCTTTCCTTAGGTCATAAATAAATATATTATGTATTATTTTTCTAATAAGGGTTTTAGTTATAAATATAATAGTGGGAGATGATTTAGTTTACCTATAGAACATATTTTTATGTTTCTAAGTTTCCAATTAAATTAAATTATTATGGTTCTCAAGTGTGAGTTAATGTAATGTGATGAATATTCATCAAAAATGATGTAATATCTATGTTTGATAATCCTGGGTTGTTATATTTGATATCAGAGGATAAGTTTAGTTAACATTTGGAAACTAGGATGAGAAAACCTTAGTGATATTCCAAAGTACATGTCTAGGGATAAGTATAAAGATGAGTCAAAGTATAGGAAAATGTCATGGAATTTTGGTAAAGGAAGGATTGGCTGGTTTCCAAGCAATTAAATCTCTATCTGGATATGACAAGTGGATGGAATTGAGGTAACTAGGGGTAATAAATCTAAAAAGGGTGCATTTAGTTGGACTCGATTGTCACCTGGTGCATGAAAATGGGCCTTGTTGAACACCTATATTGACACTCCCAAGGGATATGCTTTGGAAATTTACAAACTCTATGAACCATCATGAAGGATTTAAATAGATAATGGCCATTAATTACCTATTATAAACCTAAGATATCATGGATTAAAGAATGTGTCATGATTTAGGAATCCTATAAGTGATTTTTCATGATTATGTGGTTCCTCATCATGATTATTATTTCTTACACGGTGCTTTTTAGTTTTATTCAATGGTTGGAACCTGAAGAAAATATATTATTGTTGAGTATGATAGACAATGTAATGATTCTACTCCAAATAATCCAAACACTATGGGATATAGAATGAAAATTCTTGTTTCTATTCTCACACAACTTTCTCAAGCTATGAATCATGTTGGACATCCAAACCAACAAAATAGGAAAAAATATTTTTTTGAGTTTATCATAAGGCAATGACCAACTTCTTTCAATGAGACTTATGATCCACTGGTTGCTGAATAATATATCAACACCACTGAAAATATACATTTCATCCTCTAGTGTTCAAAACATGAAAATTTAATTTTTTTTCTATCTATGTTTTGTAAGGTGAAGAGGATCAATGGTAGAGTCATTTCAAGAATACAAGGCAATGGGATGAAATTGAATTTATGGATTGGAAAGAGTTCAAGAACTTATTTTTCAATAAGTACTTTCCTAAATTCTTTGTGTAAATATGGAGATGGATTTCCTTAAGATAAATAAAAAGGATGATGAATATATTAGAACCAATGAGGAAAATTTTACAATACTTATGAGGTACACTTTTGGTATTACCATCTAACATGAAAGTAAGGTTGATTGATACTTCAGTGGAATAAAACCAAGTCTTCGAATAGAGTTAGCCATAAGAGACTTAAATAACTATGAAGATATTATTCTATGTGCTATAAATATGGAAATTGATGTTGGAGTTACTAATCAATCTCATGGTTTTGATAATAATATAAAAATGGAATTCAAAGTAAAATCTAAGAATTATGGAGATAAAAAGATTATATTTATTTTATTCTCAAAGTGTGGGAACAAGTATGGAGGAAATTGTATTAAGGGGACTAGTAAATGTATTTAGTGTGGGAGGTAAGTTCATTTGGAAGTTTATTTCAAAAGTAATAGGAAGAAGTTAGCTAATGATGTGAATAGATATAAATCTACACAGAATGCACCACCCACACTTCAGTGCTCCAAATTTAAGGAGTATAGGCATTATGATAACCAATGAAAAAATCTAAATGTTAATGATTATGATCGATGTCGGCAACTTCTTAAGATGAGTGAAAAATGGAAATCCCATGTGATCACTATTTTTTATTAGGGTTCTGATAATGATGTGTTGAAAGGTAAACTTACCATCCAATGTAGAACTATTAATGTCTTATTTGACTATGGGTCTACCCATTATTTTATATCTAAATAATTTTATAAGGGTATAAATATTTCACCCAAATTATTATATGTATAATTATCAATGAAAAATCCTAATGGTACGATGATTTCATCCCAAGTATATGAATCCTCTATAGTTAATGTTGGTGGGAATGTGCTTCTTGAAAATCTTTCCATTCTTCCTCTAGTTGAGTTTGATGTTATCTTGGTCATGGATTATCTTTCTCTACATAAATCCCACATCAATTATTGAGGAATTAAAGTCACTTTTTATATTCCATACCAACCAATGATTTTCTATTAATTTAACGATAAGTATGAACTTACAATGGAGATCAAATCTATTTTATGGGTCTTAATTACCATTCATAAAGGGTGTTTATCTCATATGGTTTGGGATAAACACGACATCAATGATATTCCTATTGTGAGGAAATTTTTTGATGTATTTCTGAAAGAGTTTCCTAGACTTACACAAAAATTTGAAGTTGAGTTCTCAATAGAACTCATACCTGGTACCACACTAATTTCAAAGAGACCCTATAGAATGGACTCAATTAAGTTGCAGGAATAGAAGAAGAGACTCTAGGAAAACCTTGACAAGGGATTCATTTGGCCAAGTATGTCACCTTGGGGTGAAATTGTTATTTTTTTAAATAAATATGTATCAATTAAACTATGAATTGATTATCAAGGGCTGAACAAGATCACAATTAATAATAAGTATCATCTTCCTCATATTGATGACTTGTTTGATCAACTTCATAGAGCTTAATACTTTTCCAAGATTGACCTTTGTTCTGGATATCATTAATTGAGGGTTAATAAGGAGGATATACCCAAGATGAAATTCCA
Organism: Viscum album; assembly: GCA_963277665.1. Taxonomy (NCBI): domain Eukaryota; kingdom Viridiplantae; phylum Streptophyta; class Magnoliopsida; order Santalales; family Viscaceae; genus Viscum; species Viscum album. The sequence goes on from OY728138.1 coordinate 2,006,933,343, forward strand.
AACATGCTATGAAAACTATGAATATATAGTAATTCCATTCATTCTTACTAGTTCCCCTATTATCTTCATGGAATTAGTGAATATAGTCTTTAGATATTACCTAGATCAATATATGGTAGTCTTTATAGATGATATTCTTATCTAATAAAATAGTAAGGAAGAGAAGAAATATCACTTGATAATTTTACTAAATACACTAAGGAAGAAGAAACTAAATGAAAAATTTACAAAGTGTGAATTTAGGCTGAAAAGGGTTTAATTTTTTGGTCAAATGATATCAAGAGAGGGTATATCAGTAGATACATAAAAGATGAAGGATATTAAATGTTGTCTCATACCAACCATGGTGACTAAGATATATATTTTTATTGGTTTAACTAGATATTATTGATGGTTTGTGGATAATTTCTCATGACTACCTAATCCTAAAACCAAGTTAACTCAGAAGGGATCTGAGTTCCTCTATACAAATAAATGTGAGGAAAATTTCAAGGAACTGAAGAGAATATTAGTCAGTGCACATATGATTACATTACCCTGTGGTTGAGAAGGGTTTGTAATATATTATAATGCATCCAATAATGGATTGTTATGTGTTCCTATACATATTGATATGGTTGTAGCTTATGCCTCATGAAAATTAAAGATTCATGAGAAAAATTACCCAAATCATGATTTGGAGTTAGATATGGTAATTTTCACATTAAATATATAGAGGCATTATCTTTATGGAGAAAAGTGTGATATATATACCAATAATAAAATTTTAAAGTATATTTTTTCATATAATGAGTCAAATATGCACCAATGAAGATGGTTATAGATAATTAAAGATTATGACTGCTCAATACATTACCTCCTAGGGAAAGTGAACAAGGTGGTCGATGCTTTGAGTTTAAAGGATCATGCTAGCTTATCCATGATGAGGATTAAAAAAGATCCAATATTTATGTATTTTAAAAGGATGGATCTAGAAATCTTTAAGGAAGGGGGAAATATTATCTTTCACAATTGAATGTTCAACCATCAATCCAAGTGAAGATTAAAGAGGTGTAGAAAAAAGATGTAGATTAGAAAAATTAGGTCAAAAATTTTCTGGAGTTTAACCTTGTTTATCATGTAATGATAAGGTTTAGGAACCATTTATGTGTTCTATCCATACCTAATTTAAATAAGGAGTTATTAGAGGAAGCTCATAATTATTCGTTCTATTTTCATCCGAGAAGTATGAAAATGTATAGATATTTGAAAGAGTATTTCTGGTGGGATAACATGACCAGAGATATCACAGATATTGTATCTTAATGCATGGTATGTCAGCAAGGTAAGGATTAAAGACAAAAGTTTAAGGGGATGTTACATCCATTACCCATACCAAAATGGAAATGGGAAAATATCACCATGTATTTTGTTGTTGGAGTCCCCAAAACATCTAAAGGGCATAATGTTATATGGGTTGTAGTCGATTTCCTTACAAAGACATCATACTTCATTACTATCAAATAATAATTCTCTTTGGATTTTCTTTATAGTATATACATTAAGAAAGTTATAAGGTTGGATGGAGTATTATATTCTATTGTGTCTAGTTGGGATCATAAGTTTACCTCAAAGTTATAGAGAATTATTCCATAAACACTAAATATGGAGTTGAGTTTCAGCACTACATATCATCCTCAAATAGATGGTTAGTATAAGAGAATAATTCAAACTCTAGAGGATATATTGAGATCTTATTCTTTAGATTTCAAAGGTGGTTGGGATCAACACCTTTCTCTAGTTGAGTTTTCTAACAATAATATCTTTCACTCAAGAATTCATATGGATCCTTATGAATCACTCTATAAAAAAATGTAGAGCTCAAACATGCTAGAATTTATTTTGAGAAATAAATAAATTGGGACCTAAGATAGCTTCAGAAATAGAATATAAGGTTAAATCCATTCAGAAATACATCAAGGAGTCTTAGTGTCATCAAAAAAGTTAAATTTATAATCATTAGAGTGATATAGAATTTGAAGTTGGTGATAAGTTATTTCTAAGAATTTATCTATAGAATAAGGTTATGATATTTGGTAAGAAAGTGAAACTAATCCCTAGGTATATCGTTCCCCTTGAAATTCTTGATTGAATCGGGCCGGTATCCTATTAGATGGAACTTCCAAAAAACCTCTCTCAAGTTCACAATGTGTTCCATGTATCTCTCCTAAGGAAGTATATACCTAACCCTTCACATGTACTAAACTCAAAGGTCATACCACTGGATCAAGATGTTTCTTATAAGGAACAATCGGTAGAGATTATGGATTATACAGAGAAATTTCTATGAAAAAATACCACTCACCTAGTCAAAATTCTGTGGTGATACCACCAGTTTTAGGAATCTATATAGGTAATTTAGGATATAATGAGTTTGAATTATCCTCATTTTTTTTGTATCAAAATGATGAATTTTGAGGGTAAAAATCATTTTAATGTGGATCAAATATAACACCCCAAGTGTTTAGGAATTATTATTTTTTGAATAAATTAAATTTCTTGTATAACTTGTGCTACATGAAACACCAAGTTAAGATTGTGCTACATGCAACACTGAGTTATCTTGCATTACACATGACAATGAGTTTTAAAAAAACCACGATATACTACTAATATTATTATTAAAACATGGACATTATAACCTAGTCATTAAAATTTTCAATATGAATAGTAAAAAATATTTTTAAATATTATTTATAATGGTTTTAAATAAATATAGCATATTGATAAAAAAGTACATAATTTTCACTAAAATATTTATATGTTTCGAAAAAACTTTTTTCTCAAAAAAATGTGTATTTTTATTATTAATTTTTTAAAAAATATATAATTAATTTTTGACACTTTTATAAACTTTATTTGATAAAATCAAAATTAATTTTTTAAATCAACATGTCAAATTTATCTTAGGGTGAATTTTTGGGATTTTTTTGAAAATTTTCATTTTTTATAAATAGTGAAAATTTTGAATTTAAATTAAAAAGTTATTTTAAATTTAATTTTTTTATAAATTTAAATTATATTTTATTTTTTTAAAAGTAAAATTAGTTAAATTATACATACAGTAATCCAATTTAGGTCTTTGTAATCAATATTGAATTTTGATATAAAAACTTTGTAAACTTTGAATATTTTCTCTTCAAAAAATTGCTTTCTCATCGCATTTACGGGATTAATTTTAAATTAAATTTTGACACTTCTATGAATGGAATTTAGAAAATTTTATTTTATATTTTTAATCATAATAATTTATATTATATAAAAATTTTGACTTAAATTTTGACCAAAATGAATATTAAAAACAGAAAAAATTATATACCATGATTCAGGTAAAAATGGTTTTACTAGGGGTTAAACTAAAATGATAAGGGTTAAAAATTACCAAAAAAATTTCCAACACACATTTTATGGACATATTTAGAAATTATCACTTCTATTATTGATAATTTTCTATTATTGGATCCTTTTTACATGAAAAAAAAACATTGATGGAATTATTTCTTTCAAACAATTACAAGTGTGCCACTCACCTCACTTATAAAAGGTCAACCCCTATCCTCTCTTCTTCACGCATTAAATTTTTTTTGGATCATCTAGTACCTAACCAAATCACTTCTAAACTTCCCTCCTATTATCTTATAATCCATATTTTTTACAGAAATCCAACCTAGGAAGGATTTTTGTGCAAACCTAAGGAGGATACTCGAAGAAGTGGTAATGTTCATCAATGATCATTTTTGTTTTATTTATTCCTAAAAATATTTAAATTAATATTATAAAATAACGATATAACAACCACGGTATATTAAATATACTGATATTTTGTTATGTTATGTTCATAACCTACAACTATCTCCACTTCTATCAAATGGGTTATGAAATCATCATTCGTGTGTACGGAAAACTATCTCCTTGTGAACTGATATCATTCATTTTTACATTACCGCCTATAATGGTTGAAAATAATGATACATTTATTATTTAGATATTATATTTATTATATTATTATAACATTGCTCGTGTGTACGGTGGATTATTTCCTCACTAAGCGATATGATTCATTCACACTTTAAATGGAAGGTAATGAGGATGTTTTTAATGAAAATATGTGATATATATGAAATAAAAATTATTCTATAATGATAATATATCATTTAACTTTCTTTATTTCAATACGTCAAGAGAATGGAAACAACATTCATGCGTACATATGGTCTACTGCCTCCATAAACGATGTATTTCATTTTCTATTTCTATCTTTTATAGATTACTATAAATACATATATAATGAATATTTATTTTATTTATATCATGTTTAACATTATATATATTATGGAACCATGATCAAAGTAAGAGGACCAAAAATAAAAAATCAACACATATATGAAAAACAAAGCAGTTATTACTCAAAACATAACTTTAACATGAAATTGTTAATAAATTGATAATAAAAGGTCATAATAAAATCATATATGGTGTGATATATATATATATATATAAATATTTTTCTATAATACATTTATAATAAACTTATATTTATTATATAGGATCTTTTAATGCATACGATGGAAGTCAATACTTAAGGTAAGAGATTTTTGTCTCAATTTTCCTTCTTTGAGACATACGTTTTATTATGAACCAATATTATTTCACGAGGTGTATTTATATCCCCTTTTACATGTAATATCATGAATTTATTTATCCTCGTGAAATTTTATAGTTCATTTTATTTTATTCCTTCATGGGGCTTACGATTCAAATTTACCAGTGGTAATGATTTTATGTTACAATCTCATCATTTATCGGGATTGTTTATGATTATATTTATCATGATAAAATATTATGATCTATATCTCATGAAACTCGTGAAATTTATTATCCTCTAATTATTAATGATATTTTAAAGTAATAGTATAATTTTTTCACTCTTTGGTACTTAAAATAATTGAGAAAATGTTTTTAAGAAAACCCAGTTTTATCTCTCTTCGGTCGAAAATCCGTTTTCTTCCAAAAACATGTTTTCTAAAAATGTTTTAAATTTTTATTATTATTCTCATATGTTTTTAAAAATATTTTTTTACCCATTTTTTACTTTTTACAAAAAAAATTAAAGGAATATTCATGTTTTTTTCGAAATAATTCTCATTTGTCTTTTACCAAAAATATGAAAGGAATATTTATTTTAGCATGTATGGAATGAAAAAAAATTACCATTAGGAAGACCATTATTTTCTTTAAATATTCATTTATTATTTTTCAAGGTTATTTTAAAAAAAATATTTTAAGAATTTTTATGTTTTAAAATGTGTTTTTCAAAGTGGAAAGTATACTTTCTTCCATAAATGTTTTAAATGATTGATCAAAATCATTTTCCATCTAAGATAGAATCAATTGATGTTTCTTATGCCTTACCAGGGATATGATCCAAGGATACCATTATTATTCTTTCTATGAATGGTTTATGTTTATGATGGAATGATGTTTATTAAACCTATTTCTATTCCATGGGTTATTCCACAATAAAATTCTTATGAAATCCACTTATTTTTCCACAGGTTATGCTATGATGAAATGATAAAATGATTATGAAACCTATCTATTTTCAACAAGTTATTATATGATGAAATGTTTATGAAACGCATTTCATTTAATGGGTTGTGATGTGATTAATATTTTATGATATTTTATCACACATAAATATGGTTTTTATTATGAGACAGTGGGACCTATATCTACCTCAAATTCATTGGGTAAAGATTTATATCTCATGAGATAAATAGGACTAGAATAGGGAGTGAACCCAATTCAATAAGGGACCTTGTTCTCTATGATGGTCTTGTGAGTGAACCTTGGATACTATGATGGTTTAGGGAGTGAACCCATTTCACTATTATAGCCTTATAAATGTGTCTTGACTAATATGGAAATGATTTTATATTCTTATGTATATACCAAAAATCTATATCATATGATAATGTTATGATCTCATGAATTGTGTTCTTTAATTCCCTTATGATTTATGTCTTATTAGATTACAATCTTTATTCCATGACTCAAGATTTTGATCTTTTATATATAGGGTATGGTTTTCAAATGTTATGTTCATGTTTTAATACCCTTGTGTTCATGTTATGATTATTTATCTCCATTTTTATCCTTACTGGGCATCTGAGCTCACCCTTTCTTATGTTTCCTTTCTTATGTTTCCTTTCCCTAGGTCATGAAGAAAATTATTATGTATGATATGTCTAATAAGGGTTCTATTTATGAAGATCATAGTGCGAGATGATTTAGTTTACCTATGGACCAGTTTTTATGTTTCCAAGTTTCCAAATACACTTAAGTATTAGGACCTCATGCATTAATTTGTGTAATGTAATAAATATTCGTCAAAAATAATGTAATATATATGTTTGATAAGACTAGGTTTCTATATGAATCATAAGCATAACCTATTCATACATCATATAAGGTGAAAGCACCATATTATAGAGAGTATCCTAGAAATCCCATATAAACAGTCATCAAATCCCAGATGATAACCTAGTCATTCCATATCATGAGGTTTTATAGCCATATCTTACGTGTGTTCAGATTCAATATTCATAAATCATAAAAAATTTGAATCCTATGTCACACCCTAGAAATTCCACATAGACACAAAGGTCAAATATTGTGTAAACACATAAGAATTCTAATTCAGCATTCATAAAGCTGAATCTTAGAGAGTAATCCTAGGAATTACAATCATACCAAGTATAAATGTGAATCCTAAGATGTGATCTTAGGTATTCCATATAGATAAAAATATTGAATCCCAGGAGAAAACCTAGGAATTCATTTATAGGGAGTCCAGGGTAGTTTTTTCTTTGTATAATATCTTACATAATCATCAATACTCTATTAATATTGGATCACATCATAAAACTTTGGTTCTAAGGTGAAACCCAAAGCTAAAACCATCTGCCTCCAAATACTAACCCTTATAAGGGTCAGTATATCACTGGGTTTCCCAATGAGGACCCCTAGGGTCACACCATTGCATGAGCTCCCTACAAGGGTTCCTCAATCACAATCTCATCTCCTGGGCCCAATCCCAACTCTCAGAGGGCATAGCATCACTCAATGTTATTATGATCACATTACATCCTTACTATCCTTATAGGATAATCCCCACTAAAATTACTCTTAATAAGTGGTATAATTTCCACCTCGCATCCCAAGTCATCCTAGGTCAGTCTCCATGCACCCAGCCTACCCATAATCCAGCCATAGTATTACTCACCTGAGTACTCACATATCTGAGGGGGAGTAATTCTCACCCCATTATCATCTAAACTATCCTAAAGGATATAAGACATCTCAAGGTCTCACCATGGCCTACTCAATCCAATCATCATAGTCCAACACTCTCCTATACAAGTGGGTGTCTAAGGGAACTTTTATCTGGGCCAATACATTTATCCATTTTCATTTCATGTATATCCATAGGGGTCTATATATCTTAAGGGGTGAATTTTATAATCAATCCCTCATCCATAGGAAGTCGAGGAATCAAGATGTTACTCAAGGTCTGTCATGTCCCTTGACAATTACATCCATCCATATACATTTTACTTTAATCAAACAATTCATTTAAATAAAAGTTCAATTACCATTAATGGATGGACTATATATCACATGCAATATATCAAATTCATAAACCAATGGGTATTCTCAAGGGAACACTTTCCTCATACGAAGCCATTTTCTTTAAGAATGTATTGACTATTCTCACCCAATCTTTTCCAAGCCCCGTACAACCTCACTTCATCACTTAATCTCTTATATCAAGACACACACCATCAATAATTTAATTATAAAAATTTATTATTAATTTTATAATTTAATTTAATTTAAATATGAATAAATGCCTAAAATATCATCAAGAAACATCCTCCCATTGAAAAATCAAGTGATAGCATGTAGTCCACTACTGACACACACCTAAAACTAATCTACACAAAAGACCTAATTATTATTCCCAATTAAATGTCTCATTTCATCTAATTTCATTGAAAACCCTAATAAAATTCATTATTTGATGTACCTTCATCGAAATGGCATACAATGTCATGTGGGAATCATCATAAGATATTTTCTAGCCAAGCCATGCTAAATCTTCACCATATTGGGAAGATTCCACAATGATACAGTGTAATTATCTCAAAAAACTTAACTAGAGATAACTAAAGTCATCTGGGAAACAAAGAGAAGAATAAAAGGGGAATGGCAGGAGGGAACATACATAAAATCACCACAAAAACACATAAAAATCATCCCAAACCATGGTGGATAAAAGGAAGAAGGGATATAGAGAGGTCATCTCAGGTATGCATGAGGTAGAGAAAAGGATAGGGGAAGCGGTTAAGACTTAGAAGGGAAAATGTTCATTTTCCATTTTTAAAGAAATGTGGAAGGTTACATAGTTTTCACATGGTTTTCCAAATCATGTACCAACCATGTGATTGGAACTGTCACAAGATCCCAACTTACATGGTTTAGTTTCAGAGTTTGTCAAACCATGTTCCAACCATGCAGATCCCCACTAAGATTAAATTATAAGTTTCACATGTTTTTTCTACAATAGTGCACAAATCATGAAACAATTCTCAAAGAAAATCCACCTTATATGGTTTACCTGCATGGTTTACCTTATTCATTTGGTAACCATACAATGGGGTAATACCCCGTTCCAATATTCCAAATTCAACACAAATCTCTCAACCTTTTCCTGAGAACTTGGGACACCTCCTATACCTCAATTCATATAAAAAAATATCATTCAGATGATATAACTCTTAGAATTCCAAAATGAATCCTAATTCTCAAAGTGATCCCTACTCCAAAATCAAAAAAAAACAAATTCCATCTGGGACTTACAACCTAAAAGGACATGGGGTTTTATTGCATGGATCAGGAAGAGTAGCTTGATTATGATGTTGGAACTTTTTTGGTCATTGTTCTTTAGGATTGATGTAATTAAATCCATAGGATGGTGAGAACACTATTAATTATGGGAATATTTGATCCTCTTTGTGAATGGATTATTGAACATCAGGGATGTCATTCTTAGAAATTTTTAAATGGGAGATGGTCTGAATTGGGTTTGATACTCAGGTATGAGAGGGAAGGTCATGTGTAGTTATTATGTGAAATAATATATGGACTATAGAAAATGAATATTGATAATTTGTTTTAATTAAGTGACTATGATGATACTCCTGGTGTGAGGAGCATCGAATTGATCACGGGTGAATGAATAGTATATCAGAAGGGTCATGGATGTGGTGAAATGGGTCGAGTGATGGTTAGGATGGAATAGAGATTCCAGTATGGGGTAAGATCCACAAATATCTGGTTCTTTTGGTAATATTGGAATCAAAATGAATATTTATTGTTGGGGTAGATTTTGGAATGGTCTTAGGGTGAGTTGGATCGAAAGTGTGATAATAATCAGAGTGAGAGGATGATGACTAATCTAGGTGGTTAGTGATCCAACCATGTAATTACATTGAGATTTAGGTTCAAAATTTAGTGTGGTAATTTATATGATCTCATGATGCTTCTAAGATCTAAGGTATCATGAATGGGTTATGTGATGACACATTGATGGATGTGACTAAGCATTTTCTAGAGATATTGACCATAGGTGGACTAGATGATTTTTTTCTTATGTAATTAGAAGAGGTGAGGTGAAAATCACATCGATTTCATTTATAGACCACTAAAAATTCATTTTGTTCAATGATTATTATGGTGGGGAGCACCATGGATTGGAATCATCCTTTTTGAGAAAATACTTATGGTGAGGATCACCATGATCTCTATGGTGAATTTATTGAAGACACCTTGGTGTCTTGAGATAGATTTTTTTGGTTTATAATCATCTCAATATTGATGATGGTGGAAAGTGGGTGGCTCTACTTCTAGTTAATACTACACTTAGTGTTTGGAGTTTCACAGTAGAAGTGTGTTCAACATTTGAATATGGAAAATAGAAAGTCCTTGGCGAGTTTATGATTGTGGTAAATCGAGTTTGTTAGTTCAAGGAATACCATAATTTATTGGGGATTAGGATCATTATAGTAGTGATTTTTTAATGACCCATATATTTTAAGCTTGTTACTTTTTAAGGGGAACTTCAATTTTGATCCTAGAGTAGGGGTTGTTCTATGAATTGGGATTTGGATCAGGAATTCAAGAACTAGAAAATATTAATAATATGTTTTTGAACAATTAATGAGGCCTAGTTGGTAGTTTGGGTACTTGAAAGAGTATTATAGAAATGTTGGGTATATTTCTAAAATTATGTACCTGCAGCAGGTCATGTTTCAACCACTTGGTTATGTCATGTTGTGATAGAGGAAAGTTGAGGTCTAGGCCCTTTTCTTATGGTGTCTACACCATGACTTCCCTTTTTCACATCATGACCTTTTTAGGTGAAGGGTCACACCACACCATGACCTCCTGGTCATTCCATGATTGAGGAATTAGTCTACTTTTTTAGAAAAGAAAAATCTATATTTTGGGGGTTAACCCAGGGGCATCAAACAACAACCATTTCAACTAGCTTATCCCCACCCCTTACTCCCTTTGATCCCCCATGGTATAGTATGGTTTTTAGTGTGTTCTAACTATGATCCTAGGTGTGTTCTTAAATTATTTATTTTTTTATTCCTCTTTACTAACCTTTAATTTTAGTGCGATTTGGGCTAGGGTTTAGTGATGATTTCACCAAATCATGGTAAAATCACCTCGATTTTATGGGTATTTTTTCCAATATGGTGAGAGTATGACCTGTGAGGATAAACATGCATCTTATTTTGTTGTTTTAATTGAGTTAAGTAATTTCCATAATTTATTTAGGATTTCTTATTAATTTAAACGAAATTGGAAATTGGTTTTGTGTCGAGTGTTAAGGATTTTGTTCGTAGGTGTGTCGAGAGTATGTCACAAGTGGTTGGTGTGTCATTGTGTGAGGTTTTGGAAATTGGAAATCACTCAGTGAGTTTTTCTATGATTATGAATCATTGTATTAAATTGAATAATTAGTTATAAATTTGTATAATTAATTATTTTGATGTTATGATGTGAGATAGGTGCTCGAAAGTGTGGATAAGCTTGGAAGAGGCTTGAAAAGGATTGATGTGGGGTTAACTCCGATATCAAGGTTTGTACTCCCTTTAATAAAAGTTCATATACTTGTTTATACATGGTTTCTTGCATGAATTCATGTTCATGAGACCAGGTAAAGTTATAGGTACCATTAATTTCCTAGAAGAATATATAGGATTATGTTAGGCCTCCTATTCTCAGTATAAGTGCTCTCTAGAACTCTAGGTAACTTGGATCACATGATGACTATGTTTTTAAGTGGAAAGGTTGTAGAATGAGTTAATGAGATACCTTGGGTAGGACTTGAGCAAGGGTGTAAATCTAGACTAGTGGCCTAGAATCCCACCCAAACCTACTCAAAGTCTGACCAGCCCTAGCTCAAAAAATCTTAGCCCGAGTTAGGGTGGGCTCAGGCCTAGGGTTGGTTGGGTCGAACCTGGTCCATTATATATTATATTAGGCTTGCCCAAATTCAAAACCCATAGGTTTGACCCAAAATCCTAGCCTATGTCTCACCTTGTTATCCCATATCTTTCCTGACAAAATCCAAAAAAATATTGCAAAAATTATGGTGAGGAAGACTTGAACCACCTGCCCTTATCTTTCAATGTTGTGCTTGGACCAAATATTCCAAGTGTTGTGATTATTATATTTGTATAATATCTATAATTATATATCTATTTTATAAAAGTTTTTAAAAAAATATTTTTTTTACTTTGATATTAAAGGCTCAATCAGGCCGACAAACCCGACCCAACCCGAAGAATTGAGTTGGCTCGGGATTAATCCTGGGTTGATCTATGACATTATTTAGACCAGATCTACCTAGTTTGGTTCATGAAATTTTTACACCCTTAGTTTCATGATTTTAGATTAGTCATGGGTATCCTAATGTGGGGTTTATAGGGATGTTTTGGTGGGTATGAAAAGCTTAGGCCTGGTAGAAAGGGTGAGATAGGCATACATCTCATGCATGGTAAAGAGCACCCTCCTAGTGGTGGGTTGATTCATGGTGAGAAATATTAGTGGGATGAGTCCTTTAGGACTAGATAGGATGTTATATAGAGGGATTTCCTCTGAGTTATGGGTTGATGTATATTCCAAGAGTTATGTGATATGGGGCTTGAATGAGGTTTGTGGTGAGGATGTGGATTAGCCTTCTAATTCCTGATTTAGGAATAACCTATGTGATATGAGGTCACCTAGGGGTGACCAATTTGAGATAATATTAGCAATTTGATATGATTCTAGAGGACCCTAATAAATTCCCTAAAAGGAAATATGGGAATACTGGGAGTACTAACATGTCTTTCTTGGATGATGAGATGTGTTTGAGATGAGGGGTTGGGTCCTGAGTGACTAGAAACGTATGATGATTTAGTGAGATTGTGTTAAGGATTGTGTTCCATGCTTGTGTTTCATATGTATTCTTGAGATAGGTGATGTATTTTCATGTGTATTAAGTGGATCCTAATTCCTAGACCCTCCATGTGTGAGATATCACTAACATGATCATTATGAATGAGATGGGATCTTGGTGTGTATGATGTATGGGACTACCTTGAGTGAAAATTATGGCTTGAGACCTGATGGAATCACATTGAGTAAGAAGATGGTGATTTAACCCTTCCTTGAGTGAGAAAGTAGTGTTTAGGTTATTGCGTGTCATTGGACCTTGCCTTGAGTGACAAGTTATTGGTCGAGATGATGAATAGTCTTGAGTAAAAAGGTTGGTTCGGTCAAAATGTGGATGATGGAACCTACCTTTAGTGAGAAGGTAGTAGTTGAGACTTAGACATTATTCCCTACCTTGAATGATGAGTTGGAGGCTAAGGTTAGATGAAATACCACCCTTTAGTGATAAGGGGTAGTCCAGGACTTAGACATAGGACCACCTTGAGTGATAAGGTAAGTTCAAGTCATGAATGTAGGACCTTACTCTAGACCTTTGAGTAGTGATTGGGACTCAATGAGATGAGCTACCTAGAGTCTTCAGGTATAGTAAGGGGTATGGGTTTAATAGCATGAGGTGAATATTGGATTCTAGTATGGTATAGAATCATGTATGATTAGGTGTCGTAATGTACTGGATAGCATAGAATGACCTGATATGCATGGAGTTTTGGTATCCTAGTTAGCACATAACATCTAATGTGCTAGTGTGTCATGTTTATTTTTCTCATGAATACACACTTATGATGGGTTATACTAGGTTCACTTGGTGAGACCCTACTGACATGTAATTATTATACCCTACATAGACACTTTAGTGTGTGTGAAAACCTTATATCTGCTTTATAGGTTAGCACACAAGTTGTGCAGTGGATCAAACTAAAGTAGATCGATGATATTTAGAGTCTCAGTTGGGATAAGTCTCTAGGGTGGAATTATATCCTCTTTTTATTTTTTTTACTTCTCTTTTTTATCTTGTGTATGTGTTCATCCTGGTGGGTGACTAATTATTGTATGGTCATATGCTTCTGCATGGTACATATTGTTATAGAATCATTATTTATTTGATTATGCATACTATTATATTTTCAATGGATATTTTTTGGCTATTTATACTATGTTTTTTACTCTAATGTGAGAGTATAGTCTCCCCATGTTAACACATTAGACCCTCATTTCTATTCAGATACCTCTAATGTATGGGGGAACCCCTGAGGTCTTGTATCATTTTTGATCTAGGAAACTATGGAGTGGTTTTTGGGTTAGAGAATTACAATTCCTATAGATAAAAAATGTGTGAAACACCATACCTCTCATACATGACTCTTAAATTTTTGATCAGGTAACTCCTTTCCTAATCCATCATACGGATAAACTCATCTACATTCCTCTATTATCATATCTCATTGAGTTTTCTAGTTAAGTGTGACCCAATGCATATTCCAAATATAAGCACCTGACTCTTAGGGTCACTCATAACTTTCTTTCCTTATACAATATATTCCATGTGTACCCTATATTTAATATAAAGATACTCATTTGGATAACCGAGGTCTTCAAAAAGTGTAACTTTTAAAGGAATCTAACACTTTGTATTTTTAAGGGGATTTTATCTCACAATATTATCTCATGTATTCCCTTAAAATTTAAGCATGATTATAATGATTTAGTTTTGAATCATTATTCCCTCCATCAAATCAATATGTCCAAACCATATTTATGTGAAACTCTTTACACAACCCATAGATTGTGTTACTAACCCAAATAAATATATATATATATACACATATCCAAATGCATCGCACGCATAAAGAAAATGAAACATTTCATGTAAAGGCTTAAAATCATATAAATTTAACAATCCCCATAAGAGTAAGAATAGGGTGATAGGTGTACAATATCCAATTTTATAGATAGAGACTAAGCTCCTAATCAAGTGAGTAGTCTCACATAAATTCCATCTAACCATGGTTCTTTACTCAAGTGAGATTTCAATTGCATCACAATTCTAATAACTAATATGTATAAACTATAATTAACCATTAAATTCAAGAATATAACTCATGGATAATAAAAATTTAAGGTAAAATAAAACTAAATCAATTATCATACCAAACATTTTACTCTTTAAATTCATGTATGATGATTTATAAAAGTAGTTTCACACTTTAAACTGAATCTTACATCATAATTCATAGTATAAAAATTTATATCTAGGAATAAATCAAGGGATAAATTAAATAAATGAAAAATTCATATATTTAAACATGAGATAATTATTTTTGAACAATTCATAAAATAAATAAATTATAAACACTTTATAATTTATCATCAATTATAGACATTTTATAAAATAAATAAACATGAAAATTATATATTTATTTTAATTTGAACTCATTCATATTAAAATTTTACATGTAATTTTATATAAACTCATTCAATTTTTAAAATAATTGATACTTTATGAAAGCTTTTATAACCATATAAACATTTCATATATTATGAAATCATTTTATACATTTTCAATATCATATATTTTATTTTATTTAAAACTTTGATGAAATCATCAAAAACACCTTTTGGAATGATTTAAATAATTTTTTTCAAATAATTCCTTCCATTGTAAACATTTAATATTCTAATTTATGGAGAATTTGTAAATAAGTATAAAAATTTTATATTTAAACTCATTTTATATTTTATAAACACTTTATATATTAGTTACTATTAGTTTAAATTCTCTCATCAAATTACATGTGGGATTAGAGGGATTACACTAATAAAGGTTTCTTATAATTTAAAAAAAATCCTTAAATTATAAAGACCACAGCTTGACACCATGCTAGCATGGTTTCAAACCATTTTGATTAAGGAAACATGGAATAATTTATTCTATATTAGTTCTATGTTCAAACCATAACCATAAATTTTGGCATCAAAAAATTCATTCCATGCATTTTACCAAAAAAAATCATGATATTATCCTCACTTAGACAAAACATGTTGGGTTTGAGTAGAAATGTCTCTCTATTCTAGAAGAAGAATCATATTGGATTTCCATGCACCAAAAGACTGATCTACAATGAAGGATGGGGATTCCTCAAAAAAAATTTAATATGGTGGTGTGGTGGTTAGAACCTCCCACCAGGAGTAGGATGTGGATTTCATAAATTGTTGATAAAAAATATTTTAACACCTTAAAACATGTTTTTAGGGTCTTCTAGACACTTTTTGGAAATATAGAACATCTTGATATGGTGTATATACTATATCCAAGGGAATAGTTTTCTTCATAGACTTTAACTTGACTACTCAAAAAGCCTAAACGGACTTGCAGATCAAAAGTTATAGTTGTAGAATGTTGGAACTTTTTTAAAGGAATCTGGTTTCTTGTGCAAGCTGCTCACCCAAATACTTTACCCATATTTCATAAGCCTATCTTACACAACCAACCTGCATGGACTACTTGCATAGCCGATCACTTTTTAAAATTGAGGTTGCATGAACCACCTGCGTGACCACCCATATCGCACATGTTTATCCTATGTGGATCATCCCATGCATGTCCAACATACTCAATCACCTAAACGGATCACTAGTGAAAAAGACTTTTATGAATTGCCTCTTTTACCTAGAGTGCTTATTTTTACCATATATAGGACTCTTGGCCTCCTCATTTGACACTTTTAGAAGACAAAGAGATATCTCAACGCTCTGGTCACCCAAGTCCTCTAAACCCTTAGGTAGATTTCCAAGATTACAAAATAAGAGGGAATTAGAAATATTCGAGGGATTTTAGTTCCTAAAAGGTCTAAAACACTAAATACTTACTCAAGGAACCATCCCCCCTAGTCCAAACACACTAGGCCAAAGATCTTGTCCTTGGTTCAAAACTTGAGCACCAATATTTCAAGAGAACTTAAAGAGACCCATAGAGATCAGAGAAAGGTATCACCCAAGTGTGGTTTTATAGGTTGATATTTGTCTAATAAGTAAATCATATTTCACCTATATATCACTTGGGTGAGGTACCTTCTAGCTCTCCCAAGTATCACCTAGGAAAAGCACTATCCATCTCGCCTAGATATCACTTGGGCGAGATTCAACCCAACTCACACAGGCATCACCTGGGTGAAGCATCCATCGGGCCCTCTCTCATACCACTAATGATAGAGTAACCCTTTCCCTAGGAATTCCATCTAAATGATACCAAGTAAAAACCTATATCAATACCTCTTGATTTATATGATCAGAGTAAAGGATGTACCAGTGTGTCTCCCATTATATTGTAAATTCCCTTGGTAAAGGATGTCCTATAATTATCCTACCTAATAGGTAGGGTCCTAGGGATGTTTAAAATTGTACATACCCTCAGTAACGAGGACCCTATCCTTAGAGAAAGTTCTGGGGACCTCCCCATTTCAGATATTGAGGGGGTCACTTTCCTTTCCCTTCTATGAGAGCTAGTGTTGTATCCTTCTCTCCACCTCCCTAAAATAGGGAACTGGGAATCCATACTATAGTAATCCCACATCCTTTCTTATAGGACACCATATTTTATCATGTATTCTATATCCTCATCCTCATCCACGGGAGGACAAGGAAGAAAATCTCACATGTGATTCCAGTCCAGGTATAAGTCCCTTCCCAGAATATGATCTTGTGACATGGTGATCATCTATTGTATCTTGTTTCTCACAATGATCATGAATCATATGGTCTTAGAGATTAGTGGTGATCATGTCACTAGTATGATCAAATTTCCCATATGGTCCTCCCACATAAGTGTAAGCACCAGCATTTCTAAACTATTTGGGCTTTGATTCTCATCCTAATGGGTTATGTAGGAATCCACTCCAAGGTTCAAACCCAAAACCTTAAATCCACCATAATCATTACTGGTCCATATTCCTAGTATAGTCATATTCAACCTGAGGGACATATTATTTTTTGGTCTCACCATATCATGGTAAAATATTCCTTGTCAGAGATATCATCATGGGGTCATGTTCCCTGCTAGATAAACCATAAAGGGTTGCTCGTGCATAAGTCCCACACCAGCCTTTTCTAGGAACCTTCCTCCTAGATGTCCTTTCCACATGATGTTAAACTGCATGTTCTGGTCCTTTACACATGACCCTAAAATGTATTACATGTCCCATTAAGTGGAATCAAACTTTGTGGTTTTTGATTCCTTTTACAAGAATATGTAGGAATCCCCTCTCATGGTGCTGATCACAATTTCAAAACTCAAACCACCTCCCTAGATAGGAATAAACTCCAAAGTTCTCAATTATGAGGCTTTAAATCATAATTATTTAAAGTGGAGAATAAGTAATTAAATAAACATGTGATAAGGATAACCTATGATACATACAGATGGATATCTCAATGGAGAACCTCAAATACATATAGACGGTTCCATTGATGGAGAACCTTTGACACATACAGATGGTTACTCCTCTATGTATACATGATTAGTTTCATATAAAAAGGGATTCCAGATTTATTTTAAGGTTTATAAAGGATTCATGAATATGAATTAAATCTATAAGAGTGTCTAGGAGTAGGAAATAATTCCCCTCAAAAGGGTGTGATGAGCCCGACCTCTCGTCCTCTCAACCAATGTGAGTCTCTATGAGTCATTTGAAAAATATCTAGTGATTGTATGCCTTTGGAAAGTGGGTCCATATCATGGATATAGGGGTCTTTGGGTGTTTCTAACTCCATTAATAAACCTCATTGGAAACTAAGTCCTAAAAATGGGCACGAAACAAAAATGGTGAACCCGGTGTGAATTATTATGCAACCATACTCAAAACCCCATTATCGAGCATTGGGAAAAAAGTTTTCTTCGAAACAAAAATTGTGAACATGATGTTAATCCCTTCATTAACCCAAATAAATATGTCACCCACATTTCAGGACCATACATACTCTCACAAAATAGAATGGTCCAAACATAGATCCTTTAAAGTGATCAATTGAACATATGTTTGTTTATTTATGATGAAACTCTGATGAGTTTTCTTACTCGTGGAAGTTATTAAACTCTCAATAATTTTCAATAGAATTTTCTTCAATCCAAATGGTGTCCTACCAACTAAAATAAACTTATTCATTAGTTGTCACACAATCTGAGTCCTCATCTAGCTAGAGGATAACGTCATCAACCTAGCATCTCTAACACTAAGTATCAAATGTATAGGTTTGAGTGTACCACCTCAATGGTGCTATCCTAGCCTTGAAGGTTACACATGAAGCCCTCAAAGGTATGAATCCCCTAAAAACATCCACCCAATGACTATTGGTGGAAAAGAAGAAAATGGCACCCATCACCGTCTTAAACCGTTTTACGATCCTTTCCCCAAAATATAGTAACAAATTCCTCCCTTACCTTAGGGTGGTGGATCAATAGGTCACCAAGGGCCTCATTTCATCATCTTAGGAGTCTCTATGAATGGATACAACTAAGAAACTACCATTGACAACATCACGCAACATCAAACCCTTAGTTTGTTGAGGATTCCTACCCATAGGTCTTGGATTAGGTCACACTAACCTGAGCACTAGGGATATCTCTCTAAGGATGACATGTGAAAGAAATAGGGAGCAAACCCATATTCATATTCCCTCAAGAGAAGAAGACCACAAATATTCTATAGTAATAACTTGTGAGCATACACATATACCTGATTGCATTCATCAAGTCTTCCAACACAGTTTGGCAGCACCTAGAGAAACCTATTGGCACACCCCGATAGAAAATAGGGGAAACCCCATATATATTCCCCTACACATAATGACTATTAGTATATCTCAGTAATAAATAGAGGACAAGATTAGGGATACATCTCTTCTCTAACCATATAATGAGAATATATACCAATTCCTACGACATAAGTCACTCAGCCCATCCTGGAATGATAGAAGGGAAGGCATATATCCTAGCACAAATTCTAAAAACCTACCATGATATAATGACCATATAAATAGTGGTTAGGATTCAGGAACATAACCCCACTTTTTCAATTAGAGTGAACCATCAGAATAATATGGTTAGTCGGGAGAAGATGTATATTCATGCACCCATCCATGAGGTTCATCAGCAAAATATCATGATAAATAGACAATATGATCAGACATATAACCCCATTACAATTGGAGAACATCATTCTGTTCTAATGGTCACCCCAGTTAAGGCATATATCCTTGTCAAAACCCTAATAACTTGTCTGTAAATCTTATCAATGACACAGGAGTTTCTCAGGTAGGCTTCCATGTATGAAGGTCATTGTCCACAACATACGACTCAAGTCACCCAAAGGAGAGAATATAAAAATAATTCTCACAAAATAAAATTTTAAATTCAAGAGTAGGCCCATGATCCTACTCTACTCAAGGATAGTGTTATTTAGTCCATAAAAAATCTATCAAAGGTTTCTTAAGATCATGTTAATTCATTACCAAATTATAGAAGTAGCAGTCATAATTGTGAAGGTCCTCCTTGTAACCCTGCTACCAGCAACTCTAGTGGTCCTCCCCAAAATATCTACCATGAAATATTACTTCATGGTTATATATTTATTGATCATGAGAACCCATATCTTGATGAGTATCACATAAAGCCTCCTCATGGTTAGAAGATTAAATGGTAAGAAGCTGATCCCCTTACTCTCTCCCACCCTGAAGGTCCTCCCCATGGTATATGCCATAGAATTTCTCCATGAAGTCAGATGTTAATCCATTTTGGTATTCCTAATCATTATGGAATTTGTTGTGAAGGTACTCTCTATAGTAATAATTCATTTAGACAAGAAGGCCATCCCCTTGCCGAATCAAGTGTGAGAAATCCCTCATATCGTGAGGTGATTGGGAAGATGAGACCAATCATTACTGATGACTTATCATTAAAAACCTATATTATTTCTCAACTATAAGTCATTCCAAGGAAAAGTTATTTCTCTAAACCACCCTTGGATCACTTGCCTTCTATTACAATATAAGAGATCCCTACTAATCTTATTGTTTGTGCCAAAGTAGTCAGGAAATACTCACTTTGGGAAAATCAAGTAGAGGAATCTCCCTCGAAGGATAAAGAGATTATATTTCCTATGAGAAATAAACTAGATAAAGATAATATATCAGTCATGTTTTGGACCTTATCTACTTCTCATTTTAACATTCCATAGGAATTGTTATAAAAATGTGTTCATGACATCCATCTGGACCTTTGGAAAAATCTTTATTACCTAAATCCTTGTCTTAAAATGGATATTAAATTCATTTCAAGGTAATAAAATAACTCCATCATCAAATTGACCTAGCTACCCTCCTGGCCGCATGATTCCTAAAATTGGGGAAACAGTGAGAGGAATTTCAGCATGCATACCTTAATTCATTGTACAAACTATGATAGTTTATTGATGATTCCCCACTCAAAATCCATATTAGGGGATGGGGTGAACATAGACCATTGAATTTCACTCCACTCCCCAATTAATAAATACCTCCATAAGTAACCTCATGTAATGTCATTATATCTATCTATCTCTCAAAATAAATCTCTCCTCACAATAAATGGTATGCTCAGAAGGAATCATCCCTGAACAATTCTTAAAAATGGCAATCCAATGATAGAAATTCATCAAAAGACTCTTGAATAAAGCATTTGAAAACATTTAACAAGATTCTCGCTTAAGGTAATCAAATCTCCAGATACCATTTATGCCTTAAGAGGAAAATAGCTTATGTGAAAACCATATATTTCAATCATCTCATGCTTTCACAAAGATACATAAGATCAAGAGAGAATCTAGAGAAACTGAAGTTGTTAAGATACAGGAGAAACCCCAATCCATATGGTTGGGGTAATTTTTACTACAATATCCTCCTTCAATACCACTAAATTTGGTTTGAAGAGATCTAAATTTGGATTAGGGGGGACACCATCCCAGAGGGTTGAGGAAATTTTTACCTCAACCTCCTCCCCAATAGAAATCATTATTCTCTCATTTAGGAGAAGCTTCATAAAGAGGACCCTCTTAGCTCATCCCATCTCATGATCCATCTTCCTTATTAGGAATTTTTACGTTGGTGTTATCTCAATATTCCCTCTGAATCACCCATTAAAAATCAAATCTAAGAGAATCCTTAAAGGGAAGGATGATACCCATTAGTGATCGCAAATAAAAGTGATCTATCAAGGGTACAACCACTCCTAAAGATCACAACTATTTAATTAGATCCCCCTAAGTAAATGATCTATCCTATAATTAAAGTAATAATAAGACACCTATAATGCATTATGAATCAGTGAACATCATTATTGTAACCCCAACAGATGCTACAGAACATGAAGCCAATATAGAATAATGGGAGGGGGGTGTTTCCATTAAAAACATGGACCATAATGAAGTAAATGAAGGTTTGTGAACCAAAACTCATAAGATCGCCAAAAATTTGGAGGTTCTTGTGAATTTTCAACTAACCCTCCCCCCAGTGAGATTTAATAAAAAAGGGTAAAGGAATGTCTACATCCCATCATTTACTCAAAAGATTTGAACCACTTACATTAAAGGGGAGGTTCACTCAAAATGAGATAGAAATGTAAGATTTAAAGAAATAAATATATAACTACTTAGAGGTAATATCCATGTTGAATATTTTCTTCATGTGAGCCTCTATCACTCTCACAGCCGGTGTCCCCCAAAAATAAGTGCTTGTCATGGCAATGAAAGTAGAGTTGGAACATCTTCTCAACCAGGGATCTAAACAACCAATATATTTGGATCCAATAATAGTGGGACATCAAGAATTACCTCCATTTTAAAAAAACCAGAACCATGTCTAAAAAATCCTTATGGGTCGGCCCATGCAGGTTACCTACCATATGTATAGGAAGATATGTCATATTTGGCTTAACCCATCCCCCCCCCCCCCCGTTCAAGATCCCCCTTAGCTAGTCATTCCCCTCGAGCTCGTCGATGCCATTGAGTCATTTGAAACTCAATTAAAATTGATTGAAGCATGGAGTGCACTAATAAAACTAAATAAGAATCAATACCCTTAATATATAGATACAACCCTTCCCCTTCCAAAATTTAGGAATCTTGTATTTTTGACATTCAATGGATTGGGGGATCTGGAACATCATCTAACGCACTTTGTGTCTCAGTGTGGTCCCATGATGGGAACCCTTGAACAAAAATAAGTATCTAAACTTAGGCTCTTCATACAAAACTTGGTGGGACTATCCTTCATTTGATATAGTAGTTTTCTATCCCAATGGATCAAAGTATGGGAATATCTTCATCGATAATTTCTCTACCAATTCAACTAAACATTGGAAAATTTGATGATCCATGAACCCTAAAATTAAAAATATAAGTAAAATGAGAGTTTTAGATTTCATCACTAGGTGGAAGGCTTTTACTTACTCCCTAAACTTATAGCCTTCTCAAGAAGGCCCATTGGGTCTTTGTATAGAGAAATTCCATGATCAGTTGTAGACACCACTCATTCCTGTGAAATACATAGGAATATTTTAGGATCTTTCCACATTTTTTCAAATATTAGAAGACTCTATTTTATAGACCAAGTCTAGGTCTTGACCAATTCTATAATATTAGGGAATTATAATGGTTAAAGTGGAAGTTGTGACCATCACTCTTAAACCTAATCCCACACCATCTCCAGTTCGAAAGCCTACACCCTATTGTGCAGCAACTCCTCCTAAATAACAAAATCAGTAATATTACCCCATAAAATGAGATAAGGGAACCTAAATGTTATCAATTTGAATATCAAAAGAACAAATTTTATTCCTTCAGATGTGAAAAAGTTCCAAATTACTTTATAGAATCCATGGAAAACAATTTATTAAGTCTTATAGAGCCTAAGAGGCCCGATCAGGTTGGTCTTGATGACCACCTAAATTATTGTCCCTTTAACCGAATGTTGGACCGAACCATCTAGGATTGTTTTTTTTAAATATATCCTATAGAATATAGTTTACTATGGGTAGGTGAAACTAGGAAATCCACCAACATAAGTGGCATGTGTTTCTGCTACCTCTCTAGAGGTAGAAGGTGAATGGCAGGAAGTTACAAGCAAGAGTGTATGTAAGTTCAATAATTGGATGAAAAGTGAGATAATAAATTGAACTCATACTATAATCAGGGCATGGTTAAACCAACCAAATGCACCCCTAATTTCTTCTACCATGATGTGTCCAACTTTCTTAGCATCGTAAGATTCAATATTCCAAGAAATTTCATAACCAAAGAAGAAAAAAAATCAATTACAGGAGGATGATCCAGTACAAATTCCAAATCTAGTCCCGACTCTCTCATATTTCATGTATTCAGTCTTAATATCATGGGAACCATCCTTCCAAATGTAATCCCCATCAGATGAAGAATTTCTCTTTAGTTTTGTTAATTTTATACATCTAATGGACCCATTTTCTGATGATGATTATAGTTATGAACCTAAGTTCCAAAAAAGTGACCTGAAAACTAGGGGTAAAATCCATATAATCTGAGGATTTAAGGGAAGATTTTTTCACATATGGGCCCAATATTCTAGCCACATCCCCACCAGAGCTATTTATGCTATCAAAACTCATGGAAGATCCCTTCAATGATCATAGAAAGAGTAGGAAAATGAAATCATATTCAATAAAATTTCTCCAAGACTGATTCTTTAGAAGATTGAGTGGAATGGGTTAAATAGTATCATTATCCCAAAAAAAGTGGATGGGATAAGTTAGTATAATCCAAAAATAGTAAAAATTCCCTCAATGTTTGCTTAACCACCTAACCCATCCACTATGAGCATTTTATCTCCTAAAGCACCAGTTAAAAAACAACCCCCTATAGGAATTCATAGAACTTTGGTTAAAAAATAATACATCCTAAAATAGTTTTCTATTGTTTTGGAAAAATATCTATCTTGGATGCTCTTAATTTTTCAAAGGATCTCTAAGAAGCACTTGTAGAGGCCCTACTAATCCCTCTAGACTTCGAAGCTGAAGTCAATGTTGTTGAGATATATTGTGAATATATCAACCCTATGGAGTATCATAATATTATCTATTTTATAAAATAATAAATGGATGTTATTATACTAAGACACATGACAATCATATGAGGGGCATCATTATTTCCATATAGGATGAACCAAAATACAAAATTTTTAAATCATAACAAATGAAGAAAAAAATAATTGGATTAAATATAGTATGGATAAAGATCAAGGTCAAACCCAAGTGACATTGCAATTAGTATTTTAGATTTTTTAAAAATGATTTATCTAATTTTAAGAAAGAGGAAAGAAGGTAGGTTTTATTTTTTGAAATCAAGAGACTGAAATCATGGCTCATTGGGTTTTGAAAAATAGGGTTTTGGAATCATACCGGGGTTTTGTAGTTTTAGGTTTCATGTGAAATTGGATTTAGAAATTATATTAATTAATTTGTGGTGTAATAATAGTTAGGAAAAGGTATATCCAATGATTAGGGTATCCCCCCATCAATGCAGAAATTCCCCTTTTCCCATGGTCATGTAATTTAGGCCATTTCCAAATCAAGTTTGTCTTGATATCATTTTTAAACATGGTTACCCTAAATGTGAAAATGGTAATTCCTAATTTTGGGTAATTGGTTGAACAATTAAAATTTACTTTTAGATTCTCCAATAAATTTTTATAATTAAACAAAAATAAAGATATAGTAAATTTATTAATGAATTGTGACAAACTATGTAATATTGATGTTGTCTTCATGATCCACAAAATGTCTCGGTTATAGAATCCAGCAAACTGATGGGCCTGTAAGGGGCACTCATCATCTAGGGTTTTTCCCCATTTCCACCTACCTCTCTTTCACCTAATGTCAGCTCATCGTTCATCCTTGGCGTTCGATCGGTGTCTTGGGGCGGTTTCTCTTTTGCGATAAAGTTATGCGACTTTGCGGACTCGGTTGTATCAGCATTTTTCATCAAGGTTGGACTTCTTCTTGCCTCACTCCCCCTTAGTGGGATAGGGTTTCTTACGGTAGCGCGGTGATGACCCAGCAGCTGAGATACATTCTCTGCAACTAAGGATTACTTCCTCTCCTCTGGTGTTTGCGTCGGTTGTCTGTTGTGGTCCATGTGGGTGTTTGGATGGCGGTGACGGGACTTTCATGCTGGTATTTGGTGGGGTATTTTTCCGGCTATCTATGGAGCTTGGGTGGCTGGAAACATGGTGATGTTTCATGATCTTTAATTTTTCTTTCTTCTGTTTTTGGATTTGGTTCCTGCTGTTCGTGCTTTGGATTTGGTTCTACATTTTTTTTGGGATTCCTGTTATGGTTCTGGTTTTCCACGGGGTCTGGCACGATCCATTCTTTTTGGGATGATTCTGCTCTTTGGTCAATGATTCACTACTATATTGATGTTTGAATTAAGATGGACACAGGATGAAGAATATGTTATCTTCTTTCATTGTGAATGATGGTGCTTCAATGCTTGGGAGGTTGTCAGTAAGAATTGTATTTCCTTGGCTCTGTGATCTATGCTTGAAGATGCTGCTTTTTTGCTGGTGAATTTTTGGGTTTGTCCGCAACCATCACACTACATGGGTCTACTTTAGATGAGGTCTAGAGCAGGAATCTTTCACCTTTCATACCATTCGGATTTGGAAGTTCAAGAGGGTATGGCTCTGCCATCGGTACCAGGCCCGTGCAACTCTGTACAGGACAGCTAGCCGAGTGGTCATTCAATGGTGAAGGATTTTCATCACGTTGTATCCACTAGGAAGGGGTAGATCATGCAATCTTGTTCTAAGTAATTCTATTTCATGGTTTTTTTCTTGGTTGAAATGGTTGTGTGGTTTCTCACTTTTTCTTCAAAAGTGTTTTGATAATAACAAAGTTAATTTTCAGTCAGTGTGACAAACCATCACATGAATAAAATACAAGAAAATAATCCAACGAAACCTTCCCCCTTTAGATACATTATCCTATAAAAAGTAGGTAATTACCCATAATCTTAGTGATGAGGTAGTAAGGAGGAAGGATAAAATAAAAATAAAACATGAAGAAATAGGATACATCAACTAGTGAGGACACTACACAACGCAGCTTCTCACCCCAAGCTTTGGTCTCCAGAATCTGTCCTGGAAGCAGTGGTGCAGTTCTCTATTTATAAACATCCATGGGGATCATGTTGCATTTAGATCATCATAATTGCATCCCATTATGAGTCAAAAGTATGAAATATCATTAAATGGATTCCTGGGTCTTTATTTTGAGTGTTCTATTAAAATTCACGTCAAACATTCATATCTAGGAAAATCTGTCAACTTTCACAGAATGAAAGTTGTGCCACGCCATGAAAGTATCAACCCTTGATTTTTTGTTCTTTTATTAACTTCATGATCTGAAATTGGTTCACTCCATGTAAGATATTCATGTTTGGAACTTTATTCACAATTTGAATTATGTATTCCCAACTTTGAAAACTCTATTTTGCTCTGGTTCTTTAGTTTTGTTCCCTAAAAGTGTCCCATAGAAATCCTTCATCATGGGAAGCCTTCTTTTAATGGAATATTTGGTATCTTTTGGAATTTTTT
Source organism: Viscum album (assembly GCA_963277665.1). Taxonomy (NCBI): domain Eukaryota; kingdom Viridiplantae; phylum Streptophyta; class Magnoliopsida; order Santalales; family Viscaceae; genus Viscum; species Viscum album. The sequence continues at coordinate 2,006,960,607 of OY728138.1, forward strand.
GATCATTTACCATAAATTATAGTATCCTTACCAATATAAACAAAACATTAAATGTATAGACAATAATTAATCATAAAATCACATAAATCAGTGCATTTATATATCAAAAATATATGCATGAAATAGACATATCAAATCCGCCACACTTTAATTAATACTTGTCTTCAAGGATGGAATATCAACATACTACAAAGGAAATTCAACCTACCATGATTTAAATTAAATTTCAATAAAATCAATTAAAATATGAAATTAAATATTCAATCATCATATAGGAAAATTCATCAACACCTCATTTTTCAGAGAAACAAATCAACCAAGTATTTTACTTTTTCTACTTTGAAATAACCAAGAATTTTTATTCATATTTTTTATTTTTAAATTAATTATTAATATTAATGTCATTTTCAATTTACCTCACTTGCTTTTTTTCTCATCATTAGGGTACAATTTTAAACAGATTTCAGCACATACCTCGATAACATGCCACTGACTATAGGTTGTAAAGGAATATAGTATCTCTATCATGTAAATATAGAAATAATAGTAAATCATAATGTATTTTCCATTTAGGGTCAAACAACTCTGAGGCTTAGGTAGGGTAGTGAAATGATATAAAACAAGTGAAACTCAAAAAGTATGTTTCTCTCTGAAGTGCTTTGCATTATATTAAAAGATAATCTTAATGAAAATCTCTATTTGAAAATTTCAACTCTCTATTGTCCAAAAAAAGATTAAAGTAGGCTCATGATACAAGTAATAATAATTATTGAATTACCATATCTTACTATTTCTTTATTTTTTTTCTTTATTATTATTTTTTTCTTTTCAAAATTTATGATTAGGAAAAATCTCACATATATCACCTAACCACATACAATCAAAATATCATCAGTTTGACAATGGTGATTTTTGATCCTTCTTAAAAAACCCCATTTTTTTAAGCAAGGGAGGTTAATAATGATAAAGTATAGTGAATGATATCATGGACTCTCCCAAAATCTCATGAAAACCTCCAGAAACGTTTCCTCAATGATGTATGTCCCCATCCACCATGGACAGTCTCTTCTCCACTGATTAGTCACTGAAAGTGTCTAATATTAATTGTTAATATCTTTATATTCATTGTTCCAAAGTCCATAAACATTTTTTTTAGTGCATTACATAAATAGAACTCCATTTCTCATCAAAAATGCAATTCATGTTTAAAATGCAAATTTGGGCCCAAAAGTTCATTTGTTTGTTGAAAATATTATATTCATTTTCTGAATTTGAAATTTTGGAATATGATTGATCACTTTGTTTCTAACATTTTATCTTTTAGGTCCTCTGGATGAATCCCAAAGGAAGATGGATAATTTTGCGCCTGAAGCCAGAAACTTGCTGGAAAAAGCATAATGGGCCTAAGGCCCATCAAACAAATGTGGGGCCCAGAAACCAAGCCCAATGAATCTCAAATTTATACAGTAGAAAGATAAAAATATTAGGATCATTTTATTCAACTGTTTTCGGAGCTAATTCGGATGTTTTCATGATGATAAAGGGATATGAAGTTAAGATTTAAATGGTGGACCCGACCTTAATGCACAGAAATACATTCCACAATTTCGACCATAAAATCCAAACGGCTGAGCCACATTTCCTGAAATTTTTAGATCTTATATAAGACATATGGAAGAAGATATTTTATATTTATGACACCTTCGGATTCGGCCATATGAAGTGTCAAATGTACACGTCAAAATGGAGGACGAATCTGGACAGTTTTCCGGGTCAACTTCGAAATGTCAATTTCCTTTTGATTCTTCACCCTCCTTTTGACTCTCTTAATTGTTGGGGGTGAATTTATTGTTGGGGGTGGACATAAGGCTCATAATATGCCTATATAAGGAGCTGGTGGTGAAGGGAATAATCATCTAACATTTTTCTTTGAATCCATGTTTTTCTTTCATCCATTGTATTTCTTTCAATTGTAATTTCCTGCTTTCAATTTGTAATCGCATCATCAAGTTTTCCCATGTAAGTTTTTATTTCAAGTTTATTATTTTAATAAAATTTCTTCTTCTTCATCACTTTTTATTTTCTTTTTATTCACACGTTGATACCGTTGAATCATGGTGTGAAATTATTCACACCAGCACTTGTGATTTCAATCACACAACGGTGGAGTGTTCGTTCTTTTAATAATTTTCTTCTTCTTCAATTCCGCCCCCATAAGTCTACATCCCTCTTCCATTGGTAGAATAGCATCAATGGAGGGCTAACCTCTTAAGGGTTGATCCAAGGGAGTAGCAAGGTCAGGGATTGAATGTTATTTCATGTACTTAATATTTAAATCTATTCGTTATTTTAGGATTTCCATTTGATGAGTTACATTCTTTCTCATCTTTTCCAACTTTAATGATGACACATTTTGAGTGCTAGTACGATCTATTTCCTTTGAGTGCTCATTAAAGTGATCCTCAAAGTGAATTGGTGATTAGCCTTGGAATTGTGTAGGGATTAAATTGGTGAATGATTTGGAAGAATTATCTCATTGTTTGGATATGTCTTGAATTAATGACATGAAATTTTCTAAGAAAATAAATTCATCCAATCCACCCCAAGAAAAACCCTAAGATCAACCCACCATCAATAATTGTTTATTTCACATCATTTTTTATTATATGTTATTTAAATTATATCTTTAGTTCCCCAATTAAAATCTACCTCAAAGTTGGCCACTTCATAGCCAATCCATCAACAAATCACAGTGTCTCAAGGTTTCTTCTTCGGTCCATGTGGATTTGATCCCTACTTGTAATTCAACTACCGCTTTTACCGGTAGGGTAAATTTGGGCACAACCAAATTTTGGAGCCGTTGCCGAGGACCCAAGTAAGTACCTTAGGCCCACATCTTCTTTTCTCACCCCAAATTCTCTATTCTCACCCTAATTTCTCTTCTCTTTCCCCTTTCTATTTCTGTGTGTCCAAAAAAACCCCAAAATTAATTTTCAATCAATTCCAATGGATTATCCTACAAAATACCCCTTCATAAATCAATGTTGTAATCAAGTAGGAAATCAATATTGGGAAACACTTCACATAGGGAATTTCATTGACCAATCCTTAATTGAATACACCACACCAGATGAGATGTACAATCAATGGGATGATGAATATTTACAAGATCAATTTCCATACCTATCAAGAATGATTGAAAAGATAAATAATGAGGAAGTCCATGATGTACAAACATATATCAACCCTAATCCTGAAAAAATTCTTGAACAATTGTGTGAACAAATAGATAAAATGAATTCAGAAGTTTCATCTTTCAGATTAGAACTACAAAGCTTTAAGACTTTTGAGGAACCCGTTCCCACTCAAGATGTTCTTTCCTCATCATTGATAGATGAATCTTTTATCCCAAAAACCTCCCATGAATTGAAAAAAGAACTAACCTTTGGATATGGGATAACTGAACAAGATCAAAGAAATGTTGAAGGGTATTTAAATCAGGATGAAATTAATTTTTTGGATTCACAAGGGAAAAAATTTGTCTTCATGGATTGAGTGTTCGGAATATTGCTCCAATAACAATTTTTTAGAATCACCGATCATTGAACCATTTGAAGATATAACGAATATTGTGTCTATACCCACTCATGAAATTCAAATGGGAAATTTTGTGGATGAATCATCTTTTCAAAAGGAACGAATTCTTTTAAATTTTTTTAAATAAGAAACAATTTTTGATTCAAATTATCATTCTTCTTTAGGAAAATTCAATCAAACTGAACTCGATGTTTTAATACTTCCTTCCCTACTCAATAATCCCTCTATTTATGATAACTAATACCATTCAATTATCATCAATTTTCATCAAGAATCTTACCATGTAGGAATGAACCTTGAAATCATAGGAAATAATCCAGATAAAACACGATCAACCATTTTAGATATTCTTTGGATTTTACCAATAATTGTAGAAAATAGGATTTCGTACAAAAAAAAATTTAAAAAAACAATCAATCTCATTCTTGTTGAAGTGGAGAAATATGGTTTAATTAAAATTTTGAAAGTTGGAATTGGATAAGTTGGGGGGTACAAGTCGAGCTAACGACGTTAAACAAAAGCGCTGCATGGGAGGCAACCCATGGTTTTCTTGTTTCCAATCATTTTGAATCATTTTATTTTTCATATAATAAATTACCATAAGCTGTTGACCTGTTCTTCTTTTATTAGTAAGGATGGGTATGAAAGGGGAGCGCCATATTCATCTGTGTCACGTGGTGTGATCTCTGAGTAATACCTTACCCAGAAAATATAAAGAAGACAATGTATCATCAGTTTATTTTGTTTTGTTTTATTTTTTTTTATAGGTTAAAAAAAATAAAAGGACATGTTGAAATCCATAAGTAAAATCCATTCACCACAATCGAAGCTGCTGAGACTCAAATCCAGGATTGAAGGGAGACTATGGCATGCGCTATCATCATCAACCACCAGGTGACTTCATTCCATGATTTTCATTTTAAATTTCTTCATTGAACTCCTCTCCTACCCCCTTCTAACTTTTCTTTTCTTTAAACACTGGGGAGAGTGTTATTCTAAGTTGGGGGGGGATAAAAAATGATTTTTTTGTGAATAAAAACATGCATGAAAAGAAAAATTCCATTAACCATAAACATTATAAACACACATTGCAAACTCTAAAATTGGATATCAAATAAATTTTGCATGCCTTGATTCTGATTTTAATGCAAGTTTAAGTTCATGAGCGTAGTTTTTGGAAAGTGCGGTTGTCTGATGTGATTTTTCAATGTTTACAATTTCATCCTCTTAATAAAAATGCCACAATACACGTCTACTGGATCGTGGGTGTAAATTTGAGTTCTTGGGTCCCCTTCATTATAGCATAGGGTTCTGGGGTCACTTTTAGTTTAATTTGAGTATCCAAAAAAAACAAAAAAAACAAAAAAAACAAAAAAAAATGACCACATAGATAAATGTTTTGTCCAAATGCGTGGCGTCCGGCACTTGGGGATCGTGACTCCATAGTTGTCTTGCCCAGAGTTAGGCTTTATATCTCTATTGTAGAGCATGAAATTGACAATATGTGTGGCGTCCGACACTTGGGGATCGTGACTCCATAGTTGTCTTGACCAAAGTTAGTCTTTTCATATCTATTGTGGTTAAAAAAAATAAAATAAAATAAAATAAAATAAAAAAAGGGATACTCATCTTAAGGTTTAATGTGATTCCCACCTAGCGCTTCCATTTTTTCCCCTTGAACAATAAAATGGGCCCCATATCTTTATGATGCAAAACACTTTATCATGCTTAATTGGAATTGGATGAAATGTGGCAATGAATTTGAACAAAGGAATGGGCTTGGGCTTGGGATATGCTTATGGAACTAGCTTGTTTTAAATGATTTTGATGGGTTCCATAATTTTTTTGGTATGAGGTCTTTGGGTGAGCAATGTTTATTTAAATGTTTTTGGAAAAGGGGATTTGGATTTCATATTTATAATTTATTTTGCTCGGGACTAGAAAAACTCAAGTTGGGGGGTGTGATTAGTCAATAAAAGTGTCTAATATTAATTGTTAATATCTTTATATTCATTGTTCCAAAGTCCATAAACATTGTTTTTAGTGCATTACATAAATAGAACTTCATTTCTCATCAAAAATGCAATTCATGTTTAAAATGCAAATTTGGGCCCAATAGTTCATTTGTTTGTTGACAATATTATATTCATTTTATGAATTTGAAATTTTGGGATATGATTGATCACTTTGTTTGGAACATTTTATCTTTTAGGTCCGCTGGATGAATCCCAAAGGAAGATGGAGAATTTTGCGCATGAAGCCAGAAACTTGCTGGAAAAAGCATAATGGGCCTAAGGCCCATCAAACAAATGTGGGTCCCAGAAACCAAGCCCAATGAATCTCAAATTTATACATTAGAAATATAAAAATATTAGGATCATTTTATTCAACTGTGGCCGGAGCTAATTCTGATGTTTTCATGATGATAAAGGGATATGAAGTTAAGATTTAAATGGTGGACCCGACATTAATGCACATAAATACATTCCAAAATTTCGACCATAACATCAAAACGGCTGAGAAAAATTTCCTGAACATTTGAGAGATTCTAGAAGACACAGGGACGAAGATATTTTATATTTATGACACCTTCGGATTCGGCCATATGAAGTGTCAAACGTACACGTCAAAATGGAGGAAGAATCTGGACAGTTTTTCGGGTCAACTTCGAAACGTCAATTTCCTTTTGATTCTTCACCCTCCTTTTGACTCTCTTAATTGTTAGGGGGTGAATTTATTGTTGTGGGTGGACATAAGGATCCTAATATTCCTATATAAGGAGTTGGTGGTGAAGGGAATAATCATCTAACATTTTTCTTTGAATCCATGTTTTTCTTTCATCCATTGTATTTCTTTCAATTGTAATTTCCTGCTTTCAATTTGTAATCGCATCATCAAGTTTTCCCATGTAAGTTTTTATTTCAAGTTTATTATTTTAATAAAATTTCTTCTTCTTCATCACTTTTTATTTTCTTTTTCTTCACACGTTGATACCGTTGAATCATGGTGTGAAATTATTCACACCAGCACTTGTTATTTCAATCACACAACGGTGGAGTGTTCGTTCTTTTAATAATTTTCTTCTTCTTCAATTCCTCCCCCATAAGTCTACATCCCGCTTACATTGGTATAATAGCATCAATGGAGGGTTAACCTCTTAAGTTTTGATCCAAGGGAGTAGCAAGGTCAGGGATTGAATGTTATTTCATGTACTTAATATTTAAATCTATTTGTTATTTTAGGATTTCCATTTGATGAGTTACATTCTTTCTCGTCTTTTCCAACTTTAATGATGACACATTTTGAGTGCTAGTACGATCTATTTCCTTTGAGTTCTCATTAAAGTGATCCTCAAAGTGAATTGGTGATTAGCCTTGGAATTGTGTAGGGATTAAATTGGTGAATTATTTGGAAGAATTATCTCATTGTTTGGATATATCTTGAATTAATGACATGAAATTTTCTAAGAAAATAAATTCATCCAATCCACCCCAAGAAAAACCCTAAGATCAACCCACCATCAATAATTGTTTATTTCACATCATTTTTTATTATATGTTATTTAAATTATATCTTTAGTTCCCCAATTAAAATCTACCTCAAAGTTGGCCACTTCATAGCCAATCAATCAACAAATCATAGTGTCTCAAGGTTTCTTCTTCGGTCCCTGTGGATTTGATCCCTACTTGTAATTCAACTACCGCTTTTACCGGTAGGGTAAATTTGGGCGCAACCAAATTTTGGCGCCGTTTCCGGGGACCCAAGTAAGTACCTTAGGCCCACATCTTCTTTTCTCACCCCAAATTCTCTATTCTCACCCTAATTTCTCTTCTCTTTCCCCTTTCTATTTCTGTGTGTCCAAAAAAAACCCAAAACTAATTTTCAATCAATTCTAATGGATTATCCTCCAAAATACCCCTTCATAAATCAATGTTGTAATCAAGTAGGAAATCAATATTGGGAAACACCTCACATAGGGAATTTCATTGACCAATCCTTAATTGAATACACCACACCAGATGAGATGTACAATCAATGGGATGCTGAATATTTACAAGATCAATTTCCATACCTATCAAGAATGATTGAAAAGATAAATAATGAGGAATTCCATGATGTACAAACATATATCAACCCTAATCCTGAAAAAATTCTTGAACAATTGTGTGAACAAATAGATAAAATGAATTCAGAAGTTTCATCTTTCAGATTAGAACTACAAAGCTTTAAGACTTTTGAGGAACCCGTTCCCACTCAAGATGTTCTTTCCTCATCATTGATAGATGAATCTTTTATCCCAAAAACCTCCCATGAATTGAAAAAAGAACTAACCTTTGGATATGGGATAACTGAAAAAGATCAAAGAAATGTTGAAGGGTATTTAAATCAGGATGAAATTAATTTTTTGGATTCACAAGGGGAAAATTTGTCTTCATGGATTGAGTGTTCGGAATATTGCTCCAATAACAATTTTTTAGAATCACCGATCATTGAACCATTGGAAGATATAACGAATATTGTGTCTATACCCACTCATGAAATTAAAATGGAAAATTTTGTGTATGAATCATCTTTTCAAAAGGAACGAATTCTTTCAAATTTTTTTAAAGAAGAAACAATTTTTTATTCAAATTATCATTCTTATTTAGGAAAATTCAATCAAACTGAACTCGATGTTTTAATACTTCCTTCCCTACTCAATAATCCCTCTATTTATGATAACCAATACCATTCAATTTTCATCAATTTTCATCAAGAATCTCACCATTTAGGAATGAACCTTGAAATCATAGGAAATAATCCAGATAAAACACGATCAACCATTTTAGATATTCTTTGGATTTTACCAATAATTGTAGAAAATATGATTTCATACGAAAAAATTTTTAAAAAAACAATCAATCTCAATCTTGTTGAAGTGGAGAAAGATGGGTTAATTAAAATTTTGAAATTTGGAATTGGATAAGTTGGGGGGTACAAGTCGAGCTAACGACGTTAAAGAAAAGCGATGCATGGGAGGAAACCCATGGTTTTCTTGTTTCCAATCATTTTGAATCATTTTATTTTTCATATAATAAATTACCATAAGTTGTTGACCTGTTCTTATTTTATGAGTAAGGATGGGTATGAAAGGGGAGCGCCATATTCATCCGTGTCACGTGGTGTGATCTCTGAGTAATACCTTACCCAGAAAATATAAAGAAGACAATGTATCATCAGTTTATTTTGTTTTGTTTTATTTTTTTTATAGGTTAAAAAAAATAAAAGGACATGTTGAAATCCATAAGGAAAATCCATTCACCACAATCGAAGCCGCTGAGACTCAAATCTAGGATTGAAGGGAGACTATGGCATGCGCTATCATCATCAACCACCAGGTGACTTCATTCCATGATTTTCATTTTAAATTTCTTCATTGAACTCCTCTCCTACCCCCTTCTAACTTTTCTTTTCTTTAAACACTGGGGAGAGTGTTATTCTAAGTTGGGGGGGGGGATAAAAAATGATTTTTTTTGTGAATAAAAAAATGCATGAAAAGAAAAATTCCATTAACCATAAACATGATAAACACACATTGCAAACTCTAAAATTGGATATCAAATAAATTTTGCATGCCTTGATTCTGATTTTAATGCAAGTTTAAGTTCGTGAGCATAGTTTTTGGAAAGTGCGGTTGTCCGATGTGATTTTTCAATGTTTACAATTTCATCCTCTTAATAAAAATGCCACAATACACGTCTACTGGATCGTGGGTGTAAATTTGAGTTCTTGGGTCCCCTTCATTATAGCACAGGGTTCTAGGGTCACTTTTAGTTTAATTTGAGTATCCAAACAAAAAAAAATAACAAAAAAAAACAAAAAAAATGACCACATAGAGCAATGTTTTGTCCAAATGCATGGCGTCCGGCACTTGGGGATCATGACTCCATAGTTTTCTTGCCCAGAGTTAGGCTTTATATCTCTATTGTAGAGCATGAAATTGACAATATGTGTGGCGTCCGGCACTTGGGGATCGTGACTCCATAGTTGTCTTTCCCAGAGTTAGTCTTTTCATATCTATTGTGGTTAAAAAAAATAAAATAAAATAAAATAAAAAAAGGGATACTCATCTTAAGGTTTAATGTGATTCCCACCTAGCGCTTCCATTTTTTCCCCTTGAACAATAAAATGGGCCCCATATCTTTTATGATGCACAACACTTTATCATGCTTAATTGGAATTGGATGAAATGTGGCAATGAATTTGAACAAAGGAATGGGCTTGGTCTTGGGGTATTCTTATGGACCTAGCTTGTTTTAAATGATTTTTATGGGTTCTATAATTTTTTTGGTATGAGGTCTTTGGGTGAGAAATGTGTATTTAAATGTTTTTGGAAAAGGGGATTTGGATTTCATATTTGTAATTTATTTTTCTCGGGACTAGAAAAACTCAAGTTGGGGGTGTGATTAGTCACTGAAAGTGTCTAATATTAATTTTTAATATCTTTATATTCATTGTTACAAAGTCTATAAACATTGTTTTTAGTGCATTACATAAATAGAACTTCATTTCTCATCAAAAATGCAATTCATGTTTAAAATGAAAATTTGGGCCCAATAGTTCATTTTTTTGTTGACAATATTATATTAATTTTATGAATTTGAAATTTTGGGATATGATTGATCACTTTTTTTGGAACATTTTATCTTTTAGGTCCGCTGGATGAATCCCAAAGGAAGATGGAGAATTTTTCACCTGAAGCCAGAAACTTGCTGGAAAAAGAATAATGGGCCTAAGGCCCATCAAACAAATGTGGGGCCCAGAAACCAAACCCAATGAATATCAAATTTATACAGTAGAAAGATAAAAATATGAGGATCATTTTATTCAACTGTGGCCGGAGCTAATTATGATTTTTTCATGATGATAAAGGGATATGAAGTTAAGATTTAAATGGTGGACCCGACATTAATGCACAGAAATACATTCCACAATTTCGACCATAACATCCAAACGGCTGAGCCACATTTCCTGAAATTTTGAGAGCTTCTAGAAGAAACATGGAAGAAGATATTTTATATTTATTACACCTTCGGATTCGTCCATATGAAGTGTCAAACGTACACGTCAAAATGGAGGATGAATCTGGACAGTTTTCCGGGTCAACTTCGAAACGCCAATTTCCTTTTGATATTTCACCCTCCTTTTGACTCTCTTAATTGTTGGGGGGGTGAATTTATTGTTGGGGGTAGACATAAGGATCCTAATATGCCTATATAAGGAGCTGGTGGTGAAGGGAATAATCATCTAACATTTTTCTTTGAATCCATGTTTTTCTTTCATCCATTGTATTTCTTTCAATTGTAATTTCCTGCTTTTAATTTGTAATCGCATCATCAAGTTTTCCCATGTAAGTTTGTATTTAAAGTTTATTATTTTAATAAAATTTCTTCTTCTTCATCACTTTTTATTTTCTTTTTCTTCACACGTTGATATCGTTGAATCATGGTGTGAAATTATTCACACCAGCACTTGTGATTTCAATCACACAACGGTGGAGTGTTCGTTCTTTTAATAATTTTCTTCTTCTTCAATTCCGCCCCCATAAGTCTACATCCCGCTTCCATTGGTAGAATAGAATCAATGGAGGGCTAACCTCTTAAGGGATGATCCAAGGGAGTAGAAAGGTCAGGGATTGAATGTTATTTCATGTACTTAATATTTAAATCTATTCGTTATTTTAGGATTTCCATTTGATGAGTTACATTATTTCTCATCTTTGCCAACTTTAATGATGACACATTTTGAGTGCTAGTACGATCTATTTACTTTGAGTGCTCATTAAAGTGATCCTCAAAGTGAATTGGTGATTATCCTTGGAATTGTGTAGGGATTAAATTGGTGAATGATTTGGAAGAATTATCTCGTTGTTTGGATATGTCTTGAATTAATGACATGAAATTTTCTAAGAAAATAAATTCATCCAATCCACCCCAAGCAAAACCCTAAGATCAACCCACCATCAATAATTGTTTATTTCACATAATTTTTTATTATATTTTATTTAAATTATATCTTTAGTTCCCCAATTAAAATCTACCTCAAAGTTGGCCACTTCATAGCCAATCCATCAACAAATCACAGTGTCTCAAGGTTTCTTCTTCGATCCCTGTGGATTCGATCCCTACTTGTACTTCAACGACCGCTTTTACCGGTAGGGTAAATTTGGGCGCAACCATCCACACTTATTCTTTTAGATATCATGCAATATATTTATATGAAGGTAGGAATTGAAAAAATAATCATGTAACTTGGATCATTTCCTAACAATAATATTCATATCTTCTACAATATTAAAAAGGATTAATGTAAGGTGGGTCCAAGTATAAAGGGTTAAGAAAGATTCCTAAATCATATTAAGAGTGAAACTATTCATTCATAGCTTTGATAAGATGTCGAGAAAGTTCTAAAAGAGAACATTTATGAGCCTCTCAAGAAATATACTATAGAAATAATGGGAAATAGTAGTTTAGATAATGTCCTGAGAATAAGAATTAAGGGTTGGAAAAACTACTCATTGAAATGCATACGAATAATAAAATAAATTAATGAAAATATCATAAATTCAATTCATTGCTAAATCTCAGAAAAAAAATCATTTACAAAAATTAACATGTTCCCTAAATCATGATTTTTCAAATCCAAAACCACATTCTTTTCTCTACTAATTATTTCTCCCATTTTTCTTATGCAAATTTATGGAAAAAGAAATTTAAAATAATAGCATGGTAAGTATCATAACTAGTTTATATCTCCTAGTACATTTGATTAAAGAAAGAATCAAGTGAAAGAATGAAATTAAAAGTTCAAACTCTAAAACAATTAAATATGGAGAGTATAATAGAAAAATTCAGAATTGAAATTATTACTCCCCTTTAAATTTATTCTTTGAATTTGGTTGTGTAGGTTTTTCCTACACCATATTCTCAATGTGAGTAGTTTTCATGATTTTTATTTTCTTGAATTCATGATTTGAATGGGGTTCATGATGTGTATTGGTCATACAGATTCTGATCATGTTTCCTGGTACTTTTTAGTGACTTGATGGTCCTATAAAATAAAAAAATAGGTGAAATCATAAACCATAATTAATGAAATTTGAAATGTTTTGAGGTGAGTGTATGTGCACCTCTAAAAATGGAAAATAAATAAATAAAAAATCTGAAATATTAGGTTTCCACCCAAAATCACTTTTTTTAACATAATTAGATCGACCAAACCTTCTTCATCTTCAGCTTAGGTGATGGATGATTGAAAATTTTTTACCTGGTCAAGGTTCATAAATGGTCTTAATTGTGACCTGTCCACATAGGTAGGTCTTTGTACTCCTTATCTAAATATTTTAACTCCTCTTGATTGTATAAATTGGTTGATTTCCATTAGTTTTATCCACTATTTCTTCTTTAAACCTGAAAAATAAATGGAAGATCATGTATCATCCATACCTATTGGCCTTTTTCAAACTGGGTAGATTCAGTCGCTTTTCTTGTGTTAGTGGTCTGGCCACTCAAATTTTTTTTCTTATTCTAAGTACTTTTATTTTGAGTACCCTCTTATATAATAGTAGATACCTTGTTCACTTATTCAATATCATAAATCTCCTCAACATTGGGCATTTTTTCTTCTCTAAACTACTCATTTTATCTAACATCATATTTATTCATTTCCTGGTGGATATTGAAACTTACTTGTTCACAGCCAACTCTCAAAAAAAGTTCTCCACTTTATACGTCAATTAGTGCTGACTCTGAGGCTAAAAATAGTCTTCCTATAATGATTGGTTCTTTTTCTTCTTCTATATACAGCACTAAGAAGTCAATGGGGAAGTAGAATTTATCGACTTTGATCAGAATATCTTCGATGACCCCTCAAGGGTACTTCACTATTGAATCTTCCAATCGAAGTGAAACTCTTATATGATTTATTCCTTCTAGTACCAGACTATTAAAAGTGCTATATGACATGATGTTGAAACTCACACCTAAGTCACATAAAGATTTTCCAAATTTATTAGCTCTAATAAATATAGGAATTGAAAAATTACTTAGGTATTTTTGCTACTTAGGTAGGTCTCTTAATACCACTACAAAACACTCTCATATGAGTGGAATGGTGTCAATTTCTTCTATATTCTTCTTATTAGTCACTATTTATTTCATGAATTTTTCATAGGTTGGCATTTTTTATAGAGCCTCTAAAAAAGAAATATTTAAATTCAATTTTTTGAGTGTTCCAAAAAAATTCTTTTCTACGTGTCAATATTAACTTATGCTAGTCTCTTGGGAAAAGGTATCCTCATATTTCACTATGGTGTTTCTTCTTTTACATCTTCTTCAGCTACTTGTTCCTCAATCTTTTCCATATATTCTTTCTTTTATTCTTGTAATTTTCTTAGTTTAGGATGATACTGAGTGAATTTTACACTCCTCAAAGCAATAAAATTCAAATATTCACATGGGCACATGTTGGGGCATCTGGGTAGTGGTCCTCAAGGCCTCTCTCTAAATAATTCTGCAATTTTACCTATGTGATTCTCCATATTTTTCAATGTCGTCTTTTGGTACACTGATTCTTCCATTATATCTTTAATAACCACCCCATTCATGGTCATGAATGTGTCAAATGTCTCTTCTAAGGTATAAAATTTACTCATCGGTGATGTCCCTTGGTGCTAAGGTTGAAAATCTTATTGTCTTGGCTAAAATCCTTGGACTTGGTTTTGTTGTTGTCGTGGTTGTTGTTACCTCCAACCTTAAAAGTGATTAACATGATCATAATCAGAATAATTTACCTCTTTTGTATACATACCTAGGGTTTGTTATTGTTTTCCAATCATGGTGTCAATATTTTTTGTCAGTAACTCCATTTACACCATCATCCAGTTGTTATTGTCGACTATGTAGATTCCTCTTTTTTTCATCCCTTCACCTTGCCACTAGAAGTTGTTGCAATAATCCCATTTGGTAGGTTTTAGCTCTCCTTAGGTATTTCTTCATTAGTGACCCACTAGTTGTGGCATCTAAAATTGACCCATTACCCTATGAAATTCCATTGTAGATATTTTTTATTAATAAACATATCTCTATATTGTGATGATGGAATTTATACATCATATCCTTGAAATGTTCCAAAGAAAATTAGAGTGATTTGTCCTCAAATTGACCAAAGTTAAGAATATTTACCTGTATATCCATTGATTTTGAAGATAGGAATAAGAAAGTGAGAAATTTCTTTTCAAACTCATCCCATGTGGTGATGGAATGAGTAGGAAAACATTGAATCAACTCAAGAGTTTGATCCCTCAATGAAAATATAAATAGTCGAAGCATTACCACATCACTTGAGACCTTATAGAATTAGAAGGTGTCGTGGAGCTTGATAAAGCTACCCAGATGCATTTTTGTAACTTTACATGGTAGTCTGGTGAATTTCACATTGTTCAAGATCATCTGGATGATGACAGGTTTGATCTTGAAATGATTTTCTACAATAGGAGGTGCTAGAATTCTTGGTTGTAGTCCTATGTTTGATGGAAATCTGTAATTTGTAATCATACATAGCCCTAAATCTCTTATTGGTACCCTAAAAATTTTTCGATCCTTTATTCCAGCCATGATTAAAGTTTCTTGGTTCTTCCTTAGGATTTTATCAAGTTTGAGATCGAACTTAAAAACCTATTTACCTTTTGTGCATGTATTGTGGTCGTGCATTCATAATTAAAATTATGAAAAATTCAGCACAAAATACCCAAAATGAATAAATAAATTAAAATAAAATTAAAATTTAAAACCTAAAAACTATTTTTCAATCCCTCTCATCAATGATGTCAATTTTTATAGGCCTACAAGGGGTGTCATTATTTCCCTATGGGGAAAACCAAAATGCAAAATTTATTAAATTCATCAAATGATACAAAAAATAATTAGATTAAATATATCATGTAGGAAGATAGAGTTCAAACCCATGAGATAGTACAATTAGTATTTTAGGTTTTTAAAATATTTGATTTATCTAATTTGAAGAAAGAGGAAAGAAATTATGTTTGTTGTTTTGAAAGAGAGAGAGATAAATCATGGAAAATTGGGTTTTGAAAAATCAGGTTTTGAAAGTGTGTCTAGGTTTTATAATTTTAGGGTTTAGGTGAAATTGGATTTGGTAGTTAAATTAATTAATTCATAGTGGCATCAGATTCAGGATGAGGTAGATTTTATGATCATGTAATCCCCTACACTACATAGAAATCCCCATTTTCCCATAGTCAGGTAATTTAGGGCATTACTGAATCAAGCTTGTCTCAATTCCATTTTTAAACCTAGTTACCATAAATGTGAAAATGTTCATACCTAATTTATGGAAACTATTTACACAATTAAAATGTACTTTTAGATTCACCAATCAATGGACATGATTAAAAAATAGATTGGTAATTTATTAATTAATTTTGGAAAATCAATACATGAATAAAATACAATAAAATAATCCAATGAGACCTTCCCCCTTCTGCTACATCACCCTAGAACAAGGAAAGAATTACCCCCTCATCTTAGTGATGAGAAAGGAGTAAGTAGAAAAGAAAAATAAAACATAAATAAAGTGAAGACATCGACTTGTGAGGATCATGCGCAGTGCAGCTCTCGTCCCAAGCTTTGGTCCCCAGAATATGTCCTAGAAGCAGTGACATAGCTCTATATTTATAGACTTCCATGGTGATAATTTTTCATTTAGGTCATCATAATTATATAAAATTATGATTAAAGGGTCTACCCCAACATTAAATGTCCACCCAGGTCTTTATTTTGTGTGTTCTATCGAAAATACTGTCAAAAAATTTATTTGGGAAAATTTGTCAACTTTCACAGAATGGAAGTTATGTCATGAAATGAAAGTATCATCCCTTTATTTTTCTGTTATTTTCTTCACTTCATTCTCTGAAATTGGTTCAATCCTTGTAATATATTCATGTCCTAATGTGAATTGTGTATTTCTAACTCTAAAATCTCTATTTCACTTTGGTTCTTCAGTTTTGTGCCCCAAAAGCATCCCATAGGCATCCTTCATCATGTGAAGCCTTATTTTAATGGAATATTTTGTCACTTTTGGATTATTTTTATTATTTCCCACAAATTATAGTATCTTCACAGTATGAAAAAAACATTATATGTATAATAAATAATTAACCATAAATTTACCAAGATCAATACATTTATATATCAAAAAAATGTGCATGAAATGGATGTATCAACACATCAGACTCTTGTATGTGTCTAGAAAACTATATTACATTGGAATCTAATGAGATTTCATTGATAATGGACCAGGATTCAATGTCATTATGATCGTATCACTTCATCTATTGGGTTATATTGATGCTGACTTGTCCCCATCTCCTTTGACACTTAAAGGGTATGACAAGAGCGAAAAAAACCCCTCAATCGAATCAATCATAGGATGCAATTTGGATACCTAGTATCTGATTTCAAATTTCTAATTATTTGGAAGGATACAGCCTTAAATGTCCTTCTGGGGAGGTCTTGGTTTTACCAACATGTGGAAATCTATTCATCATATCACTAATTACTCAAATACTACATCAATGGAAAAATCAGGACATTATATGGTGATAAATCTCTCTTTGAGTCTTGTAAATCTTAATATATTGATGTTGTATTTTATTAGATATAAGGGAAACAACCCATGACTTATTATGTTACTTGGATTATGGATCCAAATTTTCTAGAAATAACCTCATATAATTCATTTAAAGATATCGAGGATGAATATGTACTTCCCATTAATCAGATCAAAAATTTGATTTCAGATTTGGGGGTGTCTTCATCGAAATTTGTGATATCTATGATGGTGGTGGCTAATGCGCTGGTCCCTGTCCATAAAAGGTGATTCCCTTTCCTTTATCCCCTTCTAAAATCTCATTCTCCTTCTTCCTTTTCCTCAAATATCTCTTGGACTGAAAGTCTCGGAATTGCTCGATGATTGCCATAATATTTCATTATCGGCGTCGGAATTCTCAGAATAATCAGATCTTCTAAAGCTAACTCTGGTTGTGAGGTTTTATTAGAGATGGCCCTCGGTAGAATCCTTCGACAGGCACATCTTCGAAGCTTGGAGTCTACAAGATAGGGAGATGGTGGGACTTATGTACAATCGGCATATTATGGTCTGTTTTGACTCAGAGGCCGATCTCATCAAAGCCTGGTTAAGTTCTCCAAAAAGATTAAATGGTTTCAGATTTTTTCTGCTTCGGTGGTCCTTTGATTTGCATATGAATTGTGATCTTCACTCAATGGAAACCTAGGTAAGTCTTCCTAACCTTCCTCTACTATTCCAAAATCCCTCTATTCTTTGCATGATAGGGAATCTGATAGGTAGATACATGTGTTCGGATAGCCGCACACCGACCCTTTTTCATCTCATGAATCCATGTATCTATGTTGAAATGGATGTTTCAAGGGTGTCGTTCGAATATGTGTGGATCACGGTGGGTGAGGAGTATCGCTGCAAACAATACGTGGTTTATGAAACTTGGACGGATTTTTGCTCTGAATGTAAGAAGATGGGACATTTGAAGGATTATTATCATAGGAGTTCTCTGATGAACGTTTTGAAGATAGGATTTAGCAGTGGCAGAGAGGTTGAGACTCATCCTAAGGATGGAGAGAAAAGACCTCCTAGTTTGGCTAATCAGAAAAGTGTTGGAATTCAATCCTTCAGCCCTCTAAGGGTATGTGATGGGTCAATTGAGACTAAAACATGTTAGACACCTCGATTTCGTTTACCTGTGAAGAAGGTATTGGTGACTTATGACAATCTGACAATGTCTAGTGTGTTTAATAGGATGAGGCAAGATTTGGCTGGGACACCCTATTGCAATACTCTGCTTCATAAGGACAATGTGTGGGAGGAAGACTTGTTTTAGCAGGATGTGGATCATGAGGGGCGTATGTTGGTTGGGATTAAAATTGTCAAGGCATAGATGAAGGTATGTTAGGAGAAGGTTCTGGTGGAGGTGGCTGGCTCAGGTCATGGTGGCCTGAAGAAGGGGATGTTGGGGCTGGATTTGGAGGTGGCACAGCAAACCAGTGCTGAAAAATCATGGGGACTTGAACTGAGGGGTCGAGCTTCACTCCCTTTGAGCAATATATTTGAAGGACTTGCAGAGGACAGTTTGAGTTCCTCCCATTTTCCACCTGAGGCAATTAAAGTATTTGTGAATGAGAACAATAGAGAGGATCACATTCACTCGGCTGGTGAAAACACAAGTCTAAGGAAACATAGATGCAATAAGAGAAGGAAGGGGAGGAAGTACTATTCCTCTTTACCTCCCCCCTTGGAAACTCATTCGGCCAAGAAGGATATCACCAAAAAGGATATCATTGAGGATGTGAACCTTCAAATTCTAGGGGACTAAGAGGATCAATGTTTGAACCCTTTTTTAATCTCTAAGGAAAAGTTGGTCGAACAGTTCTTGATTATTAATGCCTTCGAGGAGGAGGCAGCCAAAATGATGGGGAGGCCATTAAGAGTGACCCTTAATGAGGATAAATATGCTTGGATTGACAAAAAAAGACCTTATTCTCATAGAGGTATTCAATAGAGGGATGATTATCATTGAGGAGTACATCCAGTCTTAGGACCAACTGGCCTCAAAGTTTGAAAATCTGATAATGGTGGCTCCAAACCTCCAGGTAACTACTATCTCATGGAAGTTGTTTAGGGATCCAGCTTCAGGCATTATTAAGTTACTATTTTATTTCTCGAGTTAAATTGGTGTTTTCTCTTGGGTTGGATGTATATCGGGTTTGGAGGGAACTCATTTGTGGATCAGTGTTTTGTGTATCTTCAGGTGAAGTCTGGGTGTTTCTCTTCCAGCATTTTATTTGGTTCTGCTTCAGATGGGGTTCATAGCATGAGGTCGTCGCCTCTATATGCCACTTGGAGTGGAATACTGAGAGGGTATGGTTTAGCCATCGATTATGTGCCCATGCATCTTTTAATTTTGGACTGCTGAGGCAAGGTTTTATGTTTTAAGTCATTGAATTCATGTATCATGGTTTCTCACTTTTTCCTTAAAAGTGTTGCTTTAATAAAAAAATTAATTTTCAGTCAGTCTGTACTGGTTATTTTGGTTGTTTTTCTGGATTTTGTGGTTCTCACCTTTCCCTTAAAAGTGATTTGATAAAATAAAAAAATAATTTTCAGTCAGTCAGTGGAAACACATCAAGTGAAAATACACATGTTTTACCCCCAAAGCTTCAGTGGACCCCTGTGTCATCGGCTGAATCGGAAGAATCCCTCGCATCACAGATGGAGATCGAGGATACCTCTCCTACATCCTCCAGATGTCGAAACATTGAATTCTCCTCTAACTGTGAATATTTACCTTCATCTCTTATCTCTCCTAAGGTGAGTATAGAAAATAAAAATGAATAGGAATATGAAGAGGAAGAGTAATATGACCTCAAAGATGCTTCTATAGTATTTAAGTAGGGTGTATCTACTACCATTGACAAACTCTAGTAGATAAACATATGTATGGAAGATTATTCTTGACCTACGTTGATTAGTGAATTTATTCCCATTAAATGAAAAGAATTATATACCTACTTGTTAATGAATAATTGGTATGTTTTAACTTGTAATTACATATAAATGTTGAGCCTTGACCCTGATGTGGCCACCCACCACCGAGGATTACTAGAAGATGGTTGTATTTACTAACAGGGAGTCAGGAGGACACATCCAACTCATGTTGAAAAAGTAAAATCCAAATTTGATAAAATTATCAAGGTAAATTTCATTCAGTAAGTATAGTACCCAAATTTTCTCACCAATATTGTCTCATTCAAAAAGAATAATGTATTAATCAAAGCTTTTATCAACTTTAGTGATATTGACTGGCACTATCCAAAAGATGATTTTCCAGTTCTAATTACAAAACTTATGTTCAATGTAATGGCAAGATATTAAACTCTCTCCTTTAGGACATAACCAAATATGAATGGATCGTAAATATTAAGAATCCACTACCTTCAGGGCACCCCAAGGGGTATACTTCTATCAAGTAATTCCCTTTAGTATATAGAATTCTAACACTACATACCAACATTATATGCATTGTATCTTAAAACTATTCTTGGTAAATTACATTGAGTGTCATATTGATGATATTATGGTGAAATACAGGCATATTTATGATCATCTTACTGATCTAGAGATCATTTTTAATAAGCTATGGTATTATATCTTAAAAATTATCCCCTTAAAGTGTGTTTTTGGTGTTACCTTGGGAAAGTTTATTGGATTCATGGTATTACATTTAGGAATCAAAGTCATTCCTGAGAATAAAAAGGTTTTCCTTGACATGTTACCTCCCCAAAACCTCAAATATTTGAGAGGAATAAAAGGATGCCTCACCTACATTTGATTCTTTATAGTGAATATTTTAGGAAAGTGTATACCCTTTACAAAGTTAATAAAAAAAGGGGTCACTTATTAGTGGAATGATGACTACCAAGAAGCATTTGATAGTCTAAATAAATATCTTTTGAGTCCACTGGTTTTGATGTCACCTATTGAAAGAATGTCACTCATATTATATGTGACAGTTTTATAACAATTTTTGGGTGTTTTCCTAGCACAAAAGAATGATTCTAAGAATTAAAATAGTTTGTATTATCTCAGTTATACCATGATTGATACTGAGACTCATTATTAAAATATCAATACAAACTATTTAGTTTTAATCTTTATTTTTCAAAAAAAGAGGCACTATCTACAGCACCATGAGGTCCATTTGTTCTCTTGAAATAACCCCCTCAAATAATCCTCAACTTTCACATGTTGACTGAATGTTTGGAATAGTGGGAAGTCATATTATAGTAGTTTGAAATTCAGTTCATACCACATAAGATGATAAAGGGGCAGGATTTAGTAGATTATCTCACAAAGCATTCCTCTTTAGAAGAAATACTAGTGAATACTGAACTATAGGATGAATAAATCTTCTTTATCCTAGACTCCCCCCAGACATGGGATATGTATTTTGATGGCATGTCAAAAATTCTAATAGGAAATATGATGGAAGACCCTTGGCTCAATAGAGTCGGTTTGGGAGTCATTCTTATCTCTCCCAAAAAGGTAGTCCTACCTTATTCCTTCCTATTGTCGGAATGTTTCACCAATAATGAGGTAGAATACCAGGTCTTCATTGCAGGCTTGATACTAGAACTACAAATACCAATGACCCACTTAAAATTTAAAGTTGATTTAGAGTTGGTGATCAAACAAGTCAATTATTACTATGCCATTAAAAAAGAAGAGTTGATCCCCCCTTCTTGGCTATGTTTGAAGGTTGGTGGTAGAATTACCCTCGAAACTAACAATAACTCATATCCCACACTCATAGAATTATCAGGTTGATGCATTTTCAAATGTTTCTATAGCCTTTTCATACCAAGATAGGGACAAAATAGTCATCAGTATTGTGCACCATAGAATAGTGTCACTATTCATTTGTAATAGCATGGAAGAGATCAATGAGGTTGATTACATCCCTGAACTAGAAAATCTTTCCAATGGTTGGATGATTCCCATACTAGACTACCTTAAAATTTGAACACTTTCACCAAAAAGATCTAGGAAAGAAAAAATATGACAACGGGCAGTCAACTTCATCATTTATGAGAGATCGAGCTATCATAAGATTCTTTATAAATGGGGACTTGATGGAGTTCTCATCATATGTATTGATGTGGAGGAAATATTTTTCATCATGAAAGAAGTCCATATTTTTACTGGCATCACCCATCTGTTGGGAACCAAGATTTCTCACCAAAGTAGGAGTCTTGGGTATTTTTATCCTTCAATATCATGGGATTACACACAATTCACCAAAAAGTTTCATTCTTATCAAGTGCATGCCAACTTCATCCATCAACCCCCATATTTATTACACACTTACAAATACTCTTGTCCATTAATTGTATGGGTAATATATATTTTGGGTCCATACCCTTCCACTAAATCAAATTAGTTTAAGTATATCCTCACTGTTAATAACTTTTTTTCCAAATGAGATGAGGTGATACCTATCAAATAATTAGGGACCAATAGCATTATTATTTTTGTGAAGTTAATATCATTACCATATTTGGTGTTCCTCTCACAATATTGATGGATAATAGTACCAATTTTTTTCTTTAAAATTGAAAATTCTATACCAAGAGTATAACATTAACTTCAACCATTCATCCTACTATCATGCAACAGCTAATGGGAAGATATAGGTGTTTAATAAAACTCTATAAAATATACTCAAGAAAATTGTTGAAAAGTAAAATAATTATTGGCCCGAAAAGATTATACATGCCTTATGGGCCTACCAAAATACAACTCACACTACTACACAGGTGACCCTATATTCACTAATATATGGGACATAAGTATTTTTTCCAATTTAAGTCTATTTTCCTTCACTCTTCATTACTATCTGTAATCAATCGTCCTTGTACGAGCAATCCTAGAAGTGATTTGATGAGTTGTAAAGGCTGATGAGAAGAGATTTCATACCTTACATCATCTATAGTTTCACCGAAACTGAATAGCATGAACCTTCAATAAGAAATTTTTTCTTCATCCATTCCTCCAAGGAGAACTAGTTTTGGCTCTCATATATCCAATGATATCTAGAAAGATACCTATGAAGATTGAACCCAAATGGGAAGGGCCATTTTTCATCCATAATTTCCACTCTAATAGTGCATATTCATTGATTACTATGGAAAATTAGTGTACTGCACCCCCCACCAATGTAAGGTTTATTAAGAAATATTTCATGTGATCAATGACAAATCATCCTTACTGCATGACGTTATACTACACAAAGAGGTCCTTGTTGCAAGACCTTAAAAATCATGAACCATATCTCCCTAGTCACAAGAAATTAAATTGTATTAAAACATATTCATAAAATGATGTTAAAATTTAGTCTTACCCTATACACCACACATAGGAATCCTTGGGCAACAAGCTTATGAAGCCTCATTCAATGAACATGGGATGCCTCACATGAAATTATTCCCCAAACATCTAGGTGTCTTTAATGCAATATCCTCACACCATCTCTTATTGTCACTCCTTCTATGAAAAAATTGTCTTTACTACATGACATTAAACTGCATGGAATGGTCCAGAGTGAATTACCTTAAAAGGCACATGGATTGTCCAAGTCACCCACAATAAAACCATAGGACAATTCCTTTTAAGCATGGTTAAATTCGAGAACTATGTGTACCTTGATTCTTACCCCAATGAGATACATAGTGACACCCAAATCATATATCCTCACCCATCCACCACCATAAAAAATCCCCATTCCCTACATATGAGTCAAATCAGTGTGGGGAATCTTTTCCCAGAATTATTTATAACTTGATTCCTATCCACATGGGATATGTAGTGATGCATGGACCTTATGTATTAGGCCCAGCCTGAAGTTCTAAACCTGGGTATGATTATATTTGATAGTGTTTTACCCCATGTCATTCATTCACATAAAAATCCTCCTTAATATATAATGAATTCATTCCATATCTACTGATGTTCTTAGATACATGTCCTTAAAAGGCATACCAAACCTCCATGTTATAAGATGTTAAATTGTATGGTTCGCATCTCTATCGTATGACAAAAAAAATATGCATTATTATGGGCTTCATCTAAGATAACCATTGTTATTAGATTTGGTCACCTATAAAACCTTTACCTTACTTTTGGATTGATTCTCATTTTTATGAGGTACATAATGATTCATGGATTCTACATCCTATTTCAGCTACAATAGGGTAAAAATTTCCTCTCCCTGTAAAAAAACACAATCATTATGGGGAATCTTATATAGAACTACATGTTTCTTGATTCTTGTTTCCATGGGATATGTAGTGATGCCCAGATCTCAAATCATGGGTCCAACCACATCATGATAAAAATGTTCTCCCTTCTTCTATATATGACCTTAATCCATGCAGGATATTCCAACATGGGTTCCATCATTTGAAAAATCATGGTTAAGACAAATGTTCCCTTACTTATACATGAGTCAGGAACACACCACCGATTCTTGGTCAATTATGTTCTAAATTCTCATTTAATATTTAGGTACCTTCCTTTCACAAATCACACTCCATGTCCTTGGAAATTCGGATCTCCATAATCTTTCCCTATTTTTCAAAAAAAAAGGAATTCAACTTTGGAGCACACCATTGTTTTGAATATTAATACTACTCCCAAACATCTCTCTTCATAATATATATCCCCATATAGGGGTTAGTTAACCATAGACAACTTCATCCTTAGGAGAAAATAATTTTATCTTCGTACACCCTGACTGTAGAGACCCGAAGCCTGACTTACATAGACTTTACATTACTTTTGCGGAATACTTAGTACATAACAAAAACACACACACACAAGGATCGTAATAGTTTAGTGTCTTTGGAAACTCGTAACGTAGTCTTCTAATCGTGGTGAAAGATCTTCAATATCTCCCATAAAGATCTTCCTTTTTTTTACCTAAAAAATTTCTTTATATCCTAGGGAAAAGAAAACATAAAAGGGTGAGCTCAAATGCTCAGTAAGGGTATACAAAAGAAAAATCAATCACATCATATTCATAAGAACATAACTTTTGGAAATCTTAACCTGCAAAAGAGAGCATAATTTCATAACATGGGATAAATCATAGTAGTGAAATGAAATCTCAATAATCATAACTTAAAACATGAAACTTTGTGGAATACACACATAATCATAGAGAATCATTTCTTGTTAGTCAAGACTCATTGCCAAGACTATCTTAGTGGACAAAGTCCCTTTCTGAATCGAGTAACCCTCGTTTCAGTCCTGTTTCACTGAACCGGTATAACCTACCATTTCAGCCATGTCTATCTCATGAGATATAAAATCTTTACCCAATGCATTGGAGGGAGATATAGGTCCCACCCATCTTATAATGAATCCTTTCTTATGTGTGCCACATAATCATAAACCATACATCATAGCGTAACCCATGTAATAAAAATGGGATTCTTAAACAACATGACATCATAAAACAATTCATATAAGATAAAGGAATTCATAAAAATATTTCCATAACAACATAATAAAATCCATGTAATAATAGGGATAAAAACAGAACCCTTTTATTATCTTAGATGGCAAATAATTTTGATAAAATACTTGAACTCCATTCTTGAGGAAAATATCCTTTCTACTTCAAAAACATTTTTCCTTTCATAACATGTCATACGAATTTAAAATAAAATAAGTTGATTAAAAATAAACTTGAAAACTTGTAAAGGAAGCTTCTTGGAAATAATGTTTTAAAAATCCATTCATGCCGTATAAGTTAAAAAAACATTCTTCGTACTTTTGTCGGAAAAGTCAAAAAGTACCTCGTACGACAAAAGATTCCTTTCATAGATATTACTAAAAACTCACCGAAGGGTAAAAATGGATTTAAACAATTGTAGTTGGATGGAAATAATATTACATATTGATGAAACATGGATGTGGATGATAAAATACACCCCAGTAAATACTTACGAATAAACAATCTCGGATAAAAATGAGATTGTGATATTTCCCTTACCTTAGGTCCGACTTGCTTTGTAAGTGTCCGAACCTCCTGTATAATGATTTAAATCATGTTATTGACTTATTCCAGAATCATATTCATTGTTATTATATCATATATGGTCCACTTATGACTTTATATTACCCGTTCTTTTGTAAATTTATGTTAAAGAAGCGTTTTGGGTAAAATCGTCTCATTTGTCGTTCGTGTTTTTAACTTGTAATTATTCATATGATTACTTAGATCATGATTACTTAATTACAGAATATAAAACATGATTTATATATATATATATATTCAGAATATACATATATAATAAATCAGTAAATGGAAAGAAATACACCATTCATGGAGACGGTAGTCCGTACGCACGCATGAACGCTGTTTTCGTTTCCTTATTGAATTGAATGGAATTAAGTAGATGCCATACATATAAATATAAATAATTCCAGTATCATTATTATGTCATATATTTTATTAGAACTTATTATATATACTTTATAATCATTCATGAATGGTTAATCATTGAGAATGAATCTCATCGCGTCGTGGAGACGGTAGTCCGTACGTACGCACGAGCGATGATATCGTTCACATGGTCGTGGAATTGTGTTGAAGTGTATGTATACTATTTCAGTATCAATATCACTTTATAATAATCATATATAGTTACTCATTAAACCATTATACCCATCCAATTAATGTGGTGGTGGAAAATAGATTACACCACGGCGTGGAGACGGTATTCCGTACGTACGCACGCGCGGTGATTTCCTTTTTTCCGTAGGATGGATAGATGGTGAAATAGGGTTGTTTCATACTTATAATAACATATCAGTATATGAGTGATACTGATGTTATTACTTCATAATGAAACAACCTAATAAGAAGAAGTGGAAGAAGAAATAAAGATGAAAGAATTGGTAACGGTAATTACCTCTTCTTTGAAGCGCCTCTTTGAGACCTCCTCTTAGGGCACTAAAATTGGTCTTTGAGGAAGACCAGAACCTCTAGGATTATTCTAGGGAAGTGGAGAAGGGATTTTGTCAGAGTTTGGACGAGCTTGAGTGCTCAAATTGGTGTGAGGAGAAGGGGGAGGAGGTTCCCTTTTATAAGGGAGGAGAGGGGCACCTTAGGAATATCTCAAAATATTATTTTATATTAAAGTCAAAATCGGTTTATAATGGTTCCAAAGGGTCTTATTTCGAAGCTAAAGTGGGGATGGGTCGAAATCCTATCAACCAATAAGATTTAGACAAGTTTAGGTTATTATTTTAACCTTATCAATTAGATTTAACCCTAAGTTAAATAATTTTACTTTTACCGTGTATTTTTGTTTTCTTTCACTATATGGTTAATACACTTACTATAACATGCCAAACGAACCCCAAATTGTATATTATTAATACATATATCCTTATCTAAGTCATTTGGCCGAATCTTAGATTTTTAGGAATAAAATAACAATTAATAATATAATATTTGATTTAAAAACTATTTTGTGTCAATTTTGACACTATTTGATATATGATTTTTTTGAAAGTCATAACATAATGATAAGTTCGAACCAAGTTATTTAAATTAACAATAACATGTGATATTAACCTATAAAATTAGTGTAAGTCATAAAAAGTCTCAAATTACATTTATTTGGGCATTTATAACATCAATTATGTCAATATTTCATTAATAAGACAATTACTGCATCATCTATGTGTCATAATAAATGATACTTATTTAATCCCTAAAAATTATAAATAAATTCCTATGATGTAGATAATTGTATTATCTTTCTGGAGACTATTCATGTTCGAAGTTTCATGAAGTTTATCACTAGATTAAAATTATTATACTTATAAGAATTAAGAAAGTGACATGTTGTCACATTCTTTGGTTTTAATAATAATTAAATTATTTTCATTGACAAAATTTAATTAAATCAATCTAATCCGACCCTTAGGTGATATGGGTCGACTTTTAGTCATCCAATAGGATTTTGACATTTGTTAGGGAAATTTTAAAATATTATATTTACCCTTAATTACCCGATTTACCTTTCACTATGGTAAATAAAATTTACCGTAGTTACTATTCATAATTTCCAAAAATAAAAAGTAGCCTATTAACATAACTTGGACCCACTGATTCCAAATATGGAATCCATTTTTTAAAATTCCATACACAGAAGTTGCAGAAATTAAATTATAATTAATCCCGTTGTCGAATAAAAACGGGTTTTTGTTTAAAACATTGCAAAAGATTGAATTGATTTAACCTACGAATTCAAGGTAAAATAAATGCTAATGACATACATTATATTAAATGGTAAAAATATATTCTATTTATACTTTAAAACCATTCAATATTATAATTTAACCACATAAGATATTATGATGAAAAAAGTTGTTTTTAATTAAAATATAGCGTGTTTTTACTATTCATTAAAATGTGAAAGTTACCAGAATAATATGAAAATTTTATCCAAAGTAAATTTTTATATCTTGATTCCAAAGAAGAATTTTATTTTGTCAAATTGAACTTATAAACATGTCAAAAACTAGATTTAAAGTGGATGCGCCATCCAAAGGCGGCAAAACTGCATTTTTTGAAAAATACTTATTTTACCCGAAAAAATTTATTTTGTTCTTATACCATGTTCTAAAAATGTGTAAGATGAATAATAATGTTATAAAATTAAAAATTTAGTTAATACTATTCATAACGGCTAGTTCATGACAATATTATAATAATATAACATTGTTTATTAAAACCCGGTATTGCGTACAACACACGCTATCGAGGAAGGTCGCGATTGCGTGTAATGCAAGCCAAGTCAGGGTTGCGTGTTGTGAAAGAATCCTTCGTTGTTTCGTATAACAGAATCCAACCATATTTCATTTATACATTTAATATATATATATATATATACTCAAAGTTGCGTAGAATAACTATTATCAAAATTGTATGTAACACGATCCAAGAATAGTGTTGCGTATACTGCAAGATAATACGGTGTTGCGTATAGCACAAGGTAATCTTGGTGTAGAATACAACACAAGAAATTAATGAAATTAAAATAATATTTTTCATAAAATCTCGGGGTGTTACATTCTACCCCCCTTAAAATGAATTTCGCCCTCGAAATTCGTCGGGGTTATAAATGGTTTACTATTTGAAAGTTTCTTTGATAGAAACCCACATCGTAAAAAGGAATACCAAAACTTGGCTTTAAAAACTAAAGTATGAAATGTAACGATTACCCAAATAAACTAATCACTGGGTTTCCACATAGGTGAAAATATGGATATGGAAGAGAAATCTAACCATCATGTTTTGATGGAGAGTGGTAGAGAACATGGCTATGGAAAAGCCAACAATCACAAATCCATAAATTTGTGATGATCTAAGGTACCATCTGATTAATCAGATATAAGAGCACTAGGACAACATTTTTGGTTTTCAAGATCGTTTCCCTAAAGTTGAAGAATTTGAATTAGAATAAATACTTACTTTATTTTGGTACAATCTCACTATTGTTCGTGCCTTGAACAATTTCCACTTCATCTCTTAAATAAATGAACTTGAATTTGTTATTCGTGAAGTGTTAGCAGATCATGTGATAGAATGACGGGTCATTCCATCTGTCTTAAACAAAAGGTTAGAAAAAGTTATTAAATATACATAATTCATTCTATAGTGAGATTAATCATATATGGTTCCTAAAATGGACTTATACATCATATATCATACTGCTTAATATAATAAAACTAGTTTATACTAAACAGGGATTTCCTGTAGGCCAGTGGTAGGCGATAAAGGCCAGTCGCACTTCGATTGTGGGTTCGATTTCCACAGCCTTTTCCGACGCGATGGGCTATCGCCCGTCCTGCAGGTTGTCCTTTTTCTAAAACTATATTACTATAACATCCCATCAATAATATCGAAAAAACTTCTATCCTTAAACAATACTAACTTATGTCCAACATAGTCCATTCCAATCTTTATGCTTATCCAAAATACTGCAGTCCACTCTCATAATATAGTGAAAACAATTACCAGAGATTTAATACCATCGTTGATCCCCATATATCATAAGATATGTCTTGTTGGTCACATTACAAACATTCAAAGTCCTTAATCATGTATTCTCTTGAATACCTTAGTGAAAACATGAATGCAGTTAAAAGTTAACACCTTCCACATACCAAAATCCTCAAAATTCTATATACTCAAACCATTATATCACTTAGTCCTTATATCAATCATGAGCTCATGAATACTGTCAAACATTTCATTTTCTCCTTATCCCTTCATTATGCTCATATCATCTACTTTCCAAAATATTTGAATCACTTTTCATGGTTACCGGTACCTTAAAATTATTGAAAACCACAATAGACCAATACATAAATATTTCAATACACCATAAAAGTACCTCAACAACATTATTCCTGAATACCAATACATAAAAACTTCAGTCCATCCACTTCAATGATTGTCCTGGAAGAAGTTCTTCCTTGATTTAGAAGTAACTTTTTAGGTCAGGGCATTGAGTTGGGTAATGCCCATGTTCTCCACAAATAAGACATTGAACTCCATAACAGTCTGTCACTCTATGACCCTTTTCTCCACACAGATAACATCGGTCCCTCCATTTGAGGTATTCCTCAAGGTTCTTCTTCCCTTCTTTAGAAATCTCAATCTTCCTTTCATTAAGATCCTCAACATGCGAACATGCAAAATAGTCTATCTTCCTCTTCTTTGATGAATTAGGAATACCACTAAATTTCACCTTGTTAATCATATATCGCGATGACTGATTCGGCATAATCACAACATCTTTCTCTCTAGGCATTACACAATTTTGTTTCTCATAGTCACCAATTTGTCCATTGGATTTAATGTTAACCGAATTCCTTTTGGTTCCCTCCATTAACTAAAACACAAAAAGAATCTTGTGAGAGGAAAAAATCATGCTAGAGAAAACAACATAGTAAAGGGGGAGTACCCTCAATATCTATCTTCTTAGGTTAAATTCTAAGATCGTTACCGTAGTTATAGGACTGTATCCTATACGTATACTTATCCTTAGGGACATCCCTAGACAAACCTTATAAATATCTCTAGGGATCTCACTAAAGTTCTCGCATCCTAGTTTCCAAAGGTTGACTAAACCTTTCCTCTGATACCAACTGTAGAGACCCGAAGCCTGACTTACATAGACTTTACATTACTTTTTCGGAATACTTAGTACATAACAAAAACACACACACACAAGGATCGTAATAGTTTAGTGTCTTTGGAAACTCGTAACGTAATCTTCTAATCATGGTGAAAGATCTTCAATATCTCCCATAAAGATCTTCCTTTTTTTTACCTAAAACCTTTCTTTATATCCTGGGGAAAAGAAAACATAAAAGGGTGAGCTCAAATGCTCAGTAAGGGTATACAAAAGAAAAATCAATCACATCATATTCATAAGAACATAACTTTTGGAAATCTTAACCTGCAAAAGAGAGCATAATTTCATAACATGGGATAAATCATAGTAGTGAAATGAAATCTCAATAATCATAACTTAAAACATGAAACTTTGTGGCATACACACATAATCATAGAGAATCATTTCTTGTTAGTCAAGACTCATTGCCAAGACTATCTTAGTGGACAAAGTCCCTTTCTGAATCGAGTAACCCTCGTTTCAGTCCTGTTTCACTGAACCGGTATAACCTACCATTTCAGCCATGTCTATCTCATGAGATATAAAATCTTTACCAAATGCATTGGAGGGAGATATAGGTCCCACCCATCTTATAATGAATCCTTTCTTATGTGTGCCACATAATCATAAACCATACATCATAGCGTAACCCATGTAATAAAAATGGGATTCTTAAACAACATGACATCATAAAACAATTCATATAAGATAAAGGAATTCATAAAAATATTTCCATCACAACATAATCAAATCCATGTAATAATAGGGATAAAAACAGAACCCTTTTATTATCTTAGATGGCAAATAATTTTGATAAAATACTTGAACTCCATTCTTGAGGAAAATATCCTTTCTACTTCAAAAACATTTTTCCTTTCATAACATGTCATACGAATTTAAAATAAAATAAGTTGATTAAAAATAAACTTGAAAACTTGTAAAGGAAGCTTCTTGGAAATAATGTTTTAAAAATCCATTCATGCCGTATAAGTTAAAAAAACATTCTTCGTACTTTTGTCGGAAAAGTCAAAAAGTACCTCGTACGACAAAAGATTCCTTTCATAGATATTACTAAAAACTCACCGAAGGGTAAAAATGGATTTAAACAATTGTAGTTGGATGGAAATAATATTACATATTGAGGAAACATGGATGTGGATGATAAAATACACCCCAGTAAATACTTACGAATAAACAATCTCGGATAAAAATGAGATTGTGATATTTCCCTTACCTTAGGTCCGACTTGCTTTGTAAGTGTCCGAACCTCCTGTATAATGATTTAAATCATGTTATTGACTTATTCCAGAATCATATTCATTGTTATTATATCATATATGGTCCACTTATGAATTTATATTAACCGTTCTTTTGTAAATTTATGTTAAAGAAGCGTTTTGGGTAAAATCGTCTCATTTGTCGTTCGTGTTTTTAACTTGTAATTATTCATATGATTACTTAGATCATGATTACTTAATTAAAGAATATAAAACATGATTTATATATATATATATTCAGAATATACATATATAATAAATCAGTAAATGGAAAGAAATACACCGTTCATGGAGACGGTAGTCCGTACGCACGCATGAACGCTGTTTTCGTTTCCTTATTGAATTGAATGGAATTAAGTAGATGCCATACATATAAATATAAATAATTCCAGTATCATTATTATTTCATATATTTCATTAGAACTTATTATATATACTTTATAATCATTCATGAATGGTTAATCATTGATAATGAATCACATCGCGTCGTGGAGACGGTAGTCCGTACGTACGCACGAGCGATGATATCGTTCCCATGGTCGTGGAATTGTGTTGAAGTGTATGTATACTATTTCAGTATAAATATCACTTTATAATAATCATATATATTTACTCATTAAACCATTATACCCATCCAATTAATGTGGTGGCGTAAAATAGATTACACCACGGCGTGGAGACGGTATTCCGTACGTACGCACGCGCGGTGATTTCCTTTTTTCCGTAGGATGGATAGATGGTGAAATAGGGTTGTTTCATACTTATAATAACATATCAGTATATGAGTGATACTGATGTTATTACTTCATAATGAAACAACCTAAGAAGAAGAAGTGGAATAAGAAATAAAGATGAAAGAATTGGTAACGGTAATTACCTCTTCTTTGAAGCGCCTCTTTGAGACCTCCTCTTAGGGAACTAAAATTGGTCTTTGAGGAAGACCAGAACCTCTAGGATTATTCTAGGGAAGTGGATAAGTGATTTTGGCAGAGGTTGGCCGATCTTGAGTGCTCAAATTGGTGTGAGGAGAAGGGGGAGGAGGTGCCCTTTTATAAGGGAGGAGAGGGGCACCTTAGGAATATCTCAAAATATTATTTTATATTAAAGTCAAAATCGGTTTATAATGGTTCCAAAGGGTCTTATTTCGAAGCTAAAGTGGGGATGGGTCGAAATCCTATCAAACAATAAGATTTAGACAAGTTTAGGTTATTATTTTAACCTTATCAATTAGATTTAACCCTAAGTTAAATAATTTTACTTTTACCGTGTATTTTTGTTTTCTTTCACTATATGGTTAATACACTTACTATAACATGCCAAACGAACCCCAAATTGTATATTATTAATACATATATCCTTATCTAAGTCATTTGGCCGAATTGTAGATTTTTAGGAATAAAATAACAATTAATAATATAATATTTGATTTAAAAACTATTTTGTGTCAATTTTGACACTATTTGATATATGATTTTTTTGAAAGTCATAACATAATTATAAGTTCAAACCAAGTTATTTAAATTAACAATAACATGTGATATGAACCTATAAAATTAGTGTAAGTCATAAAAAGTCTCAAATTACATTTATTTGGGTATTTATAACATCAATTATGTCAATATTTCATTAATAAGACAATTACTGCATCATCTATGTGTCATAATAAATGATACTTATTTAATCCCTAAAAATTATAAATAAATTCCTATGATGTAGATAATTGTATTAGATT
Organism: Viscum album; assembly: GCA_963277665.1. Classification (NCBI taxonomy): domain Eukaryota; kingdom Viridiplantae; phylum Streptophyta; class Magnoliopsida; order Santalales; family Viscaceae; genus Viscum; species Viscum album. The sequence continues at coordinate 2,006,995,124 of OY728138.1, forward strand.
TCTGGAGACTATTCATGTTTGAAGTTTCATGAAGTTTATCACTAGATTAAAATTATTATACTTATAAGAATTAAGAAAGTGACATGTTGTCACATTCTTTGGTTTTAATAATAATTAAATTATTTTCATTGAAAAAATTTAATTAAATGAATCTAATCCGACCCTTAGGTGATATGGGTCGACTTTTAGTCATCCAATAGGATTTTGACATTTGTTAGGGTAATTTTAAAATATTATATTTACCCTTAATTACCCGATTTACCTTTCACTATGGTAAATAAAATTTACCGTAGTTACTATTCATAATTTCCAAAAATAAAAAGTAGCTTATTAACATAATTTGGACCCACTGATTCCAAATATGGAATCCATTTTTTAAAATTCCTTACACAGAAGTTGCAGAAATTAAATTATAATTAATCCCGTTGTCGAATAAAAACGGGTTTTTGTTTAAAACATTGCAAAAGATTGAATTGATTTAACCTACGAATTCATGGTAAAATCAATGCTAATGACATACATTATATTAAATGGTAAAAATATATTCTATTTATACTTTAAAACCATTCAATATTATAATTTAACCACAAAAGATATTACGATGAAAAAAGTTGTTTTTAATTAAAATATAGCGTGTTTTTACTATTCATTAAAATGTGAAAGTTACCAAAATAATATGAAAATTTTATCCAAAGTAAATTTTTATATCTTGATTCCAAAGAAGAATTTTATTTTGTCAAATTGAACTTATAAACATGTCAAAAACTAGATTTAAAGTGGATGCGCCATCCAAAGGCGGCAAAACTGCATTTTTTGAAAAATACTTATTTTACCCGAAAAAATTTATTTTGTCCTTATACCATGTTCTAGAAATGTGTAAGATGAATAATAATGTTATAAAATTCAAAATTTAGTTAATACTATTCATAACGGCTAGTTCATGACAATATTATAATAATATAACATTGTTTATTAAAACCCGGTATTGCGTACAACACACGCTATCGAGGAAGGTCGCGATTGCGTGTAATGCAAGCCAAGTCAGGGTTGCGTGTTGTGAAAGAATCCTTCGTTGTTTCGTATAACAGAATCCAACCATATTTCATTTATACATTTAATATATATATATATATATACTCAAAGTTTCGTAGAATAACTATTATCAAAATTGTATGTAACACGATCCAAGAATAGTGTTGCATATACTGCAAGCTAATACGGTGTTGCGTATAGCACAAGGTAATCTTGGTGTAGAATACAACACAAGAAATTAATGAAATTAAAATAATATTTTTCATAAAATCTCGGGGTGTTACATTCTACCCCCCTTAAAATGAATTTCGCCCTCGAAATTCGTCGGGGTTATAAATGGTTTACTATTTGAAAGTTTCTTTGATAGAAACCCACATCGTAAAAAGGAATACCAAAACTTGGCTTTAAAAACTAAAGTATGAAATGTAACGATTACCCAAATAAACTAATCACTGGGTTTCCACATAGGTGAAAATATGGATATGGAAGAGAAATCTAACCATCATGTTCTGATGGAGAGTGGTAGAGAACATGGCTATGGAAAAGCCAACAATCACAAATCCATAAATTTGTGACGATCTAAGGTACCATCTGATTAATCAGATATAAGAGCACTAGGACAACATTTTTGGTTTTCAAGATCGTTTCCCTAAAGTTGAAGAATTTGAATTAGAATAAATACTTACTTTATTTTGGTACAATATCACTGTTGTTCGTGCCTTGAACAATTTCCACTTCATCTCTTAAATAAATGAACTTGAATTTGTTATTCGTGAAGTGTTAGCAGATCATGTGATAGAATGACGGGTCATTCCATCTGTCTTAAACAAAAGGTTAGAAAAAGTTATTAAATATACATAAGTCATTCTATAGTGAGATTAATCATATATGGTTCCTAAAATGGACTTATACATCATATATCATACTGCTTAATATAATAAAACTAGTTTATACTAAACAGGGATTTCCTGTAGGCCAGTGGTAGGCGATAAAGTCCAGTCGCACTTTGATTGTGGGTTCGATTTCCACAGCCTTTTCCGACGCGATGGGTTGTCGCCCGTCCTGCAGGTTGTCCTTTTTCTAAAACTATATTACTATAACATCCCATCAATAATATCGAAAAAACTTCTATCCTTAAACAATACTAACTTATGTCCAACATAGTCCATTCCAATCTTTATGCTTATCCAAAATACTGCAGTCCACTCTCATAATATAGTGAAAACAATTACCAGAGATTTAATACCATCGTTGATCCCCATATATCATAAGATATGTCTTGTTGGTCACATTACAAACATTCAAAGTCCTTAATCATGTATTCTCTTGAATACCTTAGTGAAAACATGAATGCAGTTAAAAGTTAACACCTTCCACATACCAAAATCCTCAAAATTCTATATACTCAAACCATGATATCACTTAGTCCTTATATCAATCATGAGCTCATGAATACTGTCAAACATTTCATTTTCTCCTTATCCCTTCATTATGCGCATATCATCTACTTTCCAAAATATTTGAATCACTTTTCATGGTTACCGGTACCTTAAAATTATTGAAAACCACAATAGACCAATACATAAATATTTCAATACACCATAAAAGTACCTCAACAACATTATTCCTGAATACCAATACATAAAAACTTCAGTCCATCCACTTCAATGATTGTCCTGGAAGAAGTTCTTCCTTGATTTAGAAGTAACTTTTTAGGTCAGGGCATTGAGTTGGGTAATGCCCATGTTCTCCACAAATAAGACATTGAACTCCATAACAGTCTGTCACTCTATGACCCTTTTCTCCACACAGATAACATCGGTCCCTCCATTTGAGGTATTCCTCAAGGTTCTTCTTCCCTTCTTTAGAAATCTCAATCTTCCTTTCATTAAGATCCTCAACATGCGAACATGCAAAATAGTCTATCTTCCTCTTCTTCGATGAATTAGGAATACCACTAAATTTCACCTTGTTAATCATATATCGCGATGACTGATTCGGCATAATCACAACATCTTTCTCTCTAGGCATTACACAATTTTGTTTCTCATAGTCACCAATTTGTCCATTGGATTTAATGTTAACCGAATTCCTTTTGGTTCCCTCCATTAACTAAAACACAAAAAGAATCTTGTGAGAGGAAAAAATCATGCTAGAGAAAACAACATAGTAAAGGGGGAGTACCCTCAATATCTATCTTCTTAGGTTAAATTCTAAGATCGTTACCGTAGTTATAGGACTGTATCCTATACGTATACTTATCCTTAGGGACATCCCTAGACAAACCTTATAAATATCTCTAGGGATCTCACTAAAGTTCTCGCATCCTAGTTTCCAAAGGTTGACTAAACCTTTCCTCTGATACCAACTGTAGAGACCTGAAGCCTGACTTACATAGACTTTACATTACTTTTGCGGAATACTTAGTACATAACGAAAACACACACACACAAGGATCGTAATAGTTTAGTGTCTTTGGAAACTCGTAACGTAATCTTCTAATCGTGGTGAAAGATCTTCAATATCTCCCATAAAGATCTTCCTTTTTTTTACCTAAAACCTTTCTTTATATCCTGGGGAAAAGAAAACATAAAAGGGTGAGCTCAAATGCTCAGTAAGGGTATACAAAAGAAAAATCAATCACATCATATTCATAAGAACATAACTTTTGGAAATCTTAACCTGCAAAAGAGAGCATAATTTCATAACATGGGATAAATCATAGTAGTGAAATGAAATCTCAATAATCATAACTTAAAACATGAAACTTTGTGGCATACACACATAATCATAGAGAATCATTTCTTGTTAGTCAAGACTCATTGCCAAGACTATCTTAGTGGACAAAGTCCCTTTCTGAATCGAGTAACCCTCGTTTCAGTCCTGTTTCACTGAACCGGTATAACCTACCATTTCAGACATGTCTATCTCATGAGATATAAAATCTTTACCCAATGCATTGGAGGGAGATATAGGTTCCACCCATCTTATAATGAATCCTTTCTTATGTGTGCCACATAATCATAAACCATACATCATAGCGTAACCCATGTAATAAAAATGGGATTCTTAAACAACATGACATCATAAAACAATTCATATAAGATAAAGGAATTCATAAAAATATTTCCATCACAACATAATCAAATCCATGTAATAATAGGGATAAAAACAGAACCCTTTTATTATCTTAGATGGCAAATAATTTTGATAAAATACTTGAACTCCATTCTTGAGGAAAATATCCTTTCTACTTCAAAAACATTTTTCCTTTCATAACATGTCATACGAATTTAAAATAAAATAAGTTGATTAAAAATAAACTTGAAAACTTGTAAAGGAAGCTTCTTGGAAATAATGTTTTAAAAATCCATTCATGCCGTATAAGTTAAAAAAACATTCTTCGTACTTTTGTCAGAAAAGTCAAAAAGTACCTCGTACGACAAAAGATTCCTTTCATAGATATTACTAAAAACTCACCGAAGGGTAAAAATGGATTTAAACAATTGTAGTTGGATGTAAATAATATTACATATTGATGAAACATGGATGTGGATGATAAAATACACCCCAGTAAATACTTACGAATAAACAATCTCGGATAAAAATGAGATTGTGATATTTCCCTTACCTTAGGTCCGACTTGCTTTGTAAGTGTCCGAACCTCCTGTATAATGATTTAAATCATGTTATTGACTTATTCCAGAATCATATTCATTGTTATTATATCATATATGGTCCACTTATGACTTTATATTACCCGTTCTTTTGTAAATTTATGTTAAAGAAGCGTTTTGGGTAAAATCGTCTCATTTGTCATTCGTGTTTTTAACTTGTAATTATTCATATGATTACTTAGATCATGATTACTTAATTACAGAATATAAAACATGATTTATATATATATATATATTCAGAATATACATATATAATAAATCAGTAAATGGAAAGAAATACACCGTTCATGGAGACGGTAGTCCGTACGCACGCATGAACGCTGTTTTCGTTTCCTTATTGAATTGAATGGAATTAAGTAGATGCCATACATATAAATATAAATAATTCCAGTATCATTATTATGTCATATATTTCATTAGAACTTATTATATATACTTTATAATCATTCATGAATGGTTAATCATTGAGAATGAATCTCATCGCGTCGTGGAGACGGTAGTCCGTACGTACGCACGAGCGATGATATCGTTCCCATGGTCGTGGAATTGTGTTGAAGTGTATGTATACTATTTCAGTATCAATATCACTTTATAATAATCATATATAGTTACTCATTAAACCATTATACCCATCCAATTAATGTGGTGGCGGAAAATAGATTACACCACGGCGTGGAGACGGTATTCCGTACGTACGCACGCGCGGTGATTTCCTTTTTTCCGTAGGATGGATAGATGGTGAAATAGGGTTGTTTCATACTTATAATAACATATCAGTATATGATTGATATTGATGTTATTACTTCATAATGAAACAACCTAAGAATAAGAAGTGGAAGAAAAATAAAGATGAAAGAATTGGTAACGGTAATTACCTCTTCTTTGAAGCGCCTCTTTGAGACCTCCTCTTAGGGCACTAAAATTGGTCTTTGAGGAAGACCAGAACCTCTAGGATTATTCTAGGGAAGTGGAGAAGGGATTTTGGCAGAGGTTGGCCGAGCTTGAGTGCTCAAATTGTTGTGAGGAGAAGGGGGAGGAGGTGCCCTTTTATAAGGGAGGAGAGGGGCACCTTAGGAATATCTCAAAATATTATTTTATATTAAAGTCAAAATCGGTTTATAATGGTTCCAAATGGTCTTATTTATAAACTAAAGTGGGGATGGGTCGAAATCCTATCAACCAATAATATTTAGACAAGTTTAGGTTATTATTTTAACCTTCTCAATTAGATTTAACCCTAAGTTAAATAATTTTACTTTTACCGTGTATTTTTGTTTTCTTTCACTATATGGTTAATACACTTACTATAACATGCCAAACGAACCCCAAATTGTATATTATTAATACATATATCCTTATATAAGTCATTTGGCCGAATCTTAGATTTTTAGTAATAAAATAACAATTAATAATATAATATTTGATTTAAAAACTATTTTGTGTCAATTTTGACACTATTTGATATATGATTTTTTTGAAAGTCATAACATAATGATAAGTTCGAACCAAGTTATTTAAATTAACAATAACATGTGATATTAACCTATAAAATTAGTGTAAGTCATAAAAAGTCTCAAATTACATTTATTTGGGCATTTATAACATCAATTATGTCAATATTTCATTAATAAGACAATTACTGCATCATCTATGTGTCATAATAAATGATACTTATTTAATCCCTAAAAATTATAAATAAATTCCTATGATGTATATAATTGTATTATATTTCTGGAGACTATTCATGTTCGAAGTTTCATGAAGTTTATCACTAGATTAAAATTATTATACTTATAAGAATTAAGAAAGTGACATGTTGTCACATTCTTTGGTTTTAATAATAATTAAATTATTTTCATTGACAAAATTTAATTAAATGAATCTAATCCGACCCTTAGGTGATATGGGTTGACTTTTAGTCATCCAATATGATTTTGACATTTGTTAGGGTAATTTTAAAATATTATATTTACCCTTAATTACCCGATTTACCTTTCACTATGGTAAATAAAATTTACCGTAGTTACTATTCATAATTTCCAAAAATAAAAAGTAGCCTATTAACATAATTTGGACCCACTGATTCCAAATATGGAATCCATTTTTTAAAATTTCATACACAGAAGTTGCAGAAATTAAATTATAATTAATCCCGTTGTCGAATAAAAACGGGTTTTTGTTTAAAACATTGCAAAAGATTGAATTAATTTAACCTACGAATTCAGGGTAAAATCAATGCTAATGACATACATTATATTAAATGGTAAAAATATATTCTATTTATACTTTAAAACCATTCAATATTATAATTTAACCACATAAGATATTACGATGAAAAAAGTTGTTTTTAATTAAAATATAGCGTGTTTTTACTATTCATTAAAATGTGAAAGTTACCAGAATAATATGAAAATTTTATCCAAAGTAAATTTTTATATCTTGATTCCAAAGAAGAATTTTATTTTGTCAAATTGAACTTATAAACATGTCAAAAACTAGATTTAAAGTGGATGCGCCATCCAAAGGCGGCAAAACTGCATTTTTTGAAAAATACTTATTTTACCCGAAAAAATTTATTTTGTTCTTATACCATGTTCTAGAAATGTGTAAGATGAATAATAATGTTATAAAATTCAAAATTTAGTTAATACTATTCATAACGGCTAGTTCATGACAATATTATAATAATATAACATTGTTTATTAAAACCCGGTATTGCGTACAACACACGCTATCGAGGAAGGTCGCGATTGCGTGTAATGCAAGCCAAGTCAGGGTTGCGTGTTGTGAAAGAATCCTTCGTTGTTTCGTATAACAGAATCCAACCATATTTCATTTATACATTTAATATATATATATATATACTCAAAGTTGCGTAGAATAACTATTATCAAAATTGTATGTAACACGATCCAAGAATAGTGTTGCGTATACTGCAAGCTAATACGGTGTTGCGTATAGCACAAGGTAATCTTGGTGTAGAATACAACACAAGAAATTAATGAAATTAAAATAATATTTTTCATAAAATCTCGGGGTGTTACACTGACAACATCGCATCATAAATATCTTTTCTAATGTGGTTTGTGTCTGTTCCATACATAATTGTCCTATATCATTTTCTTATATCCAAGATCTTTGGTATCATAGCATAAAAATTTCCCTAAAAATCCTAGATAATGGTGGAGCATTCTTGGTTGGATCACCATGAAATGGAAAATCAAGTATTACTCATCGGATACAACCCTTGGTACAATTTGGATAATTCCAAAAATTATATTATTTCTCACATCTGGAATGAATCATGTGGACTTAAATATGTTAGGTATTTATTCAAATTTTCATGGTTAAGTCATGTCTCCACTAGAAACAACTATTGGTTCTTGTCACATAACCTTAAGGAACATGAATGGTCTTGTATATAAGGACTTAAAAGGCGCACAACAGGTCAATGTTGTGCGGACTTAATCACTATCCACCCATATTTCTGAGTAATATGACTTTAAACTAAGTTTACATATCTATATTATCTTCTATACTAGAATTTGGGCTCTATATTTATGTATTTTCTTCCCTTTCCCTTATTGTATAGACTATCTCACCAACTAGTTTGTGTCAAATATATCTAACCTTAAATTGCTGCAATATTACATCCATGTTAAATGATATAAAACTATGTGATCCTTTGGCTCTAGTTTGATAGGACACCTATTCTTGGTGTTGGTCTCCTACCAAACCATATAATTTTCCAAAACTATGTAAGGATTGATTCTCATTATGATGAGATATGTAGTGATTTCTATATCTTATATCCTGGCCCAGCCACTATATAAAAAAGGTGTGTCCCCTATCTCCTATATATGGCATCGATCCATATAATAAATTATAACATGGATTCCCTATGATCTAGATCTATGCGAGGGATTCTTCATTCGACTATGTCTAATTATGATGTAAAATTATCCATATTGTACTTCTTAAATATATCCTCTTTTCCATAAACCACACTTTGTTGTCTTGGGAAACTTAGATCCTCGTGAACTCTTTTTGGATATCAGTGATAGAAGAATATGATTCCAAAAAAAAACCTTTTTTTTTAATATTCATAATAATCCTCAAATATGGCTTTGCATAATACACCTCTAAATAGAGGTTTATCAACTGGAGGCATCTTTATCCTCAAAAAATTATGTATGCCTCGATATTATAATAATGGAAGTTGCCTTTAGAATGTGGTTAACATCCATTCCTTACACACATGTCACATTCCATTACTGTCGATTTGAAAACCCCAAGATTATGATTTAAAAACTTCCCTACTTATATCCAAAGGATGTTAGAGAATTTTTTTCCTACGAAACTTACTTGAGTCATTATTATCATAACTCATAGTCAAAGTTTTTTTACCTTAAACATCGGTTGCATTAGTCTATTTTACAAGACTCTAAACTTCCAATGGAAATAGATGTGGTACTCACCAAGCCAAAAACTTGTAAAATTTCACCTTGTGTAAAATTCATGCCTCGGCTCACTAAAAATACACTCTTCATGATCTAGGAAAAATTAATCAATTGAAATTGAAAAGTAAAAAAAACTCGTTAGGTTGAAAACCTATAAAGGGCAGCTTAAGGAGAAGCTAAGCCTTTCCAGTTAAGTCTTCTTTATATCAAAATTATTAAAAAATTAGGGCAATGACATAGAAGACATAAAATTTTTGGGTATATCATGTGACTCTATAAATAGTAAAATTGTACTTGTTAGGCCCCATGGCCTAGGAAAAAATTAGATCATCCTCCCACTGGTGAGAAAACTCTAGATCCCACTAGATGATTTAGGAATGTGTCAAATTTTCCTATATTTACCTTATAATTAGATTATTTTTTATTAAAATGAATCCAATTCTAAGGGGGTAATTTTTTGGCATCAAAAAATTCATTCCATGCACTTTTTCATAGAATTCATGATATTATCCTCACTTAGAAAATACATGTTAAGTTTAGGTATAAATGTGTATCCATGCCAAAAGAAGAAGCATATTGTATGTCCATGTGCTGCAAGAATGATCCACACTAAGGGATAGGGATTCCTCATAAACTTTTCCCAATATGGTGTGTAGTGGTGAGAACCTCCCTCTGGGAGTAGGTTGTAGATTTCGAAAATTGTTGATAAAAAGGTTTTGATGCATTAAAACACTTTTTTAGGGTCTTATAGACACTTTTTGGAAGCATATAAAATCATAATAGGGTTTATAAACCATATCTATAGTCATAGTTCATTTTCTAGGCTTCGATTTGACTACTCATAGAGCAAAAATGGACTTTCGAATCAAATGTTATAACAGTCGGAAGTCGGAAAATTTTTAAAGGAATTTGGGTTCTCACACAAGTTTCTAAACTAACTCATTTACCCATCTCACACGGGTTAATATTATGTGAAAAGCTTGTATGGAACACTTTCATGGACAATCACTAGCACAATTTAAGGTTGTGTGAACCACCTGCATAGCCACCCATCTCGCATAGGTTTATCCTACATGCTCACCCCATGAATATCCAACATACATGAGCCACCTGTATGGATCACTAGTGTGGAATACTTGCATGAAACACCTCCTTTTACTAGGCTCCTAAGTTTTCCTATAACTAGAACCATTAGGATCCTCATTTAACAATTATGGAAGACAAAGAGATAGCTCGAAGATATTCTCACCCAAGTCTCTTTCCTAAGTACTCTAAACCCTCAGGTATCTATCTAAGCTTTCAAAATAAGAGAGAATTAGAAAGAGTAAAAGTATTATAGTTACTAAAATGTTTAAAACACCAAGGACTTGTGAGATTAACCATTCCCCCCTAGAACAAACTATGATGAAGGTCCTATCCTTGTCTCAAAACTTGAGTGCCAATATTTCAAGAGAACTTGAGGAGACCCTTAGAGATAAGAGAAAGGTATCACCCATGTGTGGTTTCCCAGGTTGTTATTTATCTAATAATTCAGTCCCAGTTCACCTAGATATCACCTAGGCGAGGTACCTACCAGCTCGCCCAAGTATCACCTAGGTGAATTACTATTCAGATCGCCCAAGTATCACCTAGGCATGATCCAACCCAACTCTCCCAAGAATCATCTAGGAAAATAATCCTCAGGGACCTCTATTATACCACTAATGATATGTCACCCCTTTCCCTAGGACTCCCATCCAAAGGATATCAAGTCCAAACCTCCATAAAGGCCTCTATATTTGTATGATCAGAGTATAGGATGCATTGGCATGTCTCCTGTTTGATTGTGAATTTTCTCAATAAATGATTTCCACAACTTATACTACCTAACATGAAAGGTCCTAATGATGATTAGAATTATACATTCCCTTGGTAATGAGGACCCCAACCTTAGAGTTAGTGTTAGGGACCACCCCGTTTCATATAATGATGTGGCCACTTTCTTTTCCCTTCGATGAGGGATAGTGTTGCATCCTTCTCTCATCCTCCCTAAAACTGGGAACTGGGCATACCTAATAGAGTAATCCCCTATAATTTCTTATAGAACACCATATTTTATCCCACCTTATATATCCCCACACTAGTGCAGAAAACGTTTTTAACATCACCATTTTTTACGTCGGTTATATATAACCGACGTGAAAATCTGTGATACGTGTTTTTTTACGTCGGTTATTTTATAACCGACATAAAAAATACATATAGTAAATTTTTACGTCGATTATTTTAATAACTGACATCAAAAATCCCATGTGTTTATTTTTTACGTCGGTTATAAAATAAACGACGTAAAAAACCAAAGTGAGGTATTTTTTACGTCGGTTATTTAATAACCGATGTAAAAAAGGAGGTATCTACGAATTTTTTACGTCGGTTATAAAATAACTGATGTAAATAGCCAACACCCGGTGGTTTTTACATCGGTTATAAAATAAACGACATAAAAACTGTGGTTTATGATTTTTTTTTGACATCGGTTATAGAATAACCGACGTAAAAAACCAACACACAGCTTTTTTTATGTCGGTTATAAAATAACCGATGTAAAAAATGCATTATCTAATACATTTATAACGTCAGTTATTATAATAACTGACATTGTGAATGTAATAAAAATAGTTTATAATGTCGGTTATTAAATAACCGACATTATAAAACATTTAAAAAATTAACACGCCTCGTGGATTGTAATTTCTGATTTTTCGATTGACAGATCGGTGACTCATCTCTCTCGCACAGAAAACCCTAATTGACTCTTCGGTCTTGTTTCGTTAAACTCATTTTTCCATCATATTTTATCATATTTACTCTCCTCGAATCTATCATCTCCACTCGCAACACTCAGGTAAGCCTCCCACGATTTTATTTCGTTCGTTTTTTTTTTCGGATAGTCTATATTTACGTTTTGTGATTTTTTTTGTTTAAACTAGGTAAGATTCTTCGATTTTGAACCCTCTTACCTCGTTTTTCCATAATCATATTATTTATTATAACCATATCTATTAGATCGACTCACAATATTCATGTAAGCCTCACCTACTTCTATTTCGTTTGTTTTTGTTTTGCAGATGCCCGACATTGATGGTAATTTTTGTTTTCATTGACAACTAATGATCTCATTCACCTATATTACTGCAATTTATATGTAAATAATTATGATACACACATTCCGTGTACCAGTGTGATTTATTTTATAAGTATATATGGTTTTTCATGGTGGAATGTTTGTTTTGGATCCTTGGTTGTTTCTATTTTGGGTATCACTATTTGTAGTTCCATAATCTATTTACGTCACTTATTTTTGTGGACTATTATAAGTCTTCATATTCTATTAAAACCCAATTCATTTCACAATAGAGCATTTTAGACTAGTAGGAGATACAGTTCATGGTTCTCATTTTGAATAATGGCATGATACCAAAACTAGTAGCTTGAGGTTAAAATCCCATGGTTCTGGGGGGCTGTCAAGAGGGTTGGTGGCTGTCCAGGGGGTTGGGGGTTATCCAGAGGGTTGGGGGTTGTCCAGGGTGTCCATGGAGGTGGAGGGAGGGCAGTCCATGGGTGTGTGTGGGGTGGTCCAAGGGGTGGGGGTGTCAAAGGGGGTGGGGGTTGTCCAAGGGGTGGGGGGCTTTTCAAGGGGTGGGGCTTGTCCAGAGGGTTTGGGGGGTTGTCCGGGGGGTGGGGGGATGTCCAGAGGGTTGGGGTCCAGGGGGTGTCCAAGTGGGTAGGGGGTGGGGTGGTGTCTAGGAGGGTGGGGGTGCTGTCTAGAGGGGTGGGGGTTGTCCAGGGGGTGGGAGGGTTGTCCAGAGGGATGGGGGCTGTCCAAGGGGGTGGTGGTGTCTATGGGGTGTCCAAGGGGGTGGGGTGGTGTTCAGAGGGTTTGGGGGGCTGTCCAGAGGGTTGGGGGTGTCCAGGGTGTCCATGGAGGTGGGGGCAGTCCAGGGGTGTGGGGGGGGTCCAAGGGGGTGGGGGTGTCGAAGGGGGTGGGGGCTGTTCAAGGGGGTGTGTGGGGGGCTGTCCAAGGGGGTAGGAGCCTGTCCAGAGGGTTTGGGGGGTTGTCGGGGGGTGGGGGTTGTCTAGAGGGTTGGGGGTGTCCAGGGGGTGTCCAAGGGGGTAGGGGTGGGGGTGGTGTCTTGGAGGGGTGGGGGTGCTGTCTAGAGGGGTGGGGGGGCTGTCCAAGGGGTGGGAGCTGTCCAGAGGGGTAGGGGCTGTCCAGAGGGTTGGGGGTTGTCCAGGGGGTAGGGGTGGGGGTGATGTCCAAGAGGGGTGGGGTGCTGTCTAGAGGGGTGGGGTGCTATCTAGAGGGGTGGGGTGATGTCTAGAGGGGTGGGGCTGTCTAGAGAGGTGGGGGTTGTCCAAGGGGTGGGGGGCCTTCCAGAGGGGTGGGGGATGTCCAAGGGGGTGGTGGTGTCTAGGGGGTGTCCAAGGGTATGGGGTAGTGTTCAGAGGGTTCGGGGGGCTGTCCAGAGGGTTGGGGGTGTCCAGGGTGTCCATGGAGGGGGGGATGTCCAAGGGTGTGTGGGGGATCCAAGGGGGGATGACCCCATTATGCCGTGATGATTGGTTTTACATTGTGATTTTCTCCATTTGAGTTTTTATTTTAAATTTGATTTGATTCTCAGGTTTACTCCATTTTCTCCTATTTTCTATCAACCATTGGAGGTCCCATGGTTTTCTTTGATTCAATGGAATTTAAAACTGTTATATCTAACTATATTTTCTTTTTAAAATCATATTCAAGAATATTTTTCTAAATATGCATAGATTTTTTTTTATATTTCAAAATTGTTTTACATTCAAATTATGATTTTTTTCAAATAAACATATATTTTTCTTATCTTAAAAATATGTATAATTTTGATATTTGTTATAGGTAATAATGAGTCGAAATTGGATTACGGCACATCGAATAAGAAATGAATATGAGGAAGGTGTTTATGCCTTTTTGGAATTTTCTAAATGAAATGTTCCAAGTAGTGACATTTTTTTCTGTCCATGCCTGAAATGATTGAATATGAAGAAGTTGAAAAGTAAAGAGATAAAATATCATCTTATTTATCATTGTTTTAATCCGAGTTACAGCCCTTGGATTTGGCATGGTGAAACTGGATGGAATTTCACTGATGATGATGATTCACAAGATGGTAACTCCGATGGAATTGAAGAAATGATTTGCGATATTGCAGAAGAACAAATTGAGATAGAACTGACAGTTTCACGTCTATATGGTGATGCTAAAAATCCATTATATCCTGGTTGTACAGATTTTACAGTTTTGTTGGCAGTGTTAAGATTGATTAACCTGAAGGTGAAACATGGATGGAGTGACAGAAGTTTTACAGAGCTGCTACAATTGATGAAATACATTCTTCCAAAAGATAACGATCTTCCAGATTCACATTATAAGGACAAGAAAATATTATTCCCGATGGGATTGGGATACAAGAAAATACATGCCTATCTAAATGACTATATTATATATAGAAAGGAATATTAATTTCTGTCAGAGTGTCTTAAATGTGGGACATCACGGTATAAGGTGAAAGAAAAATCACAGGCTGATGTAGAGATTACAAAGATCCCTTCAAAGGTATTTTGGTATCTTTCTATAATTCATCTTTTAAAACGTTTATTTTCTAATTCACATGATTCAAAAAGGTTAATATGGCATGCATATGAGTAGTTATGTGATGGAAAAATACGTCATCCATCTGATTGTCCACAATGGAAGAAAATTGATGAGCAATATTCTATATTTGGAAATGAAATTAGAAATCTCAGACTAGGGTTGTACACAGATGGAATGAATCCATACCGAACCCTCAGTAGCACACATATTTCATGGCTTGTTTTATTGGTAATTTACAACCTATCTCCTGAAGTTTGTATGAAGCACAAATATTTCATGTTGAGTATAATGATCTCTGGTCCGAAGCAACCCGGCAATGATATTGATGTTTACTTGTCACAATTTATTGATGATTTGAAACTTTTATGGGCTGATGGTATTAGGGTGTATGATTCTTATAAAATGGAATATTTTCAACTACATGCAGTGATTTTTTTCACTATAAATGACTTCCCAGCACATGGAAATTTTTCTGGATATAGTGTTAAAGGGCATAAAGCATGTCTAATTTGCAAACAACAGACGTCATATTGTCAATTGCATCATGTGAGGAAAACAGTGTACATGGGTCATCGAAAGTTTTTGCCTATGGATCACCCTTATATAAGACTAAAAAAATCATTCAATGGCTCACAAGAATTTTATATTGCTCCAAAACCTTTATCCCCTAATCTATATTTTGAGAGGGTAAAAAACCTTGATGTGACATTGGGAAAGACACAGAAATCTGGTAATTATAGACATATTTGGAATAAAAGGTAAATATTTTTTGAGCTACCATATTGGAGATATCATGAAGTTAAACATAATATTGATGTCATGCACGTGGAGAAGAATATATGTGATTGTTTGATTGGAACATTTTTAGATATTAAAGGAAATACAAAAGATGGGTTGAATGCAAGATTAGACTTACTATAAATGAGAATACGTTTGGAGTTAGCTCTCACTCCTAAAGGAAGATGAACATTTCTTCCCCCGGCTTGTCATACATTATCGAAGAGGGATAAAATTAGCTTTTTTCAATGTCTTCATGATATCAAAGTGCCTCAAGGTTATTCTTCAAATGTAAAAAAAAATTCTCCTTGAAGGACTTGAAGTTTATAGGTATGAAATCATATGATTGTCACATCATGATGCAAATAATTATACCAGTTGAATTGTGTGGAATATTTCCCATCCATGTCAGAAAGACTATAATCAATTTGTGTTATTTTTTCAATTCAATTTGTAATAAGGAGATTGATGTGAATGCTTTGAACATTTTTGGAAAAGGATGCAATTTTTATACTTTGTCAATTAGAAATGTATTTTCCACCAAATTTTTTTGATATAATGGTGCATTTAATGATTCATCTGGTTCGAGAAATAAAGATTTGTGGACCTATATATCTTTGTTGGATGTATCCTTTTGAAAGGTATATGAAAATATTTAAGGGGTATATTAAGAATCCATATCGACCTGAAGCCTCTATTATTGAAAATTATATTTCTGAGGAGGTTGCAGAGTTTTATAAGAGCTACTTGGCTGTGGCGCAGCACATAGGTTTGCCTCCATCTTGACATGAATGAGTTAATAATGAGGGAAATGGGATTTGTGGTTTGAAAGTCAAATCATTGTCAGCTGAATAGATAAAGAAGTTAGAATCATACATCTTGAATAACACAGCTGATGCTCAACCATATATCACATTGCATATTAATGAGTTGAAACAATGTCATCCAAAGAAGAAAGAAATGTGGATTTTGAATAAGCACAACAAAACATTTTTTTCATGGTTTAAAAAGACCTTTCTTGGTAGATTAGATGTATCAGAGACATTAAAATGGATAGTGGGTGGTCCATGTTTAAATGTGATAACATGGTCCGGTTATGACATTAATGGCTATACATTTCATAAAAAATCTCAGGACAACAAAAGTACAGTTCAGAATAGTGGTGTATTGGTGTTTGTAGAAGCAATACATTTTTCGAGTGTTAAGGAAAAAAACCCAATTTCTGCATCAAGTGCATATTATGGAGTGATTGAAGACATATGGGAGGTTGATTACTTTAAAATTAAAGTTCATGTTTTTAACTGTAAATGGTTTATCAGTAACAACAGTTTCAGACATGATGAATTTGGTATGACACTTGTTAATCTAAATAGATTGGAAGACACAGCTGATTCTTTTATAATGGAAACACATGCAAAACAAATTTTCTATGTAGTAGATCAATCAGATATGCAGTGGGCTGTTGTTTTACAAGGGAAAAAACAATATTTTGGTGAGGATGAACTTGATGAAGATGCTGATTTATGTGAGATCCCTACTTCCATGGAAATATTAACAGAACATAATGATGAACATGTTGAAGACATGGTTTATGCCATAAGGAATGATCACAACGAAGGAATTTGGGAAAAAAATCCATTTGTACATTCCTAAAATTATAGGTAACATATGTTTATTTCTTGTTTACATTTATTTTTTTCATAAAATGTTAGATATTGTAAGTTTTTTCTTTATAAAAACATTTATTAAAACAAAATAAGTATAAGTTTTTTTTTGTTTTAAGTTTGGTTAGTTTACTTTATCATGTTTACCATTACATGAATTATATATCTATTATTTTTGTTCAGTGATAATTACTTTACCATTTTTACCAGGTTTACCAAGTTTACCATGTTTACCATGTTTACCATGTTTACCATCTTGACCATATTTACCATCTTTACCATTTTTTAACATTCTTACCATATTAACAATGTTTACTATTACGTAACTTAGTACAATTTTCTATTTTCTGATTAAAGTAGTATTAAAATATTTCAATTTTTATATTTGTGAACTAATGTTTGTTTTTATGATTTGAAGGATAATGACAGATCATTCAGTTGATCAACCACATGATTCTGGAGATGAGAATATTGGTCATACCTCTGGGGAGGAACATTCACATGCTCCTCTTGATGTTCCCCAATCATCCTCATGTTCTCCAATTACGACAAAGAGTTCAAGAGTTGGTAAACATGGGTGTACATGTTTACCAAAATTATCACTTTCCTGTATGCAGGATAAGAGGATACTCGTTGAGTTTGATGATGATGATATTCCTAGAGGTCTAAATGCAAAAAATTTAAAGAGTTTTGTATCAACTCAATCTAAGAGCAAAATAAGCATTTTGTATGATGACTGGAGAAGTGTGGATAAAGAGATAATCTCTCAGTTGTGGGAGACGATTTTGGTAAGATCTTTTGCTATTTTTTTACTATTCTTTAAATTTTTCTAGTATATATAATATGTTTAACCTCTTCTTCATCAGATTACATTTGATATTCCTAACACTGGAGGAGTCAGGAAGAAATGCTTATCGATGGCTGCCAGGAGATGGAGGGATTTCAAATCAACCCTCTCATCTGATTTCATTTTTGGTCATAGGAGTCATGACAATCCATGTTGTATATATCCTTTTATAGATGAAGACACATGGAGATAGTGTGTTGAAAGTAGAAGAAAAGAGTCATTTTTGGGGGAAATATATTTCAGAAGAATCGAGAATCGTAGCTGAGAGGATTATAAGATATCACTTTTATTTATTTAAGTTAACTATTTTCTTCATATAATTTCAATCATTACAGAAATGTTCAATTAATTAATACAGGACTCTCTTAAGGATCAGAGCTCACAGGGGGAATTTACAGCTACTGGGAGGCAAGATATTTTATATGTAGCATTGGGAAAGCCTGAACATCCTGGTCGTGTAAGAGGATATCTGGCAGGTGTATCAGTAAGAAAAGTGTTTCCACGTTCTTCAACTTCTAACTTTGAGGGTTTTTATAAAAAAATAAAATCTTTGGAGGATAATGTTCATAATATTAATGCGATGATGGAGGAAAAGATTAGAGCGTCGATACAGTCTATGTTTCCATACATGAAAAGACAATTTCGGACTGCAGCTCCCACTCCTCCACCTCCCCTTGCAGACCTCATTATTTATCCTCCACCTCCGCCAGTAGCTCCCACTCCCCCACCTCAGCTTGCGGACCCCATTTTTTATCCTACTCCTCTACCGCATCTTCCTACTTATTGCGAGTTATATGTTGATGATCCTCAACATCAGATAGTTGCATATGGGTTGGTATATTGTATAGGAGATACAGTTCATCGTCAAAAATTAGAGGTAGATAATCAAAGGGTCATTATATAGGATATTATAGATAGATCAGCTCGAGTAACATTACCTACAGATGAGGTGACAACAGTTGGACATAGTATCGGCCATTTTTTAATTTGGCCATCTAGACTTCTTCGACTCATTACCATAGAGGTATGAATGTTATATCTTTTATTTTATTTTTTTATTAAAGTTGTTTTATCATTTGAAAACTAATATATTTTTCTATTTATTTTTATAGGAATACTTCAAAGGTAAATAAATATTGTATAGACAACAATAAAGACAAATGGTTATGACATCATATATAGATTCTAGTAGTCTTGACAGATTGTCAAGATATTCAAATTTATTGGCGGGTCATTATGAGTTTCCAGTGGAAGCTCATGTTTGTGGATATGCAATAACTATGGGGATTATGAAAACTGATATCATGGAGCTTGTTACTGGAGATAAGTTTGGCATCAACGTGGTGTAAAATTTTTCCCATGTAAGTATTAACACCTTTTCCCTGAGTTATATTTATTAAAAATGTATACTTATGTCTGTTTTGTATTAGGTATTTTTATAACATTTGTGATAGGAATGAGGTGACAGATGTATATGGATTCATGGACCCGCAATTGATTTCCCCTGAAGCATGTGCATTGGATGAGGAACAAAGAATGCTTTATATTGCTGAAAGACTTGAACAGAATATAGTCACACAATGTTGGATGATGCCTTTTTGTGAGAGGTATGAAACACATCTCTCTCAAAGAGTTCATTATATTTTAACATAAAAAACCACTAACCTTAAATTTTCTTTTATCAGTGATCATTGGATGTTAGGGGTTTTTTCCCAAGGGAGAAAACACTTTATTGGATATGCTCTGTCTATGATGATGTGTGGGAAAGTTTTATGAATATATTGGAAAAGTAAGTTTCAATTTATCAATAGTTTTATATATTATAATGAATTTTAAATTTACCCCATTCATATTATTTTCTAACAGGGCATGGGCCTACTTTTGAAAAAACACAAAGAAAAGGAGTTCAAAGATCAAATATGTACATGCGAAGGTAAATATCCATTTATAATTTGTACATTTTGATTTATTACATAAAAATAATATATTTAATTTACACTCATTCAAATAGAATTGTCATGAAAAACAAGGCATCATCGAATTCTAATATTATATGTTAAGATTTATGTATGAAATAATAACAAATGGGACAGTTGTGAACTTTGACCTGGTAATATTTCCTTTTAAACTTTGCCATAATATTTCAATTTGATTTATTCATTATAAATGTTAACTACTATCCTTTTCATTTGTAGCTATTTGATGAACCTCAACCCTAGACATCAAACACTTACAAGTGAAGTGGTCAAATTATTTTACAGGTTTGATTGAATTTTAGTTGTTTGTAGTGTAAAATGTAATTTTGAATATTGTCATTATAATTGTGTATTTGGTAGTCGTTTAGGTTGGATTTAGTTTTTTTTGAAGTTGACAGTGTAAGTTTTGAATGTTATATATGTGAATGTTTAATTTTTCTCTACTTCTTGTTTTGGTCTACTTATGATGGTTTTTATGGTATAGATTCTGGTCTGGGGGGAGGGGTTCCAAGTGTGTGGGGGGTGTTCAGTGGGGTGGGGGTGTCCAGGGGTGTGGGAGGGTTGTCCGATGGGGTGGGGGGTCCTGGGTGTCCATGATAGTGGGGGAGCAGTCCAGGGGGGTGGAAGCATTTCCAGGAGGGTGGAAGGGCTGTCCAGGGGAGTGGCAGGCTGTCCAGGGGGTGTCTAGGGGTGTGGGGGTGTCCTGTGGGGTGAGGGGGGTTTCCAGGTGTTTTGGAGGGTTTTCCAGTGGGGTGGGGGGTCTAGGGTGTCCATGGGGATGGGGGGCAGTCCAGGGGGGTGGGAGAGGAGGCGCCGCTATCCCTCGGGGGGCTGAACGCCGCTGGAAGGTATTCATCACTCCCACATGTGAAACATTTTGAGATCTCAAGCTTCATTTGTGGGATTGATGAGTACCTTCCAGCGGCATGCCCCCCGAGGGGGTGTCCAGGAGGGTGTGGGGGGGTTGTCCAGGGGTGTTTGGGGCTGTTCAGGGGTGTAGGAGGGCTGTCCAGGGGTGTGGGAGTGCTGTCTAGGGGGTGGGGGTATACATGAGGGTGGGGGGTTGTCCAGGTGTGTTTGGGGCTATCCAGGGGGTTGGGGGGCAGTCCAGGGGTGTGGTGGGGGCTGTCCAGTGGGGTGAGGGGGTGGGAGGGTTTTCCAGGGGTGTGGGAGTGTTGTCCAGGGTGTGGGGGTATACATGAGGGTGGGGTGTTGTCCCAGGGTGTTTGGGGCTGTCCAGGGGGTCGGGGAGAAATCCAGGGGTGTGGTGGGGGATGTTCAGGGGATGGGGGGATGTCCAGTGGGGTAAGTTTTAAATTTTATCAATGTAAATGCTTAATTTTTCTTTGGTTCATGTTTTGGTCTACTTTTTTTTTGTGGTATGATTTCTTGATTTGGTTTCTGGTTGTTTCTGGGGAGAGCAGAGGACTGCATTCCATTTAAAAAAATGGTCTTTCACATCGGTTATTTTATAACCGACGTGATAAAGGAATGGGGAAGGGTTTATCACGTCAGTTATTTGAATAACTGACGTGATAAATACCTGCGGAATGGTTTATCACGTCGGTTATTTCATAACTAATGTGATAAACCCCCACCCCTTGGACTGGTTTATCATGTCGGTTAGTATATAACCGACATGATAAACCATTTCCCATGCCTTTTATCACATAGATTATTTAATAACTGATGTGATAAAACCCCCCTGGACATGTTTATCACGTCGGTTAATATATAACTGATGTGATAATCCATTTCCCAGGCCTTTTATCACATCATTTATTAAATAACCGATGTGATAAACATCCCCCGCACTGTTTTATCACGTCGGTTATATAATAACTGACGTGATAAAGCCCCCCCCTCCCTGGTTTATCACATCGGTTATGTAATAATCGCCATGATAAAGGCCGTTGAAATGGTTTATCACGTCGGTTATTATATAGCCGACGTGATAAACACCCCTGCACTATTTTATCACGTCGGTTATCTAATAATCGACGTGATAAACCCTTCCCCCTAGTTTTTGTACGTTGGTTAATTAATAACCGACGTGATAAACACTGCGATGTTATGTTTTTTACGTCGGTTTTTAAATAACTGACGTAAAAAAAATATTTATAACGTCGTCCATATTAACATCGGCTAAAAACCAACGTAAAAAAATTAAAAATAACCGACGTAAAAAACTTTTTCTGCACTAGTTCCATCCTTGTCTACCAGCAGAAGATGAAGAAAATCTCATATGATCTTCCAATCTAGGTATAATTTCCTTCCCAAAATGTGATCATGTGATATGGTGATCTTATACTTTCTCTTATTTCTCATACTGAGAATTACTCACATAGGATTAGAGGTTAGTGGTGATCATGTCACTAGCACAATCAAATTTTTAAAATAGTCCTCCTTAATAGTTGTAATCCCCAATATTTATGAACTATGTGGGATTTAATTCTCATTATAATGGGATGCATAGGAAGGCTATCTAAGGTTCAAACCCAACACATTCAATCCACCCTAATCATTACTGGTCCATATTCCCAGTAGGGTCATATTCAACCTAGATAGACATTTACTTTTGAGTCCCACCATCTCATTGGATAATATTTCTAGGGAGAGATATCATCACAAGTTCATATTCCCTACCAGATCAACCATAAAGGGCCTCTCATGTGTAAGTTCCAAACCAGACTTTATTAGGAACCTTCCACCTAGACATCCTTACATCATGATGTTAAACTACATGGTTTGGTCCTTGTCACATGAATCTAAAAGGTATAATGTGTCCTATTAAGTGGCACCAAGCTATGTGGGCTTTGATTCCTTTCATAAGGATACATAGGAAGCCCCTATCATGGGCTCATTCCTAGTATTAAAACTTTAACCACATACCTAGATAGAAATAAACTCCAGATTTCCCAATTATATGGATTTAAATCATAATTATTTAATGTAGAGCATAAGTAAGTAAATAACTAGATGAGATAGAGAACCTCTAATACATATAGATATATATCTCAAGGGATAACCTCAAATAAATATAGATGGTTTCATTTATGGAGAACCTTTGATACATATAGATGACTACTCCCCTGTGTATATGTGATTTGTTGCATGTAAAAAGGGTAGACATCTTTATTTGAAAGTTTATAAAGGATTAACTGATATGAATTAAATATATAAGAGAGTCCTAGGGTAGGAAATAATTCCCATCAAAATGGTGTGATGAGCCTGACCTCCCATCCTCTCAACCAATGTGACTCCCTAATAGTATTGGAAAAATATCTGGTGATTTTTTTCCTTTAGAAAGTAGGTCCATATCATGGATACAGGGACTGTTGGGTGTTTCTAAATACATTAATAAACCCCATTCAAAACTAGGTCTCAAAAATTGTCACAAAAAATGGTGAACTCGGCCTAAATGGTTTTTCAACCTTACTTAAAACCCCGTAATTGAGCATTGGACCACAATTTTTCATCAAAACAATGACCTTTTTATAATCTGTTTTGGGAAAACTACACCATTGTGTTTCTTGGTTACATTGTGGTGGCCTTACAGAATCAAATTCCATAAAAACCACAAATATTTTACACTAGATCCAAGATATTTTGGACCATGTGTTTTCAAACCCTACCAAGATATGGAATGTAGTCATGGTGAAGATCACCACATTGTAGTTCTCTATTGACCATGTTGTAGTCAAGTCAAAAAAAACAATTCTCTATTTTTTGTAGTTATTTTTTACAGTCATTTTACATAAACTAGAGAGTGGTATTATAACTTTTATAAGACCATGAACATTTCACATAACACTTATGTAGTGGTTTTGGAAATAATCAAGAATCATGACCATTTTGAATTGAGATATGTCATAGAGCCTGAAAGTATTTTTTTACCAATTTTTTCATCTATTTGAATAATCGATCCAAATGAAATGGAAGTGGATCTAATAATTATAAAATCATAACAGAAATATCAACCAAAACCTCTAAAGCCACATGATCCTTCCATTTATTTGAACTGCAAGAAATAAATGAAGAATCACATACTTTTTTCTCTAATGATCCAAATTTTTCCAAACACTTCCACATGACCTTGATGGATATCACTAAGAAGTAACCATCAGGATCCTTCCTATTAGGGTATCCATGGGTTGGATAAATATCCCAACTCTTGGGAATGATCCCCTCTTTCTCATGGTTTTTTATAATCTTGAGTTTAAATAGAAAAGGAGAGATATGAAGCAAGGTTTTTGAATTGAGGATTTTATCGGCAATAAATTGCACATGAATCCCAAACTATGAGCATCCTTATATAGTCTATCCAACAACACTCCAGAGAAACTAGATGGTTGAATATTTAAGGAGAAATGTTTCAAAAAAAAATCATGAGTTACAATGTTTATAGTTCTTGGATTTCTGTTGTGATAAATTTTTTAAGGTTTAAATAATTTATTTAGACATTGAAACTCCTCTATATTATCATCACGTGATAATCAAACCAATAATGATAACTTGGAGTGGGATAAGGCAACCAAACCACACATTATCATATAACACATATTTTATCATGCTCTACACCATGGTGTGGAGATATTCATCACATCATAGTCTATCCCAGCACAGACCACAACATGGTATAAACCACCAGGCTATGGTGGTGCCTTTAGTGCACATTTCCAAAAATGTAACATACACATAATATAAATATAATGCAACTATAACACAAATATAACACTATTAACATAAATATAACATTATTAACATAAATATGACATAAATAATTATTATTAATAATGTAATAAAAAGTTATTAATCATGTAAATATAACATAAAATAATAGCTATTAATGTAAATATAACACAACTATAACCCAAATACAATGTTATTACTGTTAATAAACATAAATAATAGTAATTAATCATGTGAATTTAGTGAATATGATAGTTATTAACATAGATATAATGCAGGTATAACATAAATATAACATTATGTAACATAAATATAACATTAATATGAATTATTAATGTAAATATAATGTGGATAATTGGTTCTAATAACATAAATAATAGTTGATAATGTAAATATAACATAAATAATAGTTATTAAAATAGATATAATGTAATTATAATGTAACTATAACATAAGTAAAACATTATTAATGTAAATATAACATAAAAATAGTTATTAATAACATAGTGTAATGTAAAAAATAGTTATCAAAATAAATATAATATTATCAATATAAATTTAATGTAAATATAACCTAAATAAAGAGTAAATATAATTATTTATATTATATTTATGTTATTAATTATTGTAATTTAAATTGTTAGTAATTATTATTTATCTTATATGTACGTTATTGACATTATATTTATGTTAGAATTGTGTTATTTTATCTTATATTTACATTATACTTACCTTAATAACTGTTGTATATATTATATTTATGTTATTGATAATTATTTTTTACACTATTAATAACTACTTTTTTATTTTTTTTATATTAATAAAGTAATATTCAGGTTACATAATATCATATTTACATTATATTTATGTTTTCTATAATGTATTATATGGATGTTTTTTGAAAAGGTTGAGGGTCAAGCCCTCTTTATTAGACATAAAAATGAAAACCCCTTTTGAAAACTGGTAAAAGAGTGAACCCATTGCATGGAACAGGTACATATGCCTTAAAGTAACATGACTTGAAGGCCCTAACATGGACCCGAATGATCAAAGGGAAGAAAACATCAATATAATCATTATAACCACCCCCCCCCCTGGCTAGAAAAATTCAACAGTGATCTCAGTTGATGAAGATTCATTACCCCACCTACCAAAAATTTGTGTTGTGTTGGTCCAAAATAATGCGACAAAGAATCCCTCCAACCCACACTAGCATATGGAAGGAGGTTCAGATGATAGGTTCTAGCACACCTATCTCTCTTTTAATCCACCCACTTGAAAATGCTTATGAAAAACTCACAGCACTATCAACCCGATGCAATGAAAAGACAAGATGAAAAAACTATATAAAAGGTCAAGGTAGAGTGCCCATACATTCAACAAGAAAGAACATATGGATAAATTATCAGTGTCATCACACCCATCCCTCTTTCGAGGTTTCCCACCTGGTGTCAACTGCATTGCACAACAACACCTACCAAATGCAACAAGATAGATTCCAATGATCATAAATCCATCAGCAACCAATCAATAAAATAGATCCAAAGAATATAATGAATGTCCTTCTAAACATCAACACTAAAAAATAATAACGCCATGACTAAAAATGAGACCGGTGACACCCAAGGTTCTCCCAACACTACGGGAAAAACCGATTATTGCGACGGGCTATTTGCGATGGGTTTTCTTCCCGTCGCAAAAACTCCGACGAAAAGTGTATTTGCGATGGGAATATATTCCCGTTGCAAATGGTCAGTTATTTGCGATGGAAATACAGGACACGTCGCAATAGATATGGTGCGATTTGTGCGCCAAAACGTGGGAAGCTTATTTGTGACGGTCGCCTTCTACCCATCGCAACTACCCGGCGGTGGTAAATACTATTTGAGATGGGTAATTGTCTTGGCGCAAAAAAATATTCAGCAGGTGTTATTTGCGATGGGTCTCGTCGTTAATACCGGCGGCGATAAATAGGATTTTGCGACGGGAATATCCACCTGTCGCTAATGGTATGTCGGCAGGCAGCTATTTGTGATGGGCCCGTTGCAAAAACCCTTTTAACCGCCTCCCGTAATGAATACGGGTGAATTTATTTGTGACGGGGCCCGTCGCCAATACTGGTGGCGGTAAATAGGAATTTGCAACGGGGATATCCGCTCGTCGCTAATGGTATGTCGGCAGGCAGCTATTTACGACGGGCCCGTCGCAAAAACTCTTTTAACCGCCGCCCGTAATTAATGCGGGGGAAGGTATTTGCGACGGGATACCATCACAAATAAGACCGTCACAAATAATCTAACCTATATATACCCCCACCCGTTTTTTTTTCATATCATTCAGATCTCTCTTCCTCTCTCTCTTTAATTTCCAGTTCTAAGTAGAAAATTTCTTTCGTTTTAATTTTTTCTTATGAGAAGAGGAGAGAAGGAGTTAGAAGGCGCAAATTGCTTCAAAATATCAAAGGTATTTATATTTTTTTTATTTTTTAAATTATTTTTAATTGTTAATTTTATTTTTAATTGTTAATTTTAATTTTTTTAATAGAATGTTTAGTAACTATATAGTATAATTAGATTAAGTGGTTGTACCAAATAATCATTTTCTGGATACGAACAAGTAGAGGAGGCTCTGGCACAGATGTACCTAGGAGTGAAAACTGTAACAAGGTGTTTCGAGCTTGACTCGGGGTAACCTGGTACACGACAATGGGCCTTGCTGCACTCTTGGTTCGACACTCCCGGAGGATGTTTTGGTAATAATTAGAAATAAATATATTTAATTAGAAATAATTAGAAATAGTTATATTTAATTAGAAATAATTATATAATTATCAAATAATTAATAAATAATTAGATTTAATTAAAATAATTATCAAATAATTAGAAAATAATTAGATTTAATTGATTAGAAATAATTAGAAGAATTAAAATAATTAGGAAACAACTAAAATAATTAGGAAAAAATTAAAATAATTAGGAAACAATTAAAATAATTAGGAAACAATTAAAATAATTAGGAAACAATTAAAAATAATTAGGAAACAATTAAAAATAATTAGGAAATAATTAAAAATAATTAAAAAACAATTAAAAATAATTAGTAAACAATTAAAAATAATTAGTAAACAATTAAAAATAATTAGTAAACAACTAAAAGTAATTAGGAAACAATTAAAAATAATTAAGAAACAATTAAAAATAATTAGGAAACAATTAAAAATAATTAGGAAACAATTAAAAATAATTAGGAAACGATTAAAAAGAATTAGGAAACAATTAAAAAGAATTAGGAAACAATTAAAAAGAATTAAGAAACAATTAAAAAGAATTAGGAAACAATTAAAAAGAATTAGAAAATAATTAAAAACAATTAGGAAACAATTAAAAACAATTAGGAAACAAATAAAAACAATTAGGAAAATTAGCAAGCGTGATTGACCGCTCATCTACCTCAATTTTCTTTTCCTTTGTGTGTTGAGGCTTGACAGGAAACTTCTGCCTCCATATGTAATATTTGTTTTTACTGTCAAAATTATCAACCTCCTCGTCAGCATAGAGGTGAGGAGGTTTATAATTTTGATATTAAAAGAAAATATTACATGTGGAGGTAGAATTTTCCTGTCAACCTCAACACACAAATGAAAATAAAATTGAGGTAGATGAGCAGTCAATCACGTTTGTTTTTCTATTCAATGATTGATTAACCACCCGACCTATATGCATATCTTCACATTACTAATTAGTAACATAATTATTAATATAATTAGTAACATAAATAGTAACATAATATAAAATATTATATTACTCTAATATTAATAATTAAATAATACTAATAATATAATTCTTTTATTATTATATGTTTAATATTTATAAAAAAAATATTATTATTATTAAAATTATAAAAAATTTATAAAATATTACAATTATTAATATTTTCAACAAGTTTTGCTTTATTCTTAACATGTTCAAATCTTAAAGGGTCGTCAATTTTCAGGTAATGCCCAATAAAAAGTTTGCGTCAACCATGTTCAATGTAAACTCTATAATTGTTCTTTCTTGGTTGATCACCTCGCAAGTAGCATTGCAATAGGAAAACCCAATTCATGTCTTTCTCATCTATAAGAATCAAATCACATGGTTTTTTACATAGACCATTATTTCTTGAAAAATTAAGGGAAAGATACTGAAGTTCTCTTAATTTTTCAAGGAAGAATGATCTATGTAAAGGGTCATGCGAAATGATTCTTAAAGACGAGAACGACATTACTTGTGTTGTCCTATTGCAACACTACTTGCGAGGTGATCAACCGTGTAAGGAAAATTATAGAGTTTACATTGGACATGGCTGACGCAAAATTTTTATTGGGCATGACCTGAAAATTGACGACCCTTTAAGATTTGAACATGTTAAGAATAGAGAAAGATCTGTTGGAAATATTGAGATTTGTAATAATTAGTAATAATTAGTAATAATTAATCAAAAATCAAATAAATTCGAGTACATGGTTATAAATTGGCACAATTTCCAGTGGATTGGCGGCTACCTTTTGTTCAACATCTCATATCTTTGCTACTTTCTCCCACTGAAATCAGTATGAAAAATGTGCTCTAACGTATGTAAGAGTAAGTTTTTCATACTGATTTCAGTTGGGAGAAATTTAAAAAGAGATGAGTCGTCGGACAAAAGAGGCTCGTTTCCCTGACAACTCATCTCCTTGCAAGGAGATGAGTCATCAGGCAAAAGAGTTGCCGCCAACCCGCTGGAAACAAATAAGAATAATTAGTAATATAATCTCCACAATGATGATTACAAAATTTTATTTCATTATTCAAGAATATTTCATTTTTCCAAGTATTGCTAAGTATTGATAAATTAATAATAATTAGTGGGGATGATTACAAACTAACTGTGTCGCCTATAATTATTAGTAATTACTAAGAAATAACTGTAATTATGTATCTTCTCTTTTAGGATATTGTTTTTCTTATATCAAATTATTTAACAATAGTAATGGTTTTAAATTTTTTGTAGAAACATATATATGAATATGGAACAAGGAAATCGACATCAATCTTTATTAGATGATCGCGCTTGGATAAATCAGCGCAGAAATCCAAACGGTTCTAGTTTAAATCCTGTATATATTGATGGTGTTGAAGATTTCTTATCATTTGCATCATCAAACCTGGAATTTGTTTCAGAAGGGACAATTAAGTGTCCTTGTAAAAAAAATTCTCTGAGAACGTTTGAGACATTTGACATCATTGGGCAACATCTCTTGCGTTATGGTTTTCAATCAGATTATATTTTTTGGTATCAACACGGTGAAAGAAGATCTAGAGAAGATACTAATAATTTGATTCTAGATCCATCACGGCTTTAGAATATAGTACATGATGTTGTAGGGTCATCCGTTTAACAAACTGAAATCGAGGATGATGTTGATTTACCTCCCGAGTTGGCACCATCTGAATTTGCTGAGTTGTTCAGGTCTGTTGGGGATGCATTATATCCTGGTTTCAAGATAATAAAATTAGAAGTAGTTGAAAAATTTATGGATATTAAATCAGATAATGGAATGTCAAATAACTGTTTTGATCAGATATTTTCTTTGGTTAAAGCACTGTTACCTGAAGGAAATGTGCTTCCTTCTAATTATTATGAGAGCAAGAGACTGGTTCGTAATATAGGCCTTAGTTATCAGAAGATCCATGCATGTTCAAATGATTGAATCTTATATTCTGGTGAAAATGAGTTGTTGGATAGTTGTCCCACATGTGGACAATCGAGGTATAAAGAAGCTCAATCAGGGAAGTCTTAATTGATTCCTGTAAAACAGTTGAGATATTTCCCGCTTACACCCAAGTTGCAGCGTTTATTTATGTCTCAGAACACATCGACAATGATGTCATGGCACAAAACCAATATTTCAAATGGTAAAAGCCTAATTCATCCATCTGATGGTGATTCATGGAAACATTTTGATCAAGTGCATCCGTCTTTTGATTTAGAATCCCGGAATGTGTGATTAGGTCTTTCTACTGACGGTTTTTGTCCATTTAGATCTTTTGGTAGTCAGTATTCCTGTTGGTCTGTCTTTATAACTCCGTACAATTTACCTCCATGGATGTTGATGAAAGAGCCTTATATCTTTTTGACATTATTAATCCCAGGACATCCGAAAAAGAATATTGATGTTTATTTGAAACCATTGATTGATGAGTTAAATTTATTGTAGAGCCATGGTGTTGGTACATATGATGCTGCTGCGAAACAGAATTTTGAAATCAAAGCTGCTTTGATGTGGACAATTAGTGACTTCCCAACATATGGCATGTTATCTGGCTGGAGTACACATGGTCCAAAATCATGTCCTTACTGTATGGGAGACAACAAAGCATTTATGCTCGTGAATGGAAAAAAACCTTGTTATTTTTACTGTCATCGCAAATTTCTTCCAATCGATCATCCTTTTTGGAGGAATAAATCTCATTTCAGAAAAGGTAGAATTGAAAGAGATGAACCTCCAAAAATGATCTCAGGTACAGAGTTACAATCAGTTGTATTTTCATTACCTTCCATCACTTTTGGACTGACAATAAACCAACAGAAAATTCATGGCTTTGGGAAAGAACACAATTGGACAAAATGGGGAATTTTTTGGAATCTTCCATATTGGTCTGATTTGTTGGTCCGACACATGTCGGATGTCATGCATATTGAGAAGAACTTTTTTGATAATTTATTTCATACAGTTTTGGATACACTGGGTAAAACCAAAGATAATGTAAAGGCACGATTAGATCTTGCCCAAATTTACAGGCAACTAGAACTTGAATTGTTTAAAAATGTCAGATCACAGAGATTAATGAAGCCAAAAGTAGCTTATACATTGACCAAAGAGAGTCGCTTATTATTTTGTCAGTGGATTGCAGATTTGAGACTTCCAGATGGCTATGCTTCCAACTTGGACAGATGTGTTAAAAATGGTCATATTACTATATTAAAAAGTCATGACTGTCATGTTATAATGGAAAGACTTATGCCTATTAGATTAATAGGTTTTTTGAATTCTAATATTTGGGATTCGATAATAGATATATCATATTTTTTCCGAGACATGTGTGTGGTGACAATAGACTACGATACACTAAGCAAACTGGAAGAAGCTGTTGTTGTAATTATATGCAAACTGGAAAAAATCTTTCCGTCAGCTTTCTTTGACTAAATGGAACATTTGATATTACATTTTCCACATGAAGCAAAATGTGGAGGTCCGGTTCAGTTTCTATGGATGTACCCATTTGAGAGATGCATGCAGAAATTGAAGAAAAAAGTACGTAACAAAGCATTAGTTGAAGGCTCAATTGCTGAAGCTTATTTGTAAGAGGAAATTGCTTTATTCTGCTCTCATTATTTTGAATCTGAATATCCCTCAAAATTTAACCATATGGGCCAGAACGAGGGGAATGTTGATGATAATATGAACAATCAATTATCAGTTGTCAATCAGCCTGAACTTGGCTTTGGTGGAGTTCATGGTAGATGGATTTCAGATGATAAACATCATAGAGCTCATACATATATTCTACTCAACTATGAAGAAATGTCACCAATTGTACAGTGAGTGCTCCTATCCCTTATTCTATAGATTCTGTTACAGTAAATTAATCATATTGTATTTGTAGGTTATATGATGATCATATCAAGAAACAATTTCCACAAATTACAACAGCAGGCTTAAAAGAACGTCAGAAAAAAAATTGCCTACTGGTTTCAAAAACTGGTAACGTACATTATTTTTTGGTTTTACATATAAAATCAATTTATTACTTGTAATAGTGATAAATGTTTTACAAATTTTCAGGTATCTGTACATGCTGATAAGATTGATAGTCGATTGCGTATATTGAGTAGCCCACCATCCAAAATGGTTAAATCTTGTAATGCATATGTGGTGAATGGTTATCGCTTTCATACATGTGCATATGGGGAATCAAATAAAACAATGAATAGTGGTGTTTTTTTGAAGGGATCACATCATAGAGATATTGAAGTTGACTTTTACGGCATGCTTGAAGAAATTATTGAATTGTGTTATTTGGGACAGAATTATGTAACAAAGTTTAAATGTTGATGGATGGATACTGAGAGAGGCTTGCGTATTCATCTGACTCATGGAATTTTTGATATTAAACATAAAAGTCTTCTTGCAGTAAATGAACCATTTTTATTGGCTCATCAGGAACATCAAATTTATTATGCAAAATATTGTGCTACTATAAAAGAGTTGGATGATTGGTGGAGTATAATAAAAGTCAAATCTCGAGAAAATCAGTTTACTCAAACTGAATGTGGTTCCACTGAAGTTCAAGGAAATGAAATTTTTTAGGACACTCCTCAAAACACATCTTTTTCACAAAGAGACATGAATATCGAGGATGACACCCCACAGTTAAGGGTCGATGGTGACGATGTTGTCAATGATGTTACAACTGAATTTGAAATGACAAGAGATGATGAAAGTGAAACTAATATGGAAATTGATGATGTTGATGAGGAAGATGAATACATTGACATTTCCAACTATGAAGATGATGATGAAGATGAACATTGACACAGTAAAATGTTGGTTAGAATCATAACAAATATATATCTATACATAATAGTTATTTTCAACTGTTTTCTAATAACAATCATTTTATGTTTCAGATGGACTCAGAAACGTATCGTCAGTTACTGGAGGCTGATCTACCTATGGATGATGAGGTTCTTGAGTCATCTGACCCTCAGGCTATTGGCACTACAGGGAGCACTCGGAGGGGGTGTGGTCTTGCCAGATTGATGATTCTAGATCCTATCCCGGAGCGACGTCCACCTCTTGGATTTGATGCGCACATGCGGTGGTATGGTAACCTGTGTATTTTAGTTATCTTTCATTATAATTTATTTATATTCTAATTTTTTGATTATTTTTTCTTTTTCTACAGTTTTACGCATATAGCTATTGGACAGGGGAGCGCTATCTTGCGCAATTATTTTTCTCATCCCTGGCTCACATGGGATCAGATTCCCACTGATGTGCAGGCCGCCATGTTCGATCATTGGATGGTACGTAATTAAATATTATTTATTTTGAAATTTAATTCATTAATAACTTTATATTAGGGTTTATGGTATCCAATAGACGAGAGCATGCATGTCACTCTCCACGTGACATGGGTGGTGTCTATGTGTGACCGTTTCCGTCAGTTTTTGCATAATTTGAGAAAGGTGACTGTGAGGAAAGCTGGAGTGACAGAATTTGATGAGTCCTATAGAGCCCACAGACCAGAGTACATTTCATCTCACGTTTGGGATGGATTATGTACACACTGGTTGGGTGGTGGGTTTCAGAGGATATCTGCATTGAGTCGACAGAATCGGGGGAGACAAGAGGTGACGTATCGAGCTGGTAGTCGTACATTCAATGCGCATAGAGAGCATCTGGTAAGTACTTTTTTTTAATATTTTATACAACTTTAAATATAAAGAGTTTATTTTATATTCATATAGGAATCCGGGCATCCCGTTATTATGATGTACGGTGTTTATCGGAGGATGTACACTGATCCGGCTACTGGAGAGATTAGATGTGACCGCCAGCGTCAGATTGTGGTCAGTATTATTTTATTTTCAGTTTGAAAATTAAATGCATATAATATTTTCATTATTTTAATTTTTAATTGAAACTTAAGGAGTCATATGAGGTCGCTACCTCTCAGACACAGGCTGAGAGTCAAGACGAGACGGGTGATCAGACTAGTGTCTACCATTTTGATGAGACGGCATGGATGCAGGCGACCCAGTATGGCTTCGAAAAGGGTCGAGTAGTTGGTATCGACTCTCATATGACTCCTGCAGCTTATTATGGTACTGTTTCAATATCGGCGTCCAGCTCGAGAGGAGCTCGTGGAGAGACATCATCTTCTGCCTCACAGTATCAGGAGCAACTGCATGCTCAGAGTCAGCTTATAGAGGATTTGCGTCAGGGGCAGGAGCAGATGCGTCAGCAGCACGATGATGAGATGTGTCGATGGCAGGAGCAGATGCGTCAGTAGCAAGATGAGGAGAGCCGTCAATATGAGGAGCAACATCAGGAGCAGATGGAGTATATGCGTCGTCTGACTCATAGTTTGGGGATGGATTTTCCTCCACCACCTCCTCCAGGTCCTCCAGATTATCCACCCCCCTAGTGATTTTTTTACATGTAATAAACATTTGAGTTCATATTTTATTGTCATATTAACTATTTACAATTCCTCTTTCATATTGGTACGAATATTGCATGATTTAATTTGTTTTTATTTTTTTTAATATTTTATCACTTATTAGTATTATTTTTAATGTCTGTTTATTTTAGTAATATTACTTTTAATATTTTATATTTATTGTTAATATTGAGAAATTTATAATTTTATAATTTTATTAATATTAATAATATTAATATTATTTTTTCATAAATATGTATGTTTATTTTAATAATAATATTATTATATTAATTTTTTATATTATTAATATTAGTATTATTATTATATAATATAATATTATTTATATTCATATTATTATTATTTTTTTATATTAATATTTCATAATTATATTATATATATTTTTTATTATTAATATTATAATAATATAATTTCTTTATATTATTAATATTATTATTATTATATACATAATTTAATAATAATATTATTATATTAATTTTTTATATTATTAATATTAGTATTATTATATAATATTATATTATTTATATTCATATTATTATTATTTTATATTAATATTTCATAATTATATTTTATATATACTTTTATTTATATTATAATAATAGAATTTTTTTATATTATTAATATTATTTTTATTTTTATATAATATTATACAATTTGTATAAATTATTTTATTTTTATTTATTTTTTTAGTATTTGCGATGGGGTGTCCCGTCGTAAAA
Organism: Viscum album; assembly: GCA_963277665.1. Taxonomy (NCBI): domain Eukaryota; kingdom Viridiplantae; phylum Streptophyta; class Magnoliopsida; order Santalales; family Viscaceae; genus Viscum; species Viscum album. The sequence goes on from OY728138.1 coordinate 2,007,030,904, forward strand.
TTTTTTTTTACTATCCCATTTGCGACGGGAAGAATACCCGTCGTAAAAACTATTTCTGCGATGGGCCATCACAAATACCTATGTCGCAAATATTTTTTAAATTTACCATTTGCGACGGGTCAGAAACCCGTCGCAACTAATATATCTGCGACGGTCAATCGCAAATACCTTTTTTATATATAAACGAAAACCAATTTGCAACGGGGGAAAAATACCATCACAAATACTATTTTTGCGACGGGACCGCCACAAAACACCTATTTGCGACGTCGTTTTCGGCAACAGGCAATTTGCTACAGAGCCTCGTCGCAAAAGGTCTTTTGCGACGGGATCCCGTCGCAAATATTCTGTTTTCCTGTAGTGAAAACACCATTTTCGCTAACTATCGAAACGAATATAGATCCACGCCCATTAACTTGATGAGCACCCGCTGAAGTCAAACCAGAGCTCGGCTCAACTCGCTGAGTCATGGAAGATGTTGAACCTAAGCTCTCGCATGACATAAATCTAGTAGCATCCACCAAGAATCCTCTTCTACAAAGCTCAAAACAATGATAAATGTGACAAAGGTGTCTGGATATAGACAAAACCAGATCTGAGGAACGAGGCCAACGTTGACCTTTGACCAACACCGCAAAACGTGGTACCACCACTATAATGTTAATATAACATAAATATAATGTTATATAGCATAAATACAATGTTATATAATGTAAATATAACCTTATTAACACATTTTCAAAAAAATAATGCTATTAACATAAATATAACATAAATAATGATTATTAATTATGTAAAAATATGTATTAATAACCCAAACGATTATTATTAACATAGATATACAGTAAATATATCTTTATTAACATAAATATAACATAAATAATTAATTATTATTATTTAATATTAATAATTATTAATATTTAATATTTTTATTGTTAATTATTATTAATTAATATCAATTATTATTAATTATTATTTATTATTATTAATTAATTACCAATTATTATTAAACATGTATTAATTATAGGTAATTATTTATAAATTACTATTAATTATCATTATTTACTATTAATTATTATTATATATTTATTATAACTTATTTTTTATTAAATAATAATAATAATCTAGGTAGATTATTTCTATCCCAATAGCACACTATGTAGTATAAGAAAGCGCCTAGGGAATCGAGCCCACAATGTGCCCCAAACCCCTTTGAACCTCAAACCATACCTACACGAATGAGAGGAATTAAACAACAACAAAAAAACAACAATTATAAAAAGGGAAGTGTGGTACTCTTTGATTAGGAGGGATAGATATAAGAAGTTTCATGAGATATAGTAAAATTCATGCCTTTATTTCAATTTATTCTCTTTCTCTAATACTTAAACTCTGTCCATTTCAATTTTCATTTTCATAAAACATTATCAACACGAAGGCTTAAAGAAGGGATAAAGGTGTATAACTTTAATATTTATTTTCACCACCTGGTTGGACGAATCAAATTATTTATAAAATATTATTTATTTACCACTATATTTAATGGTCCAATTGATAATTTAGTACACACAATAAAGTTTTAAAATCAGTAGTGTGATTCATTGATTTTATTTTCATTTATTTATTTTACAGTTTATGATTTGATGATATAATTAATAAATCAGTACATGTGGGAAAATTTTAAAATGAGAAACATGATGGGTTGATTTATTTATTTTAAAACCCCACATGAAAGATTTATTAATCTATTAAGGTGCGATATAAAAAAATATTAACCAATAATATTAATTTTATATGTTTGTTCTTGATACTTACACTCCTTTTAACTGCGATTATACTTCCATTATAATTATGGAAGTATATTCTGAAATAAATAATTCTTTAAAAATAATCGTACCCATCTCATCATATTGGTTTTGTAGTATCATTTTGTAAAGAAAATGCTATATTCCATGAAAACAATCATAGAAGAGGATGAAACTGAGGATATTATTCTCATGGTTTTGGAATTATACATGGTTATAAAAAATTTCTTAATCAAAATTAATATCAAAATCAAATAAATATTAGCTCAATTGTTCTTATTAATCTTGAAGATTCCTGCAACAGGTGTGGTTCTAAGGGGCATTGGTCTTGATTCTTTCAAACCCCAGATCACCGCTATAAATTCTATAAAGCATATCTTATAGAAAATTAGAATGAATCAAATTTCACTAAGACATCCTACAAAGGTAAATAAAATTTGGAGAATTTTTTTAAGAACCACAAAACATCAAATGATGATTTCACTTACCTTATGGTGGGTGATTTTACTTGTATATTTAATGATATGATTAAAAATTTTGGGCATAGAGGAAGAACCTATTGATCGATTCCAAATCAGATTTTTTTAATCATAAATGAATAATCTAAGATGTACATGATGAATAATTTCATTAACAATTTAATTAAATATAAGATTAATTCAATATTACACTAGAACCAAAAAGATAAGATCATCACATATAATTTATAATTAATTTATTCTTATAAAGAAATACATTGTATTGAATTTATTTATTCATCAATGAATTGGTATACCACTTCTTATCATTCTATCATTGTGGTGATAGGATTAAAGTTTGTAATACCTTTAGCGGTGATCCATATGTACATCGCAAACCTCCAAACTTCATCATAAAAATACCTGAGTGTTATCATGGAAGATTCAAACGCATGCGTCATTTATTAATGATCATCATAAGAATAGATTTGAATTGAAGGAACCTTCTTGATCTCTCTAGTTGGGATATGTTAGTGTAGGAGGGTCACTCCTCATTCTTGAGAGCATTATATAAGAAAATCTATTTGGGGCTTTATAGAATTTTCCCAAGACTTTCATTGTGTAAAACGAATATTGGGTTTAGAAATGACAAAATCGGGTTGATATGGAGCTAGGGTTAGACAAATAATAATTGAAACCATAGACTTGTTTGTTTTTTTTAATCCCTAGAAAACCCCATGTCAATATAATATTATTATTATTATTTACTTGACATGCACTGAACTCATGGATAAAATAAATATTATTTTTCCTTAATAAATAAATATTTCTTTATTTAAATAATATTTAATGTGTATTTTATCATCAGTCCATTAAATCATCTTGTATATTCCTCAATATCTATTGGACCTTTAATAATTACTATCTAAATAAATAAATACCACTACATTATTCAATGATAAATAAATAAATATTATATCCATTTAATAGAGAATAAATATTTATTAAATATTAAACTTACATATATTCTCTCAAATAACTAGCGAGTGGATATTTATGATCAACTCAACATGAATAATCATTAAACCATGTGTTGGAATGATATTTATTTAACATGTTAAATTCTAATAAAATCTAAATGAGGTTATGAATACACTTAGTATGTGACCCTCTAAGCCCCTTTCTTAGTGGCTTTAGGTTGTTACATTTAAAGTTCAAGGTTAGTGTCTAACAACATTCCAAGGAATCCATAAGGAAAAAATTTAAATACCATACTAATAATAACCACATAAAAATTTATACTATGTAATATAATCTATTTATCATGATATCTCTAATCAAGCAGGTTATATACTGGTTCCATAAACCTATATGCTTGATGTCTCTTTCTCTGACTTTTTAGAAATGAACTTTCTGATAGAATGCCATGGCCATAGAATTAATCAAGTAGTTCCATTCTCATCAAAGGTCTTGAGATATCAACTTCTATTAAACTGGGAATAAATAAATCATTTATCTCATTATTCACCAATGCAATATCACTTGTGATGCACCCAATGTATCATACCTCACTATGATCATATGTTGTCACAGTTTTCATCAACACATAAAATTATGTGACTCATGATATTAATTAATAATAATAATAAAGTCTAAATACCATTACATGTGTCTATAATTAGTAACTTATAATGACACATGTAAATGTGAATTTCCTATAGGTGGGTCGTGTTCACGTAATCTCCTACTCTAAAAATTACCAAGGGCATAAAACATGAGAAAGTGTCTCAAATTACTATGAGTCTCTACCCTTGATAGATTGTATCATTTTAATCCTATAAAATTATATCATTTGGATATAAAACATATATTTAAGAATATTATTATGACACTTATTGGTTCTCATCATAGTAGGTAACTAATATAACCTTTCAGTGCGACAAGTACCCTTAAGATATTATCACATACAAAGTTACACAAAAGAATAATCGTGATATGATATTAACATTATTAATATTCAAAATAATGAATACAGATAATCATAAATTACATATAAGTTGGTTCTAGGGAACCAACTCTAATAAACACCCACTTACATTAGATTCAACTACTAACAACCTTCATTCTTCTATATTTCAAATGAAATTCATGCTTCTATTGAGATAAGAGTTTATTCAAGGGATTCACCACATTCTCCTCCATGGAAACTCTACTCATCATGACTTCACCCATCCAAGAAAAATCCCTCAATAGGTGATACTTTCAAAGTATATGATTCATCTGTTAGTGTGACCTTGACACCTTTACGAGAGTCACTACTGTAGTATTATCATAATATAATGTGATAGGGTCTTTAATACTAGACACCAAATAAATATGTTTGAAATTTTTTTATATCTAGATAGCTTTTTTATACATCATAAGTCAATATATATTCATAATCCATTGTAGAATCAGCAACAATTGGTTGCTTTGAACCCTTCTATCTTACAGTTCCTTCATTGATACTAAAGACATATCCTAACTATGAATTCATATCATTATGATATGTTTGAAAGTTATAATCTATAAAACCCTTGATTACTAGCTCCTTGAATCCCACATATACCAAGAATATATATCTTCCTACCATCCTCAATGTGCAGTAAACATCAAGCCTAGTGCATAACATGTCATACATAATTAATCCCATTAGAGAAGAGTATAAGATCTTACTCATTCTTTATCTTTTCTATTGTGTTTGAGGACACATTTTCTTGTAAATATGTATACCATGTGAAACTAGAATCAATACCATCTTGGATTGTTCCATAATAAATCTCAATATTATCTGGTTATTGTATGTACCTTAACTTATCCCAAGCATCCTCTTGGATCTATTACAAATGGTATTGATTCCAAGGGTATAGGTTTTTTTATCTAATCCCTTCATGGAGAATCACTTATTCAATCATTTTTTAAGTGGCTATAATATTGGTATATAATTTCCAATAAGTAATATGTCATTAGTATATACTACTAGGATAAAAACCACATTCCCACTAAACTGCTTGTAAATAAATTTATCACATTCATTCTTTATGACTAAGTTCTCTTATAGCTTCATCTAACTGAATGTTTCATGACCTAGTTGCTTTCTTCAATCCATAAATGGATCTTAGAAACTTTACTAACTTATTAGAATCACCTAGAACACAAATACTTCTGGTTTTGTCATATATAAATCTTATTAAAGGTTCCCATTAAGGAAAGTTATTTTGAAATTTATCCATAAAATCTCATAGTCATGGAACACTACTATATAAAGTCAAATTTTGATGGATTTAAGCATGGATAATAGAGAAAAGGTTTTTTCATAGTTAATTATATTACACTTTCTAAACCATTTATCCACTATTAATTCTTTATAGGTACTCAATTTACCTTATATGTCCATTTTTCTCTTGAATACCCATTTTCACCCAACAAACTTTACATTAACTAGAAAATCAATCAGAGCCCAAACTTGGTTTTGATACATGGAACCCATCTCAAAATTCATGGATTCTTTCCATATTATAGATTTTGATCTATCTAATTCTTACTTCTAGGAAATAGGATCATTATTTTAGACCAATAATGAGTCACAATACCCTGTGACAAGAAAACCATATCTTTCTAGTTTTCTAACCTCTTTGGTGCTCCTATGTAGTACTTGTGTTTAAATAACATCATCTTCTATGGGGACCTATGGAATGCGTCATTACACCAACTCTTGTGTATCATAAACATTAATTTCATCAAATTTAATCTTTCTCCCATAATCTATTTTAAATATGTGCTTCATCTTAAGAAATATGATTTGTCTTGCCACAATGAATTTCTTATTTTAAGGTTAATATAGGTAATATCACTTTATTTCCTTGGTATATCCTATAATGATACACTTCATTCCCTTGGGGTGATGGTTTTTGTCAATAATTATCCTTAAAATGCCTCAAAACCCCATACATGAGTATATGACAACATGGGTTTCTTTCCACTCCAAAACATGAATAGAATTATATTTTCCACTTTAGTTGTCACTCGATTTAGTGTGTATGTAGTAGTGTGTAATACAAATCCTTAAAAGGATAATGGAAGATATACATAACTCATCATAGGTCATACTATGTAAAGTAAGTTATGGTTACTCCTTTCACTAACACCATTCCACTATAGAGAATAAGGTGGGGTAAGTTGAGATAAAATATCATACTCCTATAGAAAGTTGATAATTTTTTAGTTACAATATCCACCACCCTGATTAGATCATAACTTATTTATCTTCTTTCCAAGTTGTTTATCTACATAATTATTGAACTTTTTGAAATTTTCAAAATTCGTCTTAAAGTATACATAACCATATCTACTCAAGACATAAGTAAAAGTTATGAAGTAAGAATAACCACATATATAATCTTATTGAAAAGGTATGAACATGTTAGTGTGTACCAATTCTATAAGTTCTATGAACCTTTTAGCCTTTCCACAAAATGGGGGTTGGTTAATCTTGCCTTGTAAATGAGCATGACATATGTTAAGTGGTTTTAGCTCAAAAGAGTCTAAATAACCATCTTGATAAATCTGTGTTAGATGATTTCCATTTACATGACTAAGAAGATGATTCCACGATAGGGTGTGAAATGGGTCATGTGAATTTGATTCATTATCAATTTCCAATACTTAGTTTTGATAATCCAATACATAGAGACCATTATTTAAATATGTCATATCGTAACATATGTTTTAATTATAAAATAAAAAACCATTATTCCCAAATTTTAAAATAAATCTATATGTGTCTAGGAAGGATACAAAAATTATGTTTTTAGTAACTAAGGGTATATAATAACAATCTATCAAAACTAAGATCATACATGTTCAAAATAGAAGTTGGTAGTATCCTATAGCCAAATAATTAAGTTATGCTCCATTTTCTAGTTGAAGATCCACATTACCTCTGGTAATATTCTAAAATATACTTGGTTCTTGCATTTGGATATATATTTGAGTACTATAAGTTATATCTAATAAAAAATTAATAGATATGGAAAGATTACACTTGATAACAAATGAATTTTAATCATCCTATTATGTATTTAACTAAGTCCAGTTCTTATCCTAGTGGCCTATATTGCTACATGAAAAACAAACTACATCATTTTTTCTTTTCCCATTTTTTGATCTTTCTTTTCTTAGAAGGATAATTCTCAAAATCCTTGGACTTGGAGAGAGTCTTCGATCCCTTTACCTTGTTCTTCCTTTTATTCACCATAAGTACCATAGGATTTTCACACCACATGTCTTTATAAACTTAGTGAATCAAAGTAAGGAGTTTGTAAAGAGTCATCTCACTATTTCCCATATTATAAATCATAATGAAACTAGATAATCCTTTAAGTACTAAAGAAATATATTGAGATATATATGCAAATAATCATGGATATTGAATCTTGAGATGTCCAAGTGCTCTATGTAGCTAATCATCATGAATATATGAGGTCATGATAATGTTGAATCTCTAATCTTGTATGTGAATAGTTCATTGAAGATCTCATATCTCTCTTGTATTGCCTTCTCTTAATAAATATCATGAAGGTGATACACCATGCTATATGCATCCATTTCTTCATGTTGCTTCATGAGATCACTGAACATAGATAATATCATAAAAAATATATAAATCTATGTCATCATACATGTGTTTAAGGTATAGAGATAATTCATTATCACTAACCTCTTTAGAAAGTGACTTAGGAACATGGGTTTCCATCACACAAAATTTACACTCATTGTGTAGTATAATATGAAAATTCCAATATCATTCCTATAAATTTGAGCTAGTGATAATGTTGTACTTCTCTAATATGGACTGAAGTGATATATTCTAAGTCGTGTGGATTTACATTTTTGATAATAAATAAGAGAAAAAATTATTATTTTATCTATATTACAAAATTAGATAATAAATGCTGATTAATTTATTAATCTTCCACTATTTTATCAAAACCCAACAACTCTCCCCATTAGTTTTAGAATATCTTTTCATGTGGATATTCAAGTGTAAATGATCCATATACTCCTTCTTATAATCCATACTTTATAATCACAATATATTTGAAGGATTTTAGGTGGTCATAACTTTCCAACTGTATTAACTTACATTTCCTTAATCCGTTGAGTGGACTCCAGAATCTTAAAATCTTTGATCTGTTTTCCCCAACACTTGGATCTTAGTTACACCAAGTCTAGATTTTTCAGTCAACCCTTTATGTATACTAAGTTAAGTCAACTCATGGTCTCATTTAAAACTCCCTGATAATTGAATTCACCCTTTCTTTGGTCAAACAATCACTTTGAACCATGGTTGTATTTTAACTTTATCCGTGGAAGGTGATACTGGCTTAATATTTTTATTGGTGGATTTTAAATCTTTATGTGTAAATTTTACATTTTATCTTATTACATGGTTGTTAATATTAAGTGGGTTTTACTTAAGTGATTATCCATGTCTAGATGGGATTTACACATAATCCAATTTATTTTAATTCTATCTTGCATGTTTGTTAATTCATTAATTTATGTGATCATGATAAAGAATCCATAAATAAATTAACTATGCAACTTGATATAAATAGAATAATAAAATTAATATGATCATGATATTTTTGAATGGTTATTTTGTCAAGAAGATGATAAATTAACCCTCAACCTGAAGGAAAAACACCTTAAATCATTACTTGATTTGTTTTGTTGCATCCCATTTTTCACCTATGTATCTCCTAGATTGGTTTTGTCTTGACTCTGAACTTGAATTGCCTCCACTCACTTGAGATCTCGATTCATTACATAAGAATTACTCACACACAAGTGAGGGGAGCCAAAGGATTTGTTAATGGGTTTATATAAAAGAAACTGCAAGCACGTAGGCCCTCACATAATGAGAGGAGGGGGTAATGTGCATGTCATCATTTAATTTAATAATATTAAATTAAATGAATCATTCACATAAATAGGTCTCATTTAATATCGTGATTATATACACACATTAAATGAATATACATCTGTAATTTAATTAGCATTCACTTTAATTCATTCTTTAATTAAGATAAAATATCTCGATTTAATCCTATAAATTTATTCAATTTATCTTAATTCCATTAAAATCATCCTAGAAATTTCCATCATCCATTATTTTAAAAAAATTAAAAAAATTAATTTTATTAAAAATTAACAAAGTACACATGTGTACTTGTAGGAAACAACATGTACCCATCTAAACTATCTAACATGGTCATAGTATAGTGTACTCACATGGATTCTGGCAGACAAGTGGTGGCACATAATTACAAGGTGTATATTGTCAATAATTGACACATAAACACATGTAAATTAAATAACATGTAATACTATTAACGCACATGGAGTACACTAAAATTAAAGACCATACATTGTTTTTAGTTCATAATTTGACATGAAAATTAATTTAATATATAATTAAGAATCCTATCACATGGAATGTATTTTCAATAAATGATACATAGACACATATTTATTAGTTTTAATTGTACCATTAATTTTATTCCCACATCAAACTAATCACATGAGGTATAGTGGGTTACACAACGTGTACTAGGGATACATGTTTTGTGAGGTGTTTTTCACATATTTGTGACACATGCCTAGGGATCAGGCATGTATATCAACCATGAACACTTATGAGGTATGAAATGTGTGTAGAAGATACACACCATGTGATCTCAGAGTTTCATGACTTTAATTCACACACATTGTATGATAAATACACAATGAATCTTTGACTATCCATTTTCGATCACAAAAAATCATGGACTATTTAAATAAATAAATATCACTACATTATTTACTAATAAATAAATAAACATTATATTCACTAAATAAAAAGTAAATATTTATTAAATATTTAACTTCCATATATTCTCTCGAATAACTAGTGATTTAATATTTGTGATCGACTCAATATGAATAATTATTAAACTACATATGAGAATGATATTTATTCAATATTTTAGATTAAAATAAAATTTAACTAAGGTTCTGAATACACTTAGTGTGTGTGACCCTCTAGACCCAAATCTCAGTGGAATTAGGTTGTTAAACCTAAAGTACAATATTAGAATTTAGCAAAATTCCAAGGAATCCATAAATAAATAAATCAAATGTCACAATAAAAATAACCACATATAAAGATACACTATGTAATATAATCTTCTGGTCATGTTATCTCTAATCAAGAAAGTTGTATGTTGGTGCCATCAACCTATATGCAAGATGTTTCTTTCTTTGACTTTATAGAAATAAACTTGCCAATAGAACACCATAACCATGGAATTTATCAGGCAATTTCATTCCCCTAAAATGGACTAAGTCATCAAATTCCACTGAACTAAGGAGGGAAAAATCTTTTCTTTCATTATTCATTGATGCAATATTACTTGTGACACACTAACGTATCATACCTCAACATGAGTATATATCATAATGGTTTTCATAAATACATTAAATTGTGAAACTCATGATATGAATTAATAATAATATTAAATTCTAAAGAAAATTAAACACATTTATAGATAGAAACATCCAATGATACATATAAATTTGGATTTTATATTAGCGGTTCATGTTATTATAATCTTCTTCTCTGAAGATTACCTATGGAATACACCATGAAAAATTGTCTCAAAGTACAATGAGTCTCCACCCCTGATAGACTATGTAATATGTATCTCATAAAATTATATAATTAAGTTATATAATATATATTTAAGAATACCATCATGGGAATTATAGGGTCTCATTATAGTGGAAAATTGTTATGACCTTTCAGTGTGAAAAGTACCCATAGATTACTATCATATAGAATGTTATGTCGGAAAATAATTAAAATGTGATAAAAACTTTATTAATATTAAAATAAATGAATACAAATAATCATAAAGTACATTAATCCTATTATAGGGCACCAAATCCAACAATGATAGCTAAAAAAATCAAACAATTTCCAATAGTTATAATATATAATATGATGTTTCTTCTGTATGCATTGTACTTTTGATGCTGTAATATTTAAATTTTATAATTTTTTTTTATTAATATCATTGTCTTTAATTTTTAATCTTTAAAAATTATTACATAAACATAATAAAAATTTTCATATTGTATGGTGGAATAATGCACACAATTCGTAAAAATAAATAAAAAATATATTTTTTAATCTTAAACTAATAAGACCAATTGTGAATACTATATCAAGTCCTGAAGATATAAGGGATATGTGAAGAAAAAAATTTCTTTACCTAATGGGAAAAGGTTATTTATAGGATGTAATTTAATTTCCCCAAATCCCAAAAGAATCTTGTTAAGTTTCAATTGTTAGGACCAAGTGGACTAAAGGTGGTTTTTGGATGCTGAAAGAAGTTTGAGCTGATTGTTTTGTATTTTTTGTTAAGAAAAGAAATCAACTTGCTTTTTAGATGTTCGTATGAAAATAATAAAAGGTGGAAAAGTAATCATAAAATTGGACACATTTTTTATAAGAAAGTTTCTTGGTTACAGTTTTCTGTTTTGAATAAGTTTTATGAAAGAAGTTGTTTTTTGGACTCACCTTGTATCCAAAATGAAATTTTTGATCGGTATGAGGAGTTTTATCAAGGTGTGAATGTATCCATACTAAATCTGATGATGATTTTATGACCTTGGACTTCTCATAAATCAGAAGTTATTTAGGAAACTTGTGATGTAATCATTATGAAGGAAAGGGGGATAAAATGTATTGTTAATCGGTTTGAGATTTTGATGGAAAGACAGAAGATGCTGAAAGGATGGAAAGTAATAGAAACTTTAAAATGTAATTCATGTGATTATTTTCCAATATTAATGTTCTCATATTCATGAGGAAGTCATGATACAATCAGGGGTTTGTATAAGAAGAAATTTTAAGTAAGTCAAAGTTTTATAGTTGTAATTCATTGGTGTGAGATCACCAAATGTGGAAATTGTTTGAAGGCTGGGAAGTTTTTTTTGAAATGTGAGAAAAGGAAGATGTTGGTTTTTAGTCAGACCAATAATCCATAAGATACAAATCTTTGTAGAAATAATTTGATGAATGGTGGGAGTTTTTTTATACCGTAATCAAAAAAAGAAATAAGTTGTTTTTAATACTGGTCCATCGAATGTGGTGTTCCACCAATCCATAGAACGTAGGAAAGTTTGTTGATATATATCATAAAATAGAGTTTGTTGAGATAGATCAACTAGATAATGATCAACAATGTAGTCAACCAATTTCACTAGGTCAAATTGTTTTTTCAATTGGGTCAAGAGAAAAAGAACAAAAGTGTTGTTTGTTTCTCAAGTCGTTCAAAACTCGTTGGACTAGAATTGATATCGATCCATCATAGTGATATATAGACTAATCTATCAAATGTGTTATAGAAATAATAATAATGGTAATAAAGTTTTAAGTGAGTGGAAGTTGTGATAAGATTTGAGAAGGTTTGAGAAGAATTAAGAAGTGAAGAGAAGCACTAAAATAGTCAAAAATGAGTTCAAAATGAAATTAAATTTTTTAGAATTTTCAATTTCATAGTGGGAAAATGAAATTAAGTTCTCACCCTTTCCACTTTTGGTGAACCTATAAAAATAAGTACATTATACTTTCTAATGGATCATAAAACTATTCACATGAAGAGGTAAAAGTTCTGAAGTTTTAGTGAGAAGAAGTTTCTGGATAAAGTTTACCTGATGAAGTTGTCTGGATAGAATAAAGTAATTGGTCAGAGTTTCTCAGATCAGACTAGGTCATCAGACAGATCCATCAGACTGATGGTTTTATAGACTGAGAAGGAAGCAATTTAGAATTGTTTTAGTAGTATTCTAGTAGACTTATATTTCTAGACTGAGCAATCGGACTAAAGAATCGAATTAAACCATCAGACTCAATGTTTGTATGAAGGTTGTTTCTACCAACTACTAGGTAGGAAAGTGAATAATTTTTTTGATAGTTATCAAAAGTGAATATTGATAAGGTAGCACAATAATATGTTTTGAACCAACTGGTGAATGTTTCATTACTTGTTACACAAACTTGTATTACATCATTTGTGCTAGAAGAATCACATTCATTTTTTTATTGATCATAGTGAAATAAACGTATAAGGGTATATCCTACTTGTTTTTATCCACACAAAAGGATTGTTTTCTAGTGTATTGTGTGGTATTGTATCATTTCTAAACCATGCCAAGGATGTATCTAATCTTATTTAGTAGTGAATATTTTAAATACTTATGTTCTTGTGTATGTGTGATTTTTTTGTTTTTAACAAAGTGATAAATCTTTAACAGAAGGAAAGGGTTGTTTCAAAAGAAAGAAAACTTAAAAGAAAAAGATATCACTGGTTCACCCCCTCCCCCTCTTAGTGATACGTTGATCCTGGATGGGAAATATCATCAATTATATATAACATCATGGGAAATATACTCAGACTATATATAATAAAAATGAAAAATGCATGCGCATTATCGTTAATAAATTTGGTAAGAGAAATATATTATAAAAACTACCCAAATTATCATATGGGTTGCATTATACATATATAAGTGAAATTGAAACACATATAGTGGTAAAGAATATACCACAAATCATTAATTTGTGGCATGATTAATTAGGTCATCTTGGTTTAAGAATGATATTTAAAATAATTAAAAGTTCTCATAGACAGTTAATAAAGGTCTATAAGATATTTCCATTAAGAGAAAAATTATATGGGGATTTTTCTCTTGGAAAACTAATTGTTAGACCATCACCATATACAATTAAGACTGAAATTCCTACCTTTCCTACACAAATTCAAGGGGTGTCACATAATTACAAGGTGTGTATTGTCAATAAATGACACATGAACGCATGTAAATTACATGATATGTCATATTATTAACACGCATGGAGTACACAATAATTAAACACCATACATCGTTTTCAGTTCATAATTTAACATGAAAATTAATTTAATATATAAATAATAATCTTATCGCATGGCGTGTACTGTCAATAAATGATACACAAACACGTGTTTATTAGGTTTAATTATAACATTAATTTTATTCCCATATTAAACTAATAGCATGAGGTTCAATGGGTTATACGACATGTAATAGGGATACACATCACGTGAGGTAATCTGCACCTATTTGTGACACACACCTAGGGATTAGGCATGTATATCAGTCACAAACACTTATGATGTGTGAGATGTGTACACCAGCTACACACCATGTGTTCTTAGTGTTTTATGGTTGTCAATCACATGCATTGTGTGATAAATACATGATTCATCTTTGACTATTCATTTTCAACCATGAAAAAGCATGGACTACATGATGTGTATGTGGATTACATGTCGTTTTGTCTAGAACGTCATGTGTCATCTTGTTCGGTTACACGTGATGTAAATTTAATGTATTTTGTATGAAATTATTGCATGAAGACTAGTATTTCTTGCAGTTTTTTCTGGTGAAATAAACATGGGTGCACGACATGTACCAGTAAGTTACACATTGTATAGTCATGTGTTATCCATCAAGAACCCTTAGCCCCTCTAGATGAAGTATTTTAATGTTATTCATGTAAATTTAACTTATTCTTGGTTATATGATCGAGAATGGATAAGGACAAGAAAATATTTTGATGTTTAAATTTAAATAATGAATTATCCAAAAATAATAAATAATAAAAAATTCATATCATCAATCAATGATTAATAAATAATTATAAAATAATTATGTGACTGGTCTAATACCACTTAGGTTTTGAGCATGTAGTCGATCCAGATTTTTGTATAAATTAATGAATAATATGAAATGTACATGATGAAGAATGTAATGACCAAAAAAATTAAATTGAAGATTAATTGAGTATTTCATTGGAACCAAGAATATGAGACCATCACATATAATTTATAATTTATTTATTTATATAAAGAAATAATTTTTCTTTAATTTATTTGTTAATGAATCAATAAACCACTTCTTGTTGTTCCATCACTACGGTGAGAGGATTCAAGTGTGGAATCTCTCTAGTGGTGATCCACATATGCACTATGAACCTATGAACATCACCATAGAAATCTTCACGTGTTAGTGTAGTAGATTCTAATGATTTCTTCATTCATTAATGGTCACCACAAGAATCACTATGGGTAGAAGGAAAATTCTTAATCTCTCTAGTATTGAGAGGTTAGTGGAGTGGTATTTCTCTCTGTTCTTGATATTATTATAGAAGAAAATTTCTTTAGGTCTTGATAGAAATCTCTCTATACTTTCATTATGTAAAACAATGAATAGGTTTAGAAATGACATAATTGAGAATATATATAGAACTAAGGTTGTAGAAATAATAATTTCACCTAGAACCTTATTATTTTTTTAAATCCCCAAAAAACCCCATATCAAAATAATATTATTATTATTATTTTCTTGATATACTCTAAAATCACAGATAAAATAAATATTGTTTTTCCTAAATAAATAAATAATTTTTTATTCAAATAATATTTAATATAACTTTTCTCATCAGTCTATTAACTCAGTCTATATCCTTCCCAATATTTATAAAACCTTGAATAATGACTATTTAAATAAATAAATATCATTGAATTATTTACTGATAAATAAATAAACATTATATTCACTAAATAGATAGTAAATATTTATTAAATATTCAACTTACATATATTCTCTCAGATAACTAGTGACTGAATATTTATGATCAACTCAACATGAATAATTATTAAACCACATATGAGAATTATATTTATTCAACATGTTAGATTCAAATAAAATTTAACTGAGGTTCTGAATACACTTATTGTGTGCGACCCTCTAGACCCCTTTCTCGGTGGCATTAGGTTGTTACACCTAAAGTCCAAGCTTACCATTTAGTATCATGCCAAAGAATCCATAGAGAAATAAATCAAATGTCACAATGATAATAACCACATATAAAGATACATTGTTTAATATAATCCTATGATTATGATATCTCTAATCAAGTAGGTTGTATGCTAGTACCACCATCCTATATGCTCAATGTTTCTTTATTTGAATTTCTAGAAATAAACTTTCCAATAGAACACCATAAACATGGAATTAATCAAGAAATTTAATTCCCATAAAATGGACTAAGTCATTAAATTTTACTAAGTTGGGGAGGTATAAATCCTTTCTTTCATTATTCATTGATGCAATATTACTTGTGACGCACCTAACGTATCATACCTCACCACGAGCATATATCAGAATGGTTTTCATCAATACATTAAAGTATGAAACTCATTATATGAATTAATAATAATATCAAATTCTAAGGACAATTATACACATTTACAAATAGAAACATCTAATAAAACATATAAATATAGATTTCATATTAGATGGTCATATTCTTATAATCTTATACTCTAAAAATTACCTAGGGAATACAATATGAGAAAGTGTCTCAAAGTCCAATGAGTCTCCACCCCTGATGTCATGTATCATATATGTCTTATAAAATGATATAATTTAGTTATAGAATATATATTTAAGAATACCATCATGGGACTTCTAGGTTCTCATTATAGCAGGAAACTGCTATGAACTTTCAGTGTGACAAATACCCTTAGGTCACTATCATATACAACATTATATAGAAAAACAATAATGATATGATAAAAACTTTATTAATATTTAAATAAATAAATACAAGTAAATGTAAATTACATAAAATATTGTTATATGGGACCAACTCTAACAATGATAGCCGAAAATAATTTAAATAATTTCCAATAGTTGTAATATATAATATGATGTTTCTTCTATATGCATTGTACTTTTGATGTTGTAATATTTAAATTTTATAAAGTTTTTTTATTAATATCATTGTATTTAACTTTTATGATTTAAATGGATTGTATAATCAGAATAAATATTTATATACCAAATAGTGGAACAATGCACACAATTCTTAAAAATAAAAAATGTATTTTTTTTAATCTTAAACCAATAAGAATAGTTATGAATACTATATCAGGTCCTGTATATTTGATATAATGGTTAGGTGATGTAATTTTTTTCTTTACCTAATGGGATGAGGTTATTTATAAGAGATACTTTGATTTCCCCAAATACCAAAAGAAACTTGTTAAGTTTCAATGATATATACCAGCATGGGAAAGATACTCAGACTATATATAAGAGAAATGAAAATACAAGTGTATTATCATTAATAAATTTTTTAAGAGACATACATTATAAAAACTACCAAAATTATCATATGGGTTGCATTATACATATATAAATTCAATTTAAACACATATGGTGGTAAATAATGGATCACAAATTGTTAATTTGTGGAATGATCAATTAGGCCATCTTGGTTCAAGAATGATGTTGAAAATAATTAAAAGTTCTCATGGAAATTTAATAAATGTCTAAAAGATATTTTCATTAATAAAAATTTCATGTGATTATTTTTCTCTTCGAAAACTAATTGTGAGATCATAACCATGTAAAATTATGACTGAAATGACTACCTTTCTGGAACAAATTCAAGGGGATATATATTGACCAATTAATTTATTCTATGGTCTATTTAAATATTTTATGGTTTTAATTGATGCATCTAGTAGATGGTCACATGTCTGTTTTCTCTTAACATTCAATGTAGTGTTTTCATGATTTCTTACTCAAATAATTAAATTGAGAGCACAATTCCATGATTATGTTATCAATAAAGTAAGTCTTGATGTTGCTGTAGAATTTATCCCTAAATCATTCAATTATTATTGTATGGAAATGGGGATTAATGTAGAGTATTTATTCATCCATGTTTATACACATAATTATTTAGCTAAATCACTGATAAATAACCTCCAAATTATTATTAGTTCATTGATAATGAGAACAAATTTGTCGAGCTCAGTATGAGTTCATGAAATATTACATGATTTAGCATTAATTTGAATCAAACCAAGTGCATATTGTAATAACTCTTCACTCCAACTAGCATTTTTTCAAGAGTTTGTAATCACCCAATTAAGATTTTTTTTGTGAAATATATATACTAATTGCTCCCCAGCAATGTAAAAAATGGTACCTCAAGGGAGGTTAAGAATATATGTGGGATATGAATCCCCATCCATCATCGGGTATCTTGAACCAAAAATTTTTGATGTATTTATAA
Organism: Viscum album; assembly: GCA_963277665.1. Taxonomy (NCBI): domain Eukaryota; kingdom Viridiplantae; phylum Streptophyta; class Magnoliopsida; order Santalales; family Viscaceae; genus Viscum; species Viscum album. The sequence continues at coordinate 2,007,049,446 of OY728138.1, forward strand.
CATATTTTTTTGATTGCCACTTCAATGAAGAAGTGTTCCTAGTATTAGGGTGGGGAAGAAACAAAGGAAGGAGATTGCCTGGAATGTGAAAAAGTTAACTTTTCTCAATCCTCCCACCTAATAGTGTGGGGTAGAAGCGAAAAGGATTTTCCATTTTCAAGAACTAGAAAATCAGTTCTCTAATGAATTTATTGGTATAAATTATATGACTAAATCGCATGTACTAGTTTTTAATGCACCGTTTAGAATTGATTCCCTGGAGACATAATTAAATAACAATTCTACATAAATGTAAAAAACATGTCTAAAGCATAGAATACCATTTGGATCCAAGGATAAAAATACTCAAAAAAATAAAAGTAGTGAGTATAATTGAAAACCCTACTATAGAGGTTTATGTTCTAAAAGAAACATGTAATTTAAGTGTTCTTGAATAAACACATGATAAAGATCATAAAGGGGATTCACAGGATATAGAAAACCCTTAAGGTTTTGGAAGTAATGAAATATCTTTTAATTATTCCACTACATGTGATTTATGGAATTGAAGTAAAGTAGAAAATATTGATAAAATATTTTTATTATGTGGCACATGATATTGAGAATGAATATTATTATCCAAGTTTTGTTATAGAATGTGAAAAATGGCCTTATTGGAATAAATGGAAAGACACAATGCAACTTGAATTAAATTAATTTAATAATCGAAGAGTCTTTGGAAATATCATTATCACACTAGAAGTTATGAAACCTATTATATATAAATGGGTTTTTATGCATGAATATAATGATAAAAACAAGATTGAATGATAAAAATATCATCTTATCATGAAAGGTTTTTTCTAGATACTTGAAATTGATTATGAGGAGATATATTATTCTGTTATGGATACTATTATTTTTTTATATCTAATCAGCCTTGCAGTAGCTGAAAAAGATAACATTCTTCTTATGAATTTTATTAAAAATTATATGGTTCACCTTATAACAGTATATATCTAAGAATCTCTAAATAATTAAAAATGTCCAAAGCATTGAAATCAAAACCCAAAGACCTGTATTAAATTAAATTACCAAAAACCTTGCATAGATTAAATCAATCTAGGTGTATGTGGTATAATCACTTGGGTGAATATTTTTTAAATAAAGGCTATAAAAACTATCCCATATACCCATGTGTTTTTATTAAGAAAGAAACATCTATATATGCATTCACTGTTGTTTATTTTGATGCTTTAAATATCATCAGAACTCTGAAAGTGATAAATGAATCAATGAGAAACTTATAGGATAAATTTGAAATGAAAGACCTGGGTGAAAGTATTTTCCTAGTTTAAAAATCGAGCATATATCAAGTGGTATATTTTTTCATCAGTCAAATTACACTAAAAAGGTGTTAAAACTATTTAATATGGATAAAATGAATCCTTTAAGTACTCCAATAGTTTTTCGATATTTAAATATTGAGAAACATAATTTTTAACCTTATGAAGAAAATGAAGGGTTGGTTGGTCTAAAAGTACCATACCTTAGTGTCATCGAAGCACTTATGTATCTTTCTAATTGTATGACTCATAATATATCTTTTACTACTAATTTATTGTAAATGTTTAGTTCATCCTCTACATAAAGAAACTGGAATGGAATTAAATATATTCTTTATTGTCTTTGTGGTGCTTTTTATTTGAGTTTATTCTATTATAATAAATTAAAAAAGAAGATGATCAGTTTTGTAGATGTGGGTTGTTTATTAGATCCACATAATTCACAGTTGGTATGCATTGTCATGACATTCCAAATTTAAAAATTTATCAACCTATTAACTACTATAGAAGTGGATATCAAGATCAAACCATAGAGGGAATGTGTGTAGACACTAGGAATATTTGTTCAAAAGCATGTTTAGATAGAAAAAAAATTTATGTGATTAACAAATAAAAATCCTAAAACAAAACAACTATTTGAAAAAAACTATTTAAATTAACTAAAACTACCTAAGTGGACTAAATTAATCTATGGAGGAAATAGACATAGATGGAAGTTTCAGGGTTTTGATGTTTGTTTAGGTACATGCAATTCTAATTATTTAATTTCCATAAATGAATATTTATTCATTCAATTATCACCAATTCCAAATTTAATCAAAATATTATCAGGTATCAATCTTTGATGTTAGAAAATATTCTAATTTTTCACACAAGTTATCAATCATCTCAATATCTGGTTTGAGTAATGATTTTTGTGTCGTTTTAGCATCAGATCTCTTGGTGAAATGCAATAGCCCATTTCTCACAAAGTTGAAGCACACAAAATATTAATTTTTCAATTAATATAATTATTTATTTAGAATTCAAATGCATGTGATTTAAGACTCTCTCAAGCATGCAACCAAGTTCTGAACAAATAAATTATTTGATGGTCTCCTTCCCATTATTACTTATTAGGTATCACATTAATGGAACTAAAGTAAGTTTTCAGATCCCATATAACAATTAAATTAGGCAAAAATATAATTTAATAAATAAGAATCCAATCATTATTAATTAACTGAAAATCAAATATGAAAACAAAATAAAGGCATGTAATTACCATCACGTTCATTGACACTCTAACACTATGAAAATTATTCATCCATTATGATAACAAGACACATAAAATAAAAAATAAAAAATATCATCGTATTTGTGTCATCGCAATTTTCATCACCACTATCACACCCCAACCTGACGTGCTGTATTTTATTTTATTTTATAACATTTTGGGTTATTATTATTATTATCAGTATAATTATTATCTTTTATTATTATTATTATTATTATTATTATTTTAAATCAATTGAATTAGAATGGAAAAAAACCCTAATCTAACCTCACCTTCACCGCACGGCTGACCCCCCCCCCCCACCCCCTTCTATCCATACGGCTGACCCCCCCCCCCTTCCTGCTTTCTGTTGTGCGACGTCGACCCCCCCCCCTCCTCTTAGAACTTCAACCTATCTCCTCATCTCCCTACCGAGATCATCGTCGACTGACCTCCTTCCGCGGTGCGGCCTCCCTTTGCGCGACCTCCCCTGGCCACGTTTTCCAGTAAGTGCATGACCCCCCCCCCCATAGCAACGTAGTGCCTCACCCAGGTCCTTTCACACTTGTTTTTCTTTCGGTTCCTTCATGGGTCATTTCTTTGTAGACAAGGTAAGACCTCCTCCATATGTCTCCGTCTTTGCATCATCCATTTCGGTTTTCCCTTCGCCTGATTTTTGTTTTGCTGAAAACCCTAACTTAGGGTTTGACCCATTGTGGTTTTCTTCCAATTGCAGGGTGTGAACCTGAGTGATGTTGGTTCATAATCCAATAACCTCTGCTAAAATATAAGTGGTACAATTGGTTTCGATTCATTGGTTTCTTCTCGGGGTAAGTTTTATGTTTATTGCTTGGTTTTGTACCTTATGAATTAGGGTCTTTATGTGTTTTAAGGTTCGTAGTAATTATATTTTAGTGTTTTGGTTGTTGCTTTGTGATTTTAGTCCATCTCGGTTGGTCAGTCACTATTTTAGGTGGATTTGGTTTTAAATTGGAGATTTTATGTGAAACGGTGTTTGTTTTATGTGAAAAACTTAGTCACGTCACTGCTTATGATTTTATAAATCATGCATGTAGTTTATTAAATTATTTGTAGGATTGAAATTGTATTTTGATAAGGATTTGATATGCAGTTGATCTTTTTTTAAGAGGGTTTGGGTGCTCTTTGGGTTTAGAATCATTTGGGGGTGTTATTGGAGTTGTTTTATAAGTTGTTTTAATGGTGTTTTTATTTGTGTAAAAGGTGTAAACCATCTTTGGAAAAATGTTTTAAGGCGTGTTTGGTTTTAAAGAAAGGAGATGGAGTATGTTTTTAGGGTAAAGCCTTGTTGTGAATTTTTGAAATGTTTTATTAATTATTTAAATGGTTTATGAATTTGTGAGTGTGATGCGAATGATACTTTGGGAAGGTTTCAGTTGCGCTTGGTTTAAAAAGTGTGGATTTTTAGTGTGTTTTTGGTGTATAGCCGTGTGGAGTTTCATATAATTGTTTTATTAAGTTTCTAAATAATATATTAAATTATGAAAGTGATGAAAATTATGATTTGAAATGGTCTTAGTGTTCTTTTGGACTCAAAAGTGGAATTGTGAGTGGGGTTTTGTGTAAAAAGCCTTGCGGTTCCTCTTAAAATTGATTTATAAAATTTTTAAATGGTTCATTTAAATTTCTTAAATAGTGAAAGTCATGTTTTAGCATGGTTATGATGTACAGTTGGTTTTAAAGTTACATTTTGATATAATTTGGGTGCGTTTATTTTGTGTAAATTTTGTGGTGCTAATTTTGAAGTGTTGCATAAATTGTTCTATTAATTTGTTAAATGATATTTGTAGTGCGCTAGACCTCGCTACGATGGTTTTGGGCCGCGGGTGTCAAGGTATCCTACATGTATATTCATAGGGTAAGGAATATATATATATATGCCATCTTTGTACATATTCTCTCATGGCACGGGGAATATTTTCAATGCAGCTAGGGGTGTATATATATGTGTGTATAAATGCATGTGTGTGTATGCGCCAAGTGTCAGTTAGAGTGGTCGTCGACAAATAGTGACATTTTTGAGGTAGGTCCCTTATGCCCTGATCTTTAATTAGAATTTCTATAATTTCTTAGTGTTTTATTAAAAGTGCATCTTATTCTTCTACATGAAATAAATATCCTATATATGTGTGTGTGTGTGTGTGTAAATGGTTTTGGTTCGTGAAAAGTGATTTCCTTAATGTTTCAAACATAAAGCGGTTATTTCCAAAGACGCGTGGTCTTTCGGACGATTTTGTTGTAAAAGTGAAATGATACGTTGTTTTCCAAAGAATTTCCAAAATTATCTCCAAAAATGGGTTTTGGGTGAACATTTTTTCTAAAGTAAAATCATTATTGTGGAGTAATGAGGCATGTTTGGCACTTTGAAAATGGTTTACAAAATTGGAAAACCCCTCTTGAGGCATCCCCCCTAGTTTGAGAAATGTAATGAAAGTGTTAAAATGTGATTTGTGATATGTGCCTAGTGTTGATGCTTATGCTTTGTATGGTGTGAAAGAGGGGGAATGCTCTTAAGAAGGGAGAATAGTGGTGAGAGGTTGAATGATTTTTGTACAAAGAAATTGTTGTGTACATATATGTTTTCTTGATAAAAACTCACCACCACTTGAAACAGAGCACAATGGGAAACCTGGGTATCTTGGTGGGGGAAACTAGGACTTGTGGGCTAGTGGTTCAGAGGTTGATTGACCCAGTTTCACTATATGTTTGACGATTGCAACACTAACTAAACATATGAATGAATGAGGGTCATGGTCTTCTAAGCCGCTTTTTCTGAGGGTCATGGCCTTCTAAGCCATGTTTTTTGAGTGTTGTGGTTTTTAATCTATGTTTCACCGAGACACAAAGATCCTAGGTCCCCAACTAACACTAGCTACTTAGGGACTTCCCATGGTGCTTGTGATATTATTTTCAATTTAGTTTTTTCATGCTTGTTACCTCTTTTGTGAAAATCATATTTTTAAATCTAAATTTGTCTCCTTTAATTTTGAAATGTTAATGCATGCTCAAAACCTATTGTGAAAAGGGAAGAGAAATGTTTTCCTTGGAAATTCAAGCTTGTTATTTGAATTTTAAAGGAGAGAAAAACATTATTTTATTATGCCTTATTCTCAAACTAGCATGATTTGGATTTCTTATTAAAGGGAGTGGCATAGGGCGTTGTTGTATTTTGGCTTTCCTACTGAGCATCTCAGTGCTCATGCTTACTTTATCTCTTCAGTTTCAGGTTTTAGTTTTGGGTCACTCGATCTTGGATTTATGTTTGGTGATGACCCATGGGGTCACTTGGAGGTATGTCTAGCTGGTTACCATTATTTTTTTTCCGTTGTTAGTATTTACCTGTTTGTCCAGTTTATTTCTGTTTATCTGTCTTTTATTTTCTGGGCTAAATTGTTCTCAAATGCTTGTTTTGATGTCTAACACTAGTTTCCAGCCCATGGGGATTGGGAATTCCCTTTGGGATATGCCGCAGACTGGCTCAGGTGACCGGTTCAAGGTCGACCCGGGATGGTTCGTGACAGCCACCTATCGTAGATGATCGCTGAATGGGAAACATATCTCTGCCACTAGCCAAAATTCTGAAGCGGAACCCCATACATGTTGTCAGTGCCCACAAGCCAATGACAAGTGCAAACTTGGATAAATCGTGTCTGGAAAATTAATAGTCCCACAAACCACACAAAAAATGATCACCACTTTGTGCGGTGTGGATGATAAAGATAGGTGTGGGTAGGGTGTTGCAGCGGAAGTCAGGAGGACCGGTGAATCGCATAGTGGGGTTTTGTAGTAGGACAGAAGGATACATAATCTCTTAGTGAGGAATATGGAGGATTAGTTGGGTGTCGTGCCTGGTATGTTGGTATAGGAGGAGGGAGGCATGAAGGTGATTGTGGAAACCCACCTTCTTCAATATGAGGGAAGGGAGGCAAGTTGCCCTGCCCTTCCTTCCTCAAGATGAAGGAGAGATAATGACCCATGAGTCTCACCTTCAGTAGGCCATAGAGTGGTGACTAGCACCAAGGGTATAGAATCACACATAATTGGAAGGAATTACCCTTTTTATAGAACAATATCGAGAGATAAGATGGTAAATCCCAACAACACCAAAGACTAAAGTAAAAAAAATTAAATCAAAGAATACATTCCCACATGCTTGTTCAAAAGTAAAGATGATATAAAGTATGAAAAAACTCCCAAATAATGTACCAAAGGAGAAGAAACTAAGAATTGATAGAAACTATCCCAATGCCCGAGCTAGTAAAGTCCAGCACGGTCTTCAAAGTCCTCCTAGAAACTAGAAAACAGTTTATATACATAGGGTGATCATACAGGTATACTCAGTAGAGAAACTAAAGTTACTCATGTACAAGTGAGGGAACATAATAATGTCCCTGTAGGAAAATAGTAGAGTCCTCAAAGCACCTACCAAGGATTAATAACCAGCCCATCCTCACCAAATCACACTCTCTAAATAACACAAATCAATTAAAGTAATAATATAAGCACATCGACATTTGGGTACCCCTCACCCCTTTTCCACTCGTTAACTGCTCATTCTTAACGATCTAACATCTTGACGTTGCCACTCTTCCCACATGTGGTCCCACTGTCGCAACATTCCTTCACACACCTAGGCCTCAAACCACACACAACCATGCCAGCAGACACTTGGACCACAACAACCACACACCACGCTTGAAGACACCTGGGCCTCAATAACCACACACCACGCCCAAAGACACTTGGGCCTCATCCTAGATACTTGATAAAAACATACATGGCCCACAAACACCTGATACCCTCATCCAAAACAAAACCTTTCCCAAAGAAACTAGGACTATAGTAAGCCTCAAGAAATTACAACCTACTCGGGTATTCCCAAGCTGAAAATCCCATAAAAGGGTGCAAGGAAGAAAGTCAATAACCAGCCATCCGTCCTCCCACCAGGATGTTGGGAAAGACACCATCCCCCATGAAATGGGGTTGTTCGGCACATGGTGCTCAACAAGGGTGGGGTGCATATAGAAATCACAAGAAACTACAAGTGTATGTTTATATATATGGGTAAGAAACACTCTACCCATCATACGGTTTCCAAACAACAACCAACCCATACAAACCACCTTTGTTTCCACCCCCAAATGCACAACCTGCCTTAACAAAACACAAACCCAACCCATTTTTGTTTAACCACTTTCCATTTATTAAGTAAGTTTGGTTCATTATAATCTATTCCAGCACTATTGGGAAACTACCAACCATAACCATATCAAAAAAGAGATCAAAACCAGACCAGCAGTCCCACTGCCCAAACAATTTCCCAATATGGTCCCACTATATAACAGGTCCATAACCACACGGAAGTCCTACTGATCGTCATCACTTTGAAACCACAACATAAAAAAAGGAATTTTAGCTACCTATAAGTTCATCCATTCCACAATCAATCAGTCTCTCAGAATGATACACCAACACAACAAGGGACAATCCCACTACCAATAAGTTTATACATTATGCAATCAATCAATCTCTCGGTCTGAGACACCAACATACCCCCTTGTATCACCAAACATAACGATCCCACAAAACCTAGACCAGAACACACATCACATAACCAAAACCATTAAACCAAGTGTATTCAAATTTAACTGATAGGGATTATTTAATTTCCACTTTAATATAACCGGGGTGATCACAAAATAGGTTTGATATTGGGGCATCCCTTTATTTAACTAAGTGTACATGATTAATCAAATTTCATGTTACATATGTACATAAAAACATCACAATGAAACAGAACGCCACTATTGTACAAGAAAATACCACCAACGGCTATGATTTTCAGAAGTCATACACCAACAATAGCCATAAAAGAATCAAAGATAAAAAAATAAATCAGGTGACCAACATCAAACCACACCATGCCCATTATTTTATTTATGCGTTCTATCTTTTGATCATATTAAATTCTTGTTTAATTCTCATTTCTAGAAGAGTATCCAACCGTTCCTTGCAAGGAAACATTAATATACCCACCCCACATGATGTAAAATTAAAGAGAAGAAAAAGAAAGTCCCTACATGTTGATCAAGGGATTGAAGTTCCTTATTGCACCAAGAATAGGGGATGGCGTGACTTTCAGTAAGAACTCCATGAAGGTTGAGAGGGAAGGGCTCCAGAATGGGAACACGACACATCTCAGGAGGAAGTCTCTAGGAGTACCAAGAGAAATGAAAAGGAATAAGGAAGAGAGGGTATCAGATTAAGAAGAGGCCAAATCCTAAAATTAGGGAGACCATTTAGAAGTACGTAACAGTCGGATTGTGTTTTTACCACATGGCTTGGCGGTTTCACATGTTAGAATTAATTGAGATTTAATAATTCCCCTTAGAAATGGTGTAGATAGACCAGCAGATGGCTGTGAGTTGATATATTAACTTTAAATGGATAAAAACACATAACATGGGAGAAATTGTGAAAACTCATAAAACTAGAAATGAGTCACTAATGGGTGAGTCAACGATGGGTGAGTCGCCAATGGGTGAGTCGCTGATGGGTGAGTCACCGATGGGTTAGTTGCCAATGGGTGAGCTACTAACGCTGAGCTACCGACTCCATAGCCTACCAAAGCAATGACCTAACAACACCCTGACCTACCGACACCCTAACCTACTGATGCCCTAAATTACCGATGTCAATGATTTCGACTTACCGACACTGATGCCCTTGATCTACCAATGTCGATGCCCCTTGACTCACCGATGTCGATGCCCCTTGACTCACTGAGGTTGATGCCCCTTGACTCACTGATGCGCTGATATGCCAACGCACTAACATACTGACACACTGACATGCTGATGCATTGACATACTGATGCACTAACATGCTGATGAAAAAACTGGAAATTTGGAAAACTCTTGATGTAAGCCACCAAAAGCTCTCAGAACACCTCAACACTGGGTTTTCACAAAGGAAGGGCCTAGGGGAAAATCTGGTTTATTACATCAAATACCTCTCAAACTATTCTTGTCCTCAAGAATTTAAAACTAACCCTAAAGAAAAGAGGTTTGAACAACCATCCCTTAAGATACCTCTCAGGAGTAAACCACCTTTTGTTGTTCTAAAGATGAACCAAAAACCTCTACATCTAGGAACACATCATTTAAATCTATCTCCTGAACAACTGGGGAGACAATAAGTCTCCAATTCACCAATAAATCACATAAACACCAAATATTACACTGTCCAGACACACGGATTAGGAATCCACTTCCTCCATGTCAAGATACTATCCGCTTTGGGTGGAATTAACTCACCCTCATAGGTTTAATCACATCCACATTAATGCATCTTGATTAGGGACCAGGTTATCCCTTCCCCATAGTCATGACTTTTTACACAAAATCAGAGAATAGGGAAACGATTTATCATACAAAAAGTAAGGTAAAACATTACATCAAAAGCAAGGAATAAAGAAACCAAAAGAGAAAAACTTAGAACAGCACTAGGTACTGGGCATGCATCTTTTCTTCTCACTCCCAAGTACTCTCCTAAAGGCCACCATGCCTCCAGAGCACATGAACCAAACGAATGGTTGGTCCACGAAGCACTTTCTCCTTAAAATCCTCGATTCTCATTGTCCACTCTATAAATGTCGCATCGCCCTCGATATCCAACTCTCTCTAGTCTAGGATGTGGGAGTCATCATGTAGGTACCGACAAAGATGAGAGACATGAAAGACGTCATGGATCCTCTCCAACCGTGGTGGAAATTCCAGCTGATATGCCACCTCGTCAACTCTTCCCAACACCTTGAAAGGTCCGATGAACCTGGGAGAAAGCTTGATCCCCATGCCAAACCTTTGTTGTCCACACCGAGGTTAGACCTTTAAGAACACATGGTCCCCAACCTCAAACTCCAAAGGCATCCTCCTATGATCAGCATATGACTTCTGCCAATATTGAGTTTCCTTCATCCTTTCATGTATAATTCAAACCTTCTCTGATGTGCTCTGCACTACCTCTAGTTCAAGAAGGGATGTTTCCCCTACCTCTGTCCAGTATACTGGTGAATGAAACGACCTTCCATACAAGGCTTTGAATGAAACCATGTCAATGGTAGAGTGATATCTATTATTGTAGTAAAACTCCACCATGAGAAAGTGTTGCATCCACAATCCTCCAAAGTCCAAGACACACGCTCACAACATATCCTTCAACATCTAGATAGTCTACTATGCCTTCCCATCCATCTAAGGGTGGAAAGCAGTGTTGAGGCATAGTTAGGTTCCAAAATCATGCTGAAATCCCTTCCAGACTCGTGAGTTAAATCGTGCATATCGATCCGAGATGATGGATCTCGGAACTCCATGAAGCCGCACCACTTCACCCAGGTACCTCTGTGTTAAGGCATTCACTATGCTCAACTCCTTGATCACCAGGAAGTGAGATTATTTTTTCAATTGATCCACCACTACACATATAGAATCATAGACTCCCTAATACTTGGGTATCCTTATAATTAAATCCATCGAGATGTCATATCACTTCCACTCGGGGATATCTAAAGGCTGTAGTAGTCCTCCAGGAACATGGTTCTCAGCCTTCACATACTGACACACTAGTCACCTTGCCACAAACTCTGCCACTACCTGATTTACTCTGGGCCACCAAAACAGACCTATCAAGCCCCAATACATCTTGGAGAATCTTGTATATACCACCAAGGTTGAGCTATAGAACTCACTGATAACTCCCTCATACATTTCCACTGGGAAAAATAGCTTCCCACATAACAGCATCTGATTCTGACTATCTTCCGACCGTCCTTCCAGAGCATCACCCTGGACAACGTGATCACACATCACTTCAGCCTCTGAGTCTCCCCACTGAGACTCCTCTACCCATCACACCAAGTAAGATTTCACTTCCATCTAAAACAGATATCCTCTACCATCATCCACTCTCATACCTAGATGTAAAAAATCTAACTCCTCCATCGCCTTCCAAGCATCTACGGACTCCTGAACTACATCCTTCTATGACTTCCTACTCAAGTCACCGACCACCACAGGAGATATCAAAGTTGTAGTCTTGAAGAAACTCCATCCACCTCCATTATCGCAAGTTCAGGTCTTGCTAGGAGAAGATATACTTCAAGCTCTTGTGATCTGTGAAGACCATAAAGCGTTCCCTGATGAGGCAATGCCGCCACAACTTCAGCACGAACATGACCACTTAAATTTCCAGGTCTTGGGTGGCATAGTTATGTTTGTGAGGACGTAACTTCCTATATCTATAAGAGATCACTCACTGCTGCTGCATCAACACACACCCCAATCCTAGACCGAAAGCATCACAGAACACCTCGAACATTACCCCTTCTTCTAAAACCTCAGCACTAGGGCACTGACCAGCTTCCCTTTTAGATAACTTAACACTGTCTAACACTAATCACTCTATACAAAAGCATAGTCTCTTCTGGTCAAAGTTGTCAAAGGCACTGCAACTCAAGAGAAGTCGGGTACGAACCTACGGTAATAGCCTACCAGACCTAGGAAACTAGGAACCTCTACCACATTCTTGGGTGCTACCCAAGAAACAAATGCTCTAAACTTTTATGGGTCCACTGTTATTCCCTTCTGGGACACCACATGTCTAAGGAAGTTCACCTCTTGTGTCCAAAACTTTCACTTGGACAATTTTCCGTAGATATAGTGGTGTAAAAGGACCTCCAAAACTATCCTTAGATGCTCAGCGTGATCCTCCTCTGATCTTGAGTAGATCGGGATGTCATTGATGAACATGACCAAGAACCGATTCAGATACTCGTGAAAAATAGAGTTCATGAGTCCCATGAACATAGTTGGTGCATTCGTAATGCCGAACAACCTGACCATGAACTCAAAGTGCCCATACCTGCACCTAAAAGCAGTATTTGAGATGTCACCCTCCTTCACCCTCAACTGGTGATATCCAAACCATAGGTCGATCTTAGATAAGCAACCTACTCCCTTCAACTATTCAAAAATGTCGTCAATACTCAGGAGGGGGTAACAGTTCTTGATTGTCACCTGATTCAATATTTGATAGTCTATGCACATCCTGAGACCACCATCTACCTTCTCTACGAACAAGAATAGAGCACCCCATGGAGACACACTTGGTCAGATAAAACCCTTCTTCATCAGGTCATCATCCTGAATCCACAACTCCTGAAACTCAGAAGACACCATCTGATAGGGAGACATCGAAATCAGATGGGCATCGGGATGTAAGTCTATCCCAAACTCAACATCACCTCGAGGGGGTAGAGTCACAACCTCTTTGAGGATGATTTCTAGGAACTCAATGACAATCCCCAGAACTTCCACCATCTATGAGTCTAATGATTCCACTAACATATTGGCTAAAAAATAAATAAAGGGTTGCACATGCTAGATACCCTCCTAGAAACTATGTTCGCCAACGAAAACTACATGTTGGCCGCCCATATCTGAGAACATGACCCTTATCTGGAAGCAGTTAATAACAAAGTGCATGGAAAATAGTTAGTCGATGCCTTGGATGACAACGTATGGCTGCATTTTTAGTAGAAGAAGAACCCCACTGGACTGATGTGACCCCAACATCAGTCTATATCCTCAACAAACCTCAAACAGGCTAGTCTGACCTCCAACTGGCATACTCAACACTAGGGGTATGGAAAGTCTCTCAATGTACAGTCCAAGAGAATGGGCTATAATGGGTGAAACAAAGGAGTGTGAGGTGCCTGAATCAAACAAATCACATGCAAGAGTATTAAACAGACTGATCATACCTCAAACAACCTCTAGCATTACTGGAAATGCTACCTATGCGCCGTACAACTACCCATACCTAGATCCTCTACCTATCTTCTATCGACCGTCTCCCTGACCAAACCCTAGTCGAGGTCCCTGAGGAGTGCCTTGAGTTCGGACTCCTTTGGCACCGTCTGCACTCGGTGAAGTAGGAGCTCACTACCCCTGCTGCTGGAAAGGCCTAGCTAGAAACTACTACTGAAGAGGTGGGTGCTAAAACTTCCCAACCCCACTATACTACACTCAGACATGGCACTGATTCCGAAGATACCCACGGCTTCCACAGACAAATCACCTCAGTCCTAGGCCCATGGGGAAAGGGTGAGGACTAGGAGATCAGAATTGGAACTACTGAGGCCTGCTCCCCGCTGGTCGAAACCTAGAAGGCCCTGATGCTGGATACCTTCTACTGAAGTCCTTTCCCTTTGATGAACTTGGTTGGATCCCCTCTTTAGGCATACCTCCTAGTGTGTTCATCCTCTCTACTAATTCGGCCTTCTTCTAAAACTTCAATCATGTTGGTAGAGTAAAGGGATTAACAGCAAACTGAAGAGAAGGTCATAGTGCCTCCTCTAAGCATCTTACTCAGGACTCCTCGTCTAGGAAGAGATCCAGTGAGAAGCGCATGAGATCTTTGAACTTTATGCCCAACTCCTTTACTAACATACTCCCCTTCTAGAGGGAGATTAGCTCCTGCCTCTTCTCATCCTGCATCATGGAAGAAAGGAATTCTGCCCGAAAATCCTTCTCAAAGTCATCCCATGAGACATCAATCTTATTCCTCTCCCTAAGGTAAAGTTCCCACCACTAATTCTCCGATCCTCGCATCTGGCTCACTACAAGAGGAACCCAGTACTCTTTCAGAGCTTGGATCAAGCTGAAAGCGATCACTGGCTCCTCGAGCCCACTCTTTGTCTCCATGTTTGAGATGCTTCCCTCATACTTTCCTAGAGTCTATTGTTGGAATGTGTGAAGTGTATTCTACCACTGGTCATCCTCTTACTCTTGATCAGACCTCCACTAATCAACCTGTTAGGCCTCAATTTCTCATACCACTCGTGGACGATGTTTGGGTGACATAGCTGAAAAGGGAAACAAGAAACTCCTAAGCCCGGGTAGTGTGGAAATTACCTGTTAACTCTTTATTTAAAATTAAATTTCTCAACTCCCAAAACACACTAGAACATAGGTAATTATGATTCATGTAACTTTCCTAGGCTCTCTACCTTGAAATCAGTGTAGCCTCACCTGGTCGTTCAGTAGGTCCAAAGTCCTTGCATAGGATCACAGGGGCCCCTAAAATCCTGTGTCCTAGTCAGTATTCCCTGGCCAATCTCATGAACCAAGGTTGCCTAAAATTGTTTTCCTACCATCTCAGGCAATATTAATTGTGCATAACACCGAACTCCATCCTATATCTCAAACTCATCTAATACCATTCTATCATGACCCACCTTCTTTAATATGAGGGAAGGGGTGACAAGGTGCCCTGCTCTTCCTTCCTCAAGATGAAGGAGAGATAATGACCCATGATTCCCACCTTCAGTTGGCCCTAGAGTGGAGACTAGCACCAAGGGTATATAATCCCACATAATTGGATGGAATTACCCTTTTTATAGAATAAGATCGGGATATAAGATGGTAAATCTCAACAACACCAAAGACTAAAGAAAAAAATTAAAGCCAAGAATCCATTCCCACATGCATGTTCAAAAGTAAAGTTGATATAAAGTATGAAAAAACTCCAAAATAATGTACCAAAGTAAAAGAAACTAAGCAGAAACAGTAACTATCTTGATGCCTAAGCTAGTAAAGTACAGCACGGTCCTCATAGTCCTCCTATAAACTTAAAAACAGTTTATATGCGTAGGGTGAGCATACAAGTATAATCAGTAGGAAAACTAAAGCTACTCGTGAATAAGTGAGGGAACATACTAATGTCCCTGTGAGAAAATAGTAGAGTCCTCAAAGCACCTACCAAGGAGTACTAACCAGCCCAGACTCACCAAGGTACACTCTCCAAATAACACAAATCAAGTGAAGTAATAATATAATCACATCGACATTTGGGTACCCCGCACCACTTTTCCACTGATTAACTGCCCATTCCTAACAATCTAACATCTTGATACTATTACTCTTCCCACACGTGGTCCTACTAACGCAACTAGCCCACACACACCTGGGCCTAAAACCACACACAACCATGCCCACAGACACCTGGTCCACAATAACCGCACACCACTCCTGAAGACACTTGGGCCTCAACAACCACACACCACACCCGAAGACACCTGGGCCTCATCCCGAAGATACTTGGAAAAAAATACCTAGCCTACAAAAACCTAATCCCCTCATTTAAAACAAAACTTTTTATGAAGAATCTAGGACTATGGTAAACCTCAAGCCATTAAAGCCTACCTAGGTATGTCCGAGATGCAAATCCCAGAAGAGGGTGTGAGGAAGAAAGTCAGTAACCATCCATCCATCCTCCCACCGGGATGTTAGGAAAGACACCCTCCCCCATGAGATGGGGGTGTTCATCACATGGTGCTCAACAAGGGTGGGGTGCGTATATAAATCATAAGAAACTATAAGTGTATATATATATATATAGGTAAGAAAACACTCAACCCAACCTACGGTTTCCGAACAATAACCAACCCACACAAACCACCCTTACTGCCACCCCTAAATGCATAACCCACCTTAACAGAACACGAACCTGACCACTTTTTATTTAACCACTTTCCATTTATTAAGTATGGGGGTTCATTGTAATCTATTCCATCACTACCGGGAAACTACAAACCATAACCATATCAAAATAGAGATCAAAAACAAACATGTAGTCCCACTGCCCAAACAATTTCCCAATGCAGTCCCACTATAGAACGGGCCCATAACCACACCTCAGTCCCACTACTCACCATTGCTTCATGACCACAACACAAAAAAAAGGCAGTTCAGCTGCCTACAAATTCATCCATTCCAAAATCAATCAGTCTCTCATACTGAGACACCAACAGAACAAGGGACAGTCCCACTGCCTACAAGTTTATTCATTCCTCAATCAATCAATATCTAGGACTGAGACACCAACACACACCCCTATACCACCCCACATACCAAGCCCACAGAACCCAAACCAAAACACACAGCACATAACCACAACCATCAAACCAAGTGTATTCAAATTTAACTGACAAGGGTTATTTAATTTCCACATTAATATAACTGGGGTGATCACAGAACAGGTTTGATCCTGGGGTATCTCTTTATTTAACCGAGTGTACGTGATTAATCAGATTTCATGTTATATATATACATAAAAACGTCACAGCGAAATGGAACACCACTAGTGTACAAGTAAATACCACCAAGAACCATGATTTTCAGAATTCATACACCCACAACAGCCATAAAAGTATCGAAGATAAAAAAATAAAGCAGGCGACCAATATCAAACCACACCATTCCTATTATTTTATTTACGTGTGTTATCTTTTGATCATATTAAATTCTTGTTTAATTATCATTTCAATAATATTATCCAACCTTTCCTTATAAGTAACCATTAATATACCCACCCTGCATGATGCATAATTAAAGAGAAGCAAAATAAAGTCCCTACCTATTGATCAAGGGATCGAAGTTCCTTCTTGCGCCTAGAACATGTCATGACTTGCAGGAAGAACTCCACAAAGGCTGAGTGGGAAGGGCTCCAGCATGGGCGCATGACTCATATCAGGAGGAAGTCTCTAGGAGCACCAAGATAAATGAAAAGGAAGAAGGAAGAGAGGATCTAGGCTTAAGAAGAGGCCAGATCCTAAAATCAGAGAGACCATTTCGAAGTACTTGAAATTCAGATCGTGTTTTGACCATGCGGCATGGCAGTTTCACATGTTTGAATTAATTGATATTTAATAATTCCCCTTAGAAATGGTGGAGATAGACCAGCGGACGGCTGTGAGTTTATAGGTTAACTTTAAATGGATAAAAATATGTAACATGGGAGAAATTGGAAAAACTAAAAAACTGGAAATGAGTCACTGATGGGTGAGTCACTGATGGGTGAGATACCGATGCTGAGCTACTACTGCCATGGTATACCGATATAATGACCTATCGACACCCTAACCTACTGATGCCCTGACCTACCTATGCCCTGAGCTACTGATGCTGACGCCTTTGACTTATCGACACCAACACCCTTGATCTACCGATGTCGATGCCCCCTGAATCACTGATGTTGGTGCCTCTTGAATCACCAATTCTAATGCCCCTTGACTCATCGACACACTGAGATGCTGATGCACTGACATACCGATGCACTGACATGTCGATGCACTGACATGCCGACGCACTGACATGCCGATGGAAAAATTGGAATTTTGGAAAACTCTTGAAGTAAGCCACTGATAGCTCCCAAAACACCTCAACTCTGGGTTTTCATAAAGGAAGAGCCTGGGAAAAAATTTGAGTTATTACGGTGATGCAAAAAAAGGTGTAGGGTTCGTCGAAGGGTGTTGTTATGGACCTGATAATAGTGGATGGCATGCCTGGTGGAGTGGAATAGGGACGAGGGTGGGTGGAATCTTGGTTTTTCTATTCAAGGAGGCACTACACTGGGAGGAAGCCACCTCCTTGTGGTGGGGCGGCCTAGTGATAGGGGTGATGAAGGAGGGTAGAAAGCATTCTTAGTGGATGCATGGAAAGAGGAGGCATTGCCTCTCTAGGGTTTAGATAAACCCCACTCATAGGATATGATCCCCCACTCTTTCATGGATCTTCCTCCTTAAATGAAGGCACACCTGCATGAAAAATGGGAAAAAATAAAAAAATCAAAATTTAAACTTAAAAACTTTTACATGTGTTAAATAATAATAATAATAATAATAATAAGATAATAATAAATATAAAAATAGATGCAATTATTAGATATAATTATAAATATATTTATATGTGTGTACATGGGATTAGATATACTAATATAATACATAAAATATAATTATTAGTTAGGTAAAATTATAAAAATATTGTAATTAAATGTTAATCTAATTTAAAAAATAATAATAAACTAATAATATTAATACTACTATTATTGATACTAATAATATTTATAGTTAAATACAATAATATATAATACTAATATAGAAAATTAATATAAATATTAGTGAATATTAATAAACTAATAATAAAACTAATATTAGTGAAACTACTAATAATAATATAGTTTTAAATATTATAAATAAAATTAATATAAGCTAAAAATAATACTAAATTATAAAATATTAATATATAATTTAACTAAAAATTTCAAAAAGTATCTAAAATACTAAAAATCTAAAAAAGTGCTTAAAAACTCAAAAAACAGTTAGAAAAAATAATTTAAACTAAGTTAAAAAATTATTAAAATGTCGACAAATTCCATGTGAATCAAATCCTCTGCACTTAAACTTTTGTAATCCAGGTAAAAAATCATAAAAACACACAATTGGACCCATATAAAATCAAGACATCAAAATTAAAAGTTCAAATTTTTCAATCTCTTTTACCCAAAAAATATTGTGCTTCATTTAAAATTACAATTTTCAAAAATAGTCTCCCTTCCACTCATGTTCTTTCCAAAACAATACTTGTACTCATACATCAATGCAACCTACCACGCCATCACTCACATCACTCAAGACAATTCATTTGAAAAGTTATGATCAATTCTCATACACATGCATGCTTACCATGGGATTGTCATGAATTTCACATCTCCACTAGTGGAAATCAAAATAATGTGCCAATATCAAGGAATTCACAATAGGTTTAAATTGTTATGAGGTTGCGGGATGATGGGTTATAAAAAATGACATTTTTTGGAAAAAATGAAGGTTTAATCTTAATATAAATGCATTGAAAATATCGATCCAAATGTCTCCCTAAAAAATTTCACCCCCCTCACCACAAACACGCTTAAAATGTTTATTATCCTAAATCATATTATAATCAAATGTATCTCAAAAATTTGATGTTTTTTTCGCTCGTTTTTTTTTTCTTCTTCTTCTTTTTAAGGATACAACTCACTCAAGCATAAGGGATAGGTAAACATGTGAGTATTAGATCTTAAACTCCATGAAATATATATGTGATAATATCCCAAGAAAAAGTACACAAGTATCTTATAATATTTAGAATATCTATAAAAGTAGGTCATATAGAAAACTTTATAGATCCTGGAGTAGTGGGTTATCACTTTTATAGGTATCTCTAAAGGCGTGGGTTACCATGTAATAACCACAAATGTAATCATTATTGGAAAAAATAATAATCTATATTACCATATCAAAAAACATTTAATATATGTGACTATTATGAAATGTAACATATATAATAATGACGAGATAATTTCAATCCATGTGCATCAAATGACACACTACCCCTCAAATAACCCTCTCCATGAATAAATCTCACTCTCCCACACTTAGATTGAAAATCATCATGAAAAAATTTAAGAAATGGTCAAGGAAGGGTATCAGTTGTGGGATCATTCTAAAAAGGCTTATTAATGGATTATAAGGGCTACACAATAGAGAAAATGCAAGGGTGTCTCAGTGGGTCAAAAGGGATAAATAAATCAAGAAAATGCATCATTAATTTCAGTGTGACTTCCAAAATCCATATTGCTTCAATAAAAAAACATGGAAAGTTATAGAATACATAACATAATAGATATTCCCTCAATAAAAAGAGAAATAAGAGGATATTTGAAAAGGGTCTATAGTCTTCACAGGTATGGAAATACAATGTTGGACAACATAAATGAGAATGAGTGAAAATAAGTGTCTAAAAAAGTTTCATAAAAACATTTTCAAAGCATGGTCTGATATCAAAAATCATCTAAATTAGGTAGTAATAATTAAATCATATCAAACAATAATGATGTGCTCAAACTACCCATGGGTATAAGTGGTATGCCTCTAACTATGTTATGATAAGAAATACAAGAGCTTCATGTGGGTTAAACAATGACAGGAATGTTAGTGTTTTTTTTTAATTTTTTCATTTTTCAACTTAGTTATTTTACATGGTGTTTTTGGAATCATAAAATATAACAAAAAATAAAAAACTACCCTAAGTAAGTATAAATAGACACAAAAAGGCTCTATATATCCAATGAATCTCAAAAATGATGTACCTATAAAATCTACACATATAAAACACATACCCACATCATATAAAATAAATACAACCAAAATCAAATTAACACATAGAAGGTAAAAATATGTATGATGAATTTAGATCTACTATAGAGATAATAGAAAAAAATTGTGGTAAATTCATTTCATTTTATTACTTAAAAACTAAATTAATTAAAAATAGATGCAGTGAAAAGAAAATAAACTAATGATGGGTTACCTCTCATTGAGAGTTAAGTTTAATTCATATTCAGTCAAACGTTTATGACACTCCATCGAGATCAGATGGAAAATTATACCATGAATCTACTTATTTTTTAGTATAAGTGTGGAATCCCTTCATCAAAAAAGAAATTATCCTACAAGATACAATATATCTCAATGGAAACTTGTTAGTAAAATGGGTGTGTGGAATGAAATAAAAATAGACCAAGTCATAAGGGAATGAATATACCTCTTCTCAATAAAAACTCACTGAATAATTGAAGTTTTCAAAAGGGGAATCATTATAAAGATCCAAAAGATTACCTTTTTGAATTTTCACAAGATAATAAATTCCCTTTACAGACTCTTTTAGTAGTCGGATTATATCTATAATATCCTTGAATGTAGTATCTAGGTTGATAATATATACCAATTAATTTTCACCATTGACTACTAGAATAGGGAAATCCACTGGTTTCCAAATCAATTCATGCTCCACAGTTTCATTGATTGTACCTAAGTCAAGAGTATTTATATCATCTGTGGGTATTTTAAGTGGAGTGCTTTTAACCTTGATGCATGTAGCAAGTGGGGTAGGATCAATTGGAGTTGGTGACTCCATTGTTTCAAGAATTAAATCCTTTTAAAAAGTTTCTTCTATACTTCCCTCATCACATTTCTCCATTGGAACATATTCCACCATGACAGGATCCTCTAGGCAATCTCATTTTTCCATTATTGCTAGAAAATTATGAGTGTTCTCTACTACCATCGCAAACTGATTTTCAGAATCCTAAAATGTTTCAGATATCTCCATATTGGAAAAAAATTTAGACTCACAAATATTTTCATAAAGATGTGTTTTAATGTAATTTGAAGTGATGTCTTCTTGCATGTGGAAATTCATGTTGTCTTGGCTCAATTCTAACTCTATCGCAGTAAAGAATGGTCCTAGTTTAATTACCTCACTATCCTCAAAAGAATCTTCATCCTAAAAAGGCAGAGTGTGATATACATTAAAGGTGTCCATCCTCCCCTTGGGATGAAAGGGTTGTGAAATCACATAATCAAGACATGGAATCTCATTTTCATAGGAATCATTATATTTGATAGAGTGGAATATTGAGCTCTCATATTCTTGAAATGTAATTAGATTAGAAGAATTTAATTATGATGGGTAGGAGTTATAAATGGTATGATAAGAAGAATGATAAATCAAAGTAGTCTCATTCTCAGAATTAGATAATGAATTTTGTTCAAATGGAACCTCTACTGCACTTTCCTCAAAAGAATTATTCTGAATTAGATAATCAAGTGCTAGTGAGGCGGCAAGTTGGAAAAAATGGGTCATTTTATTTTTTAGATCTTTAGTTGAGGAAATAAAATTTTAATGATGTTTATATTAAAGTTCAAATATCCTATTTGTCTCAATGATAGAATAAGTAAACATGTACCCAATTATTTAATTATTTAGTTCACATGTTGGTTGGTCAAATTTCATGTCTTCCTCTTGTGTGCAAGGTGATTTATAAACGATAATTTTATGAGATTGCGGAGTTGAGTGTTCGAAGTTTTATAAAATATCTTGAAACCTATATAAAGAGAATTAATTATCAAGTTCTATATTTTTAGGAAATATTTGACTTTGAAAATGATCAAATGGTGGGCATGAACTAGCAATAGAATATGGTGAAGGATTATCACATGGATCATGACACTGACCAGAATAATAGACATTAAAATAAAAAATAATTTCCTAGAGATCCATGATCGATGTAAAGTAGTATTACATACTATGAAATGTATATGGGTAGGGTGGGTATTGGTTGTAATAGTGTGGTGTGGCCCACACCATTTTAAGATTTTAAGTGTTTTGAATTTTACTATAATGACAAAAAAATTACCAAGAGTATTTTTGAACTTTTATTTCAATAATTTTTTGTTTTGTTTTTTTAATTTTAGGATGAAATAACTCTTTTTAAGGATCTCTTAATGATACTATTATTCTTGGAAATGGTTCCAGACATTTAGTACATGCTATCATGACACAAAAAATTTAAAAAAATATATTTACCTAATAACTACTATAGAAGCGATGAGCAGTGTTGAACCATAGAGAGAATGTGCATAGACACTAGGAATATCCTTTAAGAATAATGTTTAGGAAAATTATTTTTTAATGTGATTAAAAACTAAAAATCCTAAAAACTAAACAACTATTTTAAAATGACTATTTAAATTAACTTAAAATTTCTAAGTGATCTAAATTAATATATGGAGGAAACAAGCGGGGATGGAAGTGTCAAAGTTTTGATGTTCATTTTGGTGCATGTAATGCCAATTATTTAATTTCTACATAAAAATATTTATTCATTCAATTATCACTGATTCCAAAATTAATCAAAATATTATCAAGTATCGTTATCTGATATTAAAAATTATTCTATTTTTTCACACAAATCATCCATCATTTTATTCTCTGATTTGAGGAATAATTTTCATGTCATTTTAGCATCGAATCTCTTAGTGAAATGAAATTACCCGTTTCTCACAAAGTTGAAGCATCTGTATGCATTGGGTTCTCTTTCATGAGATAACTTATTAAATATCACTCATGAAAGTTTTAAGGGGAACACGTACAAAATATTAATTTTTCAATTAATATAATTATTTATTTGGAATTCAATTTTGTGTGATTTATGATTCTCTCATGCATGCAACCAAGTTCCAAACAAATAAATTCTCTAATGATATCCCTCACATGATTACTTATTAGGTATCACATGAATGGAACCGAAGAATGTGTGTAAATTCCCTATGATAATTAAATCAGGCACAAATATAATTTAATAAATAAAAATCTAATTAATATGAATTAACTGGAAATCAAATATGAAAACAAAATAAAGGCATGTAATTACTGACACATTCATCGACACTCCAACACCATGAAAATTAGCCAACCATGACAACAACATGACACATAAAATAATAAATAACAAATATCATTGTGTCCATGTCATCACGAATGTCACCGCCACCTGACACTGATGATCACTAAATGAGAACTATAGCTCCACTGCTAGCCAAAATTCTAAATTGAACCCCCGTGCATGTTATCAGTGCCCATGATCCACCGACAAGTGAAAAATGTGCTAAATCTTATCTTGAAAATTAATATTCCCATAAACCACACATAAAATTATCACCACTTTGTGTGATGTGGATGATAAAGGTGGGTGTGAGTAGGGTGTTGTAGTGGAGTCCAGGCAGCTTGGTGCATCATGTAGTAGGGTTTTGATGTAGGAGGGAAGGCAGCGTGCTCCATTGGTGTGTAACATAGAGGAACATCTAGGTGGAACGCCTAGTGTGTTGATGGAGGAGGAAGGAGGCGAGAAAGTGATGCAACAGAGGGAGGAGGGTCTGCTGGAGGGTGTTGCTGCAGACCAAGGAATGGAGGATGGTATACCTGGTGGAGTAGAATAGGGAGGAGGGTGGTCGTCGGCTTGGTTGTGTTGGTCAAGGAGGCGCTTCACTATGAGGAGGCCGCCTCCTTGTGGTGGTGAGGCCTAACGGGAGGGTGATGAAGGAGGAGGGTACATGGCGTGCCTGGTGGATGCATGGAAGGAGGAGGCATTGCCTCTCTAGGGTTTGGATAAACCCTACTCAGAGGAGATAACCCTCCACTTTTGCATGGATCTTCCTCCTTAAATGAAGGTGCACCTTTATGAAAAATGGGAAAAGAAAAAAATTCAAAATTCAAAATTTAAACTTAAAAATTATCTTCATGTATTAAAAAATAATAATAATAATAATAATAATAATAATATAATATTAAATATAGAAATAGATACAATTATTATATATAAATAGAAATGTGTGTGTGTACATATAATTAGATATGCAAATACAATTCTTAAAATATAATTAGTAGTTAGATAAGATTATAATAATACTATAATTAAAATCTAATTTAAAAAATAAAAAAAAAATAATAATATTAATACTATTATTATTGATACTACTAATATTTATAATTAAATACAATAATATATAATACTAATATAAAAAATTAATATAAATTTGAATGAATATTAATAAACTAATAATAAAACTATTATTAGTGAAACTACTAATATTAATATAATGTTAAATATTGTAAATAAAATTAATATAAACTAATAATAATACTAAATTACTAATATTAATATATAATTTAACTAAAAATTACAAAAAATATCTAAAATACTAAAAACTACAAAAAATTATCTAAAAACACAAAAAAATAGTTAGAAAAAATGATTTAAGCTAAGTTAAAAATTTATTAAAATGTCATCAAATTCTAAGTGCATAAATGGTCACAGATTGATTATGTGTTCATAGTCGGGGATACTGTTATATCCAAGAGATCGCAGAAGAGGAAACTTGTTGCAACATCTTCAAATCATGCAGAAGTGTTTTTTTGCGATCTATGACTCAACACATTCAAGTGGCAAGTGAATTGACTCGCTACTACAAAATAGGTCTTTAACGGTGCTAAAACTATATTTTTCAGAAAAAAAAACACTAACTATCAGAGTGTGATTAAAATCCCTAGGATTTTATTAGTACACTACCACAAAAGTGGGCAAGGCCAGCGCCACCCTTTATCAGCACTAACGAAAAAGAACTGATAAAGGGCGGTACCTTTATCAGCGCTTTTTTTAGCACTGATAAAGGTACCCCCTTTAACAGCGCTTTTTTTAGCGTTGTTAAAGGGTACCCCTTTATTAGCACTTTTTTTAGTAGCGCTGATAAAGGGGGGTCTTTATCAGCGTTTTTTTTAAAAGCGCTGATAAAAGGTCTACTTCCAAAAAAAATTATTAAAAAAAATATATTAATATTTAAATATATAGATATAGTTATATTGATATAAATTAAATATATATTTTTTAAATATAATTTTAAATATATTTTAGATAAGTATAAATATACAGTTACACTTAATATATAAGATATTTAGAGAAAATGACTTATAAAAAAATTAAAAAAATATTTTTAATTAATAATTTTCTAATTATTATGGATTAATAGTCATTTAATAACAATTTGAAGACTAAAAAATAAAAAAAAATAAAAAAAAAGATCCAAAATATGTTGAAACCGCAATTCAAACTTCAAATGGCCATAACTTTTGATCCGGGTGTCCGTTTGAGCTCTACCACATATCAAATCGAAGCCTGCGATGAGATCTACACCATTGTGATCTAGGAGACCTAGGTCAAGGTTTTTTCGAGGCTAAAAAAGGCCTCCAAAACTGATTTTTTAGTCGGGGTACCCCGATTTTTTAACATTTTGTGGATTTTCAACCTCGTTTAAGGGGGTATTATTGGCTTTTTTTGGTGGGGACTGAATTTATTACAAGGTATTACATTCATATTGATATTATGTCTTTTTAATTTTATCATTTTTTATAATTCAATGCTATTTATAATCAAATATATAACTATATGTACATATTTTTTATATATTCACACCTAAAAATTTAATTATAAATATAAATAATAAAATATATTTACATATAAAATATATTAGCTTTATCTAAATAATAACTAATATCAATTTTATTTAAAATACAAATATATGAATATTTATATACCTATATATTAATCTAACTATATATATATATTAATATAACTACATATATATATTAATATAACTATAAATATATATATATTAATATCACTATAAATATATATATATTAATATAACTATATATTTATATTCATATAACTATATATTTATATTAATATAACTATATATATATTAATATAAATATATATTAATATATGAATAAATATAACTAAATATATATATATATATATATATATAAATAGATATATCACTAATAGGAGAACAAATCAATATAGGGGAGTGGAAAAGGCTTCAGGAGCGCAGGGGGGAGGTCTCGAGATCAAATCCGGGTGGAGGCAGGGACGCGCGCGCATGGGTGAATCTGGGGCCAGCGCTGATAAAGGGTGGAGGGGTTCGTGTGGGCGTTGTAGGGGGGTGGAAAAGCACTATAAAAGGGGGGATCAAGCGCTATAAAAGCCCCCCCCCCCGATTGGCAGGATTTTTTTAATTTTTTTTTTCAACTTTTATCAGCTCTAAAAAGAAAATGCTGATAAAGAACCCTTTTATCAGTGCTTTATTTTAACGCTGATAAAGGGGACCCCCCCCCCCCTTATCTTCACTGGCATTAATAGCGCTTTTCTAGCTCTATTAAAGGCCATTTTTAGCACTGATAAAAGCCATATTTGTAGTAGTGGTAATTCTAAAAGTGATGATAAAGGAGCATAATGTAGTGTGCTGTTAAATTTATAGCACAGTTCAACACCAGAAACAGCGCCAGAAACAACAGTAAAAACAAGTACAAATATAGATTTTAAATAAAATAAAATCTACAACATAAATACAAGAAAAATCACTATATTATAGAAATTTCAAACATTGTTTTATACAATTTCATGATTAAGTACAAATTATCATAGAAATTCAAAAACATCAATGTTTCTTTGTCTTTGGAACCTAACCCCCACTCATTGCAAAACAAACCACCCTATCTCGAGAAAAATAATGCATCTGTATAAGAAAAAAATTCTTATGTTAGTAATACTATAAATAAATAAATTAAATAGAAAGTGTTAATTTTAAACTAAACTTTGAGTCGTACTAGGAACACTGTGTATCAGATTGAGTTGTAGTTGATTCTTACATGTCTCCCCATTTCTTATTCATATTCAAGCATTATCTCAGTGAAAATTAAATAAATAATTATAATAAAAAATGATAAGGAAATTAATTAGGTAATAGTAGATATAATGATGAGAAAATAATTTAGGCTCGTTTTCTCGTTTTTGGCGATGTGAAGCCAATTTTAAACTAAAATGACACTTATATATTGAAAACATGCACTTTGAGTCATACCAGTCATACCATGCATCAGATTTAAGTGAAGGTGATTCCTACACATCCTAAATGATTTATGGATTATTTTCTTAAAGTATTAAAACAATATTAATGTGTTTTCTTGGTTTTGAGTATGTCACTTGTGTTCTTTACTAAAATGTCATTTTAAACTGGAAACATGAACTTTGAGTCATACTGGTCACATAGTGTGTCGGTTTTATGTGAGACTGATTCCTCCACATTAAAAATGACTTATTAATCTTTTTCTTAAATTATTAAGACAATTTGAGCATATTTTCTTAGTTTTTATTGAGTGAAACTTTTTCAACTAAAATGTCAATTTTAAAATAATAACAAACACTTTGAGTCATATCAGGCACACCGTGTCTTGGATTGAGGTGTGGATGATTCCTACAATACAATCCAGGTGAGTTTTCTTGGTTTTTACTGAGTGACTCTTTTTAAACTAAAATTTCAATTTTAAACTGATAACGGATGCTTTGAGTCATACTGGGAACATTGTGTATCATATTAAAGTGAGGATAATTCCTATACATAAAAAATGACTTATGTATCATCATACTAAAGTCTCAAAACAATATAAATGTGTTTGCTTAGTTTTGAGTATGTCAGTTGTCTTTTTTATTAAAATTAATGTCAATTTTAAATAAAAAGATACACTTTGAGTCATATTGGTCACACCGTGAGTCGAATTGAGGTGAGTCTGATTACTACATGTCAAAAATTAATTATGGATAATTTTCATAAATTATCAAAATAATTTGAAAGTGTTTTCTTAGTTTTGAGTATGTCACTTGTGTTTTTTATTAAAATGTAATTTTAAACTGGAAACGCGCACTTTGAGTCATACCGGTCCCATCATGTATCGGTTTGATGTGATAATTATTTATACACATAAAAAATGAATTATTAATCATTTTCATAAATTATCAAGACAATTTGACTATGTTTTATTAGTTTTTAGTGAGTGAAACTTTTTGAACTAAAATGACAATTATAAACTGATAATGGGCACTTTGAGTCATACAGGGAACATAATGTATAGGATTGAGGTTCGGCTAAAGCCTAAATTTAAAAAATAACTTATGAATATTTTTTCTAAAGTATAAAAACAATAAGAATGTGTTTTATTGGTTTTTGAGTATGTCACTTATCTTTTTTACTAAAATTAATGTCAATTTTAAATAAAAAGAAACACTTTGAGTCATACCGGCCACACCATGCATTGGATTTAGGTGAGGTTGGTTCCTACATGTTTAAAATAATATATGGTTATTTTTTCTAAAGTATAAAAATAATATTAATGTGTTTTATTGGTTTTGAGTATGTCACTTGTGTTTTTTTACTAAAATGTCATTTTAAACTAGAAACAAGCACTTTGAGTCATATCGATCACATCGTGTGTCGGTTTGATGTGAGACTAATTACTACACATAAAAAATGAATTGTGAATAATTTTACTAAATTATCAAGAAAATATGAGTGTGTTTTATTTATTTTTAGTGAGTGACACTTTTTGAACTAAAATGATAATTTTAAATTGATAACGGACACTTTGAGTCATATCAGAAATATCATGTATCGGATTGAAGTGAGGATAATTTATACATGTCAAAAATGAATTATGGATTATTTTACTAAATTATAAAAACAATATGAATGAATTTTCTCAGTTTTGAGTATGTCAGTTGTCTTTTTTACTAAAATTAATGTTAATTTTAAATAAAAAGACACACTTAGAGTCATATCAATCACACCGTGCATCGAATTGACATGAGGATGATTCTTAAAAATACCAAATGAATTATTTATCATTTTAATAAACTATCAAAATAATACTAATGTATTTTTTATTTTTGAGTACGTCACTTGTGTTTTGTAAAAAAATGTCATTTTAAACTCAAAACACACACTTTGAGTCATACTGGTCTCATCGTGTGTCGGTTTGACATGAGACTAATTCCCGCATTCCAAAAATGACTTATGAATAATTTTTATAAATTATAAAGATAATATGAGCATGTTTTCTTAGTTTTCTTGGTTTTTAGTGAGTGACACTTTTTGAACTAAAATGTCAATTTTAAACTGATAATGGACACTTTGAGTCATACCGAGAACATCATGTATCGGATTGAGGTGAGGATTATTCCTACATATCACAAATAACTTATGGATAATTTTAATAAATTATTAAAATAATATAAATTTGTCTTATTGGTTTTGAGTATGTCACTTATCTTTTTTACTAAAATTATTGTCAATTTTAAATATAAAGACACACTTGGAGTCATACCAGTCACACCGTGCATGGAATTGAGGTTTAGATGATTTATACATGTTTAAAATGACTTGTGGATAATTTTAATAAAGTATCAAAACAATCAGAATGTGTTTTATTGTTTTTAAGTATGTCACTTGTGTTTTTTACTAAAATGTCATTTTAAACTATAAATACACACTTTAAGTCATAACAGTCACATTGTGTGTTGGTTTTATGTGAGAATTATTCTCATATATCAAAAATGGATTATAATTTTTTTTCTAAATTATGAAGACAATCCGAGTGTGTTTTCTTGGTTTTTAATGAGTGACACTTTTTGAACTAAAATGTCAATTTTAAACTAATAATGGGGACTTTGAGTCATACCAGGAAAATCGTGTATAGGATTGAGGTGTGATTGATTCATAAACATCAAAAATAAATTATGTATCATTTTACTAAATTATCAAAACAATATGAATGTTTTTTCTTGGTTTTGAGTATGTCACTTATCTTTTTTACTAAAATTAATGTCAATTTTAAATAAAAAGACAAACTTGGATTCATATCGGTCACACCTTGCGTCAGATTGATGTGAGAATAATTTCTACATGTCATAAATTATTTATAGATCATTTTACTAATGTATCAAAACAAGCCAAATTCATTTACTTGATTTTGAGTATGTCACTTTTGTTTTTTACTAAAATGTAATTTTAAATGGGAAATAAGCACTTTCTGTTATACTGGTCACGTTGTGTGTCTATTTGACATGAGATTGATTCCTACACATCAAAAATGAATTATGAATCATTGTAAAAAATATCAAGAAAAATTATGAACATTTTCTTAGTTTTAAATGAGTGGCATTTTTTGAACTAAAATGTCAATTTTAAACTGATAACGGATACTTTGAGTCATACCGAGCACATCGTGTATCAAATTTACATGAGGATGATTCCTACACATCAAAAATTAATTATGTATCATTTTCCTAAAGTATAAAAATAATCCTAATTAATTTTATTGGTTTAGAGTACATCAGTTGTCTTTTTTACTAAAATTAATGTCAATTGTAAATAAAAAGATACACTTGGAGTCATACCGATCACACCATGCATCAGATTGAGGTGTGGATAATTATTAAATGTTTCAAATGACTTATGGATAATTTTACTAAATTATCAAAATAATATTAATATGGTTTCTCATTTTTGAGTATTTGATGTGTGTTTTGAACTAAAATATAAATTATAAACTAAAAACATACATTGCGAGTCATACCAAGCACATTGTGCATCATATTGAGGTGTGGCTGATTGAGTATGTAATATTTGTTTTGCTTTTAACTATCTAAAAAAACCATAAAATAGATAACATGTTCCATTATAATGGAAGTGGAATCCATGTGATGCCTCAAACACTTCACGTTTCAGGTAGCATGGGGTTTCCTCTTCCATCAGAAAGGAACATGTTCTTTCTTTTATAGCTCGTTGTGGATAGTTGAAATAAAAATATGACTTCTCGAAAGATCTATGAAAAAAATAAATAAGTATTAGATAAAAATTATAAGGAAATTAACTTACAAATATTAGATAAAATAATGAAAAAATTAATTAAATAATTGGTAGGAATTCACCTTTTCATGATGGATGTATAAATTCTTGACTCATTTCCTTATTGTCATTATATTAGTTGTAACCTTGAAGTCTAGTCTCTCATGAGCACGAACAACTTCGAACAAACCACCCCAACTTGAGAAAAAGAATCCACCTATATAAGAAAATAATTCATATGTTAGTTATAATATAAAGAAATAAATTAAACATAAATATGAAATAATGCATTTCTAGTCCCAGTGTTTTAAACTATAATTCCAAACTATAACATTTTTTATTCACCCATTGTGGATACATATGAGATTTTTAGAAGGTCAATCCCAACAACATGATATATTTAACCACTTTACAATAACATAACATTTATGTATTGCACAAAATTCCCATAAAAACTTTTATCCTTTTGGGTTGGTGTAAAACTCATATATAAACATTTTCCTTCTTATTTTCTACAAAAAAAACTATCATAACACATTATATATTCCTGTATTATACTAAACATTATAATATCCCTTTATTTATTCCTAAAAAACATTAACCATTAGTGTAAACCTATAAGTGTTCATTGATTGAACCAAAATAAATATTTACATTTGAGTTTGTATAGTACATAATAAAATCTATCTTTCCCTTTCACCATCATAGAGAGTAAAAACTCCATGATAAACCATTCACCTTTGTTGATGGAAAAAACCTCAGTGTGACCCATTATGTATTTTCAAAAGACACTAAACTCCATTATAAATTGTTTACCCATTTTTGATAGTATTAAACATCAGTATAGCCCTTTATAGCATCCAAATGACACTAAAATCTATCACATCCATTAAGTATTCCTAGATTGTTCTATATATTAGTATATAATTTTTAATATTTTGGGTGATGATAAACTCTAACATAACATCGTCATTATTTATTCATCAAAATGATAACATCCTTATTCTTGTGTATTTTTTATTGAGAATGATGATGATTTTTTTATTAATGAGCCCGTGAACATGGATCATTTTACATAATGAATGTGCACATGCATATTAGTGATGAACTAGTGGACACATTTTTTATGGTGAGCTGGTGAACTAGTATCTATATGCATAATAAGGATAGGTTAAACACCTTTACTCATGTAATGATTGTGAGATTCTATGTGATATAATGGTGGGATGATTTAATTTCACATCATGTGCATTCAAAAGAATCAGTTTTAGTCAATCCACTTCACTAATGTAAAGTTAATGTGTTTCTTGTATGAATTTCATAAGCATTTGTGATATTATATCATGCATCTAATTGATGATCGAATAGCCCAAATAATTACACCACCCACCAAAGTGAAACCATTGTATTGTTCCTTTTTTATATCATTTACCACCACCTATGATGGAACCCTAGAGAAAGAATTAGTCTAATTTTATTCTAAAAATGATATGAAAATTAACTAAAAATGTAGATAAAATGATTATAAAATTAACTAAATAAGTAGTTGGAAGTCACTTATTCATGATGCTTGTATACTTTTTGACACCATGTTTTCTACTCATTTCTAAAAAAAATGATTTCATCCATTATACTTCTCCTTGAGAAATAGATCCAAAATAATATATAAGTATTCTAATAATAATTCTTCACACCCCAAATATATTTCTAAGGTCATATCCCATACTAGATCAAAAACATAGCAGTTAATCACCTAAATTTGTTGTTGGTAAACATTCTGACACCATGTATACTACCAAATCATATATAAACAAATTTACTTCTTATTTTGAGTATGAAGGTTTTTGGAAATCTTGGTAGTACTGAAAAAATATAGACAAAAAAACTATTAGTAAATATTTTTAATGAAATTGTAATTACCTTTGGAAAATACCTATTTGGGGATGGTGGTCTTTTCATGGTTTATGATCACTCTCATAAACTTTAAAACATAATATCCACAATTTTTGCTATTATCTTACTTCAGACACTACAAAAACAATGACCAAAATAAGTAAATTGTTTTGAAATATGTTTTTATAGTTAAATATCTCTATATATACCATAATTTGTTTCCATTTAAAGTAATCTACATGCTTTTTTATGTTCAGTCACCAACTCCATAGCATAATTTAGCCTATATTTAGAAATCGCTCTATCATAAAAAAATCTTTTTTAAAAACATATCGAAACATATAATTCCAATTTTATCTATAAAATATAGATTTTAGTGTATTAAAAATTCACAATACACATCATGTGTGGTCAATTTTTTTGATATCCATGCATTGGATCCAAAAAATAAATATTTGGGGAATCCAGATTGAGTATGATCAGTATCCAGGGATTTTTAAAAAAAACAAAAATAAATAAGTAATGAAAAAAATAAAAATATATTTTATGTGATTAGATTTTAGAGTTTTACCCCTGCATTGTATGCATCAAAAAGAGTATGTCATCTGTTCTTTTTTTCCTCAAATGCATCATTTAGCCCTTTTTTTCTTATCAATTTCTTCTTTCTTCAAAGAAGTTTCTTGCGTAGAAATGATATAGGGATTAATGAATCCAAATCAATCTTTGCATGGTTTTCCTTTTATATAGTATTAATATAAACGCTTGTAGAAAATATAAATAGTTATTAACATTAATTAACATATTATATCATTTTTTGATAGACGTATTGTGAAAATGTACCTTAGGAGTGTATTAACAACTGAGACTCTCAACCATTCAAACTTGAGAATCTCATTTATACTCTCGAGACCAACTATATCTGTAATGAAAGTTCTATATATTTATTCTTTATATAGAATGTAAGAAATATTTCCATTTTAAATTTGGTCTCTATATGAATTTATAATGGTAATAAATGTTGTTGTGGAATTAGTGGGGAGAAGGTACTCCCAAAAAGTCCTTTTGATTTCTTGGTCGAGTCACTAGATTGTTTTGATCCGACCTTTTATTTTCCCATCGCTTTATCCATCCGTAATACCATACCTCACTTCAGACCTTTTTTCATCAACTTTTATAGGTTTTTAATAAGAAAAAAATTGTTAAATACATAACTCATGTATCTTTATAAGATTAGACATCCATTCTATGAAAGTTCTAATAGCATCATTGATCGTTGTAATATCTGAATCATCAAGTGGAACAAGAAACTCAACAGTCAGCTCTTGAGCTACCTCAATCCCTACTCTCGTGTGATCTTTTGGGAGTTATTTATTATTTATCTTATCTCCCAAGATATTATACATTTTACCCCTTACAAAAAGGCGGTGTGTGGGTGTTGAAAGATAAAAACCACATAAAACTATACCCTATAAAATTTTAATAATATAAAGTTATCAGAAGTTGTTTGATTCACATTTTGGAGAAAAAGTAATGAAAAATTTGATTAACTCGGGTAAGGTATGTGGTTGAGGGGAATGACTAGCCTCAAAGATGGTAGGGTCATTTAGTTTTTCATGTGTGGATCTTTGTTCCACCTAGGGGTGCAATTTTGGCCCGACGGCCTGAGAGGCTCGACCCGAAAGCCCGAGCGGCCTGGAAAAGCCCGCGTCGGGCTAGGTCGGGCTCAGGCCGTAGGTTACAAAGCTCGGCCTGCTATAAAAAAATATAACGGGAAGCTGCTGGTAGGGAGATTCGATCCCCCTACCTCAGACTTCCAAGGTTGCGCCTAGACCAACTGGCCCAAGTACTGCCCCTAGGCCAACTGGCCCAAGCGCTGCACCTGTTATATTATCACCGGACTGTATATGTATATATATCAACGATATATGTGTATATATATATCATTATATATTAACGAAAAATAATATATATATATATAATATATATATATATACATATAGCTATTATTATATATAATTATAATGTGTGTGTGTGTGTGTAACGATATATAATTATATATGTATATATATAAACAAAGTCATTAATAATATATATCAATTAAGTGTGACTTTTAAAAATCCATTAATAATATACATATATACATATATATATATATGATTTAATATAATATATATATATATATAAACAAAGTTATTAATATATATATATATATATCAATGATTTAATATTCTATATATAATAACTTGTTGTATATTAATTAAAAAAATAACACACTCACATAATAATGTCCGTGCACGTCCCCCAACCTCATTAATTTTTTAAGTATGTTGCAGCTTACATATATTATACATATATAAATCTATTTAGAAAAAAAAATGAACCCGCCCACTGCGGCGCACCCCACAACCCCTAATTATTATTTTTACAATTTTCTCATATTATATATATCAATAATTTAACATTATATATATTTAATAACTTATTATATATTAACAAAAAAATAACACACTCACCCAATGATGTTCGCACACGCCCCCCAACCTCATTAATTTTTTAAAATATGATGAAACTTAAATATTATATATATGTATATATATAAACAAATCTATTAATAATATATATATCAATGATATGATACAATATATATATATAAACAAATCCATTAATAATATATATATCAATTAAGTGTGGATTTTAAAAATCCATTAATAATATATATATATATATATAAATGATTTAATATAATATATATATAAACAAATCTATTAATAATATATATATATCAATGATTTAATATTATATATATAATAACCTATTGTATATTAATAAAAAAAATACACTCACCTAATGATATTGGTACACGCCCCCCACCTCATTAATTTTTTTAAGTATGTTGCAACTTGCATATATTATATATAAATATATTTAGAAAAAAAAATTAAGCCGCCCACGGCGATGCACCTCCCAACCCCTAATTATTTTTTTATAATTTTCTCATATTATGTGTGTGTGTGTGTTAACAAAAAAATAAATACTCATCCAATGATGTTCACACACCCCCCGACCTCATTAAATTTTTTTAAATATGATGAAACTTTCATATATTATATATACTATATATACATATAAAAATCTATTTATAAAAAAAATAACTCACCCACTGCTGCGCACCCCCCCAACCTCTCATTATTTATTTGCACATAATATATATATATTCACATGTATAAATTTTTTTAGAAGAAAAATAACATATCCTCCCACTGTAAAATGTTAATAAAATAGAAAATAAACGTTCTTACAAAAAAATGGTTTAACGTTTAATAAAAATATATGTAAAAAACATGCGTTTAAAAAAATTAAAGATCGTTTAAAAAAATGTTTTAAATTAAACAAACGCCTAAAAATACTTTTCATAAACATGTTAAAAAAATAAATGTAATAAATGTTTTAAATAAATGATAAAAAACGTTAAAATAACAACACTTTAAACTCCCCCACTGTAGCGCATCACCCAATTCCTCATTAATTTTTTTCAATTTGCACATAATATATATATATATTTATGCACATATATAAGTCTATTTTGAAAAAAATAACATATCCACCCACTGTAAAATGTTAATAAAAAAATTACATAAAATATGTTAAAATTTTAAACAAAATACATGTAAAAAACGTGCGTTCAAAAAATTGTTTTAAATTAAACGTCTAATAATAAATGTAAAAATTGTTTTAAACAAATGTTAAAAAATGGTTTAAATAAAAAAATTTAAAAAAAGATTTTAAAACAAACATTTAAATTAATTTTTAAAAAACACTTAAAAACTTTTTATATTAAATTTTTTTAAAAAAATAAAATATTCTAAAAAAATACTTGTAAAAATCATGCGTTTAAAAAAAATTAAAAAATATTTTAAATTAATCATTTGAAGATAAATGTTAAAAAATGGTTTAAATAAAAATAACTAACAAACGATTAAAAAATTATAAATAAGTTAAAAAAATGTTTTAAATAAATGTTAAAAAAATGTTTAAATAACAATGTTTTAAACTAACCCACTATTATGCATCCCCCAAACCCTCATTAGTTTTTTTTACAATTTGCACATAATATATATAAAAAATAACATATCCACCCACTGTAAAATGTTAATAAAAAATAAAATAAACATTTTTACAATAAAATATGTTAAAATTTTAAAAAAATACATATAAAAAACATGAATTTAAAAATAAATGTAAAAAATGTTTTAAATAAATGTTTAAAAAATGTTTAAAAAAGTTAAAAAAACAATTATTTTGAAAATAATAAAATCCCACCATGACCCGACATGAAAAAGCCCGACCCGACCTAAAAAAGACCGGCCCAACCCGATGGTTTGGGCCGGCCCGAGGCCGAGCCTGAGCCGCCTCATGAGGTTGTTCGGGCCGGCCCAGCCCGACCCAAATAGTGATCAGCGGCCCGATTTTTTACAAGGTAAGCCCGAGACGAGTCGAAATTACACCCTTATTTCCACCGCCAGTTCGCTTTGATATTTTATCATATATTGGTCTACCAAACCAGACCAGATAATAATATATTTCAAAGAATCTATTTGTGTCTACAATCCTTTCATCATCTTGTATGTATCTTCTTGTGGTTTTATCTTCTCAAAATATGTTAAAAGAGACACTCCAAAACCTACTCCTCTAACATTACCATATTGATCCAGTCGCTTAAAAGCTACTGAAAGTAGTTATTCTTCTGGTATGGTCATTATTGATTCTTGTGTCTAAACCGTATAAAAAACATATAAACATAAATAGATTTTTTTATGTAACACTGTTATAAAGCATAACGAATTACTATACTTACACATGTTTCCCATATTGATTTTGTGTTTTCATCAACTAGTTTACTCTCCTTATTTATATGAGCCTCCTTCCATAGTACATGAGGTGGGATGGAAGTGGCTTTAGATTTTGATTCATCAATCTGCATATAAACAAAGAAACATATGTTGTTTAATATCACATAAAACTTTTATTTTTGTTTTAAAATACATACGAATTTATTCTTTAGTGAAGTGCACCCCATCCTTGCTTTGTGATATGGGTACATTGGTTTTAATGCATGTTTTTTATTTTCAGTAATCTTTTTCTATTTTATAAATTAACAATTTTGAATTAAATTACATAAAATAAATAATTTCAAATAATGTATTATCGACTAAAATGAATCTGAAATGATTTCTCATCATGAAATTTGATGAAATAATTCAAATTTTCCTACTTTATAATGTGTGTATAACTAACTGGTGGGTGGGGATTTACTTTCCCCTCAACATCCCTAAGATGTAACTTGGTAAGAAGGGTTTGGAAGCCTCTATAGGCTTTTCCATTGGCCATTAATACATATTTCTTATGGAAATATTCTAATATAAATGAAATATATAATGAATAATGTAAATTAAATCAATGTTTCATTATATAGTTTTTTAGTAAAATAGAGAAAGTATATCATAACATTAACTTTATATATTCCCAAAGGCCTTCCTTCATTACAGGCTAGATGTGGCACCACAAATCTATATCAATCAACACATTCATCCTCATTGTGACCCCAATATAACTAATGAACATTGACTTGTTAGGGTTAATAGTTTGGTCGTGTTGATTCAACCAACCTCAAAATTTATACCCTTACTTCTTGCAACATTCTTGTTTTTTTCATCAACATGTTGTTGATCCCCTAATAATTTTTTAGTTTCAGTATCAACAGTTTGTTTTTCCCTGGGATTGGTAACATCATCATGTGAAAAAGAAATTGTTTGTATGAGTAGTCAAACATTTAATTTAGATTATGTTAATGCAGTAAATAAAAAATGAAATTATTAAGAAAATAATAATATATTAAAAAATAATTTAACCTTCTCATTGAACTCTCTTTATTTTTTTAAAGGTTGAAAGGATTTGGATCCTCTATTGAAAATCCAAAACCCCTCTTTGTGGTCCTCTCTAATGTACAATACTTTATCTACATTGGGACCACCATGAACTGATTGTGATCTCCTAATGAAAGGTTCATCCTCAATTGAATTTTCATCTGACCCTACAGTTGTTTTAGTCACCAGAAATACAATTGACCAATTCTTTTTTGTTGGATCTGAGATATAAAATACACGAATTGTTTGTTATTTCATTATTAACGACTCGTCTTTTTCCCCTTCCATACTAAAATTCACCTTCATTAAACCCATTTCATCAGCTTTCACTACACTCCTATTATTAATTTATTTGAAATGGAAAATAGACACTTGAAATGTTTTATAATAAAACTCGTATATCTATTGTATAATTCCAAAATATGACATATTTTCATAAATTAGATTTTTATCCTTAGAACCATATATGTGCATTGCTTCCACCGCAAGCGTAACTCCACTATTTTGTATCATACTACAGTCATCATGTTCTTTTGTATAGAACATATAACCATTGATTAAAAAACCAGTGTAAGATATAACATTTTCATTTGGTCCCCTGGCTAGCCATTGAAGTCATTTGGAAATTGAATTCAGATTTTCAGACAACTCCTTATAAATTTGATCTCGGGATCATCCTATAAACTGTTGATTTTATGTAATTGATATTCATCCTTCATCCCTTGATGGATTTAAATATATAATAATTTCTTTGTGGTCTTCAATGTATGAATCAATATATTCACTATTATATAAAATGTAAAGGTGCGCTTGCACCCACTCTATGATGGTAATTGTAACAACGTCTCTTTTAGAAATCCCTTCACCCATAAGGTGTTTGTTGTGATGAGACTTTGGGAGACTGATGCTATCAACATCTAATAGGTAATCGGTATAGAATTCAATATCTTTTTTAACAATATGTTGTTTTTTAATACAACCTTTTGAACGAATTTGATTCTTAACACTCTTTCATAATATTCATATATCATTCAATGGGGTACATCCATCTGTAATGGGAAGGACCACATAGTTGAACCTCTCTAACTAAGTGAACCATTAGGTGGACCATTATATCAAATAATTATGGTGGTAAGAACATATATAATTCACATAATATGACTGAAAACTCTTTATTTATGATTAGAAACTTCACCAGGTCTATAACTTTACTGTATATGTCTTTGAAAAGGAAGTGAAGTTTAGTTAATGTATGTCGTACATTTTTAGGCAGAATGAAATGTAAAGAAATGGGCATGAAATCTTGCATCAAAACATGATAGTCATTTTATTTTAGTTCATGTAACTTAAAATTAGTCATTGAAATGACATTATTGATATTTGATGAATACCCCTCTAGAAATTTTACACCATTAAGGAAAATGAAAAATTGAAATTTTTCTTGTCTGGATATAAGTTGTTGGAGGAAGAAAAGTTTTCCATTTACCCTTAACCTGTGCCAACTCTCCCCTTATCTCCATGTCAAACATGTCCAACCTATCCTTGATGTCATCTTTTGTTTTTCTAATAACATTTAGTAATGTTACAATAACACTATCAAATACATTTTTTTCTACATGAATAACATCAAGAAAATGTATAACATATAAAAAAATCCAATACAGCGATTCGAAGAAAATTGATCACTTTTTTCAACCTAATTTTGTAAGGTTTTTCAAAAATGGTTTATGAAAATAGTGTTAATATCTTTTACTTTATCAAATAGTTAATCACTCTTTAGTAGAGACATTGTTGTACCTTATTCAGTATTCCCATTGGATGTTATCGTTTAGGATTAGTATTTATGTCATAGAGGTAAAAAATTATTATGTCCTAAAAACACAGTCTTTGAGGAATGTTTCAACCAAAATGAGTGTGTACATTCTTCACAAAAGGGACACCCCAACATTACTTTAATGTTATATCCTAATAAATTTCTATAAGTAGGAAAGTCATTTATCATCCTATACAAGATGGTACTCAGTGTGAATTTTTCAATTATATGAGCATCATACATTGTAACACCTATATTACACATCAATTTTATATCTTCGATCAATGGATCCAAATATACATCAATATCATTATTGGGTTGCTTTGGTCCAGATACAAGAAGAGATAACATAATGTATTTGTGCTTTATACATAACCATGGTGGAAAGTTATAATTTACCAACGTGATGGGATATGTACTTTGAGTACTATTCTATACACCAAAAGGATTTATTCTATATGTGAATAATGCAAGACGAAAGTTTCTCAGCTTATTTCCAAATTCAGGATATACCCGTAATCAATTTTCTTCCACTGAGGAGAATCTGTTGGATGGCGTAGGTTACCCTCTTTAATTATTATATCTACACGCCATGCCAATTTTTTTGTGGTTTCCTAACATCCATATAGTCTTTTAAACCATGTAATTATAAGAAAGTATCATACAACTTTCAAAGGAATTGATTCATTTTTCTTGTATTGATTTGCGCCTCACTTAGGGCATTTTATGAGTGATTTATGGTCCTTGCGAAACAATATACAATCATTTGGAAAAGTATGTATTTTTTTATAGATTATTCCCATTTAATGTATCGTTTTTTTAGCATGATGTGTTTGATATGGGAGTTTATTTTCTTCTGGTAGCATATCATTCAGGAGACTAAGTAGTTCTAAAAGTCGGCGTCACTCCATCTGCTACTAGCTTTCAAATTATATAACTACAATAAAACTGACAATGTTGTGTATTTAGTACAACTGATATACAATGGTCTCTTAGAACAACTATTTAAATTCTCAAAAAACTTTAGAAAATCATGAAGGTCATATTCAATTATCATTATCATTTCTTCCATGTGATCTCCATCACCATTTACACTGCTATTCATATCAAATAATCCATAAACCATGGTATCATCTCAATAGAGGTGCATGTTCAGTTTTCCCCCATTCTTAGTCCAATAATTATAACTCTGATCTATTTTGTGAAAATCCAATATTCTTCCAACTCTTCTAGACTAATTTTTATTTAATAAGAACAATGTAAACATGGACAAAGGATTTGAGAAGGGTTGTATGCATGCTCTACTACAAAATTTATGAACTATTTAACTTCGTATCCATACTCTTTTGTCATATAATTAACATGAATATATTTTCAAATCATATCCATCCTATTAGATTCATAAAATATTCATTTTGTACAAAAAATATATAAATACACATAAGATATTCATTATCAAAGGAGAAAGTTATAGATAATTCTAATAAGGAGAACCCAAAATTTGATTATTTCAAATAATTTCAGTATGATTTGAAGGAAATGGGTAATTGAATTTAAGAAAAGAATTACTCTACTATAGTATGTGTTATCCTCTAAATTCATCCAAAATGATCACTAATACCCGGGCTGGGATGACTACTACTCAGAGTAGTTCAAACAACATAGATGCATGTCCAGAAGAGATAGGGGATAAGTCTCAAGTAAAAAAATGCATTAATAACTGTTTGGGAGATAAATATGATGAGGATGTCAGTTTTCTCCTTAAATCTAAATGTTCTTGGGCTTGGAGTTGGTGAATCACCAAACAACGTTTCTTAGTTTGTTTCCTAAAGCTGAAAAGTTTCTCAGGCACACAATGGTTTGACAGATGAATTGATTATACAATACATGTTCACAATGACCTTAATCTTTTATAACCCTTTCCTCATTACTGATGGGTTAAGATACATGATCAACTTGGCTTGATTATACAAGAACCACTATCCCTTGAATAGAAAAATTATTGCACCAAGACAATAATATGCTCTCTTAGTGGAAACAGATGCATGATTTCTTAGTCCCACATATTTCAAACATTGTGGAGAGGCTCCTAGTTGGTATAAAAGGAATCACTAAAAAATAAAGGGTCATTAGTGACAGTTATTTAGTGGTATATAGGTGGTTTAAACCACTGCATAATTATTTAGCAGTGGTTCTTAAAACCGTCGTGTATTTCATGATCACTAGTCAAATAGTGGCAGTTTATTTTATTTCACGGTGGTTTTTTTAAGTGTCATTTTTTGAGAATTTAGTAGTGGTTTTTTGTTTAATTAGAGGTGGTTTATTAATAAAAAATATATCTTCTGGAAATATAAATAAAATAAAATAAACCACTGCAAATCATTTAGTTGCGGTTATTTTTAGTGGCAGTTAGGGTGAATCGCCACTAAATACATTCAATATAATATGCTTATCGGCAGTTACTAAAAACCTTTGATAACTCTATTTTTATTCTTTAAAAATATTTAATAAAAACTATAAATATATTAAAAAATAACATGGTATAAACTAAAACATAAATATATAATGAACCTGTCATTCATACATCACACATCCAGTCATATACAAACAACCACAATCATCATAACCTAACTCTCGGTCACCCCATACATCAACCAATACATCGGTCATCAATACGTACATGTAAAATATGTCCAATAACAACTCATTCCGAATATATATCTATGTCACAACCTCTAGTACATCTGTCTACCTCCACATCATCTCATCAACTGAAACAGACCACGTCATCTCATCAGCTATAACAAAAAATGAAACAAAAATTATAACTAAACATAATAAATCAGAATTTTAGTAGAATAATTAATAAAATTTTAACATACAATATAAAATAAGAACCATCACGACTACCTTCTAAAAAATTTCATGGATGGAAACAATCAAAATCCTACCTACTATCAGCATCTTCAACCTATAATAAAAACCATAACATTTAGAAAAATAAATGTAAAAAGAAAAAATAAAGAATATATTCAGAATGATGCACATAAAATTTGATATTTTATTAATCAAAAAGAATAAATTTTAACATAAAA
Source organism: Viscum album (assembly GCA_963277665.1). NCBI lineage: Eukaryota > Viridiplantae > Streptophyta > Magnoliopsida > Santalales > Viscaceae > Viscum > Viscum album. The sequence goes on from OY728138.1 coordinate 2,007,093,810, forward strand.
TAAATGATATATAATTCAAGACACTTTTAAAATAGAAACATACCTATTTAAGATAATATTCAACACCTAAAACTGAAAAGGGATGAGTGGATATTCTAATTTGTTTTTAAAGTGATGTGCGGTGTGCTTGAAATTTATTTAAAAAGAAAATTTTAAAGATTTTTATATCACGACATGTCTTATAATTAATATAAAACTAATTGGTGGTTTTACCATGATTTTACATCAATCTAAGGTCGTTTTCTATGGTTTTGACCATTTCACGCACGTTTTAGTGTTTTAAAACACTAAAAACGTGTTTACGGTCATAATAGGAAAACCTCCATTCAGGATGACGTTTAATTGGTTACTATATTTAAAAATTAAATCTATGGCCATTATCCCATGATTTAAATACAATACAACATCATTTTTCTAGTTTTGATCATTCCACGCACGTTTTAGTGTTTTAAAACACTAAAAACACGTTTACAGGCATAATGGGAAAACTGTCATTTGGAATGATGTTCCATCAGTTCCTACATTTCATAATTAAATCTACAATTTTTTCCCTAATTTCAAGACAATTCGACATTTTTTGTCTAGTTTTGACTATTTCATGCATGTTTTAGTGTTTTAAAACACTAAAAACATGTTTACGGCCATAACAGGAAAACCGTCATTCGGAATGATGGGTCGTTGGTTCCAAAATTTCACAATTAAATATATGGTCATTGTCCCCTTATTTTAGGATAATCCAACATTTTTTCCTTTTTTTGACTATTCCATGCACGTTTTAGTGTTTCAAAGCACTAAAAACACGTTTCGGTCATAACGGGAAAACCTTCATTCGAAATGACGTGTCATCGGTTCCTAAATTTCAAAATTAAATATATACTGGTTGTACACTAGTTTTAGTGTGATATGACATCATTTTTCTGGTTTTGACCGTTCCATGCAGGTTTTAGTTTTTTAAAACACTAAAAATGCATTTACGAACATAACGGGAAAACCATCATTCGGAATGACGTGTTGTCAGTTCCTAAATTTCACAATTTTATATATGTTTATTTTACCCTTATTTTGTAGAGACCCGAAGCTTGACGTACATGAACATTACATTACTTTTGAGGAATACTTAGTACATAACAAAAACACACACACACAAGGATTTTAATAGTTTAGTGTCTTTGGAAACTCAGAATATAATCTTCTAATCCTGGTGAAAGATCTTCAACATATCCCATAAAGATCTTCCTCTTTTTTTTACCTAAAACCTTTCTTTATATCCTGGGGAAAAGAAAACATAAAAGGGTGAGCTCAAATGCTCAGTAAGGGTAAACAAAAGAAATATCAATCACATCATATTCATAAGAACATAACATTTTGGAAATCTTAACCTGCAAAAGAGAGCTCATAATATCATAACATGGGATAAAATCATAGAAGTGAAATGTAATCCCAATAATCATAACTTAAAACATGAAACTTTGTGTCATACACACATAATCATAGAGAATAATTTCTTGTTAGTCAAGACTCATTGCCAAGACTATCTTAGTGGACAAAGTCCCTTTCTGAACTGAGTCACCCTCATTTCAGTCCTGTTTCACTAAACCGGTATAACCTACCATTCCAGCCATGTCTATCTCATGAGATAGAAAATATTTACCCAATGTATTGGAGGGAGATATAGGTCCCACCCATCTCATAATGATACCATTCTTATGTGTGCCACAAAATCTTAAAACATACATCATTGCATAACCCATGTAATAAAATGGGATTCTTAAACATCATGTCATCATAATCCATAAACAATTGATATCATTTCATCATAAGAAAATTGATACCATTTAAATCATAGAGACATTTTACTTGAAACATACATATCAAATAATGTCATCTTAGATGGAAAATAGTTTTGAGAAAAACACTTGAAATGAATTCTTGAGGAAAATATCCTTTCTTCTTTAAAATCATTTTCTTTTCACAAAACTCCATGAAATTTTAAAAGATAAGGGTTTTGTTGAAAATAATCATGCAATCTTGTAGAGGAAGCTTCTTGAAAATGAGGTGTTATGAAAACCGTAAAAATTATTTCACGCCGTATAAGTTAAAAATAACATTCTCCTCGTACTTTTGTCGGAAAAGTCAAAAAGTACCTTATATGGTAACCAAAGGAAAGATTCCATTCATACAATGTGGTAAAGAGTCAATAAAGGGTAAAAATGACTTTAAACATTCATGGAAGAATGGTAAACATTTTATAAAAACATTTTTAGAAAACATGGTCATGGATGATAAACGTAACCCCAGTAAATACTTACGTATAAACAATCTCGGATAAAAATGAGATTGAAAATTTATCCCTTACCTTAGGTACGACTTGCTTTGTAAGTGTCCGAACCTCTTGTATAATGATTTAAATCATGTTATTTACTTATTCCAGAATCATATTCATTGTTATTATATCATATATGGTTCACTTATGACTTTATATTACCCGTTCTTTTGTAAATTCATGTTAAAGTAGCGTTTTGGGTAAAATCGTCTCATTGGTCGTTCGTGTTTTTAAATTGTAATTATTAATATGATTACTTGGATCATGATTACTTATATCCAGAATGTAAAACATGATTTATATATAATATATATTCAGAATATATATATATAATATATCGATAAATGGAATGAAATACACCGTTCATGGAGACGGTAGTCCGTACGTACGCATGAACGCTGTTTTCGTTTCCTTATTGAATTGAATGGAATTAAGTAGATGACATACATATAAATATACATAAATCCAATATCATTATTATGTCATATATTTCATTAGTACTTATTATATAAACTTTATAATCATTCATGAATGGTTAATGTGGAGAATGAATCTCATCGCGTCGTGGAGACGGTAGTCCCTATGTACGCACGAGCGATGATATCGTTTACATGGTCGTGGAATTGTGTTGAAGTGTATTTATACTATTTCAGTATCAATATCACTTTATAATAATCATATATAGTTACTCATTACACCATTATACCCATCCTTGTAAGGTGATGGTGGAAAATAGATTACACCACGGCGTGGAGACGGTATTCTGTACGTACGCACGCGCGGTGATTTCATTTTTCCGTAGGATGGATAGAAGGTGAATTAGGTTTGTTTCATATTTATAATAACATATCAGTATGTAAGTAATACTGATGTTATTACTTTATCATGAAACAAATAAATAAGAAGAAGTTGAAGAAGAAATAAATTGAAAAGATCGGTAATGGATATTACCTCTTCTTTGAAACGCCTCTTTGAATCCTCCACTTAGGGAACTAAGATTGGTCTTTGAAGAAGACCAGGACCTCTAGGATTATTCTAGGGAAGTGGAGAAGGGATTTTTGCAGGGTTTGGCCGAGCTTGAAGGCTCAAAGTTGTGTGAGGAAGAGAGGGAGGAGGTGCCATTTTATAAGGGAGGAGAGGGGCACCTTTGGAATAACTAAAAATATTATTTTATTATAAAGACAAATTCGGTGTTAAATAGCTCCAAATTTATTTATTTAGAAGCTAAGGTGGGTATGGGTCGAAATAATCTCATAAAATAGGATTTAGACAAGTTTAGGTTTTTATTTTAACCTTATCAATTAGATTTAACTCTAAGTTAAATAATTTAACTTTTACCGTGTCTTTTTGTTTTCTTACACTATATGGTTAATAAACTTACCATATCAAGCCAAAAGAACCCCAAGTTGTTTATTATTAATATATCTATCTTTATCTAAGTCATTTGGCCGAACCTTATATTTTTAGGAATTAAATAACAATTAATAATATAATATTTGTTTTAAAAACTAATTTATGTCAATTTTGACACTATTTGATACATGATTTTTATGAAATTTCTAACAGAATTATAAGTTCAAACCAAGTTACTTAAATCAACAATAACATGTCATATTAACCTAGAAAATTAGTTTAAGTCGTAAAAAGTCTCAAATTACATTTATTTGGGCATATATAACATCAATTATGTTAATATTTTCTTAAAAAGGTAATTACTGTATCATTGTTGTGTCATAAATAAATTAAATTATTTAAAGTCTAAAAATTAAAAATAAAATACCATTATGTAGGAAATCTTTTTATCTTTCTAATTAATATTTATAGTTGAATTTTTCTTATGTATAACCCCATATTAAAAATGTTTTAGTAAATAAACTTTGATTTTAACTCTTTTAACTCTTCTTTGAATTAAATAATAATAAATGTCCTAATCTAATCCAAGTGGGCCTAAATGATAATATTTTACACTTAAAGTTGTTTTTGGTCGAGATACACTTGTCCAATAGGATTAGGACATGTGTTAGGGTAATATTAATATTATTTTTACCCTTAATTACCCTATTTACTTTTAACCGTGGTAAAAAAAAGGTAAAAAGTTACTATTCACCAAAAATTATTTTCATCTCATTGAACCACATTTTACTTACTGAAACCAACCGTGTCTCTCGGATTTTTAAAATTCCATTCATAGAAGCGGTAAAATTTAGATTTATGAAAAAAATAATTTTTTTAACTTCCACTTAGTAGTTTCACTATTCATCAAAAATTGAAGTTTTTCAGAAAAATGTCAAAATTTCACCCTAAGCTATAATTGATATTCCGAATTCAAAAATGATTTCTATTTTACAAAATTCCCAACATATAAGTTGCATTAATTAATTTTATAATTAATTTCCGCTATCACAACAAATAGCGTGTTTTTAAGAGATAATAACTATCAAAATATTAACACTTGTTTATGTCTGGTGTAAACGTGAAATTACATCCAATGACCAACATTGTAGTCAATTGTAAAAATATATTCTAAATATACTTTAAAACCACTCAAATTAATAATTTATCACTATTAATTATTTCGATTAAAAAAGTTGTTTTTAATTAAAATTTAGTAATTTTCACTATTCATCAGAATATGAAAGTTATCCGAAAAGTACCAAAATTTCACCTTAGGATAAATTCGATACTACAAATCCAAAAATGAAGTCCATTTTGAGAGATAAAATTTCTAAAATTTTAAAAGGTGGTCATTACTATTCATAACGGCTAGTTTTAATAATATTTTAATAGCATATCTTTGTTTAGTGAAACTCGGTATTGCGTACTACACACGCTATCGAGGAAGGTCGCGATTGCGTGTAATACAAGGCAAGTCAAGGATGCGTGTTGAGCAAGATCCTTTTGGTGCAGCGTACAACACAAGACATTAATGAAATTAAAAAGAATATTTTTCATAAAATCTCGGGGTGTTACATTCTACCCCCCTTAAAATGAATTTTTCCCTCGAAATTCGTCGGGGTTATAAATGGTTTACTACTCAAAAGTTTCTTTAATAGAAACCCACATTATAAAAAGGAATACCAAAACCAATCTTTAAAAACAAAAGTATGAAACGTAACGGTTACCCAAATAAACTAATCACTGGGTTTCCACATAGGTGAAAATATGGATATAGAAGAAAAATCTAAACATCATGTTCTGATGGAGAGTGGTAGAGAACATGGCTATGGAAAAGCCAGTAATCACATATCTATAAATTTGTGACGATCTAAGGTACCATCTGATTCATCAGGTATAAGATCACTAGGAAAACATTTTTGGTTTTCAAGATCATTTCCCTAAAGTTAAAAATTTGAATTAGAATAAATACTTACTTTATTTTGGTACAATCTCATTGTTGTTCGTGCCTTGAACAATTTCCACTTCACCTCTTAAATAAATGAAGTTGAATTTGTTATTCTTGAAGTGTTAGCAGATCATGTGATAGAATGACGGGTCATTCCATCTGTCTCAAACAAAAGGTTAGCAAAAATTATATACATAAGTCGATCTATAGTGAGATTAATCATATATGATTCCTAAAATGGACTTATACTTCATGTATCATACTGCTTAATATAATAAAACTATTTTCTACTAAACAGGGACTTCTTGTAGGCCAGTGGTAGGCGATAAAGGCCAGTCGCACTTCGGTTGTGGGTTCGATTCCCACAGCCTTGTCCGACGTGATGGGCTGTCTCCCGTCCTGCAGGTTGACCTTTTTCTAAAACTATATTACTATAATATCGGAAAAAAAATTATCCTTAAACAATACCAACTTATGTCCAACATAATCCATTCCAATCTTTAGTCTTATCCATAATACTGCAGTCCACTCTCATAACATAGTGAAAACGATTACCAGAGATTTAATACCATCGTTGATCCCCATATATCATAAGATATATCTTGTTGGTCACATTCCAAACATTCAAAGTCCGTAATCATGTACTCTCTTGAATACCTATTGAACCTTAGTGAAAACATGAATGCAGTTAAAAGTTAACACCTTCCACATACCAAAATCCTCAAAATTCTATATACTCAAATCATGATATCACTTAGTCCATATATCAATCATGAGCTCATGAATACTGTTAAACATTTCATTTTCTCATTTTCCCTTCATTATGCGCATATCATCTTATTTCCAAAAAATATCTCAATCACTTTGAATACCACATTAGAACAACACATAAATATTCCAATACTTTATGATACAACATTATTTTGGAATCCCATTACATAAACACTTAATCATTCCACCACATCGTTTTCATATTCAACATCGCCAATAGCGATCGCATGTGACTTCCCTTTGTCCTTTGCCTTCAGTGGTTGCTCATGTCGATCATCACTAACCCTTGGATTAGGGAATTTATTAGCATAATGCCCCATTTCCTTGCACTTGAAGCATTGAAGTGTTGGTGGTGCGTTCTCTGCAGTGTTTGCTTTATTCACATCATTAGAAACCCTTTTTCCATTACTTCGACACTCAGCTGCTCGATGACCTTCTTTTCCACACTTAAAACATTTTCTAGTCCCTTTAAGACAATCTCCACCATGCTTCTTTCCACACTTTGTGCATAAGGAAACATTCATCTTCTTTTCACCATTATTCTGAGATTTCTCCTTGAACTCCATCTTTCATTTCTTGTCAAAACCATGAGATGGATATGTAACACCAACTTCCATTTCTACCTTGATAGCACAACGCACAATTTCTTCATATCTACTGAAGTCTCTTATAGCTAATGCCCTTCGAATACTTGGTTTTAAGCCACTGAAAAATCGATCAACTTTACTTTCAGGTTGGATGATAATGCCAGATGCATACCTTGCAAGTCTTGTAAAATTCGCTTCGTATCTACCAACAGATTCATCATCCTTTTGCTTTAGTTCAAGAAACTACTTCTCCATCTTTGTTCGAAGAATACGAGGGAAGTACTTATTGAAAAATAAGTTCTTGAACTCGTCTCATTCCATGGACTCAATTTCATCTCTTTGCCTCGTATTCTTGATAAGATTCCACCATTGATCTGCTTCACCTTCCAAACGATATACTGCTAAGATGACTTTATCATGTTCAGAACATTGAAGAACTGAAAATATCTTTTCAGTGGTACTGATCCATTGTTCAGCAACAAGTGGATCAGAAGACCCACTGAAATAAGGTGGACGTTTCCTCATGAAGGACTCAATAGAATATTGTTCCCTTCTCTGCTCATTTGGAAGTCCAGAATGATTCATATCTTGTGTAAGTATAGCAATAAGATTTTTCACTCCATCTCCCATAACATATGTTTGTTCAGGAGGACAATCATTGCATTGTACATTGTATTGATCAACACGGTTCGTTCGGGTTCCAGCCATCGTCTAAAACCCAAAAAGAATAGTGTGAGAGGCAAAAATCATGCTAGGGAAAACAACATAATAAAGGGGGAGTACCTTCAATGTCTAACATCTTAGGTTAAATTCTATGATCGTTAGCGTAATTCTAGTACTATAACCTATACGTATACTTAACCTTAGGGACATCCCTAGACATACCTTAGAAATATCTCTAGGGATCTCACTAACGTTTTCGCATCCTAGTTTCCAAAGGTTTACTAAACCTTTCCTCTGATACCAACTGTAGAGACCCGAAGCTTGACGTACATGAACATTACATTACTTTTGCAGAATACTTAGTACATAACAAAAACACACACACACAAGGATCGTAATAGTTTAGTGTCTTTGGAAACTCGGAATATAATCTTCTAATCCTGGTGAAAGATCTTCAACATCTCCTATAAAGATCTTCCTCTATTTTTTTACCTAAAACCTTTCTTTATATCCTGGGGAAAAGAAAACATAAAAGGGTGAGCTCAAATGCTCAGTAAGGGTAAACAAAAGAAATATCAATCACATCATATTCATAAGAACATAACATTTTGGAAATCTTAACCTGCAAAAGAGAGCTCATAATATCATAACATGGGATAAAATCATAGAAGTGAAATGTAATCCCAATAATCATAACTTAAAACATGAAACTTTGTGGAATACACACATAATCATAGAGAATAATTTCTTGTTAGTCAAGACTCATTGCCAAGACTATCTTAGTGGACAAAGTCTCTTTCTTAACCGAGTCACCCTCGTTTCAGTCCTGTTTCACTGAACCGGTATAACCTACCATTCCAGCCATGTCTATCTCATGAGATATAAAATATTTACCCAATGCATTGGAGGGAGATATAGGTCCCACCCATCTCATAATGATACCATTCTTATGTGTGCCACAAAATCTTAAAACATACATCATTGCATAACCCATGTAATAAAATGGGATTCTTAAACATCATGTCATTATAATCCATAAACAATTGATATCATTTCATCATAAGAAAATTGATACCATTTAAATCATAGAGACATTTTACTTGAAACATACATATCAAATAATGTCATCTTAGATAGAAAATAGTTTTGAGAAAAACACTTGAAATTAATTCTTGAGGAAAATATCCTTTCTTCTTTAAAATCATTTTCTTTTCACAAAACTCCATGCAATTTTAAAAGATAAGGTTTTTGTTGAAAATAATCATGCAATCTTGTATAGGAATCTTCTTGAAAATGAGTTGTTATGAAAACCGTAAAAATCCTTTCACGCCGTATAAGTTAAAAATAACATTCTCCTCGTACTTTTGTCGGAAAAGTCAAAAAGTACCTTATATGGTAACCAAAGGAAAGATTCCATTCATACAATGTGGTAAAAAGTCAATAAAGGGTAAAAATGACTTTAAACATTCATGGAAGAATGGTAAACATTTTATAAAAACATTTTTAGAAAAAATGGTCATTGATGATAAACGTAACCCCAGTAAATACTTACGTATAAGCAATCTCGGATAAAAATGAGATTGAAAATTTATCCCTTACCTTAGGTCCGACTTGCTTTGTAAGTGTCCGAACCTCCTATATAATGATTTAAATCATGTTATTGACTTATTCCAGAATCATATTCATTGTTATTATATCATATATGGTTCACTTATGACTTTATATTACCCGTTCTTTTGTAAATTCATGTTAAAGTAGCGTTTTGGGTAAAATCGTCTCATTGGTCGTTCGTGTTTTTAACTTGTAATTATTAATATGATTACTTGGATCATGATTACTTATATCCAGAATGTAAAACATGATTTATATATAATATATATTCATAATATATATATATATATATATAATATATCGATAAATGGAATGAAATACACCGTTCATGGAGACGGTAGTCTGTACGTACGCATGAACGTTGTTTTCGTTTCCTTATTGAATTGAATGGAATTAAGTAGATTACATACATATAAATATACATAAATCCAGTATCATTATTATGTCATATATTTCATTATTACTTATTATATATACTTTATAATCATTCATGAATGGTTAATGTGGAGAATGAATCTCATCGCGTCGTGGAGACGGTAGTCCGTACGTACGCACGAGTGATGATATCGTTCCCATGGTCGTGGAATTGTGTTGAAGTGTATTTATACTATTTCAGTATCAATATCACTTTATAATAATCATATATAGTTACTCATTACACCATTATACCCATCCTTGTAAGGTGATGGTGGAAAATAGATTACACCACGGCGTGGAGACGGTATTCCGTACGTACGCACGCGCGGTGATTTCATTTTTTCGTAGGATGGATAGAAGGTGAATTAGGGTTGTTTCATATTTATAATAACATATCAGTATGTAAGTAATACTGATGTTATTACTTTATCATGAAACAACTAAAGAAGAATAAGTTGAAGAAGAAAGAAATTGAAAAGATCGGTAATGGATATTACCTCTTCTTTGAAACGCCTCTTTGAATCCTCCACTTAGGGAACTAAGATTGGTCTTTGAATAAGACCAGGACCTCTAGGATTATTCTAGGGAAGTGTAGAAGGGATTTTGGCAGGGGTTGGACGAGCTTGAAGGCACAAAGTTGTGTGAGGAAGAGAGGGAGGAGGTTCCCTTTTATAAGGGAGGAGAGGGGCACCTTTGGAATAACTAAAAATATTATTTTATTATAAAGCCAAATTAGGTTTTAAATAGCTCCAAATTGATTTATTTCGAAGATAAGGTGGGGATGAGTATAAATACTCTCATCCAATAGGATTTAGACAAGTTTAGGTTTTTATTTTAACCTTATCAATTAGATTTAACTCTAAGTTAAATAATTTAACTTTTACCGTGTCTTTTTGTTTTCTTACACTATATGGTTAATAAACTTACTATATCAAGCCAAACTAACCCCAAGTTTTTTATTATTAATATATCTATCTTTATCTAAGTCATTTTTCTGAATATTAGATTTTTAGGAATTAAATAACAATTAATAATATAATATTTTTTTTAAAAACTAATTTATGTCAATTTTGACACTATTTGGTACATGATTTTTATGAAATTTCTAACAGAATAATAAGTTCTAAAAAAGTTACTTAAATCAACAATAACATGTCATATTAACCTAGAAAATTAGTGTAAGTCATAAAAAGTCTCAAATTAAATTTATTTGGGCATATATAACATCAATTATGTTAATATTTTCTTAAAAAGGTAATTACTGTATCATTGTTGTGTCATAAAAAAATTAAATTATTTAAAGTATAAAAATTAAAAATAAAATACCATTATGTAGGAAATATTTTTATATTTCTAATGAATATTTATAGTCGAATTTATCTTATGTATAACCCCATATTAAAAATGTTTTAGTAAATAAACTTTGATTTTAACTCTTTTAACTCTTCTTTGAATTAAATAATAATAAATGTCCTAATCTAATCCAAGTGGGCCTAAATGATAATATTTTACACTTAAGGTTGTTTTTGGTAGAGATACACTTGTCCAATAGGATTAAGACATGTGTTAGGGTAATATTAATATTATTTTTACCCTTAATTACCCTATTTACTTTTAACCGTGGTAAAAAAAAGTAAAAAGTTACTATTCACCAAAAATTATTTTCATCTCATTGAACCACATTTTACTTACTGACACCAACCGTGTCTCTCGGATTTTTGAAATTCCATTCACAGAAGCGGTAAAATTAAGATTTATGAAAAAAATAATTTTTTTAACTTCCACTTAGTAGTTTCACTATTCATCAAAAATTGAAGTTTTTCAGAAAAATGCCAAAATTTCACCCTAATCTATAATTGATATTCTGAATTCAAAAATGATTTCTATTTTACAAAATTCCCAACATATAAGTTGCATTAATTAATTTTATAATTAATTTCTGCTGTCACAACAAATAGCGTGTTTTTAAGAGATAATAACTATCAAAATATTAACACTTGTTTATGTCTGGTGTAAACGTGAAATTACATCCAATGACCAACATTGTATTGAATTGTACAAATATATTCTAAATATACTTTAAAACCACTCAAATTAATAATTTATCACTATTAATTATTTCGATTAAAAAAGTTGTTTTTAATTAAAATTTAGTAATTTTCACTATTCATCAGAATATGAAAGTTATCCAAAAAGTACCAAAATTTCACCTTAGGCTAAATTCGATACTACAAATCCAAAAATGAAGTCCATTTTGAGAGATAAAATTTCTAAAATTTTAAAAGGTGGTCATTACTATTCATAACGGCTAGTTTTAATAATATTTTAATAGCATATCGTTGTTTAGTGAAACTCGGTATTGCGTACTACACACGCTATCGAGGAAGGTCGTGATTGCGTGTAATACAAGGCAAGTCAAGGATGCGTGTTGATCAAGATCCTTTTGGTGCAGCATACAACACAAGACATTAATGAAATTAAAAAGAATATTTTTCATAAAATCTCGGGGTGTTACATTCTACCCCCCTTAAAATGAATTTCTCCCTCGAAATTCGTCGGGGTTATAAATGGTTTAATAATAGAAAGTTTCTTTAATAGAAACCCACATCGTAAAAAGGAATACCAAAACCAATATTTAAAAACAAAAGTATGAAACGTAACGGTTACCCAAATAAACTAATCACTGGGTTTCCACATAGGTGAAAATATGGATATAGAAGAAAAATCTAAACATCATGTTCTGATGGAGAGTGGTAGAGAACATGGCTATGGAAAAGCCAGTAATCACAAATCTATAAATTTGTGACGATCTAAGGTACCATCTGATTCATCAGGTATAATATCACTAGGACAACATTTTTGGTTTTCAAGATCATTTCCCTAAAGTTGAAAATTTGAATTAGAATAAATACTTACTTTATTTTGGTACAATCTCACTGTTGTTCGTGCCTTGAACAATTTCCACTTCATCTCTTAAATAAATGAAGTTGAATTTGTTATTCGTGAAGTGTTAGCAGATCATGTGATAGAATGACGGTTTATTCCATCTGTCTCAAACAAAAGGTTAGAAAAAATTATATACATAAGTCGATCTATAGTGAGATTAATCATATATGGTTCCTAAAATGGACTTATATTTCATGTATCATACTGCTTAATATAATAAAACTAGTTTCTACTAAACAGGGACTTCATGTAGGCCAGTGGTAGGCGATAAAGGTCAGTCTCACTTTGGTTGTGGGTTCGATTCCCACAGCCTTGTCCGACGCGATGGGTTGTCGCTCGTCCTGCAGGTTGACCTTTTTCTAAAACTATATTACTATAATATCGAAAAAAAAATTCTATCCTTAAACAATACCAACTTATGTCCAACATAATCCATTCCAATCTTTAGGCTTATCCATAATACTGCAGTCCACTCTCATAACATAGTGAAAACGATTACCAGAGATTTAATACCATCGTTGATCCCCATATATCATAAGATATATCTTGTTGGTCACATTCCAAACATTCAAAGTCCTTAATCATGTACTCTCTTGAATACCTATTGAACCTTAGTGAAAACATGAATGTAGTTAAAATTTAACACCTTCCACATACCAAAATCCTCAAAATTCTATATACTCTAACCATGATATCACTTAGTCCTTATATCAATCATGAGCTCATGAATACTGTTAAACATTTCATTTTCTCATTTTCCCTTCATTATGTGCATATCATCTTATTTCCAAAAAATATCTCAATCACTTTGAATACCACATTAGACCAACACATAAATATTCCAATACTTTATGATACAACATTATTTTGGAATCCCATTACATAAACACTTAATCATTCCATCACATCGTTTTCATATTCAACATCGTCAATAGCGATCGCATGTGACTTCCCTTTGTCCTTTGCCTTCAGTGGTTCCTCATGTTGATCATCACTAACCCTTGGATTATGGCATTTATTAGCATAATGCCCCATTTGCTTGCACTTGAAGCATTGAAGTGTTGGCGGTGCGTTCTCTGCAGTGTTTGCTTTATTCACATCATTAGAAACCCTTTTTCCATTACTTCGACACTCAGCTGCTCGATGACCTTCTTTTCCACACTTAAAACATTTTCTAGTCCCTTTAAGACAATCTCCACCATGCTTCTTTCCACACTTTGTGCATAAGGAAACATTCATCTTCTTTTCACCATTATTCTGAGATTTCTCCTTGAACTCCATCTTTCGTTTCTTGTCAAAACCATGAGATGGATATGTAACACCAACTTCCATTTCTACCTTGATAGCACAACGCACAATTTCTTCATAGCTACTGAAGTCTCTTATAGCTAATTCCCTTCGAAGACTTGGTTTTAAGCCACTGAAAAATCGATCAACTTTACTTTCAGGTTGGATGATAATGCCAGATGCATACCTTGCAAGTCTTGTAAAATTCGCTTCGTATCTACCAACAGATTCATCATCCTTTTTCTTTAGTTCAAGAAACTCCTTCTCCATATTTTTTCGAAGAATATGAGGGAAGTACTTATTGAAAAATAAGTTCTTGAACTCATCCCATTCCATGGACTCAATTTCATCTCTTTGCCTCGTATTCTTGATAAGATTCCACCATTGATCAGCTTCACCTTCTAAATGATATACTGCTAAGATGACTTTATCATGTTCATAACATTGAAGAACTGAAAATATCTTTTCAGTGGTACTGATCCATTGTTCAGCAACAAGTGGATCAGAAGACCCACTGAAAGAAGGTGGACGTTGCCTCATAAAGGACTCAATAGAATATTGTTCCCTTCTCTGCTCATTTGGAAGTCCAGAATGATTCATAGCTTGTGTAAGTATAGCAATAATATTTTTCACTCCATCTCCCATAACATATGTTTGTTCAGGAGGAAAATCATTGCATTGTCCATTGCATTGATCAACACGGTTCCTTCGGGTTCCAGCCATCGTCTAAACCCCAAAAAGAATAGTGTGAGAGGCAAAAATCATGCTAGGGAAAACAACATAATAAAGGGGGAGTACCTTCAATGTATAACATCTTAGGTTAAATTCTATGATCATTAGCGTAATTCTAGTACTATAACCTATACGTATACTTAACCTTAGGGACATCCCTAGACATACCTTAGAAATATCTCTGGGGATCTCACTAACGTTTTCGCATCCTAGTTTCCAAAGGTTGACTAAACCTTTCCTCTGATACCAATTGTAGATACCCAAAGCTTGACGTACATGAACATTACATTACTTTTGCGGAATACTTAGTACATAACAAAAACACACACACACAAGGATCGTAATAGTTTAGTGTCTTTGGAAACTCGGAATATAATCTTC
The DNA here is from genome assembly GCA_963277665.1 of Viscum album. Taxonomy (NCBI): domain Eukaryota; kingdom Viridiplantae; phylum Streptophyta; class Magnoliopsida; order Santalales; family Viscaceae; genus Viscum; species Viscum album. Next base: position 2,007,108,871 of record OY728138.1, read on the forward strand.
TAATCCTGGTGAAAGATCTTCAACATCTCCCATAAAGATATTCCTCTTTTTTTTACCTAAAACCTTTCTTTATATCCTGGGGAAAAGAAAACATAAAAGGGTGAGCTCAAATGCTCAGTAAGGGTAAACAAAAGAAATATCAATCACATCATATTCATAAGAACATAACATTTTGGAAATCTTAACCTGCAAAAGAGATCTCATAATATCATAACATGGGATAAAATCATAGAAGTGAAATGTAATCCCAATAATCATAACTTAAAACATGAAACTTTGTGGCATAAACACATAATCATAGAGAATCATTTCTTGTTAGTCAATACTCATTGCCAAGACTATCTTAGTGGACAAAGTCCCTTTCTTAACCGAGTCACCCTCGTTTCAGTCCTGTTTCATTGAACCGGTATAACCTACCATTCCAGCCATGTCTATCTCATGAGATATAAAATCTTTACCCAATGAATTGGAGGGAGATATAAGTCCCACCCATCTCATAATGATACCATTCTTATGTGTGCCACAAAATCTTAAAACATACATCATTGCATAAACCATGTAATAAAATGGGATTCTTAAACATCATGTCATCATAATCCATAAACAATTGATATCATTTCATCATAAGAAAATTGATACCATTTAAATAATAGAGAAATTTTACTTGAAACATACATATCAAATAATGTCATATTAGATGGAAAATAGTTTTGAGAAAAACACTTGAAATGAATTCTTGAGGAAAATATCCTTTCTTCTTTAAAATCATTTTCTTTTCATAAAACTCCAGGAAATTTTAAAAGATAAGGGTTTTGTTGAAAATAATCATGAAATATTGTAGAGGAATCTCCTTGAAAATGAGGTGTTATGAAAACCGTAAAAATCCTTTCACGCCGTATAAGTTAAAAATAACATTATCCTCGTACTTTTGTCGGAAAAGTCAAAAAGTACCTTATATGGTAACCAAAGGAAAGATTCCATTCATACAATGTGGTAAAAAGTCAATAAAGGGTAAAAATGACTTTAAACATTCATGGAAGAATGTTAAACATTTTATAAAAACATTTTTATAAAACATGGTCATGGATGATAAACGTAACCCCAGTAAATACTTACGTATAAGCAATCTCGGATAAAAATGAGATTGAAAATTTATCCCTTACCTTAGGTCCGACTTGCTTTGTAAGTGTCCGAACCTCCTATATAATGATTTAAATCATGTTATTGACTTATTAAAGAATCATATTAATTGTTATTATATCATATATGGTTCACTTATGACTTTATATTACCCGTTCTTTTGTAAATTCATGTTAAAGTAGCGTTTTGGGTAAAATCGTCTCATTGGTCGTTCGTGTTTTTAACTTGTAATTATTAATATGATTACTTGGATCATGATTACTTATATCCAGAATGTAAAACATGATTTATATATTATATATATTCAGAATATATATATATATAATATATCGATAAATGGAATGAAATACACCGTTCATGGAGACGGTAGTCCGTACGTACGCATGAACGCTGTTTTCGTTTCCTTATTGAATTGAATGGAATTAAGTATATGAAATACATATAAATATACATAAATCCAGTATCATTATTATGTCATATATTTCATTAGTACTTATTATATATACTTTATAATCATTCATGAATGGTTAATGTGGAGAATGAATCTCATCGCGTCGTGGAGACGGTAGTCCGTACGTACGCACGAGCGATGATATCGTTCCCATGGTCGTGGAATTGTGTTGAAGTGTATTTATACTATTTAAGTATCAATATCACTTTATAATAATCATATATAGTTACTCATTACACCATTATACCCATCCTTGTAAGGTGATGGTGGAAAATAGATTACACCACGGCGTGGAGACGGTATTCCGTACGTACGCACGCGCGGTGATTTCATTTTTCCGTAGGATGGATAGAAGGTGAATTAGGGTTGTTTCATATTTATAATAACATATCAGTATTTAAGTAATAATGATGTTATTACTTTATCATGAAACAACTAAAGAAGAAGAAGTTTAAGAAGAAAGAAATTGAAAAGATCGGTAATGGATATTACCTCTTCTTTGAAACGCCTCTTTGAATCCTCCACTTAGGGAACTAAGATTGGTCTTTGAAGAAGACCAGGACCTCTAGGATTATTATATGGAAGTGGAGAAAGGATTTTGGCAGGGGTTGGCCGAGCTTGAAGGCTCAAAGTTGTGTGAGGAAGAGAGGGACGAGGTGCCCTTTTATAAGGGAGGAGAGGGGCACCTTTGGAATAACTAAAAATATTATTTTATTATAAAGCCAAATTCGGTTTTAAATAGCTCCAAATTGATTTATTTCGAATCTAAGGTGGGGATGGTTCTAAATAATCTCATCCAATAGGATTTTGACAAGTTTAGGTTTTTATTTTAACCTTATCAATTAGATTTAACTTTATGTTAAATAATTTAACTTTTACCGTGTCTTTTTGTTTTCTTACACTATATGGTTAATAAACTTACTATATCAAGCCAAACGAACCCAAAGTTGTTTATTATTAATATATCTATCTTTATCTAAGTCATTTGTCCGAACCTTAGATTTTTAGGAATTAAATAACAATTAATAATATAATATTTGTTTTAAAAACTAATTTATGTCAATTTTGACACTATTTGGTACATGATTTTTATGAAATTTCTAACAGAATAATAAGTTCTAACCAAGTTACTTAAATCAACAATAACATGTCATATTAACCTATAAAATTAGTTTAAGTCATAAAAAGTCTCAAATTACATTTATTTGGGCATATATAACATCAATTATGTTAATATTTTCTTAAAAAGGTAATTAATGTATCATTGTTGTGTCATAAATAAATAAAATTATTTAAAGTCTAAAAATTAAAAATAAAATACAATTATGTAGGAAATCTTTTTATATTTCTAATTAATATTTATAGTCGAATTTATCTTATGTATAACCCCATATTAAAAATGTTTTAGTAAATAAACTTTGATTTTAACTCTTTTAACTCTTCTTTGAATTAAATAATAATAAATGTTCTAATCTAATCCAAGTGGGACTAAATGATAATATTTTACACTTAAGGTTGTTTTTGGTCGAGATACACTTGTCCAATAGGATTAGTACATGTGTTAGGGTAATATTAATATTATTTTTACCCTTAATTACCCTATTTACTTTTAACTGTGGTAAAAAAAAGTAAAAAGTTATTATTCACCAAAAATTATTTTCATCTCATTGAACCACATTTTACTTACTGACACCAACCGTGTCTCTCGGATTTTTGAAATTCCATTCACAGAAGCGGTAAAATTAAGATTTATGAAAAAAATAATTTTTTTAACTTCCACTTAGTAGTTTCACTATTCATCAAAAATTGAAGTTTTTCAGAAAAATGCCAAAATTTCACCCTAATCTATAATTGATATTCCGAATTCAAAAATGATTTCTATTTTACAAAATTCCCAACATATAAGTTGCATTAATTAATTTTATAATTAATTTCTGCTGTCACAACAAATAGCGTGTTTTTAAGAGATAATAACTATCAAAATATTAACACTTGTTTATGTCTGGTGTAAACGTGAAATTACATCCAATGACCAACATTGTATTGAATTGTACAAATATATTCTAAATATACTTTAAAACCACTCAAATTAATAATTTATCACTATTAATTATTTCGATTAAAAAAGTTGTTTTTAATTAAAATTTAGTAATTTTCACTATTCATCAGAATATGAAAGTTATCCAAAAAGTACCAAAATTTCACCTTAGGCTAAATTCGATACTACAAATCCAAAAATGAAGTCCATTTTGAGAGATAAAATTTCTAAAATTTTAAAAGGTGGTCATTACTATTCATAACGGCTAGTTTTAATAATATTTTAATAGCATATCGTTGTTTAGTGAAACTCGGTATTGCGTACTACACACGCTATCGAGGAAGGTCTTGATTGCGTGTAATACAAGGCAAGTCAAGGATGCGTGTTGATCAAGATCCTTTTGGTGCAGCATACAACACAAGACATTAATGAAATTAAAAAGAATATTTTTCATAAAATCTCGGGGTGTTACATTCTACCCCCCTTAAAATGAATTTCTCCCTCGAAATTCGTCGGGGTTATAAATGGTTTAATAATAGAAAGTTTCTTTAATAGAAACCCACATCGTAAAAAGGAATACCAAAACCAATATTTAAAAACAAAAGTATGAAACGTAACGGTTACCCAAATAAACTAATCACTGGGTTTCCACATAGGTGAAAATATGGATATAGAAGAAAAATCTAAACATCATGTTCTGATGGAGAGTGGTAGAGAACATGGCTATGGAAAAGACAGTAATCACAAATCTATAAATTTGTGACGATCTAAGGTACCATCTGATTCATCAGGTATAATATCACTAGGACAACATTTTTGGTTTTCAAGATCATTTCCCTAAAGTTGAAAATTTGAATTAGAATAAATACTTACTTTATTTTGGTACAATCTCACTGTTGTTCGTGCCTTGAACAATTTCCACTTCATCTCTTAAATAAATGAAGTTGAATTTGTTATTCGTGAAGTGTTAGCAGATCATGTGATAGAATGACGGTTTATTCCATCTGTCTCAAACAAAAGGTTAGAAAAAATTATATACATAAGTCGATCTATAGTGAGATTAATCATATATGGTTCCTAAAATGGACTTATATTTCATGTATCATACTGCTTAATATAATAAAACTAGTTTATACTAAACAGGGACTTCATGTAGGCCAGTGGTAGGCGATAAAGGTCAGTCTCACTTTGGTTGTGGGTTCGATTCCCACAGCCTTGTCCGACGCGATGGGTTGTCGCTCGTCCTGCAGGTTGACCTTTTTCTAAAACTATATTACTATAATATCGAAAAAAAAATTCTATCCTTAAACAATACCAACTTATGTCCAACATAATCCATTCCAATCTTTAGGCTTATCCATAATACTGCAGTCCACTCTCATAACATAGTGAAAACGATTACCAGAGATTTAATACCATCGTTGATCCCCATATATCATAAGATATATCTTGTTGGTCACATTCCAAACATTCAAAGTCCTTAATCATGTACTCTCTTGAATACCTATTGAACCTTAGTGAAAACATGAATGTAGTTAAAATTTAACACCTTCCACATACCAAAATCCTCAAAATTCTATATACTCTAACCATGATATCACTTAGTCCTTATATCAATCATGAGCTCATGAATACTGTTAAACATTTCATTTTCTCATTTTCCCTTCATTATGTGCATATCATCTTATTTCCAAAAAATATCTCAATCACTTTGAATACCACATTAGACCAACACATAAATATTCCAATACTTTATGATACAACATTATTTTGGAATCCCATTACATAAACACTTAATCATTCCACCACATCGTTTTCATATTCAACATCGTCAATAGCGATCGCATGTGACTTCCCTTTGTCCTTTGCCTTCAGTGGTTCCTCATGTTGATCATCACTAACCCTTGGATTATGGCATTTATTAGCATAATGCCCCATTTTCTTGCACTTGAAGCATTGAAGTGTTGGCGGTGCGTTCTCTGCAGTGTTTGCTTTATTCACATCATTAGAAACCCTTTTTCCATTACTTCGACACTCAGCTGCTCGATGACCTTCTTTTCCACACTTAAAACATTTTCTAGTCCCTTTAAGACAATCTCCACCATGCTTCTTTCCACACTTTGTGCATAAGGAAACATTCATCTTCTTTTCACCATTATTCTGAGATTTCTCCTTGAACTCCATCTTTCGTTTCTTGTCAAAACCATGAGATGGATATGTAACACCAACTTCCATTTCTACCTTGATAGCACAACGCACAATTTCTTCATAGCTACTGAAGTCTCTTATAGCCAATTCCCTTCGAAGACTTGGTTTTAAGCCACTGAAAAATCGATCAACTTTACTTTCAGGTTGGATGATAATGCCAGATGCATACCTTGCAAGTCTTGTAAAATTCGCTTCGTATCTACCAACAGATTCATCATCCTTTTTCTTTAGTTCAAGAAACTCCTTCTCCATATTTTTTCGAAGAATATGAGGGAAGTACTTATTGAAAAATAAGTTCTTGAACTCATCCCATTCCATGGACTCAATTTCATCTCTTTGCCTCGTATTCTTGATAAGATTCCACCATTGATCAGCTTCACCTTCCAAATGATATACTGCTAAGATGACTTTATCATGTTCATAACATTGAAGAACTGAAAATATCTTTTCAGTGGTACTGATCCATTGTTCAGCAACAAGTGGATCAGAAGACCCACTGAAAGAAGGTGGACGTTGCCTCATAAAGGACTCAATAGAATATTGTTCCCTTCTCTGCTCATTTGGAAGTCCAGAATGATTCATAGCTTGTGTAAGTATAGCAATAATATTTTTCACTCCATCTCCCATAACATATGTTTGTTCAGGAGGAAAATCATTGCATTGTCCATTGCATTGATCAACACGGTTCCTTCGGGTTCCAGCCATCGTCTAAAACCCAAAAAGAATAGTGTGAGAGGCAAAAATCATGCTAGGGAAAACAACATAATAAAGGGGGAGTACCTTCAATGTCTAACATCTTAGGTTAAATTCTATGATCATTAGCGTAATTCTAGTACTATAACCTATACGTATACTTAACCTTAGGGACATCCCTAGACATACCTTAGAAATATCTCTGGGGATCTCACTAACGTTTTCGCATCCTAGTTTCCAAAGGTTGACTAAACCTTTCCTCTGATACCAATTGTAGATACCCAAAGCTTGACGTACATGAACATTACATTACTTTTGCGGAATACTTAGTACATAACAAAAACACACACACACAAGGATCGTAATAGTTTAGTGTCTTTGGAAACTCGGAATATAATCTTCTAATCCTGGTGAAAGATCTTCAACATCTCCCATAAAGATATTCCTCTTTTTTTTACCTAAAACCTTTCTTTATATCCTGGGGAAAAGAAAACATAAAAGGGTGAGCTCAAATGCTCAGTAAGGGTAAACAAAAGAAATATCAATCACATCATATTCATAAGAACATAACATTTTGGAAATCTTAACCTGCAAAAGAGATCTCATAATATCATAACATGGGATAAAATCATAGAAGTGAAATGTAATCCCAATAATCATAACTTAAAACATGAAACTTTGTGGCATAAACACATAATCATAGAGAATCATTTCTTGTTAGTCAATACTCATTGCCAAGACTATCTTAGTGGACAAAGTCCCTTTCTTAACCGAGTCACCCTCGTTTCAGTCCTGTTTCATTGAACCGGTATAACCTACCATTCCAGCCATGTCTATCTCATGAGATATAAAATCTTTACCCAATGCATTGGAGGGAGATATAAGTCCCACCCATCTCATAATGATACCATTCTTATGTGTGCCACAAAATCTTAAAACATACATCATTGCATAAACCATGTAATAAAATGGGATTCTTAAACATCATGTCATCATAATCCATAAACAATTGATATCATTTCATCATAAGAAAATTGATACCATTTAAATAATAGAGAAATTTTACTTGAAACATACATATCAAATAATGTCATATTAGATGGAAAATAGTTTTGAGAAAAACACTTGAAATGAATTCTTGAGGAAAATATCCTTTCTTCTTTAAAATCATTTTCTTTTCATAAAACTCCAGGAAATTTTAAAAGATAAGGGTTTTGTTGAAAATAATCATGAAATATTGTAGAGGAATCTCCTTGAAAATGAGGTGTTATGAAAACCGTAAAAATCCTTTCACGCCGTATAAGTTAAAAATAACATTATCCTCGTACTTTTGTCGGAAAAGTCAAAAAGTACCTTATATGGTAACCAAAGGAAAGATTCCATTCATACAATGTGGTAAAAAGTCAATAAAGGGTAAAAATGACTTTAAACATTCATGGAATAATGTTAAACATTTTATAAAAACATTTTTATAAAACATGGTCATGGATGATAAACGTAACCCCAGTAAATACTTACGTATAAGCAATCTCGGATAAAAATGAGATTGAAAATTTATCCCTTACCTTAGGTCCGACTTGCTTTGTAAGTGTCCGAACCTCCTATATAATGATTTAAATCATGTTATTGACTTATTAAAGAATCATATTAATTGTTATTATATCATATATGGTTCACTTATGACTTTATATTACCCGTTCTTTTGTAAATTCATGTTAAAGTAGCGTTTTGGGTAAAATCGTCTCATTGGTCGTTCGTGTTTTTAACTTGTAATTATTAATATGATTACTTGGATCATGATTACTTATATCCAGAATGTAAAACATGATTTATATATTATATATATTCAGAATATATATATATATAATATATCGATAAATGGAATGAAATACACCGTTCATGGAGACGGTAGTCCGTACGTACGCATGAACGCTGTTTTCGTTTCCTTATTGAATTGAATGGAATTAAGTATATGAAATACATATAAATATACATAAATCCAGTATCATTATTATGTCATATATTTCATTAGTACTTATTATATATACTTTATAATCATTCATGAATGGTTAATGTGGAGAATGAATCTCATCGCGTCGTGGAGACGGTAGTCCGTACGTACGCACGAGCGATGATATCGTTCCCATGGTCGTGGAATTGTGTTGAAGTGTATTTATACTATTTCAGTATCAATATCACTTTATAATAATCATATATAGTTACTCATTACACCATTATACCCATCCTTGTAAGGTGATGGTGGAAAATAGATTACACCACGGCGTGGAGACGGTATTCCGTACGTACGCACGCGCGGTGATTTCATTTTTCCGTAGGATGGATAGAAGGTGAATTAGGGTTGTTTCATATTTATAATAACATATCAGTATTTAAGTAATAATGATGTTATTACTTTATCATGAAACAACTAAAGAAGAAGAAGTTGAAGAAGAAAGAAATTGAAAAGATCGGTAATGGATATTACCTCTTCTTTGAAACGCCTCTTTGAATCCTCCACTTAGGGAACTAAGATTGGTCTTTGAAGAAGACCAGGACCTCTAGGATTATTATATGGAAGTGGAGAAAGGATTTTGGCAGGGGTTGGCCGAGCTTGAAGGCTCAAAGTTGTGTGAGGAAGAGAGGGACGAGGTGCCCTTTTATAAGGGAGGAGAGGGGCACCTTTGGAATAACTAAAAATATTATTTTATTATAAAGCCAAATTCGGTTTTAAATAGCTCCAAATTGATTTATTTCGAATATAAGGTGGGGATGGTTCTAAATAATCTCATCCAATAGGATTTTGACAAGTTTAGGTTTTTATTTTAACCTTATCAATTAGATTTAACTTTATGTTAAATAATTTAACTTTTACCGTGTCTTTTTGTTTTCTTACACTATATGGTTAATAAACTTACTATATCAAGCCAAACGAACCCAAAGTTGTTTATTATTAATATATCTATCTTTATCTAAGTCATTTGTCCGAACCTTAGATTTTTAGGAATTAAATAACAATTAATAATATAATATTTGTTTTAAAAACTAATTTATGTCAATTTTGACACTATTTGGTACATGATTTTTATGAAATTTCTAACAGAATAATAAGTTCTAACCAAGTTACTTAAATCAACAATAACATGTCATATTAACCTATAAAATTAGTGTAAGTCATAAAAAGTCTCAAATTACATTTATTTGGGCATATATAACATCAATTATGTTAATATTTTCTTAAAAAGGTAATTACTGTATCATTGTTGTGTCATAAATAAATAAAATTATTTAAAGTCTAAAAATTAAAAATAAAATACAATTATGTAGGAAATCTTTTTATATTTCTAATTAATATTTATAGTCGAATTTATCTTATGTATAACCCCATATTAAAAATGTTTTAGTAAATAAACTTTGATTTTAACTCTTTTAACTCTTCTTTGAATTAAATAATAATAAATGTTCTAATCTAATCCAAGTGGGACTAAATGATAATATTTTACACTTAAGGTTGTTTTTGGTCGAGATACACTTGTCCAATAGGATTAGTACATTTGTTAGGGTAATATTAATATTATTTTTACCCTTAATTACCCTATTTACTTTTAACTGTGGTAAAAAAAAGTAAAAAGTTATTATTCACCAAAAATTATTTTCATCTCATTGAACCACATTTTACTTACTGACACCAACCGTGTCTCTCGGATTTTTGAAATTCCATTCACAGAAGCGGTAAAATTAAGATTTATGAAAAAAATAATTTTTTTAACTTCCACTTAGTAGTTTCACTATTCATCAAAAATTGAAGTTTTTCAGAAAAATGCCAAAATTTCACCCTAATCTATAATTGATATTCCGAATTCAAAAATGATTTCTATTTTACAAAATTCCCAACATATAAGTTGCATTAATTAATTTTATAATTAATTTCTGCTGTCACAACAAATAGCGTGTTTTTAAGAGATAATAACTATCAAAATATTAACACTTGTTTATGTCTGGTGTAAACGTGAAATTACATCCAATGACCAACATTGTATTGAATTGTACAAATATATTCTAAATATACTTTAAAACCACTCAAATTAATAATTTATCACTATTAATTATTTCGATTAAAAAAGTTGTTTTTAATTAAAATTTAGTAATTTTCACTATTCATCAGAATATGAAAGTTATCCAAAAAGTACCAAAATTTCACCTTAGGCTAAATTCGATACTTCAAATCCAAAAATGAAGTCCATTTTGAGAGATAAAATTTCTAAAATTTTAAAAGGTGGTCATTACTATTCATAACGGCTAGTTTTAATAATATTTTAATAGCATATCGTTGTTTAGTGAAACTCGGTATTGCGTACTACACACGCTATCGAGGAAGGTCGTGATTGCGTGTAATACAAGGCAAGTCAAGGATGCGTGTTGATCAAGATCCTTTTGGTGCAGCATACAACACAAGACATTAATGAAATTAAAAAGAATATTTTTCATAAAATCTCGGGGTGTTACATTCTACCCCCCTTAAAATGAATTTCTCCCTCGAAATTCGTCGGGGTTATAAATGGTTTAATAATAGAAAGTTTCTTTAATAGAAACCCACATCGTAAAAAGGAATACCAAAACCAATATTTAAAAACAAAAGTATGAAACGTAACGGTTACCCAAATAAACTAATCACTGGGTTTCCACATAGGTGAAAATATGGATATAGAAGAAAAATCTAAACATCATGTTCTGATGGAGAGTGGTAGAGAACATGGCTATGGAAAAGCCAGTAATCACAAATCTATAAATTTGTGACGATCTAAGGTACCATCTGATTCATCAGGTATAATATCCCTAGGACAACATTTTTGGTTTTCAAGATCATTTCCCTAAAGTTGAAAATTTGAATTAGAATAAATACTTACTTTATTTTGGTACAATCTCACTGTTGTTCGTGCCTTGAACAATTTCCACTTCATCTCTTAAATAAATGAAGTTGAATTTGTTATTCGTGAAGTGTTAGCAGATCATGTGATAGAATGACAGTTTATTCCATCTGTCTCAAACAAAAGGTTAGAAAAAATTATATACATAAGTCGATCTATAGTGAGATTAATCATATATGGTTCCTAAAATGGACTTATATTTCATGTATCATACTGCTTAATATAATAAAACTAGTTTCTACTAAACAGGGACTTCATGTAGGCCAGTGGTAGGCGATAAAGGTCAGTCTCACTTTGGTTGTGGGTTCGATTCCCACAGCCTTGTCCGACGCGATGGGTTGTCGCTCGTCCTGCAGGTTGACCTTTTTCTAAAACTATATTACTATAATATCGAAAAAAAAAATTCTATCCTTAAACAATACCAACTTATGTCCAACATAATCCATTCCAATCTTTAGGCTTATCCATAATACTGCAGTCCACTCTCATAACATAGTGAAAACGATTACCAGAGATTTAATACCATCGTTGATCCCCATATATCATAAGATATATCTTGTTGGTCACATTCCAAACATTCAAAGTCCTTAATCATGTACTCTCTTGAATACCTATTGAACCTTAGTGAAAACATGAATGTAGTTAAAATTTAACACCTTCCACATACCAAAATCCTCAAAATTCTATATACTCTAACCATGATATCACTTAGTCCTTATATCAATCATGAGCTCATGAATACTGTTAAACATTTCATTTTCTCATTTTCCCTTCATTATGTGCATATCATCTTATTTCCAAAAAATATCTCAATCACTTTGAATACCACATTAGACCAACACATAAATATTCCAATACTTTATGATACAACATTATTTTGGAATCCCATTACATAAACACTTAATCATTCCACCACATCGTTTTCATATTCAACATCATCAATAGCGATCGCATGTGACTTCCCTTTGTCCTTTGCCTTCAGTGGTTCCTCATGTTGATCATCACTAACCCTTGGATTATGGCATTTATTAGCATAATGCCCCATTTTCTTGCACTTGAAGCATTGAAGTGTTGGCGGTGCGTTCTCTGCAGTGTTTGCTTTATTCACATCATTAGAAACCCTTTTTCCATTACTTCGACACTCAGCTGCTCGATGACCTTCTTTTCCACACTTAAAACATTTTCTAGTCCCTTTAAGACAATCTCCACCATGCTTCTTTCCACACTTTGTGCATAAGGAAACATTCATCTTCTTTTCACCATTATTCTGAGATTTCTCCTTGAACTCCATCTTTCATTTCTTGTCAAAACCATGAGATGGATATGTAACACCAACTTCCATTTCTACCTTGATAGCACAACGCACAATTTCTTCATAGCTACTGAAGTATCTTATAGCTAATTCCCTTCGAAGACTTGGTTTTAAGCCACTGAAAAATCGATCAACTTTACTTTCAGGTTGGATGATAATGCCAGATGCATACCTTGCAAGTCTTGTAAAATTCGCTTCGTATCTACCAACAGATTCATCATCCTTTTTCTTTAGTTCAAGAAACTCCTTCTCCATATTTTTTCGAAGAATATGAGGGAAGTACTTATTGAAAAATAAGTTCTTGAACTCATCCCATTCCATGGACTCAATTTCATCTCTTTGCCTCGTATTCTTGATAAGATTCCACCATTGATCAGCTTCACCTTCCAAATGATATACTGCTAAGATGACTTTATCATGTTCATAACATTGAAGAACTGAAAATATCTTTTCAGTGGTACTGATCCATTGTTCAGCAACAAGTGGATCAGAAGACCCACTGAAAGAAGGTGGACGTTGCCTCATAAAGGACTCAATAGAATATTGTTCCCTTCTCTGCTCATTTGGAAGTCCAGAATGATTCATAGCTTGTGTAAGTATAGCAATAATATTTTTCACTCCATATCCCATAACATATGTTTGTTCAGGAGGAAAATCATTGCATTGTCCATTGCATTGATCAACACGGTTCCTTCGGGTTCCAGCCATCGTCTAAAACCCAAAAAGAATAGTGTGAGAGGCAAAAATCATGCTAGGGAAAACAACATAATAAAGGGGGAGTACCTTCAATGTCTAACATCTTAGGTTAAATTCTATGATCATTAGCGTAATTCTAGTACTATAACCTATACGTATACTTAACCTTAGGGACATCCCTAGACATACCTTAGAAATATCTCTGGGGATCTTACTAACGTTTTCGCATCCTAGTTTCCAAAGGTTGACTAAACCTTTCCTCTGATACCAATTGTAGATACCCAAAGCTTGACGTACATGAACATTACATTACTTTTGCGGAATACTTAGTACATAACAAAAACACACACACACAAGGATCGTAATAGTTTAGTGTCTTTGGAAACTCGGAATATAATCTTCTAATCCTGGTGAAAGATCTTCAACATCTCCCATAAAGATATTCCTCTTTTTTTTACCTAAAACCTTTCTTTATATCCTGGGGAAAAGAAAACATAAAAGGGTGAGCTCAAATGCTCAGTAAGGGTAAACAAAAGAAATATCAATCACATCATATTCATAAGAACATAACATTTTGGAAATCTTAACCTGCAAAAGAGATCTCATAATATCATAACATGGGATAAAATCATAGAAGTGAAATGTAATCCCAATAATCATAACTTAAAACATGAAACTTTGTGGCATAAACACATAATCATAGAGAATCATTTCTTGTTAGTCAATACTCATTTCCAAGACTATCTTAGTGGACAAAGTCCCTTTCTTAACCGAGTCACCCTCGTTTCAGTCCTGTTTCATTGAACCGGTATAACCTACCATTCCAGCCATGTCTATCTCATGAGATATAAAATCTTTACCCAATGCATTGGAGGGAGATATAAGTCCCACCCATCTCATAATGATACCATTCTTATGTGTGCCACAAAATCTTAAAACATACATCATTGCATAAACCATGTAATAAAATGGGATTCTTAAACATCATGTCATCATAATCCATAAACAATTGATATCATTTCATCATAAGAAAATTGATACCATTTAAATAATAGAGAAATTTTACTTGAAACATACATATCAAATAATGTCATATTAGATGGAAAATAGTTTTGAGAAAAACACTTGAAATGAATTCTTGAGGAAAATATCCTTTCTTCTTTAAAATCATTTTCTTTTCATAAAACTCCAGGAAATTTTAAAAGATAAGGGTTTTGTTGAAAATAATCATGAAATATTGTAGAGGAATATCCTTGAAAATGAGGTGTTATGAAAACCGTAAAAATCCTTTCACGCCGTATAAGTTAAAAATAACATTATCCTCGTACTTTTGTCGGAAAAGTCAAAAAGTACCTTATATGGTAACCAAAGGAAAGATTCCATTCATACAATGTGGTAAAAAGTCAATAAAGGGTAAAAATGACTTTAAACATTCATGGAAGAATGTTAAACATTTTATAAAAACATTTTTATAAAACATGGTCATGGATGATAAACGTAACCCCAGTAAATACTTACGTATAAGCAATCTCGGATAAAAATGAGATTGAAAATTTATCCCTTACCTTAGGTCCGACTTGCTTTGTAAGTGTCTGAACCTCCTATATAATGATTTAAATCATGTTATTGACTTATTAAAGAATCATATTAATTGTTATTATATCATATATGGTTCACTTATGACTTTATATTACCCGTTCTTTTGTAAATTCATGTTAAAGTAGCGTTTTGGGTAAAATCGTCTCATTGGTCGTTCGTGTTTTTAACTTGTAATTATTAATATGATTACTTGGATCATGATTACTTATATCCAGAATGTAAAACATGATTTATATATTATATATATTCAGAATATATATATATATAATATATCGATAAATGGAATGAAATACACCGTTCATGGAGACGGTAGTCCGTACGTACGCATGAACGCTGTTTTCGTTTCCTTATTGAATTGAATGGAATTAAGTATATGAAATACATATAAATATACATAAATCCAGTATCATTATTATGTCATATATTTCATTAGTACTTATTATATATACTTTATAATCATTCATGAATGGTTAATGTGGAGAATGAATCTCATCGCGTCGTGGAGACGGTAGTCCGTACGTACGCACGAGCGATGATATCATTCCCATGGTCGTGGAATTGTGTTGAAGTGTATTTATACTATTTCAGTATCAATATCACTTTATAATAATCATATATAGTTACTCATTACACCATTATACCCATCCTTGTAAGGTGATGGTGGAAAATAGATTACACCACGGCGTGGAGACGGTATTCCGTACGTACGCACGCGCGGTGATTTCATTTTTCCGTAGGATGGATAGAAGGTGAATTAGGGTTGTTTCATATTTATAATAACATATCAGTATTTAAGTAATAATGATGTTATTACTTTATCATGAAACAACTAAAGAAGAAGAAGTTGAAGAAGAAAGAAATTGAAAAGATCGGTAATGGATATTACCTCTTCTTTGAAACGCCTCTTTGAATCCTCCACTTAGGGAACTAAGATTGGTCTTTGAAGAATACCAGGACCTCTAGGATTATTATATGGAAGTGGAGAAAGGATTTTGGCAGGGGTTGGCCGAGCTTGAAGGCTCAAAGTTGTGTGAGGAAGAGAGGGACGAGGTGCCCTTTTATAAGGGAGGAGAGGGGCACCTTTGGAATAACTAAAAATATTATTTTATTATAAAGCCAAATTCGGTTTTAAATAGCTCCAAATTGATTTATTTCGAATCTAAGGTGGGGATGGTTCTAAATAATCTCATCCAATAGGATTTTGACAAGTTTAGGTTTTTATTTTAACCTTATCAATTAGATTTAACTTTATGTTAAATAATTTAACTTTTACCGTGTCTTTTTGTTTTCTTACACTATATGGTTAATAAACTTACTATATCAAGCCAAACGAACCCAAAGTTGTTTATTATTAATATATCTATCTTTATCTAAGTCATTTGTCTGAACCTTAGATTTTTAGGAATTAAATAACAATTAATAATATAATATTTGTTTTAAAAACTAATTTATGTCAATTTTGACACTATTTGGTACATGATTTTTATGAAATTTCTAACAGAATAATAAGTTCTAACCAAGTTACTTAAATCAACAATAACATGTCATATTAACCTATAAAATTAGTGTAAGTCATAAAAAGTCTCAAATTACATTTATTTGGGCATATATAACATCAATTATGTTAATATTTTCTTAAAAAGGTAATTACTGTATCATTGTTGTGTCATAAATAAATAAAATTATTTAAAGTCTAAAAATTAAAAATAAAATACAATTATGTAGGAAATCTTTTTATATTTCTAATTAATATTTATAGTCGAATTTATCTTATGTATAACCCCATATTAAAAATGTTTTAGTAAATAAACTTTGATTTTAACTCTTTTAACTCTTCTTTGAATTAAATAATAATAAATGTTCTAATCTAATCCAAGTGGGACTAAATGATAATATTTTACACTTAAGGTTGTTTTTGGTCGAGATACACTTGTCCAATAGGATTAGTACATGTGTTAGGGTAATATTAATATTATTTTTACCCTTAATTACCCTATTTACTTTTAACTGTGGTAAAAAAAAGTAAAAAGTTATTATTCACCAAAAATTATTTTCATCTCATTGAACCACATTTTACTTACTGACACCAACCGTGTCTCTCGGATTTTTGAAATTCCATTCACAGAAGCGGTAAAATTAAGATTTATGAAAAAAATAATTTTTTTAACTTCCACTTAGTAGTTTCACTATTCATCAAAAATTGAAGTTTTTCAGAAAAATGCCAAAATTTCACCCTAAGCTATAATTGATATTCCGAATTCAAAAATGATTTCTATTTTACAAAATTCCCAACATATAATTTGCATTAATTAATTTTATAATTAATTTCCGTTGTCACAACAAATAGCGTGTTTTTAAGAGATAATAACTATCAAAATATTAACACTTGTTTATGTCTGGTGTAAACGTGAAATTACATCCAATGACCAACATTGTATTGAATTGTAAAAATATATTCTAAATATACTTTAAAACCACTCAAATTAATAATTTATCACTATTAATTATTTCGATTAAAAAAGTTGTTTTTAATTAAAATTTAGTAATTTTCACTATTCATCAGAATATGAAAGTTATCCGAAAAGTACCAAAATTTCACCTTAGGCTAAATTCGATACTAAGAATCCAAAAATGAAGTCCATTTTGAGAGATAAAATTTCTAAAATTTTAAAAGGTGGTCATTACTATTCATAACGGCTAGTTTTAATAATATTTTAATAGCATATCGTTGTTTAGTGAAACTCGGTATTGCGTACTACACACGCTATCGAGGAAGGTCGCGATTGCGTGTAATACAAGGCAAGTGAAGGATGTGTGTTGAGCAAGCTCCTTTTGGTGCAGCGTACAACACAAGACATTAATGAAATTAAAAAGAATATTTTTCATAAAATCTCGGGGTGTTACATATTTAAGGATAATTTGACATAGTTTTCCTAATTTTGACCATTCCACGCATGTTTTAGTGTTTTAAAACACTAAAAACATGTTTAAAACCATAATAGGAAAACTGTCATTTAGAATGATGTGTCATTACTTCCTACATTTAAAAATTAAATATATGGTTGTTGTTTCCTAATTTTAGAACAATCTGACATCGTTTTTCTAGTTTTGACCATTTCACACACGTTTTAGTGTTTTAAAACACTAAAAATGTGTTTACAACCATAATGGGAAAATCATTATTAGGAATGACATTTCATAGATTCCTACATTTCACAATTAAATTTACGGTCATTTTGTCTTGATTTTAGGACAATATGACATCGTTTTCTTAGTTTTGACTGTTCCACACATGTTTTAGTATTTTAAAACATTAAAAACGTATTTATGGTCATAATGGGAAAACTGTCATTCGAAATGATGTGTCATCAGTTCCTAAATTTTAAAATTAAATATTAAGTAGTTATCCTCTTCTTTTAAGAAAATCCGAAATCGTTTGTCTGGTTTTGACCATTTCACGCATGTTTTAGTGTTTTAAAACACTAAAAACATGTTTATGGACATAACGGGAAAGTCGTCATTCAGAATGGAGTTTTGTAAGATCCTACATTTTAAAACTAAATATAAGGTTATTATACCCTGATTTTAGTTCAATCTGACATCATTTTTCTAGTTTTGATCATTCCACATGCATTTTAGTGTTTTAAAACACTAAAATCGCATTTATGGCCATAATAGGAAAACTGTCATTCGGAATGACCTTCCATCAATTCTTACATTTCAAAATTAAATATTCAGTCGTTTTCCCATTATTTTAGGTCAATACAACATTTTTTCCCTAGTTTTGACCCCTCGACACTTGTTTTTAATGGCTTTTATACCTTTAATAAGTATTTATTGAGTAATTTTGCTCACACCGCACGCCATATTGACATGTTTTCTATGCATACATGTAAAAAAACTAAACAGTTGTTTTACCTATATTTAAGAACAATATTACACCATTTTTCTATTTTCTACCATTCCATGCACGTTTTATTGTTTTAAAACACTAAAAAACGTTTATAGCCATAATGGGAAAACTGTCATTCGGAATAATGTGTTGTTAATTCCTACGTTTCAAATTTAAATATATGGTCGTTTTCCCCTGATTTTAGGGTAATCTAATGTTGTTTTCCTAGTTTTTATCCCTCGACGATTGGTTTTAAAGGCTTGTGTACCTTTTATAAGTGTAAACCAAGTAATTCTGATCACACCGTGCATCGGATTGACATGTTGTCTACGTGTATAAGTCAAAAATGACTAAGAAGTGGTTTTACCTTGATTTCAGGATAATCTATTTTCATTTTCTTGTTTTTGACTTTTTTATGCATGTTTTAGTGTTTTAAAACACTAAAAACGCATTTACTTCCATAATGGGAAAACCGTCATTCAGAATGATGTATCATCAGTTCCTAAATTTCATTAAATATATAGTCATTGTAACCTAATTTCAGGGAAATGCGATGTTGTTTTCCTATTTTTGACCCATGATACTTTTTTTTAAAGTCTTTTATACCTTTGATAAGTGTTTAACGAGTAATTCTGACCACATTGCATGTCAGATTGACATGTTTTCTGCGCTTACACATCAAAAACAACTAAACTGTGGTTTTCTCATGATCGAACATCAATATGAGGTTGTATACTATTTTTTTGAGCATTCCATGTACATTTTAGTGTTTTAAAATACTAAAAATGTGCTTAGAAGACATGAATAATCTTTGCAAGTGTGGTTTTACAGGAAAGTAACGCAGTAACTTTGTAGGAGTTTTCTTATTTTGTTTCTTACTAGGGTTTAATTGATTTATACTCTCACTGTTATTCATTGACTTCCATATTATTGTATTACATCTTATGAATTCTTCTTTATCAGAGACTTCTCCCCAGTAAATCATGCAATCATTAGGGCATACATGTATCTTTGTATAATCAAGTCCAAGTTTGTTGATGACTTTATTCATATCATAGAACAATGCAAGGATCTTAGCTTCACTAAATTCATCATGAAGAAACTCTAAAATCATTGACATTTATTTTTCAGTAATTCCATAGAGACACTTGATATGATACTACTTAATTATAAAATACAACTTTGAATACTCGGCACACCTTTCATACAGTTCTTGTTGTTCTTATTCAACTAATTCATAAAAGACATTTTTCTGGTCATTGAAGTTTTGAGAAAGATTAACATTATCGGGATCAATTGAAGGTTCTGTTGATCTATTGAAATCTTGTACATTGTATTCTACAAAACCAAATGCACCATTTAATAAATTTTGAACTTAATTATCCACTACCGGGTCACTTTGTATTTCATTGACAGTATTGTCATTGTTTTGACTTTCCATAAATTTTTATTCACCATGCCAAATCCAAAATACATATCGAGCAGGAAATTGTTTCAATATAAAATGATCATATACTTCATTTCTATTCAACCATCACTTGAATTTACAATCAAGACACAAACATTTTATTCTACCATCCATTGATCGGTTTGAAATTGCATAATCTAAAAATTCTTCCAAACCCCTGGCATATTGAGGTATGTTTTGAGGTAAATTAATCAAACTTTTATCCATAGTTATTGGATTGTATTCTTCCTTTAAATTTAGATATAAAGATATAAATTTTTAATCAAACAAGTAAAATAAAAATTAAATATCACCCAACTTCACCATTTACACTTTTATAACAATTATAAAGGAAAATGGGATGAATCAAATAATGAACTTTTTCTTACTAAACATGTAATATAAAAACATGAATCAAATAAATTATTATTTCTCACAAACATAGATTAATGGGATGAATCAAATAAAATATAATGGTATAAATAACCCTAGTGTTGTAACTAATGAGGGTTCATTCCATTGAAAAATTAGCTACATTGATCAATGTCTGAACCATTTCCCATGATCTAACTAAGACCAAGATCACCCCTTTAAAAATATTAATGCAAATTATACTTTATTTAGATATCATGATATGTCATGCATACCCAAAATATTCAAATCTATATGTATATATTCCATTGAACTGGTTTAGTGTGACTTCATATTGTTGTATGAATTATATAAATCAACTTTGTTCACATAACATCAAATCGGATGTTCCTTCAATTTGATCTAAAAATAAAAAACATGATGTTAACATGAATTTGAATAATGTATATTATGATTTTCAAACCAAATGATAAAAAATTAGTCATTTGACTTAACAAAAAAACTACACACTATAATTGGTTCTATTAAAAATCATGTCAGTTAAAATAAAATCAATGAAACTATATTTGTTGTTATAGATACCATAATCAATAATTGATTGTCATGCATATAAAATTTAACTTTAACTACTCTATCATTATTCTATAGAGTTTATTAAACTAAATGATTCATAACATATGCATAAAACATGAAGCATTCTGATAAATTTAAAAAGGGGATAATATCTCATTTTCAAGGAATTTATCATTAGAGACCTTTCTAGGGTTGGTGATGAAACCATGTGTTACCCTAAACCCTACCACCAATTGGTCATCTTTTGAAAATATCCTCAATTATGTATCTATAAAAAATTTGAGGCATTAACATATATAGAACAAAGTGAAATTCATTAATATCAAATAAAAACCATGAAATTATGAATGATCTAGATTCCATAACCGACATATATGATAAAGAATTTTTTTTAATTTAATACAACATAACCAAAATTAATGATTATTATAATTGCAAACAACTAATTGAAAGATACAAATAACACATTATAAACCAAAATTACATATATAATTATTGTCCAATGAATAAAAAACAAATTTTATATTGTTTTTATCACCCATGATTGTCCATATAATGACACTCAATAATAAATTTAGGGTGAGGATGATGCAACCTTTAAGGGGGTTTGCGTTGGCTCTGAGGAGGGGATATAAGATAGGTAGAGGGAGCTCAGAGGCGGGGTTTGTGTCTCAGTTGAAGAGGGTAACTGATCTGGGGGGAGGTTGGGGGTCGCATCACCGGTGAGATGGCCAGAGAGGAGGTCAGAGGAGGGAGGGTCATGGGGGTCGCGGGAGGGGGAGGGGGTCGCGGGGGTCATGGACTCAGGGTTGCCTCTAGGGAGGGGGGAGGAGGAGGTTGGGGGTGGCGGGGGGAAGGGGTTGGGGCCGCACAGAGGAAGTGTAGAGGGTGAGGGATTAGGGTTTTTTTAAACATTTAGCAGCAGTTTAATTGAAACCACTACTAATTGAAAAAAAAATATCATGGTGGTTTTATGAAATCACCACTGTATTTTTTTATTTTTTAACCGGATTTATTTCATGATGGTTACTAGAACTTCCACAAATATACTAATACTAACCATTGCTTTTTTGTAGTGAATAAAACTTAAAAATCATCTTTCCTAGATTGAATGAAGGAATAAGTGGATGACTTCCAAAAAAATTGTTTAGGGAAAGATATTAATGAATAAGAAATTAATGATCTTATGACTATGAACGTTTTCTAAATTACATATTGAAATGAACCACTTTAAAAAACACTTTGAAAGAGAGAGAAACTTTTTAAATTATCACATCTTAATTTAAAATTTCAAACATCATCTCAAAACCACTTTCAAAATTAAAAAGTTTGTTTTTTGAATTTTTAAAATCCTTTTTGAAATCCATTTTTTTAATTCCACATGAAAATCAATAAATTATTTTCAAAACACTTAATGAGAACAAACATCATAGAAAAATTCACCAAAATAATGCACTCTTCCAAAACATTTCCTTTCTTTTGAATCAACATCATTCGATAACATGTCTAAAAACTCATTTTAAAAAAGTAATCATGCATTGAAAAAAATTTAACACATAACTAAAAAAAATGATAAAACCTATTTAACAACTCTTTCATGAGTTTAAAACACATACCTATCCATGATGTAATTGATAAAATTTCTATAAAAATCAATTTTCATTTCAAAACTCATCTTAAATTAAATTTTTAAAACCCATCACTTTTGAGACCACACATGATAGTCAAAATCATTTACAAAAAACCATTAAACCTGGTTTCAAAATCGGATAATCTCGTAAAATTATTCTTTGAAATGATTCACCAAAACTAATTTTAAACAAAAAAATCTTAAAATTCAGTTTTGATGGAAACTAGCTTTTAAATCACCATGATAAACATAAATAGTACATTAAAAACACTCTTTAATCCATCTACAAAAAAATAAAATCACATTATGAGATATTTGAAATCAAAAGAGTTTAAAACTAAAAATACAAGAGGGATATATAATTGTGAATGATTTTGACACAAGGTTTGTAGAATCATGTTCCAACTATGTAACATCCTCTAAAGAGTTCTCAATACCATACACATGGGTTATTACTTTTTTTGCATAACATGAAGGAAATGGTTTGCCTCTAATTATTCTTCCACTATTACCCAAAACCTCAAGAAACCAGCAAAATATCTGATTCAACTCAATGGGGATAAAAATATTATCACCTCATGTCAAAATCCATAAAAATAATCAAAATAAAATCAAATTAAAGACTTAATCACTATTACTCATGGAAACTCATTTCTTATCATGAAATATTTTGATCAATAACCTACACACATCATACCTCATGAGTTTTGAAGTCATAGCTCCATACAATGAGATTCATCAAATAAAAAGAGTTATTTGATACCATTTTGTAATGAATATGCTAGGTTCAACCAGCCAAATCGCCTAAACTGTTCCTCCACAAGACCCAAAGAGTGTTCCTGATTTCCAAGAGCTTAGGGAAAGAACCATGGTATCAATATATATACAATTTGGATTTATTTCACCCTTTAATAACATTAAAAAAACATTGTAAACATTTTTGAGTATCCAACACGATGTGTCTATACATTAGACATCCATGGATATGAACTAAATGGTTAAAAGGAAATAATCAGAACAAAGGATTCATAAGAAAAATAACTAAAAACTCACTTGTTATATAAAACATCAAATTAATATATAATCAGGTCTCTTTGTAAAGGAAAGTAAAATTCAAATAGAGAAGATTTCCAAATTTTTTGATAAAAGAACATCCCAAAATAAACCAACAACTAAGCCATAGCTCGAACATCTCCATGTGACCCATGGTCACTTACCTCCACCAAAATTTCCATAAATAGACTACATGAATGACATCAAAATTGAGATCATAACCTCAAAACATATATGAAAACATAAAATCTATATGTACACATATGGGTGTGTATGTTCGGTGTGAGCTAAACACGCCTAGTAAGATTTCACCAAATAGTCAGTTAAATTTCATTTATAAAACATTTCATGAAAAATAGTCTAAACACAATTTAAAAAAATGTTTCAAAAAGGGAAAAAGGAATAAAATATCATACATTTATATCTTTTTGAAATCCCAAGGTAAAACCTTTTTGGAAAATAAAATACAACCAGGAAAAAGATCAATACATTTATACTCATGTAGATACAAAAAAATAATTTAAAATCATTCTTTCAAAATCCAATTTTTACCTACAAATGGATGGAATCATACATTTAAAAGTGAAAATACTTTAAAATATTAAAAAATTGGACTTCATGGCTTATGAAAATAAATCAAAATCAATTTTATTCATTCAAAACATTTCTCAAACACATTTTGTAATAAAAAAATAAACTCAACCGTAAATTAAATATGGTATATATATCAAATGAGATCCATTATAACAATTATGTATAATAATAGTAAACAAAAATAAATTATTACAACATGTCCATGAAATGTAAAGAGGGATTAAAACAATGTGTGTAGTGGGGATCTCTAAGCTAATATCATCAAATGAAAAATAGAGAAAAATAGAGAAATATATAAGAGATCTATTCTACATTGGTAATGTGATATAGGGTGTAGAGAAGATCTAAATTAAGTTAAATCAAGTGGAATAAATCAGAAAGTGGCTGTTGAAGAATAAGGGAAAGCAACACACACGTCAAAGTAGTAAAAGGGGATTAAGATTTCTTAAAATGAAACCATAGTGGCAAAAAGTTAATGAATAACGAGAGAGAATGAACAAAAGAATGTAAAAAGAAATGGAAATGGGAAAACATCTAAATCACTTGACTTCTAGAAAACATTTAGGAAAAAGAACCTCATGTGGAACTCAAACAAGCAATCAAGGAGTGATGAGAGGAAAATAAATTACCTTGGATTTGATCCTTGATTCATCCAGAAGAAAGTATATGAGGATCACCAACAGGAGGGGACTTCTGCAAAAACTTGATAATCGTGACTAAATCAGCCACAATTAGGGTTATTTTCAAAATATCTAGGAGATTTTTATTAGAAATTCAAAAAAACATGTAACGACCCGGTTTCGAGTGCCGCCCAAAGGTACCCCGTACCTGATTGGTCACATGACCTCAAGCGCATTTCCCCGAATTCCAGAGGATTCCGACTAGCAACGAGGGTCTTGGGTGTGATAGTGGGGAAACTATGCCCTCATTCAAATAGTAACATAGAAGAAACAAATAATAAACAGTATCGAGAATAGTAATACCATACAAATGAAGTAAACAGTGGAAGACTGATAGTATAAAAAACTACAGCATATATAAATAAATGGTGCATGTCACATGTATCTAGGAAAGAATATAAACAAGTCACAATGCTGGAAATACAATACAGAAACCAAATCAATGAAAACAGTAAACTCCAATAGCATTTCAAGCCTCAGCTTGGTCACATTCTCTCCAGCTCCAACAGTAATCAAGTACCTGATGAAGAAGGGTGTTTTCCCTTATCTATACTCGCAACCATATAATCTGTTTGGGTCCAAAAGAATTACCCAGATAGGGTGTGAGATGAATCCGAGTAGGCAACCACCAAATGATCTGTTTCTAACTGTCAGTGAATATATATATAGCTGGCAATATGAAAAATGAAGCAATAAACTAGGAAGTACTCAAGAGTAAACAATACTATAGTTTTAAAATTACATTTATTTATATTTATTAATTATTCAATCCATTGAATAATGAATCCCAGGATCTAGCCTAAGCTCTGTATCCCTCTGTGTAATAGTAACAACAAACGTCTCAGAAGACCATCTAAACAAACCAATTAAGACTGAGTCCAAGATTGTGCTTTGGCTTGGAAGAATCATCACAATAATTCAAAAATTAATAAACAAACCTCTGGTAAATCTCTCATGGTCTAACCCCTTTGGTTTAACATGTCATCAACCATTTACAAATGACCACCTGGGTAGCTCTCTTGGTCAATTCCTCTGGGTTAGCACAGCATGAAAAAATTATAAATGACCTCTGGGTGGCTCTCACGGTCAACACCCCCTAGGTCCACATAGCATAAATAAACATAAACGACCTCCTGGGTAGCTCTCATGGTCAATACCCCTGGGTCAAAGTCTACACCAAGGCTCTCACGGTATTCTGTAAATAAACATGGAAACCCCCACAGTTTTATTGGTCCAAGGCTCTCACGGTCCATTGGAAGATCAACATGCATACAACATTCATTAAAGGATCTACATGGAATTCAAACTAATACATGGATCAACTTTAATCAAATCACATTATCAGCATCACATATAACCAAAAAACTCCATCCTAAACAACTCTAGGCATGGAAACATGGTATGCCTCTTAGGAAACCCAGGCCAAACAGCCAATAACAGTCAAACAAGGGAATGCACTCATGGGGTGTCCCATAAACAAGGGTAAACAATATTATGCATAAGAAACAACCCTTAATTAATCAACCACACCATAGAAGGTATTAAATAGGATCAAAATCCAAAACACACAATACCCCAACCATGGGTATTCGGCACTTTAGGCATATATAATTGATCAAAGAAATCAACAAACCACCTACCTTGATTTTGTATGATGAACACTCTTGAACATCGACCCTTGAATCGGCCTAGAAAGATATAGATCTATGAAAAGGTTAAAAATAATCAAATCTTGATAACTCATGAAAGAGGATAAATCAGGAAGAGGGGCTCTAGGGAAAGAGAGAACTCACTGGTAGGAATCCAATGCACCCAGTAGTGTCTCAATCGGATCTCAAACAAAGGAACGAGAGGATCTTGAAGTTTCTTGGTTTTCCATCACTCTCCTGTATGAAACATGAAGAGAAGAAGGTGTTTCTGAGGATGAGACATGACCCCACTTAGATTAATCAAATAAAATAAAAGTACATTGTGTGTTCATTTAATGTACACATCGTGTACTAGCCTCAACCGGCTCCCGCTTTAGGCAGTCATCCAGGTCACCTACACGGTCATGTACTTAGCCGTAATATGGCCAGTACACATCTACATGTGGAAACTGAGTACACGGAATGTACTTCTAAGTACACAGCATGTATTTATAAAATTTATCAATTATTCTTTTTTACTCAAAACAACCCTAAATAAAGATTCATACCTGAAATATAGATCTAGATTCTTATAAACTTCACCCCTTAAAGCAATTCATCCCCGAATTTACCTTCTAATGGTGTTAAAGAAGAAACTTCAAACAACTCTGGATACTATGATCGTACATCGGTCTCCCTCTCCCAAGTCTCGTCCTATACTCGTTTGTGCTTCCATAGCACCCATACCAGAGGAACAGACCAGTCACGGAAAACCTTCATGATGTGATCCAAAATTTGAATAGAGTGCTCCTTGAAGGATGTATCCACCTCTAACTCAACCTCATCAGGTTGAAAAACATGATGTGAGTCTGAAAAGTAACGTCTTAGCTGAGAAATACAGAAGACATCATGCATAGCATGATACCTCTGAGGTAACTGCGACTGATAGGCAACCAACTCGGCTCTATCCAAAACCTCAAACAGCCCGACATATCTTGGTGAAAGCTTAATCGGTCTCCTAATCCTACTGTGTCCCAACCTCAGGGTGACACATAATAAAAACCTAATCTCTGACCTCAAACTTCAGAGGTCGTCTCCATTGATAAACATAAGATTTTTGGCAAGACTGTGCAATAGACATCCTCTTCCAAATCAACTCCACTTTCTCAGTGGTCTCTAGGACAAGACGAGGTCCTGGTATAGCTACCTCTCCTGCCTTTAGCCAACATAGGGATGATTGGCATGGATTATCGTACAAAGCCTCATAAGGTGTCATTTGAATCATCACCTAAAAAATGTTATTGTGGGTAAACTCCACTAGGGGTATGTGTCTTTCCAAAGAACCCCAGAAATCCATGACATATACTCGAAGCCTGTCCTCCAAAATCTAAATCATGCACTTGTACTGGCCATCTGTCTAGGGATGGTAAGTTGTACTAAGAAGTACCTGTGTACCCAAAACCCTCTATAGTCCCTGGCAGGAACGAGAAGTAAAATGGGAATCCCTATCTGAAACGATATAGCATGGAACCCCATGAAAACGTACAATCTCTTGGATGTACAACCTTCTAATCTCATAAACACTGAAGGTTTCCTTGATTGGAAATAAATGTGAAACATTCATGAGTCTGTCAACAATAACCCAAACCGCATTATTCCCTTGAGGCGATCTCAGTAAACCCATCACGAAATCCATCGTGATATCATTCCACTTCCACTCGAGAATGGGTAACTGTTGTAAAAGCCTTGTTGGTCGCTGATGATCCACCTTCACATGCTAACAGGTGTAACATCTCATAACAAAACCAGCTGCATCCTTCTTCATATCTATCCACCAATACTAACGGTGTAAATCTCGATACATCTTAGTAACACCAGAATGAACTGCCAAAACCGAGGAATGAAAATCTCGCAACAGCTCCTCGCGTATGTCTACTGACACCCATACATGCCCATGAAAATTCAAGATCTCATCATTGCCAACAGTCCATCCAGGAGTAGGGTCTTCACCTAACATGATCTTCCATAGGACTAGGCCTTCAGAATCTAATAACTGCATCATTCGCACTCGATCCAGAAGAGTAGAGGTAACATCTATAGAAGAAAGAAACGTCTGCCACTATATATCATGAACCTCTAAATTCATCTCAGAAAACATAGCCATAAGCTGCCACTTACTACTGGCCTCATGAAATGCCTGTATCTGGGTCCTCCTACTCAACACATCAACCATTGCATTGCCTTTACCAGACGTATAGGTAAGGTCAAAGTCAAAAGACTAAAGGTATTCAACCCTCCTTCACTGTCTCAAATTCATATCACGCTGAGTAAATATATACTTTAGACTTTTTTGGTTAGTGTA
Organism: Viscum album; assembly: GCA_963277665.1. Taxonomy (NCBI): domain Eukaryota; kingdom Viridiplantae; phylum Streptophyta; class Magnoliopsida; order Santalales; family Viscaceae; genus Viscum; species Viscum album. The sequence continues at coordinate 2,007,138,164 of OY728138.1, forward strand.
CACCACAAAATGATCTCCCGAAAGATAATGTCTCCAACAGCGTAAAGCATGCACAACTGCAGCTAACTCGAGATCGTGTGCCGGGTAATTACTCTCATGTGGCCTCAATTGCTGAGACCCATATGCAATGATTCCTTCCCCCTGTATAAGCATTTCTCCTAGCCCAATACCTGATGCATCACAGTAAATAGTGTAACTCTTGTCTGGATCCAGAAAAACCAACATCGGTGTTGAAGTAAATCTCCCTTTCATCTCTTGAAAGGCATAATCACATGAATTTTTTCACAATTACTTTGCACCCTTATTATTCAGGCCTGTCAGTGGCACTTCTGAGCGTGAAAAGTCCTATATAAAGCGGTTGTAGTAACCAACTATCCCCATAAAACTCCATACCTAAAATTTGTTCTTTGGATGCTCCTAAAAAACTACTGCTCTCACTTTTTCTAAGTCTACTGATACTCATGTTTCTGAGATAACATGACCTAATAAGTGAATCTGGTCCATTCAAAAGTGGCATTTTGAGATCTTAGCATATAACTGATGCTATCTCAATGTACTCAATACGATCTCACGATGGGTGGCATGGTCGTGTCGAGTGTGAGAGTACACCAAGATATCATCCACAAAGACTACCACAAAATAATTCAAGGATGGAACACTCAGTTCATCAGTTCCATAAAAACTATCGGCATGTTCGTGAGACCGAACGGCATCCAAGTACACTTATAGACCATACCTGCTATGAAAGGTTATAAGAGGTATATCTGATGGTATAACGTGTAACTGATGATAACCGGATCTCAAGCCAATCTTCTAGAACACTCGGGAACCTCGAAGCTGATCAAAGAGATCATAAATTCTCATTAAGGGATATTGTTTCTTAATTGTTAACTGATTCAGCTTCTGATAATCCACACAGAGTCTAAGGGTATTGCCTGCCTTCTTCACAAAAAGGACAGGCGAACCCCAAGGATAAGTACTGGGTTGGATGAAAACATTTATTTTCAACTCCTATAACTATTTCTTGAGCTCCTATAACTCTGATGTATCCATCCTATAAGGAGGAATAGACATCGGTGTTGCTCCTGGCACAAGCTCGATAGGGAAATCTACCTCTCGCTCTGGAGGTAAACCTGAAAATTCATCTGGAAAGATATCTTTAAAACGATCCACCACTGAAGAAAAGTCAGACTATAAAGTCCCTTGGTAATCCAAATATAAACTATCAATTTGGGCAGTAATTCCTCTTAGACCAAGATGCTTGGGTCTAGCTCTACTCGCTTGGACATCTCATTAGCCCTTGTGTGGAAAAGACCCGCTCTTTGGTGGCGTGAAACTCACCCTGCGGCGATAGTGGTCAATAAAGTCCTGGAAGGAGACCAACCATTCCATTCTAAAAATGACATCAAAGTCTATCATCTATAAGACATAGAGGTCCCATAAGAATTGGCACCCACCAACCTCAAGAGGGCACTCCTTGCACTGACGTACACTAGCCATCATAATCCCCAACAGAGTTCCTAGTGTCATAACATCCTCATAAGTAAAGATACAGAGCCCTAGTCTCTCTACAATGAAAAAAATATAAAAATATGGAAATCCCATGTATTAAAAAGAGATTAAGCTAAAACTAAGTCAACTATAATTGTACCTCTAACCGTAGAGGGTCTGGGATCCTGCTGATCGTACCACGATTCACTGTTTTATTCCACCCTTACACCAAAGTTTTAAACTAGTTTTGTAATGAATATTACAAATATAATAATTAATTGAACTTTATGTTTGAATCAATCAATTAATTTTAATCAATATTATAATGTTCAATGTTACATGTTTTTATTATTTCAATGTAGGTGGAGGTGATTTGGAGGGCCCTTGATGAAGTGGAAGAAAAATGGGCCAAAATTGCATGGATCCATGGACATCTGTCCACTGTTTTTCATAGTACACAAAATCAGTGCATCAAAATGGGATGACATTTTGTGTTACTGTCCAAAACTTAATAGGCTACATTTCATATTAAGGAACTCAATCCCGATTCAGCTTCTATGGGGGCCATCCGAACTGATCTGTCCAAGCCACCGAATATGGACCAAGTCAAATGCAATGTTCTGTATTTTATCAATATCTTGAACTGTAGTTGTCCAAAGGGTTCCAAACTTTCGGTGGAGACATTCAAGAGGTAGGGATACAACTTTTCTATTTTCTCAAAATCTAGATAATACTTTCTGAAGGCCAAAACGCATGGTACAAGTGGATTAATGAAATCTGTGTGCCTAAAACCACCTTCCAATTTTCCTATAAAATGACACCTTGGGCTCCCCATTTGGATGTTCGGACAAGAGTCAAGGTGGTGCCATTTTGGAGTATCCAAGGAGTCTTATAAACATCCCTAGAAGTTCTGGAGTCTATGGGAGGTGCTACTTCAACATCTTCTTCTTCTTCCCCTCCCATGGGTTTCTAAACCCCTTGTGATCACCCGGGGAGGAATGTGATGTAATCCCGAGCTTCAAAGTTGTATTAATTTGAATGATCTTTTTAATTCCAGGTTTTATGTTGTTTTTCCTCATCCTATATTCTTATTTTATTTAGTTATATACTGGTATGTCATGTTCAACTCATATGATCATGTTTGGGGGTACTCATTCATGTGATGTTTCACACACTGTTCACCACTTTCTTTTCCCCCTTCCAATTGTGGTGTTTGTGTGGTTCATATTGGTCAATTGAACTCAAATAATCACTATCAAGGTCATGAACATTTATTTCATGGTATCACAATGAAATAACATACAAACATGGATAGCACATCGAATTCTTCATGTGTTGCCTTGGTGAGTTTCGGTTATGATGTCGAACACAAATCACCCAATCATCGACGGTGTCCGGTGAATCGTTATGTGTTTTCGACTGAACCCTAGGAGGTATCCTAGTATAAACTCAGTAACATACTGGTTATAGGTGTTACAAACTAGGGATTAAAATATCATAACCCCATCCCTTGAAGCGATGAAGGATGAGCATCACGAGACTTCCCCGGGTTGATCACGTTTAATCAATCTTGTTCATTTCTACTTTGTTTTATCGCTTTCATTTCCTATTTTCATCATTAATCATAAATCCCCCATGTATTACAAAACCTAATTCAACTTCTACTTCTATAATCAAACCCTATTTCTAAATTAATGGTTTAAGGCTCCATCAAGAGACGACCTAGGGTTGCTGCTATACTGCAGAAATTCTAGTCAAAATTAGACAACTAATTTAACGCGCTCGACAACGCGGTCAAATTTTGGTGCCGTTGCCGGGGAGCCAAGATATTTTTTTTCTTTGTTTCATTTTATTTATTTATTTTACTTCTTAATTAGTACTCCTTTAAATTCCCCACCCCCATTTGATTGTTTTTTGTTTTGGGTTTTGTCTTTATTTTTGGTTGTTTTTGGTGTGTTCTTTATCTCTCTCTCTCTATATATATATCTTATTCTCCATATAACTATATAATTATATAGTATAAAATTCTATTCTTATTTCACCCTTCTTAAGTTTCTCTTTTATCCATCTTAAATCAAAAAAACACAACAAACAATCAATCAATCAAACTGGACATCATTGTTGCATGACAAGATCTGGTAAAGGAACACTACTTGAATTTGATCCTGAAATTGAAAAGTCACCTCACACACAAATCAAGGAATATAGAGAAGGTCAATAAAGTAACATTGTGGAACCCCTTTTGGAACCTCAAGTGGTCCTAAACCAATCCAAAATTGAACCAAATCAAACCCCAGAGATCATGGCTGCAAATAACCGAACATTAAAAGAACTGACCACCCCAGATGTGGAGTACCAACCTGCGTACATCCAATATCCTGAGGAAGCGTCCAATTTTGAGCTAAGATCAGGCCTCATCCATCTCCTTCCAAAATTCCATGGTCTTTCCGGAGAGGACCCTCACAAACATCTAAAGGAGTTTCACATAGTGTGCTCCACCATGAAACCCCAAAATGTGTCTGAGGACTTAATCAAGTTTAGGGCCTTCCCTTTCTCCCTTGATGGTGTAGAAAAAGATTGGTTATACTATTTTCCTACCACAATTGGGGTCTTGAATGAACTAAAAAGGCTTTTTCTAGAGAATTTCTTCCCTGCCTCCCGAACTACTTCAATTAGGAAAGAAATATGTGGAATTAGGCAATCACAAGGAGAGACCCTTCATGAATACTGGGAGAGATTAAAAAGACTTTGCTCAAGTTGCCCCCACCACCAGATTAGTGAACAACTATTAATCCAATAATTCTATGAGGGACTTATCCCCATGTATCATGGAATTATTGATGTTGCAGCTGGTGGTGCCCTAGTTGACAAAACTCCTTCTGCCGCTCGTGACTTAATAGCCAACATGGCTCAAAATGCACAACAATTTGGTACACGAGCTATTGCACCAACACGAGGAGTTCATGAGGTAAGTCATTCAGCCCTAGAACAAAAGGTAGATAATAAACTTGATGAGATGCATACCCTTCTAAGGCAATTAGCTCAAGCACAAGGTAACTCGCACTCTACTTCTATTCCATTACATTGTGGTATTTGTTCTGATAACACTCATTTCTCTGACTAGTGCCCACAAATTCAAGATTCATCTGAGTCTTGTGCAGTTGTGTTCCCAGGGCGTCCATTCCAACAAGCACCTCCCTTCAAGCAAGAACAATTCAGGCCAAATCTAAATCCAGGGTGGAAAGCACAACCCCAATACCGACAAGGAGGAAACTCAAGCTACCCAAAGCAGAATTGGTATCAACAAGGCCAAGGTATGCAACCTTCTTATCCTTCAACTTCTCAAAACAATCATCCTCCTCCCAAATCTGAACCAAGCCTTGAGGATATAGTGAAGCAAATAGAAACCCAGAACCTTCAGTTCCAACAGACCACACAATCAGCAATTCAAGATTTGCGAACTCAAGTGGGACAATTGGAAAACACCATCGGTGAGCTTAAGATGCAAGGGTCTGGTCAACTACCATCCCAACCCATTGCCAATCCGAAGGACAAAGGTGATGTATGTGCAATTACACTTTGTAGTGGTAAATAAGCTTCTCCTTCTACTGATTCTACTCAAAAGGTGTTCCCCCCTCTTGAAAACACTCTTTCACCACCCATGAAAGATTCCAATGAAGAAGAAAAAATGACAATAAAATTATCATTAAGGATTCCCATGAACAATCAATTCCTATTCCTTTCCCTCAAATACTCTCTAAATCTAAGAAAAACTTTGATAATGAGATTGACAATGAAATAATGGATACATTTAAAAAAGTTCAAGTTAATATTCCATTGTTGGATGCAGTCAAGAAAATTCCCCGTTATGACAAATTTCTTAAAGAGCTTTGCACCCATAGAAAGAGGTTGAAGGGGAATGAGAGAGTCAACATGGGGAGGAATGTCTTGGCCTTGATTCAACCAGCAATGCCAACCAAATGCAAGGATCCGGGCACATTCACGATACCGTGTACCATAGGGGAGACCTTCTTTTCTGATGCTATTCTAGATTTAGGTGCTTCCATTAATGTAATGCCTCACTCTGTGTATACTTCTCTACAGGTTGGAGAGCTTCAACCAACAGGCATTGTCGTGAAACTTTCCAACCGGAGTACAACGCATCCAAAAGGAGTGATTGAGGATGTCCTTGTCAGAGTGAAGAATCTCATCTTCCCTGCTAATTTTTACATTCTTGAGATGGAAGATACCCGAACCCAAGGACACGCTCCTCTAATTCTTGGGAGTCAATTCCTCAAAACAGCAAATATGGTCATCAATGTTCACAATGGTACATTGTCCATGGAATTTGGTGGAGAAAAGGTAAGTTTTAACATCCTTGAGGCTATGAAACACCCCGTTGAAGAGCACTCCACTCTTCCTGTCTATTCGATGGAAGTGCTCTCAAACGATGAACACACACACAATTATCTCCTCAACCCAAACTATGATTCATTTTTTTTCTTCACCCTTGGATTATTTGAGTTTTGATTCATGTTTTGAGTGTTGTGTGGGTTCTGAAAAATGTAAATTTTGTGCTTTAATTGATGAGTGTGTTTATTCTGAGGTACCCATGACTATCGATGATTCTGCAAATCTCATTTCAATAGATTCTCTTTCCTTTGAGAATAAACATGAGCAGATAGACAATTTCATGGACCTCACTCCCCCTAAATCCACTCCCTCAATCTAAAAACAACCGGTGTTGGAACTTAAAAAACTTCCTTCTAATTTAAAATATGCATATCTTGAGGGTATTAACCAACTGCCCGTCATTATTTCCAATAACCACTCTCCACAACAGGAATTGAAACTACTCAAACTACTGAGAGAGTTTAAAAAGGCAATAGGATGGACATTGGCTGATATTCCTGGGATTATCCCATCTATTTGTATGCACCATATACTTTTGGATGATGAGGCTAAGCCCGTAAGGTAGGCTCAACGCCGGTTGAATCCCACTCTCCTTGAAGTGGTAAAATTGAAAGTCAGTAAATTAATTACTGAAGGGATCATTTATCCTATATCTGATAGTAAATGGGTTATCCCAGTGAAAATTGTGCCTAAAAAAACAGGAATAACAGTTGTTTCAAATGAAAGGAATGAATTGGTTCCAATGCGTGTGCAAAATAGTTGGCGAGTCTGTATTGACTACCGTCGACTAAATCAAGCCACGCGGAAGGACCACTTTCCTTTACCTTTCATTGACCAAATGTTAGAACGATTGGCTGGTAAGTCCCATTATTGTTTCCTTGATGGCTATTCGGGTTATTTCCAAATCCATATAGCCCTTGAGGATCAAGAAAAGACAACATTTACCTATCTATTTGGCACATTTGCTTACAGAAGGATGCCATTCGGTCTATGTAATGCTCTTGGTACTTTTCAGTGATGTATGTTGAGTATTTTTCTGAGTACCTTGAGAGTTGTATGGAAGTATTTATGGATGATTTCACGGTTTATGGTTCTTCTTTTGATGCTTTTTTGGAAAACCTAGGTTATGTCCTCCGTCGCTGCATTGAAAAAGATCTTATTTTAAATTATGAAAAATGTCATTTCATGGTTGAGTGGGGGATAGTTCTTGGGCATATCATTTCAAATAAGGGAATTCATGTTGATAAATTTAAAATTTAATTAATTTCATCCCTTCCATATCCAAAATGTGTTTGTGAGGTGAGATCTTTCTTGGGTCATGCTGGTTTTTACCGCTGATTCATTAAAGACTTTAGTAAGATTGCACTTCCCTTATCTCGGTTATCACAAAAGGATTCTGAATTTGTTTTTGATAAAAATTGTGAGGATGCTTTCAATTCACTAAAAAAGATTCTCACATCACCTCCCATAATCCAACCACCAAGGTGGGATCTCCCCTTCGAGCTTATGTGTGATGCCTCTAACTTTGCAGTTGGGGAAACCTTTATCACAAAGGGTTGAAAAGGCTCCTCATGTCATTGTGTATGCCTCGCGTACCCTTGACCCTGCCTAGGTAAACTACACAACCACAGAAAAAGAACTCATTTCTATTGTATTTGCCTTGGAAAAATTCCGTTCATATCTTCTTGGGTCAAAAGTGATTGTGTTTTCTGATCATGTTGCCCTTCGTTTCCTCTTAAAGAAACCTGAAGCCAAACCCCACCTCATTCGATGGATGCTCCTCCTCTAAGAGTTTGACCTTGAGATTAGAGATAAGAGAAGAGTGGAGAATGTGGTAGATGACCACATTAGTAGGATTTCCCCACCACTGGACCATCATGTAGACTCACCCCTACCCATTAGATAATTCTTCCCTCATGAGAACCTTTTTGATGTTGTGGACCTTACCCCCTGGTATGCGGACATTGTGAAGTTTCTAGCAACATCTAGGGTCCCCACTGATTTTAGAACTTCACAATCCCAGAGACTTAAACATGATTCTCGATGGTACATTTGGGATGACCCATATTTGTGGAGGATCTGTAGTGACCAGGTTGTTCGTAGGTGTGTCCCTGGCCATGAGTTCACCTCTGTTTTGACCTTTTTCCACACCTTGGCATGTGGGGGCCACTTTTTCTCTCAACGTACAGCTCGAAAGGTCCTTGACTCAGGACTTTATTGGCCAACATTGTATAGGGATGCCCATAGATTTTGCAAGTCATGTAGTCGTTGTCAATTCACAGGGAATATCTCCAAGAGGAATGAAATGCCCCAACAACCCATGTTATTTTGTGAGATATTTGATGCATGGGGAATTGACTTCATGGGGCCTTTTCCAAATTCATTTGGCTTTGTGTACATATTATTGGCTGTTGACTATGTATCTAAATGGGTGGAAGAAAAGGCCACCAGGACCGATGACTCTCGAGTGGTTGTTGATTTTGTGAGGTCCTAGATTTTCAGTAGGTTTGGTCTACCAAGATTCATCATTAGTGATCAGGGTTCACATTTTTGCAATCATAACATGAAAAAATTGCTCTGTAAGTATGGGGTTGTTCATAAAGTATCCACTGCATATCATCACCAAACTAACAGACAAGCAGAAATTTCAAATCGAGAAGTTAAGCGAATCTTGGAGAAAACGGTACAACCCAATAGGAAAGATTGGAGTTTGCACTTGGATGATGCACTTTGGGTGTACCGTACAGCTTTTAAAGCCCCAATCATAATGTCACCATACAGAATTGTGTTTGGAAAGGGTTTTCACCTCCCAGTGTAGGTAGAACATCGTGCATATTGGGCTGTTAAACAATGTAATATGAACCTTTCAGATGCAGGTGAGCAAAGAAAGCTACAGATTCAAGAGTTGGAAGAAATTCGACGTGATGCATATGAAAACTCTCGAATCTATAAAGAGAAGACAAAGGCTATTCATGATAGCATGATTCACCAGTGGAAGTTCCATATTGGTGAGAAGGTCCTCATGTACAATTCCAGGCTTAAGCTTCACCCAGGTAAGCTTCGTTCCCGATGGATCGGTCCTTATACTGTTACTAATGTTTACCCTTTTGGTACAATACAGGTTTTGCATGAGAAAAGTGGACGAAGTCTTACCATCAATGGGTAGTGACTTAAACACTTCTATGAGGATTTTCTGAAGAATTCGGTGGAGGAAATACACCTTCTTGACGCATCATACCAATAAAACACACCAGGTTTTATCCTTCCTTCTCACACTCTCAATTATTTTAGTGAGGACACTGCATACTCTAGGTGTGGGGGGTGGATACATTTTTGGGTTAGTTAGGAATTTTCATTGTTTTCTCTTTTTGGCCTTCTTTATGGTATTTTTATTTTTCCCCATCGACAATTTCGAAGTTCCATGATTTGGAGACCATAAAGTGGGGAAAGTAAAAATACCATAACGAAGGATAAAAATAGTATTTGTATGAATTTAACATAAGGGGGTGATTTTTAGTGAATTGGTTTTCTGTCAATGATATAAATGGTCGTATCTATGTGAAACCTTTGAGATGATTGATTCCCATTGTGTGGGTAGTTTTTGGGAAAACTGTGTCACTAATATCTCCACAAATTTTTGCACCAAACCACAAAGTGTGATTATTTCTTACTTAATATAAGGTAAATATATGTTGGGTTAATATTTTTCAGCTTTAAATGATATTTCCGTACATTCGTTCTTTATCCGATCTGTTTCATTACTGTACCAGATTGACCTATGCGTGTGTACCTAATGTCCGACTGTTGTACGCCCTCAAAAAAATGGTTGTGTCTTGGGCAGGTCAAAAACCACTCCTCCTCAACCTTTTATCTTGTTATAACTATTGCAATTAGTGTCGTGAGGAGATCAAATAGGGGTTGAGAGATGAGTTTGAGATTTGTTCCAATTGCAACTTCAAAAAAATATAATAAATGAGGGGAGTGATGAAATGTGCAACATATGGGGATATCTAGGTTGGGAGCTTATGTTTTGACTTCTGTGAATGCTTAAGTGAGTGGGTCTTGAAATATGATTGCAAAGGATGTAGGACAGATTTGGTGAAAAATCATTTAAAGCTGAAAAATGTTAAAATAACATATATTTATTGGATAGAAAGTGGAAAGAATAGCATGGAATGGTTTTCACACACACACATGGAGAGTTAGTGTCATGGTTTACTTCTTAATTCCTTTCTCAATTGGGTATCGTGAATCTTTTTGAATTTCGCTATGATATGATTTATGAGACATCTTTTTCTATTTTCACTAGGAAGAACTCCTTGGTGTGGTTCGTGCATTGATCACTTTACTTTAAATAAAATTTCCTCAAATGATAAATCTTCAGGATGTTGGAAATATATATATATATTCATCATTGTATATGGATATGTGACTTTTCCCAGGAGTGAAAATGTTTAGTTGTGGGGGTGTGATCGTACCACGATTCACTGTTTTATTCCACCCTTACACCGCAGTTTTAAACTAGTTTTATAATGAATATTCCAAATATAATAATAAATTGAACTTTATTTTTGAATCAATCAATTAATGTTAATCAATATTATAATGGGAAATGTTACTTGTTTTTATTATTTCAATGTAGGTGGAGGTGATTTGGAGGGCCCTTGATGAAGTGGAAGAAAAATGGGCCAAAATTGCATGGATCCATGGACATTTGTCCACTTTTTTGCATAGTACACAAAATCTATGCGTCCAAATGGGCTGAAATTTTGTTAGCCTGTCCAAAACTTAATAGGATACATTTCATATTAAGGAACCCAATCCTAATTAGGATTATATGGGGCCCATAAGAATTGATCTGTCCAAGCCACCGAATATGGACCAAGTCAAATGCGGTGTTTTGTATTTTATCAATATCTTGAGTGTAGTTGTCCAAAGGGTGCCAAAATTTCGTTGGAGACATTAAAGAGGTAGGGCTACAACTTTTCTATTTTCTCCAAAGTGAGATAAGACTGTCTGAAAGCCGAAACGCGTGGTACAAGTGGATTGATGAAATCTGTGTGCCTAAAACCACCTTCCAATTTTCCTATAAAATGACACCTTGGGCTCCCCATTTGGAATTTCAGCCAAGAGGAAATGCTCTGCCATTTTGGAGTCTCCAAGGAGTCTTCTCAACATCCCTAGAAGTTCTGGAGGCTATGGGAGGTGCTACTTCAACATCTTCTTCTTCTTCCCCTCCCATGGGTTTCTAAACCCCTTGTGATCACCCGGGGAGGAATGTGATGTAATCCCGAGCTTCAAAGTTGTATTAATTTGAATGATCATTTTAATTCCAGGTTGTATGTTGTTTTTCCTCATCCTATATTCTTATTTTATTGATTTATGTACCGGTATGTCATGCTCAACTCATATGATCATGTTTGGGGGTACTCATTCATGTGATGTTTCACACATTGTTCACCACTTTCTTTTCCCCCTTCCAATTGCGGTGTTTGTGTGGTTCATATTGGTCAATTGAACTCACATAATCACTATCAAGGTCATGCACATCTATTTCATGGTATCACAATGAAATAACATACAAACCTGGACAGCACGTCGAATTATTCATGTGTTGCCTTAGTGAGTTTCGGTTATGATGTCGAACACAAATCACCCAATCATCGGCGGTGTCCGGTGAATCGTTATGTGTTTTCGACTGAACCCTAGGAGGTATCCTAGTATAAACTTAGTAACATACTGGTTATAGGTGTTACAAACCGGGGATTAAAATATCATAACCCCATCCCTTGAAGTGATGAAGGATGAGCATCACGAGACTTCCCCGGGTTGATCACGTTTAATCAATCTTGTTCATTTCTACTTTGTTTTATCGCTTTCATTTCCTATTTTCATCATTAATCATAAAACCCCCCAAGTATTACAAAACCTAATTCACCTTCTACTTCTATAATCAATCCCTCTTTTTAAATTAACGGTCTAAGGCTCCGTCGAGAGACAACCTAGGGTTGCTGCTATACTGCAGAAATTCTAGTCAAAATTAAACAACTAATTTGACGCGCTCGACAATGCGGTCACCTGCTCCTACTGGGTCTGCTCCACTACAAAATTCTGACCTGTGTCGTGACCTTACGACCCTGTCTAACTACCTTGAGCTGATCCACCCTGTTTTCGTTGAAGGCCTGTTGCCTGGCTACCACGACCATGACCACCTCCTCAGCTTGAAAAGCCTGACGAACTCCAGTTCCCTTACTAAGGTGAAATTGGTGGTCCTGCTCCTGAATGTGGAGTCATAACAGATCCTCGTTCACTAGCTGTTGGTGATAAAAACCAGAAAAAATGCTGGAGATGACCCATCTTGCCACAAGATCAACACTCAACTGGGTCTCTCGGGCATTAAGGTCTCATGTTCCCACTCTTCCTGCACTGTTATCACCTCACCTAGCTATCTATAGATACATCCCTGATACTAGAATCACCACATGAAGGCTCCCTGTGATGATTCCTTCTATTTTTCGAAGGAGTATCATCCCTGGATGCTAAACCTTCCTAGCTCATAGCTCCTAACTCCCTCAGATTGCACTCAGTAATCAGCGCCTGGTTTACTATAACTGTCACTGAAGTTAGCCTGAAGACATTCACATGAAATCAGATATCATACCTAAGACCATCCTTAAATAGTTTAGCCAAAGACAACTCGTCACCTCCCAGAACAGGTGTGAAGCACTGAAGCTCTGTAAAACGAGAAGAGTACTCCATCACTGAAAGAGCATCCTGCTCTAAATGCATGAACTCTCGGGCTCGATCGTCCCTCAATGTCTCATGATAGAAATAATCATAGAAGGTCCTCTAAAACTCTTCCCAAGCCATATCTCGACGACATCCTGCCTGTGAGATAGCATCCCATCATCTCTTGGCGGAATCACGTAACATATACATCGCAAGCTTCACCCTCCTCTCTGGAGGTGTCTCCAGATACTCGAAGATAGAGAACATGACCTCCAACCATGACTTTGTAGTGTGTGGTACTCCATCCCTTGAAAAGGTGGGAGGATAATACTGTTGGAACACCCACGTCAACTCTGTCATAGTCAGGGCAGGATGTGGTGCTCCCTGAAAAGTATGCATCATCCTCATAAAGCCTTCACGGAACTGTGTATCAGCACCTACGTCTGGTATAACAACTAGTGCCAATATGGGTACAACGGGAGGATATGTTGGTAGTCCTTGATCTACCATTTCTGGTGTCTGATCATCGCCCTATACATGGCGTACAACCGGAGTATGTCTCGATGGCATGACTTTGCAAGGTCAAGCGTACATCTCAGTTCAAGATTATCAAGGACAACAACTTATAAGTGTAAGAACAAAATAAGGGAAATCGGGAAGAGAGTCTCTAGGGAAAGAGAGAACTCACCGGTGGGAATCCAATGCACCCGACAACATCTCAATCAGAGCTCAGATAGAGGAACGAGAGGAGCTCAAAGTTTCTCGGTCTTTCGTCGCTCTCCTGTGCGAAACACAGGGAGAAAAAGGTGTTTCTGGGGATGATATGTGATCCCTCTCCAATTAATCAAATAAAAGAAAAGTACACATCCGCCAGTACATGGCTACATGTGGCAACCGGATACACGATGTGTAATCCTAAGTACATGGCATGTACTTATAAAATTTCACAATTCTTCCTTTTTCCTCAAAAACAACTCAAAATAAAGATCCATACCTGAAATGCAGATCTGGGTTCTTACAAAACCACTAATAAAGATACCTTTTATCAGTGCTAATAAGCACTGATAAAAGGTATCTTTATTAGTGCTTTTTGAGTGCCGATAAAGATATATTTTATCAACGTTTTTTAGTGCTATAAAGCTCTATCTTTATCGGAGCTAAAAAAATGCTGATAAAAGGCATTTTTATCAACGTTTAAACTTTAGCGTTGATAAATGATTTACAATTATAATTATAAATAAAAAAATTGTAAATATATTTATAAATATTTGTATATTATTATAAATATATTTATATCATTATATATATATATATAATATTAAATATATTCATTATTTAAATATATTTATTATAATTTTATAATTATTTAAATTTGTAATTAATTATTTATAAATATATAAATACTTTTTAAAAATATATTTTTTTTATTTATAATTACAAATATATAATTTTATAAATATTGTAAATATACATTTATAAATAAATGTGTTTATAATTATGTTTATAATTATTTATTTATAACTATAAATATATTTATATCATTATATATATTTTTATCATTATATTTATATATAAAAATAAATATATATATATATAGTAAATACATTCATTATTTAAATAAATTTATTATAATTTTATAATTATTTAAATATATATAATTATTTATTTATAATTATATAAATACCTTTTTAAAAAATAATATTTATTTATTTATAATTATAAATATGTAAATTTATAAATATAGTAAATATAAATTTATAAATATATATTATTTATAAATATTTATTTACAAATATATTTTAACATTATTAATGAATATATAATCTTAAATGCATGCACATTAAAAATGAGTGAAATTTAATAATTAAAAATAAGTACATTTTAAAGATATTGAAAAATGGATAAGTTTTATCAATTAAATATAAATTATTAAAAATATATAGATATATATTGAAAATATTAAAACATAGTAAATAAATATATATAAATAAATATTAGAAAATGATTAAATTCCAAAAAATAATAATAATAAAATAAAAAATATTAAAAATGAATAAATTGTACCTAACTATAATAATATTAAAAAATCGATTAAAAACACAATATATTAAATGTATCATGTTATAATGAACCTCTAAAATGAATACTATTTTTTTGAAAGGCTAAGGATAAGGCACAAAGGCCTAATCCCTTTTATTAAAAATAAAGAAAGTATAGAGAGAAGGAACTGAAAAGGAAATACAAGGCATCCCATAACAAGAGCAGAAAATCCAAATAAGGGTACTAAAAGTCAGGTAAATCGACAGAATAAGTAAGGTTCGGTCCTCGTCGACCCCTTCTGCGATGAGGTCTTCCCTGCAAATGTCTTCCACGCTTCTAGGTCTTCACTCTTTGTAAAGGTTCAATCTCTTAATATGGAGACAAGTCCCTGATTTCCATTGTCATATCATGATGACCAGATCTAATCTTGAGAGTTCCGCATAAGTTTCTACTTCATCCACTGATCGCATTTTCTGATACTCGAGGTGCTGCAATCCCTGTCTCTAAAGTCGCATCTTTAGTAAAGTTGAGCACCCCAAAGGTATTAGAGATAAGAACCAAAGTAATGTTTATATAGACTATTTGTACTAAAGTCTTCAATATATATAGATCAGAGTTTCCATGTATGGTCATCATATTCATATCTCTAAGAGGGGTCTCATGGGATTTAACATAGCACACCTGGTTTGCAACAGAAATTGGAATCCTCACGTTTCTACCTCTGTGCTTAGATCCACTAGGAGAATCACTTTGTCGAGCACCACTATTATCAAATTGGATGGGTTGTACTATCGGATCTACTGGAGCAGTTGAGGATAGACCCTTATCAAGGGTGATTCTTCTGAGATGTAATCACCTCTTGAAGGAACGATGACACATGCCTGTCGTGGGGTGTAACAAAAACAAATATAACCTATGTTAAAATGTAGTAAAGTGGGTAACCTAGGTTGTTTCTAGAGAGGAGTTCATGACAATTATGTTTGTCACTTAAATTAAAGAAAGAAGAAGAGCTTGTTTTGAAATTGTTTGAATTGAAAAAATAAACCAAGCAATAAAAATAAAGGTTGAACACTAATGTATGAAGAGAGTGATGGGGTCAGGGTAGGATCACCTTTTGCAATGTCATCATAATCACAAAGATTATTCCCCCTCTCTTCCTATTGAATTATAAATTAAAGACTCCTCGATCGAGTTATCAATCACCCTTGGTTAAAGAAACAAATAAAACTCACTCCTATGTGCATGGAAGTTCATAAACAATTCCTAAACAACTAAGGCAAGTCCTGATCAGTAATTGTTGCTCCTTGGAACTCTAGAAAAGTTTAATAATTCCACACAAGTGCCAACGATCATTGGACACTCACCACCTAACACAATCTACTTGATCGATACAAATTGCACTAGGTGGAGGGAGATTAAAAGTCTTCAACCAATGCTATTAACAATGAATACACTAAACCCAAAACACAATCACATTAATAGAATTGGGAAACAATGAGAATATAAATCATTCAAAAGAAAAATAGGGTTTTAAATTTAATCACAAAACTCTGACATTACAAAAGTGAAACTCCACCTTCCTTGATCACTCAAAGGTTACCCCTCCATATGAAGGGTATTAGAGTTGAAAATGGAAGAAGAGAGCATGATGAGAAAAAGAAAAGAGAAAATATAAAATATAGAGAACTTCAAGAACTCAATCCTCTAGAACATCCCCTCTTGCATCTTCTTCAACTCCTTTGAATTGAAGTGAACACTCTTATTTATAGGCTTGTGGAGTAGAAAATTTCCCTCCAAAATTAATCCACCTAAAGTTTGAGTTTGGATAGCATATTAAATGGATGAATCTTGGGAAGGTGTCTTCATAAATGTTATTCCCCTATGACTTTTGCATGCTTCCTCAAAATCTCAATGAATTTGGACATGTTGGATTTGGTGGCCTAGAACCAACTAATTTGTACTTTATTCATTAATAAATACCTTATCACATCTTGATTATTCTTCTGTGTGACAATGCATATGATAATGTTCTAAGGATAGTTGTTACACTAAAAGGACATAGCGGATCCATACTATGATGAGAACCTGGAAGTGTCATAACATTGTTCTTGAATATATGTTCTATGGTCGGATGATGTTATTTGAGGGACACAAATAATATAGGCCATTAGAGGTGAGGACTCATAAAACTTTGAGGCACCTTCTCATGGTGTGTGTGTCCTTGGTAATATCCATGAGGATATTATGAGAATGAGACCCGCCAAAAAGAAATCTACATTTCATAGTGTTATTGGATGTTCCTATCTCCAGACATGTGTATTGGTCCTTAGACTTTAAGATTATTATTAATGGGTATTACGACTAGCACACTTAGATGTATTGGTGAAAATTGTGATGAAACATTGTTTGTAGTGAGGTAGGATATGTTGGGTGCGTCATGAGTAATACTGCATTAATAGATAATATGAGAAAGGATTTGTCCCTTCTATTCCATAACAAAAGCAGATATCTTAGGCCCTTTTATGGAATTGATATAGCCTAAATAAATCCATGTCCATGGTAAGGAATAGGCGAGTTCAATTCTGGAAAGTCAAAGAAAGAATAATCAAGTACATGGGTTGATGGCACTAGCACGTAACCTTCTTGATTCGAGATATCAAGAAAAAGCGATTACATTACACGGTAAGTGTTCGTAGAAGGTGACACGTCATTGCGGTGTTAACTTCTTTCTCTATGGGTGCCTTGGCATTTTTCCAGACACTAAACTTGGACTTTAGGAAGGCTTTTCCAAATTCCACTAAGAAAAAATCATAGAGGGTCACACACTAATTGTGTCCAAGTATCTCAGTTAAATATTAATTTAACAAGTTGAATAAAGATTAATCTTGATTGTGGTTTAATAATTATTCAAGGATGCATGATCACATTTATTTCGACACTAGTTATTTGAGAGAATATATTGTGGGTGAAATAATATATTTATTAGTGAGTAATGCAGTGATATTTATTTGATAAATAAATATCCATTATTCAAGGCCTAATAAATATGGTGGAGGAAATAAAGAAAATGGAAAAAAAGTGTGCGTCGTGTATATTAATATACACGCCGTGTAGTTTTTCTGGGGACATGTGAGAAATTATATTATTTATTTAATTAAATAATATTAGGTGTAATACGTTGGGTGAATGTCAAGTAATAATAATAGTCAACTGTTATTATTAAACATGAGATCTTACTAAGAATTAAATGAAATTAATAAATTATTTCAGGTAATTAATTCATTTTATTATTCTAAGTAATTAAAATCCCTATTATATAATTCTCATTAGCCTAGACATTTTTTGGGGGTTGTGCACAATGAATATAGAGAATGTTCTCAAGCCAAGAGAGAATTATTTTCTTCCAAGAATGCTCTCAAGCTACGAGAGAGAGACCCTCCTCCACCGGATCAAGGAGATTGAAGGCGGACATCGCAAGTGTAAGAACTCGGTTCTTATTCTTGAGGTACGAGTTTCTTCTTTTCCTTTTTCCTTAAGTGTTTTTGAGAAAATAAGGAAAATGGGGAAAATACACAAATTTTATGGGTACACGCCGTGTACTTTTCCACACGTCATGTACTTTGGTCATGTTGGAAGAGTACACAGGGTGTGTAGGCATGTCAGTGATAAAGGGTGTAAAAACTGACTACACGCCGTGTACTGGGTATTTACATGCCATGTAATCAGTCGGCAGGTGAATAGTAAGGTGGTGGGATTAGTCGCCAGCAGAGTGACAATACACGCCATTTATTTAGAAATACACGACGTGTAATCATGTCGACAGATGAATAGTGTGGCAGTGAAAAGTAGCCGTTAGAGGAACTGTTAAATGATGAAAAGTACACTTCGTGCACTTGAGAGTACACACTGTGTAGTTTGTTTGTTTTTTTCTTAAAATGGGCAGTATCCTCCTCATTTGTTAGAGGAGGCAGAAACGGTCGTTTGGAGCTTGGGAGAGAGGCTGGATCTTGGAAGAGCTCCCGACCGCACACCGGGAATCAGATTCTTCCGCCATCGATCACGTTGGAACTGCGTAGGTGAGTTCTTCCCTCTCTGTGGGTCTTTCCTGACAATTCTTCCTCTAAGGGAAATTATTTACATTTGAATGATAAATATTTTATTCTAGATCTACGTTGTTCTTGGTCATTTTGAGAGGCGTCATTCGCGTATATTGATCAGTGGAGATCAAGGTAGGTGGTTTGGTGTTTAATTCCAACTGTTGAGTGTTTTTGTGTACCATTGTGCTACGCGCTCATGTTTGGGGTGTCGTATGGTTGAAGCCTTGGATATTTAGATATCTATAACTACATAGATAATATAAAGATAAATATAAAATGTTGATTGGGATCATTTCTTGGATCCAGTGCCACCACGTGGGTGTGTTTCCCTTGTTTAGCCGTTTGGATAGGATACCTATGGGTATATTGTGATTTTTAGCATGCGTTTAATTTCCTTGAAAGGAATTGTATATAAATTGCTTGCTTATGTGTTGGGCTCGGCCTGATTACTTGCTTAGCCTGAGGGTAGTGTTTCGTTTAGCCTGCGGGCAACTTTTCTCATGCCCATGGGCAGTAGTTTCTGTGCCTATGGGCGACACCCCGTACGCCTGCGGGCAATATTCGTTACGCCTATGGGCAGCTACCTGCGGGTTTCAATTCTAATTACCTGAGGGTAAGGATTTTCATGTACGCATACAACGTTTACTTTGTATATTCATCGTGGTGATTTACTATGTTGTACCTGCCAATCTAAAGAACAGGCTTGGAATTAATAAATGATTAATGAAGTGGCAATGTAACTGGTAGAGATAGTTACTTTTGAGTACTGTCTACTTTATTGCATTTTATTATTGCACACTGCTGTTACACATTTTCACTGACAGTTGGGCACGGGCCTTTGGTGGTTGCCTACTAGGATTTATTTCTCACACCCTGTTTGGGTCATGTCTTCGGCCCAAACAGATTATATTTTTGTAGGTGTTGATAAGGGAAAGAGTCTATATATAGGTACTTAATTGTTGCAGAGGAGTGGGAGAGCATGAGACCGAGCTTAGGCTTGCGATGCGGCTGAGTTCCTGCTGCACTGTTTTGTTTTCCTTTGTTGTACTTGTACTTTGTATTGGATTATTCTAGATTGCAGTGTATCATGTTTTGTCTGCTTTCCTAGATGTAGAGACATAATGCATCATCATATATATATGATTGTTGTTATATTTTACTTCAGTATTGTTGTCCATTTCAGTTGGGTATTGTTTACTACTTCTATTTTGGTATGTTTATATCTATTTCCACTACGCTACACTTTGAAAAATGAGGGAATAGTTTCCCCACTATCAGACTTAGGCCCTCGCTACTAGTCGGCAGCCTCTAATTTTTAGGGAAATGCACTTAAGGTCATGTGACCAACTGGGTTCGGGGCACCCGTTGAGTGACAACTGATCCGGGACGTTACAAAGTGGTATCAGAGCATTTATTTTCTCTTGACTTGCTATTTGGAACCTATATCTAGGGATAGGATGGAATAGGTATATGGTAATAAGTTGTGCCTAGGAGTAGCTAACCAGTGTACAGGGG
This sequence comes from Viscum album, assembly GCA_963277665.1. Classification (NCBI taxonomy): domain Eukaryota; kingdom Viridiplantae; phylum Streptophyta; class Magnoliopsida; order Santalales; family Viscaceae; genus Viscum; species Viscum album. The sequence continues at coordinate 2,007,158,449 of OY728138.1, forward strand.
AAACCCAATCTACCTCGTTTAATTGAAATTTATCTGGTTTTACAAATTTTACAATTGATTTGATTTTCACCGTTGGGTGACGCACTTGTGGTGTGTTGTTATATTTTTCTACTGGGTTCTATTTAGTCGCAACCCGATGAGATGAGGGTATGCCCTCACATGCATCATTTAGGCACATGTTAGAATCACATCCCATGCATAGTTTCCATTCCATATAGGTGCATTATAAATTGCATGTTGTTGTGATAGATGATGTGCTAGAAAATGCATGTTGTTGTGATAGATGCCTTAATAAAATACCTACTATTTGATAGGGTATTGTTATGTAAGGTTTTGTAGAATGAATGCCAAAATTTGGTTCTTGAGGAGTATGGGCCCTCATTGACTGGAATTTGGTGTATTATTGACTTTTTACCTTTTTTATAACATGTATAAGATGCCAAGCTTTTATTCGTGGGGCGTGTGGGCCCTCAAGTATTAGAATTTGGCACTTAGGTGTTGGTTTTAGTGTTTTTCTGGGCCCTGGAGAAGTTTCTAAGGCTTACTTTCTGGAAAACTCCAAAATACACGCCGTGTAGTTTTGACTACACGCCATGTACTCTTTTGTTCGGGAAGAAATGAAAATTTTTAAGTACACACCATGTACCATATGTACACGTCGTGTAGTTGTTACTCGTGTCATAGGCCGTGTGGGCAGAAACATGGGGTAATGAAACTTTGGAAACCCGAGTCATGTACTGATTGTACATGCCGTATTTTGTTGAACCTGTGTCTGTCGTGTGACTAACAACACGAGCAGAGAAACCTGATCTTGTACACACCTTTTCAATAGCGTACACACCGTGTAGTTTAACCTGGGGATCCGGCCGTGTAACTAACAAACACGGGTCGGTGTTACCTCTTCTTGAACATGTCGTGTACATGTGGGACACGCCATATAGTATTGACCAGTGAGAGACTGTGTAGACTTGGTCGTGTGGCTGGGGAAACAGGGTGGTGTACACGCCGTGTGTGGGTGTAACATGCCGTGTAGTGTCATCTGAGTAGCCGGCCATGTCACTAACAACACAGGAAGTTGGAATCTAAGCAGTACACGCCATGTAGATATTATACACGCTGTGTAGTCTCGTTTAAAGGAGAGTCGTGTGGCTAAGCCGTGTAAAAGGACTTGGGAAAGGGAATAAAATTCAAGTACACCCTGTGTATGTGGACAACACTCCGTGTGTTTGGGGTGTTACACGACCAGTTTTGGCAGAAGTACACGCCCATGTGAAAGACTTGAAGGAACACGCCATGTAGTTATTATACACGCCGTGTAGTCTTGTTTAATAAAACTTGAATGTTTTCTTTCTCTTGTTCCATTCTTACACTCATTATTTTCAGTCCTTGAAGACCTTAATCTAAGGCGTGTGTTTGACCTTGTAGAGTCATGTTGCCGAGACGACCTCGAGTTGTTCTCCAGGAGAGCGGCAACGAGTATACTCCAGAGACAGTAGGCTATTGGCTACCAATGGATCCTCCAGCAGAGTCAGATGCAGCGCCAGCCATTATATCGGGCACAGGTGCTGATGCGCAGTTCCGTGAAGGCTTCCTACAGTTTATGCAGACCTTCCAGGGAGCATCGTCGGCTGCCACATCTATGGTAGAGCTGACACTCGTATTTTAGTAGCAGCATTCGCCTATGTTTTCAGGGGATGGAGGACCATAGGCTGCGGAGTCTTGGATGGATTCTATACAGACTATTTTCGAGCATCTGGAGATGCCTCTTGGGTGGAGGGTCAAGCTTTCTACATACATACTGCATGATTCTATTAAGAGATGGTGGGATGTTACCACCCAGACTAAGCATCATAGAGACATGGTGTGGGAATATTTTCAGGTAGTCTTCTATGATTTTTTTCTTTCCAGAGACGCTGAGGGTGGATAGATCTCAAGAGTTCATGAATCTGCAGCAGGGCGCTATGTCAGTGATGGATTATTCTTCCCGCTTCACCGATCTACAGCGTTTTTCACCTGTTCTAGTGGGAGATGAGATGTTGAGGGATCAACGCTTTGAGGATGGTCTTCGATATGACATTTGAATGCTGGTGAATGTTTTCAAGTTTCCTACAGTGCATGCTATTGTGAACCGGGCACTGATTACTGAGCAGAACCTGCGGGAAGCTAGTGGTGCAGGCAAGGGCAGTTCGGCACCAGTTTCTGGTACTATTTCTACCAGTAAGAGGAAGAGACAGATGGATTTCTCTCATGGTGGAAGTACTAGCCAGAATATTTCTTCAGGTGGCTAGGTCCTGTGCTACCAGTGTGGTAGAGAGGGGCACAAGAGACCTTAGTGTCCACGTGACCCATTGGAGTGCTGAGATTGCAGTAGGATGGGTCATCTGCAATGTTTTTGCAGAGATTTTCCACTGGTGGCTAGTGAGAGGGGTTCAATATAGACTCCGCATGCAGGAGCAAAGCCAGCAGCTTCTTACCAGTCAGAAAATTAGGATACGCCGGGTTGTTCAGGATGAGGTGGTGGTCGTGGTCGTGGTAGCCATACACCAGGATCTCAGAGACAGTAGGGAAGGTTGGCTCAGGGTAGCCAGGTTGTGTCATAGGGATGCGACACTGGACAAGCATATACAGTGCAACAGACCCAATAGGAGCAGGATCCTGGACCTTCTACTGCCAGTGGTACTATTCTAGTAGCTTCTGTTTTATCTTCTGTAATTTTTGATATGGGTTATACACATAGCTTTATATTTTTGCCCATTGTGGAGATCCTTGGGCTCTTTGTTTCTTCTTCTTCTAATATTATGGCACTAGACACTCTGTTGGGGACTAGAACGGCTGGTGTGCGTCAGTCCAGGGAGTTCCCCCTAGAGTTTGGTGGGTGTCACTTTCTGTGGGACCTCTATGTCTTAGAGATGAAGAGCTATGATTTCATTCTTGGGATGGACTGGTTGGTACCCTTTAGAGCCTTTGTATATTGCTATCATCGTAGGGTGAGTTTCACATCATCGGAGGGCAAAGAGTTTCTATAAAAGGGAGAATGGGATGTCTAGGCGAGCCAAGCTGGACCCAAGCATCATGGGCGAGGTAGATTGACAACACAGATTGCGAGCTTATATATGAATGACCAGGGAATGTGTCAGAAGGATTTCCCTCCAGTAGTTGACCGTTTCAGGGATGTCTTCCCAGACGAATTTTCAGGTCTTCCTTTGGAGCGAGAGGTGGATTTCTCTATTGAGCTTGTGCCAGGAGCAACACTGGTGTCTATTACTCCTTATAGGATAGCTACACCAAAGTTTCAGGAGCTCAAGAGGGAATTGGAGGAGTTGTAGCCAAAGGGTTTCATCTGACCCAGTACTTCTCCTTGGGGTTCGCTTGTCCTATTTGCTGAGAAGGCAGATGGTACCCTCATACTTTTTTGTAGATTATCAGAAACTGAACCAGTTGAAGGTTAAGAACCGATATCCCTTACCGAGGATTGATGATATTTTTGATCAACTTCGAGGAGCATGAGTGTTCTCGAAGATTGACTTGAGATCCATATATCATCAGTTACGCGTTAGACCATCGGACATACCGCTTATAGATTTTAGGAGCAGATATGGTCTATATGAGTACTTGGTTATGCCGTTCAGACTCACGAATGCACCAGTAGTTTTCATGGCTCTAATGAATCGTGTGTTCCACCCTTATCTGTATTCTTTTGTGGTAGTCTTCGTGGATGATATCTTGGTGTACTCTCACACTCGACATGACCATGCTACCCATCTTGAGATCGTACTGAGTACACTGAGAGAGCATCATCTATATGCTAATCTCTCAAAGTGATACTTTTGGATGGACGAGATACACTTCCCAGGTCATATTATCTTAGAGGCAGGAGTTGCAGTAGACCTAGAGAAAGTGAGAGCAGTAGTTTCCTAGGAGCAGCCTAAGAACATGTTTGAAATACAGAGTTTCTTGGGGTTGGATGGTTACTATAGACACTTTATACAGGACTTCTCCCACTTATTAGTGTCATTGATGGGTTTGACTAAGAAGGGTGTGAAGTTCGTTTGGTCAGAAGCTTGAGAGACAGCCTTTCAGGAGCTGAAGGGAAGGTTAACATCAACACTAGTCCTGATACTTCCAGAGTAAGGGAAGAGCTATACGGTTTACTGTGATGCATCAGGTATTGGGCTGGGGGCAGTGTTGATGCAGGGTGATCGAGTAGTTGTGTGCGGGTCTCGGTAGTTGTGGCCACATGAGAGGAATTACCCAATGCATGATCTCGAGTTGGCTGCAGTTGTTCATGTGTTATGTTGTTGGAGACATTATCTCCTGGGAGAACATTTTGTGGTGTTTACGGACCACAAAAGTTTTAAATATATCTTTACCCAATGTGACTTGAACTTGAGACAACGAAGGTGGGTTGAATACCTTCATCCCTTCGACTTTGAGCTTACCTATACAACTGGTAAGGGTAACTTAGTTCCTGGTGCATTGAGTAGGAGGACTCAGATATAGGTAGTGCAGGAGGCCAGTGGTGAGTGGCAGCTCATGGCCTTATTCTCTAAGATGCATTTGGAGGTGCATGATAGTCAGGGGAAAACCTATCTTTCTTTCTTAGCTGTGACTTCTACTCTCCTGGATAGAGTGAGGATGAGAAAGCTATCAGATTTGGAAGGCCTAGTTCTATGGGATTCGGTGGAAATTGAGGACCCTCCTCCTGGTTAGACAATAGGTGATGATGAGGTGTTGTGTATCCATGGATGAGTATGGGTTCCAGGGGATATACGTGAGGAGTTGATGTGGAAGTTTCATCCTTCAGCTTGGGCAGTGTATCCCAGAGTTACCAAAATGTATCGTGACTTGAGATATCAATATTGGTGGTCGGGAATGAAAAGAGAGGTAGCTGGTTTTGGTATGAGATGTTCCACCTGTCAGTAGGTGAAGGCGGAGCATCAGAGGCTAGCTGGACTGTTACAGTAGTTACCCATTCTGGAGTGGAAATGGGATGATGTCGCGATGGACTTCCTGATCGGATTGCCGAGGTCACCTCGAGGCAGTGATGTCGCGTGGGTTTTTGTGGACAGACTTACGAAGGTAGCTCACTTTTTGCCGATCAAGGAGACCTTCAGTGTTGACGAGCTCAGAAAGTTGTATATCCTAGAGGTAGTACGCCTTCATGGGGTCCCTCATTCTATCATTTCAGATAGGGACGCCCGTTTTACATCTCGTTTCTGGTAGAGTTTTCAAAGGGCACTGGGTACACAGGTGCTTCTGACCACATCTTACCACCCTCAGACTGATTTCCAGTCAGATCGTATGATACAGGTGCTTGAGGACATGTTGTGTGCATGCATCCTGGAATGTGGGGGATCTTGGGAGAAGCACATAACCCTAGTCGAGTTTTCCTACAATAATAGTTTTCAGAAAACTATTGAGATGACACCTTACAAGGCTTTATATGGTAGGTCATACCGATCACCTTTGTGCTGGTTAGAGGTAGGTGAGGCAGCTTTACTGGGACCGTGTCTCATGCAGGAGACTTCAGAGTAGGTCCAGTTGATACGAAAGTGGATGGGTACTGCACAGTCTCATCAGAAATATCATGTTGATCACCGCAAACGACCCTTGGAGTTTGTGGTCAGGGATCAGGTTTTCTTGTATGTTTCACTAAGGTTGGGACACAGGAGGATCAGGAGATAGGGTAAACTTTCACTGAGATATGTGGGTCCATTTTAGATTCTGGAGAGAGTTGGGTCGGTTGCCTATCGGTTTCAGCTACCACAGAGGTATCGGGTCATGCATGACGTCTTCCATGTACCTCAGCTACGTTGTTATCACTCAGACCCGTCTCACGTTTTTCAGCCCGAGGAGTTTGAGCTTCAGGCTGATGCATCCTTTAAGGAGCATCCGATTCATATTGTTGATAGGAGCATGAAGGTTCTTTGAGGTTGGTCAGTTCCTCTCGTATGGGTGTTATGGCCTCATAGCCGAGTGTAGGACGGAACCTGGGAGCGGGAGACCGAAGTACATGCTCAGTGGCCAAATTTTTTCTAAGATTTATCTTCACCACCCTTGGGAGGGAAATTCGGGGTCGAATTTCTTTAAGGGGGAAGTTTGTAAGAACCCGGTTCTTATTCTTGAGGTACGGGTTTCTTCTTTTCCTTTTTCCTTAAGTCTTTTTGAGAAAATAAGGAAAATGGGGGGAAATCCCAAATTTTATGGGTGCACTCCATGTACTTTTCCACATACCCTGTACTTTGTCCATGTGGGATGAGCACACAGGGCATATAGGCCTGTCGGCGATGAAGGGTGTAAAAACTGACTACACGCCGTGTACTGGGTATTTACACGCCATGTAATCAGTCAGCAGGTGAACAGTAAGGCGGCGGGAGTAGTCTCCAACAGAGTTACAATACACACCATGTATTCAGAAATACACATCGTGTAATCATGTCGACAAATGAATAGTGTGGCGGTGAAAAGTAGTCGCCAGAGGAACAGTTAAATGATGAAAATTACACACCGTGTACTTGAGAGTACACACCATGTAGTTTGTTTTTTTCGCTTAAAATGGGCAGTAGCCTCCTCATTTGGCAGAGGAGGAAGAAATGGTCATTTTGAGCTTAGGAGAGAGTCCAGATCTTGGAAGAGCTCCCGATCGCACACCGGGAATCGGATTCTTCTGCCATCGATCACATTGGAACCGCGTGGGTAATTTCTTCCCTCTCTTTGAGTATTTCCTACCAATTCTTCCTCTAAGGGAAGTTATTTACATTTGAACAAGAAATCGTTTATTCCAAATCTACACTGTTTTTGATTGTTTTAAGAGGCGTTGTTCCCGTATATTGATCAGTGGAGATCAATGTAGGTGTTTTGGTGTTTAATTCCAACTGTTGAGTGTTTTTGTGTACCATTGTGCTACAAGCCCATGTTTAGGGTGTTGTATGGCTGAGGCCTTGGTTGTTTAGATATCTATAACTGCATAGATAATCTAAAGATAAATATAAAATATTGATTGGGATCATTGCTTGGATCCAGGGTTACCCCGTGGGTGCATTTCCCTTGTTTAGCCATTTTTCTAGGATACCTGTGGGTATACCATGATTTTTAGAATGCTTTGAATTGCCTTGATATGAATTGTATATAAATTGCTTGCTTATGTGTTAGGCTCAGCCCGGTTACTTGCTTAGCCTGAGGGCAGTGTTTTGTTTATCCTGTGGGCAACTTTTCTCATGCCCATGGGCAGTAGTTTCTGTGCCTGTTGACGACTCCTCGTATGTCTGTGGGCAATATTCGTTATGCCTATGGGAAGCCACCTATGGGTTTAGATTCTGATTACCTAAGGTTAAGGATATGCATGTCTGCAGACAAAATTTACTTTGTATATTCACTGTGGTGATTTACTATAGTGTACCTGTCAAGCTAAAGCACAAGCTTGGAATTAATAAATGATTAATGAAGTGGCAATGTAACTGGTATAGATAGTTACTTTTGAGTACTTCCTAGTTTATTGCATTTTATTATTGCACATTGTTGTTGCACATTTTCACTGATATTTGGGCATGGGCCTTTGGTGGTTGCCTATTGGGATTTATTTCTCACACCCTGTTTGGGTCATATTTTCGGACCAAATAGATTATATTGTTTCAGGTGTTGATAAGGGAAAGATTCCCTATACATGTACTTGATTTTTGCATAGGAGTGGGAGAGAATGGGACCGAGCTTAGGATTGCGATGCGACTGAGTTCCTGCTGCACTATTTTGTTTTCCTTTGTTGTACTTTTAATTTGTATTGGATTATTCTAGATTGCAGTGTATCCTGTTTTGGCTGCTTTCCTAGACGTAGAGACATAATGAATAATCATATATATATTACTGTTGTTATATTTTACTTTAGTACTGTCATCTATTTTAGTTGGGTATTGTTTACTGCTTCCACTTTTGTATGTTTATATCTATTTCTGTTGCGCTACACTTTGACAAATGAGGGAATAGTTTCCCCACTATCAAACCTAGGACCTCGCTGATATTCGGTAGCCTCTAGAGTTTGGGGAAATGCGCTTGAGGTCATGTGACCAACCGGGTTCAGGGCACCTGTTGAGTGGCAATTGGATCTGGGACGTTACAGCAAGCGAAGGCGCTTCCACGCTAGCACCCGGAGATCCCTTCGGTGACGTTCAGAAATACGTGGAGCACATGTGGATCACTGATAGAGGAATCCTACACTTGGATTCTATGATGCAATGATGAATCACATCACATCGTAACTGAAAACATCAACGGAGAGAGAATTCCATCAAGGTAATTCTTATCTTTTAATTAAATTAATTATAACCAACATATGATGATCCTCTCTATGGTTCCAGAACTCTCTCCTATTTCCTTTCATTCTTCATTCTATTCCGAAGATACAACATTTTATTATCGTGATGAATCTCGGATTGATCGTTGTTAACGGAAAAATTTTGGGTACACCCACCAACACACTTCCACTGCGCTCAGAACCTACAAGTGGTATCAGAGGGTTCATATCATTGATTATAATTATTTAGTTTTTTGTTGATGATTTACAAATTTAATAATTTAGTTGTTTTAATTCAAGTTAATCGTTCTGAAAATATGAATCTCGAGATCTATTTATCCTCTCTCATTTCTCATTCACCTTACAAAAATGATTTTTTCTTTTAGTTTTGATTAAAATAAAATAGAGGATCTCATCTGGTGGTGCCAAATGTTCTTGGTCGTACAACACCAGAACACATGGAGTGTATTCGGTAGTACACGCCATATAGTCTAGGTTCAATGCATCGGACCGGTCCACCAAATCAGGTCGTGTGTTGGAGTCTTTCTAAGTCTTAAATGACACCATGTGTTGACCAGGAACAGGTGGTACATAGTTTTCGGATTACACATTGTGTGGTCCAATGAACACGACATGTAGTCCCTTCAGGTTAGGGTTAGACTGTGTACCTCGTACATGGCTTGCCCGACTAGAAACTGTGTAATAAGGAAAATACACGGCGTGGGTCCCACTAAACATGTTGTGTACTCCGAAGATTTCCGAAGTACATCTACTCGTCATGTCCCTGGGCGTGTACTTCGAATGGACAGTGAACAAAAAGTACACGTCGTGTAGTTAGAACTACACGTCGTGTACTCATCCAAATTATGCAGATTTATTAAAATTTATTATTATTTTATACAAACCCTTGAGACGTGTACCATAGTGAAGGAGTAAAGCTGAGGCACAACACATGATATGTGTTTTATATATATGTGTTTAATTTAACATCTGTGTAATGTTCATTTCTACTCATTGGGTAGTTATGAACATGAATTCACCGGGTTGCCTCCAAGGTACAAGTTACGTACAAAGATAATTTTAAATGAATTTATTTGTTTAAAATTATGATGGATGAGAATCTCAAGGAAATTCAGAAAAGGGTTTAAGATAAAATGATTGATTAATTAAAGATAATTAATTGATTCGAGCATGATTTATCTTAAACAGTAATGATTAAAGAATTGAATGCTATTTTTATTTATACGTAAATATTGTTGCATGTATGGATGATCATGAGCTAGACCAAGACCTTTGTATGTGAATGGTTTCTTTTAATTTATTTATTTAAATTAAATTTATTGGTCTGTGAGCCTTCTACTCATTAATATGTAGGGCCTGTGTACCCAAGGTTTCTTTTATGTAAAACCCCATTTTACCCCTCACCTGCGTGTGAGATAAAATCATATGTAATGAATGGAGCTCCCAAGGTATTGGAGGCATCTCAAGTTAGGAACCAAGTGAAACCAATCCAAGGAGATACAAATTTGGACAGGTGGAAAACTGTAAACACGAACCCAAAAGGTTCAATGTGTTTCTCCCCTAGGTCTTGAGTTAGTTTATCAACTGCTAGATAAACTAACCAATAAAACAAGCTCATAAACATATCATTTATTTTATTTCTGTCATTTGCATGTTTTATTTATTGTGGGTGTGTTGTCACGATCACACAATTAATGAATTAAAAAAGCATGCAATATGGAACTAAAATAATACCAGATTATGCATAAATATTATATTAGACATGGTTAATCACTTAAGTATATCCCACTTAATATTAAAAAGCATGTAATCAAAGATAATAAAATTTCAATTTACGTATAAGGATAAAATACCTCAAAGAAATATTAAGTCGATATAGCCTTCCATAATCTTGGTTAGAATCGAACCATAGTTCAAAGTGCTTGACCATCCCTAGTTGGGGTGATTTCAATTATCAGGGAATTCTAATTCAAGGTTTTGGGTTAACTTGACTTGGTTTGCATCAAGGGTTGACTGCCACAGTAGGACTTGTTGTGACCAAGAGGCAAAGGTTGAGAAAATCCAAAATAAAAGGATTTCAGGATTGGGGAGTCCACTCAGCGGATCAAGGAGTTGTGGGTTAATGCAGTTGGCATTTAGAATGCCTACCTAAAACCCTTCAAGTTTCTTGACCAACCCTAGTTGGGGTAATGCGAAGGGGAATATGAATCCTTTCCACTAGAATATTCAGGCAACAGAATATTCTGAAGTCAATGGTGAGGGCTATTAGATTTCGATAAAATAGTGGGAGATAATAAGTATTAATTTATTTATTTGTCTTAGTTTTATCATGATAAAGTACTAAACCTTTGTTCATCTTAATTTGTATAAATGACAAAAAAAATGACTTCAAACATATCATTGTGAACCATACTTGAGAAGGAAAACCTTCTCACTGGTACCAATTTTCAAGAATGGCAGAGGTGTTTACGCGTCATCCTTCACCACGAGAAGAAGTTATATGTGCTGGAAGATCCTATTCTAGTTGAACCTGGAAAAGAGGCCAGTGATGAGGAATTATCTCTCTATATAAAACATATGGATGATGCCACAAATGTCCAATGTTTTATGCTATTATCCATGTCAAATGAGCTCTTGAAGCAACATGAAAACATGGATATGTATAGCATGATGTCTCACCTTAAGGATCTTTATCAAGAGAAGGTGAGACAGGAGAGATATGACATCTACAACGCTTTGTTTACAACTAAGCTTGGAGAGTCTGCACTAGTTGGGCCTCATTTATTCAAGATTATTGGCTACATTGAATGCCTAGACATCTTAGGGATTAGGTTCCCGGATGAGTTGCATATAGATCTCATCCTATCATCACTGTCCAAGACCTTCTCTAGATTTATTATCAAGTAAAACATGAGCAATAATGAGAAGAGTCTATCAGAACTTCTAAACTTAATTTTCTAGGTAGATAAGGACATGGGTCGTGACAAACCCGCAGTCCTTATGGTGAATAAGAAAAGGAATGACAAGGCAAAGGGGACAAGGACTTATAAATGGTCTGAAGCCCCTGAGCATCGTCCCTCCAATAAGGGAAAGATCTAGAGGCAGGGAAAAGAACAAGAGGTAGTATGTTTTTCATGTGACAATCCAGCCCATTGGAAGAGGAATTGCACCCAAAAGCATGGGGACGCTAAAGGTGCATTTGTTATCGAGTGTAATATTTCCATTTCTACACATTAGGTATTAGATACAACTTGTGGGGCTCACATCTGTATTCAAATGTAGGAACCAAGTAGATTTAGAAAGATTTCCAGAGGAGAGGTGGATCTTTGAGCTACCAATGGCACGAGGCTAGCTGCGTTGGCCATTAGTGATTACCATCTCTCATTTCCAACTAAAACGCTTTTGGTTTTACGTAACTGTTATTATGTGCCTAGTGTTACCAAGAACATAATTTATGTATCTTGTTTGGATATGGATGGATTTATTTTCAAGTTTGGAAATAAGGGTTGCTTCTTTTATAAGAAAAATGTATGTTATGGTATGAAGCATTTAAATAATGGTTTGTGTGTATTAAATTATGAAAACCAAGTGTTGGAAATCGATAACGAAACAAACTCACATGACTCATACATCACCCAGTTGTGGCATCACCGTCTTAGCCATGTAAATGAGAAGCACTTGACAAAGCTCTGCCAAGATAGTTATTTAGACTCTACTAAACTAAAACCACTTGATAGATGTCACTCTTGTTTACAAGGTAAAATGACTAAGCCGCCTTTCGGTGGACAGGGTGAAAGATCTACAGAGCTTCTAGAATTGGTGCACATGGATATGTGTGGAACATTTCTAGTAGAAGTTAGAGGTGGATATTCTTACTTCATTACTTTTAATAATGATTTGAGTAGATGTGGATATATCTACTTAATGGTGTATAAGTTAGAGTCCTTATAGAAATTTAAGGAATTCAAGAATGAAGTATAGAATCATCTTGGTAAGAAGATAAAGAAACTTCAATCAGACCGAGGTGGAGAATATCTAAACCAAGAGTTCATCAATCTTCTACAGGAGTCTAGGATTCTATCTCAGCTCACTCCTCCTTATACACCACACCATAGTGGAATGGTGTTAGTGAAAGGAGGAACTGCACCTTGTTGGATATGGTGAGGTAGATGATGAATCATGCAGATCTTCCATTATCCTTTTGGGGATATGCATTACAAATTGTAGCGTACACATTAAACTGAGTACCAACTAAGGCGGCAAATGAAATTCCCTCAAAGTTATGGAATAGAAAGAAACCCATTTTTTCACACACACATGTATGGGGATGTGAGACATTTGTTAAGGCCTTCTCGGGCAAAAAACTAGCACCCCTAGGCATGAGGTGTATCTTTATAGGATATCCCAAGGAAACGAAAGGATATTACCTATATAACCCTCCAGAAAAGAAAGTGATTGTTACCGACAAGTTGTCTCTCTTTAGAGGGAGCACATCCTCAAAAAGGATAGTGGGTGAAAGATTGACTTCAATGAAGTTGATGCTCAAGATACATATGATTTGATATAGGAACAAGTTCCATAGGTCCCTATGGAAGAGGTTCTAGAAACACAAGTACTGCGTAGTAGATCAAGAGAGGTAAGGTAACTAGAGAGATTTGGTTTCCTAGTCACCGAGGATGGTGAATCTTTATTTTTGGACAATGATGAACCTATCTCTTACAAGGAAGAAGTAGAAAGCTCATAAGGTGCAAGATGGTTAGAAGCTATAAATTCTGAGATGGATTCTATGTATTAAAACCAAGTCTAGGTTCTGGTCGATGAGTCAGTTAATGTAAAGTCTGTTGGATGAAAATGGATATTCAAGAGGAAACTGGACATGTAAGGTCAAGTTAGCACCTATAAAGAAAGGCTAGTGGCTAAAGGATTCAGACAACATCAAGGAATTGACTATAATGAAACCTTCTCGCTAGTTTCCATGTTTAAATCCATAAGAATCATACTTGTCATAGCGGCTTACCATGACTATGAGATTTGGTAGATGAATTTCAAAACAACATTCCTTAATGGGAATATTCAAGAAGATGTATATATGACACAACCAGAAGGGTTTGTGACACCAAGTGAAGCCAAATAGGCTTGCAAGTTGCAGAAATCCATTTATGTATTAAAGCAAGCATCCAGGACATGGAACATTCGATTTGATGAAGCCATAAATGAATTTGGTTTCATTAAGAACAAATGTGATCCATGTGTTTATAAGTGGTTTAATGGGAATTAAGTCGTTATCCTAGTAGTATATGTTGATGACATATTGATTATTGGAAATGATGTGTCAGTCTTACAGTCAGTTAAGGAATGGTTGAACAAGTGTTTCTCCATGAAGGACTTGTGTGAAGCAGCCTACATTCTAGGGATCAAGATCATTCATGATAGATCCAAGAGGCTTCTTGGAATAAGTCAGGGTATATACGTTGACTAGATACTAAAGAGATTTAGTATAGAAAAATCCAAGGGGGGATTGGTTTCGGTGTCAAATGGCCTACATGTTTCTAAGAAAATGCGTCCTCAGACACAAATGGAGAAAGATAGAATGAGTAAGATCTCATACGCTTTGGCTATAGGATCCATCATGTATAACATGTTATGTACCAGGCTTGATGTTGCTTATGCACTAAGCATGGTAGGAAGATATCAAGCAGATCTAGGAGAACAACATTGGACTGCTGTTAAGACTATCCTTAAGTATCTGATAATAACTAAGGATATGTTTTTGGTGTATGGGGAAGACAAGGTGCTTGTCATCAGAGGGTATTCTGATGCTGATTTTCAGACAGATCAAAACGATTTGAAGTTGTAATCAGGATATTTTTTCTGTCTCAATAGAGGAGCTAGGAGCTGGAAGAGTTCAAAGAAGCCGGTTTTTGCTAATTCTACAGTGGGGTCTGAATATATAGCAGCTTTCAATGCAGCCAAGGAAACCATTTGGATTCAGAACTTTGTCTAGGATCTTTATGTGGTGCCTACTAGTAAATATCCTATCACGTTGCATTGTGATAATATTGTAGTTGTGGCTCTTGTAAAAGAACCAAGGTCACATCAATGAACAAAGCACATACTCTAAAAGTTTCACCTATTGAGAGATTTCTATCAAAGGGTTGAAGTTGTAGTGAGCAGAGTGTCCATGGAAGAGAATGTAGCAGACTCCATGACTAAAGTCCTATCTCAGCGGAAGCATGAATATCATGTGAGTGCTAGCGGGTTAAAGGTTGTTAGCAGTTGGCTCTAGTCCAAGTGGGAGTCTGTTGGATTTGGTGGCCTAGAACCAACTAATTTGTACTTTATTCATTAATAAATACCTTATCACATCTTGATTGTTCTTCTGCATGACAATGCATGTGATAATTTCCTAAGGATAACTATTTCACTAAAAGGTCATAGTGGATCCCTACTATGATGAGAACCTGGAAGTGCCATAACACTGTTCTCGAATATATGTTCTATGGCCGGATGATGTTATTTGAGGGACACAAATAATACAGGCCATTAGGGGTTAGGACTCATAAAACTTTGAGGCACCTTCTCATAGTGTGTGCCCTTGGTAATATCCAGGAGGATATTATGAGAACGAGACCCTCCAGTAGGAAATTCACATTTCATAGTGTCATTAACTACTGGAATTTTACCCTTTACCAACGGTTCTAAACCGTTGGTAAAGGATGGGAAACCATTGGTATATCATATACCAACGGTTTCCCAAACTGTAGCCAAGTAAGCCGTGGGTATAGGATTATACCAACGGTTTTGTGTAAACTGTTGGTATATGTGTTAAAGTAAGAGATATACCAATGGTTTGTGAAACCATTGGTATATGTTACCCTTATACCAAAAGTTTAGAACCATTGGTATATATTGTACAATATACATCCAAAGGATATACCAACAGTTTTTAAAACCGCTGGTAGAAGTTTATACCAATGGTTATAAAAAAACTGTTGGTATAATATACATCAAAAGGTTATACCAACAGTTTGGAAAACTATTGGTATACATATGTTGTATCTCCATAGTAGCCAGCAGCCAACAGCCACCTCCAACCTGCAACTCTCCATGACCTGCAAGAACACATACAACCAAAATCCAAAAGCCTACATGGGATTTTTAAAATTCATCCAGAATTCAGAAATGTAAAATTTAAAATTCATTCCTCACTCAAACCATAACATAAGAGAAAAATCCAGAATCCAATACATCCACAATCCAATACATCCAGAATTGAAATGAAATAACACCCATAACACCAATACAAAATTAAAATCCAATACATCCAGAATCCAATACACATAACAGTATTCAAAATTTAGAATTCATTACCAATACAGCCAGAATCCAATACATCCAGAATTCAGAAATTTAGAATTGAAAAGCAATAACACCCATAAAAGTATTCAAAATTTATAATTCACTCCTCACTCAAACCACAACACCAATACACACAAGATAAAAAACCTACATGTTATAGGAAGCACATGGGATGTTTACTCATGGTATTGGGTTGACTATCTTAAAACCAATAGAAAAACTTGGGTAGAGTGGACAAGGATTGTGATACCCATAAGATAGACAACGGTAGTGGTCATGTTCTTAGACCTAGGATGAGTTATAAGAAGCACATGGGATTTTTATATTCCTCTAATGACTATGTATCCATGTATAAATGGTTCATGGTGTGTTAGTGGGAAACATTGGCCAATCTCGACATATGAGATGGGTTACTAGAATAGACTACATGTTTTTCATAGACTTTTCAATTGGAATAAGGAGGTATGTGGATAATTTTAATTTGGTCTCCTGGGTGTTATGTGAGATCAATCCCCATTTTGGGTAGTGGGTATGAATATTCAATCATGTCTTTGGTATTGGGTTCCCAAAGGGACTTTGGTTTGGTCCTAGAACCCACTGTTTGAGGATGAGATTGGTGTATTAAACGTCATGTGTTTTAGAATAGGGGTAGGAGTTCCTCACATGAGAAGTGGATTGTGTGAGGCTGTACCATGGATCCTTGTGCTAAATTATCAACACAATCCGAATACATTTGGTCGGTTTTCCATATGAAAGTTGTTGTTTTCACTTAAAATCCTGTCCATTTCAAATAAAAGTGAGACATTTTGAGTGGTACCAGCCACATTGTGCCTCAGATTAAGGCGGGGTTGACTTTTACACGTCACAAATGACCCATGGATCGTTGTCCTAAAGTATCAATAGAATCCAAATGCATTTGGTTGGTTTTTCGTATGCAAGTTGTTATTTTCACTTAAAATCCTATCCATTTCAAATAAAAGTGAGACAGTTTGAGTGGTACCGGCCACACCATGCCTCATATTGAGGTAGGGTTGATTTTTACACCTCACAAATGACCCATGTATCATTTTCCTAAAGTATAAATAGAATCCAAATGTGTTTGGTCGGTTTTCTGTATGTCAGTTGTTGTTTTCACTTAAAATGTTGTCCAATTCAAATAAAAGTAAGACAATTTAAGTGGTATCAGCCACACTGTACCTCAGATTGAGGCGGGGTTGACTCATACACATCAAAAATGAACCATGGATCCTTGTTCTAAAGTATCAACACAATCCGGATATGATTGGTCAGTTTTTTGTATTCCAGTTGTTTTTACTTAAAAGGGTGTCCATTTTAAACAAAAGAAAGACACTTCAAGTGATACCGGTCACACCATGCCTCAGATTGAGTAGGTATTGACTTTTACACATCACATATGACCCATGGATCGTTTTCCTAAAGTATCAATAGAATTTGAATGCGTTTGGTCAGTTTTTCGTATGCCAGTTGTTGTTTTCACTTAAAATGTTGTCCATTTCAAATAAAGGTGAGACGATTTGAGTGGTTTCGACCACACCGTGCCTTGGATTGAGGAGGTGTTGACTCATACACATCACAAATTACCCATGGATCCTTGTGATAAAGTATCAACACAATCAGAATATGTTTGGTCAGTTTTCCATATGTCTGTTGTTTTTACTTAAAACATTGTCTATTTTAAACAAAAGTGAGACACTTTGAGTGGTACCAGCCACACCATGCCTCAGATTGAGGAGGGGTTTATTTTTATACATCACAAATGACCCATGGATCGTTTTCCTAAAGTATCAACAGAATTTGAATGCATTTGGTCGGTTTTCTGTATGTCAGTTGTTGTTTTCACTT